>CAWUFW010005237.1:0-1375181 GCA_963921515.1 Calotriton arnoldi
TGCCCCCTGGCTAAGGGTGGTAGTAGTGGTGGGCATCCTGCCCCCCTGGGTGAGGGTGGTAGTAGTGGTGGGCATCCTGCCCCCTGGCTAAGGGTGGTAGTAGAGGTAGGCATCCTGCCCCCCTGGCTAAGGGTGGTAGTAGTGGTAGGCATCCTGCCCCCCTGGCTAAGGGTGGTAGTAGTGGTAGGCATCCTGCCCCCCTGGTTGAGGGTGGTAGTAGTGGTAGGCATCCAGCCCCCCTGGCTAAGGGTGGTAGTAGTGGTGGGCATCCTGCCCCCCTGGCTAAGGGTGGTAGTAGTGGTAGGCATCCTGCCCCCTGGGTGAGGGTGGTAGTAGTGGTGGGCATCCTGCCCCCTGGCTAAGGGTGGTAGTGGTGGTGGGCATCCTGCCCCCCTGGGTGAGGGTGGTAGTAGTGGTGGGCATCCTGCCCCCCTGGGTGAGGGTGGTAGTAGAGGTAGGCATCCTGCCCCCTGGCTAAGGGTGGTAGTAGAGGTAGGCATCCTGCCCCCTGGCTAAGGGTGGTAGTAGTGGTGGGCATCCTGCCCCCCTGGGTGAGGGTGGTAGTAGTGGTGGGCATCCTGCCCCCCTGGGTGAGGGTGGTAGTAGAGGTAGGCATCCTGCCCCCTGGCTAAGGGTGGTAGTAGAGGTAGGCATCCTGCCCCCTGGCTAAGGGTGGTAGTAGTGGTGGGCATCCTGCCCCCCTGGGTGAGGGTGGTAGTAGTGGTGGGCATCCTGCCCCCCTGGGTGAGGGTGGTAGTAGAGGTAGGCATCCTGCCCCCCTGGCTAAGGGTGGTAGTAGTGGTAGGCATCCTGCCCCCTGGCTAAGGGTGGTAGTAGTGGTAGGCATCCTGCCCCCCTGGGTGAGGGTGGTAGTAGTGGTGGGCATCCTGCCCCCCTGGGTGAGGGTGGTAGTAGTGGTGGGCATCCTGCCCCCTGGCTAAGGGTGGTAGTAGTGGTGGGCATCCTGCCCCCCTGGGTGAGGGTGGTAGTAGTGGTGGGCATCCTGCCCCCTGGCTAAGGGTGGTAGTAGAGGTAGGCATCCTGCCCCCTGGCTAAGGGTGGTAGTGGTGGTGGGCATCTGGCACCCCCTGGCTAAGGGTGGTTGTGGTGGTTGGCATCCAGCCCCCCTGGGTTGGGGTGGTGGCGCGCATTCAGGCCCCTGTGTGCATATGTGGCATTGGTGATGGGCATCCCGCCCCTATGGTGCTGCTGGTGTAAGTATATTCAGATTCCCAGTGTATGTGTGTGATGTGTCGTGTACGTGTTGTATGTGTTTTGTGGTTGGTGTCTGACTTACCTTCTGCGCCGTACGCGTCCGTGCCTGTTCCGGTAGTAGATGTAGAATATTGGTATGATCGGGACGAAGGGATTCATGGTTGGTTCGTGTCGTTCGTCCTTCTCGTTGCTTCGCGTCGTCCTCGTCGCTTGGCTTCGTCCTCGTCGCTTCGCTTCGTCCTCGTCGCTTCGCGTCGTCCTCGTCTGTGCTGTGTTCGTCTCGTAGCCGTGGATCGTGTTGTGGCGCGATTCGGAGCTTATGTGCGCCTCTCCCGGATGCTTTGACGTGCCGTGCGTAGCGACGGGTTCGGCGCGTACGGAAAGCGCATCGTACTTGTCCGGCCGGACGGGGCTGCATTTTCCCTTCCGTGCGACTCGATTCGGCGTTTCCGGATTCGCCTCGGTCGGAGAACAGGACCTGGTTTGGGTGAGTACGGCTCGGCCGGATTCTTTGCTGTTGTGCGCATCGTACTTGCTCGTTCGGTGTGCTGTACGGATCGGTCGGGAAACTGGCTTTCGCATGGCTTTTTTCCCGACCGAATAGTATTGGGTGCGCCTCCGACCGAGATCGGAATCGGCCCCTTAGTTTTATAATTTCAGTTGCTATTTCAGTAATTTTAGTTTTTAATTATTTTTTATAATTTATATAATGTTATATATTTTTTTAATGTATTTTATTGATTTTTAACAAGAGCAAAAACCCCGTAACCCCTGAAACTTTGGAGGATCATGTGTACTGACAGAGCAAAGAGAAAAACAATAATAAAATATCATATATCCAAATAGTGGAATCGGTACAATGATCATGTGCGATCCTGATAACATTACAAGCCCTGCTAACTAAGCAGCAGTAAGAAGTAGCACAAGCAATTGTCTGTTCAGTAGTCCAAATATAACAACAAGATAATATCAGCCGGCAAATTGGTATTGCTCTTGGGCACCTTTCCATCAATGTCCCATCCATGGGGATGTATATGGCATCAGCAAGGGGTCATTATCAGCGGTGGCAAAGCTAAAGCACCCACCCTGTTACCTGGTATCCTCTAGACAGGTGCCTGTCATCCAGTCATCCCTTCCATTCTCCTGTCGAACCTCCCATTGCTGGCACTCAGGACTCTGAGGGGTTGTATTCAGGGATGATGGTCATCGTTTTTGGATTCAATCTTCTCCACATACATGTTCAAGCAGAGTCCTTCCCCCGTAGCAATGCCCTGACAGCGCATTTGTGTAAGTGACTATGATTCAGAGTGAGCCCATGTCAAAAGCGTCTCTAGCCACCCCTTAATGTCTGGCGGCACAGGTGCCTTCCATTGCATGGCAATGTGAAGTTTAAACACGATGAACACCAAATCTATTAATTTATGTATGTACTTGTCCCCTTGTCCCCTTTTGCCCTAGTGCAGATCCTAGCACACAAGATTCGGGAGTGGGTAGTAGCTTGTGCTTCACTATTCCAGCCATTATCTCAGTTACTTCTGCCCAGGCACGCTGTAGTACTGCACATTCCTATGTCATATGATAAAAATCAGCATCTGGTATATTGCATCTGGGACATTCAGAGGAGGCCCCTGAGTACATACGCTGTATGCTGTGAGGAGTGAGGTAGGTCTGGTGTATGAAAATGAACTGTGTAAATCAAAAGCATGAGTTGCAGTATACCTTCTTAACATGCCAAAGAGCCTGGTCCCTTTTTTGTCTGTCTGTGGAGTAGGTAAAACCAAGTCCCTCTGACCATGTCCTGTCCCTAGCCCTCCAGTGGCCGTGGACTGCAAAGCAGTATATAAATTCATAATGACATGCTGTGTGCCCCTGTATGAGAGCATAACTGGTAATAATTGGGATTGAGGCAGTTCCCTCCTCTCTACTCCCCAGATGGTGTTTATTACACATTGAATCACAGGATATGCCAGGAAATGTCCAATTGCCATCCCATATATATATATGTTAACATTATATATATATATATATATATATATATATATATATATATATATATATATATATATATATTCACACTCAACCAAGTAAACGCTCACTCAGGGGATCAGTTGATGAGCTTTAGATTTTAATACCAGTTACGCGTTTCAGAGAAGCTCTAAAAACATGTTAATGATCCTTGTCAAGTATGCTTGGGAGGATAGGGAGGCTATTCTCAAGGATTTGAAACTACTTGAGGAGGAACTAAAAAACCATAAAGAACAAGAAATGATAAAGAAATATGTGGAAGATCTGAAGCTCAAACTAAAACTATATGAGGACGACATTAAAGCCCGAAAACAAAGGAAGCTACACAGGGACTGCACGGATTACGAAACTGGCAGGATTCTCACTTACAGTCACAAATATGATCACTTGTACAACAAATTGATGCAGGGAGAATCAATTGAAGAGACTGTAGCTGCCATAAGTGGAACAGAATCAATAACTAGTAGTGATACTGAAGATTTTCCGAGTCCAGCAGTGCGCCAACAACCAACAAGATAAGGTGGAGTAAGAGCCCCCACAACTTTTTTAGACGAGTATCGCCTCCTAAGAACGGGGTGTCATACACCAAGGACAACACCCAAGACACGCGGGAGAGGACGGGGACAAAGAGGAAGAGGCCGGGGAAGAACCACGGAAGAAACAAGCGGAGAAGAAAGCGAGACCAACAGAGGAAACAGAAGAGGCAGAGGTTGTGGAAAGGGGTCAATGGGAAACAAGTCAACTGGCTCCAAGAAGCAAGCATGATGGATGACACCATGGTAAGCAGAACGATTGTCAATCTGTCTAATCGACCGCTGACATTACTAGAGAAAAGGACACTCTGCCTAGGTCTCTCTTTCTGTCCTTCAGACCACTTCAATTACCCTGAGACTAGAATTGACAAATTTAAATTTATTCGGAAACTAAAGTTGAGGAAATGGCACCAACTTCGGAATCTGAGACAGGAGATCTTAGGGAAAGCAGATAGCAAACCTAGTAGTGATCTTGATGCTAACATTGACCCTAACAACATTCTGAGAATAAGGGATGCAGATACCCTTTTGACTTTACCAGAACTGCTCGCAGAAACTGGTTCTAACCCATTCTTTCCCACAACAATATTGATACATTTCACGACACACTTATACATGATCTTATGCATGCAAGACACCAGAAAAGTGCAAAAAATGCACAACGCAATCTCTCATTTGCGCAGAAAGAAGTAATCAAATCGATAGCTAATGATGATACTGATGGAGCAAGGACTCATAAATGAGACTTGCTCGTACGCAACCTCCTCATAGTATTAATTTATTAAACTTGTATTGTCTCTAACTAATCCTTGCATACACTACACGAATAAGTAAGGAGGCTTGCCTATGTCTTTTACTAATGAATAACGCTTGACTATAATCCAAAATAGCTGCTAAAGCGTGGGAACGCTACTGCGCATGTCCCAACCACATCACGTGTTGTGACGTCTTTCTTGCTTGGTGGGAAATTTCTGCTTCTGCGCAGTGTGCATTAAAATGGCCGCTTGATGTTTTCACATGCTTCAGCTTGCTCTCATGTCATTATTAAACTGTCATTTCTCTAAAGCTACTAATGCGGGATAGAATTTATAATTAAATGGGAATAGAGTAGAAAGAGTGGGCATACAGTGAAACATTTTATTTGTGATTTTAATGTTTTCTTCTTTGACTTTTATTAGTTCCTAACTTGGGCCTGGGTTTGGTGAACTGAAAGCTCGTGTGACAAAGATTCCGCACATGCGCCTTGAGAGGCAGACGAGAAAGAAAAAGATGAAGTCAACTTGGACATCACCCAAGGCCATGACCTGCTGGCCGACACCACTACATACCAAGATGTTCTCGTCGAAAAGCAACATTTTATATGAATAAATTGTCAATTTTGTCGTGAGACGGGTGGGAAATAAAGCAAATGTATTAAATTGAAGGGGCGGTAGTTTAAAACAATAGGCTTCAGAAAAATAAGGCAAATCAATATGGTGTGAGAATCCACCCCCTGTCCCTGTCCAATCAGAAGTAGTGGTCCCATATTTTAGCAACATTAAGGGGAGGTACATGGGCGTAGAAGGGTATAATAGATATAGAATTAGCTAATTAGTTAGAAGGAGATGCTGCAACGGAGCAGACGTACACACGAGAACAGGCGTTCATGCTGTTAGCTCTTAGCTCCAGACTGCCAAGCTGATCGATTGCAGACTGAATCGCTGTCCAGAGAGGTCCTGAGGAGGGGCCGGCGGAGTCCATTAGAAGGAAGACACGGGCGAATCGAGGAGAAGTCGAGTATCAGAGAGGGGAACGACGCAGGCGTCGTTGTAGAGAGGTCACCGGTCCTGTCCTGATCCTGGAGGAGGTCTTTGCTCTTCATCCTTCCTGGGTCCTATTCTTTCCAACTCCTTGGCCAAGGGGTTTGGTTCTCGCACTTAGGTAAATATAATGCAACCTTTAGTTGGGCTGCTGTCTCTATCCTCTCCTTTTCTGAGGGACCGTCATTGATTAGCAATAGTTATTCTATGCTTCATCTTGGGTATTGCGATTAAGTACCGTGTGGTTCTGTATTTTACTCTGCTAAATCTTTAGATAAACATTTTTAAAACTTCCTGACTCAGTGGTTATTTTAGGATTATGTACTATAATGAATGTCACTCATTTTAAACTTCCCAATTAACAAAGGATCCATTGGTAAGTCATTACTCTTCAATCAGAAGGTAATTGGTAGCAGGGATTTTTGATAAAAGAGTATAACTGATAAAACCCAGCGTAAGTATTAGCGTAGTATGAATGTATGGGCCCAAGTGAGTATCTGGTGTATGATTGCTGTTTGCTAATATCACGCTGGATCAGTTTTCTGGTAGCAGAGGATGGTTACTCTTTGTTAATTGGGTAATGAGAATTTTATTTTTTATGAACTAACATCCATGTATTCAAAGTTTGTTTTATGTTGTCTAGAATCCCCGGGGTAAAAAGAATAGCGGATGGTAAGTGGAAGCCATACTGCAGTGAGGTTATCTGTCAGGCAGAAATAGTACTGAAAAGTTAAGCAGGACTATCAGTACTGGTTAGGGAATCTATGCGTGAGTAATAGCAAAAGAGTACGCTGGTGAAAATTTGATGTTATATCACCTAGAAAGGGTAACATTGAAGAAGTAACAGGTACTTCTGGAGCTTGTGTGAAGAGTAAACGGAAGGGTTTTTACTCGTAGTGTATGTTTAGTAAACGGAAAGGTTTTACTAAGTGTGAGAGAAACTATCTTTTTCGAATTTAGAGAAACTGGCACGATAGCGAATGTTTTATGTTGTTACTGAAATTCAATTAAGAATTGTAGAGAAAATAAGTTTGTGTACAAATTTGTAAAGGGAGGGTCAGTTGCCAGAGAGGGAGCTGACGTCACAAAACGCCGCGCTGGGATTGGTTGGATCAGCGGGTGTGGAGAGACTCTTGTAAAGGAGGGGTCAGTAGTCAGGAGCAATACTGACGTCACAGGTGCCGCGCTGGGATTGGTTGAAACAGCGAGGGACAGTGAAGAGCAGATTGTAAAGGAGGGGTTGACAGACAAACGTCACCAAAAGGCCGCGTAAGGATTGGCTTGGGAATAAAAGATAGCAGACACTTGATTGGTTGATATTCTAGAAGCGAAAATCTTAGTGGATAAAGTATTGCATGTTAAAACGCGATCCGACTTTAACAGGAACTCGTCCAGATAGGAGATATTTAGGCTTTGCAGAATATAATTTTATACATCGATACTCACCTAAGATGTACGGAGAAAAGAGAAAAATGTCATTTTTACAAAAGATTAAGAATTATTTTAAAAAGGACAAACCAATCAAAACTAGAGAGGGAATTATCAATCCACCAGCTAAAACGCCCGCTTCATTCATGATGATGGAGAGAGGTTATCATACTTGTGTATGGATGGAGAATTGGATAGAATATACCAAAAATGATGGAATACTAGCATTTCCCGAGAATGGCATGTTTAATGGGTGAATTCTGCAGAACTTGACATTAAGGAGGAATGACTTAGAACCCAGACCTAGATTAACTCAATATGAAGCCTTAGAGGAATGGGAAACCGAGGCATTTGAGCGTGACCGATCCAGGAGTAATAGGGGTTATCGAGGATTTTTTCCCAGGAACCTACATGAATCTAGGGACGGTCAGTTGAAACAATGGAGAAGGGCAATGATTACAGAAGGACTATATCCATTGTTAACAGCAGAGGAGAAATTAGGGAGTAAATGTACAGAAAAGACAAAACATTTAATGAGAAGTGACGATTCTGAAGACGAATTTATGGAAGAAATGTTAAGGAACCCCCCACCATATCAGGAAGGAACAAGTGGATGCACCCCAAGTGCACCACCGTTAAAAACTCCATTAGTACCACAGGTAATGCATGAATTCACCCCCAGTAGAATACTTCACGACAAGGAAAGGGAAGCCCTAGAGAAGACCAGAGCTGAATTAATACAGAAAATAACACAGATAAAAGTACATCCTGATTCATTGACCATACCTGTAACAATTGGTCCAGTAGTTCCATTATATGGTACTCAGGGAAACTGTCCTCCACCGATACTTGCACCCACTCCTGTAAACGCTACAAACCCTGAAGCAGTAGTAATGGTTGAAGATCACTTTAGTGACAGCGAATCCACAATATCATTGATGGATTTACCCATTCGAGATTCTGTCAATATTACTCCCAAGAGAACTACACCTGGGTGTTCAAAAGATATAAGTCTAGTGACTTCATCAGGAGCGAAAAATGCCACAATAGTCACCCCAGAAGATTTAGAAAGGTGGGCACAAGAATCAGATAAACAGTGCACACCTCCAAAAATAATGGACATTCATAAATTGAAAGTCGAATTAGAAGAAATAATAGCAGGAAATGTAGGACTAGATCGCTTGAATACCTATGATGATGAAGAATTATTATTTATGTGCAGAAGTATCACAAGAAATGTAAGATTATTCCATGAAAGATTATCCAATCTAGCACTACAGATGGGAATAGAAATAGGGAGATCAAAGGTGTTGCAGAAACCCTATAGAGCAGAATTTTCAGAAAAAGATTTAGAAAACATGAATGCCTCTGGAAGAAAATTACAAGTAAGGGAATTAATGATAGTTTTACAAAAATGGGGAGACCTAGATAAATGGAGAACTAGGTGGGCCAAGAAAAAGGAAGAAGTACGATCAAGTAGATCAGCGTCGGAATATGTGATGAAGGAGACAGGGAAAGCAGACCAAATGTATCCAATGCGAGAAATTGCGGGAGGAGGATACGTACATGTCCCATGGAGCAGACAGGATATTTTGTCATTTACGAATAATTTTCCAAAATTGAGAGAAAAACCAATTGAATGGTACAAACAGGTTGAAAGGTTTGTGAAGGTGTCAAAGGTATTGTTGAAGGATTTAGATGGTTTGTTTGACATAGTGGTACCTGCCGATTTGTGGACAGATTGTAAAATTACAGTTGATTGGCCAAGTGACGAGTATCCTAGAGATCCGAAAACAGGTGCCCCGTCAAATGATGTGATGAAAAAGTATCAGCAGGTGATAACTTATTTGAAAGGGAAAATACCACCGAAAGAAACAGATTGGGTGAAAATAGACCGAACTACCCAAGAGGCTAATGAATCGGTACATTCCTACTATGAGCGTTTACTGCAGGTATTTAAACAATATAGTGGATTTGAGGACATTGGAGACAAGAACATGAGTCAGTTTGTGTATCGATTTGTTTTCGGTTTGAAGCCAGCAATTTGTCAGATGATTAAACAACACATGCTGTGTTGGCAAGGGAAACCTATCGACGAAATTTTGAAATATGCAAAATATTGTGGAGATGATATTGAGGATAGGCATAAGAAATTGCAGGAAAAAGTAATGTGGGCTCAGGTGAAAATGGCCGAGAAACAGGGAATTAATTTGGAAAATCCGAGAGAAAATCAGGGAAAGGATTCTGGAACGAGTGGTGATACTGGGAATGGTGGAAAAGTGAGAGGACGAATGAGTAGAGAAGAAGCTAAAAAGAAATTTCCTTGTCATGGATGCGGAAAATTGGGGCATTGGAAGGATGAATGTAAAAAGATCCGGAATAATAATGGCCCAAATCAAAATTTAAATCCACAGACGCAGAATGACTCACAGCAGGGTGTAAATCCTCAGAGTCAGTTGCCACCTGCACCTATTCAGGGTAATGTAAGCAGAGCAAAGCACGGTACAGACATCGGATATCAAGGAGGAAGTGGTAAGAATGATTATATAACCTCACAATTTCTTTTACAGGACGATTTCTGTCAATACAGTTCATGACGGTGCCTAAGAGAGGGGGAGAAGGAGTGCGTACTTGGCGCATCCTTATCGGTAGATCAGTCAGGTCCATATGTGGAAGGAAATGTGAAAGGTAATGATATCACTTTTCTGTTGGATACTGGTGCTACCCGGTCTACTGTAAGAACAGCAGACATTCCAGATCTTCCTCTCTCTGGTGAAAATATCCAAGTAGTGGGAGTAGCTAATCAAAGGATTAGAACACCTCTTACCGAACCAATGGAAGTTAAAATTGGAAACTTCAGAGAAATGCATCAATTTGTAGTATGCGATTCTAGCCCAGTAAACTTATTAGGCAGGGATTTATTGTGCAAAATGAACTGCACAATTTTCTGCACACCGGATGGTGTGGCAGTTCAGACACCAGATGAAGACCATGTATATAAAATTATGATTGCAAAACAGGGTACAGAAGTAGATGAGATGTTTTCGGTATTAACAAAAGACGAGTTGCCAGAAGAATTAAAAGGTACAGTAAACCCCATGGTATGGGATTTCACAGGAAAAGAAGTAGGACTTATGGCTAAAATAGACCCAGTTAAAATTACTGTAAAAGAAGGTGCGATTTTCCCAAATACCAGACAGTACAAAATGAGTGCAGAAGTAAAGGCAGGAGTCATTGAAGAAATTAATCGAATGGTTGAACAAAACATACTAAAAGGAGTAATGAGTAGCCCATGTAATTCACCAATCATGGGACTAAAGAAACCTAGTGGAAAATATAGGATTGTTCAGGACCTGCGAAAAATAAATAAAATAGTGGAACCATGTTGTCCCATAGTGCCAAATCCTGCAGTAATTCTATACCAAATTCCTTGGAGTGCAGGATGGTTCACAGTAATTGATTTATGTCAAGCGTTCTTCTCAATACCATTGCATCCAGATAGCCAGTATCTTTTCTCATTTAAATTTGAGAATAAAGTCTATGTATGGAATCGTATTCCTCAAGGGTACACGGAAAGTCCTTCCATTTTCAATCAAATACTGAAAAAGTGCCTTGAGAAATTAGTGATGCCAGGAAGTTCAGTCCTAGTGCAATATATTGACGACTTATTGGTGGCATCGAACAACAGAGAGGACTGTGTTGTTGATTCCATAGCATTATTAAATCTTTTGGCAGAAGAAGGGCATAAAGTCTCACCTGAAAAGTTGCAGTTTTGTACAACAGCTGTTAAATATCTTGGACACCAAATTGAGAGGGGAAAAAGAAGAATAACCTCTGAAAGAGTAAAATTAATAAAGAAAATGCAAATGCCTGTAACCCAAAGACAAGTGAGAATGTTCCTAGGAATAGTAGGTTACTGTCGACAATGGATACTAGGATTTTCCTTGTTAGCAAAGCCCCTAATTCAAATGACAAGAAAGAAAGCAAAGGACCCAGTTGATTGGGATGATGAGAGTGCAGGAGCTTTTGTAAAATTAAGAAATGCTCTGTGCTCAGCACCAGCCCTAGGCATGCCCGATTATAAAAGAGAATTTGCATTATTCTGTCATGAAAGAGAAAATTGTGCACTTTCTGTCCTAACCCAGAGACACGGTTTAGACAGACGTCCTATAGCATATTTTTCTGCTACATTGGACCCAGTAGCAGCCGCGTTGCCAGGATGCTTAAAAGCAGTGGCAGCTACTTGTTTGAGCATTGAACAAAGTGAGTCGATTGTGATGGGACATCCTGTAAAGGTGTTTGTTCCACATGCTGTTGTGATTCTATTGACAAGAACCAGAACCCAACATCTTACTCCTAGTCGGCTGACTAAATATGAAAGAATAATAATGGGTGCTGAAAATGTGACCATGGTAAGGTGTACTATAATAAATCCAGCAACCTTACTACCAGACCCATATCATGAGAAAATTAAAGATGACGAAGAAAATGAACATGATTGTTTACAGATTACAGAGTTATGTACGAAACCTCGCCCAGATATAGAAGAACAGCCCCTCAGAAAGCCAGACAGGGAGCTATTTGTTGATGGTTCATGTCAACGACATGAAGACGGTAAATTAACTGCTGCCTATGCGGTATGTGAATTAACTGGAATAGTCGAAGCATCCTGTTTACCAGGGGTCAAGTCTGCACAAGTAGCTGAATTGATTGCATTGATAAAAGCCTGCAAAATTGGGAGGAATCAAAAAGTAACTATATTTACAGATAGCCAATATGGTTACGGGGTTGTGCATGATTTTGGCCAACTATGGATGCAGAGGGATTTCTTGACTTCTTCAGGATCCCCCATTAAAAATGGACAGTTTGTAAAGGAATTGCTGGAAGCAATACAATCACCAA
Source organism: Calotriton arnoldi (assembly GCA_963921515.1). Lineage (NCBI taxonomy): Eukaryota > Metazoa > Chordata > Amphibia > Caudata > Salamandridae > Calotriton > Calotriton arnoldi. The sequence goes on from CAWUFW010005237.1 coordinate 11,903, forward strand.
AAGAATTGGCGGTGGTGAAATGTGCCGCACATCAGTCAGGAGATGACTGGGTGGTAGTCGGCAACAGATATGCAGATCTGGTGGCTCAACATTGTGCCAAAAATAGATTGTCAGTCAATAAGAGGGTGGAAAGAATGGGAATCAGCTGCCAACTTATGCTGTATATGCCACCTGAAACTTGGAATGATGTAAAAAGATTACAAGATGATGTTGATGAAAATGAAAAGAATTTGTGGATCAAAGTAGGTTGTTCCCAAAGAGGAGATGATGAAGTGTGGATTAGTGCTGATGGCAGACCAGTTATGCCAGACTGTTTACTCTCACAAATGGCCAGAATGTATCATGGGGACACACACATAGGGAGAGATGCAATGATTAGGCTTTTTAGACAAAACTGGTACAATCCAAAGTTCAGGGCTGTTGCAGAGAGTCTTTGCCAGAGATGTTTAACTTGCCAGATGCACAATCCAGGGCGGAAGACAATAATTGGGTTTGGAAAAATTGGAAAGGCAGAGGGTCCTTTTATAAGACTCCAGTTTGACTTTATACAGTTACCACCATGTAGAGGGTTGAAATATGTACTAGTCATAGTGTGTCTGTTTTCAAAGTGGGTGGAGGCTTACCCTACCAGGAGAAATGATAGCATTACAGTCGCAAAACTGTTGCTACGAGAGCTCATTCCTAGGTTTGGTTTCCCAGTAACTTTGGAATCAGATAGAGGAAAACATTTTAACAGTGAAGTGATCCAAATAATCTGTGAAGCATTCCAAATTAAACAGAAACTGCACTGTGCATATCGTCCAGAGGCTTCAGGAGTGGTTGAACAATTGAATGGCAATATAAAGTCAAGATTGTGAAAAATGTGTGCATCAACATCATTAGAATGGCCAGATGCATTACCACTTGTTTTAATGGGACTCAGAAGCATACCTGACAGAAATACAGGATTGAGCCCCCACGAGATAATGATGGGAAGAGCAATGAGACAAACACATGTTCCCACAAACAAACTGCTGAATATATCTGATGATATGGTACTGGACTATTGTAAAGGACTGGCTGACCTAGTGCGTTCTGTCTCTCACCAGGTTGGAGAAGACGCAGTTTCCAGGCAGCCTGAACAGGAACATGATCTGAATCCTGGTGACTGGGTGGTAGTGAAGAATCACACCAGAGAAACGTGTCTATCACCCAGATGGAGCAGTCCTTGTCAAGTAATACTGACCACAAATACAGCAGTGAAGTGTGCAGGATTTCCTAATTGGATTCATGTAAGCCACACAAAAAGAGTACCAGATCCTGAAGAAGAAAATCCTCAGACAGCATCAATCACTGAGGGAGCTGAAGGTTGCCCAGCGGAGGAATCTCAGGCTCGAGATTCAAGAGAAGCTGAAGAAGAACAACCGAGCACAAGTCAGGACTGGATACCGGTGGTAGAAATTCCTGAAGTTTACCACAGAACAAGAAGTCAAACAAGATTTGAGGAGATCGAAGAAGATCAGATAGGTGAAGAAGAAGCAGCTCAGGAAAAAGAAGAAGAGACAATAAGAGAACCTGAGCAAGGTCAGATAGGGAAAGGAAACTGGGCTCAAATTAACGAAGAACTAATACATTTTGAGCAGGGACAGACAGGTTTAGAAGAATCCGGTCAGGCTGCAGAAGTACAAAGTGCAATAAGCCCTGATCAGAACAAGTTAGATCCAGAAAAGTACACAGAAGAACAAGATCATGAGAATCATGAACATGAAGAAATAAATCAAGAACAAGGTCACCTATTGGAAACTAACAGTGGAGCTGCTGAAGAGAACCCAATCAGACCTGAAAAAGAGCAAATAAGAAGAACAATAATTGCAGAAAAAGAAACAGTGATAAGCAGTGAAAATAAAAAGATTTTTGAAGACGAAGATAAAGAAATAGTACAAACAAAGAAAACAAGAAAAGGAGATCATTGGCCAAGTGTCATTAAAAGAGTAAAATACCACATAACAACCAGAAGTGAAGATCCAGATCAAGTAAATGAAGTAACAAGCCAAACTGAACAACAGAATAAAACTGAGAAAAGAAGAAGTAAAAGACTGAAACTTGTGAATAACAAATTCAAGGGTCCTGTTTGGACTTACATCATTCTTGAAGATTACGAAAGTTCAGAGTCAAGTGAAAGTGGTGACGAAGGAACAAGTGCAGAACTAACGTACGAGAAAGAAACAAGACCACCTTGACTAAGCAAAAGAGTCATATAAAGAAAAGAGGAAATAGATAAGAAGAGCGTTCTTCCTTGTCGAAAATGCCTGACGATAGAGTTGCTGGGAGACCAAAACAGAGATGTTGTAGAAGATGCTGTGCAATATGTATATGTAGTCTAGTAATGGTGCTTATAGTATAGTTAGTCCTGATTGTAGCAGTTCCTTACCTTATGATAATGGATAAAAGAAATAATAATGAAACTAAGGAGAGGACAGCAAACATGAAGGGCAATAGAGTAGAACTAATGGCAGAAAATGAACCAGAGTTTCATCATGAAATAGCTGATAACGACACTAGTTTAAATGTTTTCACAAAGTTATTGTTTCAGTATGTAGACACAATGGAAGTTAGTAATTGTTATGTCTGTATGAAATTACCTGAATCAGTAGCAGAAGGATTAACATATCATCACTTACCACTGACATATGGCATATCATGTAGTGTTTTGTCTAGTTTATTTTATAGAACAGGGAGACTTCAGTATTATTATTCAAACCTAGATGTGATATTTTCTGAGGTTCTGATTCGAAAGAGTATGAACCCAGTGCTTAGTAGTCAAGACGCACAGTTTATGGGAGAATTTTTCTTAACAATGAAATCAATAGACATAACACATGCACATAAACACAATCTAACATGTTCTTTACATGAAGAAGAAAAGATATTTTTGAATTTAGTAGAAGATAGAAGACAAGATTTTCAAAAGAAAGCTTCTGAGCATAAGGCTCATTTGCCACCTTGGGCTGAGAAGGAAGGGAGTTACACACCTGGCAAGGCTCAAGCTGCTATGGCTCTGGATTTTGTAAAGATAGGAAAAATTTGTCTACATAGGTTAAAAACTGATTATAACAATGTTTTCATCGGTACCAGTGAATGTGAACATAATTTCTTAATTCTTGGAGGTTGGGGAATCAAAGGAGGAACAGATTCAGTTTTTCCTGGAATCTATTATGTGTGTGGGAATAAGGCTTACTTTAGGCTTCCTGCACGGTGGTATGGAAGTTGTTATTTTGGAATAGTATTTCCAAAAATATACCACGTAAAAAGAAACACTGGGAGCAATGAAAACAATAGTGAATTAATACGTAGTAAAAGAGCTAGTTTTTCAGAAATTGTAGGTGATATATTTGGTGCATTGATACCTTCAGTGGGAATAATTCTGAACTCAAGGAAAATATGTAACTTGTCTACAGTGGTTGATCGTTTATCAACAGATACTGCTGGAGGTTTTCTAATGATTAATGCGGAGATGGTTGCGATTGGGTCTATGCTGATGCAAAATCGACTTGCTCTTGATATTATATTGGCAAAAGAGGGCGGAGTCTGTAAATTATTGAAGACGAAACACTGTTGCACTTATATTCCTGATAAGAGTGCAGAAATTGGAACGTATATACAGAATATAACTAAACTTGAGAAGGAACTTAAACCACTGGAAGTTGATAGTGTATGGGAAAGATTGACAAGTAATATTGCGTCAATTGGTACCTGGTTTGCTAATGTAGGAAAAGGACTTATAGGTCAAATATTAGTACCCTTAGCAGGGAAGTTTAAACACAATGAACACCAAATCTATTAATTTATGTATGTACTTGTCCCCTTGTCCCCTTTTGCCCTAGTGCAGATCCTAGCACACAAGATTCGGGAGTGGGTAGTAGCTTGTGCTTCACTATTCCAGCCATTATCTCAGTTACTTCTGCCCAGGCACGCTGTAGTACTGCACATTCCTATGTCATATGATAAAAATCAGCATCTGGTATATTCAGAGGAGGCCCCTGAGTACATACACTGTATGCTGTGAGGAGTGAGGTAGGTCTGGTGTATGAAAATGAACTGTGTAAATCAAAAGCATGAGTTGCAGTATACCTTCTTAACATGCCAAAGAGCCTGGTCCCTTTTTTTGTCTGTCAGTGGAGTAGGTAAAATCAAGTCCCTCTGACCATGTCCTGTCCCAAGCCCTCCAGTGGCCGTGGACTGCAAAGCAGTATATAAATTCATAATGACATGCTGTGTGCCCCTGTATGAGAGCATAACTGGTAATAATTGGGATTGAGGCAGTTCCCTCCTCTCTACTCCCCAGATGGTGTTTATTACACATTGAATCACAGGATATGCCAGGAAATGTCCAATTGCCATCCCATATATATATATGTTAACATTATATATATATATATATATATATATATATATATATATATATATATATATTCAAAATAAGATATTCTTTTCAGAAATAATCGTCCAGCACTCCCAGGCGGGTTCAATCACTCAGTTCTTTATTCGAACGACAAACAACATCAACGCGTTTCAGCAGTCTCAGCTGCCTTGCTCACGATGTCTGAGCGCCATCATTTTTTTCTTAAAATACTCACTTTCAAAGACAAAGAACATTGAGGAGGGACTACGAGAATTGAAAAACATTAGCCAGCATGCTTTCTTCTATTACAACGGCGGCCATATTAGAACATGCAAGGTATTTACAAAAACACATTACAAGGATAGTTCCTTTTGTTAAAATTGTTTCTGCTATTAGTAGCATAGAATTTCCATAGAGGATGTTTAAATCATACTTGTACTTTGCCTTTCTGAAGTTTTATATCTAACAGAGACTCCAAGTCCCTTTTACTTATAATCCAGATATCCGGTCAAATTTCACATATCAGTTTTTCATGAAAATAATCAAATAAACATCCAATTCTAACTGAACCATGTTACTATTTTTGCAACCTCTAATTCCTCAAATTATATGTTCTAAATATATTCCTACAGTTTCAAAGCCAACGGGGAGTAAAAAAGATTATTTTTCAATTAAATATATCGTAAAGTTCTTCAATTATTAAAGTGCAAATACCAAGTGCAAATCAATCGCTGAAAGTGCAAGTGGTTCACAGTATATTATTACATATATTTCATATACTAATTAAAACACAATATACAAAAAAATATATAATTAAAATGTCATTATATATACCAAATTTCTAAAATGCAAGTGCTTCACAGTATATTATTCTTCCACATTAAAAAAAAGAACTTATTTCATATACTCAATAGAGAGAAAAACACTTTTTAAAACACTATTAATATCCTAAAATATCTAAAACCGATATACATGAACTACCCCTTAATTACTTCTTAGTCTGTATGAAATAACGGAAGAAGCTGTACATATAAAAAGTTACATCTTAAAAACAATTTTTCCTATGTACAGCAATCATCTAATCCTTTTACATCCTTCTTCCTCAAATTCTTACCATACCAATAAAAACAAAAAATGTAAAAAAAGTCTCATTTTGTGCAGTTTTACCCGTAAATTCCCTTCCCTCAACAACCTTAGTGTAGACATGTATAAAGGTCCTCATCTACGTTCAATCCATGAGGTTCCTTGCTATTAAACTCCAAAATATAATAGGTTTCCAATTTCCTGAGTTCCTTTTCCCTATCTCCTCCTCTCTTTTTACGGGGAATTTCTGCTATACAGCTATACTGTAGGCTGGAGGGATTACTTTGATGATACTTCTCAAAGTGTCTTGCGACCGGGTAAGTTCTATCTTTGTTTAAGATTGCTCTCCTGTGTTGTAAAATCCTTTTATACACTGGTAAAGTTGTACTACCTATATATACCTTCGGACAGTCACACTGCAATAAATAGACAACAAAATCTGATCTACAGGTTAAAAAACTTTTGATGAAAATAGTTTTATTAAAAAATGTTTTAAAATTCGTGCCATTCATTCCATGTTGGCACGCTTTACATTTAGAACATTTTTTAAAACCTGGTTTTTGTTGGAGCCAATTCAAGGCCCCACTCTTCCGTTCCTGAAATTCACTTCTCACAATTAAATCTTTCAATGACTTTGATTTCCTATAAGTGATATTAGGCTGTTTATTCACTTGTGGGCCTATCAAAGGGTCACCCTGTACCAGATACCAATGTTTTTTTAAAATGGCTCTGATTTCTTTATGTTTGGTGTTAAAAGTCATAATAAATCTTGGATTCTCCACATTTTTCCGATCTTTCTGCTTAGTTTTCTCCTTCTTTTTCTGAGTTCGTGATGGTTCAAAGAGTACCTTCTGTCTCTCAAGATTCCTGGCTTTCTTAGCTGCACCTTCTATTATGTGTGGTGAGTACCCTCTCTCAATGAATCTACTCATCATTTCCTGTTCGATTCTCAGATACTCTTCCTGGCTGCTACATGCCCGCCTAGCCCTATAAAATTCCCCAAAGGGAATACTTCGTATCAATGGAGCTGGGTGGGCACTCCCCGCATGGAGAATAGTATTTCCCGCAGTGGGTTTTCGAAATATAGTGGTCTCAAGTTTTTCCCCTACTGGTTGAATTCTGATATCAAGAAAATCTATGGTGGTTTTACTAAACTGTCCCACAAATTTCAAATTCAACGAGTTCTGGTTCAGATCCACAATGAATTGTTCTATGTCCGTTTCCGTGCCCTGCCACAGCACGAAAACGTCATCTATGAATCTTACCCAAAGTAAAATGTTACCTGACCAATGTTCTAAGGGCGGCCTCCGAGCACCTGCTCCTCCCACCAGCCTCAATGCAAATTAGCATAGCTGGGGGCGAAGCAGGTGCCCATCGCCGTTCCTTGTTCTTGCCGATAGAGATCATCCCCAAATAAAAATATATTTTTCGTCAGACACCACTCCATTAACTCTAAAATCATTCGATTATGTTTCATGAAATTTATTGGTTTTCTATTCAAAAAGTACTCTGCTGCTTTTAAACCATCTACATGACGTATACTCGTATACAACGTGGAGATATCCAATGTCATTAAAATCATGGTGGTAGCATCCCACGGTTTGGATTTTGTTCCTTTAAATGTCCGAGGAGGTGACACTGACAGGGTACGTAAATTACGGAGACTAGAGTCACGTTACATTATAGATCTACTCACGAAATTTCCGAGAGGCCTGAATAGTGGAGAGGAGTTAGCCGTACACATAGGCTCTTAAACCTGAATTGTTCTGGGACAATTATGGCTGTGATGTAGGACTGGGAGCACATATAACTGAAGTTGGAATTGTATTTGTATCTGTAATGTGTTTTCCTAAACAATAGAGAGTAGAAAAAATGTAAAAATGAAAATAATGCACGCCCCAATTGAATATGAGATTGTATTGTAAGAAGTGCATGTAGGAGAGTTACAGAAGGAAGGGACATTTGCCGATCCACCGCAAGATTGTAGAAATACCATGTCAAACAGTGCATCACAAAACCGATATACGGTTGACGTAATTCGATATGAATTGTAGACAAAAGTGAGTTGTAAAATTAGCTATACAATCACAAATGCACTGTGTAAATTTGTGTTCCTGTTTATTTACAATGTTTATTTATAATTTTGTTTTTAAAATATGAGAACAATCATGGTATTCATGAATGACATCATGTAAGATATGAGCTACATATGGAATGTTGGTTTATATGAAACTTCAAGATGGCGCTGACGTAAAAGCGACAGCGCTGGTCCCTTCTTTGTTACAATGCACAAATGTAATGTCTTTAAAACATGGCCTTTTCCGGTGTGTCATTGACACCGAGGAAGGCAGTTTGCCGAAACGCGTTTGTTGCTGCTGGTTGCCGAGGAATAAAGTTTTTTCGAACGCCCCCGTGAGTGCGGAGTTTCTTTTGCAATCAAAGGAATGGAGCGATAATATATTGCGGAGTCCACAGCCGCAAATCTGCACCCGCCCAAGAGTGCTTCGTTCAAAAGTGGAGTTGGAGCGTATATATATATATATATATATATATATATATATATATATATATATATATATATATATATATATTCACACTCAACCAAGTAAACGCTCACTCAGGGGATCAGTTGATGAGCTTTAGATTTTAATACCAGTTACGCGTTTCAGAGAAGCTCTAAAAACATGTTAATGATCCTTGTCAAGTATGCTTGGGAGGATAGGGAGGCTATTCTCAAGGATTTGAAACTACTTGAGGAGGAACTAAAAAACCATAAAGAACAAGAAATGATAAAGAAATATGTGGAAGATCTGAAGCTCAAACTAAAACTATATGAGGACGACATTAAAGCCCGAAAACAAAGGAAGCTACACAGGGACTGCACGGATTACGAAACTGGCAGGATTCTCACTTACAGTCACAAATATGATCACTTGTACAACAAATTGATGCAGGGAGAATCAATTGAAGAGACTGTAGCTGCCATAAGTGGAACAGAATCAATAACTAGTAGTGATACTGAAGATTTTCCGAGTCCAGCAGTGCGCCAACAACCAACAAGGTAAGGTGGAGTAAGAGCCCCCACAACTTTTTTAGACGAGTATCGCCTTCTAAGAACGGGGTGTCATACACCAAGGACAACACCCAAGACACGCGGGAGAGGACGGGGACAAAGAGGAAGAGGCCGGGGAAGAACCATGGAAGAAACAAGCGGAGAAGAAAGCGAGACCAACAGAGGAAACAGAAGAGGCAGAGGTTGTGGAAAGGGGTCAATGGGAAACAAGGCAACTGGCTCCTAGAAGCAAGCATGATGGATGACACCATGGTAAGCAGAACGATTGTCAATCTGTCTAATCGACCGCTGACATTACTAGAGAAAAGGACACTTTGCCTAGGTCTCTCTTTCTGTCCTTCAGACCACTTCAATTACCCTGAGACTAGAATTGACAAATTTAAATTTATTCGGAAACTAAAGTTGAGGAAATGGCACCAACTTCGGAATCTGAGACAGGAGATCTTAGGGAAAGCAGATAGCAAACCTAGTAGTGATCTTGATGCTAACATTGACCCTAACAACATTCTGAGAATAAGGGATGCAGATACCCTTTTGACTTTACCAGAACTGCTCGCAGAAACTGGTTCTAACCCATTCTTTCCCACGACAATATTGATACATTCCACGACACACTTATACATGATCTTATGCATGCAAGACACCAGAAAAGTGCAAAAAATGCACAACGCAATCTCTCATTTGCGCAGAAAGAAGTGATCAAATCGATAGCTAATGATGATACTGATGGAGCAAGGACTCATAAATGAGACTTGCTCGTACGCAACCTCCTCATAGTATTAATTTATTAAACTTGTATTGTCTCTAACTAATCCTTGCATACACTACACGAATAAGTAAGGAGGCTTGCCTATGTGTTTTACTAATGAATAACGCTTGTCTATAATCCAAAATGGCCGCTAAAGCGCGGGAACCCTACTGCGCATGTCCCAACCACATCACGTGTTGTGACGTCTTTCTTGCTTGGTGGGAAATTTCTGCTTCTGCGCAGTGTGCATTAAAATGGCCGCTTGATGTTTTCACATGCTTCAGCTTGCTCTCATGTCATTATTAAACTGTCATTTCTCTACCGCTACTAATGCGGGATAGAATTTATAATTAAATGGGAATAGAGTAGAAAGAGTGGGCATACAGTGAAACATTTTATTTGTGATTTTAATGTTTTCTTCTTTGACTTTTATTAGTTCGTAACTTGGGCCTGGGTTTGGTGAACTGATAGCTCGTGTGACAAAGATTCCGCACATGCGCCTTGAGAGGCAGACGAGAAAGAAAAAGATGAAGTCAACTTGGACATCACCCAAGGCCATGACCTGCTGGCCGACACCACTACATACCAAGATGTTCTCGTCGAAAAGCAACATTTTATATGAATAAATTGTCAATTTTGTCGTGAGACGGGTGGGAAATAAAGCAAATGTATTAAATTGAAGGGGCGGTAGTTTAAAACTATAGGCTTTAGAAAAATAAGGCAAATCAATATGGTGTGAGAATCCACCCCCTGTCCCTGTCCAATCAGAAGTAGTGGTCCCATATTTTAGCAACATTAAGGGGAGGTACATGGGCATAGAAGGGTATAATAGATATAGAATTAGCTAATTAGTTAGAAGGAGATGCTGCAACGGAGCAGACGTACACACGAGAACAGGCGTTCATGCTGTTAGCTCTTAGCTCCAGACTGCCAAGCTGATCGATTGCAGACTGAATCGCTGTCCAGAGAGGTCCTGAGGAGGGGCCGGCGGAGTCCATTAGAAGGAAGACACGGGCGAATCGAGGAGAAGTCGAGTATCAGAGAGGGGAACGACGCAGGCGTCGTTGTAGAGAGGTCACCGGTCCTGTCCTGATCCTGGAGGAGGTCTTTGCTCTTCATCCTTCCTGGGTCCTATTCTTTCCAACTCCTTGGCCAAGGGGTTTGGTTCTCGCACTTAGGTAAATATAATGCAACCTTTAGTTGGGCTGCTGTCTCTATCCTCTCCTTTTCTGAGGGACCGTCATTGATTAGCAATAGTTATTCTATGCTTCATCTTGGGTATTGCGATTAAGTACCGTGTGGTTCTGTATTTTACTCTGCTAAATCTTTAGATAAACATTTTTAAAACTTCCTGACTCAGTGGTTATTTTAGGATTATGTACTATAATGAATGTCACTCATTTTAAACTTCCCAATTAACAAAGGATCCATTGGTAAGTCATTACTCTTCAATCAGAAGGTAATTGGTAGCAGGGATTTTTGATAAAAGAGTATAACTGATAAAACCCAGCGTAAGTATTAGCGTAGTATGAATGTATGGGCCCAAGTGAGTATCTGGTGTATGATTGCTGTTTGCTAATATCACGCTGGATCAGTTTTCTGGTAGCAGAGGATGGTTACTCTTTGTTAATTGGGTAATGAGAATTTTATTTTTTATGAACTAACATCCATGTATTCAAAGTTTGTTTTATGTTGTCTAGAATCCCCGGGGTAAAAAGAATAGCGGATGGTAAGTGGAAGCCATACTGCAGTGAGGTTATCTGTCAGGCAGAAATAGTACTGAAAAGTTAAGCAGGACTATCAGTACTGGTTAGGGAATCTATGCGTGAGTAATAGCAAAAGAGTACGCTGGTGAAAATTTGATGTTATATCACCTAGAAAGGGTAACATTGAAGAAGTAACAGGTACTTCTGGAGCTTGTGTGAAGAGTAAACGGAAGGGTTTTTACTCGTAGTGTATGTTTAGTAAACGGAAAGGTTTTACTAAGTGTGAGAGAAACTATCTTTTTCGAATTTAGAGAAACTGGCACGATAGCGAATGTTTTATGTTGTTACTGAAATTCAATTAAGAATTGTAGAGAAAATAAGTTTGTGTACAAATTTGTAAAGGGAGGGTCAGTTGCCAGAGAGGGAGCTGACGTCACAAAACGCCGCGCTGGGATTGGTTGGATCAGCGGGTGTGGAGAGACTCTTGTAAAGGAGGGGTCAGTAGTCAGGAGCAATACTGACGTCACAGGTGCCGCGCTGGGATTGGTTGAAACAGCGAGGGACAGTGAAGAGCAGATTGTAAAGGAGGGGTTGACAGACAAACGTCACCAAAAGGCCGCGTAAGGATTGGCTTGGGAATAAAAGATAGCAGACACTTGATTGGTTGATATTCTAGAAGCGAAAATCTTAGTGGATAAAGTATTGCATGTTAAAACGCGATCCGACTTTAACAGGAACTCGTCCAGATAGGAGATATTTAGGCTTTGCAGAATATAATTTTATACATCGATACTCACCTAAGATGTACGGAGAAAAGAGAAAAATGTCATTTTTACAAAAGATTAAGAATTATTTTAAAAAGGACAAACCAATCAAAACTAGAGAGGGAATTATCAATCCACCAGCTAAAACGCCCGCTTCATTCATGATGATGGAGAGAGGTTATCATACTTGTGTATGGATGGAGAATTGGATAGAATATACCAAAAATGATGGAATACTAGCATTTCCCGAGAATGGCATGTTTAATGGGTGAATTCTGCAGAACTTGACATTAAGGAGGAATGACTTAGAACCCAGACCTAGATTAACTCAATATGAAGCCTTAGAGGAATGGGAAACCGAGGCATTTGAGCGTGACCGATCCAGGAGTAATAGGGGTTATCGAGGATTTTTTCCCAGGAACCTACATGAATCTAGGGACGGTCAGTTGAAACAATGGAGAAGGGCAATGATTACAGAAGGACTATATCCATTGTTAACAGCAGAGGAGAAATTAGGGAGTAAATGTACAGAAAAGACAAAACATTTAATGAGAAGTGACGATTCTGAAGACGAATTTATGGAAGAAATGTTAAGGAACCCCCCACCATATCAGGAAGGAACAAGTGGATGCACCCCAAGTGCACCACCGTTAAAAACTCCATTAGTACCACAGGTAATGCATGAATTCACCCCCAGTAGAATACTTCACGACAAGGAAAGGGAAGCCCTAGAGAAGACCAGAGCTGAATTAATACAGAAAATAACACAGATAAAAGTACATCCTGATTCATTGACCATACCTGTAACAATTGGTCCAGTAGTTCCATTATATGGTACTCAGGGAAACTGTCCTCCACCGATACTTGCACCCACTCCTGTAAACGCTACAAACCCTGAAGCAGTAGTAATGGTTGAAGATCACTTTAGTGACAGCGAATCCACAATATCATTGATGGATTTACCCATTCGAGATTCTGTCAATATTACTCCCAAGAGAACTACACCTGGGTGTTCAAAAGATATAAGTCTAGTGACTTCATCAGGAGCGAAAAATGCCACAATAGTCACCCCAGAAGATTTAGAAAGGTGGGCACAAGAATCAGATAAACAGTGCACACCTCCAAAAATAATGGACATTCATAAATTGAAAGTCGAATTAGAAGAAATAATAGCAGGAAATGTAGGACTAGATCGCTTGAATACCTATGATGATGAAGAATTATTATTTATGTGCAGAAGTATCACAAGAAATGTAAGATTATTCCATGAAAGATTATCCAATCTAGCACTACAGATGGGAATAGAAATAGGGAGATCAAAGGTGTTGCAGAAACCCTATAGAGCAGAATTTTCAGAAAAAGATTTAGAAAACATGAATGCCTCTGGAAGAAAATTACAAGTAAGGGAATTAATGATAGTTTTACAAAAATGGGGAGACCTAGATAAATGGAGAACTAGGTGGGCCAAGAAAAAGGAAGAAGTACGATCAAGTAGATCAGCGTCGGAATATGTGATGAAGGAGACAGGGAAAGCAGACCAAATGTATCCAATGCGAGAAATTGCGGGAGGAGGATACGTACATGTCCCATGGAGCAGACAGGATATTTTGTCATTTACGAATAATTTTCCAAAATTGAGAGAAAACCAATTGAATGGTACAAACAGGTTGAAAGGTTTGTGAAGGTGTCAAAGGTATTGTTGAAGGATTTAGATGGTTTGTTTGACATAGTGGTACCTGCCGATTTGTGGACAGATTGTAAAATTACAGTTGATTGGCCAAGTGACGAGTATCCTAGAGATCCGAAAACAGGTGCCCCGTCAAATGATGTGATGAAAAAGTATCAGCAGGTGATAACTTATTTGAAAGGGAAAATACCACCGAAAGAAACAGATTGGGTGAAAATAGACCGAACTACCCAAGAGGCTAATGAATCGGTACATTCCTACTATGAGCGTTTACTGCAGGTATTTAAACAATATAGTGGATTTGAGGACATTGGAGACAAGAACATGAGTCAGTTTGTGTATCGATTTGTTTTCGGTTTGAAGCCAGCAATTTGTCAGATGATTAAACAACACATGCTGTGTTGGCAAGGGAAACCTATCGACGAAATTTTGAAATATGCAAAATATTGTGGAGATGATATTGAGGATAGGCATAAGAAATTGCAGGAAAAAGTAATGTGGGCTCAGGTGAAAATGGCCGAGAAACAGGGAATTAATTTGGAAAATCCGAGAGAAAATCAGGGAAAGGATTCTGGAACGAGTGGTGATACTGGGAATGGTGGAAAAGTGAGAGGACGAATGAGTAGAGAAGAAGCTAAAAAGAAATTTCCTTGTCATGGATGCGGAAAATTGGGGCATTGGAAGGATGAATGTAAAAAGATCCGGAATAATAATGGCCCAAATCAAAATTTAAATCCACAGACGCAGAATGACTCACAGCAGGGTGTAAATCCTCAGAGTCAGTTGCCACCTGCACCTATTCAGGGTAATGTAAGCAGAGCAAAGCACGGTACAGACATCGGATATCAAGGAGGAAGTGGTAAGAATGATTATATAACCTCACAATTTCTTTTACAGGACGATTTCTGTCAATACAGTTCATGACGGTGCCTAAGAGAGGGGGAGAAGGAGTGCGTACTTGGCGCATCCTTATCGGTAGATCAGTCAGGTCCATATGTGGAAGGAAATGTGAAAGGTAATGATATCACTTTTCTGTTGGATACTGGTGCTACCCGGTCTACTGTAAGAACAGCAGACATTCCAGATCTTCCTCTCTCTGGTGAAAATATCCAAGTAGTGGGAGTAGCTAATCAAAGGATTAGAACACCTCTTACCGAACCAATGGAAGTTAAAATTGGAAACTTCAGAGAAATGCATCAATTTGTAGTATGCGATTCTAGCCCAGTAAACTTATTAGGCAGGGATTTATTGTGCAAAATGAACTGCACAATTTTCTGCACACCGGATGGTGTGGCAGTTCAGACACCAGATGAAGACCATGTATATAAAATTATGATTGCAAAACAGGGTACAGAAGTAGATGAGATGTTTTCGGTATTAACAAAAGACGAGTTGCCAGAAGAATTAAAAGGTACAGTAAACCCCATGGTATGGGATTTCACAGGAAAAGAAGTAGGACTTATGGCTAAAATAGACCCAGTTAAAATTACTGTAAAAGAAGGTGCGATTTTCCCAAATACCAGACAGTACAAAATGAGTGCAGAAGTAAAGGCAGGAGTCATTGAAGAAATTAATCGAATGGTTGAACAAAACATACTAAAAGGAGTAATGAGTAGCCCATGTAATTCACCAATCATGGGACTAAAGAAACCTAGTGGAAAATATAGGATTGTTCAGGACCTGCGAAAAATAAATAAAATAGTGGAACCATGTTGTCCCATAGTGCCAAATCCTGCAGTAATTCTATACCAAATTCCTTGGAGTGCAGGATGGTTCACAGTAATTGATTTATGTCAAGCGTTCTTCTCAATACCATTGCATCCAGATAGCCAGTATCTTTTCTCATTTAAATTTGAGAATAAAGTCTATGTATGGAATCGTATTCCTCAAGGGTACACGGAAAGTCCTTCCATTTTCAATCAAATACTGAAAAAGTGCCTTGAGAAATTAGTGATGCCAGGAAGTTCAGTCCTAGTGCAATATATTGACGACTTATTGGTGGCATCGAACAACAGAGAGGACTGTGTTGTTGATTCCATAGCATTATTAAATCTTTTGGCAGAAGAAGGGCATAAAGTCTCACCTGAAAAGTTGCAGTTTTGTACAACAGCTGTTAAATATCTTGGACACCAAATTGAGAGGGGAAAAAGAAGAATAACCTCTGAAAGAGTAAAATTAATAAAGAAAATGCAAATGCCTGTAACCCAAAGACAAGTGAGAATGTTCCTAGGAATAGTAGGTTACTGTCGACAATGGATACTAGGATTTTCCTTGTTAGCAAAGCCCCTAATTCAAATGACAAGAAAGAAAGCAAAGGACCCAGTTGATTGGGATGATGAGAGTGCAGGAGCTTTTGTAAAATTAAGAAATGCTCTGTGCTCAGCACCAGCCCTAGGCATGCCCGATTATAAAAGAGAATTTGCATTATTCTGTCATGAAAGAGAAAATTGTGCACTTTCTGTCCTAACCCAGAGACACGGTTTAGACAGACGTCCTATAGCATATTTTTCTGCTACATTGGACCCAGTAGCAGCCGCGTTGCCAGGATGCTTAAAAGCAGTGGCAGCTACTTGTTTGAGCATTGAACAAAGTGAGTCGATTGTGATGGGACATCCTGTAAAGGTGTTTGTTCCACATGCTGTTGTGATTCTATTGACAAGAACCAGAACCCAACATCTTACTCCTAGTCGGCTGACTAAATATGAAAGAATAATAATGGGTGCTGAAAATGTGACCATGGTAAGGTGTACTATAATAAATCCAGCAACCTTACTACCAGACCCATATCATGAGAAAATTAAAGATGACGAAGAAAATGAACATGATTGTTTACAGATTACAGAGTTATGTACGAAACCTCGCCCAGATATAGAAGAACAGCCCCTCAGAAAGCCAGACAGGGAGCTATTTGTTGATGGTTCATGTCAACGACATGAAGACGGTAAATTAACTGCTGCCTATGCGGTATGTGAATTAACTGGAATAGTCGAAGCATCCTGTTTACCAGGGGTCAAGTCTGCACAAGTAGCTGAATTGATTGCATTGATAAAAGCCTGCAAAATTGGGAGGAATCAAAAAGTAACTATATTTACAGATAGCCAATATGGTTACGGGGTTGTGCATGATTTTGGCCAACTATGGATGCAGAGGGATTTCTTGACTTCTTCAGGATCCCCCATTAAAAATGGACAGTTTGTAAAGGAATTGCTGGAAGCAATACAATCACCAAAAGAATTGGCGGTGGTGAAATGTGCCGCACATCAGTCAGGAGATGACTGGGTGGTAGTCGGCAACAGATATGCAGATCTGGTGGCTCAACATTGTGCCAAAAATAGATTGTCAGTCAATAAGAGGGTGGAAAGAATGGGAATCAGCTGCCAACTTATGCTGTATATGCCACCTGAAACTTGGAATGATGTAAAAAGATTACAAGATGATGTTGATGAAAATGAAAAGAATTTGTGGATCAAAGTAGGTTGTTCCCAAAGAGGAGATGATGAAGTGTGGATTAGTGCTGATGGCAGACCAGTTATGCCAGACTGTTTACTCTCACAAATGGCCAGAATGTATCATGGGGACACACACATAGGGAGAGATGCAATGATTAGGCTTTTTAGACAAAACTGGTACAATCCAAAGTTCAGGGCTGTTGCAGAGAGTCTTTGCCAGAGATGTTTAACTTGCCAGATGCACAATCCAGGGCGGAAGACAATAATTGGGTTTGGAAAAATTGGAAAGGCAGAGGGTCCTTTTATAAGACTCCAGTTTGACTTTATACAGTTACCACCATGTAGAGGGTTGAAATATGTACTAGTCATAGTGTGTCTGTTTTCAAAGTGGGTGGAGGCTTACCCTACCAGGAGAAATGATAGCATTACAGTCGCAAAACTGTTGCTACGAGAGCTCATTCCTAGGTTTGGTTTCCCAGTAACTTTGGAATCAGATAGAGGAAAACATTTTAACAGTGAAGTGATCCAAATAATCTGTGAAGCATTCCAAATTAAACAGAAACTGCACTGTGCATATCGTCCAGAGGCTTCAGGAGTGGTTGAACAATTGAATGGCAATATAAAGTCAAGATTGTGAAAAATGTGTGCATCAACATCATTAGAATGGCCAGATGCATTACCACTTGTTTTAATGGGACTCAGAAGCATACCTGACAGAAATACAGGATTGAGCCCCCACGAGATAATGATGGGAAGAGCAATGAGACAAACACATGTTCCCACAAACAAACTGCTGAATATATCTGATGATATGGTACTGGACTATTGTAAAGGACTGGCTGACCTAGTGCGTTCTGTCTCTCACCAGGTTGGAGAAGACGCAGTTTCCAGGCAGCCTGAACAGGAACATGATCTGAATCCTGGTGACTGGGTGGTAGTGAAGAATCACACCAGAGAAACGTGTCTATCACCCAGATGGAGCAGTCCTTGTCAAGTAATACTGACCACAAATACAGCAGTGAAGTGTGCAGGATTTCCTAATTGGATTCATGTAAGCCACACAAAAAGAGTACCAGATCCTGAAGAAGAAAATCCTCAGACAGCATCAATCACTGAGGGAGCTGAAGGTTGCCCAGCGGAGGAATCTCAGGCTCGAGATTCAAGAGAAGCTGAAGAAGAACAACCGAGCACAAGTCAGGACTGGATACCGGTGGTAGAAATTCCTGAAGTTTACCACAGAACAAGAAGTCAAACAAGATTTGAGGAGATCGAAGAAGATCAGATAGGTGAAGAAGAAGCAGCTCAGGAAAAAGAAGAAGAGACAATAAGAGAACCTGAGCAAGGTCAGATAGGGAAAGGAAACTGGGCTCAAATTAACGAAGAACTAATACATTTTGAGCAGGGACAGACAGGTTTAGAAGAATCCGGTCAGGCTGCAGAAGTACAAAGTGCAATAAGCCCTGATCAGAACAAGTTAGATCCAGAAAAGTACACAGAAGAACAAGATCATGAGAATCATGAACATGAAGAAATAAATCAAGAACAAGGTCACCTATTGGAAACTAACAGTGGAGCTGCTGAAGAGAACCCAATCAGACCTGAAAAAGAGCAAATAAGAAGAACAATAATTGCAGAAAAAGAAACAGTGATAAGCAGTGAAAATAAAAAGATTTTTGAAGACGAAGATAAAGAAATAGTACAAACAAAGAAAACAAGAAAAGGAGATCATTGGCCAAGTGTCATTAAAAGAGTAAAATACCACATAACAACCAGAAGTGAAGATCCAGATCAAGTAAATGAAGTAACAAGCCAAACTGAACAACAGAATAAAACTGAGAAAAGAAGAAGTAAAAGACTGAAACTTGTGAATAACAAATTCAAGGGTCCTGTTTGGACTTACATCATTCTTGAAGATTACGAAAGTTCAGAGTCAAGTGAAAGTGGTGACGAAGGAACAAGTGCAGAACTAACGTACGAGAAAGAAACAAGACCACCTTGACTAAGCAAAAGAGTCATATAAAGAAAAGAGGAAATAGATAAGAAGAGCGTTCTTCCTTGTCGAAAATGCCTGACGATAGAGTTGCTGGGAGACCAAAACAGAGATGTTGTAGAAGATGCTGTGCAATATGTATATGTAGTCTAGTAATGGTGCTTATAGTATAGTTAGTCCTGATTGTAGCAGTTCCTTACCTTATGATAATGGATAAAAGAAATAATAATGAAACTAAGGAGAGGACAGCAAACATGAAGGGCAATAGAGTAGAACTAATGGCAGAAAATGAACCAGAGTTTCATCATGAAATAGCTGATAACGACACTAGTTTAAATGTTTTCACAAAGTTATTGTTTCAGTATGTAGACACAATGGAAGTTAGTAATTGTTATGTCTGTATGAAATTACCTGAATCAGTAGCAGAAGGATTAACATATCATCACTTACCACTGACATATGGCATATCATGTAGTGTTTTGTCTAGTTTATTTTATAGAACAGGGAGACTTCAGTATTATTATTCAAACCTAGATGTGATATTTTCTGAGGTTCTGATTCGAAAGAGTATGAACCCAGTGCTTAGTAGTCAAGACGCACAGTTTATGGGAGAATTTTTCTTAACAATGAAATCAATAGACATAACACATGCACATAAACACAATCTAACATGTTCTTTACATGAAGAAGAAAAGATATTTTTGAATTTAGTAGAAGATAGAAGACAAGATTTTCAAAAGAAAGCTTCTGAGCATAAGGCTCATTTGCCACCTTGGGCTGAGAAGGAAGGGAGTTACACACCTGGCAAGGCTCAAGCTGCTATGGCTCTGGATTTTGTAAAGATAGGAAAAATTTGTCTACATAGGTTAAAAACTGATTATAACAATGTTTTCATCGGTACCAGTGAATGTGAACATAATTTCTTAATTCTTGGAGGTTGGGGAATCAAAGGAGGAACAGATTCAGTTTTTCCTGGAATCTATTATGTGTGTGGGAATAAGGCTTACTTTAGGCTTCCTGCACGGTGGTATGGAAGTTGTTATTTTGGAATAGTATTTCCAAAAATATACCACGTAAAAAGAAACACTGGGAGCAATGAAAACAATAGTGAATTAATACGTAGTAAAAGAGCTAGTTTTTCAGAAATTGTAGGTGATATATTTGGTGCATTGATACCTTCAGTGGGAATAATTCTGAACTCAAGGAAAATATGTAACTTGTCTACAGTGGTTGATCGTTTATCAACAGATACTGCTGGAGGTTTTCTAATGATTAATGCGGAGATGGTTGCGATTGGGTCTATGCTGATGCAAAATCGACTTGCTCTTGATATTATATTGGCAAAAGAGGGCGGAGTCTGTAAATTATTGAAGACGAAACACTGTTGCACTTATATTCCTGATAAGAGTGCAGAAATTGGAACGTATATACAGAATATAACTAAACTTGAGAAGGAACTTAAACCACTGGAAGTTGATAGTGTATGGGAAAGATTGACAAGTAATATTGCGTCAATTGGTACCTGGTTTGCTAATGTAGGAAAAGGACTTATAGGTCAAATATTAGTACCCTTAGCAGGGAAGTTTAAACACAATGAACACCAAATCTATTAATTTATGTATGTACTTGTCCCCTTGTCCCCTTTTGCCCTAGTGCAGATCCTAGCACACAAGATTCGGGAGTGGGTAGTAGCTTGTGCTTCACTATTCCAGCCATTATCTCAGTTACTTCTGCCCAGGCACGCTGTAGTACTGCACATTCCTATGTCATATGATAAAAATCAGCATCTGGTATATTCAGAGGAGGCCCCTGAGTACATACACTGTATGCTGTGAGGAGTGAGGTAGGTCTGGTGTATGAAAATGAACTGTGTAAATCAAAAGCATGAGTTGCAGTATACCTTCTTAACATGCCAAAGAGCCTGGTCCCTTTTTTTGTCTGTCAGTGGAGTAGGTAAAATCAAGTCCCTCTGACCATGTCCTGTCCCTAGCCCTCCAGTGGCCGTGGACTGCAAAGCAGTATATAAATTCATAATGACATGCTGTGTGCCCCTGTATGAGAGCATAACTGGTAATAATTGGGATTGAGGCAGTTCCCTCCTCTCTACTCCCCAGATGGTGTTTATTACACATTGAATCACAGGATATGCCAGGAAATGTCCAATTGCCCTCCCATATATATATATGTTAACATTATATATATATATATATATATATATATATATATATATATATATATATATTCAAAATAAGATATTCTTTTCAGAAATAATCGTCCAGCACTCCCAGGCGGGTTCAATCACTCAGTTCTTTATTCGAACGACAAACAACATCAACGCGTTTCAGCAGTCTCAGCTGCCTTGCTCACGATGTCTGAGCGCCATCATTTTTTTCTTAAAATACTCACTTTCAAAGACAAAGAACATTGAGGAGGGACTACGAGAATTGAACAACATTAGCCAGCACGCTTTCTTCTATTACAACGGCGGCCATATTAGAACATGCAAGGTATTTACAAAAACACATTACAAGGATAGTTCCTTTTGTTAAAATTGTTTCTGCTATTAGTAGCATAGAATTTCCATAGAGGATGTTTAAATCATACTTGTACTTTGCCTTTCTGAAGTTTTATATCTAACAGAGACTCCAAGTCCCTTTTACTTATAATCCAGATATCCGGTCAAATTTCACATATCAGTTTTTCATGAAAATAATCAAATAAACATCCAATTCTAACTGAACCATGTTACTATTTTTGCAACCTCTAATTCCTCAAATTATATGTTCTAAATATATTCCTACAGTTTCAAAGCCAACGGGGAGTAAAAAGATTATTTTTCAATTAAATATATCGTAAAGTTCTTCAATTATTAAAGTGCAAATACCAAGTGCAAATCAATCGCTGAAAGTGCAAGTGGTTCACAGTATATTATTACATATATTTCATATACTAATTAAAACACAATATACAAAAAAATATATAATTAAAATGTCATTATATATACCAAATTTCTAAAATGCAAGTGCTTCACAGTATATTATTCTTCCACATTAAAAAAAAGAACTTATTTCATATACTCAATAGAGAGAAAAACACTTTTTAAAACACTATTAATATCCTAAAATATCTAAAACCGATATACATGAACTACCCCTTAATTACTTCTTAGTCTGTATGAAATAACGGAAGAAGCTGTACATATAAAAAGTTACATCTTAAAAACAATTTTTCCTATGTACAGCAATCATCTAATCCTTTTACATCCTTCTTCCTCAAATTCTTACCATACCAATAAAAACAAAAAATGTAAAAAAAAGTCTCATTTTGTGCAGTTTTACCCGTAAATTCCCTTCCCTCAACAACCTTAGTGTAGACATGTATAAAGGTCCTCATCTACGTTCAATCCATGAGGTTCCTTGCTATTAAACTCCAAAATATAATAGGTTTCCAATTTCCTGAGTTCCTTTTCCCTATCTCCTCCTCTCTTTTTACGGGGAATTTCTGCTATACAGCTATACTGTAGGCTGGAGGGATTACTTTGATGATACTTCTCAAAGTGTCTTGCGACCGGGTAAGTTCTATCTTTGTTTAAGATTGCTCTCCTGTGTTGTAAAATCCTTTTATACACTGGTAAAGTTGTACTACCTATATATACCTTCGGACAGTCACACTGCAATAAATAGACAACAAAATCTGATCTACAGGTTAAAAAACTTTTGATGAAAATAGTTTTATTAAAAAATGTTTTAAAATTCGTGCCATTCATTCCATGTTGGCACGCTTTACATTTAGAACATTTTTTAAAACCTGGTTTTTGTTGGAGCCAATTCAAGGCCCCACTCTTCCGTTCCTGAAATTCACTTCTCACAATTAAATCTTTCAATGACTTTGATTTCCTATAAGTGATATTAGGCTGTTTATTCACTTGTGGGCCTATCAAAGGGTCACCCTGTACCAGATACCAATGTTTTTTTAAAATGGCTCTGATTTCTTTATGTTTGGTGTTAAAAGTCATAATAAATCTTGGATTCTCCACATTTTTCCGATCTTTCTGCTTAGTTTTCTCCTTCTTTTTCTGAGTTTGTGATGGTTCAAAGAGTACCTTCTGTCTCTCAAGATTCCTGGCTTTCTTAGCTGCACCTTCTATTATGTGTGGTGAGTACCCTCTCTCAATGAATCTACTCATCATTTCCTGTTCGATTCTCAGATACTCTTCCTGGCTGCTACATGCCCGCCTAGCCCTATAAAATTCCCCAAAGGGAATACTTCGTATCAATGGAGCTGGGTGGGCACTCCCCGCATGGAGAATAGTATTTCCCGCAGTGGGTTTTCGAAATATAGTGGTCTCAAGTTTTTCCCCTACTGGTTGAATTCTGATATCAAGAAAATCTATGGTGGTTTTACTAAACTGTCCCACAAATTTCAAATTCAACGAGTTCTGGTTCAGATCCACAATGAATTGTTCTATGTCCGTTTCCGTGCCCTGCCACAGCACGAAAACGTCATCTATGAATCTTACCCAAAGTAAAATGTTACCTGACCAATGTTCTAAGGGCGGCCCTCGAGCACCTGCTCCTCCCACCAGCCTCAATGCAAATTAGCATAGCTGGGGGCGAAGCAGGTGCCCATCGCCGTTCCTTGTTCTTGCCGATAGAGATCATCCCCAAATAAAAATATATTTTTCGTCAGACACCACTCCATTAACTCTAAAATCATTTGATTATGTTTCATGAAATTTATTGGTTTTCTATTCAAAAAGTACTCTGCTGCTTTTAAACCATCTACATGACGTATACTCGTATACAACGTGGAGATATCCAATGTCATTAAAATCATGGTGGTAGCATCCCACGGTTTGGATTTTGTTCCTTTAAATGTCCGAGGAGGTGACACTGACAGGGTACGTAAATTACGGAGACTAGAGTCACGTTACATTATAGATCTACTCACGAAATTTCCGAGAGGCCTGAATAGTGGAGAGGAGTTAGCCGTACACATAGGCTCTTAAACCTGAATTGTTCTGGGACAATTATGGCTGTGATGTAGGACTGGGAGCCCATATAACTGAAGTTGGAATTGTATTTGTATCTGTAATGTGTTTTCCTAAACAATAGAGAGTAGAAAAAATGTAAAAATGAAAATAATGCACGCCCCAATTGAATATGAGATTGTATTGTAAGAAGTGCATGTAGGAGAGTTACAGAAGGAAGGGACATTTGCCGATCCACCGCAAGATTGTAGAAATACCATGTCAAACAGTGCATCACAAAACCGATATACGGTTGACGTAATTCGATATGAATTGTAGACAAAAGTGAGTTGTAAAATTAGCTATACAATCACAAATGCACTGTGTAAATTTGTGTTCCTGTTTATTTACAATGTTTATTTATAATTTTGTTTTTAAAATATGAGAACAATCATGGTATTCATGAATGACATCATGTAAGATATGAGCTACATATGGAATGTTGGTTTATATGAAACTTCAAGATGGCGCTGACGTAAAAGCGACAGCGCTGGTCCCTTCTTTGTTACAATGCACAAATGTAATGTCTTTAAAACATGGCCTTTTCCGGTGTGTCATTGACACCGAGGAAGGCAGTTTGCCGAAACGCGTTTGTTGCTGCTGGTTGCCGAGGAATAAAGTTTTTTCGAACGCCCCCGTGAGTGCGGAGTTTCTTTTGCAATCAAAGGAATGGAGCGATAATATATTGCGGAGTCCACAGCCGCAAATCTGCACCCGCCCAAGAGTGCTTCGTTCAAAAGTGGAGTTGGAGCGTATATATATATATATATATATATATATATATATATATATATATATATATATATATATATATATTCACACTCAACCAAGTAAACGCTCACTCAGGGGATCAGTTGATGAGCTTTAGATTTTAATACCAGTTACGCGTTTCAGAGAAGCTCTAAAAACATGTTAATGATCCTTGTCAAGTATGCTTGGGAGGATAGGGAGGCTATTCTCAAGGATTTGAAACTACTTGAGGAGGAACTAAAAAACCATAAAGAACAAGAAATGATAAAGAAATATGTGGAAGATCTGAAGCTCAAACTAAAACTATATGAGGACGACATTAAAGCCCGAAAACAAAGGAAGCTACACAGGGACTGCACGGATTACGAAACTGGCAGGATTCTCACTTACAGTCACAAATATGATCACTTGTACAACAAATTGATGCAGGGAGAATCAATTGAAGAGACTGTAGCTGCCATAAGTGGAACAGAATCAATAACTAGTAGTGATACTGAAGATTTTCCGAGTCCAGCAGTGCGCCAACAACCAACAAGGTAAGGTGGAGTAAGAGCCCCCACAACTTTTTTAGACGAGTATCGCCTTCTAAGAACGGGGTGTCATACACCAAGGACAACACCCAAGACACGCGGGAGAGGACGGGGACAAAGAGGAAGAGGCCGGGGAAGAACCATGGAAGAAACAAGCGGAGAAGAAAGCGAGACCAACAGAGGAAACAGAAGAGGCAGAGGTTGTGGAAAGGGGTCAATGGGAAACAAGGCAACTGGCTCCTAGAAGCAAGCATGATGGATGACACCATGGTAAGCAGAACGATTGTCAATCTGTCTAATCGACCGCTGACATTACTAGAGAAAAGGACACTTTGCCTAGGTCTCTCTTTCTGTCCTTCAGACCACTTCAATTACCCTGAGACTAGAATTGACAAATTTAAATTTATTCGGAAACTAAAGTTGAGGAAATGGCACCAACTTCGGAATCTGAGACAGGAGATCTTAGGGAAAGCAGATAGCAAACCTAGTAGTGATCTTGATGCTAACATTGACCCTAACAACATTCTGAGAATAAGGGATGCAGATACCCTTTTGACTTTACCAGAACTGCTCGCAGAAACTGGTTCTAACCCATTCTTTCCCACGACAATATTGATACATTCCACGACACACTTATACATGATCTTATGCATGCAAGACACCAGAAAAGTGCAAAAAATGCACAACGCAATCTCTCATTTGCGCAGAAAGAAGTGATCAAATCGATAGCTAATGATGATACTGATGGAGCAAGGACTCATAAATGAGACTTGCTCGTACGCAACCTCCTCATAGTATTAATTTATTAAACTTGTATTGTCTCTAACTAATCCTTGCATACACTACACGAATAAGTAAGGAGGCTTGCCTATGTGTTTTACTAATGAATAACGCTTGTCTATAATCCAAAATGGCCGCTAAAGCGCGGGAACCCTACTGCGCATGTCCCAACCACATCACGTGTTGTGACGTCTTTCTTGCTTGGTGGGAAATTTCTGCTTCTGCGCAGTGTGCATTAAAATGGCCGCTTGATGTTTTCACATGCTTCAGCTTGCTCTCATGTCATTATTAAACTGTCATTTCTCTACCGCTACTAATGCGGGATAGAATTTATAATTAAATGGGAATAGAGTAGAAAGAGTGGGCATACAGTGAAACATTTTATTTGTGATTTTAATGTTTTCTTCTTTGACTTTTATTAGTTCGTAACTTGGGCCTGGGTTTGGTGAACTGATAGCTCGTGTGACAAAGATTCCGCACATGCGCCTTGAGAGGCAGACGAGAAAGAAAAAGATGAAGTCAACTTGGACATCACCCAAGGCCATGACCTGCTGGCCGACACCACTACATACCAAGATGTTCTCGACGAAAAGCAACATTTTATATGAATAAATTGTCAATTTTGTCGTGAGACGGGTGGGAAATAAAGCAAATGTATTAAATTGAAGGGGCGGTAGTTTAAAACTATAGGCTTTAGAAAAATAAGGCAAATCAATATGGTGTGAGAATCCACCCCCTGTCCCTGTCCAATCAGAAGTAGTGGTCCCATATTTTAGCAACATTAAGGGGAGGTACATGGGCATAGAAGGGTATAATAGATATAGAATTAGCTAATTAGTTAGAAGGAGATGCTGCAACGGAGCAGACGTACACACGAGAACAGGCGTTCATGCTGTTAGCTCTTAGCTCCAGACTGCCAAGCTGATCGATTGCAGACTGAATCGCTGTCCAGAGAGGTCCTGAGGAGGGGCCGGCGGAGTCCATTAGAAGGAAGACACGGGCGAATCGAGGAGAAGTCGAGTATCAGAGAGGGGAACGACGCAGGCGTCGTTGTAGAGAGGTCACCGGTCCTGTCCTGATCCTGGAGGAGGTCTTTGCTCTTCATCCTTCCTGGGTCCTATTCTTTCCAACTCCTTGGCCAAGGGGTTTGGTTCTCGCACTTAGGTAAATATAATGCAACCTTTAGTTGGGCTGCTGTCTCTATCCTCTCCTTTTCTGAGGGACCGTCATTGATTAGCAATAGTTATTCTATGCTTCATCTTGGGTATTGCGATTAAGTACCGTGTGGTTCTGTATTTTACTCTGCTAAATCTTTAGATAAACATTTTTAAAACTTCCTGACTCAGTGGTTATTTTAGGATTATGTACTATAATGAATGTCACTCATTTTAAACTTCCCAATTAACAAAGGATCCATTGGTAAGTCATTACTCTTCAATCAGAAGGTAATTGGTAGCAGGGATTTTTGATAAAAGAGTATAACTGATAAAACCCAGCGTAAGTATTAGCGTAGTATGAATGTATGGGCCCAAGTGAGTATCTGGTGTATGATTGCTGTTTGCTAATATCACGCTGGATCAGTTTTCTGGTAGCAGAGGATGGTTACTCTTTGTTAATTGGGTAATGAGAATTTTATTTTTTATGAACTAACATCCATGTATTCAAAGTTTGTTTTATGTTGTCTAGAATCCCCGGGGTAAAAAGAATAGCGGATGGTAAGTGGAAGCCATACTGCAGTGAGGTTATCTGTCAGGCAGAAATAGTACTGAAAAGTTAAGCAGGACTATCAGTACTGGTTAGGGAATCTATGCGTGAGTAATAGCAAAAGAGTACGCTGGTGAAAATTTGATGTTATATCACCTAGAAAGGGTAACATTGAAGAAGTAACAGGTACTTCTGGAGCTTGTGTGAAGAGTAAACGGAAGGGTTTTTACTCGTAGTGTATGTTTAGTAAACGGAAAGGTTTTACTAAGTGTGAGAGAAACTATCTTTTTCGAATTTAGAGAAACTGGCACGATAGCGAATGTTTTATGTTGTTACTGAAATTCAATTAAGAATTGTAGAGAAAATAAGTTTGTGTACAAATTTGTAAAGGGAGGGTCAGTTGCCAGAGAGGGAGCTGACGTCACAAAACGCCGCGCTGGGATTGGTTGGATCAGCGGGTGTGGAGAGACTCTTGTAAAGGAGGGGTCAGTAGTCAGGAGCAATACTGACGTCACAGGTGCCGCGCTGGGATTGGTTGAAACAGCGAGGGACAGTGAAGAGCAGATTGTAAAGGAGGGGTTGACAGACAAACGTCACCAAAAGGCCGCGTAAGGATTGGCTTGGGAATAAAAGATAGCAGACACTTGATTGGTTGATATTCTAGAAGCGAAAATCTTAGTGGATAAAGTATTGCATGTTAAAACGCGATCCGACTTTAACAGGAACTCGTCCAGATAGGAGATATTTAGGCTTTGCAGAATATAATTTTATACATCGATACTCACCTAAGATGTACGGAGAAAAGAGAAAAATGTCATTTTTACAAAAGATTAAGAATTATTTTTTAAAAAGGACAAACCAATCAAAACTAGAGAGGGAATTATCAATCCACCAGCTAAAACGCCCGCTTCATTCATGATGATGGAGAGAGGTTATCATACTTGTGTATGGATGGAGAATTGGATAGAATATACCAAAAATGATGGAATACTAGCATTTCCCGAGAATGGCATGTTTAATGGGTGAATTCTGCAGAACTTGACATTAAGGAGGAATGACTTAGAACCCAGACCTAGATTAACTCAATATGAAGCCTTAGAGGAATGGGAAACCGAGGCATTTGAGCGTGACCGATCCAGGAGTAATAGGGGTTATCGAGGATTTTTTCCCAGGAACCTACATGAATCTAGGGACGGTCAGTTGAAACAATGGAGAAGGGCAATGATTACAGAAGGACTATATCCATTGTTAACAGCAGAGGAGAAATTAGGGAGTAAATGTACAGAAAAGACAAAACATTTAATGAGAAGTGACGATTCTGAAGACGAATTTATGGAAGAAATGTTAAGGAACCCCCCACCATATCAGGAAGGAACAAGTGGATGCACCCCAAGTGCACCACCGTTAAAAACTCCATTAGTACCACAGGTAATGCATGAATTCACCCCCAGTAGAATACTTCACGACAAGGAAAGGGAAGCCCTAGAGAAGACCAGAGCTGAATTAATACAGAAAATAACACAGATAAAAGTACATCCTGATTCATTGACCATACCTGTAACAATTGGTCCAGTAGTTCCATTATATGGTACTCAGGGAAACTGTCCTCCACCGATACTTGCACCCACTCCTGTAAACGCTACAAACCCTGAAGCAGTAGTAATGGTTGAAGATCACTTTAGTGACAGCGAATCCACAATATCATTGATGGATTTACCCATTCGAGATTCTGTCAATATTACTCCCAAGAGAACTACACCTGGGTGTTCAAAAGATATAAGTCTAGTGACTTCATCAGGAGCGAAAAATGCCACAATAGTCACCCCAGAAGATTTAGAAAGGTGGGCACAAGAATCAGATAAACAGTGCACACCTCCAAAAATAATGGACATTCATAAATTGAAAGTCGAATTAGAAGAAATAATAGCAGGAAATGTAGGACTAGATCGCTTGAATACCTATGATGATGAAGAATTATTATTTATGTGCAGAAGTATCACAAGAAATGTAAGATTATTCCATGAAAGATTATCCAATCTAGCACTACAGATGGGAATAGAAATAGGGAGATCAAAGGTGTTGCAGAAACCCTATAGAGCAGAATTTTCAGAAAAAGATTTAGAAAACATGAATGCCTCTGGAAGAAAATTACAAGTAAGGGAATTAATGATAGTTTTACAAAAATGGGGAGACCTAGATAAATGGAGAACTAGGTGGGCCAAGAAAAAGGAAGAAGTACGATCAAGTAGATCAGCGTCGGAATATGTGATGAAGGAGACAGGGAAAGCAGACCAAATGTATCCAATGCGAGAAATTGCGGGAGGAGGATACGTACATGTCCCATGGAGCAGACAGGATATTTTGTCATTTACGAATAATTTTCCAAAATTGAGAGAAAAACCAATTGAATGGTACAAACAGGTTGAAAGGTTTGTGAAGGTGTCAAAGGTATTGTTGAAGGATTTAGATGGTTTGTTTGACATAGTGGTACCTGCCGATTTGTGGACAGATTGTAAAATTACAGTTGATTGGCCAAGTGACGAGTATCCTAGAGATCCGAAAACAGGTGCCCCGTCAAATGATGTGATGAAAAAGTATCAGCAGGTGATAACTTATTTGAAAGGGAAAATACCACCGAAAGAAACAGATTGGGTGAAAATAGACCGAACTACCCAAGAGGCTAATGAATCGGTACATTCCTACTATGAGCGTTTACTGCAGGTATTTAAACAATATAGTGGATTTGAGGACATTGGAGACAAGAACATGAGTCAGTTTGTGTATCGATTTGTTTTCGGTTTGAAGCCAGCAATTTGTCAGATGATTAAACAACACATGCTGTGTTGGCAAGGGAAACCTATCGACGAAATTTTGAAATATGCAAAATATTGTGGAGATGATATTGAGGATAGGCATAAGAAATTGCAGGAAAAAGTAATGTGGGCTCAGGTGAAAATGGCCGAGAAACAGGGAATTAATTTGGAAAATCCGAGAGAAAATCAGGGAAAGGATTCTGGAACGAGTGGTGATACTGGGAATGGTGGAAAAGTGAGAGGACGAATGAGTAGAGAAGAAGCTAAAAAGAAATTTCCTTGTCATGGATGCGGAAAATTGGGGCATTGGAAGGATGAATGTAAAAAGATCCGGAATAATAATGGCCCAAATCAAAATTTAAATCCACAGACGCAGAATGACTCACAGCAGGGTGTAAATCCTCAGAGTCAGTTGCCACCTGCACCTATTCAGGGTAATGTAAGCAGAGCAAAGCACGGTACAGACATCGGATATCAAGGAGGAAGTGGTAAGAATGATTATATAACCTCACAATTTCTTTTACAGGACGATTTCTGTCAATACAGTTCATGACGGTGCCTAAGAGAGGGGGAGAAGGAGTGCGTACTTGGCGCATCCTTATCGGTAGATCAGTCAGGTCCATATGTGGAAGGAAATGTGAAAGGTAATGATATCACTTTTCTGTTGGATACTGGTGCTACCCGGTCTACTGTAAGAACAGCAGACATTCCAGATCTTCCTCTCTCTGGTGAAAATATCCAAGTAGTGGGAGTAGCTAATCAAAGGATTAGAACACCTCTTACCGAACCAATGGAAGTTAAAATTGGAAACTTCAGAGAAATGCATCAATTTGTAGTATGCGATTCTAGCCCAGTAAACTTATTAGGCAGGGATTTATTGTGCAAAATGAACTGCACAATTTTCTGCACACCGGATGGTGTGGCAGTTCAGACACCAGATGAAGACCATGTATATAAAATTATGATTGCAAAACAGGGTACAGAAGTAGATGAGATGTTTTCGGTATTAACAAAAGACGAGTTGCCAGAAGAATTAAAAGGTACAGTAAACCCCATGGTATGGGATTTCACAGGAAAAGAAGTAGGACTTATGGCTAAAATAGACCCAGTTAAAATTACTGTAAAAGAAGGTGCGATTTTCCCAAATACCAGACAGTACAAAATGAGTGCAGAAGTAAAGGCAGGAGTCATTGAAGAAATTAATCGAATGGTTGAACAAAACATACTAAAAGGAGTAATGAGTAGCCCATGTAATTCACCAATCATGGGACTAAAGAAACCTAGTGGAAAATATAGGATTGTTCAGGACCTGCGAAAAATAAATAAAATAGTGGAACCATGTTGTCCCATAGTGCCAAATCCTGCAGTAATTCTATACCAAATTCCTTGGAGTGCAGGATGGTTCACAGTAATTGATTTATGTCAAGCGTTCTTCTCAATACCATTGCATCCAGATAGCCAGTATCTTTTCTCATTTAAATTTGAGAATAAAGTCTATGTATGGAATCGTATTCCTCAAGGGTACACGGAAAGTCCTTCCATTTTCAATCAAATACTGAAAAAGTGCCTTGAGAAATTAGTGATGCCAGGAAGTTCAGTCCTAGTGCAATATATTGACGACTTATTGGTGGCATCGAACAACAGAGAGGACTGTGTTGTTGATTCCATAGCATTATTAAATCTTTTGGCAGAAGAAGGGCATAAAGTCTCACCTGAAAAGTTGCAGTTTTGTACAACAGCTGTTAAATATCTTGGACACCAAATTGAGAGGGGAAAAAGAAGAATAACCTCTGAAAGAGTAAAATTAATAAAGAAAATGCAAATGCCTGTAACCCAAAGACAAGTGAGAATGTTCCTAGGAATAGTAGGTTACTGTCGACAATGGATACTAGGATTTTCCTTGTTAGCAAAGCCCCTAATTCAAATGACAAGAAAGAAAGCAAAGGACCCAGTTGATTGGGATGATGAGAGTGCAGGAGCTTTTGTAAAATTAAGAAATGCTCTGTGCTCAGCACCAGCCCTAGGCATGCCCGATTATAAAAGAGAATTTGCATTATTCTGTCATGAAAGAGAAAATTGTGCACTTTCTGTCCTAACCCAGAGACACGGTTTAGACAGACGTCCTATAGCATATTTTTCTGCTACATTGGACCCAGTAGCAGCCGCGTTGCCAGGATGCTTAAAAGTAGTGGCAGCTACTTGTTTGAGCATTGAACAAAGTGAGTCGATTGTGATGGGACATCCTGTAAAGGTGTTTGTTCCACATGCTGTTGTGATTCTATTGACAAGAACCAGAACCCAACATCTTACTCCTAGTCGGCTGACTAAATATGAAAGAATAATAATGGGTGCTGAAAATGTGACCATGGTAAGGTGTACTATAATAAATCCAGCAACCTTACTACCAGACCCATATCATGAGAAAATTAAAGATGACGAAGAAAATGAACATGATTGTTTACAGATTACAGAGTTATGTACGAAACCTCGCCCAGATATAGAAGAACAGCCCCTCAGAAAGCCAGACAGGGAGCTATTTGTTGATGGTTCATGTCAACGACATGAAGACGGTAAATTAACTGCTGCCTATGCGGTATGTGAATTAACTGGAATAGTCGAAGCATCCTGTTTACCAGGGGTCAAGTCTGCACAAGTAGCTGAATTGATTGCATTGATAAAAGCCTGCAAAATTGGGAGGAATCAAAAAGTAACTATATTTACAGATAGCCAATATGGTTACGGGGTTGTGCATGATTTTGGCCAACTATGGATGCAGAGGGATTTCTTG
The DNA here is from genome assembly GCA_963921515.1 of Calotriton arnoldi. Taxonomy (NCBI): domain Eukaryota; kingdom Metazoa; phylum Chordata; class Amphibia; order Caudata; family Salamandridae; genus Calotriton; species Calotriton arnoldi. The sequence goes on from CAWUFW010005237.1 coordinate 45,178, forward strand.
ACTTCTTCAGGATCCCCCATTAAAAATGGACAGTTTGTAAAGGAATTGCTGGAAGCAATACAATCACCAAAAGAATTGGCGGTGGTGAAATGTGCCGCACATCAGTCAGGAGATGACTGGGTGGTAGTCGGCAACAGATATGCAGATCTGGTGGCTCAACATTGTGCCAAAAATAGATTGTCAGTCAATAAGAGGGTGGAAAGAATGGGAATCAGCTGCCAACTTATGCTGTATATGCCACCTGAAACTTGGAATGATGTAAAAAGATTACAAGATGATGTTGATGAAAATGAAAAGAATTTGTGGATCAAAGTAGGTTGTTCCCAAAGAGGAGATGATGAAGTGTGGATTAGTGCTGATGGCAGACCAGTTATGCCAGACTGTTTACTCTCACAAATGGCCAGAATGTATCATGGGGACACACACATAGGGAGAGATGCAATGATTAGGCTTTTTAGACAAAACTGGTACAATCCAAAGTTCAGGGCTGTTGCAGAGAGTCTTTGCCAGAGATGTTTAACTTGCCAGATGCACAATCCAGGGCGGAAGACAATAATTGGGTTTGGAAAAATTGGAAAGGCAGAGGGTCCTTTTATAAGACTCCAGTTTGACTTTATACAGTTACCACCATGTAGAGGGTTGAAATATGTACTAGTCATAGTGTGTCTGTTTTCAAAGTGGGTGGAGGCTTACCCTACCAGGAGAAATGATAGCATTACAGTCGCAAAACTGTTGCTACGAGAGCTCATTCCTAGGTTTGGTTTCCCAGTAACTTTGGAATCAGATAGAGGAAAATATTTTAACAGTGAAGTGATCCAAATAATCTGTGAAGCATTCCAAATTAAACAGAAACTGCACTGTGCATATCGTCCAGAGGCTTCAGGAGTGGTTGAACAATTGAATGGCAATATAAAGTCAAGATTGTGAAAAATGTGTGCATCAACATCATTAGAATGGCCAGATGCATTACCACTTGTTTTAATGGGACTCAGAAGCATACCTGACAGAAATACAGGATTGAGCCCCCACGAGATAATGATGGGAAGAGCAATGAGACAAACACATGTTCCCACAAACAAACTGCTGAATATATCTGATGATATGGTACTGGACTATTGTAAAGGACTGGCTGACCTAGTGCGTTCTGTCTCTCACCAGGTTGGAGAAGACGCAGTTTCCAGGCAGCCTGAACAGGAACATGATCTGAATCCTGGTGACTGGGTGGTAGTGAAGAATCACACCAGAGAAACGTGTCTATCACCCAGATGGAGCAGTCCTTGTCAAGTAATACTGACCACAAATACAGCAGTGAAGTGTGCAGGATTTCCTAATTGGATTCATGTAAGCCACACAAAAAGAGTACCAGATCCTGAAGAAGAAAATCCTCAGACAGCATCAATCACTGAGGGAGCTGAAGGTTGCCCAGCGGAGGAATCTCAGGCTCGAGATTCAAGAGAAGCTGAAGAAGAACAACCGAGCACAAGTCAGGACTGGATACCGGTGGTAGAAATTCCTGAAGTTTACCACAGAACAAGAAGTCAAACAAGATTTGAGGAGATCGAAGAAGATCAGATAGGTGAAGAAGAAGCAGCTCAGGAAAAAGAAGAAGAGACAATAAGAGAACCTGAGCAAGGTCAGATAGGGAAAGGAAACTGGGCTCAAATTAACGAAGAACTAATACATTTTGAGCAGGGACAGACAGGTTTAGAAGAATCCGGTCAGGCTGCAGAAGTACAAAGTGCAATAAGCCCTGATCAGAACAAGTTAGATCCAGAAAAGTACACAGAAGAACAAGATCATGAGAATCATGAACATGAAGAAATAAATCAAGAACAAGGTCACCTATTGGAAACTAACAGTGGAGCTGCTGAAGAGAACCCAATCAGACCTGAAAAAGAGCAAATAAGAAGAACAATAATTGCAGAAAAAGAAACAGTGATAAGCAGTGAAAATAAAAAGATTTTTGAAGACGAAGATAAAGAAATAGTACAAACAAAGAAAACAAGAAAAGGAGATCATTGGCCAAGTGTCATTAAAAGAGTAAAATACCACATAACAACCAGAAGTGAAGATCCAGATCAAGTAAATGAAGTAACAAGCCAAACTGAACAACAGAATAAAACTGAGAAAAGAAGAAGTAAAAGACTGAAACTTGTGAATAACAAATTCAAGGGTCCTGTTTGGACTTACATCATTCTTGAAGATTACGAAAGTTCAGAGTCAAGTGAAAGTGGTGACGAAGGAACAAGTGCAGAACTAACGTACGAGAAAGAAACAAGACCACCTTGACTAAGCAAAAGAGTCATATAAAGAAAAGAGGAAATAGATAAGAAGAGCGTTCTTCCTTGTCGAAAATGCCTGACGATAGAGTTGCTGGGAGACCAAAACAGAGATGTTGTAGAAGATGCTGTGCAATATGTATATGTAGTCTAGTAATGGTGCTTATAGTATAGTTAGTCCTGATTGTAGCAGTTCCTTACCTTATGATAATGGATAAAAGAAATAATAATGAAACTAAGGAGAGGACAGCAAACATGAAGGGCAATAGAGTAGAACTAATGGCAGAAAATGAACCAGAGTTTCATCATGAAATAGCTGATAACGACACTAGTTTAAATGTTTTCACAAAGTTATTGTTTCAGTATGTAGACACAATGGAAGTTAGTAATTGTTATGTCTGTATGAAATTACCTGAATCAGTAGCAGAAGGATTAACATATCATCACTTACCACTGACATATGGCATATCATGTAGTGTTTTGTCTAGTTTATTTTATAGAACAGGGAGACTTCAGTATTATTATTCAAACCTAGATGTGATATTTTCTGAGGTTCTGATTCGAAAGAGTATGAACCCAGTGCTTAGTAGTCAAGACGCACAGTTTATGGGAGAATTTTTCTTAACAATGAAATCAATAGACATAACACATGCACAAAAACACAATCTAACATGTTCTTTACATGAAGAAGAAAAGATATTTTTGAATTTAGTAGAAGATAGAAGACAAGATTTTCAAAAGAAAGCTTCTGAGCATAAGGCTCATTTGCCACCTTGGGCTGAGAAGGAAGGGAGTTACACACCTGGCAAGGCTCAAGCTGCTATGGCTCTGGATTTTGTAAAGATAGGAAAAATTTGTCTACATAGGTTAAAAACTGATTATAACAATGTTTTCATCGGTACCAGTGAATGTGAACATAATTTCTTAATTCTTGGAGGTTGGGGAATCAAAGGAGGAACAGATTCAGTTTTTCCTGGAATCTATTATGTGTGTGGGAATAAGGCTTACTTTAGGCTTCCTGCACGGTGGTATGGAAGTTGTTATTTTGGAATAGTATTTCCAAAAATATACCACGTAAAAAGAAACACTGGGAGCAATGAAAACAATAGTGAATTAATACGTAGTAAAAGAGCTAGTTTTTCAGAAATTGTAGGTGATATATTTGGTGCATTGATACCTTCAGTGGGAATAATTCTGAACTCAAGGAAAATATGTAACTTGTCTACAGTGGTTGATCGTTTATCAACAGATACTGCTGGAGGTTTTCTAATGATTAATGCGGAGATGGTTGCGATTGGGTCTATGCTGATGCAAAATCGACTTGCTCTTGATATTATATTGGCAAAAGAGGGCGGAGTCTGTAAATTATTGAAGACGAAACACTGTTGCACTTATATTCCTGATAAGAGTGCAGAAATTGGAACGTATATACAGAATATAACTAAACTTGAGAAGGAACTTAAACCACTGGAAGTTGATAGTGTATGGGAAAGATTGACAAGTAATATTGCGTCAATTGGTACCTGGTTTGCTAATGTAGGAAAAGGACTTATAGGTCAAATATTAGTACCCTTAGCAGGGAAGTTTAAACACAATGAACACCAAATCTATTAATTTATGTATGTACTTGTCCCCTTGTCCCCTTTTGCCCTAGTGCAGATCCTAGCACACAAGATTCGGGAGTGGGTAGTAGCTTGTGCTTCACTATTCCAGCCATTATCTCAGTTACTTCTGCCCAGGCACGCTGTAGTACTGCACATTCCTATGTCATATGATAAAAATCAGCATCTGGTATATTCAGAGGAGGCCCCTGAGTACATACACTGTATGCTGTGAGGAGTGAGGTAGGTCTGGTGTATGAAAATGAACTGTGTAAATCAAAAGCATGAGTTGCAGTATACCTTCTTAACATGCCAAAGAGCCTGGTCCCTTTTTTTGTCTGTCAGTGGAGTAGGTAAAATCAAGTCCCTCTGACCATGTCCTGTCCCTAGCCCTCCAGTGGCCGTGTACTGCAAAGCAGTATATAAATTCATAATGACATGCTGTGTGCCCCTGTATGAGAGCATAACTGGTAATAATTGGGATTGAGGCAGTTCCCTCCTCTCTACTCCCCAGATGGTGTTTATTACACATTGAATCACAGGATATGCCAGGAAATGTCCAATTGCCATCCCATATATATATATGTTAACATTATATATATTTTAAACCGGATTCCTTCCTAAAGACCCACTGGAGGGTAAACAAAGACAGCACAAATGAACTATTGATGGCAGAACCCACTGAAGGGTGAAAGCACACGAGGGAATACTCCAAGTTCCAGCATGCCTTTCCATTGTTTGCACCGGAGCCAGCCCACTAGGGGGCAGGTAATTGATATTTAAATGAGGTGATTTGGCGCCCTCGTGAATCTGCCAAAAATTAGTGTGCCAGCCCGTGAACAAGGTGCAGGAGCACTGAAACGCGTATGGCTTTTTGAAAGAAGTTTGGAAAGGAATGCCGGTTTTGCTAAAATAAAGGACTCTGTTACAAATGATGGGGTCCTGCTTGTTCACTGAGTGCGTCTCCAAGCAAGGGATAAAAACAGTTGGAGGAATATATATATATATATATATATATATATATATATATATATTCAAAATAAGATATTCTTTTCAGAAATAATCGTCCAGCACTCCCAGGCGGGTTCAATCACTCAGTTCTTTATTCGAACGACAAACAACATCAACGCGTTTCATCAGTCTCAGCTGCCTTGCTCACGATGTCTGAGCGCCATCATTTTTTTCTTAAAATACTCACTTTCAAAGACAAAGAACATTGAGGAGGGACTACGAGAATTGAAAAACATTAGCCAGCACGCTTTCTTCTATTACAACGGCGGCCATATTAGAACATGCAAGGTATTTACAAAAACACATTACAAGGATAGTTCCTTTTGTTAAAATTGTTTCTGCTATTAGTAGCATAGAATTTCCATAGAGGATGTTTAAATCATACTTGTACTTTGCCTTTCTGAAGTTTTATATCTAACAGAGACTCCAAGTCCCTTTTACTTATAATCCAGATATCCGGTCAAATTTCACATATCAGTTTTTCATGAAAATAATCAAATAAACATCCAATTCTAACTGAACCATGTTACTATTTTTGCAACCTCTAATTCCTCAAATTATATGTTCTAAATATATTCCTACAGTTTCAAAGCCAACGGGGAGTAAAAAAGATTATTTTTCAATTAAATATATCGTAAAGTTCTTCAATTATTAAAGTGCAAATACCAAGTGCAAATCAATCGCTGAAAGTGCAAGTGGTTCACAGTATATTATTACATATATTTCATATACTAATTAAAACACAATATACAAAAAAATATATAATTAAAATGTCATTATATATACCAAATTTCTAAAATGCAAGTGCTTCACAGTATATTATTCTTCCACATTAAAAAAAAGAACTTATTTCATATACTCAATAGAGAGAAAAACACTTTTTAAAACACTATTAATATCCTAAAATATCTAAAACCGATATACATGAACTACCCCTTAATTACTTCTTAGTCTGTATGAAATAACGGAAGAAGCTGTACATATAAAAAGTTACATCTTAAAAACAATTTTTCCTATGTACAGCAATCATCTAATCCTTTTACATCCTTCTTCCTCAAATTCTTACCATACCAATAAAAACAAAAAATGTAAAAAAAGTCTCATTTTGTGCAGTTTTACCCGTAAATTCCCTTCCCTCAACAACCTTAGTGTAGACATGTATAAAGGTCCTCATCTACGTTCAATCCATGAGGTTCCTTGCTATTAAACTCCAAAATATAATAGGTTTCCAATTTCCTGAGTTCCTTTTCCCTATCTCCTCCTCTCTTTTTACGGGGACGTTCTGCTATACAGCTATACTGTAGGCTGGAGGGATTACTTTGATGATACTTCTCAAAGTGTCTTGCGACCGGGTAAGTTCTATCTTTGTTTAAGATTGCTCTCCTGTGTTGTAAAATCCTTTTATACACTGGTAAAGTTGTACTACCTATATATACCTTCGGACAGTCACACTGCAATAAATAGACAACAAAATCTGATCTACAGGTTAAAAAACTTTTGATGAAAATAGTTTTATTAAAAAATGTTTTAAAATTCGTGCCATTCATTCCATGTTGGCACGCTTTACATTTAGAACATTTTTTAAAACCTGGTTTTTGTTGGAGCCAATTCAAGGCCCCACTCTTCCGTTCCTGAAATTCACTTCTCACAATTAAATCTTTCAATGACTTTGATTTCCTATAAGTGATATTAGGCTGTTTATTCACTTGTGGGCCTATCAAAGGGTCACCCTGTACCAGATACCAATGTTTTTTTAAAATGGCTCTGATTTCTTTATGTTTGGTGTTAAAAGTCATAATAAATCTTGGATTCTCCACATTTTTCCGATCTTTCTGCTTAGTTTTCTCCTTCTTTTTCTGAGTTCGTGATGGTTCAAAGAGTACCTTCTGTCTCTCAAGATTCCTGGCTTTCTTAGCTGCACCTTCTATTATGTGTGGTGAGTACCCTCTCTCAATGAATCTACTCATCATTTCCTGTTCGATTCTCAGATACTCTTCCTGGCTGCTACATGCCCGCCTAGCCCTATAAAATTCCCCAAAGGGAATACTTCGTATCAATGGAGCTGGGTGGGCACTCCCCGCATGGAGAATAGTATTTCCCGCAGTGGGTTTTCGAAATATAGTGGTCTCAAGTTTTTCCCCTACTGGTTGAATTCTGATATCAAGAAAATCTATGGTGGTTTTACTAAACTGTCCCACAAATTTCAAATTCAACGAGTTCTGGTTCAGATCCACAATGAATTGTTCTATGTCCGTTTCCGTGCCCTGCCACAGCACGAAAACGTCATCTATGAATCTTACCCAAAGTAAAATGTTACCTGACCAATGTTCTAAGGGCGGCTCCCGAGCACCTGCTCCTCCCACCAGCCTCAATGCAAATTAGCATAGCTGGGGGCGAAGCAGGTGCCCATCGCCGTTCCTTGTTCTTGCCGATAGAGATCATCCCCAAATAAAAATATATTTTTCGTCAGACACCACTCCATTAACTCTAAAATCATTCGATTATGTTTCATGAAATTTATTGGTTTTCTATTCAAAAAGTACTCTGCTGCTTTTAAACCATCTACATGACGTATACTCGTATACAACGTGGAGATATCCAATGTCATTAAAATCATGGTGGTAGCATCCCACGGTTTGGATTTTGTTCCTTTAAATGTCCGAGGAGGTGACACTGACAGGGTACGTAAATTACGGAGACTAGAGTCACGTTACATTATAGATCTACTCACGAAATTTCCGAGAGGCCTGAATAGTGGAGAGGAGTTAGCCGTACACATAGGCTCTTAAACCTGAATTGTTCTGGGACAATTATGGCTGTGATGTAGGACTGGGAGCCCATATAACTGAAGTTGGAATTGTATTTGTATCTGTAATGTGTTTTCCTAAACAATAGAGAGTAGAAAAAATGTAAAAATGAAAATAATGCACGCCCCAATTGAATATGAGATTGTATTGTAAGAAGTGCATGTAGGAGAGTTACAGAAGGAAGGGACATTTGCCGATCCACCGCAAGATTGTAGAAATACCATGTCAAACAGTGCATCACAAAACCGATATACGGTTGACGTAATTCGATATGAATTGTAGACAAAAGTGAGTTGTAAAATTAGCTATACAATCACAAATGCACTGTGTAAATTTGTGTTCCTGTTTATTTACAATGTTTATTTATAATTTTGTTTTTAAAATATGAGAACAATCATGGTATTCATGAATGACATCATGTAAGATATGAGCTACATATGGAATGTTGGTTTATATGAAACTTCAAGATGGCGCTGACGTAAAAGCGACAGCGCTGGTCCCTTCTTTGTTACAATGCACAAATGTAATGTCTTTAAAACATGGCCTTTTCCGGTGTGTCATTGACACCGAGGAAGGCAGTTTGCCGAAACGCGTTTGTTGCTGCTGGTTGCCGAGGAATAAAGTTTTTTCGAACGCCCCCGTGAGTGCGGAGTTTCTTTTGCAATCAAAGGAATGGAGCGATAATATATTGCGGAGTCCACAGCCGCAAATCTGCACCCGCCCAAGAGTGCTTCGTTCAAAAGTGGAGTTGGAGCGTATATATATATATATATATATATATATATATATATATATATATATATATATATATATATATTCACACTCAACCAAGTAAACGCTCACTCAGGGGATCAGTTGATGAGCTTTAGATTTTAATACCAGTTACGCGTTTCAGAGAAGCTCTAAAAACATGTTAATGATCCTTGTCAAGTATGCTTGGGAGGATAGGGAGGCTATTCTCAAGGATTTGAAACTACTTGAGGAGGAACTAAAAAACCATAAAGAACAAGAAATGATAAAGAAATATGTGGAAGATCTGAAGCTCAAACTAAAACTATATGAGGACGACATTAAAGCCCGAAAACAAAGGAAGCTACACAGGGACTGCACGGATTACGAAACTGGCAGGATTCTCACTTACAGTCACAAATATGATCACTTGTACAACAAATTGATGCAGGGAGAATCAATTGAAGAGACTGTAGCTGCCATAAGTGGAACAGAATCAATAACTAGTAGTGATACTGAAGATTTTCCGAGTCCAGCAGTGCGCCAACAACCAACAAGGTAAGGTGGAGTAAGAGCCCCCACAACTTTTTTAGACGAGTATCGCCTTCTAAGAACGGGGTGTCATACACCAAGGACAACACCCAAGACACGCGGGAGAGGACGGGGACAAAGAGGAAGAGGCCGGGGAAGAACCATGGAAGAAACAAGCGGAGAAGAAAGCGAGACCAACAGAGGAAACAGAAGAGGCAGAGGTTGTGGAAAGGGGTCAATGGGAAACAAGGCAACTGGCTCCTAGAAGCAAGCATGATGGATGACACCATGGTAAGCAGAACGATTGTCAATCTGTCTAATCGACCGCTGACATTACTAGAGAAAAGGACACTTTGCCTAGGTCTCTCTTTCTGTCCTTCAGACCACTTCAATTACCCTGAGACTAGAATTGACAAATTTAAATTTATTCGGAAACTAAAGTTGAGGAAATGGCACCAACTTCGGAATCTGAGACAGGAGATCTTAGGGAAAGCAGATAGCAAACCTAGTAGTGATCTTGATGCTAACATTGACCCTAACAACATTCTGAGAATAAGGGATGCAGATACCCTTTTGACTTTACCAGAACTGCTCGCAGAAACTGGTTCTAACCCATTCTTTCCCACGACAATATTGATACATTCCACGACACACTTATACATGATCTTATGCATGCAAGACACCAGAAAAGTGCAAAAAATGCACAACGCAATCTCTCATTTGCGCAGAAAGAAGTGATCAAATCGATAGCTAATGATGATACTGATGGAGCAAGGACTCATAAATGAGACTTGCTCGTACGCAACCTCCTCATAGTATTAATTTATTAAACTTGTATTGTCTCTAACTAATCCTTGCATACACTACACGAATAAGTAAGGAGGCTTGCCTATGTGTTTTACTAATGAATAACGCTTGTCTATAATCCAAAATGGCCGCTAAAGCGCGGGAACCCTACTGCGCATGTCCCAACCACATCACGTGTTGTGACGTCTTTCTTGCTTGGTGGGAAATTTCTGCTTCTGCGCAGTGTGCATTAAAATGGCCGCTTGATGTTTTCACATGCTTCAGCTTGCTCTCATGTCATTATTAAACTGTCATTTCTCTACCGCTACTAATGCGGGATAGAATTTATAATTAAATGGGAATAGAGTAGAAAGAGTGGGCATACAGTGAAACATTTTATTTGTGATTTTAATGTTTTCTTCTTTGACTTTTATTAGTTCGTAACTTGGGCCTGGGTTTGGTGAACTGATAGCTCGTGTGACAAAGATTCCGCACATGCGCCTTGAGAGGCAGACGAGAAAGAAAAAGATGAAGTCAACTTGGACATCACCCAAGGCCATGACCTGCTGGCCGACACCACTACATACCAAGATGTTCTCGTCGAAAAGCAACATTTTATATGAATAAATTGTCAATTTTGTCGTGAGACGGGTGGGAAATAAAGCAAATGTATTAAATTGAAGGGGCGGTAGTTTAAAACTATAGGCTTTAGAAAAATAAGGCAAATCAATATGGTGTGAGAATCCACCCCTGTCCCTGTCCAATCAGAAGTAGTGGTCCCATATTTTAGCAACATTAAGGGGAGGTACATGGGCATAGAAGGGTATAATAGATATAGAATTAGCTAATTAGTTAGAAGGAGATGCTGCAACGGAGCAGACGTACACACGAGAACAGGCGTTCATGCTGTTAGCTCTTAGCTCCAGACTGCCAAGCTGATCGATTGCAGACTGAATCGCTGTCCAGAGAGGTCCTGAGGAGGGGGCGGCGGAGTCCATTAGAAGGAAGACACGGGCGAATCGAGGAGAAGTCGAGTATCAGAGAGGGGAACGACGCAGGCGTCGTTGTAGAGAGGTCACCGGTCCTGTCCTGATCCTGGAGGAGGTCTTTGCTCTTCATCCTTCCTGGGTCCTATTCTTTCCAACTCCTTGGCCAAGGGGTTTGGTTCTCGCACTTAGGTAAATATAATGCAACCTTTAGTTGCGCTGCTGTCACTATCCTCTCCTTTTCTGAGGGACCATCATTGATTAGCAATAGTTATTCTATGCTTCATCTTGGGTATTGTGATTAAGTACCGTGTGGTTCTGTATTTTACTCTGCTAAATCTTTAGATAAACATTTTTAAAACTTCCTGACTCAGTGGTTATTTCAGGATTATGTACTATAATGAATGTCACTCATTTTAAACTTCCCAATTAACAAAGGATCCATTGGTAAGTCATTACTCTTCAATCAGAAGGTAATTGGTAGCAGGGATTTTTGATAAAAGAGTATAACTGATAAAACCCAGCGTAAGTATTAGCGTAGTATGAATGTATGGGCCCAAGTGAGTATCTGGTGTATGAATGCTGTTTGCTAATATCGTGCTGGATCAATACCATTGTCATTTGCCCAGCAGATAAAGGAGGTAACATCGTCCTATGGGACAAAGAACTTTACATAAAAGAAGCGCTGAGACAATTGGAAGATAGAAGATTCTATTCTAAAATTGGTATCCAAGAGTATAATGAGAGTATTGTCGATATATGGGACAGATTAAATGGATGGAAAGAGAATGGTATATTACAATGGGAAGAATTTTGCGACTTGAAACGTGACTATCCCAGGATACCCATTTTTTACTTACTCCCAAAGATCCACAAGAACCTCACTGTACCACCAGGAAGACCCATTATTTCATCCGTAGGTAGCGTGTCTGAGAACATATCAAAATACGTAGACCATTTTCTCCGTCAGTATGTCACGGCTCTTCCATCGTACGTAAAAGACACTAACGTTTTTTGAGCAAACTCAACGGAGTGAAATGGGAGGACGACTGTATTCTTATTACTATGGATGTAAACTCACAGTACACTATTATTGACCACAACCTTGGCATCAGAGCCTGCCAACACTTCCTGTAAGATAGACCTATCCAGTACTTTGAACACACAAATATGATAGTAGAGATGATGAAATTCTGTCTCTACAATAATATTTTTATGTTCAATGGAGTAATATACAAACAGATACTAGGAACTGCCATGGGCACTTGTTTAGCCCCCAGCTTTGCCAATCTCTTTCTGGGGGCTTGGGAAGAAGACATCCCTGAGGATCAGAACTTGCTCCCCATGCTGAGCCAAGTAGTCCTGTGGCTCCCCTATATAGACAATCTGTTTGTAATTTGGAAAGGAAGTGAAACAAGTGCAGTGAGTTTCATTGACAAGCTCAATGTGAATGATTACAATCTGAAACTGACACATAGCATGAGCAAACAGTCTCTAGAGTTTCTAGATGTTGTAGTGGAGGTAACAGGGAAAAAACTGAACACCAAATTACATTGCAAGAGTACAGCAGGGAACAGCTAACTTCATGCTCTCAGCAGCCATCCGGATACTCTGAAATGGAGTATCCCCTTTGGAGAACTGTTGAGAGCAAGAAGGAACTGCAGCACGGAAGAAACATACCTCGCTGAATGTAAGAACATGATAAACAGATTCAGAGAATGAGGGTACCCCATTGGGTCATAAAAAGGGCAGTGAATAATGTCAAGCAGATCCCAAGGGAACAGACACTGCAGGAGAAACGGGAGACTAAGGAGCAGGAGATAGAAACTAATGCCACAAGAGTAATTCTTACCTATAACATGGAATCTAGTAAGATCTTTAGAATTCTCAATAAAAGCTGGAACATCCTGAAGAGTGACCCGATTGTAGGACATGATCTGCCTAAACGTCCCATGGTCACATATAGGAAAGGGAAAAGCCTTAAAGCTAGTCTGGTGAAAGGTGATATCAACAGTAGACAGATGAGACCACGACATAGCCTTCAAGGGTTTTTTCCATGTGGCCACTGTAAGGCGTGCAAGAACAGCCACATGGTAAAACATATGATACACCAAGCATGAGTAAAACCATTGGCCAATTCCTGACCTGTAGTACAACTTATGTGGTCTATGTTCTAGTGCCCCTGTGAACTAAGATATGTGGGGAGCACCACATTTGCAGCAAAGAAAAGAGTACTTGAACATATAAGGGCTATTAACAATAGGGACTCACACTACCCTGTGGCCAGACATTTTGAGGACTAACATTTGTCAAACAGCTCACTGCTGAGATATTGTATCATAGAGCAGGTACAGCAGAATCCCAGGGGTGGAAATAGAGTCCTTCACTTAAGGAAAAGGGAATAGTGGCACATTATTGACCTCCAAACCAAGAGCCCATGGGGCCACAATCAGGATGAGGAATTAGGTATACACCTACATGAGAATTAACTACAACTATATCTAGGATTAGATATAGTGTTGGGGTGGCTTTGACTCATCTGTGTATCCAACTATAGACAGGGATGATGTTTCCCTCTAATGAAATAATGTTTAATGTTCAGTGCAATGTGTAGTAGACATTACTTGTGTTCAATCTGTTTTGAACTGTTTTTAATCGTATAATTGATTTAATGTTTTTCAACTTACAGGAGGAAAGGAAGGGGCCTACTCCTGGAAGGAGATGTTGACAGAGGTCACCTACCCTTTTCTTCGTTATCAAGTCTTCATGGTACAGAGCACTTCTAAGATAAGACTGTGTTTTTTACTTTCTTTCTAAAATTTCTGTCTGTTTGTAAAATGAATATTTACTTTAGATGAATTTGTAGAGTTGTTGCATCACATGGTGAGAGTGAACTTTGGGTTCTGGGGTTAATGTCTGCAAACCACAAACATAAGTAGTACATTTCTGCCAGTATATAAAAAAAGAATATATATCACTTGGCATCAGTGGGTTTCTTTTTAGACTTTAGCCAAGACAACATTGAAGGGTTGCCATTTGATTACACAGTGATACTCAGCCACTTGGCGAAGGAAGTAAGTAAACGACCCTGACAGTATGGTGCAAAACTGACGTACATTGGGATAATCTTGAATGTAGTCGCCATATGATTAAATTTAGCCACTTGGCGAATATATAAGTACCATGGTGATTGGGCACTTACACTTGCACATTACAGTTATAGCAATATAATAATTTTTAGTACACCAACAAACATAGAGGGAAAATACGTACCGAGTATTTTTACCTGTCCAAAATGGCCACCATGGGAATGCAGAATTCGTTCACAACTCAAGAACTCCTGGTTATTTTACGATTTTGTACATTGACTGCGATCGCAAGTGAGCGCAGTCAAGAAATAATCACGATGCCATGAATCCAGTTATAATAGTGTTTCAAAGTGGTTAATTATGCACTGTGCTACAGTATACTTTCACCACTACAAAATGAATGCTATAGTCACTATGTCTGATAATGATGTAACAAAGTTTGTCCTTTGTCTATGTGGATTACCGGCATAAATTGTGTGGTTTGCCAAATAATCCAGTGTGTGAACAAGGAGACTGTGCTCTCCGAAACCCGTAACTGGTATTAAAATCTAAAGCTAATCAACTGATCCCCTGAGTGAGCGTTTACTTGGTTGAGTGTGAAAAAATTACGTCCAGCTTGCTTCGCCAGCATACACGCTCCAACTACCATGGGCGGGAAGGTGGCGGAAGAAGCAGAGCACCAAATATATATATATATATATATGCAAAAAAGAAGAAGAGAACTCTGGGTAGTTTCCAAGTTTAGGTGGAAGGCAGCTTCTGTATAGAGCACCCTCAACACCAGCGACACTCTAGATTTGCTCACCTCAAATGTCTGCTTTTCTATCAAAGTTTTTAAGCATAGGATTAGCACAGTGCTATCCACGCCGAGATAGAAAGGGACAAAGGGGCGTATTCTCAAGGACACATCGCCGAGTTATCGGCACTTTACCGCAGCCAAATCCGCGATAACACTATCGCCCCATTCCCAAGCTGGTGCTAACAGCCCATAACACCAGTTTACCTGCGAAAGCAGTCGCAGAAAACATCGCCACAGATGACCCCGGCAACTAACGCTAATGAGATGCAGAGTAGGCGTTCCCGTGCAAAAGCAACGACAACACCACTCCACAACATTCTCAACGACCAGCCCGATCTGCGATAAGACCACAAAACATGCGATAAGGCGCGTTAGCAGCAGGAAATTAACACCTGCTCTGACCTGGTGTAAAGTCAGACGACAACCTGCACCAGACAAGGGAGCACAGCCCATAGCCACACATGAAGAACATAAGTCACAGCCTGCAAAACAGAAATCTGTATAAGAAGGAGTGCCATGCGCCCATCAAATCATAGAGAGAGAGCGAAAGAGAGAGGGAGAGAGGGGGAGAGAGAGAGAGAGAGAGAGAGAGAGGGAGAGAGAGAGAAGGAGAGGGAGAGAGAGAGGGAGAGGGAGAGAGGGAGAGAGAGGGAGAGAGAGGGAGAGAGAGTGCCGACACTGCGGACCTATGCCCCACTGCTCACCTGCTGCCACCGGTGTGTATCCAACCACGTGCCGAGATTCACAGCAGTCCCCCAGGTCCCTCATCTGAAACAGTTCCCAGCTAGATCTTGCTGGTGTGCAGCCGTGGCAGCCGCTCTTTCCGCCTGCGTCCGCTCCATGTTCTCCATGATCCTCCGCATGTGTCCCAACTCCCGAGCGAGATCGCTGGAGGCACTCGGACTAGACAGTCGTTCCTGTCGCAGAGTCAGGACTCTAGCGATGTCAGCCATGGTTTGTTGGAGAGCATGGAGCGGGCTGTGGGTGTCCGTTAGGGACTGTGAGTGGTCCCTGATGGGACTTAGACACCCACGTATGGCGTCTAGTCTGGCTGCCATGTGGTCGAACCCCATCTGCACCTGTTCAGCCAGCTTCTCCTGGCACCCCAACACACGGCGTTGGAAGGCCATGTGTTTGTCGTGGGGGTCCTGGGAGGCGGCCGTGGTGGTGGGTGCTGCCTGCTATGTGTACTGTGCAGGGGGTGGGTTCTCCTTGTGGCAGCTGGGCTGCCCTGCTCCTGGAAGTGGGCTGCGGAGGCTGTCCACGAGCTGTTGGAGGGCGTCGGAGTCGAAGGTTTGAGGGCCCTCTTCGTCATCAGAGAAGAGAGGTTCAGATTGCTCTGCAGGAGGTGTTGGATTTCCCCCTGCAATGTGGAGGGGAGATGTAGTTTAACAACGTGTTCACATGTATGTTGCCGCATTGTACAGGTTCACATACAGACTGCATGACAGTGTAAATTGTGACTGTTTGGGGGGTGCTGCCTATTTGATGGGGGACAGTGGCCATTCAGACTACATCACGGATGTGTGTTTGTACTTGTACATTGTCAACTCACATTTCCCTGCAATGCCAAATGTGATTGTCCAGTTACTACGCACCTGCGGCACCAGTTGTGTCCTCTGTTCTGTTGTGGATGTGTTGCGGTTTGTACCACGTCGTTGTCAATGTTGATGTGCTCTGCATGTAATGTGTGTGTGCCGCATTTTGGGTGATTCGCCCCTGCAGCTCTGATTTCGCTGCCCTTATCCCTTACATGCGGTGTGCCTCTGGGTTCTGTGCTTATGCAGTGCTGAGGTGTTGCATACCTGTGTGCATTGGTCTCTTGGTGGGAGTTGTGGGTCTGGGGCATGGTTTGTCCGCAGATGTGGTCTGCTTTATTGTGCATGTGTGCCATTGTGCCCATCTCCCCCCGTCCCCCCAGTCCCTGGTGGTTACTCACCCTGTTGCTGTTGTGTCCGGTCATGTTGAGCAGTGTCCGGTCCCCCCACTCCTACCACCGTCTCCCCACTGATGACTGTGGAGACCATTTCCTCCATCTCGTCCAGCTCCTCCTGTGTCGCTGGGCTCCCACCTCCAGTCTCCATTGCTGCCTTCAGGTTGTTTGCGAGTTTCAGCTTGATTTTGCGCTTCACATCATTCCAGCACCTCTTCACCTCGTCCATTGTCCTCTTCAGCACTCCAATTGCATTCACCTTGTCCACGATGGACTGCCATATTCCATTCTTAGTTGCCAGTGACACAGTGGAGGTGACGAACAGTAGTTGATGGTGTTCTATCACCTCCGTGATCAGGATCCTGTTTTCCTGTGGACTGAACCGCTTCTTCCGACTCTTCTTGTCCTTGCCCTTCCCTGACCCAGAGGTCCCAGGCTGGTCCTCCGTGGGGCTTGTGGGGATCTGCTTGTCCTTTGTGTTTGTTCCGGGTGCCTCCATTGTGCTTCGCTGTTATTTGTCTTTTGTTTCTGTTTTTTTTTCTGTTTTTACAGTGCATTTTCCCGCATGATGCATGGGAATTGCAGGCCTGTGGCTGGTTTTCGCAGAATTTTGTATCGCGATTGCCGTCATCGCTACTATTTTCGCGTTGGGGTTTCGCGTCTTTGCGGCGTCGCGTTGCTTTTAACGCGTTCATTTGACGCGTTCTCGTGTGTCTATCGCATGGTACTGCCATGTTGGGAATACCACGTTAAGACGGCGTTATTTTCCGGCGATGGACTGCGATGTGCGGAGTTGCGTTAAGCTACACTTGCGGTGGTTATCACACGTTCTTGTGAATATGCACCAAATTCTTTTGCCATTTCTACCGCAAAGTTTTTAAGCATAGGAATAGCACAGTGCTATCCAAGCCAAGCTGTTAAATGACAAAAGCCATTTACCATTCCAGGCACAGTATTACAGCTTTTTACTGGCAAAATACCATCCAAGTCAACCTGAAATGAATAAAAGCAACCCCTGACACGTGTTTCGCTGTCATTACAGCTCTTAAGAGAGGTTTAGCTTTGTCCAGACACAAGGGAGCACCCAGTATAAGTCAAAAGAATACCCTTGCAAGCATAGAGTGACGCATAAATTATGCAAAAACGAAGAAGAGAACTCTGGGTAGTTCCCAAGTTTAGGTGGAAGGCAGCTTCTGTATAGAGCACCCTCAACACCAGCGACACTCTAGATTTGCTCACCTCAAATGTCGGCTTTTCTATCAAAGTTTTTAAGCATAGGATTAGCACAGTGCTATCCACGCCGAGATAGAAAGGGACAAAGTCTTTTGCCATTTCTACAGCAAAGTCTTTAAGCATAGGAATAGCACAGTGCTATCCATGCCGAGCTGTTAAATGACAAAAGCCATTTACCACTCCAGGCACAGTATTACAGCTCTGGACTGGCAAAATACCATCCATGCCAACCTGAAATGAATAAAAGCAACCCCTGACACGTGTTTCGCTGTCATTACAGCTCTTCAGAGAGGTTAAGCTTTGTCCAGACACAAGGGAGCACCCAGTATAAGTCAAAAGAATACCCTTGCAGGCATAGAGTGACGCATAAATTATGCAAAAAAGAAGAAGAGAACTCTGGGTAGTTCCCAAGTTTAGGTGGAAGGCAGCTTCTGTATAGAGCACCCTCAATGGCAACCCTACCTTGTTGATCTAACTGCGGTTAGAGTGTTGTTTACAATTTCCCCCCTCCAGAAACATCCTCTAATGCAGCCACCAATTTTGTGATTGTATTATTGTCAGTATTTCTTTTATTGTGTATATTTTGAGTTATATTGATTGTATTGATTCACTCCCAGCATCCTGTCCAATGTCACCCAGGATATCATGTGGGGATTTGTTTAAACGTATAGGTTGCCTAACCACTTGAGTGAATGCATGATGTTTTGTTTTTGAATGATAGAAGGTTTGTTTGCGTGAGTTTGTATAAATGAGCGGTGGGATCTTTCCAATAGTTGCTATTATCATGTCTTTTATTTATTGATTAAATAAATCTATTTTGTGACATTTCTGTCCTCTTTCTTTGTGGACTTATTCATCAGCACTGGTCATTTTATAATTATATGTGACGTTATACATATTTTGAAATAAATAGGTAGGGTTGCCTTTTTGTTTGATTGCCTTGTATTTTCCCATATGTCTCCCTACCTTCATCCTTTTCATTAGGGGCCCCCTCTGTTTGAGTGGTAGAGCACCCTCAACACCAGCGACACTCTAGATTTGCTCACCTCAAGTGTCTGCTTTTCTATCAGGGCATCAAAAGCTTTTTGGCAGGTGTCAGTCCTGTTCACCTTCCTGGGCTGCTTCCTGGAAGTCAGCTCTGTCAACGGGGCAACAATGGTGCCATACCCCTTGACAAATTTCCTGTAATATCTGGAGAGGCCTAAAAAGGCTCTCACCTCTGTCTGGGTGTTGGGGGGTTCCCAAGCCAGAATGGTGTCAATTTTAGGCTGTAGGGGCACCACCTGGCCGCTTCCTCCCTTGTTTCCTAAGTACACCACTGAACCCTGCCCAATCTGGCACTTGATTGCCTTGCTCGTGAGGCCTGCCCTCTGCAGGCCTTCAACACTTCCCAGAGGTGGTGCAGATGTTCCTTCCTAGTGGCACTGAACACTGCGATGTCATCCAGGTAGGCGGCACTGAAATCCTCCAGTACAGCCAACACATGGTTGACCAACCTCTGAAAGGTGGCAGGGGCATTCTTCAATCCAAAGGGCATCACCCAGAATTGGTAGTGCCCCTCTGGGGTTGAAAATGCAGACCTCTTCTTGGTCCCATCAGTCAAGGCAATCTGCCAGTACCCAGATGTTAAGTCAAACGTACAGAGGAACTTGGCAGCTCCCAACCGATCTATGAGCTCATCAGCTCTCGGGATGGGGTGTGCATCAGTCCTGTTGACTGAATTGAGCCCTAGGTAGTCCACACAGATCCAGAGTACTGGCATGGCACCGGGTGCGGCAACCTATGGGACCAAGACCCCTGGGCTGGCCCAAGCGCTGTTTGAGGGCTCAATCACCCCTAGCGCTAACATCTTGGAGACCTCCTCCTTGATGCAAGCTTTGACCCTGTCAGTCACTCTGTAAATTTTGTGCTTTACAGGAGGACTGTCCCCAGTGTCCACATCATGGACACACCACTGAGTGACACCAGGGGTCAGGGAGAACAGAGCAGCAAACTGTCCCAACAGTTGGCGGCAGCCACTCTGCTGTTCAGGAGTAAGGGCGGGGGAGAGGGTTACACCGTCCACTGACCCATCATGTTCCTTAGCAGACAGAAGGTCAGGCTTCGGACCTCTCCAAGTGGGGCTTAAGGCAGTTCACATGCAGGACCCGCAAAGAATTCCTTGGAGACTGCAAGTCCACCAAATAGGTGACTTCATTCTTGCGCTCCACCATCTCAAATGGCCCAGTCCACTCATCCTGGAGTGCACAAGGCTCCACTGGGGCCATGGCCCACACTTTCTGACCAGGCTGAAACTCGATCAGAGTAGCATTCTGATTATCCCACCGTTTCATCTCTTCTTGGCTGGCTTCCAGATTCGCCTGAGCGAGTTGCCTGAAGCACTTAGTCTGGTTCTTGAAGGCCAGCATGTAGCTATATACATCTTCGGGAGGTTTACTGGGAGCCTTCTGCCAGCCTTCTTTGACCAGACTCAGAGGTCCTCTTACAGGATGCCAATATGGGATCTCAAAGTGACTGAACCCTAAGGACGTCTGTGGTACCTCTCTGTAAGCAAACAGAAGGCATGGTAAGAGGATGTCCCACTTACGCCTCATGGGTTCACCAAGATCCATTATCATGCCCTTCAGGGTCCAGTTGAATCTCTTAACCAGCCCATTACCTTGGGGGTGGTAAGGAGTGGTGAACTTGTAGGTAACACCGCACTCCTGCCACAGGGACTTCATATCTTGGATATGAAGTTGGTACCCCGGTCAGACACCACCTCTTCAGGGAACCACACACGGGAGAAAATCCCCATCAACGCACGACCCACCATGGGGGCCATCACAGTCCGGAGAGGGATGGTGTCCGGGTACCGGGTGGCATGGTCCACTAAAACAAGGCTGAACCTGTTGCCCATATCTGTCTTGGGATCCAGAGGCCCCACAATGTTGATGCCCACCATTTCAAAGGGGTGCTGATGACAGGGAAAGGTTGGAGAGAAGCCTTGCACTTCCTCCCACTCTTGCCACTTGCCTGGCAAGTCTGGCAAGACCCACAATGCGTGTCAGAGTGCTTGCGCATTTGGGGCCAGTAAAAGTGGGTGACAAGCCTTTCAAAGGTCTTGTCTTGCCCCAAAGGCCCTGCCAAAGGCACATCATGAGCCAGACCCAGTAGGAAGGCTCTGAATCGCTGGGGTACCACCAGCACACAGGCTGACCCAGGCTTGGCAACCTTAGGCTCACTATACAGGAGACCATTCTCCCAGTAAATCCAATGTGATCCAGACTGATCACCTGCTGCCTGGTTTGCAGCCTGCTGCCGCAACCCAACAAGAGAACTGCATTTCTGCTGCTCCTGGCAGAATTCCTCCCTGGAGGGGCCCCCTTCCTGCTGTCAATGGGTCAGCTCAGGCAGGTCCCCCAGTTCGGCCACTTGTTCCCCTGTAGGCTACAGGGCATCCCCCTCAAGGTTTGCCTCCTCCTGGACCATGGGAACTTTGGGGGCCCGTTCCCCGCGCCCCCTGTCTCATCTCTTTCTGGCAGGAACCTAGGCCCTTACCGGCTGCCATAGACCAAGTGGTCACACACACACCCACTCAGGCAGACCCAACATCTCTAAATGAGACTTCCGCTCCACCTTCTCCCAAGGGGAACTCTCCGAATTGTTGCCTAGCACACAGTCAACAGGCATGGCTGGCCTCACAGCTAGTCTCAAGGTACCTGAGACCCCCCCCATTCAAAGGGAACCTGAGCCACTTTGCAGAGGTACTCAGAGTTCTACTGGGTAGAATGTGTTGGGGACCACCTGCTCCTCAGATACTAGCCGACAACTGACAGCTGTCACACTGGCTCCAGTGTCTCTCAGATCTTCCACACTGTGGCCATTGAAGGTCACCCACTGCCTGTATTTTTTAGTGTTATAAGGCAGATGAGCTCTTGGGACCATCTCACTGTCTCCTAAAGAGACCAGGGTCATCTCTGCAGACCCCCACCCCTCCTGGGAACCCGACTCCTCCCCCAAGGCAACACTAGCCAACCCACGGGGCAGAGCACCTGTGAGTGCAGTAGTGGCTTTCCTGGGACACCTAGGATCCCCTATGAAGTGGCCCACCTGACCACAAGCAAAACATGTCCTGGGGCCCTTCTGGTCAGGCTTACCTCCCGGGACCCATGGCTTCTTCTCACTGGGGGGCTGGGAACCTTTCCCTTGGTTCCTTTGGGAATTACGTAAGGACCCTTTTTGGAACCCCTTCTGTTTACCGTTGTCCCCCCCACTCTTCTGCTGGGGACCCTGGCCACCTTTGGCGGAGGCTCCCACATAACCTTTGTGGACCCTGGCACTGACCCAGCGGTCTGCCTCCACAGCAAGCTTCCTGGGGTCAGTCAGCCTACAGTCAATCAAGTGCTGTTGTAGCTCTGGAAAACAACTAACTACCTGACAAGTGCTCCCTTGCAACCAAATCATAGAGCCCCTGAAAATCATTTACCTGGCTACCCTTCACCCAACCATCCAGTGCTCTGCAAAAATAGGACAGATATTCCACCCAAGTGCTTGACTCAACCTTCTTACAGGCCCTCAACTGCTGCCCGTACAATTCTGGGGTTAAACCATACCTCCTGATTAAGGCTTCCTTCAAGTGGGTATAAGACATTTGCTCCTCGCTGGGTAAGGCTAACAAAGTTTCCCTTCCCTCTGTCACGAAGCGGCTCCACAACCCCGCTCCCTAGTCTCTCTCAGGGAGTCTGTGGGACCTCATAGCTACCTCATATGCCTTAAACCACTGACCAATATCCTCATTCTTTACAAAATCCTTAATGACTTCATTGGGGATGTATACCTTCCCTTCTTCAGGCACTGATGGTGTGCTGCCACCAGAGGGATTGGACTCTATACTTTTTGCTTTCTGATCCAAATCCCTCAAACCCCTTTCATGCTCTAAAAGCATCTTCTTTTCCTCCATGGCCAATCTCTGCTTTTCTAACTCTAATTTCTTACTCTACATGTCACTCTCCTTTCCCAGCCTGAGCTTAACAAGCTCCCTCTCATGCACCCTATTTCTTTCTCTGTCCTCCAACTCCTCTGGAGACTGACCTCTTAAACAAACACTGCTGCCATCTCTGGAAGGTACCCTCCCTCCTGGCAGATTCAACAGCCCCTCCTGCTGCCCATCCAAATTCTCTGCCTCCACCAGAGGCTCCTCATCCTGCCCACTGGCATTTCTGGATTCCAACCAGGCCCTTAGTGCCTTTTGGTGTACATCCTTTCTGGTGAGATCTTTCACAGAGATTTTAAATTTCTTGCAGATAGCTTTAAGCTGAGACACAGTGTAGGTTTCCACCCTATCTTCTTCAAATTCAATATCATTAGATGCAATTGATGCTGGCTTGGTCATGATGAAATAAATTGGCAGTTCTTAAGTTGCAGAAAATCCAAAAGGAAAAGTTCAGTAATAGTATGTGGTTGCGTAATGGTCTGCACTATGCTAGTAGTATACACCAATCACTGTATGTAAGGCACAAATGCAAGTCCAGATCCTCACCGCTTACCACCAATGTTAGAAATGGGGGTCTCTAGTTGGCAGAGGTAGGTACCTTTGTCCAAGAAGGAATACTTCTTCCTAGGCAGAGTAAGGGGGATATACTTCTATAATAACCCCTGCTCACCCCCTTGGTAGCTTGGCACACGCAGATAGGCTTATCTCAGAGGCAGTGTGTGCATTCATACAGCAACACAGTGAAAACACTACAAATGGACACCACACTGGTTTAGAAAAATAAGCAAAACTGTATCTAAACCAACCAGACCAAAAACGACAAAAATCCAACTTACAATACTGTAAAAATAGTTACTGTGCAAAATAACCATTGAATTGCAGGAATAACATGAAAACACAGTTCCTCCGACTTGGTAGCTCCATTTGGGCTACCACGATACTGAACACGACAGAGTCTAACACTTCCAGCTAACAGCATCGGCACGGGTCAGCTAAAGCGTTGACAGACTGGGAGACAGTAACTTTCTTGTTGCGGTCAATGTGCCGATGCGAGTCGGTCGGGGCAACCATCGCGGTTGTGATGTGAGATGGAAGCGTTGCAGAGTCCAGTGTCCTCACGGCTCGGTGTAGGCAGCGGCTCATTGACGGAGTTGGTGAGACCAAGGCTTGCATTGCAGGGTGAGACAGTGCTCGATGTAGTGCTGGCAGGTCACGGTGCACCGACAGAGCCGGTTGATTTTTGAGTCAGGCAGCGACAGTGTCGTTGACATCTGTGCAGCGTGTAGCGAAGCGGTGCGGAGTGCGGTGCCCACAGGTGCAAGCAGGGGTTCGTTGACGGAGTCAGTGAGACCAGGGTTGCATTGCAAAGCAAGGCAGTGCTCCCTGCGGTGCCTTCAGGACATGGAGTCTGCGATGGACTCATTGACAGAGTTGGCTGCTCTTTTCTTCTGTGGCGACTGGAACCAGCGGAACCAGAGACGGTGCCCAGAAGGACGGTGAGGTCTTTGCTGTTCCTGAGACCTTTTGAACAGGGGGCAAGCTGCACTTCAAGCCCTTGGAAATACTTTCTAAAGCAGGATGCACACACAGGTCCTTGGCAGAAACAGCCACTGCAGGCCAACCCCAGACAGCAAAGGGGAAGTATTCCTCCTCCAGTTTCTCCAGCTCTACTCCTTGGCAGAGGTTCCTCTTGAAGTCCCAAAAGTGATCTAAAGTTCTGGGGTCTGGGCCCCAATATTTATAGAGCAAAACCCTTTGTTCTCTGGTGGCAGAGAAGCCCTGTGGTCAGTCAAAGCCAGTTCTGTCCTCTCTGGTGCAGCTTCCTGGCAGGATGGGGAGACAGCATTTGGGAAGGCAGACCAGGCCCATTCAGGTGAAAGGAAATCTCCTCCCCCTACTCTAAATGCAGCCCATGTCTATTCAGCCCACTCCTGACTCATCCAGACTCTCTGGAGCCACTGCACATCCCCAGCCCTTGTCACCCAAAGCCAGACAGTCAATACACATCCTAGCAGAGGCACACTGGATGGCTAAGCAAGAAAATACCTACTTTCTAAAAGTGGTATTTCCAAATACAGAATGTAAAAATCACCCTCACTAAAAGATGTATTTTAACATTCTGAGTTCAGGCATACTAAACTTTATTTTCCTACCTTGTTCCCAGGGGTAGTTATGTTTATAAGATGTTATAAGCAAACTCCCCATTCTATCCTATGGGAACCGGTAGCCTTGCAATAGTGAAAAATGAAATTGGCAGTATTTCACGATCAGGACATGCCACACACACCAGGGCATGTCCTACCTTCCACATACACTGCACCCTGCCCACAGGGGTACCTTGGGCCTACCTTAGGGGTGGCTAACATGTAAGAAAAGGGAACGGTAGGGCCTGGCAAGTGGGTGCCCTTGCCAAGTCAACATGGCAGTACCAACTGTCCACAGAGTCTGCAGTGGCAGGTCTGAGTTACATTTACAGGCTGTTTATGTGGGTGGCACAATCAGTGCTGCAGGCCCACTAGCAGCATTTGATTTACAGGCCCTGGGCACACACAGTCCACTGTGCTAGGAAATGACTAGTAAATCAAATATGCCAATCATGGAATCACTAATCCATAACAACAATTTACAGGGAGCACCTGCACTTTGGCACTGAACAGCAGTGGCAAAGAGCCCAAAGCATCTGGACCAGCAAAACGAAGTCCATCACACAGCAAAATAACAGGAGGCAAAGGCAAAAATACAGGGGAAACCCACACCAATGATGCCAGGTCTAACAGTGTGGTAAAGAAAACATTGATTTGCAAATAGTTTTCACACAATTTTACAGATCTACACAAAGGTTCATGACAAAATGGCCGACTAGAAGCACGAAGAAGCTCACCCAGCAAAAACAGCGAGTAAAACGTGGCAAACAAGATAATCCATACTTTCATGGAAGTGCAGTGACATTTTTTGGATAATAAATTCGACAGTTAGCCCACAAAGTAATTAGTCACAGCGTGACTCATGCAGTTCAAATATTTACAGCCCAAATGTCGGCCCTTCAAGAGATCCTGTGCCTTCTTGATGAGCCGCACGTTCTCTTCCACCTGCAGATACCCTTGTCACATCATATTTCGCTTCCAAAATGCATTTCTGGCAGACAAACAAAAATGTAATTGCTTTTAATCATATCCCAGAAAAACAGCAATCAAAGGTATTAAATGCCAGAGTCTTTCCATCACCTGGTCTGGATAAATAGGTCCTGGTGTTATAGTGATGAGGTGAATAAATAATATTTATATTCCAGAAAGGCTCACTGGTGAGAAGTCGTAGATTGTACAATCCCCACAAATTAGAGTGCAGTTCATAACTCACCAGTGGAGGCGTCACAAGTACGTTAAGAATATCCCATTATTTATTAGCAAGATACATTTATTCCACCGCTGCTCTGCATAAGCTTTTCATTTGCTTCTAGTTTAAATATTTGTGCTTACTCTGCACCTAATCTTTCCTTTCCTGAGCAGCGGATATTGAAAACAAATAGAGAAGTGATGTTCATTACAGATTTGGTTAGTTTATATTGGCTGGTGCAGTATTTTGCTTAATACTTACTCCTCGTTTTCTTTACCTCGGGGATGTAGCAGTATGATGTGCAAACTCTTGACCTTAGGTCACTTAGCAATACATTATGAACGCGAGAGACCTTGAAATCATGAAGTGACTTTTTTCTTATTTTATAAAGCAGTTGCCTTTTATTTGAATTGAGATTGAAGGGTTTGTTAATCTTCTGCACAAAAAGAGCGTGTGCAATTAAATGGCTCATAATCATGCATTTATTGCCCAAGTTCATTTATGAATAACTTACTAAAACACTTGCACAAATCTCATGAATGAGATGTAGCACAGCGCATTAAAACCTATCCCAGTATTAACTGATGAGCTACGTATCTGATACAGAATTAGCAGACTACTCCTCCGTGAAAATAAGAATTGTCTCATCTGTGTAACCGTTTTTAAAGCTAGTCTTCCTCAGGGAGGTTTCTAGTTAATATGGTGGATTTGGAATGAGATGATGGAAGAGTGCTGCAAGAAATATCACCAATGACAACACCATTCGCTGTTCTAAAATGTCCTTTAGCCACTAAAGTCCCAAAGAAACAAAAGCATCTTAATCTCCCCCCCCAAAAAAGCAAGAAAAACTTAAAAAGACGCCTTTGCAAGTTGGGCACAGGATCTGGCTGAATATTACTATGAATCAGCACAAAACCTTCCATGGAAATATACATACCGTTTAGAATCTTCGTGGAAAGTTTTGTGCAGATCTGCTAAGCGAGGCTTAAAAATAAGAGGGCAGCCCCAAAAGTGACATATCCCGTTTTAAAAGTCATAAGCAATGCGTACAACTTTACAATATGTAGGCCAGTGAATAACCACATCTAAAAGCAAATTGTATTTAAATAAAACAAACATACAAACCAGTAAATGATGCTATAGTCATAGTTGTGTCTATCAACGTGATAAAGAGACTTTGAATTGTAATATCATCTGTAAGATGATTTGCATTATATGTAATTGCTCTGTTTCATTAAAAGTGAAGTCATGAGCATTTCATCTTACAAGAAACATGGGCGGTGGAAAAAAACCTTTAGACTGGGTTATTCAAATGTTAGCATTGAAGCCGTGCCATCCAAAGCCGGTCGAGCATCTGGCGGCCTTATCGTTTGGGTCAAGAATCAACCAGACCTAACTGCAAAAAGGCTGGGCATCCATAGTAACGATATTTTGGGATTGTCCCTTGGGGGTGGAAAGTGTTGCAGTATTAACCTGTATAAATGTTTACAACCGTTCTATGCCCCACAACAAAGAATCCTCTACATCACATCTTGTCACGCAGCACCCTGACAATAGGGCAGATCGTCTTCCTATTATAATTGCACGTGAATTTAACATCGCCTTTGAGCCGCTGAAAGGTTTGTCCTCCCTCCTTGGTCCAGATGATGAGGCTAGAGGCATTCCCTCACTGGAGAGTGAACCACTATCCATGTGGTCAGTGGCAGTCACTCAGCTTCTGTCCTTAACCCTGAACTATGGCATACAGGCATGCAACTGGAGGTTTCCGTCCGACACTAAGCGCACCCACACATTCTGCTGCAGTTCCACACAAAGCATAATTGATTATGTCTTTCTGGATCTTGATCTTTGGCATATGGCAGTTGATTTTGAAATTCTCATACAAAATGATAGTGATCACAATGCACTGAGGCTCACCCTGGGTAGTCATTTTTTGAGGAACTCTGTAGCACTGGGTGACATTTCAGAAACAATCGTGAACCTGAGTAATAACAGGAAATCGCTAAAATGGTTCAAGTTGTGCTTAGAGATGAGATTTACAACAGGCATTCACAAGGACTTTAACGCTATCCTTAAACCACTTACTGAACATGCCGATGATGCCTTCCTATTGCTAGATTACCACTCTGTCCTATTTGCAGCCCTGAAGCAACACTGTGCTAAGGCCCAAAATGGTAAAAAAAACGCCTTGCCCCAAGCCCCCCACATGGTTCACTAAGGAGTGCCGTAAGGCAAAGGGTCAACTTATTGAAGGGTTAAAAAGGGAGGCCACAATGAAATCTGTGCTGCCCATATAAATTATAAACGGATAACTAACAACACCAAACAGAGCTGGGTTGACTCAAATTGGTTAGCTCTAGTTGAGGCCCCAAATAACAATGACTCACAGTCATTTTGGCAAATCCTTACTCACGGAAGTCCTAGATCTAGTAGCCCTTTAGAATTAACAATCCAACGGCAGTATTGGGTTGATCACTTCTCTGAAATATATGCATAACTTGATACAGGGTTGGATCGCATAGTGTATGAAAAGCCAGCTTTGGAGAAGGTTAAAATAGTTACACCACTCCACTTCTTGTCTGAGGAAAGTGTCAGAGCAATTAAGGCCATTCCTACTGGCAAGGCTCCAGGTCCAGATAGAGTCCCCTGCGATCTGTTCCACGTCGAGCCTCTCATCTGGGGAACTTACATAAACAGTCTCAAATGAGATATTGACAGGTGGGGGTGTCCTGGATTCTTGGAAAAATGCAGAGATCATCCCAATTTATAAAAAGGGTGATAGAGGTATCCCAAAAAACTATCGACCCATTAGCCTTATAGACCACCTGCAGAAGATCTTCTGCCACCAGATCTTAACTAGACTCCAGGACTGGATGGGCGAAGATTCTATTTTGTCTCCACTGCAGGCAGGGTTTTGTGCTAAGGTGAGCACAACAGATCACATTTTTGTCTTGATCTTATTATGGCTAAATATCTCAAATTGTCCAGGGATCATCTATACTTGGCTTTTGTGGACCTTAGGGATGCCTTTGATTTGGTCCCATGGCAGAACCTTTGGTCTACTCTAGCTGTTATGGGCATGGGTCATAATGTATTGGGCACTCTCATCAGGCTTAACATTAACACCACTGCACAAGTTAGGTGGGGGGCGGATGGCAATTCAACTGTGTATTAGCGCCAACACTCTTCTCCATATATATAAATGGCATAGTTAGATTCTTAGGTGAGTGTGCTCATGACTCTCCTAAGATTGCTGGGTGCCCCACACCTGCACTACTCTTCACAGACGATACACTTCTCCTCTCCTGAACACCTACAGGGCTTCAGAACCTCGTTAATACATTTTCTGAGTATTGTGACAACTGTGGCTTGGAGGTGAACACCACAAAAACTAAAGTGAGGATGCTGAATTCAGAATGCGCCTGTAGAGGTAACTTCCTAATGAATAGGAGCCCCTGCAGGTAGTAGGGAGCTTTGACTACTTAGGGATCAGAATTGACAAGAGTAGAACCTGGAGATCCCTTATACAGAAGAATGAATGGTGTGGTTACACTCCGCCTCTACAGTTTTCAAGAGATATAAATCAACTTCCCCCAAATCTATTTCCTCAGCAATAGAGGTCTCTAGGGCAAAAGCACAGGCTGCAGTGTTATATGGCCATTATAAAAATGGGGTAACCCAAAATGGTCGTGGACCTGGGCTCAATTTGATATGAAAAACAGTGGTCCTAGACCTCAAGTGGAGAATTAATACATATTAAACCTTTTGCAATTTGGAGCATATGTAAAGTCAGCTCACAATACTTAATACAAAACAATATAAAGATGTGCAACAACCGATTTTCAAATTGGCGCAAAAGAGTTAACCTTTCCTTAACTCTTCCCCTTTTAATGCAGTAAGATATCTACTGCTATTTTGGATTTTGACTAAATAAAAATTTTGCGCCAATTTGAAAATCGGTTGTTGCACATCTTTATATTGTTTTGTATTAAGTATTGTGAGCTGACTTTACATATGCTCCAAATTGCAAAAGGTTTAATATGTATTAATTCTCCACTTGAGATCGCAGTGTTATATGGAGCAGAATTATGGGGGGGGGGGGGGTGGTCTCAAGCATTAATGGCTTGATTACAAACGAAAATCACTTTCTGAGATCCCTATTTAGCCTACCGAAGAGCACCCCCACGTTGACACTATTTTTGACACAGCCTTCGAAAGGTTGGGTGACCTGGTACTGTTGAAATCCCTTCTGTTTTGGATGAGATTGTGGTCCACCTTAGAGCTTGACCCTTACAGGTCGGCCCAGGTGAAGTACTGAGTCTGCGTAAGGCATAATCGCTCCCATGGCTCAAGTTTGTAAAATTCCATCGAAACTACCTGGGCCTGGGTGAATACTGGAATAATCTCCCAACAATTAAGGCAGACGCAAAGGGTGTGGTTAAAGATGCATTTTGGAATGGAAATGTTATCGACCACCATCGCAAGGCCAAATTTGGGAGCCTGGTGGAGGCATTTTTAGTATGTAAAACCACCCCTGTTAGAGAAAAGTATCTCAACCAGACTGAACCCCCTTTAGCCTGTACACTCTTTGTAAAATTCAAGTTGGGAACATTACTTGTCAACAAATTGATATATAGCTGGAAATCTAACCAACTGAACTCGGCAGCTTGTGAGTTTTGTGATTATGAATCTGAGGACGTGGAACACATACTATTTTTCTACCCCAACTATGATAGGCCCAGGAGGAGCTGGCTCAAACCCCTATGCATTTTGATGGGGTTAAGACATTATAGGGATGCCTATCGCATTCTGCGATCAGACACAAGCCAGGTTTCGGTCTTTGGTATTAGCCGATACCTACATGCTGTATGGTTACTTAGGAAGAAGGTGGGAAAGTTACTCTAACTTCTAGACGACGTTTGGGGCTTTGACATGTGATGTCTGGAAATTTGTGCCATTGATTTAATGGAAACATTAATGCTGCTATATCATGGTTTTACATTTTTCACTTTTAATTTTTTGTCATTGGAAATTATGTTTTATCATCCATTGCTGCTCTGCGGCATTGCTTCTACCCCGTGTTTTAGCTTTGCTGCTTTTATTCTGGTCCAATGGAACTGGTCCTAACATCTTAATCCACACTGTGCACTTTATAATTGTGTGTGTTAGTAATTCCAATAAGCCACCTGGACCTTGCAATTAGTTTTCACTTTCCAGATGGCATAATCGACAGGATTTTAGCCCATTTCTAGGTCTGCTTTTTAGGTTTTTGTGTCTTGATTTTTGTCTTAGCAGGGAGGCACCACGTGGATAAAGGTTGTACCATGATTTTAAGCTCTATTTAATTTTATCAGTACTGTCTTGATTATTACTTGAGGTGCAGCTATGCTTTTCTGTTCTTAACAATGTATTTCACTGTGTACTTAAAATAAAAATAAATTAATATAGTATGTAATTGAATTAAATGGAGTTATGGATTGTGATCCTAACCATAATTTACTAATGTCAGTGTTTTTTTAATTTTAATTGATAACCATAACGGCACATTAATAGTGGTTTTGAAGTGAATTTTAAGTTTGTTTTCAAAGTTATCTGAAACTCATGTTAATGTGTCATAATCAAAGCTGACCATAACTTCACTTTAACCTTTGACCTTTGTTTCTTCCGTTAAATATACATTGCAATTACATGCAGATACTTTCTTGTCTCACATTTCCACCTTCAGAATCCTGTTTTCACAATACAATCGGAAAAGAAGTTTAGAGCAATCACTAGCTTAGTGGAACCCGTCAAAAAATCTTTTGTGATCCGTCCCAGTATCTGCCATTGGTAATGCCTTAGGGCCCAAAAGACAGACATGCCTTCACTTATTTAATTACATTAACTGTATAATTTCATTGTATTAGGGTCAATCTACCATACAGTGGCCAAGGAGTATATGATAGCAAAGCCAACCTCTTTCAAAAGACTCACGAAATTCATGGACGCCCTGCTGAATATGGTTGACAAAAGACACACAATTGATGGATGGAATGCTGAACAAATCAAAACATTCACCCCCAGTCAAGAGATCTGGGTTAAATCCATCATTCTTTTGCTCACCATGCCACCCCAGTATAGACCTGGCCATATGCAAATCAGTATTGACCCTGTGCCTCATGGCAACAGTCCAGCCCGAATTGCCAAGCCAGGTCCTCCCTGGTCCGGAAACAAGCATCCTAGGACCGGTTTAGGCCAGGATAGCTTGAATCCAGTGGCAAAAGTGTCGCAAGGGCTCATAAATAGGCCCCTCAGTTTCAAGTAATTGACCCAGTACCCATGTGAAACTTCTGCGTGTTATACATCATTGAGACATATCTCCTACCCAGGGCTTGCTTCATTGGTGTGTATTGCTCTTCCCTTCAAAGAAATGACTGGGAATAATGTTTAAAAACAGTTAGCATCAGAAATGCTGCACAGCTATGTAGAGAATACCAATAATCACCTTTCATATTGCAAAATAATGTATAGAGACAGCATGCTTTTAGATTCTCATGAGATGTGTTGTAATTAGCATTCTATCTTATTACTGCAATCCCTGTGCCTGTGTATAACAAATAGTGTCTATCCTATTGATACCAATAAACATACATGACCATATAATATGCAGTAGAAGTGTTAAAGATCCGATATACTCATATGTACATCCAGTGGGCACAGTGAATATTTCCTGGTGCCTTGATTCTTCATCTGTCTGAGCACCAGCCTTGCAAAGGAACATGGTTATAACAGGCCACACATCAGAACCTGGAACACTGTCGACCATGCATTCGGTCTATTAAATTAATGTTTGATGCATCTGCAAAAGACTGGGGGACTACTGATATGTACACCAGTTGAGGAAAGTACCCCAGTATTACCAGGTTGCGTGCTATACAGCATTGCATAGAGTCACCAGCTACCATGCCACATGAGGAGATGACCCAGCATTCAAGTCAGGATGATAATGGTGATGATGATGACCAAGCACCAGTGGGACACGAGGTCCAGAAACAGGATTCTCATGGCACGGTAATCATACATGAAATGTTCATCTATCACTTCAGAAGTGCTTTACATACACATTACTGCATGAGGCATAATAACAATGATAACGTGTGGGCATATTTAACATGTTTATCTACTAGCATTGGTTCTTTGCCCACCTAAACACACAGCGTTTTGCAGCACAGCCCTATCCCAGTCCTCAGTTAAAAAGCGTCTAGTGCCTGGCTGCACTATACTATCTCCAATCTAATGCACAGAGATCCTATTTCCTAGGTCTAGTATCCTAGCCCACCACTAACTCCACCAATCTCATACCTGGCAGCCCTACCCTTCCCCCACCCTAAACTCAACGTACCCTATTCTCTTTTGCATTGTTCTAATCCCATTCCCACCTCCAATAGACGTCATGCCTGCGCTGCTGTGTCATGGCTCCCAACTATTGTTTGGTGGTGGTTCCCCAATTTTAAGAAGGAGAAGGGCTCTTGTTTGGTCGAGACATTTGGGAGGACTGAAATGTTTATGAGAGGGGACAGTGGGGGGTTTGTGCTGTGCTTTGCAAAGATGTCAGCCATATCTGATAATGTAGGCACCTGCTTTTCCAGCAAAGAAGATAGCACCTTGAAGGTTGACGCAAAGTCTTTATGCATTTTAAAAAATTGGCAGCTAATCGTCAGGTTAGATACCATCGCACCTATGGCATGACATGCCTTGTCTCTGGCACCTGGTGTCAGCCTGTGATGCTGGGCTGATTTTAACTCCATCTGGATGATATTACAGACCTCAGTCTGCATCTCAGCACTGCCATGTAGGGAGGTGACTGTGTCCTCAACAGAGGCTCCCATGGAATGCTGGGTTGCCTCCATTGTAGCCATTATCCTGACTTAGGTCCTCAAGAGCATAACTCAATGCCCAGCACCAGAGACAGCTGCTGATGATTCAATGACCATGGTTTGTCTGGAACTGTAATGTCCTCCTTTACTTTAACCTGTACTACTAGGCGAATGTGACATTCCTCCTGCATCATCCACGGTATCTCTGATGTGATTTGATGATTGTGAGGATGTACATGGGATGTAGCTGGTTTTATCTCCCCTGCCTATTTTTTTGTTTTGCAGTTTTATACAGTGCAAACCCGACCACAAGGTATTGGACCGCTCTACATGAGCACCAGTAGCATTACACAAAGAGACATTTCTTTTTAGGCACGGGGAGATTAAGTGATTTGCCCAGAATCACAGAATGTACGGCCAACGCTGAGACTAGAACCTGGGTGCCCAGTTCCAAACTCAGCAGCTTTTGCCATTATGCCACATCCACTATGTCAACTATAAGTGAAAGTGCCTACAAGGGATTTCGTTTAAAAGATATGACTTTTAGTGTAATATACATCAAATGACTTGGTGGTTCAGTCCAATCAGATCCTGAGCCTTTGAAGAATCAATGCATACGTCAAAATTGAAAAAACAAACGTTCAATAAATGTGAAGACAGAGAAACACGGGGATATATTTTTGAAAAAATTCACATTTTTTATGTATAAACCAAATTGAAAAGGGTACAATCAAGAAGAATTAATCCAGCAAAAAATCATGAAAGAGAATGTACAAGTTGTCCTGCAAATCATGAATATATACATCCATTCCAAAATAATTAAAGAAGTAACATGTCTGGGAATAC
Source organism: Calotriton arnoldi (assembly GCA_963921515.1). Classification (NCBI taxonomy): domain Eukaryota; kingdom Metazoa; phylum Chordata; class Amphibia; order Caudata; family Salamandridae; genus Calotriton; species Calotriton arnoldi. The sequence goes on from CAWUFW010005237.1 coordinate 79,972, forward strand.
AGATAACAGTCACTAAAAAACAATACAAATTTGGGAAATGGACGATAAAATTGACGTTTCGGTCTTTCGTGGCGTGTGTCCGTTAGACCATCTTCAGGACATTGAATATTGCATAAAACAAAGACCCCTATGTAAACATAATGCATACAATTACATTTATGCAAATTAAAATTTACTATAATCAATTCAAACAGTAAAAACAATTTAATAAGATAACCCGTGTACAAATGGAGACAACCCAATCAAACCAACATTTCATTTACTGATACCTATGTTATTCCAAAAGGGTATCAAAGAATACAGACTCAATCGTTCGTGCTTAAAAAAGGCCATAATGATTTTGTTGCCTCTTATCCCAACAATGTGGCAACCAAATTGTATCACCAATGTTGCTATGCTTACTTTGTAGAGGTCCGGTAATTGAATTGGACCCAGGAAGATTAAAGTAATTTTCAGAGGAGTCAAATTAGCCCGAGATTTGAATGTCGGAACAGTCACTGTAAAACAAAACAGTGAAGATAATAACAAAATAACAAAAAACGACAAACCACTGAATGTACTACTGATACAGCTCAGATGCTACAATTCAGCATACTGAGGACAATGCTGATATGAATGTCAACTCTTGACAGTTAGTAGTCTGTCTATATAAATGAAGATCCTATTTTAATTTTAACAATGGCATATGGTAATCTATTTGCTTCTGGCAACCATAATACCAATATGTAAAATAACATTGTGAAATATGCAGCATTACGTCGCAATTGACCAGTTTAAAACTGTTTTACTTAACGAAAAGGATAACTACCGAGATTTATAAAGATTTCTCAGAGTGATAATGTAGTTGTTACACAACTTATATATTTTTGAATATTGATTTAAAACCAAGAGATATTTATACATTTTTGTTTTATAAATATCTCAAAAGTTGTTAAATAAAAGAAAAACGAAAGGACGAACACAGAGCTAAAATTAGCTATGAATGCTACGCTCACTAAATTCCAATAAATCGTTAGATGTCAAAACGCTATTGAAGACTTAAGAGCGTTTAATGTATATTGAAAAATCGTGACAATCAAATCTGATTGTAAAATTACAGCGGCTATTTAATATGGTACAGAACAAGATAAATGGTCCTAAAAATAAGTCAACCATTCTTCTCATTACAACACGTACAAAACAAAGACTAAAGCCTCCCAGTTAACTTACTTGGACTCAAGGTAGCTCAGACACGGGCGTCAGTCCTGTGAAAGCAGAGTAAATTCAAAACAGTCAGATTAGCGCGTGTTATACCTATTGACCCCGGAATTTGAATCAATAACCCCTGACCAGGAAGCATTGTAGGCCGCTAGCCTCTACAGTTGGAATGAGGCGGCTGTAGGAGAGTAGGATCTGCTTCACATGGGTACCCCCACTTTTTGCTGATGCTTCACTGTTTTTCGACATTAGTCTGGCTGGGGCCCTGCTAATCAGAACCCCACCCTAGCTGCTTTCTCTCTAAAATGGTTTCCATGTGCCTTAGGCACATCACTGATTGGGATCTGGAGTGCCCTTATAAGTCCCTAGTATATGGTATACTATGTACCAAGGGCATAGGTACCTCAGAGGCCTGCCAGGGGCTGCAGCATGTATTATGCCACCCCTGGAAGGCCATCCAAACTGACACCACAGGTCTGCTACTGCAGCCTGGGTAAGGTGGTGCATGCACCCCTTACTGTGATATAGGTTACCTATATCACTAAATGCATACACACATATAAACCTATAAGTCACTCCTAAGGCAGGCCTTATCAATCCTAAAGGCAGAGTGCATGGTTCCTATGTGAGAGGGTGCCCCTGCATGAGCAGGGCCCTTCTGCAGCGTTCGGAGACCATCTCTGATGCTGTTTGTAGTGCAGCCTGACCATATACTCTTAAGCGCATTATATCCTTGCGGTAAAATGCTAACTTTGGAATGGCTGCACCTAAACATGTCGTGTTTGGTGTCAAACATCTTGGAATACTACCCCCCGCCAATCCTGGTGGCGGGGGTAGCATTCCACCCTTCTAGAGGGAAAGACATGTTAACTCTGACTAGTCCGGTAACTTCTTTCCAGAGCCCTGGCATCACAAAATGGATGCTGCTGCCACAGACACGAGTCTGGCCTCCTGCTGCTGGACAAAACTCCGGCAGGGGAGGCCTGGACAATAGGTTTCCTGTCCCAGGGAGGTGTGACCACCTCCCCAGACAGGATAATGTGTATTGGGGCTGGGCGGGAGCACTTTCGGGTGCTTTGAAGTCCTGCACTGGGGGCACATTTGGTGTCCCTGTGCATACCCCAGTTCAAACCGGATCAGGGGCTTGCAGCCCCTGCTTTGGCGTGAACTGGACAAAGGGAAAGGGGTGTAGCCACCCCTCTGCCCTGACCCACCCATAGGTGGGGCCACAGAGTAGTCCAACCCCTATCTTTAGTATAAAGGTAGGAACCCAGTCCTTAGGACTTTAGATTATCCCTGGACGAAACTCTGAAACTGAATCCTGGACCTTCGACGCTCTACTCACGATTAGAGGACAGAAGAATCTCCCTTGGGGTCAAGGAGTGACTCCCCTGCTTGGCAGGCACCAAAGAAGCATCTGTCCGGTTCGCATTTCTGAAGCTCCCGTCGGACGCCGAAGTCATCGCATCACCAGAGGTGGATTCTCAGACTTCCCCGAGGCTACCCTGAGTCCCCAGCAAAGTTTAGGCCCGTGGCTATCGTGGGTGACTTGAGACCGTGACCCCTGGACACCAAGCACATTTGCAAGTGCATCCTCTTCTGGGTCTCCCAAGAAGTTGTGCTTTGGGCTCCGAGTAGCCCTAGCCTCCAGCACCAACTGCACCGAAGATCACTGGCCCCCACTCCACGAGTGTCCTGTAAGCCAGATCCACGTGCGGCGTCACGAGGCCCCTTCGCGGTCGCTAGCCCATTGGCTAGTAGCCCTTAACGAAGGCCAATATTTTCCTAACTTGGCATCCTGGTTGCTCCAGGCCTGCCTTCACTTACCCTCGCTGGGTGAGTTCCACAGACCTTGCTGGTCTGCACCATCGACAATCTACATCTTCACCAAGACTTGCCGTTGCCAAGGCTTGTTAGGTCCAATCCGGTCGCCGATACCTCAGCACTCGACAGACATCGTGTACCAGCCCGAATCCTGCTCCTGGTCACCGACAACGCCTCCTGGACCTCGTGGCTGAAGAGACAAGACGACCGTCAACGCACCTGAAGCACTCTACATCGGTGGGCATCTGTCCATCGCCTTCCTGGTCACTGGCTAGTGACCCAGACTCTGTCCCCTCTGCTTTCAGGTTCTTCAGAACTCCGATCCACTCTTGGATCCACCCGGACTCTTTTCTCTTGGTCGCCAGCAGCACTTTGCAGCAGATCGCCATTCGAATCGACGACGAAACCCGACCCCGAAAGGCACCTATGCACCCGGCTTCCCTGGGTGAGGTAACACGAGTACTCCGGTGCTCCCGTGGGTAGAGACTCTTCAAAGTCCTAGATCTCAAAGGGTTTGGTCCAAGTCCTCTTTTAAGTGTCCCTTTTCTCTAATTTCCCGATCACGACTTTCTCCATAGAAGTCAACGGCGTATCGCGGTTGTGTATTTACACTGCACGCGTCTCCTGTGTGTCCCCTGTGTCACTACCTTGGGTGGTTCCTTGTGGTCCAAGCACTTCTAGAGGCTCTAGGCCTAGTGTCTAGTTCAGTCGTGGTTCTTATACCACTTTATTGGTATATGGTTTGGTACGCCCCTAGGGCCCAAACGTGTATTTGTGCTATTACTGTGTTTAAATAACTTCTAACTTATGTACTTCGAACTCTAGCCTCATAAAGAGACTAGAGGGGTGTGTTTAGCAATAAATACATATATTTTGAATATATACCTGGTGTGGTGCTCTTTCATTTGGTCACTCAAGAGATTATAGACTGGTAAAACAAGCTGCTTTACATTCCTTCAAGACTTAGCCTGAAGGCTGCTCTCCATAGCTACCACTAGGATAGCTTTCAATAAGGTTGTCTTTAACCTATCTCCAATAAGGGGTTGTTTGGACTGGTGCAAGGTGCCCACTATAATTAGTGGACAGCATATGCCAGGCCAACTTCTCACATTGGTGTGCAGCGTGTGGGATTCCAGCTTGCTATTGTTTTACCAGATAATCTCAATTGAATTGATCAACTGAAAACCACTAAAGGTACCTAAGGTACATATAATAAGCTTAGAATACAGTAAGTTCTACTGAACTTAGAGTTGTGTGTTAAGGGATAGCACAACCCTTTCTACAACTCAAGAGAGTTTAGTAGGCCACACTAGAGTAGGTAGTGCATACACCACACCACACTAGTAATGTCTTTAAGGGTAGGATCTAAAGAATCCTTGCAGGAAGCCACTGAGCTTCCACCCTCCAAGTATGATACACTCCCATTCTTGGAATTGAGAGCTTTATGCAACTTGAGAAAACTAAGGACAGGCCAAAGCCCCACCACCCAACACCTCAAGGAGTTGTTGGTGGCTTATGACCTTAGTAAGCCCTTGGGGACTGAAGGGGTAGGAGCTGAGGGTGGGGCAGGTGATGAGGAAGAGGCCAGTGGTACCAATACCCCCAGCCCCCCCTCTGAAACTGGCCAGGAGGGTGACAATGACCCTGACCTGGATAACCCAATCCCTCCTGTGGAAGATGATGAGGATGATCAGGATGATCCCCACTTTGTCCCCCCAGGAAGGATTAAGAGTGTGCCCAGAAAGTCTAGATCTCCTTCTCAGGAGTCTAACCACTCTGGCACCTCCATAGGGAGCTCTATCTCCTCTCATAGGAGGGAATCCTCTCATGAGAGAAGAGACAGAGTGGTCCAGTATGAGGAAACTCAGCTGGAAATAAGAAAAAAGCAATTGGCTTTAGATAGGGAATCCCTAGATCTCCTTAGAGAGAGAAGAAAGTTGGGACTAGAGTCCCATGGTGGCAACCATGTCCCTAGAGACAGGGAAAGGTCCTATGACCATAGGAACCTGAACAAGATTGTCCCTCCCTACCAGAGTGGGGATGACATCCACAAATGGATGACTGCATTAGAGAGGGCCTGTAAGGTACAGAAGGTCCCTCAGGAGCAGTGGGCAGCAATCTTGTGGCTCTCCTTTGCTGACAAAGGTAGAGATAAGCTCCTCACTGTTAGAGAGGAGGATGCTGATAATTACAAGGTCTTGAAGAGTGCTCTTATTGATGGGTTTGGCCTAACCACTGAACAGTACAGGTTGAAGTTCAGAGATACCCAAAAAGCACAGACTCAAGACTGGGTAGACTATGTGGATTGTTCTGCCAAGGCTCTGGAAGGCTGGTTGATGGGCAGTAAGGTGTGTGACTTCTCAGGATTGTACAAACCGATAATGAGGGAGCAGATTCTTAATAACTGTCAAAATCAGCTGTTGCATCAATACCTGGTAGACTCTGATCTGACCTCTCCCCAAGAATTGGGAAAGAAGGCAGACAAATGGGTCAGAACCAGGGTGAAGTAGAAGGTACAGAACCAAGGTGGGGAAACCAAGAAGCAAGATGCTAAGAACTCTGACAAGGGTGGGGAGAAGGGTAAAGATCAAAAGTCTTCATCAGGCCCCCAAAAATCTTCTTCTGGTGGGGATTCACAGTCTACCAAAGGGAAAGGCCAAAGAAAACCATGGTGCAAGGTCTGTAAGCAAAAGACCCACTGGACCAGTGATTGCACCAAGTCCAAAGACTCCAGTCCAGCACCCACCAATGCCCCTAAGGCACCTGTTCCCCCTAGTACAGTTGGTGGGAGTGCTCCAGCCAAGGGTTTAGTAGGGTTCACCCTGGGTACTGAGTTGGGCTCTGACCTAGTCAGAGAACTGACTCAGGCTGTGTTAGTCTGTGATGGAGGCATGGATGTGACCTCCTCTGTGAGTCCCAGTAATCTGGGAAAGTACAGACAACAGCCTTTAATCAATGGACGAGAGGCTTTGGCATTTAGGGACACAGGGGCAAGTGTCACAATGGTGACACAAGACCTTGTGCATCCTGGGCAAGTTATGATTGGTGAGATGTACCAAGTGACCAATGCTAGCAATGTCAGAACAGACCATACTCTGGCAGTTGTTAACTTCTCCTGGGGAGGGGTACCTGGCCTTAAGAAGGTTGTGGTGAGTGCAAACCTACCAGTCGAATGCTTGCTTGGCAATGACTTAGAGACGTCTGCTTGGGCAGAAGTGGAGCTCAGGACCCATGCAGAAATGCTGGGGATCCCTGCAGATGTGTTTGCTGTGACCAGGTCACAAGCCAAAATGTCTAAAACTGAACAGGCCTTGGATCCTGGAATAATGGACCAAGTGCCTTCCAAGAGGAGGAGTAGTAGGGTCAAGGCAGTGCCTTCCCCCTTGGCTCAGGAGGTAGATCAGTCCCTTGAGGGGGATGATCTCAGCCCTGAAGAAGGAACTGTCCCAGAGGAACTTGAACCTGACCAGGTTGAGTTCTTGGGGACAGGGGGACCTTCTAGGGCAGATCTGAGCCAGGAGCAGCAGAGCTGCCCCTCCCTTGAACCCCTCAGACAGCAAGCTGCTGCTGAGGCTGCTGGGAAAGCTAGTGGTCCCCATACAGTGTATTGGGATGATGGACTCCTGTACTCAGAGAGTAGAGACCCCAAGCATGGTGCTACCAGGAGGTTGGTTATACCTCTGAAGTTCAGGGGCTTCCTATTGACCCTAGCCCATGATATTCCCTTAGCAGGTCACCTGGGCCAGAACAAGACTTGGGACAGAATTGTCCCTCACTTTCACTGGCCCCACATGTCTGAAGACAGTAAGGAGTTTTGTCGCTCCTGTGTAACCTGCCAAGCCAGTGGCAAGGCAGGTGGCACTACAAAGGCCCCCTGATACCACTACCTGTGGTGGGGGTGCCCTTTGAGAGGGTAGGGATTGACATTGTTGGTCCCATGGATCCCCAAACAGCATCTGGGCACAGATTTATTCTGGTGGTAGTGGATCATGCCACCAGGTATCCAGAGGCTATACCCCTTAGGACCACTACAGCACCTGTGGTGGCAAGGGCCCTCCTGGGAATTTTCTCAAGAGTGGGATTTCCTAAGGAGGTAGTATCAGACAGGGGTGCTAACTTCATGTCTGGGTACTTAAAAGCAATGTGGAAGGAGTGTGGAGTGACTTATAAGTTCACCACACCCTATCACCCACAATGCAATGGTTTAGTTGAGAGATTCAACAAAACCTTGAAGGGCATGATTAAAGGGCTCCCAGAAAAGCTTAGGCGTAGATGGGACATACTCTTGCCCTGCCTTTTATTCGCATATAGGGAGGTGCCTCAGAAGGGGTTGGTTACAGCCCTTTTGAACTTCTGTTTGGCCACCCTGTGAGGGGTCCACTGTGCTTGGTGAAGGAAGGATGGGAGTTACCTCTCAAGCCCCCAAAGCAAGATATAGTTTACTATGTACTTGGTCTCCGCTCCAGGATGGCTGAGTACATGAAAAAGGCAACCAAAAACCTTGAGGCTAGCCAGGAACTTCAAAAGGCCTGGCATGACCAAAAGGCTGTTCTGACTGTTTACCAGCCAGGACAGAAGGTGTGGGTGTTGGAGCCAGTGGCCCCAGCAGCTCTCCAAGACAAATGGAGTGGACCCCACACTATTGTTGAGCAGAAGGGTGAGGTCACTTACTTAGTGGACCTGGGAACACCCAGGAGTCCCCACAGGGTTCTCCATGTCAACAGACTAAAACCATATGTGGACAGGGCAGACGTGGGCTTGCTCATGGCTACTGATGAAGGGCAGGAGGAAGAGAGTGACCCACTCCCTGACCTGCTCTCACAGAACCCTGACGATGGGTCAGTTGATGGTGTAGCCTTGGCAGGCAGCCTCACTACCCAGCAACAAACTGATTGCAGGCAAGTTCTCAATCAGTTTAGACATATGTTTTCACTGACACCCAGTCAGACCACTTGGTGCACTCATGAAGTGGACACTGGGGACAGTCTGCCTATTAAAAATAAGATTTATAGGCAACCTGACCATGTCAGGGACTGTATCAGGACTGAAGTCCAGAAAATGTTGGATTTGGGAGTTATTGAACCCTCAGTTAGCCCTTGGGCTAGTCCAGTGGTCCTTGTACCAAAACCTCACACCAGTGGTGGAAAAAGAGAGATGAGGTGTTGTGTGGACTACAGGGGTCTCAATGCAGTCACTAGGACTGATGCCCATCCAATACCAAGGGCAGATGAGCTCATAGATACTTTGGCCTCAGCCAAATATCTCAGCACATTTGACTTGACAGCTGGCTACTGGCAGATCAGACTAGCTGATGATGCAAAGCCAAAAACAGCATTCTCAACCCCTAGTGGGCATTATCAATTTTTGGTGATGCCCTTTGGTCTGAAGAATGCACCTGCCACTTTCCAGAGGTTGGTGAATACAGTTCTCACAGGTCTGGAAGCCTATAGTGCAGCTTATCTAGATGATATTGCTGTCTTTAGCTCCACCTGGGAGGATCACCTGGTCCACCTCAGGAATGTTTTACAGGCCCTGCAAAAGGCAGGCCTGACTATCAAGGCCACTAAGTGCCAGATAGGGCAGAGTCAGGTTGTGTACCTGGGCCACCTTGTGGGTGGAGGCCAGGTTCAACCTTTGTAGAGCAAGATCCAGACTATCATGGACTGGACTGCTCCCACTACCCAGACTCAGGTGAGAGCCTTCTTAGGCCTGACTGGGTACTATAGGAGATTTGTCAAGGGGTATGGATCAATAGTGACACCCCTGAATGACTTAACTTCTAAGAAAATGCCCAAAAAGGTTCAGTGGACAGTTAGCTGTCAAAAGGCATTTGATGACCTGAAGCAGGCCATGTGCACTGCTCCCATTCTACAGAGTCCTGATTACTCCAAGAAGTTCATTGTTCAAACTGATGCATCTGAATTGGGGGTAGGGGCTGTACTGTCACAATTGAATGAAGAAGGTCAGGATCAGCCAGTAGCTTTTATTAGCAGAAGGCTGACCCCTAGAGAGAAACGTTGGTCAGCCATATAGAGGGAGGCCTTTGCTGTGGTCTGGGCTCTGAAGAAGTTGAGGCCATACTTGTTTGGTACACACTTCCTGGTTCAGACAGACCATAAGCCCCTCTTATGGCTAAAACAAATGAAGGGTGAAAACCCCAAACTGCTTAGGTGGTCCATTTCCCTACAGGGGATGGACTTTACAGTGGAACATAGACCTGGGAGTAACCATGCCAATGCAGATGGACTCTCTAGGTATTTCCACTTAGAACATGAAGACTTAACTGGGCAAGGTTAGTTTAATGTCCCTACGTTTGGGGGGTTGTGTAGGAGAGTAGGATCTGCTTCACATGGGTACCCCCACTTTTTGCTGATGCTTCACTGTTTTTCGACATTAGTCTGGCTGGGGCCCTGCTAATCAGAACCCCAGCATAGCTGCTTCCTCTCTAAAATGGTTTCCATGTGCCTTAGGCACATCACTGATTGGGATCTGGAGTGCCCTTATAAGTCCCTAGTATATGGTATACTATGTACCAAGGGCATAGGTACCTCAGAGGCCTGCCAGGGGCTGCAGCATGTATTATGCCACCCCTGGAAGGCCATCCAAACTGACACCACAGGTCTGCTACTGCAGCCTGGGTAAGGTGGTGCATGCACCCCTTACTGTGATATAGGTTACCTATATCACTAAATGCATACACACATATAAACCTATAAGTCACTCCTAAGGCAGGCCTTATCAATCCTAAAGGCAGAGTGCATGGTTCCTATGTGAGAGGGTGCCCCTGCATGAGCAGGGCCCCTCTGCAGTGTTCGGAGACCATCTCTGATGCTGGTTGTAGTGCAGCCTGACCATATACTCTTAAGCGCATTATATCCTCGCGGTAAAATGCTAACTTTGGAATGGCTGCACCTAAACATGTCGTGTTTGGTGTCAAACATCTTGGAATACTACCCCCCCGCCAATGCTGGCGGCGGGGGTAGCATTCCACCCTTCTAGAGGGAAAGACATGTTAACTCTGACTAGTCCGGTAACTTCTTTCCAGAGCCCTGGCATCACAAAATGGATGCTGCTGCCACAGACACGAGTCTGGCCTCCTGCTGCTGGATGAAACTCCGGCAGGGGAGGCCTGGACAATAGGTTTCCTGTCCCAGGGAGGTGTGACCACCTCCCCAGACAGGATAATGTGTATTGGGGCTGGGCGGGAGCACTTTCGGGTGCTTTGAAGTCCTGCACTGGGGGCACATTTGGTGTCCCTGTGCATACCCCAGTTCAAACCGGATCAGGGGCTTTCAGCCCCTGCTTTGGCGCGAACTGGACAAAGGGAAAGGGGTGTAGCCACCCCTCTGCCCTGACCCACCCATAGGTGGGGCCACAGAGTAGTCCAACCCCTATCTTTAGTATAAAGGTAGGAACCCAGTCCTTAGGACTTTAGATTATCCCTGGACGAAACTCTGAAACTGAATCCTGGACCTTCGACGCTCTACTCACGATTAGAGGATAGAAGAATCTCCCTTGGGGTCAAGGAGTGACTCCCCTGCTTGGCAGGCACCAAAGAAGCATCTGTCCGGTTCGCATTTCTGAAGCTCCCGTCGGACGCCGAAGTCATCGCATCACCAGAGGTGGATTCTCAGACTTCTCTGAGGCTACCCTGAGTTCCCAGCAAAGCTTAGGCCCGTGGCTATTGTGGGTGACTTGAGACCGTGACTCCTGGACACCGAGCACATTTGCAAGTGCATCCTCTTCTGGGTCTCCCAAGAAGTTGTGCTTTGGACTCCCAGTAGCCCTAGCCTCCAGCACCAACTGCACCGAAGATCACTGGCCCCCACTCCACGAGTGTCCTGTAAGCCAGATCCATGTGCGGTGTCACGAGGCCCCTTCGCGGTCGCTAGCCCGTTGGCTAGTAGCCCTTAACGAAGGCCAATCTTTTCCTAACTTGGCATCCTGGTTGCTCCAGGCCTGCCTTTACTTACCTTCGCTGGGTGAGTTCCACAGACCTTGCTGGTCTGCACCATCGACGATCTACATCTTCACCGAGACTTGCCGTTGCCAAGGCTTGTTGGGTCCAATCCGGTCGCCGACACCTTACCACTCGACAAACATCGTGTACCAGCCCGAATCCTGCTCCTGGTCGCCAACAACGCCTCCTGGACCTCGTGGCTGAAGAGACAAGATGACCGTCAACGCACCTGAAGCACTCGACATCGGTGTGCATCTGTCCATCGCCTTCCTGGTCACTGGCTAGTGGCCCAGACGCTGTCCCCTCTGCTTTCAGGTTCTTCAGAACTCCGATCCACTCTTGGATCCACCCAGACACTTTTCTCTTGGTCGCCAGCAGCACTTTGCAGCAGATCGCCATTCGAATCGACGACGAAACCCGACCACGAAAGGCACCTATGCACCCGGCTTCCCTGGGTGAGGTAACACGAGTACTCCAGTGCTCCCGTGGGTAGAGACTCTTCAAAGTCCTAGATCTCAAAGGGTTTGGTCCAAGTCCTCTTTTAAGTGTCCCTTTTCTCTAATTTCCCGATCACGACTTTCTCCATAGAAGTCAACGGCGTATCGCGGTTGTGTATTTACACTGCACGCGTCTCCCGTGGGTCCCCTGTGTCACTACCTTGGGTGGTTCCTTGTGGTCCAAGCACTTCTAGAGGCTCTAGGCCTAGTGTCTAGTTCAGTCGTGGTTCTTATACCACTTTATTGGTATATGGTTTGGTACGCCCCTAGGGCCCAAACGTGTATTTGTGCTATTACTGTGTTTAAATAACTTCTAACTTATGTACTTCGAACTCTAGCCTCATAAAGAGACTAGATGGGTGTGTTTAGCAATAAATACATATATTTTGAATATATACCTGGTGTGGTGCTCTTTCATTTGGTCACTCAAGAGATTATAGACTGGTAAAACAAGCTGCTTTACATTCCTTCAAGACTTAGCCTGAAGGCTGCTCTCCATAGCTACCACTAGGATAGCTTTCAATAAGGTTGTCTTTAACCTATCTCCAATAAGGGGTTGTTTGGACTGGTGCAAGGTGCCCACTATAATTAGTGGACAGCATATGCCAGGCCAACTTCTCACAGCGGCCATCTTAGCTTGTCAACCGATAAATAAAAACGAACAACGTTCGTGAAATTATTGATAGATTTAAAATGTAAACTGTATAATGGGGGTCAAACTCTTCAATCTTATTATGTGTGTCCGATATATTTTATTTGTCGAAATCAAAAAAAGGAAGTTCATTCGACATTCAGTACAACGTATGACCCCGGAAGTTGAATCAATAACCCTAGACGCAGAAACATTGCGGCCGCTAGGCTCTACAGTTGGAATGCGGCGGCCATCTCAACCTGTCTACAGATAAATGAAAACGAACGTTCATGACATTATCGATAGATTTTAAAATGTATACTGCATCATGGTCAATTTCTTCAATCTTATTAAGTGTTTCCGAAATATTTTAATTATCGAAACCAAACAGAGGGATCATTCAGCATTCACTCCAACGTTTTACAAAGTAGTAAAATCACCTCACGGGTTCGGAAATAACAAGAACAGTGGTAGATACATTACGAAGCATAGATCTACAAACTTTATATATCTGAATTACCACTAATACATCACATGGTAGTTACTGTCAATCACTGTTGAACAGTTCGATATCAAATCAAGATATTACATAATTCCTTCTGCAGATAAACATTGAAAGATGACAGAATCCTGGCAATGTTGGCAATGTTGAAACACTATATTTGGAAAATCACAAGATGTATGCAATAACACTTACACTTTTAGTCAAACAGGAAAATATCCATGATAACATCAGTCTTCATAAAATGCACGTTGAAGCATGCCATTCAGTGTTGAATCACTGTTAAACAGTTTGATATCAACTCAAGCTATTACATAATTCCTTCTGCAAATAAACATTAAAAAGTAACAGAATCCTGGCAATGTTGCAACACTATATTTGGAGAATCACAAGATGTGCGCAACAACGCTTACAATCTAAGTCAAACAGGTAACTAGCCATGTTGACATCAGTCTTCATGAAATACACGCTAAAGCATGCCATTCAGTGGCTGAATTGAGGCCCTGCTTGATACTGTCTGCACGACAAATCCAACGACTTTCCTTCAGTGTAAGAATATGGTCCACATTAGCCTGTCTAATGGTTGGCTTAACCAACTCTATTACCCACCAAACCATATCTTTCTCAGTGTGTTTGGCCTGACCATAATGTTCTACGAGCGGTGCATTCTCTACTTTACAACGAATCCTAGATTGATGCTGTAGGATGCGTTTTTTTACCACTTGTGTCGTTTTGCCTATATAAATCAGGCCACATGGACACTGAATACAGTAAACAACATTATTGGTGTTGCAGTTGGAAAAATGTTTAATGTTAATCCTCTGTCCATTTAGTTCAAAGGATTTAGTGTTGTTAGTGGTGCTACATGCTGCACAATTATTACATTTATAATGTCCTATTACGGGAATCAGTTGTCTCATGTTGTCCACCACATTGTTATCAGGCATTTTATATGCATGAACAAGACGATCTTTCAAATTTGAGCCCCTTTTAAAGGAGAACAACGGTTTCTCAGTCAGTTCTGGAAGTGAGGCAAGTAAAGTCCAGTGCTTGTTCACTATCTTTTTAATTTTATTGGTGGCTGTACCAAAAGTGGTCACACAGACCAGTTGAGGTTGGGCTGTTTTGTTCTTAACCTCCAATAACGCGTCACGGTTGTTATACCATGCGCGCTTAAGTGACCTTTTAAGAAGTTTATTTGGATAACTTCGTACATGTAATTTTTCTTTCAACTTTTTCGCCTCCAAAAAATAGTTCTCCCTTCTGGAACAATTCCTCCGTAAACGTAGGAACTGTCCGAACGGGAGCCCATCCTTTAAAGCTTGCGGATGATGACTGCTGTATTTCAGCAAGGTGTTTCATGAGGGGGTTTGGTAAACAGAGTAGTATAAAGGGTGTTCTCAATGCCTGCCATTATAGAGATGTCCAAGAAGTTCATACTCTGATTATCAGATTCTAGTGTAAATTTCAAGTTGGGATTTCTGGAATTAATCCAGTCATGAAATTGAGATAGCAAATCCTTACTACCTCTCCAAATCAAGAATACATCGTCTATGTATCTTAGCCAACATGTTATGTTGGACGAAAATGGATTTAAGACATCATAGATATATTTCTGCTCAAAGTTGGAGACATAAATATTTGCTATATCGGGGGCATAAACAGCCCCCATTGCAACACCTTTCTGTTGTTGATAAAAAGTCTTCTCAAACAAAAAGAAGTTTTCACATAAGGAGATCTTTATACAGTAAATGATGAAATCAGTTGGAACATTATGTGGTCTAGGCCTACTATTAAGTAACTGTTCAATGATGTTAAGAACTTCCAATTGTGGAATATTGGTGTACAGGCTCTCTATGTCCATGGACACCAACAATTCACAGGTGGGGTCAAAGTAATGATTCTCTACCACATTGATGACTGCTGTGGTGTCCCTGATGTATGTTTCAGCTTCAGTTGCAAAAGGACGGATGAAGAAGTCAGCATACTGAGCTAGTGGTTTAAGGATGGAATTGCACCCTGACACAATAGGTCTTCCCGGGGGTACCCTTGCGTTCTTATGTACCTTTGGCAAGATATAGATAACTGGCACAGTTGGAGATTTATTGATTAGGAAGGAGGCCTCCTTTTCGCTTAACCAACCACCTTCAAAGCCCTGACGACTGAGACTGGAGATGAGCTTTTCGAGGCGGCTAGTAGGGTTACTTGGCAGTTTTTTATAATGTGCCTCTACAGACAATTGTTTCAATAGTTCTGTTCTGTAGGCTTCTTCATCCCACAGCACAATTCCTCCACCCTTGTCAGCAGGTTTTATAATAGTCCCTGGCAAGGTCTGAAGATGTTGAAGTGATTTTTGTTCTTCCTTTGTAAGATTGTATTTAACAAAGGAGGGTTTTTTAAAAAGATTCACAATCTCAGTAATCGTGGCATTTTCAAAAGTGATTATTTCTTTGGCTACCATGGCATTTGTAGGAAAAAACATTGAACGATTGTGTAGGCCAGTAGTGTCAGTTTTACGTATGGTTGTATTGTGAGCAAAGAAATGTTTCAATCTTATGGAACGAAAAAATTTATATAGCTCTAATTTAGTTTGGAAAAGGTCACTTTTATTTGTAGGAACAAATGAAAGGCCTGCTGAAAGAATCGCTATTTCAGACTCTGAAAGTAAATGCTGAGAGAGGTTAAAAATTGGAATGGTTTGTGTGGAATTCACCATTCGTAGTATTGGTTCCGTGTCTGACGGAACCCCGGTGTATATTGGTTCCGGAACCATCCTCTCTTCGCTGTTCGTTGTCTCCGAGATTGTCCGGAGCCTCTCCGGTCCTGCCCTAAAAAAGGCTGTCTAGAAGTAGACGGTTGTTGATCATAAGTATGTCTATAGGTGTTTTCAGAAGTCTGATCGCTGTCGGTATCAGAATTTGTGTCTGAAAACGTTGCCCTCTTCCGTTGGAATTGGTTTGGGCCCTGATTTGGGCCTTGGGGCTGATAAAAATCCTTTTGGAGATATGGATATGTTCTTTCTTTACTGTATCTCCTGATATCCTTATGTAATTTATCAGTTTTTTTATGTGAATTGAATTCCTCAAATTCCTTAATTGTGAATGCAACTTTATCAAGTAATATGTTCGCATTGACAATACTGGAATCTGTAGTGATTTTGTTTTCCAAATTCTCAATCTCCTTGGAGAGAATTTTAATATGCTTGAGAGCTGTCTCAATGCTCAGCTCCAACCAGGTGCGTGAGCACTTGTTTGCTGAATAACTGAACCCTATTTTGAAATCCTCATCTTCAATGAAGATGATGGGTATATTTTTGATTTGTAGACCCGTAGGTATGATGTTAGCATTTAGACAGTCAGTTAAAAACTTAGCATGAAGCTCAGTCCTAACTAACTTCTTTTTCAGTCTCTCTTTATTGATTTAAATCAGATTCATATGGAGGTAGGGCTACTGGACCCATATTCCCTAAAAGGGAAGGGCCAGCAGCGATCTTCAAAACATATTCATCTGTATAGGACAATGTCTCAGCTTCAGACATAGATAACAACCAGTAAGTCTGAAATATAAACTAAAGATTGGAATATCAATTCCCAGTACAAAACCACTTAAGAAAGTGACCCACAGCAGACACTTGTCTGCGCAAAATATAGAATACGGATGTGGGGAAACCCAATATACCCTTGGAGGCTTGGGCAGATAGATCAACTATAAGTGAAAGTGCCTACAAGGGATTTCGTTTAAAAGATATGACTTTTAGTGTAATATACATCAAATGACTTGGCGGTTCAGTCCAATCAGATCCTCAGCCTTTGAAGAATCAATGCATACGTCAAAATTGAAAAAACAAACGTTCAATAAATGTAAAGACAGAGAAACACGGGGATATCTTTTTGAAAAAATTCAAATTTTTTATGTATAAACCAAATTGAAAAGGGTACAATCAAGAAGAATTAATCCAGCAAAAAATCATGAAAGAGGATGTACAAGTTGTCCTGCAAATCATGAATATATACATCCATTCCAAAATAATTAAAGAAGTAACATGTCTGGGAATACAGATAACAGTCACTAAAAAACAATAAAAATTTGCGAAATGGACGATAAAGTCGACGTTTCGGTCTTTCGTGGCGTGTGTCCGTTAGACCATCTTCAGGACATTGAATATTGCATAAAACAAAGACCCCTATGTAAACATAATGCATACAATTACATTTATGCAAATAAAAATTTACTATAATCAATTCAAACAGTAAAAACAATTTAATAAGATAACCCGTGTACAAATGGAGAAAAGAAAAAGTGACAACCCAATCAAACCAACATTTCATTTATCGATACCTATGTTATTCCAAAAGGGTATCAAAGAATACAGACTCAATCGTTCGTGCTTAAAAAGGCCATAATGATTTTGTTGCCTCTTATCCCAACAATGTGGCAACCAAATTGTATCACCAATGTTGCTATGCTTACTTTGTAGAGGTCCGGTAATTGAATTGGACCCAGGAAGATTAAAGTAATTTTCAGAGGAGTCAAATTAGCCCCGAGATTTGAATGTCGGAACAGTCACTGTAAAACAAAACAGTGAAGATAATAACAAAATAACAAAAAACGACAAACCACTGAATGTACTACTGATACAGCTCAGATGCTATAATTCAGCATACTGAGGACAATGCTGATATGAATGTCAACTCTTGACAGTTAGTAGTCTGTCTATATAAATGAAGATCCTATTTTAATTTTAACAAGGGCATATAGTAATCTATTTGCTTCTGGCAACCATAATACCAATATGTAAAATAACATTGTGAAATATGCAGCATTACGTCGTAATTGACCAGTTTATAACTGTTTTACTTAACGAAAAGGATAACTACCGAGATTTATAAAGATTTCTCAGCGTGATAATGTAGTTGTTACACAACTTATATATTTTTGAATATTGATTTAAAACCAAGAGATATTTATACATTTTCGTTTTATAAATATCTCAAAAGTTGTTAAATAAAAGAAAAATGAAAGGATGAACACAGAGCTAAAATTAGCTATGAATGCTACGCTCACTAAATTCCAATAAATCGTTAGATGTCAAAACGCTATTGAAGACTTAAGAGCGTTTAATGTATATCGAAAAATCGTGACAATCAAATCTGATTGTAAAATTACAGCGGCTATTTAATATGGTACAGAACGAGATAAATGGTCCTAAAAATAATTGTTTTTTCAATTTTGACGTATGCATTGATTCTTCAAAGGCTCAGGATCTGATTGGACTGAACCACCAAGTCATTTGATGTATATTACACTAAAAGTCATATCTTTTAAACGAAATCCCTTGTAGGCACTTTCACTTATAGTTGATCTATCTGCCCAAGCCTCCAAGGGTATATTGGGTTTCCCCACATCCGTATTCTACATTCACTATGTGTCTGTAACAATAGGAGAATAGGAGAAGAAGATCAGTGGTAACAGTGGAAATGATCCAGTACTTGCAGACCATCGTTATGGCTGGGCAATAGAGATACCCTCATCTGCTCCCTTCCGACTGAACTCAGAATGTAAGGTGTAGCCTGCAGATCGAAATGATTAGTGTATGGTTCATTTTTGCATGCACCTATTCATATATGTATGCATGATGAGCAAGTTATGTTAAGGAACCTTCACTTGCCCCAAAGCTGCTGGAAGCTACCTCCAAACCAACAGACTCTGAAGATGCTTGAAGTTTCTGACCTTCTCCACTCAGTTTTGCGGGAGGAGTCGTACCTGTCACTCACTTCCTGTGGCCATGCTGCCAATCTGAGGGTTGCCCACCTTTATACATATGCCACTGGTCTCAAGCTATCCTGGCTGATTAGGGGTGCTACCCCAAAACCGGTCCTAGTATGCTTGTTTTCCGGTCCAGGGAGGACCTAGCCTGACAGTTCAGGCTGGACTGTTCCCACGGGGAGCAGGGGCAAGGCTCATTTGCATATGGCTGGGTCCAAACTGGAATGGGGTGGCGAGCAAAATAACAATGGATTAAGCCGAGATCTGTGACTGGGGGTGAATCTTTGACAATGTTCAACATTCTGTCCATCATCTTTTTGTGTTGCACCTTCACACATATGCATGACATCAGGTCGATCTCAACCAACACATGAGCAAAATCTGAACAATTCATAAATATGTCATGCCACATTGCAATGTGCGTAAAAGGAAATTGTGATAATGTATGATGAATGAAAGCCATATAATGGACATTGTGTTTTGTTGTCTGCAGGTCGTTCGAGATATCGATTAGAGCCCTGGTTGCTGTCCCCTGTGCAAATTCCTGATGAGCTAAAGGCAACAAGTACCCCGTAGGCCCCAATGCAGGTACAAACTCCATAGAAAGGAACCTCATCCCACTAAAAAGCAGTCTCATTTACCTCCAGACCCAGATGAAGAGAAAACTCACACCAGTCTAGCTCTGTAACATTGTTATGATGTTCAGCATACTGCAAAATCTAACAGTACGATACAGGGTGCAAATGTCATATGATGACAAAATTGACACTCCTAGTTTTGTAGATAACATATACGTTGGACATGTTGCACAGCAGGAAGATGACCGTGCAATTAGGGAGAAATTATCAGACATCTTCAACCAATATATTTGGTGTGAAAGAAATTTGTATTTCACATTGCAGAGACTCAAGGGTTGCACCAGAAGAACATTTGATATTATGGTTATAACCCATTGAAGGTTACAGGAACGTTATAGATGGGTGAAAATGTCAGTGAAAACATACCATTTAAAATTTTAAAAAACACTGAAATTCACAATTTATAGTTATCTCAAGTAAATATAACTATAACTCTCACCCTCGCCATGCACAGTTTTGTTGTCAATGCTGTAATTTCAGATGTTGCAGTAATGTAATAGAACAAGTCATGAGTGCTGTAATATGTGCGTTTATTAGTAGTGCATGGCATGGCTGTATGCTGCTCTCCCTCCCCAAAAATTGATTTATGTCTGAGGGGTGGGGTCCCTAGTGCCATAATTTTGCTCTGGGAGGGGAACTGCATGCCCCTCTCCACCAAAAATGAGGATTTGGCCCCAGAGGTGGGATCCCCAGGGCTGTAATTCGGCTTGGGGAGGAGGGCCGCCCCAAAATATCATGTTTTGGCCCCGGAGAAACGGGTCCTGCGATCATAATTCAGCTTGGGCAGAGAGGGGAAGCATTGCCCCCTCCAAATAAATAAGTGGATTTGGCCCCTGGGATGAGCTTCCAGAGGGGGGGCCCATGCCCCCTCCCTTATAAAAATATGTGTCACCAACCACTAGGCCTAGGGGGGGCAGGGCATCCCTACCCAGCCCCCTATATGTTTTTTTAACATCCCCTGAATCCCCTAGTCCTAAAATGGCAGACACTGCATCTTTGTTGATGTGGTGGCAGCCAATTAGGTCTTATCTTGAGATCAGTCAGCTCTTTGGATCCTCAGTGGAGTGAAATATTCAAAGTTTTTTTTAAAGTATCAATTTATTGAAGGTTTTATAAACGCATCAACAACAGCAGGGTCCTGCCTCTCTGGATGCAATCAGAAACTGTCCATAGCTTCTTCCACCCTCCATCTGTCTCCCTCTATCTTGCTGTTACCTCGCTGTCCTCCAGTGACCTGTCACCCTCCCATTGTCTCGCTCAAAGTCTCTCTGGATCAGGTCTCTATATGAGTTCCAACCACCCCATATTTTTTCCCATTTCCAGGTCTATACTCTACCTTCATACACCAACTTTTTTGGATAACAAGCACCAATCCATGTCTCGTTACCATACCCCCAGGTCTGTGACCTGTCCGGCACCCCAAGCTTTTGCAACATTTCCCTTGCCACCACCAGGCCCATTGTCATCCAAGTCTGCTGTTACTTGCGATAGTCGTTTCACCCCAAATATTAAGCCTGCATTGTTTGGCAGAGACCATTAGTACCCCTCCCCACAACCTCACCAGACATTCCACCACAATGGACCTTGGTATTACTTTATCACAGGGCAGTCCCAAACGATATGGAAGAAAGATTCAGTCTGCCCACAGTCTCATAAGAAATGCTTGTCCATAGCCCTCCCCATCCTCACCATGGTCGTCCAGGAATAGTATGAATCGGAAACCTGATGATATGGCCACCTCCCTTGGAGCAGTGAGGGCCTTTTCCTATTCCTCATCGTTAATACCACAGAGCTCCTGGTCCCATTGTCCCCACAAGTGTTGTAGAACATCAAGGGTATGGTTTATAATCTTTTTATTTGTCATTGATGTGGCCTTCCGGGGCATGGGGACCCTCAACAGTCTGTCCTCCAACGGGGAGGATTCCACAAGATTTGCTCCTCATGTAAAAACAGCTCTGATTGCATGTCGGAGTTGTAGATACCTATAAGTCTCACAAGGTGCCAAATGGTATTCCTGCTGTAAGTCGGGCAGGAGAGCAGAAATATTCAATGTTTTTTAACCTTAATTTATCAAATACTACTGAACGGATTTACACCAAATCACAAAAAGCACACTTTCTGGACCAAGATCTAGCTTTCTGACAAATTTGGTGTAGTTCCGTTCAGCAATTTTTGACATAGCGCTGTTGTGAGAATGACCGGGCCGTGGGCAGGAAGTACAACCCGGAGGGTGTCATTACTTCCCCCCGACAGAAAACACAGATCGGTCTAGTCCTGCCAGAGGAGAACGAAGGAGGCGCCGTGACGTCATCCCCAGGGGACGGGCCGAAGACCCCCGGGAAAGTAAGATCAGGACGAGAGGGAGAAAACGCCGGATCGAGGAAAGAAGCAAGCTGCAGGGCGACAGAGGAACCAGTGAGCTTCCCTGGAACCCGAACGGAGATCCAGACCGGCCGGAAGGGGCCGACGACGTCGTGCCAAAGGAGAGAGGAGGGGGAGGTGAAGCGAGCTCCCTCTGTATGGTGACAGAGCCCGGTGGCCAAGGGAATAGAGAGGAAGCCCCGGGTCCTGACGCCAGGGCCCAGGAGATGGGTCGTGGCCCAAGTTTAGTACCCTCAAGAGGGACGTTTTGGTGGGGGTGGCGAGGAGGCACAAGGGTGTAAAGCACAAGCGCATGTGTCGGGAGCATGTTGTTTTACTACCCCTTATATCCTCACATTCCCCCCCACATATGCCGTGACTGGTAAAGGTGCAAAAGAAACAATTGATGGACAGAATGCTGGACAATGCAAACATTCACCCCCAGTCACAAGGATCTGGGTTTAATCCATCATTTTTTTGCTCACCACACCACCCCAGTTTGGACCCAGCCATATGCAAATCAGTCTTGACCCTGTTCCTTATGGGAACAGTCCAGCCCGAACTGCCAAGCCAGGTCCTCCCTGGACCGGAAACAAGCATCCTGGGACTGGTTTCAGAGCATCACCCTTCATCAGCCAGGCTAGCTTGAATCCAGTGGTGTAGTGAGCACGGGACCCACGTCTGGGCATACCCTTCCCACTTAGGGCGACATATGCAAAAGAAACAATTGATGGACGGAATGCTGGACAATGCAAACATTCACCCCCAGTCACAAGGATCTGGGTTTAATCCATCATTCTTTTGCTCACCACACCACCCCAGTTTGGACCCAGCCATATGCAAATCAGTCTTGACCCTGTTCCTTATGGGAACAGTCCAGCCCGAACTGCCAAGCCAGGTCCTCCCTGGACCGGAAACAAGCATCCTGGGACCGGTTTCAGAGCATCACCCTTCATCAGCTTGAATCCAGTGGTGTAGTGAGCAAACTGAAATGGCATGGTGAGCAAAAAAACGATGGATTTAGGCCCAGATCTCTGTAATGGGGTGAATGTATGACATTGTTCTGCATTCTGTCCATCAAGTGTTCTTTTTGCATTTGTCACCCCGAGTGGGACGGGTATACCCAGACGTGGGTCCCGTGCTCTCCATGCCACTGGAGTCAAGCCATCCTGGCTGATGAGGGCTGAAAGCCCGAATCCGGTCCTAGGATGCTTGTTTCCAGTCCAGGGAGGACCTGGCCTGGCAGTTCGGGCTGGACTGTTCCCATTGGGCGCAGGGTCAAGACTGATTTGCATATGGCTGGGTCCAAACTGGAATGGCATGGTGAGCAAAAAAACGATGGATTTAGTCCCAGATCTCTGTACTGGGGTGAATGTATGACATTGTTCTGCATTCTGTCCATCAATTGTTCTTTTTGCATTTGTCACCCCGAGTGGGATGGGTATGCCCAGACGTGGGTCCCGTGCTCTCCATGCCACTGGAGTCAAGCTATTGTGGCTGATGAGGGCTGAAAGCCCGAAACCGGTCCTAACATGCTTGTTTCCAGTCCAGGGAGGACCTGGCCTGGCAGTTCGGGCTGGACTGTTCCCATTGGGCGCAGGGTCAAGACTGATTTGCATATGGCTGGGTCCAAACTGGAATGGCATAGTGAGCAAAAAAACGATGGATTTAGGCCCAGATCTCTGTACTGGGGTGAATGTATGACATGGTTCTGCATTCTGTCCATCAATTGTTCTTTTTGCATTTGTCACCCCGAGTAGGACGGGTATGCCCAGACGTGGGTCCCGTGCTCTCCATGCCACTGGAGTCAAGCTATCCTGGCTGATGAGGGCTGAAAGTCCGAAACCGGTCCTAGGATGCTTGTTTCCAGTCCAGGGAGGACCTGGCCTGGCAGTTCGGGCTGGACTGTTCCCATTGGGCGCAGGGTCAAGACTGATTTGCATATGGCTGGGTCCAAACTGAAATGGCATGGTGAGCAAAAAAACGATGGATTTAGGCCCAGATCTCTGTACTGGGGTGAATGTATGACATTG
This sequence comes from Calotriton arnoldi, assembly GCA_963921515.1. NCBI lineage: Eukaryota > Metazoa > Chordata > Amphibia > Caudata > Salamandridae > Calotriton > Calotriton arnoldi. The sequence continues at coordinate 103,381 of CAWUFW010005237.1, forward strand.
TTCTGCATTCTGTTCATCAATTGTTCTTTTTGCATGTGACTGGTAAAGGTGGCCCTGGAAATTGTTGACTCAGCTCACCTATTTAATTCTAAAACAACCCTATTTCTTTTTTGTTCTTTCCCAAATCCTACTCCGTGGCCTGAGTGACGTGTCGCCTCCAGAACTCCCAAGGTGGTGTAATAACGAACGGGAGAAACACATCAACAGGATACAAAAGCGTCGTCTGGGACACGAGTGGAGCCCTAAAAGTGCGGCTCCCTAGTTACTTTTTACTTTTGCCTCTGTTAAATCCAGAAAACAAATAATAAAAAGACAAAAAGAAAAATATACAGTCACGTCTGCATCACCTCGTGCCTTCCTTCCCCCATTAGTCCTAAAGCTGTCTAAAAAAGTCCATGGAAAATGCATGGGAATTTGGCATTTTGAGACCCCCTCCTTTTTTCTCTGTCCCTGCTTGATGGATCGCACGGAAGCTTTCCAAGAAGGAATTGAGGTGGATGAACCTTTTTTTGGAAAGTTTTATGAAAATTCATAAAATACGCCAAAGTTATTAGCAAACAAAAACTTTCTCTGTCTATGGAAAAGCAGAGCTTATTATAACTACCCAGTGGTGAGAGCCACTGGGTAATATCTATATTTATTTATATACATTGCAGATTGGCAGCCACATCTGTGTATTTATAGTTAGGTCAAAGTTTCCAAAGGAAGAGATGGGTTTTGTTTTGTTAATAAATTTGGCGACATTTGACTAATTTGGGGTGATCCATCAAGCAGTGGCTGAGAAAAAATGTGGGGTCCCAAAACACTGCTTTTTTAAAATTTTAATTCCCATAGGAAATTTTGGGAAAGGAATACAACAAAAAAGACTGAATAGAATTACACCAAATTTGGTGCAAAGTTAGAACTTTACTCAGAAAGCGTGCCTTCCATTATTTGGTGTAAATGCGTTCAGCTGTTTTTGAGAAATTTGCAATTAAAGAGGAGCTCTGGGTGGTCATAAAGGGGTTGTTAGAACTGGGATTTCTGGTTGGCTGAGGTATGCACTCAGGCCAGAAGGAACCACCACTGAAGTCAGGGTAAGCTAAATACACACTAAAAGATAGGCTGTGCTCACCTTCTGGCAGCTTGCCACAGAGCAGTCAGGCTTATCTAAAGATATAATTTGTAAAGTGTTTGTGCAACACGCACACACACACACACAGTAACACAATGAATACACCACAAAAAATTTAGGTTAGGAAAATAGATTATGATATTCTGAGAAAACAAGACCAAAATGACAAAAATCCAATGTGTAGAAGTTGAGGATATGAATCTAATAAGAATAAGTGAACAATAGCACTTAGAAGCAAATAGCTCTCTAGGGATTACTTGAGGTCGTGCTAGACTGGGGCAAAGTCAAAGTTCGGGCCAACCACGATGGATCACCGGCTGACAACAGGACCCAAGCAGTACCTTTTCTGGTCTCAACGGTGAGGTGCATCAGGAGCTGCGTCGATGTTGATCCCGTAGGTCAAGGATGCGTTGATTCTTCTCCACGCAGTGGTGGGGATGCGTCGGTTCTGAAGGCAATACGCCAGCCGAGATGCATTGGTTCCGCAGAGCGATGCACCAGGTTTCTCCATGCAATCTAGGGATGCGTTGATCTCTCTGAGCTGCTGTCGTAGGGAAGCATGGTTCCGAGGAGTCAGGCTCTCAAGGCGCTGCATTGGTTCTGATAGAGAAGCTTTGATTTCACTCCAGCAGCCGGGTCAATGTGCCAGTTCTGCTACACACAGACAGGAGATTAATCGATTACCGTGTTGCAAGTATGTGGGTCCACTTCCAGTGCACCATGCTCAGGAGCATGGGTCGAGACTTTGATATCCCTGAGTCTCAAGCAACAGGAGGCAAGTCAACAAGCCCTTGGAGCACACTTGGAGTGAAGGAAGAGTCCAGCTTTCCTTCAGCAAACTCAGAGAGTAGCAGGCAGCAGGGCAACAATCAGAAAAGCAGACCTTCCAAAACAGCAGTCCAGTTGAGTCCTTTAAGCAGTAGAGCAGTTCTTCTGGCAGAGCTTAAAGCTACAAGTCCAGTAGTGTCTGATTTTAGGGGTCAGAGACCCAGTACTTATACCCAAAAGTACCTTTGAAGTCGGGGTGACTTCAAAGAGTGGTCTCTAAAGTGCGCAGGTATCCTTCCAATTCAGCCCTGTCTGCCAGGCTATCTATGGGGGGTAAATCAGCCCTTTGTGAGGGGACATGACACTACCTATTCAGTGAAGTGTTAGCCCGCTGCCCCCATCTTGCCCATGCAGGGCCATCAGAATGTAGATGTAGGTAGATGGGTACTCAGAGACACCTAGCCTTCCTGTGTTTTTAGCTGTTTAGAGGGAATGCACAAAGTGTAGCTGTCACCCACCCCAGACGTGTATTGGAGAAAGGCTGCAAGGCACACATAACAGTAGACGCAGAGAAATGTCCACTTTATAAAAGTTGTATTTCTAAAACAGTAATGTTAATTTCAACTGTGCCAGTAAGGAGGATTTATCATTACCATTCCAAAGATATAAAACATGAACTGGCTACTCCTCTCTGATCAGGAATTACAGCTTAAAAGTGTATTAAAGAATTCCCAATGTTCACCTATGAAAGGGGTAGGCCTCACAGTAGTGAAAACCAAATTTAGCTTTTTGCCAACTGCAAAGCATAAAAGCAAATGTCCTATCTTTTACTTACACAGTAGCCTGCTCTTAGGGCTACCCGGGACCTATCTTAGAGGTGTTTTATGTATAAGAAAAGGGGAGTTTAAGGCTTGGCATGTAGTTTTAAATGCCAAGTCAAAGTGGCAGTAAACTGCACACACAGGCACTGCAGTGACAGGCCTGAGACAGATTTGAAAGGCTACTTCTGTGAGTCACACAATCAGTGCTGCAAGCCCACTAGTAGCATTTAACTTACAAGCCCTGGGTATATGGTATACCACTTTACAAGGGATGTACATGTAAATTAAATATGCTAGTCATGTATACACGGTTTACACACATGTTTAGGGAAGAAGCACATGCACTTTAGCACTGGTCAGCAGTGGTAAAGTGCTCAAGGTTCCAAAGCCAACAAATAGATTTAACAAAATGCGGAGGCAAAAAGCAAAAGGTTTGGGGGAAGACCATCCTAAGGATGACAGGCCTAACAGGGGTTAAAATTATGGAGCTATCTGGACAGTTGATACCGGGTCACTCGAGTCCCAGGCACTGTAATTTAAACAAATAGAGCAATCTGATTGGCTAAGAGGTTTGTTTTTCCTATTGGTCTGCAGTCCCATGAGACTGGTACTGGTGCAGTGGGACTGAGAGATTTGATGTCTTGGCTGTATCCAGAGTTTGCAAAAAAAATAAGATACAAGAGGGCAGAGTAGGGGCACCTTTACCCCTGGCCCCTGTGAGAGTGTGGGCCAAAATAAAAAGAAATTCATGCTGGGGCCCAGTATGGCCCTCTTGTGGTCCTGCAGGACTCCCGTGGGATTCGGCACAGCCCCCATGTAATCCCATGGGACTCCAGTAGGAGCCACGGTACCGTAAGACCACACACGCTTCAACAAGTGAAGCTTGAGTGGTATTGCAGTACCACATGTGGCACTTCAGATGAGGTCCTGTGGGAGTCCCACAGTTCCAATTAACAAATGTAAAAAGTTAAGTAAACAAGGAAATATGTGGTGGGGGTTTGAAGGGTATTGGCCGTCCATGGGAGGTTTGATGAAGGGCCCTGGCTGCAGGCCTGATGCTTTTGCCAACCCCACGCAGCACACGGTTGAGGTGCCTGGCAGCGGGTTGGACCCTCGAGGGGGCTGGGTGCAGTGCATGACTGAAGGTAAGCCACTGCAGCCAGCCCCACACCATGCATTCAAAAAAAGCAAGGCTCCGTCAGAGCGTTTGGTGAGTATGATAAAGAAAATCTCAGAAACTCACTGAAAAAAACAAAGGTTAAATTGGCTTTAGAGTTAGGTAAGATACTAAGATTTGAGCTTATGTTAAAAAACCCTAGATAAAAACCCTGAAAAAGAACAAAGGAAAAAGTGACATTATATTTAGGTGTTGTAATAATATAAAAACTAACGTTTAAAAAACAAAAACTAAAATTCACCAGCTATAGATTACTGAGCTAACCATAACTTGTGCTCCAGCCATGCACAGGACCTCATCCCCCATGGCCGATTGATTATAGAAGGGAACGGGGGTCATGTGGCCCCTCTCATCGAGCCACAATAGGCCCCAGTACCCCATCCCCTGAGGCCAAAAAGAACAAAAATGGGAGGGATGCTGTGCGGCCCCCTCCCCGAGCCTTTGTATGCCAAAGGCACCCAATCCCCCAGGGTCACAAAATATCTTTTAAGGCAGGGTGGCTGCATGCCCCCTGAGCCTTAAAAGGCCCCAGAGACGCAATTCTGGCTCAATTACTCTGTCCCTGGTAGCCCACCCCCAGGACAGAGTAGTTCCCTGCTGGCACTGGTGGGAGCATTTTAAAATCTACATTTGAGATGTCATCAGGAGGTCATAAAAGATGTCATAGAAAATGTCATGAGTGATGTAATATGTGAGGTCATAAGCAGTGCATGACGGGAGCACAAGTTATAGTTAGCCCTGCTAACTATAACTGGTAAGTTTCTATTGTCTTCTGAGTTCAAAACATTATGTTGGCACTGACATATTCTCATAACTATAACTTCACTTTAACCTTTGTTTTTTTCAGTGAATAAATAGATACACAGATAAAGATATAGATATATAGGTCTTAGGTAGGGATTGAATTAATCTACTAGGAGAAGTAGGGATGTGTGATGTAAAATGCTTTGAGCTTTTCAAATGCTAACTTTGGGTTAGATAATGACTCCTGAGGTTTCAATAATAATTTCCATTATTCTGATAAATAAGATGTCTGTGTATACTGTATGGACTCCACATAATAAATAACTTATTTTGTAAAACACCAACAACTGTGTGTGTCTACTGTTTCTAGGGCACGGGTTGAGGGCTCATACATATAAATAAATGTATGCATATATGCCCCGTAGATTAGAGTTTCTCTGGCAGGGTTGCCTGAATCAAAACACTCTGAATCTGGATAAAACGAGGAGCCAGATTCTGTTAGATGTCAGGCAACGCAATGCGGCACCCAAAGAGGTTGTGTTGTGTTGCATGACAGAGAAAGAGCAGGAGAGCACCACATTTACAGAGATATGGAACTCTCCTCTCCTCTCCCTAGCGCCAGCAAAGATTTCAGCTGCTGTGCGCCAGGCACACACCTTAGTGCCATAGTGCATCTACCATAGGTTTTGTACTGGATGGTTACCCTTCCAGTACAAAATACTATGCATAGGCATACTTCAAAGCTTTACCAACTGTGCATGTGTGCGGCACAGTGCAGCACACATGCAAAGTCGGAAAATCAAGGAGAAATTACAACATTTCTCCTTTTAACACCTGCTTTCCAGCAACGTTAATTATTGCCAGTAAACCAATGTTAATAGACATGGTTTAGCATCAAAAAGCATGGATCGTTGCATGGGAATGCCCATGTACCACCCTTCTAAAGCCCCGTGACCTAAAGTAATGCAAAGCGTTGCTTTGTTAAGCCCAAAAGAGGTTTAGCGTCGGGTTTGCGTTAAAAAAGTAACACTGACCTGATACTAAACCTTTGAGAATCTGGGCCTAACTCTTTTCATAGACGAGTCAGAGACACTTGTGTATTCTCTGAAGAAGTTTACTTTAATAAACTAAAAATACTAAAGTGCTGGACTTCGGAGGGGGTAAATTAACTATTCCCACTCCACCTTAAGCAAGCAAGGAAAGTGTTGGAGGGCTTCAATTTACTATTGTCATTCCAATAACATTAGGTAAAGTGTTGAAATTTGGGAGGGTTTAGATCTACTATCCCAACTCCAACGTAAGAAGATGCAGGAAAAGCGTTGAACTTTGGAGGTGTTAGATTTACTAATCCTTCTCCAGCATAAGCAAAAGTAGGGAAACTGTTTGACTTTAGAGTGGGTAGATTTACTATCCCCACTGCAATCTAACCAACATTAGGGAAGGTGTTGAATTTTGGAGGGGTTAGATTTTCTATTTCCACTCCAACATAGGCAAAACCAGAGAAAACATTGGACTTGGGGAGAAGGTAGATTTAGTCTACTCATTCTCCTCTAAGAAAAAGTATGGAAAGTGTTGGTCTTTGGAATGGTTAGATTAACTATTCCCTCTCCAATCTATGCAACAGTAGGGAAAATGTTGTACTTTGGTGGGGTTAGATTTACTTTTCTCACTCCAATCTAAGTGATAGTAGTGAAAATGTTGGATTTTGGCAGTTTCATATTTACTATTTCCACTCCAACATAAGTAAAAGCAGACAAGGTGTTTGACATTGGAGGGGTTAGATTTACTATTAGAACACCAACATAAGCAAAAGCAGGGAAATTGTTGAACTTTGGAGGGGTTAGATTTCCAATTCCTATTCCAATGTAAGCAAAAGCAGGAAAAGTGCTGGACTTTGAAGCGGGTATAATTATTATTCCCACTGCAATTTAACCAACAGTAGGGAAAGTGTTGAAGTTTGGAGGGATTAAATGAACTATTCTCACTCAATGTAAGCAGGACCAGGGAACGTGTTGGATCTTGGAGGTGTTAGATTTACTACTTCCTCTCCAGACTAAGTGACAGCAGGTAAAGTGTTGGTCTTTGGAGAGGTTAGATTTACTACACTCCCTCCAATGCAAGCAAAACCATCAAAATGGATAGATTTTGAAGTATGTTGGGTCTGGCGCTTTTTGTAAGGTCACCCCCAGTTTTTTGTCTTGTGTTGCTGAACACGTTTTTGTTGGCTTAAGGTCTCTGTGCACTTTAGCACTGCAAACAAGCGCTAAAGTGCTTGTGCACTCTCCTTCAAACATGGTAAAATGTGTACCCAGGTCTTGTAAATTAAATGCTACTAGTGGGTAACAGCACTCCTTGTACCACTCAGTAAAGTAGCTTTTAAAGCATGTCTCAGGCCTGCCACTGCAGCCTGTAGCACAGTTTGAATTTGCATTTCAGCCTGGCAAAATACCTCTTTGTGAGGCCTAAACCTTCCTTTTTATTACTTATAAGTCACCCCTAAGGTAGGCCCTAGAGTCTCATAGTGCAGGGTATAGTGTATGTAAAAAGTGGGACATGGTTGCTTACATTTTACATGTCCTGACAGTGAAATACTCCAAAAATCATTTTTCACTGTTGCGAGGCTTATCTCTCCCATTGACTAACACTGGGTTACCTTATTACATTTGATAGGTGATAACTTTTGTTTGAGATCGGGCAGAAAAATGCTGTTTACACTCAAATGAGTTATAATTTTAAAAGATTTTTAATGGTAAAGTTGGATTTAGGTCACGATTCAGAAAATGCCACTTTTGGAATGTTGGCAATTTCTCGTCCCTACCATTTATGCCTTCTGCCAGAGTCCAGGGGGTTTAGGTGTGGACAGGATGGGTCATTCTGGCAGGATGACTGGGAGGGGCTGTACCCAGCCCCACATACAATTTGAAGGGTTGTGCCTCCTGCACACTCAAAGGAATCTGACACCAGGTCTTCCCAGTCTATTGTTAACCCTGACAGTTAGGAGCCTTGATAAGGGAAAAGGGAGAACTTTCCAGAACCTAATGTAGGGGTAGGACAGGGAGTCCCCCCCATACAAATGTTGTTGCCAGGTGTGAGAAATTGAGGTGAGAAATTGGGTTGTTGGTTGAGGAGGTAGGTGACCCCTGTTCAAAGAACAGCCACAGTCCCTGTCAGGGTGAACCACAAAAGTCACTAAATTAACACTTGGTAGCTTTCCACAAAAGCCGTCAGGCTTAACTTAGAGGCAATGTGTAAAGTATTTATGCAGCAGACAAACATTAAAATAGTAAAAACACAGCATGAGAAAAATCACAAACCAATTTAGAAATATAGAGTAAAATATAATAAATTATTTGACACCAAAATGATAACAACACCAATCAGTACAACCAGAATCATGATTTTTTAAACTTTATAGTAAAAACTAGCACCTAAAGAATCAAAACAACAACTGCAGACACCTAGCTGTGGGAGACCAGGTCAAAGCCGAAAAATATAGCTGACCACGATGGAGCGCAGGTCACATACAAGAAGTGGATTGGGCCCGGTCAGCGCTTACCTTCGACTTAGAAGAAATTTTGAAGAAAAAGTTCTGAGAATGTAAAGTTCAGCAGTGCAAGACTGCAGGAAATGTCTGAGGAGGGAGTGTCTCTACAGCACCAAGACGCCTTCGAGCAATAATTCATGCTTGATATATACCTTTCATTCATTCATTCATTCATTCATTCATTCATATGCATGGTGCCACTGGACGAAGTTGTAGTAAAGATTTCTATGTTCGGACATAGACACTTATGTGGAAGTTGAATATCTTCAGCGGGACAAGGCATGAGGCTGTGGCTGATGAGAGTTCCAGGAGGCCGAATATCCCTTTGAAGAAGGACCAATGAACAGAATTTGCTGCTGTGAAGAAGAATGTTGTGGGAGCAGCCTCAAAGTCATGCCGACTGCGATGCACCTTGGGTGGATAGATGAGCAGGTTAGCCCTGGTCTACTCTCAGTTCCCAGCAGTTTTCAACCAAAAATGTCCAAAGTCCCAAGTTTTACATTTTGACTATCTGGCACCTTGATCATCAGGGTCCAGGACTGGAACGGCACAACTTGAGGGGCTAGGACTCACACACGCTGGGTCCAGATGCAAGAAATCTGGAGTCTTTTACGTCCCTGTGGCTTTGAACAGGAGAGGGGCAAACTACCACCTGGATGCAGGTGACTAAGCAGGGCTCAACCAAAAGCACAGGCCTCTGAGGGTTCGAGGCAGTAGAGCAGTTCTTCAACATGCAGAAAACCTGTCTGGTAGAGTACACAGCAGGATACATCAGCAGGCAGTCCTCAGAGGAGTCCATCCACAGGTCCTGAAAGTGAACTGAAGAGTAGGTTAGAGGGCTATATTTTTTATACCTGGTGCCCTCTTTGATGTAGTGGAAGTTTCAAGAGGTTTCTCTTTGAAATGCTTGGATATTCCTGATTCCCCTGCCCTGGCTCCAAGCTGATCGCAGAGGCAATGCCGTGGTGACAAGCCCTTTGTGTGAAGGCAGAGCACAGCCTTTTGAGTTGCAAGTGGGGTTGTGTCCAGCTTCGCCCTCCCATCCTGCCAACAGATGGCCCAGTCAGGCACACCTAATCCTGTTATTTTGTGACTGGGAGGAATTCACAAAGTTCTAACTGCCAACTACACCTAGTCATGTGACCAAGGGGAGGTTGCATGCACCACAATTGCAGAGGGCAAGAAAATGCTCACTTTCTAAATGTAGCATTTTCAAAATTGTAATTTAAAATCCAACTTTACCAGTAAAGAGGATTTTTGATTACAATTTCACAGATACCAAACATGAAATGCTTAGCTGCCCCCAATCAAAAGTTAGCACGTATTAAATATAATAAGGCAATCCAATGTTGTCCTATGGGACAGGTAGGCCACACAGAAGCCTAACCTTTTAATTACAATGCACCCTGCCCTACGGACTAGCTAGGGCCTACATTAGGGGTGATGTATATGCCATAAAAGGAGAGTTTAAAGCTTGGCAAGGGGTTATATTGCCAAGCAGGACTGGAAGTGTAAAACTGCATTCAGTTCTGAGACATTTTAAGGTGCTGTCTAAGTGGGTGGCACAATATGTGCTGCAAGCCCACTAGCAGCATTTGATTTAAAGGCCCTCAGTATATCATATACCACTCAACAAGGGACTTATAACTAAATTAAATATTGTATATTTCAATTTGTTATAAAACAATCTAACCATGTTTAGGGGAGTGAGCACAGGCACTTTAGCCCTGGTTAGCCGTGGTAAAGTGCACAGAATCCCAAGGCCAACAAAAGCGAATTTCAGCAGAAAAATGGAGGGAAATAGGCAAAACGTTTGAGGGAAGACCATTCTATAGGCTGACAGCTCCAACACCAGGCTCCAAAGCCACTCCTCCGAGCACTCTTAGACCAGTTACAGAAGAAGGACTGCCCTGATGCCAGAGGACTGGTCTGTTGCTTGAGGACTGACTAGATCTGCCTACCTTCATCTAAGGCTAACCCAAAGGGACTCTGAGGGCAGCTGGCTGAACTACTGTGTGAGCTACAGGGACATAAGATGCTCCAGAAGCCTCTCTGCAACTGCCCAGCTGACCTGCTGAAACCGGACTTCCTTGGACCCGCAACTGGACCTGCATAATCCCTGCTGCTAGTCTCTGGCAGGATGCAGTGTATTTAAAAGGTAGGGCATGTACTTTGGAGTTTTACATGTCCTGGTAGAGAAAAACTGTTTAATTTGTTTTTCACTACTGCTAGGCATTTCTCTCCCATAGGTTAACATTGGGATAGCCTTAAAACATTTTTAAGTGTAATTTCCAATTGGGAACAGATAGAAATTTGGTGTTTGATCTCTCTGGACTCACAATTTAAAATCCGAACTGATGATGAAGTCGGATTTTAAACTATAAACTGAAAATGCCACTTTTAAAATGTTGCAGCAACAAATGATGGACGGAATGCTGAGTGAATCAAACATTCACCCCCAGTCAAGAGATCTGGGTTAAATCCATTGTTCTTTTGCTCACTACACCACCCCAGTTTGGACCCAGCCATATGCAAATCAGTCTTCACCCTGCTCCTCATGGGAACAGTACAGCCCGAACTGCCAAACCGGTTCCTCCCTGGACTCTAAACAAGCATTCTAGGACCGGTTATGTGGCATCACCCGTCATCAGCCAGGCTAACTTGATTGCAGTGGCACAGCGAGCAAGGGACCCATGTCTGTGCATACCTATCCCACTAAGGGCAAAAAGTGCTGCAGGAACAAATGATGGACGGAATGCTGAGTGAATCAAATATTCACCCCCAATGAAGAGATCTGGGTTAAATCCATTGTTCTTTTGCTCCCTACACCACCCCAGTTTGGGCCAAGCCATATGCAAATCAGTCTTAACCCTGCTCCAAGTGGGACGGGTATGCCCAGACGTGGGTCCCGTGCACTCATGCCGCTGGAATCAAGCTAACCTGGCTGATGAGGGGTGAAACCCCGAAACCGGTCCCAGGGTGCTTGTTTCTGGTCCAGGGAGGACCTGGCTTGGCAGTTTGGGCTGGACTGTTCCCATGAGGAGCAGGGTCAAGACTGATTTGCATATGGCCAGGTCTAAACTGGGATGGCATGGTGAGCAAAAGAATGATGGATTTAACTCAGATCTCTTGTCAGGCGGTGAATGTAGGATTTATTCAGCATTCCGTCCATCATTTGCTTGCATAGCACTCAGCATATCCCACAGCAGCTTACGATTTACCAGGTTGAATGCGGCTCAGAAATCAACAAAACAACAAAATAATCAGCCTCTCAACTCAATTGACTTCTTTGCCATTGCCCATAGACTAAGGCAATGCTTTATTGCTGAGTGTCCTTCCTTAAAACCACCTTGTTCAACCAGGATTACATTAGTTTGTTCCACCCAAATTTTTATTAAGCCTAGTAATACTTTGGGAGAATACTTTCTCCTCCACATCCAGCAGGCTGATTAGGCGATAATTCTTGGGCTGCGTGGCATTCTCCTTATTGCATATTGGCCTAATTATTGCTCCAAGACATCAAGACCTTCTGAAAGACAACATGAAAGAAATTTGCCCACCAATCCCCTTTTTTAAAAATGAGAATGGCCAGGAGGTAATCTGGGCCCATCGCCTTTGTTAGTTTGAGAGACTGAATGGTTTCTTTTATCTTCTGAAATGAAAAATATGACCTGAGATATCCACGTCAACCTCACCATTATTCTTTGGGTCCTCATTCACATTGTTACTACCTTGGAGATAACTCAAGTGGTTAACCCAGTCATCCTCTCCTACTAGGCACCTCATTTTCCTCTGCTCATTCCCATCACGCTGCAACTGCCAGAACTTCCTAATTTTATTTGTACCTATCACAAGCCTAATGTGCCAATTTTTATTTATAAACTCCATTTTCCTTTAACTTATTTTTGTATTTGATTTTTGCCAAGCGGAGCTTTCCATATATTTTCGTGTCATGCTTGTTCCTAAGCCGTCTCTCCCATTTCTGTACCCCTAATTTTAACCTCCTACAATGTCTTTTACCCCCTGCATCATACTGTCGTACTTTATTCTGGGCTCCTGAGTTGAATCTTACCCTCAAACAATTTACAACCTGCTCTACCACTTGGCCGTACCATGTTAGCGTGTCCTCTGGCATGATGAGTAGGGTATAATCTATCATCAGGTCATTGAGTATCTTTAAACTTTCCTCAGTTATGCGCGTTGTTATACATCTGAGGTATTCTACTTGCATAGGGGCGACTTTGTCTCTTTGCTCACACTGACCTGCACTAAACATTACCTGTAAAGCTCTATGGTCATTGGCCTCTGTGTCCAAACCCCTCCACTGAGGAGAAGTGGCAGGCATGAATAAAAACATAATCAGTTGGGCAGAGTTGATTGTCTACCTGGAACGTCTGGCCCGTGGGGTGGTCTGTATCCACCCGTCCGTTTACACTGAACAACCCTATAGACCGTGGGAATTTCACTAGGGCTTCATCTCATGCTGAGCTACATGATCTAGGGAAGTTAGCCTGTGGTGCATGTGTGGTTGCTAACAAATCTTTGTACATCTTATCGCTGGAGGATGGATATAGTTTATGATTAAAATCCCCTAAAATCATTATCAGCTGAGTTGCCTTTTCCATACAGATTGTCTCCAGGTCTTCGTCTAACTGTTCCAGCTGTGCCACTTAATCTGCTGCTTTCCATGGTTGGATATATATATATCTTAATTACAATTATATATCTCTTTATTTGAGGGCCACTTTAGATCTCTATTTGGATGGCCATTAACCATTGAGTTTTAACCTTTAACATCATTACTTTATTGGCTATTTTTGTCGAAACTAAGGTAAGCAGAACGCTTGAGGGATGACCTCGTCATCTTTGAAAAGCATTAAAAATCCATATAATGGTTTGGAGGCCTCGCACAGCCAAGTCTCCTGTAAACACATACTTTCATACCTTCCCAACATTTCTTTGAAACTGTTTTGGTTTAGATGATTCTTATAACCCCCTATGATCCAAGACAAGGCTGCTAGGCTGTGCGAGGTCTCCATTCCCTAGTCCAGATTACTTATCCCTCCCCTTCTACTATCTTCACAACTTAATACTGAGCCAGATAGGCATTCAAATCAATTTATCAGCTTTAGTTCTTTGTCTCCCCTTTCTCTAGTGAATGTTCTTCCATGCTGGACCCTCTCTGAGCAGCTCCTTACTTGATCTATGCTTAAGCCTGAGTGTCAGCTCAGGGCCCTATGGCCCCTCCCCGTCTCCATCCCTAACTCACCCTTTTGTACCAGTCTTATACCCTCCTTCTCTAGTTCTTCCTCCACCCCCACCACCATATGTTTTACACATCCTGAGTAAAAAAGGCATTTGTCACTTATTTTCCGTCACGGTTTGTTGTGAGCCCTATTTGCTTTATATCACTGGATGTAATCTCTGGTAGGCTAGGACATTTGACCAGTGCATGCAGTGAATTCAAGCGGTTCAAGGGCTTGAGTTTCCTCAGATGTTTCCTGCCTGTCCCTCCCTGGGTTTCTAGGTATATCCATGAACTGTCTTCTATATTGTGCCCTTCTTTGCTCCCCTCGCTTCTAGTTTCCATTACCACCATTAAGGATCCACTCTTGCCAAATAATTCTAGAATGGTCTCTTCTTAATTGCTTACACCGGGCACTGCAGGCTTCGGTTTGCATTTCTCTCTTTCAGTGGCAGCAATATTCCTAACTTTATCTTTTACGAGTCTTCGGGGTTGCGTCATTTCAACCTGTATCTGGGAACTGCCTCTTCCTGAGACTATGGATTCCCTCAAGATCCCACTTACCCTCTCTCTTCCTCTCTTTTCACTCTTCTGTCAGGCCTCTGCTGTCCTTTCCTCCCGGCTTTATTTTTGACCCCTTTCTTTTTGATTGTCTTCTGTATCTTCCCTATTCATCCTGTTCTGAGTATATAGCCCATAGCCACCCTGGTACATCCCCTGTTTTATTACTAGCATAAGTTGTTTTGAGATATATTCAGTTGGGATAATTGCTGTAGGTATAGGTTCTACCTGGCCACTATCAGCCGATGCGTAACCCTCAGGATCTCTATTATCTGTCATGGCTCGCACTAGGGTGGGCATACAATTATTCATTTGTTTTAACTCCTCACCGATCCACTGTAGTTGGTTTTTATGAGTATTTCCCAACCTGTTATTCACCATCAGTGCTTCTAATACTGCCTGAAGAGTTTTCTGCATTAGAAACATCACCTCTACCAATGATGAGAAGGGGGTTGCTGTTCTATCTAAGCCAAGGGAGGTCTGCGAAGCAATGGAGGGAGGGAGAGAACTGCCGAAGATTATCTCTTCCTGTGGACTATTCACCCCTATTTCCGTCCCCTCCTCCCCTGGTCCGTCCACCTCATGAGATGGGCCCTCACTATCCTCCGTGAAGCTGTTAACCACAAAGGGAGAAAGGCAGGGTGACGAGGACAACATTTGTTCGGGTAAAAGTATCTCCCAAATATCTTTACAAAATTCACCCACCAAAACAAGGTCCAATTCCGACACTGATTCCAGAATGATAGAGTCACTTGTTACATTCAACTGGCCCCCTCCCAGTTCTCCACTAAATGGTTTTATCAGCGATATGGATTGACCATAGGCATCTGGTTTCTTTTTAAAATACTTCCCTACAAACTCCTTTATGGACTGTCCCAGTCCATAAAGGACTGTCCCTTTATGCTTCTGCCATAGAGTGCACCGGGATGCCTGTAAGGTCTTCCTCCCCTGGTATACTGAGGGTCATATTTCCTTCTGGGGGACCAATGATAGTGCTCCCCACAGAATCACTATGTTGCGGTTCCTGGGGCGGGTGCCTTTTTACTGAAATGTCTCTCCACCCCCCCTTTTGGGTATAGCCACTGCGTGCCTTCACTTTGCTCAGTGGCATTTTCCCCTTATAGCATCCTTAAAGCACTCTGTCGGCAGCTGGCATGGACTTAAGTCTGGTTTAAGCAAAAGAGAGCAATAAAAAACACAGGGGCTTACCTCCACCTCTGCCTCTGTGCTACAGCCGCCTCCACCTGTCTCAGTATAACATATTCAACTACGCACTTTATTTTCGGCAATTGTGATTTTTAGTGCTCCCACTCTTCTGGAGCAACTGCTAATGAATATTGCAACTTTCCCTGCCCCCAATCATCCCCTGACACTGGGTAGTCACTCTACCATACACTCATACCTCCCTAGCTCCCCAAGGGGGCTGACCATCATTGCGATGGCCAGTGGAGGGAGAACTGGATGGGGCAATAGGGCAATATAGCGAGCACCACTCTTACCCTGTGCTCGGTGGCATTGCGGCTATTAAAAAATGCTGCCTTCAAGAATGTGGAGAGCTTCAGCATCAAAGCCACAGATACACCAAGGGCATCTTCCGCCTCAAAGGCACCCGGCCATGTTAGGGTACTACACCGCATTAAGTATTGTCATTGTTCATTTAGATGGGTCAAAACATCGCCATTGTCCCTACCTGCAAGCCTCCTCAGCTGTGGACGACTGTGGGGGGCTAGAAATACAGTAGCTGCATTTCAGCATTTTCAGCATCTTGGAGTCTCTGCGTCCTCAGTAAGAAGCAAGGTAGAAGGAAGTTAGGCAAACTCACTGTGCAGACAAGCGCACATATGGAGGCGGGCACGGTAGCGGCAGAGGCAGAGTAGCACCAGTCACAGGTTTCACTCAAGAGTGAAAAGGATGTCAACAAAAGCACACACATTTACTCAGTCATTATACAATAATGGAAACACAAGGGCATCTGTGACATATATATATGTGAGATTCCACTCATTGTGAGCTAGTGTCCTTGATGTTACATATTCAATTTCTGATTGGCACTCAAAATTATCCAAAGAGATGGGGAATAGACTTTGATGTTTTGGTCTATACTTTAATGAATACATAAGACCATCTTAAGTTAAGCGGTTCCTTCTGGAGTGATAATGTGTTGTATAGTATTACCAGTCTTCTGAGGGATTATTGGGATGCCCTATTGTTGTGTAATTGAGTGTTGAATTAAGCACAATAAAATATTTAGGGTGGGGAGCACTGAAGACCTGGCGTGGAGAAGGCCACTGAGTATATAATGAAGGATCAGTAGCCTCCTGGAGGCCATCAAATGCCAAATAAATCCATGGCGACCCATATGTGGTCCTAGGTGCACCTGACACTCAACCAGGACATCGCTGCCCTTTTCCCTATCAGATCTACAGTGCCAAATCATTTCATTGTGTCACCTTCCCACTGTAAGACCCACAGTACCCACTATATTCTATTTGGTTGCCTGATGATTTATGTATTAAAATATGCTCTCTTTCTGCACCTTCCTAACTCTGTGATGCAAAGCATGCGCATGTGTTTCTATCAAACATGGTACCCAACCAACAGTTATGGGCTGAGTTTAAGACATTTTAATAACACAAAAACACATGGTACCTGTGTCACCCCTCTGAAATAAATGTGGTTTCCAGCAAAACATGTTGCCAAAGTTTGCAAAATATGATTGAGAAACGTGCATGAAACATGGTGAACAATCGGGACACATTTGCCGTATTTAGGTGGATCACACAGTGCATGTTCATAGGCAATGCACTATTGTGGCTTTAAACATTGTAAATAAAATCACAATTACATAAAAGCACTATATGAGTATCTATTTACATTAACATTAGCTACAATATAAGGTTGATAAATTCCTCCACAATGCTTGTTCTTGCCAAAAGACTCACACCAAAAGAGTTGGAGGAAGAAATCAAATATCAAGAGCAATCGCAATATGGAAATCATAATACTCATAGCATAGGAGACATGATGTTAGAAATGGGATTTTTGGTTGGCTAGGGCTTGCACCTAAGCCAGGCAGAAACCACCACTCTAGTCAGGGCAAGGGAGTTACACACTGAAGATAACCCCTGCTCACCCCCTTGGTATCTTGGCACGAGCAGTCAGGCTTATCCCAGAGGCAATGTGTAAAGTGTTTGCGCAACACACACACAGAGCAGCAACACACTAGGCACACCACAAAAGAAACTCCACACAAGGTTATATCAAAAATAGCCTTTGTATTATCAGAAACACATTAGAAACATAATCACACATTTACACGGTGCCAACTGGCACTAGGCAATATTTACAGGGGATTATATACAGGACCAGGCCAATCGGGACCCGGTCAGAACCATCAGAATGCAGGTAGTAAACATAAAACACAACCAGTAACTACTGGTACATTAATGACCTCAACATTATCACATTAGCGTTAGACACCATCCTAAAATATCATAGCATGACATTAGGCATAAACACATTAGGCCCAAACCTCATTAGCATAAACACATTATGCATTAGGCCTCACCAGCATAAACACATTATGCAATAACCTCATAAGCATAAACACATTATGCAATAGGTATCACCTTGAGGCAATAACAGTAGGCATAAATTACATTAGCCTAAAACACAGTAGGGCCCCAGGCCAACTAGCCTCTAAAGGAGGGGGGGCCCAATGCCCTCTGTCCAGAAAGTCAGGGCGTAGCTGCCAATGCAGCGAAACTACTGCGCAAGTGCGCTGGGGCATGGGGTGCAACTCACCCCCTGTCTCCT
Organism: Calotriton arnoldi; assembly: GCA_963921515.1. NCBI lineage: Eukaryota > Metazoa > Chordata > Amphibia > Caudata > Salamandridae > Calotriton > Calotriton arnoldi. Next base: position 121,171 of record CAWUFW010005237.1, read on the forward strand.
CACCAACAAAATGCCCCCAAACGTTGCAGCTGCCCACTGTCCGGCGGTGCAACTGTGGAAATGAGCCCTGGCACCACTGTGCCTCTTGAGCCCTCCTCCGGAGCTCTTAAATATAAACTTGCCCCATACGTTGCAGCTGCCCGCAATTGCGGTGCAGCTGAGGAGAACCAAGAACCGGCACCCACTGTGCCTGGGGGAGCCCCGTTCACCGGGCTCCTCCCTGTGCCCAAACAGAAATCAGCACTAGCACCACCAGTGCTTCAAGGAGCGCCAGCACTGCTCCCCATGTCGTCCCCACTCACCGGGACAGATCGCTCCAGGCATCGACAATGTGCCTCGGGAGTCTCGCACACGGGACCTTTCTTCCTCTCTCGGTCTCCTCTGGTAGCAGGGAGGCACCGACAAGGTGTCAGCGGTGGCACTAACAGGGCCTGGGGAGCCCCTCTCGCAGGAACAAATGGCACCACGTGCCTCGTGGACCCCTACTCACCTGGGACAACTCTGCGGGTTCCGGTCCTCCAACGCAGGGAAAGCATGGCCGCCTGGCTTCCTGGTCGCCGCACTCAGTGGCGGATCTTCTTTTCTGTCGGGCAAATGCGGGGTGGGCACCCGCTTCAGAACTATGCCAATGCGGGGTGGGCACCCGCCATTCAAATAAGCACGAGTGCGGGGTGGGTACCCGCTAAGAGAAGCATACATGCGGGATGGGCACCCACTCACGGAGGCATAAAACAGCGGGGTGGGCTCCCGCTCTTCCCACAGCAGCACGGGGGAGTCCCCACGCCGGGATTCCCCCTGCAATCACTGCAGCAGCGCGCTGCACGACGACAGCTCCTCGCTTCCTGGCAATAAGAAGGTAAAGCGCTCACGAGGCACTAAACGCCCGCAAAGTCTAAGGGGCACAGCTGGGCCCAGGCAGGCCAGCACACAGAGCCCTCCAGCAGGGAGGCAGTCCCTCGTGGCGGTTCCTCCTGGAGCCCAGCAGCAGCAAGGCCCCCAGTAAGCACAGGAACAGCTCAACTCATGGGGTCACAGCCCCTCTATTTATATTACATTTATTTTGTCTGCCCTGGCACAGGGATTGGGGGAACCAGTCCTAACTGGTTCTGGGGAGTGTGGAGCACTTTGTGTACAGTGCTCACACCCTCATTTGTGAGATGGGGGCTCTGCCATCAGACACACCACAGGGGGGCGGAGCCAGCATTCACATAGGCAGGCACAGGCCTATTCAGGGTCAGGAGACTACTCCACCCACTACTCCAAATGCAGGTGCCCTATTCAGCCTAGCGCTGACTCACCCTGCCCCTCCTGGAGCCACACACACCTCACCAGCCCCTGTCACTCCAAAGCCAGACATGCAATCCACATCAGGCAGGCAGACACATAGCACACAGAAATGCCAACTTCTAAAAGTGGGATTTCTAAAATAATTATAATAAATCAGCACACACCATTGCGTAGCATTTATTATTACTATTCCAACCATACCAAACTTGACCACGCTGCTCCTCTCATATCAGGAATTACCACTGAGACACTTATCAGTAAGTAAGTTATTTATTGTATAAGTTAATAAAATTATATTAACAAGGAGGGAGACACAAGAGGGGGTGGGCGATTTTTTAACCAGGTCCAGCATACGTGCCCAGCTACTGTAAACAAGAGAGGTGGTATGCAGTTCCTGTAGGGTTCGTGCAGTGACGGGGAAGAGAAGCTACAATAAGGGTTTTAGCCAGAAAGGGGACGGGGAATTCCTCCTTTCGAGTAAAGTGCCCTCACACACCAGCCCGCTGGGTGTCATGCTTCATCATTGGGCATGCTCTGTCGGGTCGGCGGTGCAATACCCGACGGACACTCTCAGTGGGGCTCTTGCGAGATCTTTATCCTGCCGTATGGTGAGTGTGTGTAAGGGGCTCTAAAGTGTAGAAGTGTAGTATGTGAAGAGGTGAGTTAAAACAGGGACGGTGGTCAGGGCCACTTATTTAATAATCCTGCCTCCTACCCTGATTAAAGGGTGGTGGCGGCTAACTACAGTGATGTTGCAGCTAGTGGCTCTTTATAAGTGTCAACATGTTTCTTGCCTATCAGTCCCAAAAATAGGATCAGCGGCAATTCTTCAGGACCAGGAATAAATGAAACAGTGATATAAAATATACACTGGTGTCTGGTAAGGTGGTACGATAACCTAGATATTACCAGTTCGTGTACACATCGGCTGAGATGTCCGTAGGTGCTGTAGCCAATCTAATAGATAGTAAGAAATGGCCTCATCGGTCATCGGCAATGAATGGGCGCGTTTAATCAACGTGTAGTTTCAGAGACTCGCGCCACTGGAGGAGAACCTGACCCGAATTGCCGGGTCAGGTTCTCCGCCGAGTGGGCGCGAGTCTCTGAAACTATGCGTTGATTAAACGCGCCCATTCATTGCCGATGACCGATGAGGCCATTTCTTACTATCTATTAGATTGCCTACAGCACCTACGGACATCTCAAGCCGATGGTGTACACGAACTGGTAATATCTAGGTTATCGTACCACCTTACCAGACACCAGTGTAGATTTTATATCACTGTTTCATTTATTCCCTGGTCTTGAAGAATTGCCGCTTGATCCTATTTTTTTGGGACTGATAGGCAAGAAACATGTTGACTTTATAAAGAGCCACTAGCTGCAACATCACTGTAGTTAGCCGCCACACATCTTTTTAATCAGGGTAGGAGGCAGGATTATAAAATAAGTGGCCCTGACCACCGTCCCCTGTTTTAACTCACCTCTTCACATACTACACTTCTACACTTTAGAGCCCCTTACACACACTCACCATACGGCAAGGATAAAAGATCTCCGCCAAAGAGCCCCCACTGAGGGTGCCCGTCGGGTATTGCACCGCCGACCCGACGAGGAGCATGCCCAATGATGAAGCATGACACCCAGCGGGCTGGGTGTGTGAGGGCACTTTATCCGAAAGGAGGAATTCCCCGTCCCCTTTCTGGCTAAACCCTTTTACTGTAGCTTCTCTTCCCCCCGGCACTTGCACGAACCCTACAGGAACTGCATACCACCTCTCTTGTTTACATAAGTTAATAAAAACCTTTACACAAAGGAATTGCTCAAGGCAAAAGTTCATAAAAAGTACACTACAATTTCATCATTTATACAACCAACAGAAAAAAAAAGAGCTATGGGACAGTTTGGCCTGGCCCTGCGTTTCCTTTTCAGCTGACTTGTGCCTTGCTCTGACCGAATGTCTCTTCATCTGGTGAGCTTTGAATCGGTCCTTATTACCAAACATATGATATAAAAACATGAGTTAGTAAAATTTATGGGTTACATTTATATTTAAAAGTAGCAAAATTAATAATATCGTTTATCATGCTTGTAGTCTATTTTTATGATAGAGATGCAGCAAGACTGTAGCCTCTCAAATGCCCAATAGTTCTCAATGTGGTGAGAGGAGAGTTTTTTGTATCAGGCGTTTCCCCAGTTAAAGAATGCCAATTCCAGGGAGCGGAAAACCCTTGATTGGAGCTGTTTATGGTGCGCCGGATCTCTTCATTTTCTCCTCTGGTGCCCCCATGAATTGTACGAACCGGCATGCCAGCTGTATGTCTCTTCCTCCAAAACAAGCCTTCACTGCTTGTCCGCAGGTTCTTATCCTCTTGATGTTAAAGATTGATTTAAAAAACAAGCGTCGTTCTGGGTCCAGTCCGTGGCAGATGCATAGTAGATGCGTGATACTCTCTTCTGCTTTCCCGCAAAGGCGGCACTTAGTTATTTCTGCGGATCGCTTCCATGGTGGAAGGTGCGGCAGGACAGGAAGAATTCCCAGTCTAAACCGGAGATATTTCTCTTTTAGTCTCCTGCTGAAGCCAGCACACAGATAATTTTGCGGGCCAGGGATTATATAACTCTGCAGCACACACCAACCATGAGACCTTCCCCTTAGCGCTTCTTTGTCCTCTAGTACTGACAGCCTTTTTACTGTCTTATTTACCAAAGACTTGAAGCTGTTCTATGCTTCCGCGTAGTTGCCCAGAGCTCTTTCAGGCCTAGGCGATTTATGGATGCGGTCAGGTAATCTCTTGGGGTGCATGCTTTGCTTGAGTTTATCTCTTTCCATAGGTGGAAATTCAGAGAGCTCTTATCGGAGGTTCTGATCCTAAACCAGCATTTCACATAAGCGGCGTTTCGAGCTATTTTTTGTGACTGTAGACCAAGCTCCAGCCTAATTTGTGCGGGAGAGACATAATTTGGTAGGCTGAAAATTATTCTTGCTGATCTCAACACAGTTTGTTCCAAAGTGTCCTCGTCTTTTCCCCTAAGGCACTCGCTCCCGTAAGTGATAGCTGGGATTAACTTTGCTTGTAGAACTTGTAGTAAGGGAAAAAAGCTTGGCCCGGCAGTTTTAAGTTTCAGAGATTTTAGAGCTACCGCTATGGAGTTTCCTCTCCGTTTTATGGCTTCTTTTTGTGGTTTAAAAGTGCCTTTCTCGTCAAGTATCACTCCTAGGTACTTGTATTCCGCCACGACTTCCATGGGTGCACCTGCGAGGTTCCAGTGAAACCCGATTGTGTTCTTTTTTGGGTTGAAGCGCATGATCTTTGACTTATCTAGGTTGATGGTTAAACCATTAGAAGCTGCGTGTTTGACAGTTGTATTTAGCAGGTGTTGAAGCCCGATTGGAGTTCGGCTAATTAGCACGACGTCGTCAGCATTCAGTAGATTAGAGAGTGACAGCCCCCCCAGCCTGGGTGCATGTGAAATACTGTTGTTTAATTCTGAAGTAAGATCTGCCATAAACAGGTTAAAAAGCGTGGGGGCCAACACGCACCCCTGTTTCAATCCCCTAGTAGTTGGTATTCTCCTTGACAGACATTCACCGGTTCCTAACTTTACTTGAACCCAAGTGTTAGTATGTAGGAGGATTATCTGCTTTAATAGCGCTACTGGAATTTCCATCTTTGCTAGTTTAGCCCAAAATTTGTGCCTGTTTATACTGTCAAAAGCAGCATAATAGTCAATGAAGCGAAAAAAGAGGGGGAGGTTTGCTGCTTTGGCGCCGTCCAACAATAGGGTCTGTGCAAGTAGATTTGTGATGGTCCCTGTGCCTTTGGAAAAGCCTGTCTGATTGATAGGGATGAGGGTTTTTTCATTTGCCCATGTTGTTAATTCGTCCAGGAGGAGACCAGCGTAGTATTTTGCCTCGACATCTATTAGGGCTATAAGTCTGTAGCTGGTTGCTTTATTCTTATCTCCCTTCTTGTAAATTGGAGATATTATGGAGCCTTTCCAGGAGTCTGGAATACCGGCCCCTTCTCCTATGGTGTTAAACACTAATAGTAATGTGGCCGCCCAGTAGTTCGGGTCAGTTTTGAATAATGTTGGGGGGATGCCAACTGAAACACTTATCAGGGAATCCCCAATGCATTCCTATGGGAGGGCAGCCTCACAGTAGTGAGGAACCGAAATGGCTGTTTGTCACTACCAGGACATGTCACACACTTAAAGTACATGTCCCACCTTTTACCTACAATGCACCCTGCCCATAGGGCTAGCTAGGGCCTACCTTAGGGGTGACTGACATGCAGTAAAAGGGGGGTCACAGACATGGCACACACTTTGGGTGCCACGTCACAGCGACAGTAACACTGCGCGCACAGGCCCTGCAATGGCAGAGGCCTGAGACAGGTTTGAAAGGCTACTTTGGTGGTTGGCGCAATCAGCGCTGCAAGCCCACCAGTAGCATTTAATTTACCAGCCCTGGGTATATGAGATACCACTTTACAAGGGACTGACAGGTAAATTAAATAAGCCAAACAGGTGTAGACCAATCTTACCATGTTTACCACAGAGAGCACACGCACTTTACACTGGACAGCAGTGCTAAAGTGCCCAGAGTCCTAAAACCACCAACACCATGTCAGAAAAAAGGCTAGGAGGAAAGCAAAAAGCTCAGGGATGACCCTGAAAAAAGGGCCAAGTCCAACACATGAGAATTGAAGAAGAGATTTTGAAGAAATGAGTATGCGATATTGTTGCTCGGAGTTTTGTAATAGTGAAGAGTGTATATCATTATGCTCTGGCATGACAGTGCAGCGATCGCCAAACAATTATGTGAGCATTACTAGAGAGGGACTTTGACTCCGCCTACACAGTGGGAGCCAGGAGTACATGTTTTGATGGGGCAGAAATTGTGTGCTCCCACAAAAAAGTGCTTGCCTTCCACACAGCTTTGATCGTTTTTTACACAATTGTGGAGTGCACCACCAAAGAGGTCGAAATAATTATGTCCATCCAATAGTGAGAGTGATTCCTTTATTCCTTCAATACAAAAAAGGGGACAGCCGACGCGTTTCGTTCAAACAATATGGACTTCATCAGGGCTTAGCTATTCAAGCTTTAATAATGTAGCTGTAGACCCTTAGACCAGTGTCAAAGATCAAAAAAATAGTACATAGGGTCTGTACTTTTGTGCTGGTGAACTGCACCCTCCTGAATCCAGGGTCAGTTATAATATACAGGCTCATGTGCCATTTCAATCCAGTCGAAAACGTCCGTGCATGTCGGCGTTCACTTCAGAGTAACACTTGTTACTCTGAAGTGAACGCCGACATGCACAAAAGTACAGACCCTATGTACTATTTTTTTGATCTTTGACACTGGTCTAAGGGTCTACAGCTACATTATTAAAGCTTGAATAGCTAAGCCCTGATGAAGTCCATATTGTTTGGACGAAACGCGTCGGCTGTCCCCTTTTTTGTATTGAAGGAATAAAGGAATCACTCTCACTATTGGATGGACATAATTATTTCGACCTCTTTGGTGGTGCACTCCACAATTGTGTAAATTACGAACATTGGTCTTGGAGACTGCTCCATGGGAACGGCAGGAGCGGTGGATGGGCACACTTTTGGAGCAAAGAAAAGGCTCATAATTAATCGGGACTCTTGTTTGGGGTACTTACAGGGTGAGGACGTGCGTCACGAGTATACATTGGTATACTTGTTATGGTTTGCTGTTTCGAACTTTTGAAAAAGCTTTGATCGTTTTGTTTATTTATCCAGCTGCCTGAGCATGAACTTTGAGGGGCACACTCATGACTTTGTAATGATATTAAACAGTCTTAGATAACGAGATAATTTATGTTGATTTTCGTCTGTGGCACAGATGGGAGGAGGTCAGTCCTTACCCTACGTGGATTTTCAGGTCTGACTTGAACAGCGCGACAGTTACGTGACCTTTTAGCCTACATTAATATTATTCTACAGTTCTTTCCTTCAACATAAATACATATTCATGCCAATGCTACTTATAACTCTTCACATTACCACACAACAGTCTTTTCAAGTCAAATCTATTGACATTGCCAATGCTTGTTTTTAATTGAGGATCGTAGGTAGTTTAGGGGACAACAGGAATAACTGTAGATAGAGCATGAGTACCATGAGTCTGTGCACAGTTCACGAGGGAGCTCAGAGTATATGGATGCATTAATAAACATGATCAGGAACTGGGTAAAAAATATGGAGTACAATATTTGTTACTGAAGCTGCAAACATGAACGGATTCCTTGTTAGCTCAGGAGTGTTTATTGCTAAGTCACATCTGTGATTGTCTTTAAGTTTCGCATGAACGTTTGCATTTGCTGTTTTTTTGGCGTACTTGTGAGTTTCCTATTTGACTTTATTTATTGCTTTCGGGAAATGTGCACTGAAATATTCTTTGCTATTCTAGAAGATGTTTGTTAGTTTTTACTTTGAAAAAGAAAAGATTTTTTTTCTGGTAAAACAAACAGAGCTTCAAAACGGTGTTAGCAGTGATCTATTTTCAAAGAGCAGCCTGTGGTCTGACCTGTTGTAAGGCTCAAATATGTTGTAAAATTCCACATGTCCTTTAGGGTCATTGCCATTTCTAAGCTCTGTAAACAACAGGTGTTACTATAAATCAATGTAATGCCTTTGCCATGTTTTTTTTTACTGTTTTCTCCTCAAGGCAAATACTTTTCTGTTGCAGAGAAGCTCTTTCGGACATCCCATGGAATACTTAGTTGTGCCCTTCTTTTGTCGACCCTGAAAATTCGCTTACCCTTGCCTTTTACAAGAGTACTAACACTTATTTCCCGGTGTGAGAGATTACCTGCAAAAATGTTTGTTGTGTGAGTATCCATGGACTTATGGTTTTGCTGGTGTTCGCTGCATTTTTCAGGTGCACTCTCCCTGGAATGCCCCCTTTATACCCTAATGTAATCTCACTATGGCCTAAAATGCACAATTATGACGGAAATTCTGCAATAATAGGTGTATCTTTACAAGTTCCCCTGATGTGTCGTTTCCAGTAACAAGCGGAATTTTCGTGCACGTATTTAGGTGAAGAAAATCATTGGTGAATCGAGCCTGATTTACAAGGGCGAGTGCTCTCAGACAGATTATAGCCTTAACAGTCCACGCCAACTTCCTCTGACACTAAGGATGCCTCGCTGGAAATTAGGGGGCATATTAGCAAGACCCACGTTAAAATTATCGCCGTTTTAGCGGCAAGAAACTGCCGCTAAAACGGCGATAATGGGCTTGCTAATATGTGTTATGGAATTCAATAGAAGCCCAGGTTAGATGTCCTGCACATCTAACCTGGGCTTCTATTGGAATTCCATAACGCATATTAGCAAGTCTATTATCGCCGTTTTAGCGGCAGTTTCCTGCCGCTAAAACGGCGATAATTTTAACGTGGGTGTTGCTAATATGCCCCTAGATTTTGATCAGGTGTAGGGATCCCTGCTAGTTTACGGAATTCAGCGGAAGTCTCTTCCTGTCAGTCGATGAGAAGCAACGTTCATTTGAAACTGGGTGCTACCAGGTGTATGACTGACACACCCAGGCCAGGAAACTTCTCACTGCTCAGCTTCTTCTATATTAGATCAAAATAAAAACATTTTCTTAAGTAGAGGGGAATTACAGGTCTTAACGTAACCAGGTACGTTGTGTACAGAAAACAGTATCTTGGCAGTGTTCAGTGTGTTTATAGAAAATATTTCAATTTGGTCAAAGCAAGATTCAGAAATTGCTTTTTCTGTAAAATCTTTTGAAGATCAATAATTCTAACTGACTTTTTCTCCAGTGACATTTCGTAGGAACCTTTGACTATAATTGATTTGAATGTTAATCTTCAACGCCCATTTCTAAATGTTTAAATACATTTTCTTACTTTGATTAGGGTGCAGAAGAGTTGCAAAATTCCTCACTTTTGCTCTTTGTAAAGTTTGCTGTTTCACCATTAAGGGCCTTATTGCGATGTCGGGCATCCGCCTGACGCTGTATTGGTATGTGAACCGCCCGACCATTGGTCAGCGGTTCCGCATACCTAATTACAATGCGACCGCACATGGTACGGTCACAAACTCCCATTTCCCTATGGGAGCTTGCGATGCGGCCGTAAACCGGCAGTAGCACATGCTCCAATAGAGAAATGGGAGTTTGTGTGAATCCCTGCACTGTGCCTGCCACACGGTGCAGATATTCACGGGGGGGGGCACCGCAGGTGCGCCCTTTGCCCTTGACCGGAGGGGGGGTTTCTGACAGGCTTTCCATGTCTGAAAGCCCGAAATGGGAAGCCTGTCGGAAACCGACATCGTAATCCCAACGGTGGAAATGCCTTCCATTGGGACTTTGTGCCGGTCTCCGTCTGGCCGTTGGGCTCATTGAGCCCGTTGGAATCCAGCCGGAATGACCAGCCGGTTTAAATTTCGACCACCTGCAATGTAATGCGGCGGTCGAAACTGAAACCGCGATGAGGCTCGGAAAGCCTACGACCAGAGGTCAGAGGCTTTCCGACCCTCATCGTAATCGGGCCCATAGTTTTACTCTGCATAGCCAGTTATTTCACACTATATAACAAGGCAACTTTCACGCTAGTAAATCCCAGCTAAGCTTGAAAATAAAGAAAGGATATTCTTTGCATTTTTACCTTTTTGCAAGCTTTACTATGCACACCGACAAAAGTATGCAGAATTTTCCAATCCATAGTTACCCTTTGCTAAACCTTTCAAAGCACAATTGCTTTTTTCAGGAGAACACTATTTTCTGCAACATACATCTGTGCACACCCATTATGTTAGGCATAGTGCAAAATGATGGGGGGTCCCCCTGCAAAATTCACTGGCCTTGGGCTGAATCGGAGCCTCTTGCATTGTTGTGAGGCCTCTGGGTGGTTAGCCCCCCCCCGTGCAGGGGCTGCATGGTCTTGTGTTATGTCCCATGATGTTTGCATTAAAAAGGATATATCCAACATAAGTTGTTGCTAAAGTCACAATGTAGCAAATTGGAAAGCCTTGTCAAGGTGTTATGTTTCTCTAGACCTTCAATATGTTTGCCAAAGAAAACTTCACAACTTCGCATAAACCTAAATTGGATCTATTGCGTTTTATAAAACAAGCATGGGTTGAGGTGTAGCAATTTGTCGTAAAGGCAGCAATCGAAGGCTCTCTGCAATGCTGAGTGGCACTCAGAAATAGTGTCGTTGACAAGATGGAAGCAGGTTACACATGGTATTCCGAATGTAGGGATATCCACAGACTGTAATAATTCACTTAATATTGAGAAGTGAAAACAAAAAGCATTGCTGACATGCCTTGAAACAATAGAAATACAAAATTTCAGGAAGGACTTGAGAAGCATTTACTGGTAATTTTAAAAGTCAAACTTTTTTGCCACGTTCAGTGAAGGCCAGGGTTCCTTCTAAGGAGCAGTTTACATATCAAGAAGTCGATGATAGTTAAAATAATTATATGCTCAAAGGATCTGAAATACAGACATGACACCAGAATAATAAATGATTAGATGATACAGGTGTTCAGAGAAAGTAAAGCAGTAGAGATGGGCCATTGCGACACACCAGATGTTAGCAACGGTGAAGCAGCATGACGGTTGACGAGGAAGAGGCTTAGTTTTATAATTTAGAGATTTGCCTATTGAATGTAACTAGCCGCTTAAATAATGGCCAAGGTCAATGCAACAAGAAATAAGTGTCTCAATTGTCACTCAGAGATTAGGAATGAGCTGAGCATTGGGTGATCAGTGAAATGATTAACTACCCTAGGGGCAGATACTCTTCACCTGATGTCGTTAGACATTCCCTAGGGAGCAGCATCAATGGAAAGGTGCCCTGGAACCTCTGTGCATGGTAAATCCATGGCATGTTTGGTCAAAACACATCCCAGTGGCCTTTCCATTAAGACAATGCATCAGTGACGTGGACAGTAGCAAGCTCTTACCCAAGGGAAAAGGTTTAGCACATTTACCATGTTTCTGTTTTTTGCCTTTGAACAAGAGTAAAATAATCAAGGGACTGTGATGTAAAAAAAAGTACGAATGGTAAAATAATAACTTCCGTAGGCAACAAAATCCTTCTGCTCTTCAGTACATGAAGGCTAGATTAAACAGAGACCTTTATTACATATTGTGCGAAAATTTTTAACAAATGCTTTCAAAACCTATGTTTCGAATAATAGATATATGTGAGTCTTAATTAATCCACCTTGGCATTTTTTCAATGATATTTCATAAGAACCAGAGAACATAGATACTTTGATGTTCAGAGAGCTATATAAACATCCACAGATGAGTACTTTCAGACTTTGAATCACAACATTGTAGTGAGCTAAGCAGCTTGCTTGTACTGATGAGAAAAGTAGATTTTTTCCATTCAGGCACATTTTTTTAAAAAATGAAACGAGTTTTGTAAATGACATGGAAGTTTCAATGAAAGAAGCTTTGTACTCATATCTACTTTCATTTTTAATAAACAAACTAATTTATCTCTAGCAGTACCTTATTAAAGTAACAAACCTGATTATGTTGAAAGGTTATTGTAAGATACGCTCTCAAATGTCAAAGATGTTTACAAGAACCCTATTATTTTCACTGCACTTTGCGAAGTTCAATAGAAGCTGCTTAAGTGGTGTGATATATTTTTGTATATAAATAACCATTGGGTAATCTTTCTTTGAGGTGATGGGCTAGAGGGGAGAATACAGATATCACCATATAGATGATTGAACAAACGTGAATAGGGTACTGTCCAAGATGGCATGCCTGCTGCTGAAATGGGATTTAATGAGTGAAGGTGAGGGCACTGCAAATGTTCTCCACCACAGTACTTGTTAAAGGAATTTACTAGCAAATAAAATATTACATATAAATATAGAAACATACACTTTGGGTTGTATTCACAAAAGAAAATATACAGATGTAGATTTACCAATGTGTACATTTACACTTGCATGTAAATAAATCTAAACCTCTGTGTAGGTTTACATGTCTCCACCCCCTGAAATCAGGGGGTGGAGACATCTTAGAGTACATTTACGTATTTATAGCTACTACTAGTCACTTTTCACAAGTAGGTGAGAAAATGTCGGGGATTTTTTTTACATTTGTTATTCTTTAAAATAATATTAAAATGTTTTAATATAAATTAGTAATGTAAAATAATTTACATTTTTATGAACCTAGAACTAATAAAATAAGACATTATATCAAAGAATTTCATTAAATTAAATTTGTATTAAATTATTAATTTATGAAAGTATATTTATTTAGTTTTTAAATAATATTGTTAAAGAATATTTTTAAATTATTCTCACCTACAGCAGCATATATTATATGTATTAAATGTAAACAATTATATTAAGAACTCATTTAAATTATTTTCAATTCATTTTTTACAAAAGTGTAAATGTTTAATTTAATTTTTAAATAAAGTAGATAGTTCTAACCTCTTATGCCAAATACCATATCCAATTGTCATGGTGTCATCATGTATCAAACAAAAGAGAAGCCAACCTTCAGAAACCTTGCGTAAAATGAATAAAGTGCACCCCATGATTCACTAATGTGTGGAATCTCCTTTAGCAGTAATAATTTGAATTGAACAGTTCTTGTGAAAATGTATTTGTTTCTCATATCAACTGGGATGGCATCTGTCCTTCTCCTTAGAAAGCTGCTTAAACTTTGTGACATTTGAGGACATTCATTTAGGCATAGCTCTCTTAAGGTCCTGCTAAAGCATCTCAGTAGGTTTGTGGTCTGCATTTTGACTTGGCCATTCCACTTTTCAAGAAGTTCTAATATTTTATTGCTTTGAATGCTGTTAGAGTTTCTAGTATCAGTACTATTGTAGGGCTTACATTTAGCCTCCATTTTAGCTTTCTGTTTTAACTTAGCATCTTTTCCTAACGGTGGTTTTCACATATTTCCCCCTAATATGAGAAAGTGCCACACACACATTTATTCCTGGTAGTTATTGTCCCCCTGTAGTCTGCACAATTAGTTACAAGGTCACACAATTAGAACGCATAGGAGATGATTCTTGCTCCCCAGACTAACTAAAGGTGCTGTTCTGCACCTCTGGCACAGTAAGATAAGGATGGTTTTATTATTTAAAAAGCATCCATGCTGAATTCAGTGAGAGACACTTCACGCCGAAGTTAATATGGAAACTGCTGTGAGCTGTGACTGAGTGTATTAGTGCCTCAGTGCATTAATGAATGCACCCAATATAAGTGTGCAGGCCTGCACACCTCTCTCGCATGGCTATCTTCATTCTCAGGAGGAAGGTCCTTGCTGGCCCCGACCTTCCTCCTGAGAAAGAAGATAGCCATGCGAGAGAAGTGTGCCGGCCTGCACACTTATATGGGGTGCATTCATTAATGCACTATGGCCCGCTTCCTGACACATAATGCCAAGCTATGGCTTAGATCATTCCAACAGGTCTGGCAGAAGGGTACTCCCGTTATGCTCTCTCTAGTGTAGAGGTATTGGTGTAACATGAGGAACAATTAACATGGTTTAATTGTTTGTGGTTTTCAGCATTCTAATAAAGCTCATAACAATGATGTGTCTCATGTGTCTAATAATCGCAACTCACTTTTTATTTACAAGGATTAGAGCTTTTCAGTAAACATTTGAAAATGCAATATAGTTTCTTTTCTTTGTAACACCTTGGGCATGCAAAAGTGACAAACTAGAGGGTTAGGTCCACTCAGGAGCACCCACGGATCCATGTCCCAACCACCTTTTCAACCTAGGGAGCATGTCGATCAGCAACCAACTCACCACCATCTTCAACGAGTTCATCACCATGGCCACCTTCCCGGAACAATGGAAACACGCACAAGTCAAACCCCATTTTCAAGAACCCGTCCGCCGACCCTCAGCTCAAGAACTACCATCCCATCTCTCTTCTCCCCTTCCTTGCCAAAGTCATCGCAAAAACCATCAACCTCCAACTCACGGATCACCTTTAGAACAACACTCTTCTGGACTTCTCACAGTCAGGATTCCACACCAACCACAGCACTGAAACAGCCCGGATTGCTGCCATTGACGACATCAGAGCCCTCCTTGACCAAGGAGAAATGGCAGCCCTGATACTCCTCGACCTCTCAGCAGCATTCAACACCATATACCACCACACCCTTATCAAGAGCCTTCACCACATTGGAATTCAAGGAAACGCCCACAAATGGATTGCCTCCTTTGTCACCGGCAGAACCCAGAGAACCTGCTTTCCCCGTTCACCTCCGAACAGAAGAGCATCACCTGCAGAGTTCCTCAAGGCTCATCCGTCAGCCCCACTCTGTTCAACACCTACATGACCCCCATGGCCAACATCATCAGAACCCACGGGCTAAACATCATATTGTATGCCGATGATACCCAGCTCATCCTATCGCTATCAGAAGGCCCCTCCATCACAAGGACCAACTTCCGCAGGTGCATGATGAACATTGCCGACTGGGTGAAAAATAACTGCCTGAAACTCAATACAGACAAAATGGAAGTTCTGATCTTCAGGAACAATACGTTCTCGTGGAACGACTCCTCTTGGCCTTCGGAGCTAGAGCCCTCACCCACCCCGACAGACCACGCTGGCAACTTCGGCAAAATCGTGGAAACCAAACTCACCATGAAAAACCAGATCAACTAAGTTTTCTCTGCCTCCTTCCTCACTCTTCGCATACTCCACAAGATCTTCAAATGGCTCCCCATCACCAGCAGATGATCCATCACTCAAGCCCTAGTCACCAGCTGCGGGAATACGGCAATGCACTGTACACAGGAATCTCCTCGCACCTCCTGAAGACACTACCGACAATACAGAACTCAGTGGCCAGACACATCCTTGACCTTTACAAGTGGACCCACATCACCCCACCTCCGAAAGCTCCACTGGCTCCCCATTCAGAAGAGATGTCACTTCAAGATGCTGATCTACACCTAAAAAGTCCTGCACAACCAAGGACCAGCATACATCAACCACCGCCTGAACTTCCACCAACCTTCCAGACACCTGCCCTCTGTGCCTTCCTTTACCTCACCCATAACCCTCGCATCCGTTGAAGCAAGAGCGGAGGACGTCCCTTCTTTAACCTCGGGACCAAGTCCTGGAACCCCTTCACCTTTGGACCTCATCCTCTATGCTGGAATTCAGGAAAGGACTCAAGACCTGGCTGTGCAACTGAGCCCTACTTCTGCAGCAGGACTGTCAGTGACTGGATACCCTCAAGAGTGATTAGCCGCACTTTACAAGTCTTATTTGAGATTATTTTTCACGAATTCCTTGGGAATCGGAGTGGTCATGTTCAAGGTTACCAGTAACATCTATAACTCAGAAAGGTGAGAAGTTTAGATGTGGTACTGTGACCTAGCCAAAACCAATATTTACTGATAAAATTAGTAGTTTCTATACTGTGAAGTTTTGTTGACTTAATACACAGTCCTACTAAATACGTAGGAACCGTATAACAGAACAGGTTTTAGAGAAAGAGATTGAGACATTGAAGGGAAGCCACTGGAAGTCCGCTCGTTTAAAAATACATTTAAAGTTCTAAAGCTGGAAGCCACAATATAAATACAATGCAGATTATACAATACTTTAAATTCCTGGGTCAATTTTTGGGTATTTCTCAGTTATTTATGAACTTAAAACATCAACAATTGTTTAAATAAGCAGTAACTTTAGTTTGATTGTGTCTCAAATCTTAAAAATAATTAATTTTCAAAACTCTAAGGGGCCTAATCGCAAAGTATTTTGGAGTACGCAAGTAGTACTCCTATACTACTCTTTTACGTCTTTTTACATGTCTTTGAGATTTGGACCTAAGACATCCAAAATGGGAAGAAAATGGGAATAATTAGGAACTATTCATGTACATTTAGCAAAAACATAGAGAGGGATTTTCCCTCTTTGTAGTTTCCTAATAGGCAGTAGGACGTTTTGGGGCCGATTCACAAACTGTTTAACACTTAACAGTTATGACAGACAAGTGGATAACCTCACAAATAACCTATGTCAAAAAACATTCCCTTAAAACAGCAAGAAAATAAGACATGAAAAACAACAAACCAGCTCTTCTAGAACTAATTAGAACCCATTCACTAGGAATCTAAGGAAAGGCTTCTATGTGTGAACATGTATCCAGGCTATTCCAATAAATTGAAAAAGATCATTAAAAAACGGGGCACAACACAAGTATCCTGAACCTGGGAAAACCATTGTTTACAGTGAAAAGGAGTCGAAATTTGAAAGATATTGTAGTGCACATGAGACTCAAGACAAAATATAACCCAAACCGATCTTCCTTTGCAATTTAATTTACCATCTGTTAGGGGTCATGTTCCCTCTGGGAATTGGGTATGGAACTTAACCAAAAAAAAAAAAGAACTGAATTAAACGTAGGCCTCTGCACTCATTGGCAATTAAAATAGTTGACTAACTGTAAAGGTGAAGGAATATTTGCATGATTACATGTCCCTTCAAAGTAGAATACAGTAAAAAAATACGATAGTCACCTAAATAACATTCAGGGCCTAATTATGATGTCGTCCGCTAGACACTGTTGCAGAATCGGGACCAACCAACCTCCCAATTCTCTAAGGGAGCTCGTGCTGCGGCCATAAACCGGCCATTGCACAAGCTCCCATAGAGAAATGGGAGAATCTGTGCATCCCTGCACCGCATGGCAGGCACCTCAGGGTGCCTGCCATGCAGTGCAGAGTTTAACAGGGGGGCACCATAGCCTGGGCCCCCAACCGGAAGCCACAGGGGCCCCCAATGTCGCTTTCCGACAGGCTTTCCATGTCGGAAAGCATGACATGGAAAGCCTGTCGGAAACCGACATCGTAATCTCTACAGCGGAAATGCCATTGTTGGACTTGGTCCTTTTTACAGGGTCATTCCAAAACTCTTTGCCTTTCTCTGGTATTTTTTCTGACCTGTTGTTAGTGGTTTTAGGACTCTGGGCACTTTATCACTGCTGTTCAGTGTTAAAGTGCATGTGCTCTCTATGGTAAACTTGGTAACATTGGTCTACACCTGTTTGGTGTATTTAATTTACCTATCAGTTCTTGTAAAGTGGTATCTCATACACCCAGGGAAAGTAAATTAAAAGCTACTGGTGGGCTTGCAGCGCTGCTTGCACCACCCACCAAAGTAGCCTTTCAAACCTGTCTTAGGCCTCTGCCGTTGCAGGGCCTGCGCACGCAGTTTACTGCTGCTGTGACGTGGCACATAAATTGGTTGCCACATCTGTGACTCCCCTTTTACTACAAATCAGTCACCCTTAAGGTAGGCCCTAGGTAGCCCTATGGGCAGGGTGCGGTGTAGGTAAAAGGTAGGACATGTGCCTTAACTGTGTGGCATGTCCTGGTAGTGACAAACAGCCTATTTGGTTTCTCACTGCTGTGAGGCTGCCCTCTCTTAGGAATGCATTGGGGATTCCCTGATATGTGCTTCAGTGGTAATTCCGGACATGAGAGGGGTAGCGTGATCAAGTTTGGTATGTTTGGAATATTGGTGATAAATGCTGCGTACTGGTGTTCGCAGATTTGTTATCACTATTTTAGCAATGGCACTTTTAGAAGTAGGCCTTTCTGTGTGCTATGTGTCTTTGTGCCTGCCTGTTGTGTATTTACTGTCTGGCCTTGGAGTGACAGGGGCTGGGGAGGTGCAGTGGCTACAGAGGGTCTGGGTGAGTCAGCGCTAGGCTGAATAGGCCTGTTCTGCATTTGGAGTGGTGGGAGGAGTAGCCCCTGGACCTGAATAGGGCTGTGCCTACCTTCCACAATGCTGGCTCCGCCCCCCTGTGGTGTGTCTGGGGCCAGGGCCTACAAGAACAATGGGGAGTGTCGTGCACTTGACAAGTGCCCCCCAGAACTGGTTTGGACGGGGCACAGAGACCTGTGCTAGGGGGAATACAAAGACACTTAGCAGTATAAATATTGGGGCTGTGAGCCCCATATCGGCTGAACTGGACTGTGCTTACTTGGAGAGGAGACTGCATGGGACCTGGAGGAACCACCATGGGATTGGGCTGCAGAAGGAACTGACCTGTTGCCATTTTGGGGCTAGGGGAAAACTGCCACTCTGCCTAAAAGAAATCCATGTGCTGGCCTCCCTGGGGACACCATGCTGGTGTGTCCCTGTGGTCCCCCAGGACTTTGTAAGCTTTCCCTACCAGCCTTATGACAAGCGCGTGGTGAGCGCTGTGTGGTTAACTGCGTGTCCCCGTGTGGTGGTGAGGCCCCAGTGAGTGCTCTGGCCAGCATGTAAAAGAGTGCTCTGGGGTGTTGACAGTGCGGGCAACACTGTCCCGTCTACAGGATTTCCTTGGGTGCCTGGCTTCACTGAGGAGCACATCCCAGGAGGAGGACCGAAGATTCGAGCCCGACGGAGACTTCGCTCCATATTCTTGGGCCGTGAGGAGTCACCAGGAAGTCAGGCAGCGGACACCTGACTGTGGGCGGGTCTCCCGTAAGGAGAAGGAGAGCCCCACGTGGTTACTGAGGTTGTGGCAGGCGGAGGTGAAGCCTGGTTGTGGGCGGGGCCGGAGTCCGCCGGCAGCGTGTTAGTGGCAGGAGCCCACTGAGAGCTCCAGAATCAGGACCGCCCCAGCAGCCGAGCCATGAGGATCGCATCGGCCCAGCTAGCTGACCCGGTGGGAGTCCAGGCGAGTCCGACTCCCTCAAAGAGCGGGCAGTCTGTTGAGGTGCCTTAGGCAAGTGAGGGGTTGCGGGGCCAGCCTTTGGGGAGAGGAGAGCCCCCGCTGTGCAGGTGCAGTGTGGGTGCCTCCCCTTTTTGCTTTTGTAGACCGGGGACACCGAGAAGGATCGTTGGGGGATGGAGCGGAACCTCGACGGAGGTCTCCGACTCCCCCGCGTGAATCCAACACTTTCCCTGCCATCTACTGTATTGGTTCTTGGCAGCTGCACCACGTGTCTGTGGGCAGCTGCCTTACACTAACGGGGGCACTTGCTCTTCTGTGGCATTGTGGGGCAAGCCCAAGATAGGGCCCCCGCTTAGGAACGCAATAATTGTGGGGCGCACGTAGTAATGTGTCCACCCTATAAGGGTTGTACTATGGTGTACTGCTGATCATGTTCAGGGTTGGTGCATAGGCACCCAGCATTTATGCAAAATGTTTTTATGCTCTTTTTCTAATATGTGCACGCTGCTAGTGGGTACTAAGGTGCACCACTGATATTCTGCATAATATGCTATGCTGAGTCCTGTTATGATGTTCATGCCACATGCTGTGTGCTAAGCACACTCTTACCAGTAGTTACTGGTTGTCCTCACTAACTATGAGTTGTGATGTTATGACAGTGGCCTGATTGGCCCTGTGGTGTACATAATCCTTGTAAAGTCATGCCAAGTGCCATGTGGCACAGTGTATATATGTGATTATGTTCTAATGGTGTTTTATGGATAATACAAAGGCTATTTTTACATAACCTTGTGTGGAGTTTCCTTTGTGGTGTGCCTAGTGTGTCGCTGCTGTGTGAGTGTGTTGTGCAAATGCTTTACACATTGCCTCTGATATAAGCCTGACTGTTCTGCCAAGCTACCAAGGGAGTGAGCAGGGTTATCTTCAGCGTGTAACTCCCTTGCCCTGACTAGAGTGGTGGTTTCTGCCTGGTTTAGGCGCATGCCCTAGCCAACCAGAAATCCCATTTCTAACATTGGTGGCAGCGATGGGATAGGACTTGCGTTTGCACAGCACCACAGTGACGCATGGTTGCACTACAAACTCTGCATTTAGACAAATCACATGTTTTGGGATCTCTCCTGAGTTTTTTATTTCTCCTCAAAAAGTCATTTTTTTAAATTGTGTAATCCTGCTTCAGCTCAGACGCCTAGGATTCTTGTCTTTCACCTGTGTATTTAGCGCCTTACCAAAATGGAATCTGCCTTTAACATGCATGATCTGTTTGAATACAGTATGGAGGAGTTAGAGGGGTTCTGCAGGAAGAGGAAGATAGCATCGGGTTGGAGGAACAACTCCGCTACACTTCAAAAAATCCTGCTCATGTGGCAAAAGGACAGATGGCTAAAAGACTATCATAGGGCCCTGTACTATGCTCAACAGTTCCCTGGAGAGGCATCAACAGAGATCCAGGAGGGTGGTGGTTCTGAGGGAGACCCTGAGGAGGACCCCGAGATTAGGGAGGACTCTGAGAGTGAGGGTTCCCAGTCCATACCCCTGGAGGGCGGTGGCCCTGGAGAGTCTGAAGAGGAGGGAGAAAATGACAGGGCAGGGATGCCAGTAGATAGTGAGGACCCCGTAGAGAGGGAGTCCCTTGCTGGGTCCAGTGCCGGGGTTAGCGCCCCATCCCTTTCTTGGTCCCCAGAGGAGTTGGTGGAGAGGCAGAAGAAAAGGGAGCACCAGCTTGAGCTAGAGAAGCTAAAATTGGAGCATTCCAAGCTGGGTGCAGAGCTAGCGCAGCTAGCGGTGGAGGAGAAAATGTAAGAAACTGAAAGGGTCCTAGCGCAGGAGAGGATGGCGGAGGCAGAGGGCCTTCACCAGAGAAAAGCTAGCTCTTGAGGATAAGTTGTCCCCTGAGTGTAGTTTTAGTGGTCTGGATTCACCAGTGAGGGTGGGGTACAGTGGTGGCAGCAATATAGAGTCCAATGTAGGAAGATCCACTCCCAGATCCCAGAGCGTGGTACCTAGTACCCAGGAAGAGGGTGTCACACCTGAAGGGTATAGGTTGAGGTTCAGGGTCAGTAGGAAACTGCCTCACCAGTCTTGGGGGGAGTTTGTGGATGAATGTTGTGATGCATTGGAAGGTTGGGTGATGGGTAGCACAGCAAACAATTTTGAAGTGCTGTTCAATCTGATTGTCAGAGAGCACATGTTCCGTTGTTGTTTTCCAGGGTTACGCCAACACCTGTTGGAGTGTGAGTTCTCTGATTCCAGGGAGCTTTCATGGGAGGCAGACCTCTGGGTGAGTGCCAGAGGGTCTGAGAAGGCATTTTGGAGTGACCCTATGGGGAGTGGCCCAGGTATTTCCCTGCCAAGAGTGGTGTGAAAGGTTCTTAGTGGCCCAGATAGGTCCCGGTGTAGTGGGAGGGGTGTAGGGACTCACATCCTGACTCCAACAAGAAGTAGTGAGAATGGGAAGTGTCCCAAGGTGCCCCAAACCCAGTCACAGGGCCTGGAGGCTTCCCTAAGGGAACACCAGGTTGGGAGCCTAGGCTGTACTGGTAGGCCCTCCATTGAGGGGAATCGCCTAGTGTCAGGAGAACTTGGAGCGTCTGTAAGCAGAGCTCCACCAGTTCTGGTGTCTGGCGGTGCCACTCCTGAGTGGAGGGTGCAGAAGTCCAGATGGAGGGGTGAGAGGGGGATGCGGTCCCCAGTGGGAGAACCAGTGGGTCAGGGGCCAGCCCTAAGGGCTGAGCCTTCTATGAGTGACCATGGTGACACCTCTTCTGTTTTGGGGGGTCTTCGCGCACTGCCAGATGGGCTGGGGTCGGGAGATCAGCGCCAGGCAGACTGTCACACAACACATGAAGTATGTGTTACCCTTGGGAGGGCATGCGCACTCCCCAGGAAGTCCTGGTGTGCCAGACAAGTGCTCAGCCGCAGGGTGTAGTCCCTGGGTGGGGAGGCCAGGTTCAGGAGGTTATGCCTGACCTGGAGGGAAGGACATCTGTAAGCAGTTCCCCTACCGTTTTGTCTTCTGGGGGTACCACTCCAGTTGGGAGGGTGCAGAACTCTGGAAGGGGGTGCAGAGGGAGGGATGTAATGTAATGTAAATTGGTATTAGTAAAGCGCTAACTGCCACTCCGAAAGGAGCATCCTGGCGCTGGTTGAATGGAGGTGAAAGGGGGGCTCCAGGGATGTTAAATGAGAGAAAGGCATAATACGTCTGAGGTGCTAAAAACCCAAGTTTTCAGGGCCTTCCTGAAGAGTGTTTCTGTTTTTTGCAGTCTTAGGTGGGTTGGTAGAAGGTTCCATGCTTTAGTCCCCAAGGCGGCCACTGTTTTTCCTCCTTTTGTTTTACATCTAAAAATGGGTGGTTTAAGGAGGTTGGCTGATGAGGACCTGAGAGTCCTAGTTGTAATGTAGGGGGTGAACCGTGCTGAGAGATACTTAGGTCCCAATTTAAGTTTGGCTCTATAGGTGATTAGGAGAATTTTAAAGAGAATTCTCTTGTGTAGCGGAAGCCAATGAAGGACTTTTAGTGCCGCCGAGGATCTTCGTGGAAGTTTTAGAACTAGACGTGCCGCATCATGTTGGACCACTTGTAGTTTCTTTAGTGTAGATATGTTGACACCTGCCAAAAGGCTGTTGCAGTAGTCAAGGCGCGAAAGAATCAAGGCCACTGCAACTGATTTCCTTGCGGCAAGTGGAATCAAATCACATTTTTTTTTTACCGATTTGATGAGGTTAAAGCAGGTCCCTGCTACAGCTGTTGCGTGTGGGAGAAAGGAAAGAGCAGTATCGAACTGTACTCCCAAATTTTTGGCTACCTTGACCATGTCAGGCGGGGGTGTTGTTCCCTCGGGCCACCATTTACAAGGCTGGAATAAGACGTCTTTCCCTATGGGGAGGATTTCGGTTTTTTCGGTGTTGCATCTAAGGTGGTTGTCCCTCATCCACTGGATGACTTCAGACAGGCAGCGTTTAAAGTTAAGTTCGGCGTCTGTGGAATTATTATCCAGAGTAAGGATCATTTGGGTATCATCTGCATAGGACGTAACTTCAATCCCAAAGGATCCTATCAAAGAGATGAGCGGGGCCATATAAATGTTGAATAACAGTGGGCTCAATGATGAGCCCTGTGGGACTCCTGTTGTTATGTTGCGTTCCACCGAGAGGAAAGTACCAAGAGTAACCGCTTGTCTGCGGTTGGTAAGAAATTATTTTATCCATTCCAGAGCGATACCTGAGATGCCGCCTGTTCGAGTCGCTTCAGGAGGATACTGTGTGAAATGGTATCGAACGCGGCAGACAAATCGAGTAGGATCAGAACCGCTTCCTGCCTTTGTCAGCTATAGTTTTTAGCGCGTCAGTTATTTCCAGGAGAGCCGATTCTGTGGAATGCTTGGGGCGAAAGCCAGACTGTTGAGGGTGGAGGATATTAGTGGCTTCAATAAATTTGGTTAGTTCTTTGTGTATGAATTTTTCTGTGACTTTGCCTAGCAGGGGAAGTAGGGAGATAGGGCGAAGGTTTGAGAGCACAGAGGGGTCGATGTTTTGATTCTTTCTCAGTGGTTTTACCAGTGCAAGCTTCCATTCATCTGGAACTATACCTGAGCTTAAAGAAGAATTAACTATCTGATTTATAATTGGATTGACTGTATCTATGATTTTATGGAGGATCATGGGGGGGCAGGCATCCAAGGGTGAGCCTGATTTACATGCTCCTATAGCCTCACGAGTCTGTTCTAGTGATACTGGTTCAAAAGTTCGAATACAGTGAGCAGTGGCGACGGGAACTTGCTCGTAAGTAACATCCTGGGCATGGAGAGGAACCGTTACAAAGTCCTTTTGAATTTTTTCTTCGAAGAACACTGAAATATCATCACACAGTTTTTGCGACGGGGGTAATTCTTTCTGTACTGCTCTGGGGTTTGTAAAGGACGTTGTAAAGGACTCCTCACCTCTGACCCCGGTTCAACCTGAGGGGTTGGTCCCTAGGTTGGTCAAGGTCCTAAACGGGTGGGAGAATTGTGTGGGAGGGCTGATTCCAGCGTACTGACAGTTTTGTGTTCTGAGGGTGCCTCTCCTAGGAGGAGAGTGCAGAACCCGAGAAGGAGGGGTAGGGGGAGGAGAGCCTCACCTGTAACCCCTGGTCAGCCTGAGGGTGCAGACCATGGGTTGAGGGATCAGTGGCAGTATAGGACTGCACTGATGAGAGGTAGAGTGGAGAATGGATACTATGTACCTGGGGCTACTGCCCCCACTCTATGAGATGGCAAGGACCAGAGACGTCTGGATGGCTTAGGGCCTGGTCCTGGCCGCGGACAGCTAGGTAGTCCCAGTGGGGTAGCTTAGTTGGTCCTGGGAGCTTAGACAGAGGGAACCACATGGGTTCAGATTGGCATTGAACTGGATTATGTCCCTGCAGTTGCGGGCCTGTGTCCATGTTCTATTGCCCCAAGCAGGGAAGCCCATCAAGGTATTGATTGGTCTACCCTGGCTTTAGGCTGGAAGGGGATTGTGTTGGACTTCACCATTTTTGCAGGGTCATCCCAGAACTTTTTGCCTTCCTCCCGTATTTTTTCTGACCTGTTGTTGGTGGTTTTAGGACTCTGGGCACTTTATCACTGCTGTTCAGTTTTAAAGTGCATGTGCTCTCTATGGTAAACTTGGTAAGATTGGTCTACACCTGTTTGGCGTGTTTAATTTACCTATCAGTCCCTTGTAAAGTGGTATCTCATATACTAAGGGCCAGTAAATTAAATGCTACTGGTGGGCTTGCAGCGCTGCTTGCGCTCCCACCAAAGTAGCCTTTCAAACCTGTCTCAGGTCTTTGTCATTGCAGGGCCTGCGCCCGCAGTTTACTGCCTCTGTGACATGGCACATAAAGTGGCTGCCACGTCTGTGACTCCCTTTTTACTACATATCAGTCACCCCTAAAGTAGGCCCTAGCTAGCCCTATGGGCAGGGTGAGGTGTAGGTAAAAGGTAGGACATGTGCCTTAACTATGTGGCATGTCCTGATAGTGACAAACAGCCTTTTTGGTTTCTCACTGCTGTGAGGCTGCCCTCTCATAGGAATGCATTGGGGATTCCCTGATATGTGCTTCAGTGGTAATTCCTGACATGAGAGGGCTAGTGTGATCAAGTTTGGTATGTTTGGAATAGTGGTAATAAATGCTGCGTACTTGTGTTCGCAGATTTATTATCACTATTTTAGAAATGCCACTTTTAGAAGTAGGCATTTTCTGTGTGCTATGTGTCTTTGTGCCTGCCTGTTGTGTATTGACTGTCTGGCCTTGAAGTGACAGGGGCTGGGGAGGTGCAGTGGCTCCAGAGGGTCTGGGTGAGTCAGCGCTAGGCTGAAATGCCTGACTGCATTTGGAGTGGTGGGAGGAGTAGCCCCTGGACCTGACTAGGGCTGTGCCTACCTTCCACAATGCTGGCACCGCCCCCTGTGGTGTGTCTGGGGCCAGGGCCTACGCGAACAATGGGGAGTGTTGTGCACTTGACAAGTGCCTCCCAGAACTGGTTTGGCCTGGGCACAGAGCCCTGTGCCAGGGGGAAGAACAAAGACACTTAGCAGTATAAATATTGAGGCTGTGCTGTGACCCCATGTCGGCTGAACTGGACTGTGCTTACTTGGAGAGGAGACTGCGTGGGACCTGGAGGAACCGCCATGGGATTGGGCTGCAGAAGGAACTGACCTGCTGCCATTTTGGGGCTGGGGGGGGGGCACTGCCACTCTGCCTAAAAGAAATCCATGCACTGGCCTCCCCGGGGACACTGTGCTGGTGTGTCCCTGTGGTCCTCCAGGACTTTGTAAGCTTTCCCTACCAGCCTTATGACAAGCGCGTGGTGAGCGCTGTGTGGTTAACTGCGTGGTGGTGGGGCCCCAGTGAGTGCTCTGGCCAGCGTGTAAAAGCGTGCTCTGGGGTGTTGACAGTGCGTGCAACACTGTCCCGTCTACAGGATTTTCTTGGGCGCCTGGCTTCTCCGAGGAGCACACGCCAGGAGGAGGACTGAAGATTCCGAGCCGGACGGAGACTTCGCTCCGTATTCTCAGGACGTGAGGAGTCACCAGGAAGTCAGGCAGCGGACGCCTGACTGTGGGCGGGGCTCCGGTAAGGAGGAGGAGAGCCTGCGTGGTTACTGAGGCTGTGGCAGGCGGAGGTGAAGCCTGGTTGTGGGCGGGGCCGGAGATCGCCGGCAGCGTGTTAGCGGAGGGAGCCCACTGAGAGCTCCAGAATCAGGACCACCCCAGCAGCCAAGCCGCGAGGATCGCAGCGGCCCAGCTGGCTGACCCGTGTGAGTCCAGGCGGGTCCGAATCCCTCAGAGAGTGGGGCAGTTTGCTGAGGCGCCTTGGGCAAGTGAGGGGTTGCGGGGACCAGCCTTTGGGGAGAGGAGGGCCCCCGCTGTGCAGGAGCAGTGTGGGTGCCTCCCTCCTTTGCTTTTGCAGACCGGGGGCACCGAGAAGAATCGTTGGGGGGCGGAGTGGAACCTCAACGGAGGTCTCTGACTCCCCTGCGTGAATCCAACACTTTTCCTGCCCTCTACTGTATTGGTTGTTGGCAGCTGCACAACGTGTCTGTGGGCAGCTGCCTTACACTAACGGGGGCAATTGCTCTTCAGTGGCATTGCGGGGCGAGCCCAGGATAGGGCCCCCGCTTAGGAATGCGCTTATTGTGGGGCGCACGTAGTAATGTGTACACCCTATAAGGGTTATACTATGGTGTACTGCTGATCATGTTCGGGGTTGGTGCATAGGCACCCAGCATTTATGCATAATGTTTTTATGCTGTTTTTGTAATACGTGCACGCTGCTACTGGGTACTATGGTGCACTGCTGATGTTCTGCATAATATGCTATGCTGAGTCCTGTTATGATGTTCATGCCACATGCTGTGGGCTAAGTGCACTCCTACCAGTAGTTACTGGTTGTCCTCACTAACTATGAGTTGTGATGTTATGACAGTGGCCCGATTGGCCCTGTGGTGTATATAATCCCTGTAAATTCATGCCAGGTGGCACAGTGTATATATGTGATTATGTACTAATGGTGTTTTATGGATAATACAAAGGCTATTTTTACATAACCTTGTGTGGAGTTTCCCTTGTGGTGTGCCTAGTGTGTCGCTGCTGTGCGAGTGTGTTGCGCTGCTGTGTGAGTGTGTTGTGCAAACGCTTTACACATTGCCTCTGGGATAAGCCTGACTGCTCTGCCAAGCTAACAAGGGGGTGAGCAGGGGTTATCTTCAGCGTTTAACTCCCTTGTCCTGATTAGAGTGGTGGTTTCTGCCTGGCTTAGTCGCATGCCCTAGCCAACCAGAAATCCAATTTCTAACAGCCATCCACAGGGATTACGGGCACCCCTCCGACTGGCCGACAGGCTCCTTGAGCCCATCGGAATCCAGCCAGAATGACTGGCCAGTTTCACTTTTGACCGCCTGACTCATAATGCGGCGGTCGAAACTGAAACCACGATGAGTCCAGAGGCTTTCCGATTCTCATCGTAATGAGGCCCTTAGTGTAGAAGCTTGAAACAAAATTGACAACACACTTCTTGTTACAGAGACATAGTGAAAATGAAATTAAGGGGACAATCATAGAGAAGTTGTTCTAGTCGCAATCTGTGGTTGACAGAATGATGGCACTGTTTTTAAATGAACACTGAGTAGACTTGGAACGTAGAATGTAGGTCTCAATGATGATATACCATGGAATCTGATTGGCACTCCTTTACCTTCAAACTATAACCATGCAGTAGTTGCTTTGCTGACGTTATACA
This sequence comes from Calotriton arnoldi, assembly GCA_963921515.1. Lineage (NCBI taxonomy): Eukaryota > Metazoa > Chordata > Amphibia > Caudata > Salamandridae > Calotriton > Calotriton arnoldi. The sequence goes on from CAWUFW010005237.1 coordinate 148,941, forward strand.
GGTATGGGTTTGCTGTCCCATTTCACCATGTACACTATTTTGAACTTATAGTCTGTTTAGGTTTCTCACTTATACTCAGAAATATGAGAGATGTTAGAAGCAATGGAAAAGTGATATTTAGAAGGTTATTCCGATATGTAGATGTCGCCAACCATTATATATGAAAGAGTGAGATTAAGGTTGTCCCACAAATTTGCAGTTTAATACCAGTAATACCCCATAGGTGCTACTCATAAAACTTCCAACATATATTTATTGACAGGTGCAATGGCGTTATTATGTTCAAAACGTGGTGCCCACACTCAGTTTTTTTTCCTAGTATACTTACGCACTCATACTCTGTATGAAGAGCACAATGATGCTAGTGCATATGTGCATTCTATCTTGTTCAAATAGATCTTAATGCAAATTCTTCCAAACATACTTTATTATGTCAATACGCAATGACGTACATGACATGAATACACTCATTCATGTTACTCAGGCTATTTAGATCCTCTAATATAGTGCTGGACTGGACCAATTCCCTTCCAAAGAATTTTAAATTACTGAAAAGTCTTAGTGTCACCAACTCAAGTTTACATTCCATTATATAAGTAATTACAGAAATGTACCTACACGTTTGTGCCTGACTGTTGCAGCCTTTGTGCCGCGTCATTCTTGCCGATGGACATTTCAGCAATTTTGCCAACTGAACAGCGCTACAGTTGTAGGTGGTAAATGCTAATGGGAAGTGGATCAGGACTATGGGTGCAAAAAAAGCAGAACTCACCTCGGGCCATCATCATTCTCTAGAGTGAGTCGGTGTTTGCCCTGCAGTGAAATGTCTGCACATCGCGCCTGACCGAGGCCTATGAGATATAAACATGGTGTCTGACTTTGCAGGTCGGATCTGCACACCAACCCCCTAAGAACTGATCACACGCTACTGAGTAAACTTTCTGTTAGCGAATTTAAACCATGAGGCAATATGCTAAACGATGATTGGCTGTAAAGTAAAGAAGTTACCTTGTTTTCATTACCTGAAAATAGTACAATATTCAGTCAAACAAAATTAACCTAATGGACTTGTTTAGGTGAGCTTAAACTAGAATTTTACAATTGCAAGCTGAGTTTTTTTAATATTAATTGCACAGTAGACTCCAGGCGTTTAAATTTACAAATATGGTCAAGAAACCTACTCAAGCAAAGCTCCTGCCGTTTTGATTATCACACCCAAGAACTTTTTCTTGAAGGTATTAGTTCGATCAAACTAAACTAGTTTAACAAGCCTCGGCAGTTCCCTTCCAACCCTACAGCTAGGAACAATATTCATTTAGCTATACTAAGGACGTCGGGCATATAAGGAAGGATTAGAAATTAATACATCTTTGCCTTTATTTAGCAATGAATTCAAGGATACAAGTAAAATTGAATTCATTGCTAAATAAAGGCAAAGATGTGATTCCTCATTTTGGTGCACATCCTTCAAATTTGGCCTTACAATCCAATTGCTGCTCTTTTTGTTTACTTTTGCAGGTCCCGTGAGCTGGTGAAATGTTTGTTCTACCCAAGGACCTATTTGGGCCTGTGCATATATTTTCCCCAATCATGTTGGTTCACTGCTGCTACAAATAAAGTATTCACAATTGACAGGAACTAGACAGAAAGTGATTTTGTGATCTTGAACAAAGCCCATTGACCCTTTTGTGCAGCACTCATATGTGAGCCAACACATGTGGACGTCATAATAGGGTTAAAATATTCTCGTGCATTATTATTTTTTTAACCCTTCTCACTAGTGACATGAATAAAAACATTTATCAACTATTTTTTTCTTGGTTTTCCACCTTTATTTTGTTCTCCTTCTGTTTCCAACAAAGACACCTCATAGTTACATTTGAGAGAAACAGGGTCAAGTGAGATCCCCTAAGCAAGGTTGTAGCCAGCACTGGTTGAACACATTTCACTACTCTGAGGAAGGGCCTTATGGTAAAGATGCCACCCAAGTGTGATTAGGGGCCTTCCGTTCTAAACATGAGGGATTTCAGACAGTGACAACTTTTTACCATCTATAAATAGCAGGGGTAGAATGTCAGTTTCTATTAAACAACATAAGGGTTACGTCGTTGTTTCTAGGTTACCCGTTTTTGTATATACTAAAAGGTTTTACCCCCACATATTGGGCAGTGAGATATCCCGAGACTGGAATAATTGGGTATCACCCTAGAGTAGACATATGAAGTCTAGAGCAGAAAAACAAACACAGAAAAAGGTGTCTAAATGATCTGACAGTGGACTGAAGAGCTGTTTATACGTCTTACACCAATATAAAGAGTAAACAAAGATGGATACCTTAAATTGCTGGTAAGCTAGTGTACATTCTGCAAACATATTAACACCTTTATTTTATTCCTGGCATGGATTTGTAGTTCCAACAAAGTAAAAGGAAAAAATAATTGTGGTGGAAATAGTCAAGATTTCAAAAAGTGTTCTTAATTTAATCACATTATCAATCTCTATATCTCCCTTTCAGTTTTAGACCCTTTAAACCAATCATAAGCTATGATAAATAGCTAAAGCAACAAAGATATACAATAAATCAGAACAAGTAGGTTCCATTACATATACCCACGTGATTCAAGATCTAGTGACCATGCTTTACTATGAGACAACGCAGGGTCTGCAATATCCTGCTTTTCTTCTAACGGTATGAAGTGAGAACATGGTGCATTATAGATGGCATGCTACTCACACGTCTTCCACAAAGGAGTTCATAATGTATCCTAGTCAGCAAGAGTACATGCCATGCTGTCTATCATATGGTGAAAAACATCTACTTTCTCTCCCATGAAATGTTCTCATGAATCAAGAGTTCAGAGAGTAAGAAGGGAATTCAAGTGGGGCCTATAAACGTCATACAGGTGACCCTTCCATCCTTGTCTTCCTCTTAGATTCCCCTTTTTCCTATTGTTCATCAACAGAAGAAAAATAGCAGCTCATCTCCAGACATGTGCGTTTGTTTCTTATGTTATTTGCATGTTTAAAAAAAATATTAATAATAATTCGGCCCTGACTCTGAGTGGCCTTTTAATTCTGATGGGGCCAGTAACATTTGGCTTTTGATGCATACCGTACTAAAAACCAACATGTACTTATATTTACATTGCCTAACCCAGCACTCAATACCCAAACACAAAAACACATACACACATAAACATATGAAAAGCCACACACACACACAATGTGACTGCAGCAACACATACACACACCCAATTTCTAGAAGTGCATCTTGACTGGTTTTGTTGAATACTGCTGTGGAAGAAAAACAGTGAACATTAGCCTTCAGTTTTTCTTCTTTCTGAATTACGGAATTTCAAAGACCTACATATTGCATATAATTTTTAGATGACTTGTGCTATGAATACCAAGAAGGGCTTTCACAACTCAGTTTTTTTTTTCTTGTGGGGGAAAGTCAATAAATAAAGGTAAATATTTACCTATGTAACCAGCCAAAGAGTACAGACATACAATGATGTTTTTAATTCAAAGTAATCAAAAAACTCTTTAAAGTAAAATGTTCCACTCTCTCAAGACAAGGTGCTTAGGTATCCTTTCACGAGCTCCCCGAAGGAAAACAGCTTGACCCTTGCAGAAAGTCTTACATTCATCGACCTTTCCTTTGGCCTTCCACGGCAAGGAGCCTGGCAGGAGTCTGACAAGGCCAGTCTCGGAAGGACACCATCACAATAGCCTTTTGTTTTTTGATGAATGCGACTTGGTATCAGTAAAGGTTCTGTGATAGGATGGCAGGATGGCAACATACACTAGAGTTTCCCAAGAACAGCGTCCAATAAAACTCAGCAATTGGGTGAAAAACAAATTCCCACATGAAGGAACTGCAACTGGCCGAACAAGCTTCTTTCAGCGAAGTCAGTGATTTCGTCAGCTGATCACACACTCCCGTATCATATGTAAGTCTTCCTTAGTGTCGCGGGAGGGAAGAAAGGCATGGATCCAAAAAACAAGAACAGGGTTTTGTCTACGCAAAAACAAAGAAACAGGTCTGTGCACGGGATTAATTATCAAAGAACCGACGTTCTGCCTTTAAAGTGTAATCAAATAAGAGAGCCCACCCCCTGCCAAGTGACACCTTTAATAATACAGTGGATCCGAGCAGAAGAAATATTTCATTGTGTGTTTGATGATCTGGATTCCATTTCATTTGGTCTAATAAGAAGACGCTGCGGGCTATAAACACAGATGCCTTTCACTAAATTATTTCCAATACGTTTGAAATACACGAAATATACAAGAGAGCAGAGCACGCCATGCTCAAACGTAGCCTTTCTGCGGGTGTCTATTTAATAAAAACAGTTAAGGATTTGTACATGTAAAGTTACAGTAGCTTCAAATTTTATTTTTCTTATATATCTAAGTTACCCCCTTAATATTATTCATTTGTTTTAACTTGTTAATTTTGAGAAATATCATGGGCCTTATATGTCTCATACCCAACAACTCCTTAAACTGCTGCCAAAAGAATCTCAATAAGTCTGTGTAACAATCTCAATGTTCTCATGAGGCTTCAGATGACTACATCAGTTTCTGCTACCTCACAGGGCCAAACAACGGCCGATTCACAGAACTAACTTAAGACAAAATCCTAAACTTACTACCATTTTGGTATTCACAGAAGGCACTTACTCATTTTGGTATTCACAGAAGGCACTTACTCATTGATGAGTAAGTGCCTTCTGTGAATACCAAAATGAGTAACTTACTCATTTTGAGTAACTTACTAATTTTGAGTAACTTACTCATTTTGGTATTCACAGAAGGCACTTACTCATTTATGAGTAAGTGCCTTCTGTGAATTGAGTAAGTGCCTTCTGTGAATACCAAAATGAGTAACTTACTCATTTTGAGTAACTTACTCATTTTGGTATTCACAGAAGGCACTTACTCATTGATGAGTAAGTGCCTTCTGTGAATACCAAAATGAGTAAGTGCCTTCTGTGAATACCAAAATGAGTAAGTGCCTTCTGTGAATACCAAAATGGTAGTAAGTTTAGGATTTTGTCTTAAGTTAGTTCTGTGAATCGGGCCCAACAACTTTACCCCCCCCACACACGCACACTTTAGCAAAGAAAACAAAAATAGGGGAAATAAAATGTTGGGCTACCACCTAAGGATCAACCAAAAGGAAAACATGGGGAAGAAAGAGAAAGTACAGGAGTTAAAGCACCTGAGATAAGCAAGAGACATTCCCCAAACATACAAAAATAGTAATTGACATAAGCAACTATTATGACCCCAAACCTCCCTGCAGGGTAGACAATAGTCAAAAAGAAAGAAGATCATGCCATATCAAAGTTCTTCCACCACAATGGTTTTGTTACTGATCTACAATTGGAGTCACTCCAGGAGGGAAGGCCTGCACCTTTAACCTTGGTATTGGAAAACAAAGTAGCAGGCCCAGTGATATCTTCTGAAAATTCCTCCACATCAAATACCACAACATTTCTCCTTGCTTCACAAATAGTATAATAGAGATCTTAGTATCTCATCTGATAACTTCTCTTCCTTGATCAAACTAAATACTCCCTGGCTGCAAACAAATGGCAACAACCACCAGCAAAGCATGTTTCAGTTTTGTGCAGGCAGTGCTCCCTCTCAGAAAATCACCATGTTGGAAGCAACACCTCATTAAGAGTTACCTTCAAATCCTTAATAGGTAGGACTCATGACTTGGCAGCCCTGGTAATGCTACACACATAAAGAAGGGGGGAGAGGTTACATTCCTACCCCGACCTCCCCAGTCATAATCTATATCACACAAAAAGGAGGTAGGAATGTGTCTTCCGGTGGTGGCACGTGCTCAGTGACTAAAAACTGCCCTCACTCACAAAATTGCGACATTCTTCTTCATCGGTCTTGCTTACTGACCCCCTGCGCAGACCAACACCTGGGGTGGAGCAAAAGGGATGGGGAGACAATACAAACATAAAGTAGTGGGATCACCAAAGAGAAGTGCAGCTTGTGAAGGTTATAACTAGCTCGGATGTGCCCCTAATATTAATTTTACTCCTGGGCCACCCGACCAGGGTTAAAAAAGTGAAGGATGGTGGTGATAGGAGAAGATTAGGATCACTTCACCCCTCTTTACTGCAAAGGCGTCGACGTGTTTCTGCGAATTAAACTGCGCCCACAATGATGGGTCACTCCAGCATTCATCAGGACCTTCAGGATCCAAAAATATAACACCCTCTGAACATGATTTAGGATTTGCTGTTTTTTTTCCCCCAAGATAGGGTTTTAGTAATTTACACTCTCGTTAAACCAAGTTCCATTAAACGGTTAGCTTGAACGAGTGAGGGAGTGGGAGCGGCTCCCTGTAGTCACACATTCATCAAGGTGAGACCGCTGCCTGGCATTTACCCGCCTTGGGTACATTATGTCCAAATCAAGGGACTCATTACAATGTTGGTCCAGCAGGATTGAGACTGCCTGACAAGTAGTTGGCGGTCCCACACACCATATTTTGATAGGCCGCCGTGTAGGCAGTCAGAAACTGCATTCATCTATTGCGGCATGTGCTGCCGCCCAGAAAATGACATACCCTGAAACCGGTCCCAGGATGCTTGTTTCCGGTCCAGGGAGGACCTGGCCTGGCAGTTCGGTCTGGACTGTTCCCATGGGGCTCAGGGTCAAGACTGATTTGCATATGGCTGGGTCCAAACTGGGGTGGCGGAGTGGGCAAAAGAACGATGGATTTAACCCAGATCTTTTGACTGGGGGAGAATGTTTGCATTGTCAGCATTCCGTCCATCATTTGTTTGCTGTAACACTTTTCGCCCTAAGTGGGATGGGTATGCCCAGACGTGGGTCCCTTGCTCACTGTGCCACTGGATTCAATCTAGCCTGGCTGAAGAAGGGTGACATACCCTGAAACCGGTCCCAGGATGCTTGTTTCCGGTCCAGGGAGGACCTGGCCTGGCAGTTCGGTCTGGACTGTTCCCAATGGGGCACAGGGTCAAGACTGATTTGCATATGGCTGGGTCCAAACTGGGGTGGAGTAGTTGGCAAAATAACGATGGATTTAACCCAGATCTTTTGACTGGGGGAGAATGTTTGCATTGTCAGCATTCCGTCCATCATTTGTTTGCTGTAACACTTTTCGCCCAGAAAATGGCAGCAGCACAAGCTGCAGTTGAAAAAGGCATGTTTTCAAACATCCATGCACTGTGGGCCAGGCAACACATGCACAGTGCATGGACATTTGGGGGCACCACATGTGCCCCCCTGGCCACTTAGCAATGGCCCACAGGGGACGGGGTCCCTGCTTCGGGCACCTACAGGTCCCTTTCCGACCGACAGCGTTTTCATGGTGGTGGAACTGCCAGGAAAAGGCTGTGGGAATGAACATCCTAATCCCTACTGCAGTGCCTGCGCAGGCACTGCCTCGATTGTAGGGATTAGTGTCCTACCATCACCAGAAGGGCTCCTTGAGCCTGTTGGAGGTAGCAGTCTCTCCCTCCGCCCTCTGTGCTCCGACTGCCAGTATTGCAATCCAGCGATTGGACCTTTGCCCTGGATGTCAGGCAGACCTCAACCGACGGCCTGTCGGTGGTGGTCCCCCGACATTGTAATGAGTGCCCAAATGTTGTCCATGGCTCCACAAGAATATCTACTATAGAAAGTGGGATTGAACATGTGAAATGACACCCGATTTTTGCCACAAAGAATACAATCCTTGAAAATACACTCCATCTGGTAATCTACCCTTAGTTTCAAAGATATTTCCCTCACTCTGGCCAGTGTACAATGTTCCCAAATGTAAGCTGGACTGAAATTAGAATAGTAAATCTAACAAACACCACCCTCCCAAAAATATGCACTTTCCACAATGTTTATGCTCCTGTAGTTAGTATAATAAATCAGTGTAAATGGTACTCAAGTTAGCATATTAAATATGATGCATCTTCTGATGTATGCACTTTCTCAATTGTTTTGGACTGGAGTTAAACTAGTAAATCGGATCCCCATAGCCCGGATATATGCACTTTCGACAATGTAAGTAGGTTTGGATTTAGAATATTAATTGAGGGCATGATTTCCAGTTTGGCAGATGGGTACTCCATCACAAAGATGATGGATATCCTTTCTACCTTTAATAAGTGTGTTAGGATCTAATGTCCTTTTAATAAGGCAGATAGGCTATCCATCACATTTGTGAGGGGGTACCATTCTGCCAAATTCTAAATCAGGCCCTGAATCCTAACACCTTTTAATTTATGTACTTTCACCTATTTTCTACTATTTATGTTGGACTGAAGTTAGAACAGTAAATCTGACACCCCAAAAATATACATTTTCTACAACGTACATGGGTCTGAAGGTAGAACACTTAATCAGAAGTCCCCCAGTATAAGTACTTTCCTGAAGTTACGCAGAACTGGAGTTAGAATAGTAACTAGGCTCCCTTTTCAAATATACACACTTTCCCCACTGTTTGTTGGACTGGCATTAGAACAGTAACTATGACTCCCTCAATGTAAGCAAATTTTCCAATGTATTGAGACTCTGTCTAGTTGATGCACTTTCCAATATTGATGTTGGTCTGGAGTTTGATAGTAAATTTGAACCCCCCCAAAATATGCACTTTCCTCAATGTATAGGGGCCTGCAGTTAGAGTAATAAGTCCCTCGCCCCCACCCCATTTAACTGTTGTGCATTTCACTTTTTATGTTGTACTGGAGTACGAATAGAAAATCTCCACACCACATATTGTTTCCTTTTAAATGTGTAGAGGTGTCAGAAAGCTCTTCTAGTGCTGATTATTCCACAGGAGCAGATGCTTAACTTCCCAAATCACCCTCGCGACTGCAAGCACAGACTAGAATTAGAAAACCTGCTACTCGCATCCACCAAGGGGAAAGGGGAATGGGACAAAAGAGAGACGGCCTCCAGCTTCTGTATATCAGCCTCAGTCTTCCCTCAACACTTATTGGTGGTCTAGTATCCTATGCAACAGACCTCTTGTATCCAGGGAATTTTCTGTGGTGGAATCTGTAGTTAGGTGACAAAAGCATAAAGGTTAGCACATCCTACCTGACTTCCTTTCGTCTAATTCATATTCAATTACAATATACTCTTCTCTACCTGAGCACTGCATAGGCTAGCCCCTCTCTGAAGTTAAACAACTGTATGAATAAACCTCAAGTATTCTCTGAATTCTATGTAGCTTGAGAGTAAGAAATCTCCTCATGAACGATATCACCAACAATTAGGAATTCTGATGAGTTGTCATTTCTATGTACAAGAAGATAACAAACATTGTCTCAAGTCTCTTAGGGGCCTATTACGATGGCGGTCGGATGTCCACCGCCGGGCCGATGGTGGTGCCCGCCGGACCGGCGGTGGACATCCGACCGCAATCGCAAGCCAGAAATCCGCCGGTCAAATTATGATGGCGGTGGTGGGAAACTCCGACTGCCGCTTTTCCGCCGGTTGTCATCCGCACTCCTGTCTGGCGGACGGAGCAGGACCGGGATAATGGTGGCGTGCAGAGCAGACTCCGCCGGCAGGATTATGATGCCGGCGGTAGCCAGCCTTTCCTCAGCGGTCAGACCGCCATGGAAAGGCATGCAGTGATTGTCTTCCGGGGGTCCATTGCAGGCCCCCAATGTTTTGTGGGGGGTGTGGATGCACTGGGGGGGTACCCATGGTCCCCCCTACATTTCCCTGTACCAGGTGGCAGGCACTGTGCAGTGCCTGCCACGCAGTGCAGGGAAATGCAGGACATGCTCATTTTGACATCGCTGCGGGGCTGCGTGCAGCAGCGACCGCCGCAATGTTAAAGCCTGTGATCCGACCGCCGCGGTAGGATTTCGACAGCGGACTATCGTAATGCGACCGGCGGTTGAGTCGCAGGCAGTCTTTTCCCACTACCATGGCGGTCGGGGAGGTTTTCCGACCGCCATCGTAATAGGCCCCTTAGTCTCTACTCTTACTGTCTTTCATAGAGGAATGTTGAGTCTTTTTCTTTTCCTCTGGAAACGCCAAGTTTGTTTTCTTTATCGTCGATACCTGAGACACTAATCTCCACAGACGGGAAAAAATTCTGGTGTGCACACTGCTTCTTATGAGGCGGAGCCAAAAGGAAGTACGCACTGCTATTTCTGAGCAGGCGCAACAAAAATACACTTGAAATTCTCCTTTGAGCAGGCACGGAACAGAAGCGCTGCTCTCTCCTCAAATAATCAGTTGAAGTGCGAAGACTTCTACTGCTCGCGCTCAACAAAAGCGATGCCAGGCAAAAAGGACCAAACGACTAGAAAGCTGACCGCTGGCTGCATGGTGGCCGCCATGTTGGGTGAGCGCTGTTTCCTTCAGAAACTATATAGTGCATCAACCTTTGTAACAAGAACCAAGTATGTGGGTGTCGCCTTAACCAACGAGGATACTGAGCAAAGTAATGTTTTTTCTGGCCAAGTGGGTTTACCAATAAGCAGGCAATTGATTTCCTGACAAGAGGGCTGGAAATATTAATGTGTATTTTACCATGCTTTTAACTTTAATGTTATTTCATTTTGATTACTTGAATTATTATACATACATTTATATTTGTATGCAAACATTTAAAGATTTTTTACTTAATTTTTTGAGTTCTTTAAACGTAAAATCAATTATATAATTATGTAAACATTATTTTTACACTGTAAAATTGTATGTTAATTACACATATTTTCTATTGTGGAAGTTGTTAATTATTTAGTTCTTTGAATTTAATGTAGGTTTCTTTTTAAGTAAAGATGTATATTAATGTATTCTTATTTAACATATTTCATTTCACTTCTATTATACCATGAAATGAACATGATGCTACAAATTAATAATTTCTACATTAAATATATTTTTATAAATTAGCTTTTTACATATGTGATGTGTTTGATATAAAAAATAAGGTACACATATAACTTCTTTTTTGAAGTTAATATATAAAAATCTTTAATATATATCACTTTCATAAACATAAACTCATTTTCAGTTTCACTACTATTGTGTATAATTTAAGATATATTTAATGTTATGATTTAGATATTTTGAAACAATATATTTTGAAGTTTACATTTTCATACTTTATATAATATTTCACTATTTTTGCTGTCATTTTATTAAGAGCAATAGTTTTGTGTCATATTTTTATGGCCTATATTTTGACACACAACCCACTCATATAACTGAAATCTCCATGTGCAGAATGTCATCACAGTGGTAACTAACCTATTTTCTGGTGATCTTCACCCATAAGACTGATGATTCATCAAGTGAGAAAATTCTTTGTACCCTCTTTCCTCCCTCCAGGGGATGCAATGACAAAAATATAAAGAATGAAAAATAGAAAAGAGTTAGGGAACTTGCAACACAGGGTGAAGTGGCGCACACAGATTTAGCCAAGTACTAATCCCCAAAAAGGAGTCAACGCCAAACTGTACGTATAGCCACACTTTGTAGATGTTTTTCTCTAATAATCGATACTAGAGGCGTGTGTTTTAATCTGTGTGTAATAGATACCTAAACCTCTGAATTTTTAAGGGCATGATCAATTTCATTTTTATAAACGAGCTGCTATTTTGACCTAGTAAAGTTACAATAAATTTATCAAACAAACAATCCATGAGTTTGTAATTATGTGCTCAAATCAATCTGTGGAAGATTTAATTAGCAAAAACAATAGTGTAGAAAAAGTGAGAGACCATCAACTTCATGATGGACAACATGAGCTGTTTCCTAATTCTTCAAGATGTTGAAATACATCAGTGTCCAGCTTCCAGAGCTATTTGAGCATGGTAGTTCTCCCCTGTTTCTTTTGATGGCAAATTTGCCTTCTCACACAGAGACAGATTGAAACGTCATATGACCTTTGTTTTCAAGGGATCACTGACTAAATATCGACAACAAAAATATAGAATGGACAGAATATCGACACCAAAATATCGAAGATCAGAATATCGACTCCCTATCTACAAACAGGTAAGTACAAAAATATCGAAGACAAAATATCGTTGTTTAAAATATAGTTTGTAAAAAATATCGAATTTTTAAAATATGTTAAAAGTAATATTAACTTAATTAAATAATCAATATAATTAAATAAAACATACTTAAAATTAATTAAAAAATATTAAAATTAATAAATAATATATGTAATCTCTAAAAATAAATTTACATCAGCGTTGGATAGTGGGAGGGTAAAATTTACTATTCCCACTCCAGTGAGTGCAACAGTAGGGAAAGCGTTGGATAGCGTAGGGGTAAAAATTACTATTTCCACTCCAGTGAGTACAACAGTAGGGATAGCGTTGGATAGCGGGAGGGTAAAAATTACTATTCCCACTCCAGTGAGTGCAACAGTAGGGAAAGCGTTGGATAGCGTAGGGGTAAAAATTACTATTCCCACTCCAGGGAGTGCAACAGTAGTGAAAGCGTTGGATAGCGGGAGGGTAAAAATTACTATTCGCACTCCAGTGAGTGCAACAGTAGGGAAAGCGTTGGATAGCGTAGGGGTAAAAATTACTATTCCCACTCCAGAGAGTGCAACAGTAAGGAAAGCGTTGGATAGCGTAGGGGTAAAAATTACTATTCCCACTCCAGAGAGTGCAACAGTAGGGAAAGCGTTGGATAGCGGGAGGGTAAAAATTACTATTCCCACTCCAGAGAGTGCAACAGTAGGGAAAGCGTTGGATAGCGTAGGGGTTAAAATTACTATTCCCACTCCAGTGAGTGCAACAGTAGGGAAAGCGTTGGATAGCGTAGGGGTAAAAATCACTATTCCCACTCCAGTGAATTCAACAGTAGGGAAAGCATTGGATAGCATAGGGGTAAAAATTACTATTCCCACTCCAGAGAGTGCAACAGTAGGGAAAGCGTTGGATAGCGCAGGGGTAACAATTACTATTCCCACTCCAGTGAGTGCAACAGTAGGGAAAGCATTGGATAGCGTAGGGGTAAAAATTACTATTCCCACTCCAGTGAGTGCAACACTAAGGAAAGCGTTGGATAGCGTAGGGGTAAAAATTGCTATTCCCACTCCAGAGAATGCAACAGTAGGGAAAGCGTTGGATAGCGAAGGGGTAAAAATTACTATTCCCACTCCAGTGAGTGCAACAGTAGGGAAAGCGTTGGATAGCGTAGGGGTAAAAATTACTATTCCCACTCAGTGAGTGCAACAGTAGGGAAAGTAATGATTTAATTTTTAAATAAAAATAAATTAATTATCAATACCAATAAAAAATTAATTAAAATTAATTAACAATTACAAAATATTTAATAATTAATTAATTATAAATTCCAATAAATATTATTTATTAAAAATTAATTACCTATTAATAATTAATTAACAACAAATTAATTGTCAGTACCAAAAATGTAATAAGTAATAAAAAAATACCAATTAATAATTAATTAACAATACATTAATTAGCAATACACAAACATAATTTCAATAATTACTAAATACAATTAAATTACTTCCCAACCTATTCCCCTATAAACTCACAACCCACTCCAAATAATAAATTAATACAATTAACATAGTTATCAATTAATCAATTCATAAAAATTAATTACCAATTAATAAAAATTAATTACCAATTAATAATTAATTACCAATAAATTAATTATCAATACCAATAAATAAAAATAAATATTTACTTAATTACAATTAAATTACTTCCCACCCTATTCCCCTATAAACCCACAACCCGCTACAAAACTAAAACGCAAAATTAAATTAAAAATAATTAATAATTCCTAATAAATCATATTTAATTTACTATAATTAAATTACTTCCCACCCTATTCCCCTATAAACCCACAACCTGCTACAGAATTAAATTATGCAAAAATTAAATAACATAAAATTAATTACTTTAAAAAAAATAAACATACATTACAAAAATAATATACACTTTTAACACATATACTAACATACAAAACACTAAAAAAAATCGATATTATTAAAAATTCGATATATTTTAATGCCTATATTATGTACTTCGATATTTTGACAGTCGATATTACTTACCTGCATTTCGATATTATTAACCACTATATTATGTCCATTCGATATTATGTCCATTCTATATTTTGACTTCGATATTCTGTCCATTCTATATTTTTGATTCGATATTGTGTCTAGTTACCGTTTTCAAGGATGGCATTGGTGAGCTGAGGAAGTACTGCATTGTGGCAGGTTTCAGCAGTTTCTCAAACACCTGCAAAATCCACCCTCACAGTTGGCTTTTGGGCATAGATGCAATTTATTCTGGCTCTTACAGTTGAATGTTTGCAATGGCACTGCAGTGCCATCGTTTATGCTGCATGCCAAAAAAAGTGGTTCTAGCTCTTTATCTACCTGGTTTAACTCAAGGTGGAAATATGCGTAAACAGGAGAACCTGACAGTGGAGCCTTCTGACTAACAGCACCTAACCTGCTATCCCTCTACCAGTGTTAACCCCTCTATACTTATTGGGGTCTGTGTGCACACTGAATCGCACCCACCGTCACAATGCTAGTTCCCTTGGGAACCTAACAGTTCAAAACACAAGCACAGGTGCACCACACATCAACTTTGAAGAACAATTATATAGTCCATATCCAATAAAGGTGTTCTTCAAACTTTCTCTTTTTATTCCATTTCCAGTAGATTAAAAATGAAGTCAAAATGTATAACTTTTCACACGGTACAGCCGACGCGTTTCATCCTAGTGCAGGACTTCTTCAGGGCACTAGATATTAAGTGGATCAATCCCCTCCAGAGGCTAGTAAGTAGCAGTCTTCGTTGCTTGTATATCGTTCCTCGTCAAGTCTTATACAATTTCGATAATATATACACCGTCTATATCAAGACCATATAGAGATGAAAGGATATGCCACTGATGGCTAGTAGGAGGATCCCAACATTCGGATATCAATCACCGCAGTAATGTATTGCACATGGGCTCACATCCAAACTTTCCAATTTATAGTTAGATAGCATCCAAGAGTGCTAGTTCATAGTACTAGAACGAGTGCATCAAGAGTATGCAAAAAAGCCCACAAGCTGGAGATTATTTACTTGACGTGACAGAATTTGGGACGTTTTTCTCCTCCTTGTCGTGGCCTTGGGTAAGATGCCTCATGTAATCCTGTAGGCTGATATCATTTAGGCTCATATTAGCCTGGTGTAGCTGTTTCTCCAGCTTGTGGGCTTTTTTGCATACTCTTGATGCACTCGTTCTAGTACTATGAACTAGCACTCTTGGATGCTATCTAACTATAAATTGGAAAGTTTGGATGTGAGCCCATGTGCAATACATTACTGCGGTGATTGATATCCGAATGTTGGGATCTTCCTACTAGCCATCAGTGGCATATCCTTTCATCTCTATATGGTCTTGATATAGACGGTGTATATATTATCGATATTGTATAAGACTTGACGAGGAACGATTTACAAGCAACGAAGACTGCTACTTACTAGACTCTGGAGGGGATTGATCCACTTAATATCTAGTGCCCTGAAGAAGTCCTGCACTAGGACGAAACGCGTCGGCTGTACCGTGTGAAAAGTTATAAATTTTGACTTCGTTTTTAATCTACTGGAAATGGAATAAAAAGAGAAAGTTTGAAGAACACCTTTAGTGGATATGGACTATATAATTGTTCTTCAAAGTTGATGTGTGGTGCACCTGTGCTTGTGTTTTCAAGGTGGAAATATATTTAAAAGTCTAAAAGAAGTAATGAATATTAGGGGTGGGCGGTGAATTCCGCTCCGCTCACGGAATTTGCAAAATTTCGGCAATTCCGCGTTCCGCGCGGAACGCGGAATTGCCGAAAATTCCGCAATCCGCGGCGTGGTGGAATTCGTGAGCATGGTGAGTAGAGGTATTGCACAAAACGGTGGCATCTGCTTGGATAAAATATGCAAGGCAGGATTCATTCTGGCACGAGGCTCCTGTCACAAAAATTAAACCTCAACAGGAAGCACTTACAGATGTAAATAAAGCAGGTGCCCGAGTCGAAGCTCAAATTCTGTAACGCATTAATCAGCACAAAAATTTGTGAGCGAGGTTGTGGCTAAGCAGATGTGCCTTCTCTCCATTTCCACCCTGAAAAGATGGCTGTGATCCTTGATGGAGGTCTTTGCATCCTTGATTTTCTCGAGCGCAATCCTCGTGTAGCATTCGTGAGCGTGGTTAAGCAGACGTGCCTTCTTTCCATTTCCAGCCTGAAAAGATGTCTGTGATCCTTGATGGAGGTCTTTGCATCCTTGATTTTCTCGAGCGCAATCCTCGTGTAGCATTCGTGAGCGTGGTTAAGCAGACGTGCCTTCTTCCCATTTCCAGCCTGAAAAGTTAGCTGTAATCCTTGATGGAGGTCTTTGCATCCTTGATTTTCTCGAGCGCAATCTTCGTGTAGAATTCGTGAGCGTGGTTAAGCAGACATGCCTTCTTCCCATTTCCAGCCTGAAAAGTTAGCTGTAATCTTTGATGGAGGTCTTTGCATCCTTGATTTTCTCGAGCGCAATCCTCGTGTAGTTCCTGTGACCAGGAGGTTCCTTCTCCTTGTCTGCCGCTGTGATCCTGCTCTGACCCTTTATAAACAAGAGGCATGTGAACTGGACTAGAAGCCCCCCCGTTTGGCCCCGCCCCACTACACTAGCGGTATGCAACGTCTTCCCGCCCTTTCCCCACTATGATGGACAGCTTACTCAAAGGACCCCTGCGCCTTTCCGGCACGGTGGCAAAGTTACAGCTGTAGTGTAACGGGCGAAACAAGCAATTCCGCAAGCTCGCGGAATTCCGCGTGCTCGCGGAGATTTTTTGCCGTTTCGCAGAACTTTGCGTAGCGCGACTACGCAAATTCCGCCCACCCCTAAGAATATTTGAATTCCTGAAACGTAAAGGCTAAGATTGTTTATAATAATTAGAAAACTATATAATGTGATAGGGCTCTCCGTTTCAAGTATTAGCCAAATATTAAAACTACACATTTCATCTACGCGTCATTCAATTCTTAATACATATATAGTTCAGTTCATTTGCATCGTTTTATATTTTCAAACTTGGTGCAAGAAACAATACTTCTGCATTACATGTGTCCAAGTCCTCAAACGTCTTCAAAAAGGTAAGAGCTTCATTCATATTGGTTATTGAATTTTTTCAACAACAGGCATCTAAATACGATTTTCCTATCAACAGCTTCCAACAATGGATGTAAAACTAATGGATGCCCTTTAAAAAATGTTATTTGTAGTAGATGTTCCTGTTCCGTCTTCTCTGCAGACCAAGCTCTTGAAACCTAATTTATGAAGAGGTATCTCTTTCAAATGAGGCTGTTTACAGAAGTTAGGATACAGCTCCTGATTTGGGAATTGTTACCCGAGAAGATTAACATATCCTCATTTAGCATTTGTTACTCTAGCACACGGGCCAAGGCACATTAACAGGGCTATTGTAAATTGACACATTAGAGATAAGTATTCAATGAACCATTTACAAGGAGTCTTAATGACCATACCGGTCCATCTGTCTTTGAGACACAGAGAAATGGACACTCTTGAACACATGTAAACACATTATTGTGATTACATGTAGTAGTCCCTTGAAGAAGTCTAGATGGAAAAATAAACATTATCTGATAAACAAGGACCGATGTTAGATATTCCTTGAATGAAAAAATTTAAAATGCAGGAAAAAAAGGATGAACCAATATGACATCAATATATAGAGTGGTATATACACAGCTCAAATTAGGGGCTGATGTTAATAACATGCTGTATGTTATGAAATTCAAAATGCAAGGCTAATTGGAGAAGCTGATTGAAGAAACCTTTGCAGATCCATGAAAGCTGACCAACTATGGACCAAACTCCCTGCTCCCATACTCAGCCAAGGTCCTGGAGAAAATCATTAACAGATGCCTCACCAAATAACTCAATGACCATCATCTCCTCAACACCACTTAGTCTGGATTCAGACCCAACCACAACATGGAAACTGTCACAGATGACATCCACATGATCCTAGACAGACAATACACGGTGGCCTCCTGGACCTCTCTACAGTGTTTGACACATTCTACCACCCAAACTCATCCAAGCCTGCATGAAATTGGAATCCAAGGACCCCCACTCCAATGCCCCCTTTCTTCCTGGATGGCTGGACCTAGACAGTCAGTCTGGCATCCTACACCTCAAACCCTTGAGAACTCATCTGCAGAGTCTAGCAAGGATCCTCCCTGAGCTTGACACTCTTCAACACCTACATGAGCCCCTGGCCAGCACCATCACTTCACACAAAATCAACATTCTGTCCTTAGCACCCGGGAACAATTTCACGCTATGCGTAACCAAAATCACTGAGTGGATGAAGACCAACTGCCTGAAGCTTAACATCAATAAGACTGAAGACGTAATCTTTGAAAAGAGCCTATTTTCGTGGGACTCCACCTGGTGGTCGACAGAGCTAAGACCAACAGCCATTACCCCCGCCATAAACCTTGGGCTCGTCTTCAATAGTAAGCTCAACATGACCATACAGGTCACTGCTAAACTGCCTCATGCTTCCACACCTTGAAGCTGACTGAGGAAGATCTTCAAATGGCTACCTGTAAACACCAGGAAAATCATCACCCCACCCTAGCTACAAGAAAGCTGGACTACGGAAACACCTGGGATCAACAAGCATCTCATCAGGAGGCTGCAGATCATGCAGAATTCGACTGCAAGAATTACCCTCAATCCACATATGCCGTGAACTCATCTAAGCTCACTTCAAGTAGCTACTCCACTTACCCATACACCAACGAGCACAATTCACACTCCTCACCCTCACTTTCCTAAATTTGGATCAGCATATCTCAACAATCGCGTCTGCTTTCACAAACGTTCTAGGCACCTCTTCTCAGCCATACTCCTACTCACACACATCCCACACATACAGAGAACCAGATCTGGCAGTTGAGTCTTCTCCTACATCGTTCCGAAAGTGTGGAATGACCCGCTGCTACATATCCAAGTCGCCTCTTCACTTATTAAATTCGGCAAGAAGCTGAAAACCTGGCTTTTCAAGTAGTCTCTCTTGGCCCTGGGTTGGCTAAATTTATACCCGTCAGCACCAGGATAACCTCCAGGGTGATAGTATGCTTTACATATCAACATTAACAATTAAAAATGTTTTTATAAAGAGTGTTATGGACACACCAAAAGGAACCTTGTCTGTTCACTATAAAGGGACTCATAAATAGTATGTTTGCAATCCTCTATGATAAATCTCCGAATAGTTATTTCCTTAGAATTATATAATTGACAATGTGTTAGTACCTTTTCATCCCTACATTGTTTATTAAGTGTAGACAGCTCTGCTACCCTTTTGCTAATATTGGTCAATGAATATTCACTGCTGACTCCCAAAATTCAGGATTACACATGAAAATTGACACATCCATAGTTCCTCTGCCATTCAACTCCCCACCATGGTAGTAATTGTAATTCATATTTCTTAATCAATTTCTTTGAAATGCGGGGAGGTTACCAAAGGGCTATGTCTAGGCTTTCTCATCCTAATTCATTCCCAAAAATCACCTGCTCCCACTGCCTTGCCATACCCAGACACCCTTATCACTCTTTACATAATAGAATGGATTTGAGTGTAACAATAGAAGCTAGTTCCCCAGTCAAGCTATAGATCCAATAAAAAATATAACCTTTTTCATTGGAGAAATTAGCCCTTTGATTATGTCAGCAGAGCCATGGATATAGCAGATGTTTTCATTATGTATATAGCCCCATACATATAATGGAATTTTCAATTCTGCCTGTTGCAGGCATAAATGAAAGACAATCTTTTGCAAAGGTAAAGTCCGTTTATTGCATCTATAGTGCTAAAGATAAAGAAAGACAGTGAAACACCTGGGGGCAGCGCATTCAATATAATATGGCACACTCTCCTTGCTTGCTCCGGGCGCACCAGAGAGAGTGCGCTGTATTCTGTAATACAGCCCCTAGTCTGCTAAAATTCATTAAAGTTTGGTTGTCGTTTAAACTCTCAGATTCTCTAGAAATTCAGGTTTTTCGAGATTGGAGAGAGGAAGTTCACCAGAGCCTTGTGCCAATACTATTTCAAAAGGGCATAACTTTCTTGATAATGTTTTCACAATCCACTATAAACCATATGCAATGATTTAGGATTAGTTATGTTATAACAAATTAGAGCATTTTGACTTTTAAATATCCATGACAGTTTTTAGCCTTAAATATGTTTCCAATTTAGGTAGTGCTGCGAAGTGTCATTAGTCCCAAAACAGTGTTTTACAAATCAATGAAATTAATAAACAAGTGCATTTATGCTTCACCATATAGACACTGTAGCAATAAATACATGGAATAATGTGTCATTCCAGCATTGATAGTTATTGATTGATATTGATTGAAAATTACAGCTATACATCAAGTCACATGCTCATGTGTAATATCACATTATATGCACACTGGAGAACGTAATAAAACAAAAATAAAATGGAGAGTTATTGAAACTAACTTACTGTAAAGTGTCTCCTTATTAAAACAGTTGATGAGTATACTAAATTGACATATGTGATGGAAAGTAAGGCATGTAAATGATGTACTTATGACGTAATGTATCAGATGCAGTGGATATCTTATAACACAGGATAAGTGTTGTTAAGCATTGAATCTTGAGATTTTTGATCTGCATTTGTTGTTTCTTTTACAAGTAGAACATGTTGTAAAAGCAGATCATGTAGGATAACATTTTTGTGGTTTCATGTTAATAAAACTCACAACTGCTAAACTATAAAAGTGACAAAATAATGTGCAGTAAGGACATTGTGTAAAAATTAAGATGCAATAAAAAACTGTGGTAAGGAAAGAGCCTAAAAGATGCTCTAAAACTCATAAAGTTTCCAAAATTTGTTTTTACAAATTTCTTAGAACACGCCAACCTTAGAGAGTCAAAATGCAACAAAGTTTCACCCTTTCTATTTCTCATTTCAATAGTTCTGCTACAGCCTAGGAGCGGTATGGGCTCGGCAATCTGCTCCCATCTGGTGGTGCACGGTCACCCTTGGCGGAGACAGCGGGGGACC
Organism: Calotriton arnoldi; assembly: GCA_963921515.1. Lineage (NCBI taxonomy): Eukaryota > Metazoa > Chordata > Amphibia > Caudata > Salamandridae > Calotriton > Calotriton arnoldi. Next base: position 170,077 of record CAWUFW010005237.1, read on the forward strand.
ACTTAGATCAGGTGAGATGCATCGGAGCTGTGGTTTGCACTCCCCACAGCCTGAGCCTCAACAGCGGCTGAACAGCAGCTACAGCAGCTGCAGTGTGGGCGGATAGTGAGTTCCACAGAGTGAGGGAGGGAAACCATCAGCTTAGCCTCAGGTTCCACTGCTTATCTTTCACCATGTATAGCTATAGGAACAACAGCAACACTAACAGTAGCAGTAGATTCTAAGCAGCATCAGCTGCAAGGGGCATTGGGGGTATCGTTCAACAGTGTTTGAAATCAAGCAGACCCAACTCTGGAGGTCCAAGCAGGTCTGTGGTGAAGTTTAGTTATGTCCTCTACCAAGCCACACTTTCCAGTTGGCTCAAGTCTACCCCCACTGTTGCCCATTGTCCTACATTTTTGGATAAGAACGAGGTCATCAATAGTGGCTCAAGCAGGGGTCCTGATTGCCGCCTATTGTTCACCTGCTTTCACCTCAAAACCTAAGCACCTGCAAGCAAAACTTACTCTCATAGTGCACCTTTCAGGAGCACCTTCGTAAATAAGTCATTGGACCCACACCTTAGACATTCGCAATTCTACTACCATTTTAATGCAATGGTGCCTAGCATGCTTAGAAGGCAGAAACCTAAGACCCTATAGGCAAGGGCAAGCACATCTGAAAAGGCAAGCAAAAGGATGGGCCCACCTCAAATGAAATGTAAAGTGCTAGGCGCAGACTTATATCAAGGTCACCTAGCCAAGGCCCAGCACAGTAAATTCACGCCTCCAACACTTGAGGATCCATTACAACTTGTTCAGCATCTTCAACAAACCCATTATTATCTCTGCCATTTACACCCAGTTATTATGGAGATTCAAGGCCACTGATGGGTACCCCCTCCGGCACAGCCAAGTCAAATACGCTAGATAAAAGTCTTTCGGCTCCCAACCCAGAGATCGTTATAATTCCTTACTATGTCACAGATTAAGAACTCATTGATCGTAGAGACAACGAACCATGGAATTATCTTACCCCTACTCAACCCGAGGCTGAAATCAATATCACGCAGGATGCAAAAAATGACTCTTCTAACTGGTACAAACTTTCCTCAGAGCTAAATGTAATGTTCTCAGCCCTCTCCAGGCCAAACCTGATTATGGAGAAGCAGCTAATGGCCACTGATGGCTTGAATGCTTCAGTGGAGGTGATTTATGGCCTGAACGTATTAATCTCCAAAGCTCAAAGCGCTCCGCCACCCTCGCAACTGGTGTGCTCAGAGTCTTGTCAAACCATCATATCAAAATTAAAGGCGGTGCTAGACTTCTTAAAACCAATCATAAATGATTTCAAAGGATCAAAACATCAGCCTTTAGCTGACCAGTTGAGTGCCCTTTCAAGCAGGACCAATATGTGCACTCAATCAAATGTAGTTATCATTGCTGCCAAGGTTTATAGTCCCCTGCTGGGGAAGCCCTCATGCCCACCTTGCAATTGGGTCCGATGTCAGAAAAAGGCAGACTGTCCATTAAATCATCTGCACATCTCCTGAAATAGCCCCAGGAGCCCAGGCAACCAGTGTGCCTTTCAAACTGCCTTGTGGGGTGCCTCAGGGCTTGTCTCTGAGCCCTATGTTATTTAATGTATATGTGGCTCCTCTTGCTTCAATTATACGGCAGTCTGGGTTTTCTGTCGTCTCTTACGCAGATGACACACAGTTGGTGGTGTCAGTCTCAAGCAATGTGGAGGAGACCGCTGACCGATTTAAGAGCTGTATGTCACAAGTCAACCAATGGATGCAGTCTAACTGCTTGAAATTGAGTGGCGGAAAGACCGAGGTCCTGCTGCTGGGCGCCGACACAACCTTTTGGTCGCCCAGGTGGTGCCCTGCTAATCTGGGAGACTGTCCTACCCCAGTGCCCAACGTTAAAAACCTTGGAGTCATCTTCGATGACAAATTAACATTTAGTAATCAGATTAACAAGCTCTCCTCCACTGTCTGGTTCATTTTAAAAATGATTAGAAAAATCCGCCCATTTATCCCTCCCGATGCAATTAAAACCTTGGTCACAGCATTGGCCCGTTCGAGATTGGACTATGGGAATGCACTATACCTGGGAATTCAATCCCAGCATCTACTAAAACTGCAACGTCTGCAGAATGCCGCTGCGAGATTGATACTAGACATCCCTAGGTTTCAATCAGTTTCTCATGGTTTAAGAGCCCTTCATTGGCTCCCGATGAAAACACGGATCGAGTTTAAATCTCAATGTCTAGCCTTCAAAGCTTTACAGGGTATAGGGCCGCACTTTCTGAGGACGCATCTGAAATGGTATGCGCCGGCCAGAAGCCTAAGATCAGCCCATACTAAACTTCTGCAGACACCTAAATGTAAAAAGGCCCGATGGGGTGGCAGAAGCTTCCTGTTAGGGACAGTTAAGATCTGGAACCAGCTCCCCATTTCCAAAAAGAGCAGCCCATCACTCTGGTCCTTCAGAAAGGCACTGAAAACCTGGCTCTTTAACAACTGATCTTGATCTTTCTGGATTCCCGCCAATACCTGGCAAACTATCGTTCCTAGCGCCAAGACGCCCACGGGCATTCGTCGCGCTTTACAAATACATAAATCAAATCAAATCAAATCAAATGCAGCCCCTCCACCCCCAAGCCCCAGGTGCAAATCGCTGCAGAAAAGTAATCGCATGATCGCAACCCAGATAGGGCCCCACAGTATTCAACAACAGTGAATGAAACTATCACCCTTTCTGGAAAAAGCGGTGCCCTACCCAGAGCCTAACCCAATCAAATAAATCTCTCTAAGGATCTAAACAACAAAAAAGATTTTATTCCAGTACTTTCTAAAATAAATTGCAAGAGGCTGAGGAAACTAAACAAAAGCAAAAGGGTGAGGAGTTGTCTGTGAGAGTGGAACAGAAGCTTTATCCCTGGTTTGTGAAAAAAACAGTTACAGCGGCGGAGAACCCAAAGTCGACCCCTCATGAAAACAAAGAGGGTTCTCCACCGTCCCCTAAACAGAAGGTTGCAAGTACTGACTGTATGACACAAACAGGGGTTATCCATGATGTGGTTCATGTAGAACAAAAGACGCCTCTATCGCTCCAAAACTCATCATCTTCATCTCTTTTAGCCTCTTGCCTGTGTTTTGTTCAGTGTCTGATTCTTCATTTATAGTCAACCTCAGGAATGAACAAGCTTCCAGAATAGCAGGCTCTCTGGCTCTCCATAGTAGTATGCCATTGGATGGAGCTAATAGTGTCACACAAGGACCTGGAAATAACATATTCAGCTCATGCGAATGTTTTCAGCCCAGGGAGAACATGGTTAGTCAAAACATCTCGCAGCTCACCAATTCACACTACATCCCATTAGGGGCACCAAACCATTTGTCAAACCATCTGCCAACTGATCACAGAGGCCCTGATGAAGGGCAGCCCAATCATGGGAACATGTTGTCTTCAAGTCCTAAATAAGTCCCCTAGGCCAAACCTAGGAATTAATCTCCTGCAATCACCGGGGCGTGACCTCACCAAGAGGATCCTGACACACATCAGGAAGGAGTAATCCTGTCAAAACCATTATATCAGTCCTGCTGCCTCTAAGACTATCTCAATCGTAATATTATTTTCAAGCTACCGAAGGCCCTACCCATCAACTTCCCCTTCTCGACCCATGCAAATAGCAACGTGGCCTTCTTGCCAAAGAAGGATGGCAGCCTGAATGAGACAACTAAACTAACATTTGAATCAAAGGAGTCAGCACTTTCTATGGTGCGCCAAAAAGAGATATTTCAAAGGTGGAGAATAGAAGTATCACATTTTGAACTAAAAAGATTCTGTGCCATCTTTAAATCTGCTAACTCCCACCTACCATACATGCTCCTCCACCAAATCTCATCCATACAGAAAGCATGGATTTTCCTAGCACCTCTATGCTGACATTCTCTTGAGTTCAAGACCAGTATATTCAATTCAGAGCTGCATTCGCCCATGAGATTCAGCAGAGCTGCATCCAAGGAGATCAATGTAAATGAGGGAAACTAAGGTATTTGTTTCTGTACATTGAGAAATGCCACCAATCAAGTGCAGCAAGACTGGTCTTCGCTCCCAGCAAATCTGGGGCAATCTAACCAAGTATGGGAAGGCAGACCCCAGTCAGTAAATAAGTGCTCCTGAACAGGTGAATGCACCCGCGCGGGAGGATCCTCCTTACTTCGAAATTAAGAAAATAAAGCTCTGCTCATGGAAATTGCCGGATGGGAGCAAGTCAAAATCCCAAAAGAAACCATTGCATAGCTAATGCAATTTGATTCCCTCTCTGTACAAGAAACCTGCATCAGCGAGCCCACTTTTTTGGCGCGTTCAGAATAATTTTCAGCTTCAGCACTCAAAAGGGCTACCAAAGGGCCACTCATTGGTGGGCTCGCAATATTGTGTCGAACCACTGTTAACTGCAAAACAGAGAGAATCACTTCAAACAATTCATGGATATTGGGGATTTCAATAAAATTGCCAAATAATTGTCGCCAGAACCTGCTTCTCTTCTGTATATATTTAAACCCTGATAGACAATCTCTTCAAACCAAAGTGGATTATCTCAGTAATTATCTATATGAAATCACCTTGGCCAGTGTGGATGCAGAATTAATTGTCACATGTGATTTCAATCTGAACCTTTTCAACTTCTGTGACAATCTAGAATCCATGAGACAGTTGAACTTAATATGGCATATTCCACCTTCCCTTTTTCAGTCACAATGTCAAGATGCAATAGGCAACATTCTAGTTGTAGCACTTCACTCACTCAAAGCTATGTGCTATAAATGGTCTCCAAATTATAGATCAACCTGTGTCCTTCATGCACGTGGCCCCTAAGTGAGGCGCTATGTTGGATTACACCTTTCTATCACTCTCCATTTCAGTCAGCTGCTGGAATTTCAGATAGGATGCCGGCTATAAAGTGACCTCTTGCCACAGAAGACAGCATTGTTGATACAAGGCTACAAGATAAATTGAACACCTCAGATAGAAGACAATTTTTTTCTCGCCAAGAGATGATCAAATTAATTGGACCGCCATTGTGGAAAAACAGCTGCCGGTTAGGAGGAACGGCTTTGGGGAAGAGTGTACAAACTATTTAAATACAATCACAATCCATAATAAGCATTTCAGTGGTATAACCTGGGACAGAGCAATGTCTAATTTATGCTCAGAGCTAAGGGGTACTTACATGCATACTGTGCAAACTCACAGCAGCACCTTCACGTGGGGTAACATCATGGTATACTGTCAGACTATGAAATAAAAAACAGAAGGAAGCAAAATTAGCCAGATCAATCACCAAGGCAAGTCATGGAGTAGACCAGTGTAAGGGTGAACTTTCCCAACTGTGGAAGCATTATAAGGAGCTGGTTTGTGAAGTCAAGCAAGCGGCGAATGAACAAAACTAGATCTTCCTAATTAAAGTAGCCGCGCCTTCCACCAGCCACCAATTCTGGTAGTGGGTGAATCAACTTACCTTCTTAATAAACCCTTCGAGGCAAAACCAACTGGATAGCACCACATGGAGGCTTACATCACACGCTTGTACAGAACCAATGCTGTGGCCTCAGAACCATCATCTTATGCATTAAAGAAAACTCGAACAAGGCTGCATCTGACCCAGGCCTCCGAGCCACTGCTATGCTACAGTTCCATTAAAATCAAGACATTAGCCTTAGGGAAGATCATCATCAAAGGAAGGAGTTCCAGGGCCCAATGGTCTGCCAACAGCAATTTTCAAAGCTGATCCTTTTTTATGGGCTAAGGCAATGTGCACTGTCTTTGATAATGACTTACTAACTGGCCTGGATCACATATTGTTCCCATTCATAAAGAAAGGGAGCAGGGATGATCCACAGAACTACAGATGGATAGCCCTGCTTTATATGGACCCTACATGTTTTCCATTACTAATTCTGCTAGATCTGCGAGACTGAGCTACCAAGCAAATATAATTCCCTGGTTCCAGACAGGGTTTCGCAAAAGTACCAGAACTACTAACAACATCATGGCCTTCACCCTACTACTTCACAAACCCTCGTCAACAAACAAGCCCTTCATGCATGCTTCATCGATTATAAAAAAAGCTTTCAATAGCATTGAAAGAATCAAGCTATAGCAGAAACTGGGCAACTATGGCCTCCCTGCAAAAATACTAAATGATATCATTGCCCTATATTCCAACAATTGTTTTCAAGTTAAACTCAGTGGTGATGGCACTCTGTCTAACAGAGTATCTATCGATGAAGGGCTAGAGCAGGGCTTTGTCCTGGACCCTATTCTTTTAATTATATTTACCGCCAACATTGAACCCACTTTGAAAACCCCAAAAGCCTTCTCCCGAGACTTATTGGCCAAGCATTCCACATTATACAATATGCCAATTATGCGGTATTGCTGGATTTCTCAGCTATTGGGCTCTCGCACTCTCTCAACAACCTGGCCTCTTACTGCAAGACCAATAGTCTTGAAATAAACTTAGAAAAATGTTTTAATTGTCACCTTTACAAGGATCTGTAAGAGGCATTCCTAGTCATAAAAATTCAGAGAACACACTATTGATAGTCCTAATTCATATAATATTCTTGGCATTGAATTCCAGGCCTCCAGGCCTACACATGGAAGCTTTGCAATAAAGGGCTACAGGGATCACTGCAGGACTATGCAAAATAGCTCACAAACTCACAAGCCCTTTGCTACTATCACTATTGCAAGTCATAAAAGTCAGGTTCCTGCCCTCACTCGTCTATGGTTAGAAGCATTCCCGGATAAATTTGGGGGATGGTTAAATCGGATCCAATCAAAACACTTCTATCAAATTTTTTAGGCTCCCTAACTCTGCCAGGGAATTTCAGATTCGATTGGAATTCTGCCTCATAGAACAAACACTGACACAGAGGACCATTTGATTGAAATTCATGTTCAAATTGATGAAGGCAGAAGCTGGGTGCTTCAAATTCCACCTATGGAAAGACTTGTTTAATCTGCCTGCATCTCCTTGGCAAGTCTCCATTCAGAAGCCTCTGGAAGATCTGCAAATGATAGAACCATGGACATTGAATATTTCATGTAGCACATTCATCACCCTTCTGGGAAGGGCAGTAAAAGCCTTGTCAGCAACAAGGACCTTCTGACTCTACAAGAAAAATCAAACAATCGATATGTAGTTGCAACCTATGTCAAGCTGAAGCCTCAATCATATTTGTCATTGCCCTTGTCAAAACCTTATAAATTAAGGTTTTTAAGATTATGGATTGGCCTATCCGATGCAGGGGAAGCTTGCTGCTTATAGATGTAAACAGGTTTGTGAAAAAATCTCCTGCTGCTTCTGCCTCTACTCAAAGGAACCATTAGCCTATATATACTGTACCAGCCCCTGTTTCGAGTGGGAAAACAATTTTGGTTAAAGCCACTATTTATTGACCTGAACATTATCTTATGTCAGGAGGCAATTGATCAATGCTTCCGTGGCAAGGACTGCAGACTCACTGTCCATTTTGTGGCGTTTATGGACAAGCACCCTACCGTTAAAATTTCCTGGATATCGCTTTAATGTAATAGCTCAACGGCATCTTTGCACTATATCTTTTTAATACAAGACTGGTGTTATAGAAATGTTTTAGATTTTATGACTAGTAGCTTTCTTATGCATGAATTATACAAGTGTAAATAATATTTTAATGGTTTTAATTAACTATTAAAAAAAGATTTCATATTATTACAAGTACCTAACAAAATAAGCATGGCAAACATTAGCTCCACTCTAATGAACAAACACTACACAGGTAAAGTTAACATATGTGCATGAGCAAACAATGACATGCTGAAGTTAAGTGAAACATAGTAATTTAAGACCTGTGCCCTAATCATCTATGATGCAAATCCACCCTCTTATAAAATAGTTCTCTGTTGCCATTTCTTCCTCAGAGGGATATATCATCCTCTCTCTGAAAGAAAATAGAACCACCTAAATAATCACAAAGGGATCAATTTACAAACTTCCCTTTATAGTACATTTAGTAGTACTACAATATTACTACTAATATACTACAAAATGCTACACCTCTGCCTCACCGATCTTTTATGTGCAGAGATCTCCGCCCCGACTGTGGAGATCTTCGCACACCTAGGAGTATGTTTTAGTAGTAACTGTGGGAGAGAGGGGAGAATGGCTGGAAAATGGGGAGTATTTACAACTAAATAGGAGGGGTTTAGGAAGGAGAAGGGAGGGGATAAGTGAGGGCCAGGTAGGGGTTTAGAAGGTGACTTGCACCCTCTCCCTAAAAAGTAAGCTGAATGTGATACACAAACTGCACTTCTATAGTCATTACAGCCAAAAAAGACCCCAAACTGTTGTATATGAACTTCAGCTCAGAGCTGGAGTAAGTCCAGCACCTCACCTAGCCAATCACTTGTGCTGCAACACCCTCTCATAGGAAATACTGGAGGTAGGGGCTTAAACTAGAACCCCATAGGAAATAACATCTAAATATTCATTTATTTTAATGTAACACAATTAAATATAAATTATAAACAAATATTTTATTTTTAAAATATTGTAATTACTTTTTAATTTAAAATAAATAAATATATATTTTTAAATGATGTTGTTTAAAATTAATTCCCTAGAAAAATGTTAGTAACTTTTAATACATAATACATAAATATAAAAATTTGAGTTTAGGTAAATTTTGTTTCAAATTTATCTTAAATAATAATGCTATTTTAATTTAATATACTTAAATTATTTAAATGTTTAATTCGATCTTAAGATAGTAGTGTTGCATCATTTTTTATATTTTTAACTTTATATTCAATAAATATATGCATTTTCTTTATATAAACTTTTAACATAAAACAATTTTAGCTATTTTTTCAAGTTTTAATAAACATTCTACTTTTTCCTAAATTTACCGTAGGGATATCTTTTCCCTGATTATGGACGTTTCTGCCAAGTGTGCAGAACATCAAATTCAGTCTTAAAGTCACTACTATTAGTAACTTTACAGACATATATGATGTTTTTCCTGACTACGCCTCTTGTTACAGGGGTGGGAACATGTAAGTCTACAGTTTTGTGTAACTTTACATTGATAAATGGTGAATAGCGTAATGTAGTAAAGTTACTCAAAAGCGTAAGAGTAAACTTACACATCTAGATTTGTTCATGTGTCAGGTTAGTTTTGTGAATAGCCCCCAACCTGCGGATGTTACTGCAACTTACAGCTCATCCTCTGCTTTATTTCATTTAACGTGTAAAGAAAAAATGTATCTAGTTATAATCATTCAACTGTGAATGACTCAACAATAAGGGGACAAGAAACGTAATCACCTTGGCCCTTGTTTTATTCCCATTATTTTTTTTAATTCTTTTCCTCTGTGTTGCAACTTTTTTGTCATCAAAGGATCTCCTTATGCTTTTTTTCTGTCCATGAGCATATAACTATGCTTTTTATCTATACATTAACATCAAGCACAAAACTGTAACATCACATTTCAACATAGGTCACGTATAACGTATTGAACTCAAATACTACTACATAAATGCATCAAATTGTGTTAAAACACAAGAAAAAGTGCCAAAATCACAAAAAATTAAATACAGATTGATGACATTCATGTGCAATTGAAAACACAAAACTTGTAGGAATACTCAAAATACCAGTCAACTTTTCTTAACCAAAACCAGAGATAATAAACCACTATTGTTTGGTGGTTTGTGAGTCTTTTGGTAATTAGAGACTCTTGGGGACTACTGCATTGACTTATTTTTTAATGGAATAGTCCTTATGTGCATAGTTGTACACTACTGTGTCCTATTCATGCAGGCTGTCTGTGCCCCAATGGATTTTGTCAATGTGTTTCGAACCTTCTATGAATTACAAGGTTCTCCTCAGGACTTGGACTGGTTGTATTGTCTTCTCCGTTCTGTATCTTGGTACTCGTGCATTATATCCTTTAGGAATGCAGTCAGACTGCTCTTTATGCTGGAAATATTTTGGTTATATTTGTTTGATGTGGCAGTTACAACGCGGTCTGAAAACTCCTCTTTCGGTAACCTTTTGGAAGTCCTACCTAGAACTTATTGTTGCGTCATTCACAGTTGAAAGATTACAACTAGATCAATTTTTTCTTTACATTTCAAATGAGGCCCAATCAAATTTGTAAATAACAGCCCAACCCCTCTTTTTATATTTATTTCATTTAACAGCACGCTCTTCTTTGCATTCATGTACAGCCCAAAATCATAGAATCCTAAAGTTGTAGGTACACTCATGTTCTCAGTATCAAATATGACAATCAAGCACCTACTCATCACAATTCTCAGACCTCACCATGTGGTTTGGCATGCCAAACAAACCAACAATACACTCACTAAACACCATATTGGATACAATACACCATTTACATTTGACAAAGGACCCTACCACTCAGCCATGTTCAACGCTGACCACTCAGCAAGATTGATTGCTGGTAGTGTTTTGACAGTTCATTCCACTATATTTGCTATGGAGCAGAAATTCCATCCACAGTCCTCACAGTTTCAACACAGTTGTGATTCAACCATTATCTGACACTGGAAAAAGTCAGCATTATTGGCCTAGCCAGCATTTTTAACAATTCAAATCAAAAAGACAGATCAGTTCATTCATTTATAGGTAACTTTCCAAAGTTTTCAGCACAGTCCACCCCTAAGAAACACACACTCCAAATTATTGCCCACAATGTTCATAAAGCTAAAAAAGTCAGACATCTTCTGATGTGTAAGTGGCTTCATGATAAACAAGGCAAGATAGGCTAGTAATGTGGCTGTAACATAGATATAACATGGCAACAGAATGCAATGTCAAAAAGGCACTACTATCAACTCATCATCTAGAAGAGTTATCAAGGAATTCTGCAACCCAAGTACTATAATCAGTGACATCCCCATCTGCCAGGAAATATGCAACAAGCTATCAGTTACGTCACATAAAATCTTAGAAATAATACCAGAAGTACATCTTAGAAAGAAAATGCTATCATCAACCCAAAAGATCAATGAGATCTGAAAGATACTAGAAAAGCAACCCTCACCCAACTTAACACCACCGGTCATCTATAGCTAATTCATTTCATGAAATCTAGCAAAATGGCATAGTCAGCATGGGTTTCTTATTCACCAGATAGCATCAAGAAAATGCAATTATTAAACTCTACAAGTAAATAAAAAAAAAAAATGTAAATCCGTATTTGTAAAGCTTACGGGTCTCAAGGCGCTGGGGGCCATCGTGGAAATTAAGCGAGCTATTGCCCAGAGTCACATGGTGCTGAGCTGAGCTGCCGCCGGAGCCGGGGATCGAACCGTGAGCCCTGTGCTCCGAAGTCAGCTGCCCTGGCCGCTGCACCACACCTCTCCACTGTACCTCTACAAGTGATCACTTTTATTCACTGTTCAATTTCTAGAGTTATAATTCTATACCTGTCGTAAATTCTCAAATCAGACCAGTCCACAAAGAATGCCCCGTTAGCCAAAATCATAGTGCTAAGTATGAATTGTCTCCAATGAACCTGACCCAGAAAAACTATAATGTAAGCAGTACACACGGCACCTTAATCATAAAAAATGAATTAAGTAAAATGCAGAGTTCCCAAAAGACTCATGCCTACAAGCACCAAAATTTAAGGCTTGCAGAATAATTGATTCCCCCTAATACTCCTAAGAGTGTCTTGCTACAGATTTGCCAATGATAAGCAGGTATCCCAGTGAGTCTTATGGAATTTTCCACATGACCACAATAGGTAGATGAAAAAAATCCTCCCCAATCGTAACCCAGACATGACATTTATGTTTGTGGCAATGTAGTTCATATGTAGCCTTTAGGTAGGGTCACACATTCCTAACCAGTGCATCCAAAAATGTAAGCGCCTTCAGACACTATCACCTCTTATTAGAATATTCATCAACACATTAGTCTCAACACGCCCATGCCAACCCTATATGCTATGCCATGTTGTATCCATCAAGGCATTCTGTCAAAGACTGGACATGAAGAAGAGCGCTTTTTTTCCCTTTGTAATTATCCAACGAAAGGACAACTCATCCCAGTAGCCACTGGGCCACCATACATTTAATATACACGTGAAAGGTATCCTATGTCTCTTGAAGATGGCTGCAGTTAGGAAAAAAACTCAGAAAGAAGCAAGACACCAAAAGTACCCTGAGTCAAAGTAGAGGAAGAGCTTAATACAATCTTCCAGGCTAAAGAATCTAACTGGGAAAACAGCTGCAAAAAAACGAATCAGGCTCAACAGGTATCTACGGTGGGTGACGAAGCCAATGAAAACTAAGGGAAGCAAAAGCAATGCAGTGCATTCTTCTCAGACCCAAACTTCTTTATATAGCAATAGAACTGGAAATGACTGCAAAAGAAAATGTTCAAAGATTGTCTTGAACAAGGAAACTAACGACACAGACTGGGAAGTTGATCATCTTGATCAGGAATTCATGTAATTCTAACCACGCCTATCAGAGGAAAACAGTGTTGTTCCTTTAAGGCAGTCATCAGAAGAGATTTGAACATCTGACATCCTGGACTGTGCACATAGCAATCGGCTGCAAGTGGAAATCTTTCAGGGGTAATGCACACATGAGTATGCCTGTGCTGGCCCAGGGTACTGAGCGAAGCAGTTGAGAAATCCTTTCTGCATGCCAAGTGTGCCGCCGCAGCAGAACCAAGTTCACTCTCTGGTGAGTTCTGACTTTGGATTTAACACATATACTGAAAGGTTACTGGCCCTAAGCTTCTTGCTTTGATTAAGTAGCACTCATTTCAGGTTATCGCTATACCCTATGAGTCTTCTTTGTGTAGGTTACCCCATGGAGTTACCCAAGGCTCCTCACTGAGTCCCATGATGTTTAACATGTATATCCGCCCGTTGGTGAATATAATGGAAAATCACGGCCTGCCTCTATACTCCTATGTGAATGACACGCAAATTGTCATATCATTTTCTACAACAGACAACAGTACCTCACCCAACATGACCCGCTGTGGAAAGGAAGTGACAAACTGGATGCGGCTTAACTATATGAAATTAAATGGGAGCAAGACGGAAGTTCTATTACTGGGTAACCAGCCCCAATAGTGGGGCTCTCATTGTTGGCCAGAGGAGTTTTGGACTTGTCCTACCCCAAGGCACAGAAGGATCTCGGTTTATGGCTGGATGATAGACTGACTATGGATCCACAAAATACTACGGTAGCTGTCCGCTGATTTGGCATGCTCAGATGCCTAAGAAATAGATACTTTGACGTCTATCTTCTGAGACGCAAAACATGATTGTTCAGGCCCAAATAATATTTTCTTAAGTTAGCTTTGATCATTTCAATGTCTGATGTACCAATGTCATACCTCACCCAGTTTGCAGGTCGCTGTTCTTTGGTAAGATCCTGAACCCACCTGTAAGCATCACATACATTGTAGCCATGCAGCGATTGGTGAATCTTGTCTCTGTAATGAAAAGAAGGCTTTTATTTTTGATAATGTCCTATAAGTGTATATGTTCTGAACTTGTATAATGTCCTGAATGTGTATAATGTCCTGAATGTGTATATGTCCTGAATGTGTATAAAGTCCTGAACGTGTATATGTCAAGGAATCTGAGCGCTCACTTGGAGTCTCAGCTATTATTGGACCAACAATTACACGCCTCTGTGAAATCTGCCAATTTCCACCTTCCACCTATATGGGTTATAAAAAATCAGATCTTTGTTATCTAGGAAACACTGCAAACTACTAGTTCAGGTTATAATACAGAACGGCAAAGTATGTAAGCCTTGCCAAGATACCAATTCAAAAAGAACAATAAACACAAAAGAGCAAGTCATGTAATTTATGGCCTGTATGACCCTCAACTGACTTGGCTTGCTATGACCTACAAGCATCTAAACTTGATCTACAGAATAATCTTTGGGGAAGCCTCAAAATGCATATTAAATTTCTTAATTCCTAATGTTTGTCCAGATTTGAAGGCATATCTTTATAAATGGCTGAGACAAAACAGTGTAGCAATGTTCCTGGCTAATGACTAGCTTTCCAGTTTGCGGTACAAAAGAAAACAACACAAGCTCAAGCTACAAGCATGAAGATCAATATGATCCAATATTGCCTCTGCTGAAAGTCAATGCTTTTAGTCCCCCCTGCATCCAGCCCATGTGGGCCTCCTCTATATAATGTACATCATTTTGCTTATCCACATAACTTTACTTATTATCAAACATTTTAGTCTTGCTGCATGTTTCTATTCTAATTTAATTCTATACTATTGTGTCTATAAATGTCTTGTTATCCATATGACCTAACTATGATTTATTGCACACTGTAAATAGCAGCTGGCACCTTGGCTTCAGTTTTGATCACGTGCAGTAAAGCATTTCACATGTGGCCTTCTATACTGAGAATATGATCTCCCTTGTCTCTCTTCTGACTATTTGAGTACCTGAAACCCTTGGTTTGAGCTATCCAACTTTCAAAATTATGAGTTCAATAAAATGGTAAGCATTATGATATTGGGTTCTGAAACCTTACAAATATCAAAACATAATTTATAAATTTTTGTTTAAGTCTGAAAAAAGGATATATATATATATTTGCTTGGGTACAATTTTAGAATCAATCACTTTTTTATTATATTCTGTTCCTGGTTCCAACAGATGCCATCAGATGCCATAAATCTTGGACATCAGGCAGTAGTTTTTCTATTATACCCCTGCCTCAAACAGAAGCAACAGACAAGGGGGCATATTACTAAGGTCCGGCGATAATTATCGCTCAGCGCGCTTAGCGCGAGGATAATTATCGCCGGACTAACGCTGAATTTTATCACTGAGATAGCGTGTTATCAGCAACGCTCATCTCAACAGTGATAAAATTGCAAGCGCTAACTGCCAAATGTGCGATTATCGCTGGAAATCCAGCGATAATCACACAACTTTTGGCGATAGCTTGCTGATAGGGCAGGACAGACTCAGCCATGATATCCACCTTCGATTGGATATCATGGCTAAGTCATACTGAGAGCAGGCGTTAGAAAAGTAGCGCTAACCGCGGTTAGCGCTACTTTTCTAATCGCTCTGCATGTTCGCCTGCAGCTTGATAATAGGAGAAATGTCGGTTAGCGACATTTCTCCTGTTATCCTGGGAAGGATCGCCCACTTTGCATCTCATTAGAGATGCAGAGCGAGGCATGGGGAAAATGGGTGCTAACATGCGTTAATGCATGTTAGCACCCGCCTTGGTAATAGGGCGGTAATATTATCTTCGCTTTTTTGGCTCTTAAAGCCAAAAAAGCGGAGATAATGGCCCTTGCTAATATGCCCCATGGTCTTTAACTGATATGTGTAGATATTCCCATGTTTTTAGGACAGTGTTCATATCTCCTTCACGCTAATGTAAAATTATCTGTAATTGATGAGGCATTTTCTCATGTTTCTGGTACAACATAAGGGCAAGGTCTTGCCCTGAGCATGAACCTCTGTTTTAGGAGCAAATTCTTGTCATTACCAACTTTTTCTATGTTTATCAAAATAACAACAATATGACCATCATGCAGGTTAGGGGAGGTGGCTGAGGTTTCACTTTCCAGGCTTTTTTCCCTTTCCCTGCTTAAATCTGTATTTCATCTTAGATCTTGTTACAGGCCCCCTATTCCGATAGGGCCAGCAAGGAATTAACTCTAATGGATGACCACTCCAAGATGGCTGACACAGCATTTGAGGCTGACTTGAGTTAAGTAGTAGACCACAAAGGACTTGATTTCATATCTATGTATGTTTCTCTTATCAAGTAAAAGTTTGGATTTATGATTAACAGTGGCCTACACTTCCAAGATGGTTGTTACAATTTTAAAACCCAATTAGGCATGTATGTGGATAGTTGGGTTGTTACAATTTTAAAACCCAATTAGGCATGTATGAGGATAGTTGGAGTGGTATCAGCATGGATTCTGACAATTAACCATAAGGTTATTGACAGAAGTGAAGCAAGTGGGATTGATGTAAAGCTGAGGGCTCACCGCCACACTGGAACGATTTTTAGAGTGGGGGGTGCTGGCCAATAATGTCACCTCAAGATAGGCATAGGTGTTTCTGCAGATTGAAAAACATTTGAAGACTTCCATTTCTGTTCATTCTCATCTAAACTCAAGTTTTATAGGGGTGCTGCAGCGCCTCCCGCACTCATAGTTCCAGTGCCACTGCTCCTCCACCAACAGGCAATGCCTAATTTACTGCTCTATGCCCCATTTATATTTCTTTTTGCAATTGAGAACTTTAAAATTAGGAACACGTTCCTAATATTTATGTAGCTTGTGCTTTTACATGGAACTCCTTTTTTGGATATTTACTGGATTATTGTGCTTCATTGTTTTGGTAATTAGGCACAACCTTTTTTCTGTCGGTGCAAAATTCACTTTCGTTTGAAACACATTAGATTGGGGATTGTTTTTGAGAATTACAAGGAAAGAGGAGTAAGGGAAAGTGGTGAAAATAATCCGAAGGCACAATTTAAATTCTTTATTGGTCATTTTTCAATGATTTTAGAGGCTATGGTACATCCAAAGGCAGTTAGACACAACCCTTTTCTGTTGGAGCAGCATGAACTTTCATTTGAAATGCTTTTAAGAAATACAATGAAGGAGGAGCAAACGAAAGAGATGAAAATAACCTGAAGACACTATTTAAATTGATTATTGGTCATTCTGCAATGTCAACATTTGTGATTCCCTCAGGTGAAATCTTGCATAGAATTCTCTCTATGTAGAGAACACAGATTTACTTCTTAGCTTTTCTTGGAAAATTATGTTTTATGGGTGATAAAGTTGGAATCAAGCTATATTCAACTGTAAATTCAGAAATTGTTTTTTTAAAGTACTAATATAAAATACTTATTTTCACTGTGCATATGTTATTAACTAACTGATATTTCCAAATCGTGACACACTGAAAATCCACTGTGTTTGTGTGCAATAATCATTGTGCAAATGTGAAAAAATAACTATGCAATTTGTAGGGAAAGGGACATTATCAAGCAGCAGATGAAAATGTCTGAGGCAGTTGTGGCTCCAAGTGAAGCAAACATACCAGTGAAAATAAAGAAGTAATATTCATTAGGGGTGGGCGGAATTTGCGTAGTCGCGTTACGCAAATCTCCGCGAAATTGTTAAAAATCTCAGTGAGCATGTAGAAATTCCGCGAAGATGCGGAATTGCTTGTCCCGCCCGTTCGCGATGTGTTTTTGCGTGCTCGCGGGGAAATATATCGCTAACTTGCCCATGCGGTCGCTAATGGGTGCTGCCATCTTGTTTTTCACTTGTCCCGCCCGCTCGCGATGGTTATTTCCTGTTCCGGGTCGCGTATTGCATGCACCCGCCCTCTCGCGATGCTTATTTCCAGTTCCGGGTCGCGTATTGCATGCTCCCGCCCGTTCGCGATAAGTATTTCCTGTTCGGGAACGCGTATTACGTGTTTGCGATGCTTTTTGCGTGCTCGGGGGAGAAATATCGCGCGAACTTGCCCATGCGATCGCAATGGGCGCGGCCATCTTGTTTTTCACTCTATTGCTATGGTTCTGGGCCTGCTTTTCAATCCTCCCTCTATCTTTTCAATCCTTTGTTTCTGGAAACTTTTTTGGGATCTTTTTTATTTATTATCTATCTCTCTATTTTCCTGATTCTATATTTTGAGTTTTTTTCTACTTTTTGTGTGTTTTTCACTACTTTTTCACTCTTTTTCTATTACCTGCTTTTTCATTTCTTTTACTTACTTTTTTAATTCCTACCTTTTCTTTTCCACCCCCCGCCTACCCAGAACCATGGCAAAGGGCCACAGGGCTCGTCATAGCCAGAGCCGCGACCGCCTTCCTTGCAGAAGGCGGCACCAAAAAGGGGTGCAGGCACGGGCCTTATTTGGTGAGGCGGAGGTGGCCGCACTGGGTTTTTTTGTGCAGCGCCACCTCCCCTTAACCCTGGCAGCAGGCGGCAGGCCTGGGTCCGGGTACGGGCTCCGGGAGCATCGGCAGCGGTGGGGCAAGGTGCGTCGGGCAGTGTTTCGCTGCTCTGGTGTCCGGCGCACCAATAACCAGCTGACGCACCGGTGGTCCGTTATTCTGGACCGGGAGCAGGACCTGCTGGACCTGCTAGGAGTGGAGGTCCCGGGCTTGGTGAGTAGCTATTTAATATTACTACTTTGTGTTCTTCTGCTCTGTGTTATATATTGCGAATATTTTTTTTTCCCGACCAGCAAGAATGCTGCTGCTTACATTACAGGTAAATTACGTTTAAAAATCTTCTGTGATTGTTATGACACAGGCGCTCGGCGCTACTAATCTTACTTGTTTGCAACTTTGCGCTCGCTTGGCCTGATGATTATGTAAGAGTTTACTTTAGAGAACTTAAGTTAGGTAATGCTAGAGAGACTCTAGTCCTTCCTTTGTTCTCCTGCCACTAAGAAGGGATAGTGGTGGATTGATAGGTTTAGTTACTTATTAGTTGGTAATTTTTAAGTGGTGTGCGTGACGCATCCTCTGTCACATCACGTGCTGTTGAGTGCTGCTTACCCCAGTCCTTAGTAGAACCTTTTGTAGTTTGTTTAGTGAGTGTTAATAGGCTTATATCATCACTAGCAGAACATCAGCAGCAACCAACCAACAATTTGGTGTATGCAAAAATGTATGCATGTGTCCTCCATCTATGCATTTATGAGGACTAAAATAAATGGAAATGCAGACTTACTGAACAATTGGCCCGTCTGGATTGGAATAGGTGGGCTAGGTCAGGTGGTACTTAGGCTTACTGGACGGTCCGTGAATCTCGCAATACTGCTTGTCGATCAGATTAGATAGGTCAATTTTATTGCAATTGTTGTTCACAAAAATGTTTTTGGAGCGTATTTCAAAATATTTTATTTGTTTCACACCAAACTTTAATTTTTGTCTCTTTTTTTATGAAATCTTACATGATCAGCACCCAGGGGCAAGAAGACGGGGTCACAGGCGGCGGGACAAGAACATCAAGATGCCTCCCAGGGCCAGGACCGCTCCTCTACCGAGGGCTCTGCTGCTGGCCCCAGTAAGTCCTCCAGTGGTTAATATTAATAATTATATTTCCCTAACTTTTCCTGCACCTTATTTTTTCCGAACTATTATTTCGGTTTCCTAATTCTATTTTTTACAAATTCTTCTTCGATCTAGACTATCTGTTTCTAAATTCTTGTTATCCCTGCCTCTAACTGCGTCTGCTATGACTCTCTGTACTACTACTATTAGTCTGTCTGTAGCTAAGCTTGCCCAGTTGGCCACTCTTTATTTAAAAGGTTTTAAATAAAACTCAGATTCACCAATAGCTCTAGCCATTGAGTCCAGTCCTTTGGGTTGTCCTCTTCTACTACTTCTAGTCTTCTTAAACTTGAGGCTTTTCGACAATGCCCAACCAGATTTTACTATTTTTGATAGGATAGGACATACTACTACTGTTGTAGGGATTCTGCACATACAGAACTTTGCACAAGAAAATAGGACGTTGGTGATGGGAGGTTGGACCTTCCTCACACCTCAATCAGAAGCCACCACAATCCCCTGACCGACTAGTTATAGTGTCTCATTAGCTCTCCGAACCCCCACCCCAAGATACCCAATGAGTAGACAACCCAGAACATAACACTCCCGACCTCTCAGTCGCGGAAGCAATGCACACCCTTTCGCTCACTCACTCGTGTAAGTCCACACCAAATACCACCGAGTCTATGTAAGTTCAAAAGGTTTATTTTCAACTGACAAGCTCTGTACGTTGTTCTATAATGCAGCAGCAACAGCAAAATGCATAAGATTAAAACACTAAACATTGTTACACTTAGTTACACTTACAACTACAAGTCCACAGAAGACAAAAGGCGAAATCATGATAACTGAACAGTGGTGGAAGAACCACCCTCCCCTTGGTAGGAATATAGTTTATATAAAATTATAAATGAAGATCTCTGGGCGAATTCTGGGGACCCCTCACCTTAGATCAGGGGTCTTCAAACTGTGGGGCGCGACCCCCAGGGGGGCCGCGGAGCGATGCAAAGGGGGTCGCGCCTTCCCAGTCACACTTCTGCCGAGGCCCAAGGGCTTCAGCCCCCCCTCTTCCCCCGTCCTGCGTCTCAGCCCGGGCTGCTGCAGTGCAACTCGAGCTGCTGGGGGCTCAGCTGGGCAGTGTCTGGAGTCTTATCTCCGGCACGCCCGAGTTTTTCACAGGTCTTTAAAGACCATTTGCATATTTACATGCCTTTGTAAACTGGTTACAGAGGCTTAGTTTTTTCCTGGTTCCAGTACCCCCTGGGCCCCCACTCTGCCTATTCCTTACATTTGTATTTTACATTTACTGCTGCAGTGTGAGAATGCATTTCATGAAAAGGAATATAAAGTAGGGTTGCCAAAAGAAAAATGCCTGCCGTGTTTTGTTTAAAGAGCCTGCAAAGACCTCCTCTTGACACTAAATAGACTTATAAATAAAAAAGTATGTATGCATTGGTTATGTGACTTTTCTGTCTTTGTTCTCTTTAATTATCAGTCATGGATCATTGAGGCAGCCCTAGAACACAATTAAAAGTGCTTTCTATTTATATTTGCTGTTCGAAGTATGCACAGATAAGTGCTTAAAATACAGCTTTAGGTGACTGCTTATTTTTGTACCGACTGGGCCATCAAAATAATCTGCTGGCAACCCTAACCATAGGACTGGAAGTTTGTTGCAGGATCAGCACATTATTTATTTCCTCGATCCCCGATTAATGCCATAATAGCAATAGTTTAACTTAGATCTTAAACCCTACGCCGCCGTCCATAACATGCTGAGTTACTTCAAGTGTCTGGGAATGCACTCTGCATTCAGACAACTCACTCGTCATTCTCGCCCTTCACTTTCACGCTCACCCTGCATTCACAGCGATCACAATGCACTCACACCATTCACCCGCTCACCCTGCACTCACAGTGATCACTCTGCACTCACAATGCACTTGCGCTGTTCATCCTATACCTCACCCTGCAGTCACACGAGTACACTACTCATCCTGCACTCATGTGACACTTCACTCACCTGTCCCCCTCACTGCTCAATATGCAACTCACTCAAACAAGCCCATCAGTAATCATACACTCATTCGTCCCATTCTGAACTTGCATCCGCACCTAAATTCATAAGCCACCTCACTCACCCTGCAGTCACTCCTCTTACCCTACTCTCACACTGTTGCATCGCTCACCGTGCACTCACATGGGCACTCTTGTCACCCACACAGTGCAGAGGGTTAACGTTCCTGCTACAAAGAATATGTACCATGCAGATCACAGAAATGAGTGTGAGTAAACTATGAGTAGCGCTATAAAAAAATGAAATGTTTGTCAGAAAGGTGCTATAGAGAGATGAGGTGAATTGTTGGTGAGTGGCAGTGAAGGAATTCATGGAGAAGGAGGAAACGGGGGTGGGGCACCAAAAAGACTGTTGCACCGTGTGCGACCAGTGTTAGGACCAGCCCTGGCTGGGAGTGTTAAAGGTGAAGTGAGAGGTTGAATGGGGAGAGTTCAGAAGTTGTAAAAGGGGTGAAAGAAAATGGCCTGCAAAGTGAGAGAGGGATCCGGGGTTAGGAGAGGACAGAGGGATGGAAGGGAGGGGGTGAGAGGAAAGCTGCATGGGTAAACTGCTTAACTCTGCACAAAACCGCCAGGGTTTTAAGGGACCCCTGCTTCTCCCGGCCAGGGCCAAGTGAGCTTCTAATGTGGCAGCACGTATTCCTGCGGAGTGGAAGGCCCTTCACAAAGGTTGACTAGAAATCTTTCTGATGTTAATTGCTGTATTTTGGTTATACACTGGTACTGATGGGGTGAAATCTTTCCTCAGTGTTACTGTGTACACGGCATCACATAACATCATTTACCTTTTCTTCCCACACAATTTAGTTAAGCCTGTCACGTAATTTGGTCCTCACCTGCCTCATAATTCCAGTAGCCCTGCCTACAGGTTTAGAAATTTTGTCAGGAGGGGGTCCTTACGCCTCAAAATGTTGACAGGGGGGTCTCGGCATCCAAAAGTTTGAAGACCTCTGCCTTAGAAGAACCTAGTACTGGTTACATCATAAGCTCTGCAAAGCTCTGGTTCATAGAAGGGAATCTTCCATCTGTTATGAGAAAAATGGTGCGCGTTAGTATAGTGCAAGCATTTCTCAGTCGTGCCAAAAAGTGTAGTATTTTTATGGATAAGCAATATGGACTAAGACCAGAACTCCATAACAAAGTGGCTTGTTTTTCGACCTTGTACGCAGCGCTCAGACAGTAGCAGTATGAGCTCATGTGGGCTCAAAGGCGTCTTACACAACAAGCTGCGAGGTAACTTGCGCAAAAATAAAAGACACAAAGCAAAAATGGTTGCATGGCTCTGGGTAACTTAGAAAAGACTAGAATGACCCTAGGGACCATATAACACTACTAGTGTCTACTCTACTACCTGATTTGTACTAGTGATGTATGTTGTATATGTATTATGTATGTATTAACTTTTTTTTCAATCTTGCTAGTGAAAAATAGGGGGAGTTGTATATGGCATCTGAAAAATGTGTAATGTTTTTTCTAGGCGTACTACCGACCACCAGTACCGGGGCCAGCGGCGAAGGTGACACGGCCGCTGAGGGTGCAGGAGGAGATGCGGCAGTTGCAGGAGGAGCTGCAGGAGGTGAGCCAGCAGCAGTGGCGGGCGGTGGTAAGTTATATTCCTAATCCTTACTTATTGACATTACACTCGCTGCAAGGGTGTAATGTATACTGTACTGTTGAGACTTAAGTAAGAAGTTGTTGTGAACGGTTGAAGAAGACACCCTTTACTTAGCATTAGCAATAGCATTAGCAGCGGGAGTGTACTGTTGAGTAACCAATGGCCTCTTCTATCTGACTTCAACTCAGCTGTGAAAGTTTTATGGAGAAGACTAAAAGTCAGATCAGATGACCTTGATGGATGGGTTGAACGAAAAGGGAAAGAAGGGTGGAAGGAGGAAGGACGGGCGAGATTTAATATTTATGACTGGCAGAGAAGGATACGTGGGATGCATGCATAGGTGTCTGATAGGAATCAGATGCATGGGTGGTGGAATGCCTGAAACTCCCACAAATGTTAGAGGCCGAGGTAGTGGGAGGATAGATACATACCACAAATGTTATGTACTGTGCTTGCTCGTGCTACTGTGCCACTATGTGTAGAATTAATTTGTCTTACTGCTTTGCTAAGAGTATATTTTACAATAGTCTTGTTTTTTCTTCTTGATATAGCTACTCCTTCCAAAGTGAAAGTAGACAGGAAGGAGTTGGCAGCCAAGGCCCGGCGCCGGAAGCTGGAGGCCATACAAAGTGAATACCGGCGGCTGGTGGTTCTGGAGGAGGAGGAGGAGGAGGCGGTAGCAGCTGCAGCCTCCTCCAATGCCCCGGGCCCCAGCCACCCCCCTCCAGTGTTACGGCGCCACCGTCTGGCAGCCGCCAGCCGCCGTACTTCATTAAATAGCACTGCTGCCCCCCCCACCTGTGGATGCAATTGCCGCGCATTGAAGCGCTGCGTGGCCCGTCTAGAGGAGCGTATTCGTGTCCTGGAGAGGCGAGCCCGCTGATGAACAGACCCTGTTGATTGCCCCTTTTTTATTGCTTATTTTGGTGGGTGGGAATCGGGCGTTGGGGTTTTCACTTTTGGACAATTGGACATTTAATTTGTTGGACTTTTTCGTTCCGGGCAATGGACATTGGTTGGGGTTAGGGAGAGGGGTGGGTCAGGTGTTGTTGTGGGATTTTTTTACATAGTTTATTTTTGTTAGGGGATTAAATTATATATTTATACTTTATATACGATGTTGTTAATGTTTTGTGGGTGGGGTTACTGTTTTACGTCACACTGTTTCCTTGCTGGTGCAGGGCCACAGCCAGTGTTTGATTTAAATAATTGGCTGACTTAGTAAGACACAAACAGATAGGTGCGGTACCCCTCACTGAGGGACTAGTCCTGCTAGTACTGTCAGTCTCTCCTCCTAGTCTATGCATTATGCAACTGGACTCAAAGGGGTGTGTGAAATAGAATTAATGAAAAAATTTCCATTATTAATTATGCCTCCCCCAAACTTCTTCTCTTACCTGTGCTTGATGTTTAACTTAGGCACGGCGATGGCTGCATGGTGATGAGGGTTTTCTTTCCCAACATGCCATGGTTGTGGTGGTAGTAGTAGTAGACCCTGGCAGTAGCATTTGCAAAAAAAGAAAATGAGACAGTCAGTCGCCTGAGAGAGACTGTGGGAGGAGTAGTAGAACGAAGTACAGTACGGAACTTACTGCCAAACAATAATATGCCAAAATACAATAAAACATAATGGTGGCGGGGATAGCCTAGTACATAGAGTTACAAACTCTAGCTGTGTCGAGTCACTCGACTAGGCCTACAGTACACTCGACACAAGCGTAACCGTTAGTGCTGTGTAGGAGGATGACAGCAAATCCAATCGATGCCGGCAATTAATGCTGATGGATTAGGTTCCTTTGGTAAAAAAATTATCTCGCAAATGTACTGCTCATGGGTGGGCAAGCAGAAGAAGATCTTCGCCCTGCCTTGAAATTGAATTAGTGTTGCTTTTGCCACATCCGCCCCAGCAAGCGTGTGATAAATTATTAGTGTACATTTAATTTAGTCACACCTCAATAAGTCACACAGCCCGGGGGAAGAGGGTTAGGGTTTGATGAATGGTTGGGAAGGGGGTTTGGGGAAAGGTTTGACAAAGAAAAACAGTACGCATGGACAACAACAAAACACAATCTTGGCAGACAACCATATCCATAAATCTGTTAAGGGAGAAAAGGAAATGCATGCATGATGATGATAACTTGATGGTTAATGATAAGTAGTACTTACTAACTACTACTAGACAATTAGACAGTACAGGGCAGCAGTATATTATGCAATTTGCCTTGCCTGTCTGCCCTCCGAGAGACCCGAATTACATACAGTTTCTGTTCTGTTGTACCGGCCCGGGCTTAAAGATAGCAAAGAAAATTAAAAAATAGCTGTAGGGATGAATTGAATTATAAGCAGAGAGCAAACATAATAATAACAACAAAACACACAGTAGTAATGATTGAAGACAAAAAATGAATCAAATTATTTAAAAGATGAAGAAAGTTGATACTGTTACTGTATGTTATCCTGGTCAAAATGGGGAGTTGTATCTCGGCATTCTTCTTGGTCCTCCCTTCCATGGACGCTCCGGCCATCAATCTTGGGTGACGCCACTGCCTGCCTGGCAGATGTAGATTCATTAGTAAGGTGAGTGAGAGTTGTTTTTCCCAGTATAGCACAGGGTAAGGGCCGGCCTGTAATTGTAGATGGAAAAACAAAAGGGATATTGAAAAATCAAGTAGAAAAAAAATGCATAAATTACGGTGGAGTGCATCAAGAACACTTTCAGAGGCGGCATGGATACATCATGTCTACTCTAGTCTGTTTCCAGCATTAACCTCCAACAACAACAGGACAGAGCAGGCCCACGGCACCCGTGACCCATCCTCCATTTAGCGTATATTTTTTGACAGAGGCAGACAAAGCAGATATACAGCAACATAGCATTTTACAAATTAAGTGACTAAATCAATGCTCCGCTGTCAGTCATACCACCACACTCGACTCCACCACTACACAGACATGTAGGTCTGCAGTGGTTGTTGTTGACTTGTTTACCTTTTATGCCACTAATAAAACGCCCTGAGTTATTCCATCAATCATCTCGGATCGTACTGAGTGACTGCGAAGATATTATGTCACTGTGGTCATCATCATGGTGTGTTGTCCAACTCAGTGTGCAGTGTACAGATTGAGTCTCCTTTCCATATTCAAAATGCAATGGATCGGTCTGCAGTAGAAGTAGAAATTTGTTATTAAAAAACAAGAATGGAAACAAACATTGCATTAAGTTACTTTTAGTGTGTAGATTAGATAATAGTACACAATGAATTAACTTCATGCACTACAAACAACAACAACACAAATCACTCAGTCAGCATCCAATAATGCATGTCATCATTCATTACCTGTTCCTTCTCATCATCAGTTAATGGGCAGTCTCTCTCGGCTCGGAAAGGAGGATAGCTATAGTAGTCATCATCATGTTCCACTTCTTTTGGAGAGACTCAACGAGGCAAGATTTTCTTTTTTCTTCGATTATGCTACATCCAATCATCATCTGGCTTGAGGGCAATAGATTTAGGGTGATTCAGGAGGATGGAGGAGCAGGACTAGGAGGAGTGGACTGAAATGCAGACAGCTGAAACTCATATATGGCAATAAAAGACGAAGACGGTGGTGATGGATTTGTTGTGATTTGAAGTTTCCAACCAGAAAGACAGACACACAAATAAAAGTAAATAAGGGAGGACGACAGTAAGAAGTGGAAGCCTAGTTGTCAGGGAAGTATAGCTCGTCCTCAAACTCTGGGGGTTCAACCAGAAGTAGGTAATCAGCATCTAACACGCTACTTCTGTTACCTGAGCCACTGTCCTCATCTTCCTGCGTTGATTCATGTATTGTGTAATTCGGTGGTATAAATTGCTGATTCATTTTGATCATGGTTAACCTCTCCACGTTTTTGGGTGAGAGACTGGTCCTTTTCACTGTTACAATGGAACCAGCAGCACTGAAAACACGTTCAGAAGAGACACTTGCGATAGGGCACGCCAGATAGTTTATCGCCAGCCTGCTGAGCACTGGCCATTGGCCCCTTTTGCCATACCAATACCGCAATGGGTTTTGATCAATGTAGACCTCTGTTGGGTCATCCAGGTATGCCTGGACCATCCGGTCAATGTTCAGGGGTGCTACACTTAGTTCGGCCTCTTTTGTCTTTGCATCAGCACTGGACCTAGCAAGTCCCTGCTGTAAATACCAATCTTGTGCCGTTTTTACTGGGACTGATGATCCGGTTCTTGCTGTTGTCGATAATGTTGGTGACAGCTGTGAACCAAATGCACTGCCCTCAGGCTCTGAAGTTGAACTTGACGCTGGATGCCCCGCTGCAGTACTTGTTGTGGGTTTGAGGCCTTTAATTACCAGCCGTTCAGACACCTCCTTCAGCTGTTGCTCTAGCATGTGCAACAATGGGATAGCTTGGCCCATAGTACAGTCCTCCTTGCTGACTTCACGTGTGAAGACCTCGAAAGGAAGAAGCATCTCTGTAAGAGATTTAACTAGGCACCATTGGTCCATCTGAAGGGTCATGCCTTTCACAGTAGCATCCGCCCTTCGCATGACATATTCATTGATTGGTCTGTACTGCTCAAACAGACGTTCAAGCATGTAAAACGTTGAGTTCCAACGTGTTGCCACCTCCTGGATGAGTGCTTTGACTGGCATTCTATAGTCACGTTGAATGATCCTCAGCTGCTTCCGGGCTTTAAAAGAATGGCTGAAATGAGTGCATATTCTGTGGCAGGTGGTCAGTAAGTTGCTGACTATGGGTTCTTTTTTCAGAAAGTCTTGAACTATAATGTTAATGCAGTGCGCCAAACACGAGACCCTGAAATAGGCACCAACCTCCATGGCCTTAAGTACATTACTGCCATTATCCGTGGCAACAAAACCAATGTTATGCCCTCTTGGGCGCAGCCATTCAAAGACCTTGCTGTTAAACTCTTCCAAAATGTTTGCAGCAGTATGAGATTTCTCCATGGCGAACATGGCTACAGTTGCATGTTTCCGAGAAGCATTAAAAATCTCAGCTGTGTCAACAGCGCCTACTTCAGATAGCTTTTCTCTAACCCCCACAAAAGAGACCCAGTGTGCAGTGATGCACATGTAATCAGTGGTTTGGCAACTGGTCCACATGTCTGTTGTCAGGTGGATTTTGTGAACAGCACTCTGCTGCAAAGCTTGTCCAACCAATTCCAGCACATCGTGATGTAGTGCTGGAACAGCAACTCTGGCGAAATAGGACCGGCTGGGAACCTTCCATTTAGGGCAGATGGCTGACACAAATTCAAGGAAACCCACCCCTTCCACAAATGAAAAAGGGAGAAGGTCCAGCGCTAACATTTTAGCAAGCTTCGCATTGTACAACCGTGCCGTTGGGTGGTTGCATTGGTACTGCCCCTCCGACCTAAGCATGCTGTCAATGGTAAGCTGGAATATTTTCCTTTGTGGTGCACCTGTCTTCTTGAACCCAGTTAGGCTCAACGACGCCGCACTTTTTCTCATTGCAGTACTCGGTTGCCTTGGTGTCTCAGGCTGACTCTTACTACGGTGCCACTGAGAGGTTGCTGAGGATGTGGGCGGTACCACTACACTGCTGGGGATAGGGCTAGAAATGTCTCCCTCTTGTTGACCTTCCACCGCGATCATATCTTCCCCTACTTCTTCATCCCCAACAACAGCAATGGGTCCAGTTTTACTTTTTTCTAAGTGAAGTAGGTGAGCCTCCCACTTGATACTGTGGTGTTTTTTGAGATGACTTGTTTGTCCTCCGGTACCATAGTTTGTACCAAGCTTACCCCGCCTAACAGCCTGCCGACAAATTGAGCATATAGCAATGTTCTCCTCCTTACTGCTAACCGAAAAGAAGTCCCAAACTGGGGAGGAGAACTTTCTGGCGCTGCTGGAGGTGCCACTTTCAATACCAGATGAACTGGAGGGTGTGCCTGGAATTTGACTCTGTGCACTTACATTACCACCACCTACTGAGGTGGTGGTTGAGCTGGATGTAGGTCCCTGCCGGGCCTTTGCAAAGGCAAATATGGAAGCTGGAGGTCGTGTTGGTGTTACCTGTGTTGGTGGTATCCATGCTACATCCCTCGCAGCGATTTTGGATAGTCTAATAATGTTGGTCTCCATCTCCTCTGGCTCGGGAGTGATGTTCATGATGACTTGCTCTTCATCATCATCACCCCCCTCGTCTACATCTACCTCCATAACTCTAAGGCTTTCTGGAACCTTCCTTTTCACTAGCCTTGTCTTGTGGCGTGCATCACTCTCAGACTGAGCTGGTGGCTTCCAAGTGGCATCTAGATCATCAGAAGCGGGGCTTGAAGAAGAAGTTGATGGAGTAACCCTCCTTTTCCTTGCTGGGGGTCTGGAAGACAATGGATCTTCTGAAACAGTGGCTTGCTCCTTTTCGTCTGCAAAAAGCTCGATTTCATGAACTGCCCCTACTTCAGGTGGAACAACTACTATTGTGGGCTGTGGTTGCGGCAGTGGTTGCGGCTGTTGTTTCGGCTGCGATTGCGGCTGCGGTTGCGGTTGGGGCTGCGGTTGCGGCTGCGGCTGGGGTTGCGGCTGGGGTTGCGGCTGGGGTTGGGGCTGGGGTTGGGGCTGGGGTTGGGGCTGCAGTTGCGGCTGTGGTTGCGGCTGTGGTTGTGGCTGTGGTTGCCCACTTATCTGCTGAGTTTCCACCTGCGAGTGCGTGGATTGGGTACTACTTTGCGATAATGACATTTCAACATCACTGCTCGTTAGTAGACTGGCTACCTCTGCCACACTCATGGGCTTGGGCCTAGGTTGGTGGGGTGGGCCCGCTGATGCGTAGGTGCTGCTCCCAGCTTGGTCCCCGCTGGACACCGCTGCTGCAGGCGTAAGTTTTTTTTTACCAAAAAACGCATCGGGCAGCACACCAGTCTTGGCAAGTGCCACTTCCTTCTTCTGTTCCTTCTTCTTCTCACTGGCAACTTTCTTGGTCTTGGAGCACCTGGTACCTTTCTTTGGGGCCATCTTCTTCAGATGTCAGCAGGACGCAGGTGCACAAGTTGCAGAGATGTCTGTGGTCACACGTGGACATGACGTGGTGCGCAGCAGGACTTCTGTCTGGCAGTACAACGGGTGATGATGATGACACCTCCTCCTCTGTCTTTTTGTGCACCTAAAAGCAAAGAAGCCAGGAGAAGAACATCAGTGAAATGTTGCATTTGTTGTTGTGGTTCAATTACTACTAGTACAAACAAACAAATAAAATATATAAGTTAGTGTAGCCATTTGTGAGACTGTCAACAAGGGCTTTCATGGTATACTGTGTACACTCTCAGGAAGGATAGGAAAGAAGAGGAACAACAACAAAAATACAAATGTAATGGAAGTGGACCCTGTTTGGCATTAAATTATTTGCTCATCACATCATTCAGGGAGCTGCAGCTGGCAAAGGGGATGGATGGAAGCAGTAAGCCAAGAGGAAAACCATGCAGGCCTAAATGGCAAAAGCAGCACACTTATAACTCCCACCAGAAATGGCCACCAGCCACATGGACACTCACAAATCACAAGCAACAAGAAGGAGGCCTGGAAAACAATGTACTGAAAACAGGCCTATAATCCCAGGCAAAGGCTGCATGCTAAACCACACTGCTTTGCCTGTAATGCAATAAAATGCAAAAATGAAAATCCACAGGGCTAAACAAGGCCTGCAACACACCACACACAACTAAGGCATGTATTTAACACACACCCAAAAAAACTGAAATACACCCAAAAATACACATTTTACAATTCAATCCAATGCCATCCATGCCCTAAATGATGTTTCAAATTCAACAGAACACACAGAAACAGTTGTTTCATGCACCCCTGACTACCTCTGAGCGTACTGGATGAAAGGCCTGTTGGCAGACTAGGCCACAAGCTTGCAGGCCTATGGATAAAAGCACACTACCGGGCTTCAAAATGGCCACCAGCCACATGGCCAGGCCCACAACAACAAGAAACTGAAGACAGACAATGCAGGCCTATGGCAAAAAGCACACTGCCTGGCTTCAAAATGGCCTCCAGCCTCATGGCCAGGCCCACAACAACAAGAAACTGAAGACAGACAATGCAGGCCTATGGCAAAAAGCACACTGCCTGGCTTCAAAATGGCCTCCAGCCTCATGGCCAGGACCACAACAAGAAGCCTAGGCCACAAAGGAAACACATGCAGGCCTATATGGCAAAAGCAGCACACTTATAACTCCCACCAGAAATGGCTACCAGCCACATGGACACTCACAAATCACAAGCAACAAGCAGGAGGCCTGGAAAACAATGTACTGAAAACAGGCCTATAATAGCCAGGCAAAGGCTGCATGCTAAACCACACTGCTTTGCCTGTAATGCAATAAAATGCAAAAACGAAAATCCACAGGGCTAAACAAGGCCTGCAACACACCAAACACAACTAAGGCATGTATTTAACACACACCCAAAAAAACTGAAATACACCCAAAAATACACATTTTGCAATTCAATCCAATGCCATCCATGTGCCCTAAATGATGTTTGAAATAAATAAATACATCACACAGCAAAGGAACAGTTGTTTCATCATGTTTCATCATGCACCCACCCATGACTAGCTCTGGGCCTACTGGCTACCCACAACTATTTATTTTTAAAAATGATGAAAAGTACCAAAATTGTAGTTGCAGCAACTGCAATGCCCCCATCAAACAAAACCAACTTACTTGTAAAATTTCAAATCCAAATGTCCTCAAATCCAATGATAATGATGCAGCAGACACAAAGAGTGATCCTTCCAGCTCAAATCCAAGTGAAAAATGAACAGGAGATGGACAAAGCACTGGGAGGAGCCTGCTGGACAGGAACAGGAAGTAGGAGACTCTGTGGCACTTCCTCCCTCTCCCCCCAAAAAAATGTGACAAAAAAGGACAGCCAAATATCAATCTGAGGTTTTTTTTTCATCCAAATCATCATTTTATAAAAGGTTTTATGCTGCTCGAGATATTATTCTTCTCCAGATTGAAAATTTTGCGGGATCGCGAGCTTTACCAACATTCCGCCGGATGACCGATGGCGCGCCCGAATGATGTGTTTGCGATCGCAATCTCTCTCGTGGTGCACGATGGCGCGGCGAATGACGTGTTCGCGATCGCACACTCTTGCGGTGTCCGATGGCGCGGCGAATGACGTGTTCGCGATCGCAAACTCTCACGGGATCACGCGGCCGGCTACCGAAATCTCGTGGCGCACGCGAACGGATAGGAAAACTCATCGGCGAACGCAGGAATCCCGGTAAGTCGCTATCGCGCACGCTAGAACGCATTTTTAAAGCACAAACAAGAAAATAATTCCGCTACGCCGCGGATCGCGGAATTGTTGGCAATTCCGCGTTCTCCGCGGAACGCGAAATTGCCTAAATTCCGCAAATTCCGCGAGCGGAGCGGAATTTGACGCCCAGGGTTAATATTCATAACGTTCCAGTCCCTCCAACAACAAAACATGAACATATTTAAAAACCTTAAAAATTGTTATTATAATTTACCCATTTGAATTAATACCAAGAACCAGAGGAAAGTAAGCAGACCATTTCAAATAATAAAGGACCAGATCAGCACCTCGGAATCATCAGACTATTTCTCCAATAGCCAGATTGCTAAATCAAGGCAAATAGGAAGCCAGATCATGTAATTTGGGAGAACCTGAGGCAGTCCTTACACAGCAAACAGTCATGGAGAGATGAATGGATAAACCTGTGCCTTTCCCTGCTCAAGCAAAAGCCAGGCATTGGATAAAATAAAGTGATTGTAAATTATCTAGTGTCAGCAAATGCATCCAATGACAGTCGCTGGTCTCCCAGGAGCAAGGTTCATTCCCCAAGACTGTCCTAAATTACACTAAAAGTAGCAGTGTGATGGATGAATCCATGAAAGGATTATGGTGGTTTTAGGGTTTAGGGATGGGTAGAGACAAGGGTAATTGTTAGGGTCAGGGGTGTGTAGAGTTAAAGGGAGTTAAGGGTTATTTTAGAGTGTGTGGACAAAGGTTTACCTCTCTGTTGAGCTCTAATCAAATACATGTCAGGACTTATTTTTATTTGTATTCATTCCAGGTTGGCTGGGTGGTATTTTACCAATCCAAAGCTCTAGTACTGTGCTTCTAGTGGTAAAAGGCTTTTGTCATTTTTCAGCTTTGGGCTAGATGTACAAACATTAGTAATAGCGATTTCCAAAAAGCGTTTTTTTGCAAATCTCTATTTGGTAATCACAATGACTCATGTACTAAAATAAAATCTGCTCCTGATTTCCAAACCAGCAATTTCTAGTGGGTCGCAAATAGCCCTACCTCACGAATATTAATGATGTAGGTCACAATTTGTGTCCCACTAGGATTTGCTGCCATAACAGGGATGGTGGCTGCTGGGGTCAGCAGACCACCGTCTGTGGCATGTGTCATGTGGCATGTTTTCTCAAACATTCTCAAGGGGAAGGTGTCCCAAAGTCACCCCTTCCCATTTGTGAATGGGTTACCACCAACTTTTAGTTGGTGATAATGTGTGAATGTTTTCCAACTGCATTTCAGTTGCAAAACATTAGTACACACCATTCAGATTCCCTATTTTGGATGGGACTCCCTGAACATGCCCCTTCCAAATAGCGATTCTGCTTTTATTCACAAACCCAACCTGTGATTCAGTAACAAGTTATCAAATCGAAATTTGGTATTTGTACATTACAAAAAGCATTTTTGCGTTCACAATTAACTATAACTCACTACTCTACCATGCACTGTGTTGTCATTAAAGATATGACTTGCAATGTCTTATCTATTAATCTGAATAATATTATTTTAGATGGCATAACTGATATAAAATAAAAGGGTATAAGCTGTGCATGGAGAAGATGCGGGTTATAGTTAATGTAATGCGGCTCCTGAGTTGAATACACAGCGCATGGAGGTGCTCGAGTAATGATAATTTGAAGGTATTGCATTTATTATAAATTAAAGGTATAAGTATTAGTTTAGAAATGTACATTTTGTGAGTTTAAAATTTTGCTTGCAGCTAAAGAATAAATTAAGTTATGTAAAATTAAAGGTGGTGCATAAATTATAAAACTAATGTATAACTATAACTGAAGAATTTCTAATGTTTGTGTATTTTAAATTTGGTTTATGAGAAAGAATAATTAAAGTTTTCCTAACTATAACAATGGTTTAACCTTTGTTTTTTTTGTATTGAATCTCAATGTTTTTTACTGTCAATTTGTAAAAAAATTGAATCATAGAGGTTATTGTTGTCGAATGGAGTGTTATTAAGTAGAGTGCGGTACAGTACAGTAGAGGAGAGTGTTGTGTAGTGCACTATTGTATAGTTTTGAGGAGCGGAGTACAGTGGAGTGGCATACAATGGAATTGCGTATCGTGGAGTTGGTAGAATGGAATAGCATAGAGTAGTGTGCTGTAGAGTGGAGTGGCATAGTGTGAAGTGGCATACAGTAGAATAGCATAAAGTGGAATAGCAAAGAGTGGAGTGGCCTAGAGTGTTGTGGCCTAGAGTCGAGAGGGTTCGAGTAGAGTGGTAAAGAGTGCAGTGGTGTACAGTGGAGTAGTATACAGTGGAAAACCGTATATTAGAGTTGCAAACAGTGGTGGGGCGTAGAGTGGAGTGGCATAGACTGGAATAATATAGGGCCCGATTCACAGAACTAACTTAAGACAAAATCCTAAACTTACTACCATTTTGGTATTCACAGAAGGCACTTACTCATTTTGGTATTCACAGAAGGCACTTACTTACTCATTTTGAGTAACTTACTCATTTTGTGTAACTTACTCATTTTGGTATTCACAGAAGGCACTTACTCATAAATGAGTAAGTGCCTTCTGTGAATAACAAAATGAGTAACTTACTCATTTTGTGTAACTTACTCATTTTGGCATTCACAGAAGGCACTTACTCATTTATGAGTAAGTGCCTTCTGTGAATACCAAAATGAGTAAGTTACACAAAATGAGTAAGTTACTCAAAATGAGTAAGTTACACAAAATGAGTAAGTAAGTGCCTTCTGTGAATACCAAAATGAGTAAGTGCCTTCTGTGAATACCAAAATGGTAGTAAGTTTAGGATTTTGTCTTAAGTTAGTTCTGTGAATCGGGCCCATAGAGTGGAGTGTAATACAGTGGAGTTCACTACAGTGGAATAGTGTAGAGTGTATTGGCGAATACTGCAGTAGCATTCAGTGAAGTGGCATAGACTAAAGTGTTGTACAATTGAGCAGCTTGCAGTTGAATAGCATACGGAGTGGTGTTCAGGGCAGTGGCCTACACTCTAGTGTGTTAGAGTTGAGTGGCAAACAGCGGAATAGCATAGAGTAGAGTGGCATAAAATGGAGTTGCACAGAGTAAAGTGGAGTACAGTGGAGTGAAGTAGCGTAGAGTGGAGTGAGGTACAGTGTAGTGGTGTATACTGGAATAGCATAGAGTGGAGGGGCATACAATGGAGTGGAATAGCGTAGAGTAGAGTGGCGTAGAGTTGAGTGAGGTACAGTGTAGAGATGTACTGTGTAATAGCATAGAGTGCAGTAGCATACAGTGGATAGGCATACAGTTTAGTGGCGTAGAGTGGAGCGTTGTACAATTGAATACTGTAGACTGGAGTGTTATACAATGGAGCAGGGTACAGTGCAATGACATGCAGTGGAGTAGTGTAGAATGGAACAACATTGACTGCTACTGGTGTACAGTGTAATGACGTAGAGTGGAGTGGCATATAGTGGAATAGCATCTACTAGAGTGGCGTAGAAAACAGTTGCAAAAAGTGGATTATAGTAGTGTGTAGTAGGGTACTTGTGTATTGGTGTAGAGTGGAGTGGCATACAGTGTAGTGGTGCAGGATGGAATGATGTACAGTGTAATAGCGTACAGTGCTTTGTTGGATAATAGAGTGTTGTATAGTGGGCTGGCGTACAGACCAGGTGCATAGACTGGAGTGGCATAAAATGGAACGGGGTAGAGTAGAGAGGCGTAGAGTCATATGGCATGGCTTGGTATGGCGTACAGTAGAGTGGCGTACAGTGGAATAGCGTGTATTAGAGTGACGTACAGTGGAGTGACATATAGCGGAATAGCATAGAGTAGAGTGTCATACAGCGGCATCGCATACAATGGAATAGTTTAGAGTACATTGATATATAGTTTAGTAGTGTACAGTAGAATGGAATAGACTGGGGTGTCACACTTGAGCAGCATGCAGTGGAATAGAATACAGTGGAGTGGTGTACAGTGCAGTGGTGTACACTATAAATTTGATAACCATAACATAACATACAGTGCAGTGGCGTACACTGGACTGTGTTAGAGTGGAGTGGTGTACAGTGAAATAGCGTAGAGTGGCATACAGTGGAGTGGCTTAGAGTGGAGAGGCATACAGTGGAGAGGACTGGCATGGAGGAGAGTGAGGTACAGTGGAGTGGTGTACATAGGAATAGAGTAGGGTTGAGTTGCATAGAGTGAAGTGGTGTATACTGGAGTAACATACAGTGGAAAAGCGTACATTGGAGTGGGGTAGATTAAAGTGGCATAGAGTGGAGAGACGTAAAATGTAATAGTGTACAGTGGAGTGACGTATAGTGGAGTAGCATAGACTAGAGTGGCATGGAGTAGAGTGGAGTGAGGTATAGTGGGGTGGTGGTCAGTGGAATAGCATAGACTGGAATGGTGTAGAGTATAGTGGCATAGAGTGGAGTACTGTAGCGTGGAATACAACAGAGTGGAGTGTTTTAGAGAGGAGCAGGGTACAGTGTAGTGGTATACAGTCTAATAGTGTAGAGTGGAGTGGCGTACAGTGGGGTGTTGTAGAGTGAAGTGCTATGCAGTAGGAAAGCATAGAGTGGAGTGTCATAGAGTGGAGTGCACAGAGTGGAGTGCCATACCGTGGAGGAACATAAAGTGGAGTGGCGTAGAGTGGAAAAACGTTGGGTTTTTCTGGCATATAGTGTAATGACGTAGAGTGAAGTGGCGTATACTGGTGTGGCATACAGTGGAGTGGTGTAAAGTGGAGTGGCGCAAAGTACAGTGGCGTATAGAGGAATAGCGTATAGTGCTGTTGTGTACACTGAAGTGGCGTACAGTGGAGTGGCATAGAGTGTAGTGTCGTAGAATGGAGTTACGTACATTGAAGTTGTGCAGAGTGGAAGGGCATAAAATTTATGGGCATACACTGGAGTATCATAAAATATAGTGGCATAGAGTTTAATAGCGTACAGTGTAGTGGGGTAGAATGGATTGTCATACAGTGGAGTGACGTGGTGTGGCGTAGAGTGTAATAGTGTAAAGTGGAGTGGAGTGGCCTAGAATGTAGTGTTGTAAAGTGAAGTGTGGTAATTGATACAGACATAGCGGGAAAGTGTGTTAATGGATGTAGATGTAATGTGGCGGGAAAATGCATACTTTTTGGTAGTATTTGTGAATAGTGTAAGTAGTTTTAAAGTTATCAGTTTTAAAATACTTAGTCATTTTTGGAAAATTACCCTCTCTGAAGGGTCACCCAAAACATTTTGCTGAGCTCTTTTTGCTGGTTTTAGGACTGTGGGCACTTTACCACTGCTAACCAGTGGTAAGAGCATGTGCTTTCTCCTTTGAACATCTTATGATTGACTTACATCAGTTTGGTATATTTAATTTATTTGTGAGCCCCTTGAGTGGTGGTATGCCATATACCCAGGGCCTGTAAGTTAAATGCTACTAGTGGGCCTGCAGCACTGATTTTGCCACCCACACAAGTAGCCTTTAAACCTTTCTAAGGCCTGCCACTGCAGTGTGTGTGTGCAGTTTACTGCCACTGGGACTTGGCATTTAAAACTACTTGCCAAGCCTTAAACTCCCCTTTGATTACATTTAAGTCCCCCTAAGGTAGGCTGTACAATTTTGTTGAATAGGAGTGCAGAAAGAAGATGGTTTGTGTTTTGTTTGTTCGGCACAGTTTTATTATGTGAGCCAGAGAGCTTTCAAGAAAATATGTAAATTAAGATGTATTCTATTTGCTATGTATTTGTCTATGGGGCCCTGATTAATGAGAGGGTTGTGTCATGTTTGCACCACGCAATATTCTACATGTGTAGCACAAACCTCTAAGTTAGATTTTTTAAGCCACGCAAAGCACCTTTGCGTGGCTCTGAGTGGCTTAAAAAATCTGGAATAGCGCAACGCAGCTCAAATCTCTGCCTTGTGTTACTCTGCCCTGGATAGGCATTCCATGGTCGTTGCGTGAGTGTTCACATGTAACTCCCATGTATTTTGATGAATCCCCAGATTTGCAAGATCTGTAAATCCCCAGATTTACAAGAACTTGCAAACCTGGGGATGCGCCAACAACCTAAACCTTCCCAGGAAAGCCATACCGAGGAGAAATATCTTTATTTCTCCTCATTTCTTCCTCTTTCTATGTGTGTTGCATTCTGCAGCACACATAGAAAGAGGATTATGCCTCCCAGTATTGGATTTTTGCAGGAAGGTGCCCCTTCCTCCACAAAAACAATTCGGCATGCAACGCAGG
Organism: Calotriton arnoldi; assembly: GCA_963921515.1. Lineage (NCBI taxonomy): Eukaryota > Metazoa > Chordata > Amphibia > Caudata > Salamandridae > Calotriton > Calotriton arnoldi. The sequence continues at coordinate 208,447 of CAWUFW010005237.1, forward strand.
CACCTGCGTTCATGCTGGACTGCCAAAAGGGCGCCAGCACAAGGGAAAGGACAGAAATGTGCTGTATTGTCTTAAAGATGCCACATTCCTGCCCTTTTCCTGTCAAGCAGTGCAGCGCGCGAAGGTGGCTTGCTGCGCTGCACTGCGTGACTTTCTCATAAATTGGTCTTTCAGTTGTTCATGTAGTAAACCTGAAATTTTAAATATGCAGTCTAGTCTATTTTTTGGGCTTCCTTGCTACTTTTAGAAGTATTAAGGGGCTCATTACGATGGCGGAACGATCGCCACCGCCGGGCCGGCAGTGGCGTTCGATCCGCCATCGTAAGGAGATTTACCCACCGCCATATTAGGAATGGCGGTGGGTAGCGCGGCGGATGCAAAGTCCGTCCGCCGCTTTTCCGCCGGTGGCAATCGTTACGATTGCCTGCCGGGTGGAGCTGTGCCACTAATATGGTGGCGGTGCCTACCAGGCACCGTCCGCCATATTAGGATGTGGGTGTTGGAGAGGCCTTTCCATGGCGGCGATGCTGCCATGGAAAGGCTGGTGGGGATTGGCTTTGGGGGCCCGTTGCGGGCCCCCTCTGTGGGGGGGTGCACTGGGGGGGTACCCATGGTACCCCCCTGCAGTTCCATGCACCAAGTGGCAGGCACCGCGTGGTGCCTGCCACGTGGTGCAGGGAAATGCTGTGCATGCTCTTTTACCATTGCGAACTGTGCTGCAGCCAGCAGCACCGTCCGCAATGGTAAAAGGCCAGGATGCGCCCGCCAGTATGGTGGGCGCATCCTAATTGCACTGGTGGGACTGCTGCACATCTGGCGGTCGGTCCCATCACTGTTATGATGGCGGGCGGACTGATGTCTGCCCGCCATCATAATGAGCCCCTTAGTTATTGGCCCTTATAACTTCCTAACCACTTCATAACATCCCTTGTGATAGCAAAAAGGATCATCTAGACATTATAATGCATATTCATGGTAATTATAATCAAAATACATTCAGCCTTTTATGTTTGCACCCCCTTAATGATTCACCACAAAAATGTCCATCATCTCAAAATGTAGAAAATACTATAGGTCTGATAAGTTTTGTGGATATTCATCAAATGGGTGGAAAGTTATTAGGGAGCAAAAATTCCAGGAAATCCTATCTCTAGAAATCCGAACTATAATTACAGAGTGGCTATCACCACCATATAAAAAAACACATACATTTGTATTAAAGGTCCACTATATAATGCCATGCATTGTAAATATCACTGTGTGATAATACACACGTGGTAAAGGCATGCATGGTAATGGCATGCATTCGAGGGACATACATTCTCTCCAAGTACTTGCATGGCGTAGAGCATCGGCTCCCGAGCCTCAGAAGCCAGAGATATTGGTTGGTTTGACTGGAGCTCGGATCGGTAGGGGTCACTCCAAGAGCTTCAGGCCACGCCCCCCCCCCCAGTACTCATTCACACATACAAAGAACTTCGTGGTTCCATTGTTTAAATGACATTCCGTTGGCAGACAGACTAAATTTAATTAAGCAGAAGCAAGGTGTCACAGCAAGAAGCATGTGAAATACATGTACTCCGTCCTAGCTAGTGAAACCAAATATTCCTTTCATGTTATCACAAGATTATTCCAAAGAATGAACACAAACCTACTATTGGAATCAGCTGTCCCGCGTGAAGTTGAAAAATAAGAAGAAACGCCATTTTTAATGAAAATGCACACATGAAAGAGAAAGAAAGTAATTTGACACTTCTCTTACAGTTCATATGTGAATGCATTGCCCAGCGTCCACAGACAGGGTGTAAAGCACTGCAAAATGAATTTTCATAAAATCCAGGGCGTGTACATACGTACCCTTTTATGACTAACAGTGAGCTAGCTATCTTGGCAACTATTTGTGAGGAAATGGGTGATTTAATTATCGAATTCACACTATGCAAACCAAATAAGCTGGTAGTAGGTTTATGGACAGCTATGAACCTATCATCCAGCTCGCTAAAGTGTTGAAGCGTAATATAAAACCTGGAGGGGCGGGGCACTGATGGTATTTTTGGAATATAATTTTAATCATATGTGGGTCACGCCAACGATGTTCAAGAAGATCTGCATGGCTAACACTATTGAGGTAGCTCAAAAAGTCAGAACTGAGCATTGTTCAATATTGTCAGACCTTCACTAAATCTGAGATATCAAAATGCAACAAGAGAAGACAGTCTTTTAAAATTAGAAAAATCAACAGAATTTCTTGATTTAGGAAATGTCCCGATATTGCTGGACTTGACGACTTGTTAAGAGAGACAGGGAGCGTGGTTTTTGTAGGCAATTACAAGCAATATCAATCCATCTTGTGTCACATTACAAGAAGTTAACTTCATTGCAGAAAGCAACTATTGCAGTGTATAGCAATAAGTGTCTTGTGGAGAATGACAAATTAAAATTCAACATGATACTTTACATTGAATGAATGTTTACTTATATCAACAACAATACAATTGTTATATATATATATATATACATTTATATATATATATATACATATACAAATATATGTATATGTGTATATATATGTATATGTGTGTGTGTGTATATATATATATATATTCACTGAAAAAACCATAGGTTTTAGGGACAGTTATAGTTAGTTGGACATTGCACTCGTACAAAACCCGTGAAATTCCCCGTTATAGTTAGTTCGGCGAACTATAACTCGCGCCCCGCAATGCACTGCTGATGATGTCACATATTACATCACTCATGACATGGTCAGTGACATCACTGATGACATCACTGATGACATCTCAAATGACATCACTGATGACATCATCCAGTGACTGTGTGTTTCTGTAAAGTTTAAATATGTTTAATATATATAGGGAAAGGCGTATTGAAGAATGAGTGGGTGTATAAGTGTCTGTATGGATGATTTAGTAGGTGCGTGACTAACTCTATTAGTGAGTGATTAAACGTATCTTACTGAATGCATGGGTTAGTGACTAAACTGGGTGAATGTCTGTATCCGTCTGTCTGTTGCTGTGTAAGTGGCTGCATGGGTTTGTGAATAGCTACATGAGTGTCTATATGAGTTATTGATTGGTTGTCTGAGTATCTGTATGGGTGCCTGAGTGTTTCTGTGGGTGGGGTGTGTGCGACTCTGTGCATAGATGTGTGAGTGGGTGATTCACTGGGTGGATGGTTTCAAGAGTGCATCTGTGATAGACTGTATGGGTGGGTAAGTGTGTGTAAGAGTGTGTTAGTGAGTGAATGTATGTCCCAGTGGTACATGTGTGAGTAACTACATATGTGAAAGGCAGTATATATGTGTGCTGGAGTATATAAATAGCTATAAGCGAGACTGTGTGATTGTGAGAGTGACTGTATGGATGAGTGTGTGCTTGTATCAGAGATTGTATAAGAGCGTAAGAATGTGCTAGTATTTGTATGAGTAAGTGAGCTGGTGTGTGTATAACTGTATAGGTGAGTAAATGGGTGTGTGCTTAATTTTTTGCATGACTGACTAGGTGTGTGAGTACCTCTATGGATGAGTGGCGGTGTGTGAGTGTTTATATAGGTGTATGAGTGCATATAATAGTCCTGTACTGAGTGACTATAAGTATGAGTGACTGTACGGGTGAGTGAGTAGATGTGTGTGTGTAGACCTAAGAATCAGTGAGTGTGTATATAGTAATTGGTGTTGGAGTGTCTATGGTTTTGACAATGGCAGTCTGTAATTTACAGTGGGTGTATCAAAAGTTATATTAGGGTGTGAGAAGATGCATCAAATTATCACATGGATGATGTCATCAGTGATGTCATCAGTGATGTCATTTGAGATGTCATCAGTGATGTCATCAGTGATGTCACTGACCATGTCATGAGTGATGTAATATGTGACGTCATCAGCAGTGCATTGCGGGGCGCGAGTTATAGTTCGCCGAACTAACTATAACGGGGAATTTCACGGGTTTTGTACGAGTGCAATGTCCAACTAACTATAACTGTCCCTAAAACCTATGGTTTTTTCAGTGAATTTGTAAGGTTTTTTAAATGCTAATTTCTAACTATAACGTGCCTGAAACCTATGGTTTTTTCAGTGAATTTCAAAGGTTTTTTAAATGCTAATTCCTAACTATAACATGTCTGAAACCTATGGTTTTTTTCAGTGAATTTCAAAGGTTTTGTAAATGACAATTTTTAAATGTATTAATTGTTATATTTATTTTTTTGATACTGATTTACTACATTTTTTTAAACTATTTATTTTTAGATATTTTATTTTTAAATTACATTGTAATTACATTATACATTACATTACAAAATATACTTTCTCAGAATGATTTACTTTAGTTTAAATACTTTGCAAATAGGCAAAAGACTTTTAAGTACAGTAGTTACAGTTGTTGCAATGGGCAACACAATTTCAAACACAATGCAACATTGAGCTCAATGTGAATTTCTAGTTAAATGCAATTAGTTACTTTATGGATTACTTTTCTAACCACAGGACTGGATCCTAGATTCAGTCCTGGGACATCTGTAAACAGTTGAGTAAAAGTGTTTTGGTTACAGTAGTGATTTTTAAGGAATATTATTGTATTTTAAAAGTTGACACTTAGAAACTTTTTCACATAGAATCACCAATGTTACACTATGGGAGGAAATTCACTTAGCAGGTAAGTAGTGTTATCGTTACTTTTTCTTACTCAGTGGTGGATCCTGGATCCAGCACTGGTGCATCTCCTGTAAACAGTTGAAAGAATGCGTTTAAGTCATACAGGCGATTTTTAAGGAATATTTGTAGTTTGTGAAAATCGACACTTTGAAACTTTTCTGCTGAAAACCAGACAATGGATTCCTATGGAATGAAATACAAGTTACTGGTAAGTACGGTTAGAATTACTTTTCAGGGTCAGTGCTGGGCTAAAAGATGCAGCACTGGATTCTCTCCTGATAACAGGTGAGTAAATTGGAATTCGTAGTTCGGTTGATTTTAGAGGAATATTCTAAAGTTCCAAAACTCCACACTTAGAAGAATTTCCAAGTGAAACCAGTCAATGTTAGCCTATGGAAGGAAATTCAAGTTACTGGTAAGTACGGTTAGAATTACTTTTCAGGATCTGTACTGGGCTCAAAGATGCAGCACTGAGGTCTCTCCTGATAACAGGTGAGTAAATTGGAATTCGTAGTTCGGCTGATTTTAGAGGAATATTATAAAGTTCCAAAACTCCACACTTAGATGAATTTCCAAGTGAAACCAGTCAATGTTAGCCTATGGAAGGAAATTCAAGTTACTGGTAAGTACGGTTAAAATTACTTTTCAGGATCAGTACTGGGCTCAAAGATGCAGCACTGAGGTCTCTCCTGATAACAGGTGAGTAAATCGGAATTCGTAGTTCTGCTGATTTTAGAGGAATATTTGTATGTTTCAAAAATCGACAGAAACTTTTTCAACAAAAAGCAGGCAATGATATCCTATGGAAGGAAATTCAAGTTACTGGTAAGTACGGTTAAAATTACTTTTCAGGATCAGTACTGGGCTCAAAGATGCAGCACTGAGATATCTCCTGATAACAGGTAAGTAAATCGGAATTCGTAGTTCGGCTGATTTTAGAGGAATATTATAAAGTTCCAAAACTCCACACTTAGAAGAATTTCCAAGTGAAACCAGTCAATGTTAGCCTATGGAAGGAAATTCAAGTTACTGGTAAGTACGGTTAAAATTACTTTTCAGGATCAGTACTGGGCTCAAAGATGCAGCACTGAGGTCTCTCCTGATTACAGGTGAGTAAATCGGAATTCGTAGTTCGGCTGATTTTAGAGGAATATTTGCACAATGGTGAAGGAAGGGGTGGGGCCTGAGGTGACATGTCTGCAAACACGCCCTGCGGCGCGTTTTAAGTTGGAGAATTAATTCCTCCTCAATCCCGAGGGTCCCTAGGGGCCAACTAGCCCACCAGATACCTCCAGTATGCACCAGAGAGCTGCGTTGCAGAGAGGTGTTCAGAGGCCACACCCCATTTTACAACACTCTGCAACGCAGCTCCGTGGCGCTTACTGGAGGTACCTGGTGGGCTAGTTGGCCCCCAGGGACCCTCAGGATTAAAGGGGAATTAATTCCCCATCTTAAAACGCGCCACGGGGCCTGTTTGCACACATGTTACCTCAGGCCCCGCCTCCCTTCACCACTGTGCAAACGCGCCCGTGGCGCATTTTAAGTTGGGGGATTAACTCCCCTTGAATCCTGAGGGTCCCTGGGGTGCAACTAGCCCACCAGCTACCTCCATTAAGCGCCACGGAGCTGCGTTGCAGAGAGGTGTAAAAAGGGGTGTGGCCTCAGAACACCTCTCTGCAACGCAGCCCCCTGGCGCATACTAGAGGTTCCTGGTGGGCTAGTTGGCCCCCAGGGACCCCCAGTATTGAAGGGGAATTCGTTCCCCCTCTGCAAATGCGCCCCAAGGAGGGGGCGTGGCCTCCGGCACGATGCCGGATTTTTTATTTATTTTTAAAAGGGGGCTGTGTGGCCCCCCTTCTTTTTAATTATTTTGGGCCCTGGGGACCCCATCCCCCAGGGCCTGACCCCCTTTTATTTATTTTTTTAAAAAGGAACGGGAAGGGGACCGCGTGGGCCCCCCTCCCGTAGCCAATTTCGACCCGGGGACCCCATCCCCCGGGTCATTGCCACCTTTTTAAAAAAAAAAAAATTCATGGAGGGGGGCTGCGTTGCCCCCCTCCCGGGCCACTACTTGCCCCGGGGACCCCATCCCCCGGGGCTGGCCCTATCCTTTGGGGTCCGTGGGGGGACCCCAACTCCCCCACGGACCATGCCGGCTCCCATTGCTTTTCCACATGGGGAGCTGCTAACATGCAGCTCCCCGTGTGGAAAAGCAATGTGCTTTGGATATTGGAAGCGAGAGCAGGTTTCCTGCTCACGCTTCCAATATCCAAAGCAGTTTGCAATGACAGGACGGGAGCCGCGAGGCTCCCGTCCTGTCATTGCAAACTACAGTGTCCCGGGGTTAGGCACCCCGGGACACTGCAGGAGCCGGCCCTGGGGGGTGGCGGTCTACTGGGCCACCACAGGCTCCAGGAGGGGGGCCACGCGGCCCCCCTCCCATCCTTTGCACAGCCCCGGGGAGGTGGTGGTCCCCGGGGGTCCATAACGGACCCCCACATTTATTTTCTTAGTGCCCCGGGGAGGTGGCGGTCCCCGGGGCGTGTGGGGGGGCTGGAGCCCCCCCACACAGGTCAAGTAATAAAAAAAAAAAAATAAGCCCCGGGGGGTGGCGGTCCCCGGGGCTGCGGGGGGGCCGTGTGCCCCCGCCAACATTATTTTATTTAAAGCACCAGGGGGGTGGCGGTCCCCAGGGCTTGGGGGTCCTTAGAGGCCCCCCACATTAAAAATAAATAAACCCCTGCATGCCCCCGGGACTTGGCCCACCCGGGGGCAAAATAGCATTTTTTTTAATTACGGCGGGATCCGCGCATCCCGCCGATTTAAAAAAAAAAATGCTTTTTTCTGCCCAGGGGTCCTTGTGGGACCCCCTGAGCAGACCAAAGGGGTCAGGGTGTTTCTACCCTGCCCACTTTTGCGCTTTGCGCACTTGTTTCTGTCCCTCGGTTCTACCGAGGGACAAAATGGCTGCCAACACTTCCTGATTTGGAGTGTTGACAGCCACTTGACAGCCAATTAGCATGCAGCTCGTGATCGGGAGGGTACGCGGACCCTACTCGGCCATAGATATAAATGTGACTTTACTTTTGATTTTCTCAGGAACTACTGAACGGATTTACACCATTTAAGCAAAAGGCACGACACTGAACCAAGGGCTACCTCTTTGCCAAATTTGGTGTAATTCCGTTCAGCAGTTCGGGCTGTAGCTGCAACTAAAGGTTCCTATGGAAAAATGAATGGGGAAAACGCGTTTTGGGACCCCCTTTTTCTCGGCCCCCGCTTGACGAATCACCCCGAGACTTTCAGGATAGGAGCAGACCGGAGCGCCCCAACAAGTTGGAAGCTTTCGCGAAGATTCGTCAACCGGCGCCAACGTTATTGCAAATAGAATGTTGCGGATTTCCTATGGAAAATAGGTCCTAACTATAACTATCTACTGGCGACCGATAGTAGATAATATATATATATATATATATATATCCACATTCCTCGTCTCGTACACACTTCCCATAAATCAGGATAAAGACGAAGCGGACCCAAATTGCTGGTGCTGTTATTTTATTTCGCTTTGTGCCCTGCACCAACCGCCATCATATATATATATATATTCCACAAAGAGAGCTCCTTCTGGACTGTCGGGGACCCGAGGAGAGTGGCGCACATGCCGGCGGAGTACACCGGACAATAAAGTATTTCCAAACTCACAACAGTTCAGCGCGCTCGCAGGAATGCACAACTCCGCAAAGGTAAGTAACCACTGTAGTGTTTATTCCAGTGGAGAAAACACTACAGTGCATTCCTGAGAGCGCGCTGAACTGTTGTGAGTTTGGAAATATATATATATATATATATCCCACAACGCCGTTCCTTCTCACTTCCCTTCCTCTGGGAAAAACGGACTGCGAGACCTCAATTTCGTGCATTGAATAATTTATTGTGCCACCATTTTCGCCATATATATATATATCAAGTACTCCTTCTTTCTTAGATCCTCTAAAGCCAGGAATCAAAAAAGGCACGGACTCCTCTTATTTGGTGCAATATTTCATTTATTTTCAGTGCTGTGCCACCATGACGCGTTTCAACCCACCAAGGGCCTTGATCAGATGACATGCTACATTTTTTTCTCCCCATTTTAAAGTGACAAGTGCATACTTAGTTCATAAACATGGAAAGCAGACTACCCGTCTGATTTCACACATTGTATTTTAAATTACGCAGATCTTTGGCTTATTTTGTGCCTGGCTGTATCCAAGATATTGAAACTGATAGAAATATCTAAATGTAATTTTACATGTAAACATTGTTATGTACATTACGCAAAATTCACTGTCAAAAATACAGTCAGCTAGCGAAACATGCCACCATCATGTGCAAAATTACGCAAAATTCACAGCTTAAATGCAGTTTTGGCATGGCGAGACACATAATTTTGGTTCCTGTGTCCCTCACATAGACTTTCCTACGTCATATGTCTACTGATCCAAATTGCTGTATATATACATTATATATAGAAACACTCAAATATATAAAAATATAAATATATCAGATATTTAAAATTCTTATATATAAGCTCCTAATATTATTAGCTTTGTGCAAAATGTGCAGTTAGAATATGACCGTATAAATACATTGTGTTTTTTTCGCACTCTGATCCTGTGTTTCTACATATCATATCATTCTCCCTTACCAGTCCTTGGTCATGCTTTGACATAGCCATGATATACGCTTTTTATATACAATGCATTTTTGTAAAAACTTAGTGCAATTCGAAGTGTAAACAATCTGAGGTCCTAGTACTCCCTGAGTATGGACACACCAATAAAGTGCTAGAGTGCATTATAGTTTTTTTGTGACATGAGCCCATGTCACAACTAAACAGAAAAAAAGGAAAAAGAAATTTCATATATGGGTAAGAGACTCAGCGTACTAAATAAAAACCTTTTGGTGTTAGTTCTTCATTATCGCATTTTAAAAAAAACAGTATGATTAAAAACCCTTGTTGTTAAAGCCAGGTGTGCAGATCTTCTGTGGTATTCAGTCCCTGAGGAGTCTTACTGTCCATCTCTAGGATATGCCTTGTTTCTAATCGTCTTAGAACTGCTTCTCTGTTCCCCCCTCGTCTTAATGGAGGAACACAGTTAATCACGAAGTACTTAAGATGGTCCAAGTTGTTTGCATGGACCTCTTTAAAATGCCGGGCCACCGGATACGTAGTATCGTTATTAGTTATGGCCCGTATGTGCTGGAGTATTCTCTGCAGTTTTGTGCTTCCCACATACCGCAGTCCACAAGAGCACTCCACCACATACACAGCAAATTCTGTTTTGCATGTTAGAAACTTTTCAATTCTAGTTGGGCTCTCCTTAAAGGGTGTCTGATACGAAGTCCTTCTTTCTCCATACTTGCATGCCTTAAATACTGTACATCTTACAAATCCTTTGCGATTAGATAGCCAGTTAGGGTTTTTACTTATTTCTGGGCTGCTATTAACTAAGCAATCCCTTGTACTTAGTGCTATATATATGTATATGTGTATATATATGTATATGTGTGTGTGTATATATATATATATATAAAAATTGGCATGCGGTTAAATCAGATACAGGAATAGGGAAATTAGTGCCAAAACATCCTTTAATCACATACAGAAGAAGGGCACCATCCCTGAAGGATGCAGTTGTGCGGACCAGCCCGGAGACACTATGTGAGCAAAGTTGGTTACGACCACAGCCGGTCTTCAGAAAATGCTCACGCTGCAGGCCTGCAGTATAGGCCAAAATACCACAACATATCTGACACCTTTCAAACAACACCAGTGAAAATCAAGGGAGCCTATAACTGTTAAACAGAATTCACTGTGAACGTTTTGACTTGCACATCTAATTTAAGGTATGCAGGGAGTACTACACTGCCAGTCCATAAGAGAATATTATAGCACATAAGGGCGATCACAAATAATGATCACAAATATCCGTTGGCACGCCACTGTGAAATGTTTCATCAGAAAGTCCCCAAACAAATCAAGTATTTTGTGATTGATACAGTACCCATCAGTAAAAGAGGGGGTAACTGCACTAAATTGTTGAGAGATCTGGAAATGAGGTACATCATCAATTTAGATTGCAAAATACCTAATGGTTTAAACTACGATGAGGAGTTACATTCAAGTCTCTAAAGAAAGGAAGATGATAGGACAGGTATAGATATGGGTGAAGCACAATAATACATAACCCTCATATCTTGTCCTTCTTTACAACTTGACTTCTCTCTCTTTCTTCTTTTTTGTCTTTTTTTCTTCTTTTCAAAGTTTGAGATAGATACATGATTTAGTTAAACAACCAATACATTCAGTAATATGACCCTGTGAAAGCATGTACAACAAAAAAATATCTGGCAGATAATTGAAAGTGACTACATGTAGGAAGAGAAATTAACAGCATTAGTTTAATTGATTCCTATGAATAGACAAGTTTGCATGTCTAATAACCCACAAGGGATAAACTCCTAATCAGTAAAGAGTTGAGAAGTGTGAATAAGTGTGGCTACGATAGGATCAGTGATAAATCAGTAATGATGGGAAGACCACTAAGGCACTTGCCAGTAGATACAATGTAAAGCAGCCAAAATACAGTACCGGATATGAATGTACATCTCCACAGTAATAATGAGTCAGTTAAAAATGCAATGGGAGTACAAATCATGAAATTTCAGTTGCGCATAGAGGGGAGGTAACTGTGATTAAGAAAATATGGTGTGTATCCATCATGACAATGAATTATTATGAGTAACAACATACCTACTTTTTAGAGAATCAGAGGCTGTACACCATTATGACACTTGCCTGCAATGAGTAACATCATGGTATGTGCTGGAGCAATGCATATAGAGTGCGTATAAATGATAAATTGAAGTGTAAAATTCAGTGAACAATAGAAGTCAAAGAATTGTATATACAGAACATTAATTACCTTTAAATGAATTGTGGAAAAAAATGTAACCAGTATTTTGAGCACCGATGTAGCATCAACCATTGATAGTCTTGCTTCTCTGTCCACAAAGAACAAAAACGTAAAAAGAATGACACAACGCTCGCATGTCATGTGACCAAGGCCGCTTGCACGACCGAAACACAGGCGGAAGGCGAATAAAGCAAAAATAAGTAACCGCATTGGTGTCTGCTTTGATTAGTTTGAAGATAATTTGAGATGTTATATTTCATATAGGTACCCCGATATAGGTCTAGGTATCATCATAACGCTTCACCTACATTCTCTCCTATACTACATACATAACAGATTTGGAGGACTGACCTTTTACCCAGTTACAATACTACACATAAGTACGTAGGGTTTTTCCCTGGACACTATCCTCATAAATTATGCATGAGGATTCTTAGTTTCTTGGAATCACAGCAGGACCATCATCTCCTGCATAATAACTGTGTATAAAGTTAATTCCCGACGTCATCCTAAGTCTGACACTGGCACAGCAAGGTAGAACCCCTGGGGATACCTTAGGGTATATAAACACCACATCTTGCTGAGATAGGCAGAGGAGATCACGACTTCCATGCCGACACACTGACATGAGACGCTGAGGTTCCTGCATGCAGATACTCCAGCTTGCAGTGGTCTGACATCCCTAGCGGGATGTTCAGCTCGAGACCAGAACGGTGTCCTGCAGTCTCACATCAGGTAATGGGGTTGGCTTTATCCTAGAGGGATTCTTGGCTTTACACCTACTCACATGCTAGGTACACTTAGGTACATCTAGTTAGGGTGCATCGTAGGAGTACGCATTTTATTGCCATGTATTTTATATACTCGTCTATATTTATGATTTTAGCAAAATGGTAGAAACCTACCATCTGTTTACTTTCTTAGTGCTGCTACTCATTTATATATGCTACTGTCTACTGGTGATTTCAGTGCACTTATTTTACGCTAGAATAACGACTGTTCAATAAATACTTATTGAAAACGTCCCAACCATTTATTCTGTGTATCTCTCTGAAAACAAGTGAGCACGAGTGACTGAGAGAAAAGTAAGTTACTGTTTCCATGGTCAAGAGGGATCAGGGTTGTCATGTTTGATAGTTGCCAAGAACTATTCTCTTCTTGGTAAGGGGAGGTTATAGCGGCATTGCGAGCTACTGGCACACAGGCCAACATACCTTGTGGGGGTGTCTGGAATCAGTCTGGACACCAGTCCAGCAGTGTATGTTGTCTAAACGTACAGATCCTATATAGGTGTTATAGGAACTACACGACATGACGCCGCCAACGTTGGTATTGGCACTTATTTAATAGTCAAATCTGAGTAGTTCAGTCGTGCTATTCTCAGAGACCCCTACTCACATTTTCCCCAGAGACGTCTGGAGTGGGAGGGAACAAATCCGCTGCAGCTGAGTAGAAAAATTCCTATGTATTGGCTGTTGGTTTAATCAAGCTTGAAGGATACAGTGTTCCTAATTGTACATAACAGCTTATCTCAGTTCCCTTGAAAAGCTCTTCTTACTAAAAACAATGGGGCATATTCTCAAGGACCCATCGCCTAGTTAGCGGAACTTTATCGCAGCCAAAGTGGCGATAAATTTAACGCACCATTCACAAGCTGGTGTTAACAGCCCATAACACCAGTTTTCCCGCAATAGCAGCCACAAAAAACATCACCACAGATGACCCCCGCAACTATCGCTAATGAGATGCAGAGTAGGCGTTCCCGAGCAAAAATCAGCGACAACACCACACCTCAACATTCTCAACGACCAGCCCGATCAGCGATAAGACCACAAAACAGGCGATAAGGCGTGTAGTAGCAGGAATCTAACACCTGCTCTGACCTGGTGTAAAGTCGGACGACAACCTGCACCATCAAAGGGAGACCAGTCCACAGCCACACATGAAGAACAACAGATGCCATGGAGCTACTCACCATGCATCCCGGAGACCCGAGAGGGCAACAACGCCCTCCGCCACCACCCCCAGGGCCCCAGCACCCCCCCCGCACCCCACCCTGGACCACCACAGAGGCAGCGCAGACAAAGACAGCGGACCTTCAGGAAACGCACCCGCCCCACAACCTAACACCAGACAATGTCAATGCCCACTACAGGCTCAAAGGACAACCATCCACCGCATCCAGACCATCATTGCCCACAGACTGACGGTACCAACACAGCGGACAACCAACATCCCTCCGCAGACAAAGCTGCTGGCTGTGCTGCACATGTTGGCCTCCCGTTCCCCCCAAACAACATCCGCCAGAGTCGGAGCAGACACACAGCCAGCCCCATCCAAGTTCCCCACACCTGTTCTGGATGCCATCATCAGCCAGGTACCCCAGTACCTAAACGTCCCCACAATGTGAAGGAACAGCTGGAGACCAAGCAAGGACTATACGCCATAGCAGGAGTCCCGCACCTGTTGGGGGCAATCTACTGCACACATGTCCAACTTGTGCCCCCTGCCGAAAAAACACACAATTACCGCAACAGAAAGCACACGCATCCCATCAATGTGCAGGCAATAGTGGACCAGCGGGGACCCTACACCAATGTTTCAGCCAACTACCCAGGCAGTGTGCATGATTCCATCATCCCCCGACAGTCCATCATCAACCAGCGTTACCAGGATGGCACCCATGGAAATGCACTGCATGTAGGTAAGTACCAAATGAACACACCTCAACTCCACAATCATGCAACTCACAACACTGGCAATGCGCACGTCACAAAATCACATACAACATGCCAGACAACATGCCCACCCACCAGACACGACAGCACAACTTACTGTGGCAACCTTGCTCAGCCATGTACATGAACCATCAACGGCATGGCACCGCAGCCACACAATAGCGAAATGTGGGGAGAGGTGGGAACCAGGTATGTGCGAAGGAGGCAAGTGACCCATGAATGAGAATGTACACAATGCCAACTGTGGCGGAGATGTCCTGGACAGATTGCAGTGTGCAGACTGTAGGAGAGTAGGATCTGCTTCACATGGGTACCCCCACTTTTTGCTGATGCTTCACTGTTTTTTTACCTTAGTCTGGCTGGGGCCCTGCTAATCAGAACCCCAGCCTAGCTGCTTCCTCTCTAAAATGGTTTCCATGTGCCTTAGGCACATCACTGATTGGAATCTGGAGTGCCCTTATAAGTCCCTAGTATATGGTATACTATGTACCCAGGGCATAGGTACCTCAGAGGCCTACCAGGGGCTGCAGCATGTATTGTGCCACCCCTGGAAGGCCATCCAAACTGACACCACAGGTCTGCTACTGCAGCCTGGGTAAGGTGGTGCAGGCACCCCTTACTGTGATATAGGTTACCTATATCACTATATACATACACACATATAAACCTATAAGTCACTCCTATGGCAGGCCTTATCAATCCTGAAGGCAGAGTGCGTGGTTCCTATGTGAGAGGGTGCCCCTGCATGAGCAGGGCCCCTCTGCAGCGTTCGGAGACCCTTCTCTGATGCTGTTTGTAGTGCAGCCTGACCATATACTCTTAAGCGCATTATAACCTCGCGTTAAATGCTAACTTTGGAATGGCTGCACCGAAACATGTCGTGTTTGGTGTCAAACATCTTGGAATACTACCCCCCCGCCAATTCTGGCGGTGGGGGTAGCATTCCACCCTTCTAGAGGGAGAGACATGTTAACCCTGGCCTGGCCGGTAACTTCTTTCTAAAGCCCTGGCATCACAAAATGGATGCTGCTGCCACAGACACAAGTCTGGCCTCCTGCTGCTGGATGAAACTCCGGCAGGGGAGGCCTGGACAATAGGTTTCCTGTCCCAGGGAGGTGTGACCACCTCCCCAGACAGGATAGTGTGTATTGGGGCTGGGCGGGAGCACTTTCGGGTGCTTTGAAGTCCTGCACTGGGGGCACACTTGGTGTCCCTGTGCATACCCCAGTTCAAACCGGATCAGGGGCTTGCAGCCCCTGCTTTGGCGCGAACTGGACAAAGGGAAAGGGGTGTAGCCACCCCTCTGCCCTGACCCACCCATAGGTGGGGCCACAGAGTAAGTCCAACCCCTAAACTTAGTATAAGTATAGGAACCCAGTCCTTAGGACTTTAGATTATCCCTGGACGAAACTCTGACACAGAATCCTGGACCTTCGACGCTCTACTACAAGATTAGAGGACAGAAGAATCTCCCTTGTGGTCAAGGAGTGACTCCCCTGCTTGGCAGGCACCAAAGAAGCAATTGTCTGGTCTGCATCGCCTAAGCTCCCGTCGGACGCTGAAGTCTTTGCATCACCAGAGGTAGATTTCCAGACTTCCCCGAGGCTGCCCTGAGTCCCCAGCAAAACTGAGGCCCGTAGCTGTCGTGGGTAATGTGGTACCGTGACCCCTGGACACCACACGCATTTGCAAGTGCATCCTCTTCTGGGTCTCCCACGAAGTCGTGCTTTGGGCTCCGAGTAGCCCTAGCCTCCAGCACCAACTGCACTGAAGATCACTGGCCTCTACTCCACGAGTGTCCTGTGAGCCAGCTCCACGTGCACCGTCTTGAGGCTCCTTTGCGGTCGCTAGCCCGTTGGCTAGTAGCCCTTCACGAAGGCCAATCCTTTTCTACTTGGGCTCCCTGGTTGCTCCAGGCCTGCCCTCACTTACCCTTGCTGGGTGAGTTCCTCAGACCTTGCTGGTCTGCATAATCGTCAATCTTCAACTTCATTGAGACTTGCCGTTGCCAAGGCTTGTTGGGTCCAATCCGGTCGCCAACACCTCAGCACTCGACAGACATTGTGTACCAGCCCGAATCCTGCTCCTGGTTGCCGACAACGCCTCCTGGACCTCGTGGCTGAAGAGTCAAGACGACCATCAACCTACCTGAAGCACTCGACATCGGTGGGCATCTGCTCATCGCCTTCCTGGTCACTGGCTAGTGACCCCGACTCTGTCCCCTCTGCTTTCAGGTTCTTCAGATCTCCGATCCACCTTTGGATCCACCCGGACACTTTCCACTTGGTCGCCAGCAGCACTTTGCCGCAGATCGCCATTCAAATTGACGACGAAACCCGACCCCGAAAGGCACCTATGCACCCGGCTTCCCTGGGTGAGGTAACAAGAGTACTCCGGTGCTCCCGTGGGTAGAGACTCTAGAACGACCTAGTTCTCAAAGGGTTTGCTCCAAGTCCGTCCTTAAGTGTCCCTTTTCTTTAATTTCCAAACCGCGACTTTCTCCATAGAAGTTAACGGCGATTCGCGGCTGTGTTACTACACTGCACGCGTCCCCCGTGGGTCCCCTGTGTCACTACCTTGGGTGGTTCCTTGTGGTCCAAGCACTTCTAGAGGCTCTAGGCCTAGTGTCTAGCTCAGTCGTGGTTCTTATACCACTTTATTGGTATATGGTTTGGTACGCCCCTAGGGCCCAAACGTGTATTTGTGCTATTACAGTGTTTAAATAACTTATAACTTATGTACTTCGAACTCTAGCCTCATAAAGAGACTAGAGGGGTGTGTTTAGCAATAAATACATATATTTTGAATATATACCTGGTGTGGTGCTCTTTCATTTGATCACTCAAGAGATTATAGACTGGTAAAACAAGCTGCTTTACATTCCTTCAAGACTTAGCCTGAAGGCTGCTCTCCATAGCTACCACTAGGATAGCTTTCAATAAGGTTGTCTTTAACCTATCTCCAATAAGGGGTTGTTTGGACTGGTGCAAGGTGCCCACTATAATTAGTGGACAGCATATGCCAGGCCAACTTCTCACATTGGTGTGCAGCGTGTGGGATTCCAGCTTCCTATTGTTTTACCAGATAATCTCAATTGAATTGATCAACTGAAAACCACTAAAGGTACCTAAGGTACATATAAATTAAGCTTAGTATACAGTAAGTTCTACTGAACTTAGAGTTGTGTGTTAAGGGATAGCACACCCTTTTTACAACTCAAGAGAGTTTAGTAGGCCACACTAGAGTAGGTAGTGTATACACCACACCTCACTAGTGATGTCTTCAAAGCCAGGACCCAGTGAGTCCTTGCCAGAAGCCCTTGGGCTTCTTCCCTCCAAGTATGATACACTCCCATTCTTGGAATTGAGAGCATTATGCAATTTGAGGAAACTGAAGACAGGCCAAAGCCCCACCACCCAACATCTGAGAGAGATGTTAGAGGCTTATGATCTCAGCAGGCCCTTAGGGACTGAAGGGGTAGGAGCAGAGGGTGGGGCAGAAGATGAGGATGGGGCCAGGGGTAGCAACACCCCCAGCCCCCCTCTGGAACTGACCAGGAGGGTGACAATGACCCTGACCTGGAAAACCCAATTCCTCCTGTGGATGAGGAGGAGGCTCAGGATGACCTCCACTTTGTCCCCCAGGAAGGATTGTGAGTGTGCCCAGAAGGTCTAGATCTCCTTCTCAGGAGTCTAACCACTCTGGCACCTCAATAGGGACCTCTGTCTCCTCTCATAGGAGGGAATCCTCTCATGAGAGGAGAAAGAGGCTGATTCAGTATGAGGAAGCTCAGCTTGAACTCAGAAAACAGCAATTGGCTATAGACAGGGAGTCCCTAGATCTCTACAAAGAGAGAAGAAAGTTGGGACTAGAGTCCCATGGTGGCAGCAATGTCCCTAAAGATAGGGAAAGGTCTTATGACCATAGAAACCTGAGCAAGATTGTCCCTCCCTACCAGAGTGGGGATGACATCCACAAATGGATAACTGCTCTAGAGAGGGCCTGTAAAGTACAGAAGGTCCCTCAGGAGCAGTGGGCAGCAATCTTGTGGCTCTCCTTTGCAGACAAAGGTAGAGACAAGCTCCTCACTGTAAGAGAAGAGGATGCTGATAATTACAAGGTCTTGAAGAGTGCTCTTATTGATGGTTTGGCCTAACAACTGAACAATACAGGTTAAAGTTCAGAGATGCCCATAAAGCACAGACTCAAGACTGGGTAGACTATGTGGATTGTTCTGCTAAGGCTCTGGAAGGCTGGTTGATGGGCAGTAAGGTGTGTGACTTCACAGGATTGTACAATCTGATAATGAGGGAGCAGATTCTTAATAACTGTCAAAATCAGCTGTTGCATCAGTACCTGGTGGACTCTGATCTGACCTCTCCCCAAGAATTGGGAAAGAAGGCAGACAAATGGGTCAGAACCAGGGTGAGGCAGAAGGTACAGAACCAAGGTGGTGACCCTAAGAAGCAAGATTCTAAGAACTCTGATAAGGGTGGGGAGAAGGGTAAAGATCAAAAGTCTTCATAAGACCCCCAAAAATCTTCTTCAGGTGGGTATTCACAGTCTACCAAAGGGAAAGGCCAAAGAAAACCATGGTGCAAGGTCTGTAAGCAAAAGACCCACTGGACCAGTGATTGCACCAAGTCCAAAGACTCAAGTCCAGCCCCCACCAATGCCCCTAAGGCACCTGTTCCCCCTAGTACAGTTACAGTTGGTGGTGGGAGTACTACAGCCAAGGGTTTAGTAGGGTTGACCCTGGGTACTGAGATGGGCTCTGACCTAGTCAGAGAACTCACTCAGGCTGTGCTAGTCTGTGATGGAGGCATGGATGTGACCTCCTCTGTGAGTCCCAGTAATCTGGGCAAGTACAGACAACAGCCTTTAATCAATGGACGAGAGGCTTTGGCATTTAGGGACACAGGGGCAAGTGTCACCATGGTGACACAAGACCTTGTGAATCCTGGGCAAGTTATACTTGGTGAGATGTACCAAGTGACCAATGCTAGCAATGTCAGAACAGACCATACTCTGGCAGTTGTTAACTTCTCCTGGGGAGGGGTAACTGGCCTTAAGAAGGTTGTGGTAAGTGCAGACCTACCAGTCGAATGCTTGCTTGGCAATGACTTAGAAACTTCAGCTTGGGCAGAAGTGGAGCTCAGGACCCATGCAGAAATGCTGGGGATCCCTGCAGATGTGTTTGCTGTGACCAGGTCACAGGCCAAAATGTCTAGCACTGAACAGGCCTTGGATTCTGGAATAATGGACCAAGTGCCTTCCAAGACGAGGAGTAGTAGGGTAAAGGCAGTGCCTTCCCCTTGGCTCAGAAGGAAGATCAGTCCCTTGAGGGGGATGATCTCAGTCCTGAGGAAGGAACTGTCCCAGAGGAGCTTGAACCTGACCAGGTTGAGTTCTTGGGGACAGGGGGACCTTCCAGGGCAGATCTGAGCCAGGAGCAGCAGAGCTGCCCCTCTCTTGAACCCCTCAGACAGCAAGCTGCTGCTGAGGCTGCTGGGAAAGCTAGTGGTCCCCATACTGTGTATTGGGATGATGGACTCTTGTACTCAGAGTGTAGAGACCCCAAGCCTGGTGCTACCAGGAGGTTGGTTATACATCTGAAGTTCAGGGGCTTCCTATTGACCCTAGCCCATGATATTCCCTTGGCAGGTCACCTGGGCCAGAACAAGACTTGGGACAGAATTGTCCCTCACTTTCACTGGCCCCACATGTCTGAAGACACCAAGGAGTTTTGTCGCTCCTGTGTAACCTGCCAGGCCAGTGGCAAGGCAGGTGGCACTACAAAGGCCCCCTGATACCACTACCTGTGGTGGGGGTTCCCTTTGAAAGGGTGGGGATTGACATTGTTGGTCCCATGGATCCCCAAACAGCATCTGGGCACAGGTTTATCCTGGTGGTAGTGGATCATGCCACCAGGTACCCAGAGGCTATTCCCCTTAGGACCACTACAGCACCTGTGGTGGCAAGGGCCCTCCTGGGAATTTTCTCAAGAGTGGGCTTTCCTAAGGAGGTTGTATCAGACAGGGGTGCTAACTTTATGTCTGGATACTTAAAAGCAATGTGGAAGGAGTGTGGAGTGACTTACAAGTTCACCACACCCTATCACCCACAATGCAATGGTTTAGTTGAGAGATTCAACAAAACCTTGAAGGGCATGATTAAAGGGCTCCCAGAAAAGCTTAGGCGAAGATGGGACATACTCTTGCCCTGCCTTTTATATGCATATAGGGAGGTGCCTCAGAAGGGGGTTGGTTACAGCCCTTTTGAACTTTTGTTTGGCCACCCTGTCAGGGGTCCACTGTGCTTGGTGAAGGAAGGATGGGAGTTACCTCTCAAGCCCCCCAAGCAAGACATAGTGGACTATGTACTTGGTCTCCGCTCCCGGATGGCTGAGTATATGAAAAAGGCAACTAAAAACCTTGAGGCTAGCCAGGAACTTCAAAAGGCCTGGCATGACCAAAGGCTGTACTGACTGTTTATCAGCCAGGACAGAAGGTGTGGGTGTTGGAGCCAGTGGCCCCAGCAGCTCTCCAAGACAAATGGAGTGGACCCCACACTATTGTTGAGCAGAAGGGTGAGGTTACCTACTTAGTAGACCTAGGAACACCCAGGAGTCCCCACAGGGTTCTCCATGTCAACAGGTTAAAACCATATGTGGACAGGGCAGACATGGGCTTGCTCATGGCTACTGATGAAGGGCAGGAGGAAGAGAGTGACCCACTCCCTGACCTGCTCTCACAGAACCCTGACGATGGGTCAGTAGATGGTGTAGCCTTGGCAGGCAGCCTCACTACCCAGCAGCAAACTGATTGTAGACAGGTGCTCAATCAGTTTAGACACATGTTTTCACTGACACCCAGTCAGACCACCTGGTGCACTCATGAAGTGGACACTGGGGACAGTCTGCCTATTAAAAATAAGATTTATAGGCAACCTGACCATGTCAGGGACTGTATCAGGACTGAAGTCCAGAAGATGTTGGATTTGGGAGTTATTGAACCCTCAGATAGCCCTTGGGCTAGTCCAGTGGTCCTTGTGCCAAAACCTCACACCAGTGGTGGAAAAAGAGAGATGAGGTTTTGTGTGGACTACAGGGGTCTCAATGCAGTCACTAGGACTGATGCCCATCCAATACCAAGGGTAGATGAGCTAATAGACACTTTGGCCTCAGCCAAGTATCTAAGCACATTTGACTTGACAGCTGGCTACTGGCAGATCAGGCTAGCTGATGCTGCAAAGCCAAAAACAGCATTCTCAACCCCTAGTGGGCATTATCAATTTGTGGTGATGCCCTTTGGTCTGAAGAATGCACCTGCCACTTTTCAGAGGTTGGTGAATACAGTCCTTACAGGTCTGGAAGCCTATAGTGCAGCATATCTAGATGATATTGCTGTCTTTAGCTCCACCTGGGAGGATCACCTGGTCCACCTCAGAAATGTTTTACAGGCCCTGCAAAAGGCAGGCCTGACTATCAAGGCCACTAAGTGCCAGATAGGGCAGAGTCAGGTTGTGTACCTGGGCCACCTTGTGGGTGGAGGCCAGGTTCAACCCTTGCAGAGCAAGATCCAGACCATCATGGACTGGACTGCTCCAACTACCCAGACTCAGGTGAGAGCCTTCTTAGGCCTGACTGGGTACTATAGGAGATTTGTCAAGGGGTATGGATCAATAGTGACACCCCTGAAAGACTTAACTTCCAAGAAAATGCCCAAAAAGGTTCAGTGGACAGTTAGCTGTCAAAAGGCATTTGATGACCTGAAGCATGCCATGTGCACTGCTCCCATTCTACAGAGTCCTGATTACTCCAAGAAGTTCATTGTTCAAACTGATGCATCTGAATTGGGGGTAGGGGCTGTACTGTCACAATTGAATGAAGAAGGTCAGGATCAGCCAGTAGCTTTCATTAGCAGAAGGCTGACCCCTAGAGAGAAACGTTGGTCAGCCATTGAGAGGGAGGCCTTTGCTGTGGTCTGGGCTCTGAAGAAGTTGAGGCCATACTTGTTTGGTACTCACTTCCTTGTTCAAACAGACCATAAGCCCCTCTTATGGCTAAAACAAATGAAGGGTGAAAACCCCAAACTGCTTAGGTGGTCCATTTCCCTACAGGGGATGGACTTCACAGTGGAACATAGACCTGGGAGTAACCATGCCAATGCAGATGGACTCTCTAGGTACTTCCACTTAGAACATGAAGACTTAACTGGGCAAGGTTAGTTTAATGTCCCTACGTTTGGGGGGGTTGTGTAGGAGAGTAGGATCTGCTTCACATGGGTACCCCCACTTTTTGCTGATGCTTCACTGTTTTTCGACCTTAGTCTGGCTGGGGCCCTGCTAATCAGAACCCCAGCCTAGCTGCTTCCTCTCTAAAATGGTTTCCATGTGCCTTAGGCACATCACTGATTGGAATCTGGAGTGCCCTTATAAGTCCCTAGTATATGGTATACTATGTACCCAGGGCATAGGTACCTCAGAGGCCTACCAGGGGCTGCAGCATGTATTGTGCCACCCCTGGAAGGCCATCCAAACTGACACCACAGGTCTGCTACTGCAGCCTGGGTAAGGTGGTGCAGGCACCCCTTACTGTGATATAGGTTACCTATATCACTATATACATACACACATATAAACCTATAAGTCACTCCTATGGCAGGCCTTATCAATCCTGAAGGCAGAGTGCGTGGTTCCTATGTGAGAGGGTGCCCCTGCATGAGCAGGGCCCCTCTGCAGCGTTCGGAGACCCTTCTCTGATGCTGTTTGTAGTGCAGCCTGACCATATACTCTTAAGCGCATTATAACCTCGCGTTAAATGCTAACTTTGGAATGGCTGCACCGAAACATGTTGTGTTTGGTGTCAAACATCTTGGAATACTACCCCCGCCAATTCTGGCGGCGGGGGTAGCATTCCACCCTTCTAGAGGGAGAGA
Source organism: Calotriton arnoldi (assembly GCA_963921515.1). Classification (NCBI taxonomy): domain Eukaryota; kingdom Metazoa; phylum Chordata; class Amphibia; order Caudata; family Salamandridae; genus Calotriton; species Calotriton arnoldi. The sequence goes on from CAWUFW010005237.1 coordinate 231,758, forward strand.
CATGTTAACCCTGGCCTGGCCGGTAACTTCTTTCTAAAGCCCTGGCATCACAAAATGGATGCTGCTGCCACAGACACAAGTCTGGCCTCCTGCTGCTGGACGAAACTCCGGCAGGGGAGGCCTGGACAATAGGTTTCCTGTCCCAGGGAGGTGTGACCACCTCCCCCAGACAGGATAGTGTGTATTGGGGCTGGGCGGGAGCACTTTCGGGTGCTTTGAAGTCCTACACTGGGGGCACACTTGGTGTCCCTGTGCATACCCCAGTTCAAACCGGATCAGGGGCTTGCAGCCCCTGCTTTGGCGCAAACTGGACAAAGGGAAAGGGGTGTAGCCACCCCTCTGCCCTGACCCACCCATAGGTGGGGCCACAGAGTAAGTCCAACCCCTAAACTTAGTATAAGTATAGGAACCCAGTCCTTAGGACTTTAGATTATCCCTGGACGAAACTCTGACACAGAATCCTGGACCTTCCACGCTCTACTACAAGATTAGAGGACAGAAGAATCTCCCTTGGGGTCAAGGAGTGACTCCCCTGCTTGGCAGGCACCAAAGAAGCAATTGTCCGGTCTGCATCGCCTAAGCTCCCGTCGGACGCCGAAGTCTTTGCATCACCAGAGGTGGATTTCCAGACTTCCCCGAGGCTTCCCTGAGTCCCCAGCAAAGCTGAGGCCCGTAGCTGTCGTGGGTAACGTGGTACCATGACCCCTGGACACCGCACGCATTTGCAAGTGCATCCTCTTCTGGGTCTCCCATGAAGTCATGCTTTGGGCTCCGAGTAGCCCAAGCCTTCAGCACCAACTGCACCAAAGATCACTGGCCTCCACTCCACGAGTGTCCTGTGAGCCAGCTCCACGTGCACCGTCTTGAGGCTCCTTCGCAGTCGCTAGCCCATTGGCTAGTAGCCCTTCACAAAGGCCAATCCTTTTCTACTTGGGCTCCCTGGTTGCTCCAGGCCTGCCCTCACTTACCCTTGCTGGGTGAGTTCCTCAGACCTTGCTGGTCTGCATAATCGTCAATCTTCAACTTCATCGAGACTTGCCGTTGCCAAGGCTTGTTGGGTCCAATCCGGTCGCCGACACCTCAGCACTCGACAAACATTGTGTACCAGCTCAAATCCTGCTCCTGGTCACCGACAACGCCTCCTGGACCTCGTGGCTGAAGAGTCAAGACGACTGTCAACCTACCTGAAGCACTCGACATCGGTGGGCATCTGCTCATCGCCTTCCTGGTCACTGGCTAGTGACCCAGACTCTGTCCCCTCTGCTTTCAGGTTCTTCAGATCTCCGATCCACCTTTGGATCCACCCGGACACTTTCCACTTGGTCGCCAGCAGCACTTTGCCGCAGATCGCCATTCAAATCGACGACGAAACCCGACCCCGAAAGGCACCTATGCACCCGGCTTCCCTGGGTGAGGTAACAAGAGTACTCCGGTGCTCCCGTTGGTAGAGACTCTAGAACGACCTAGTTCTCAAAGGGTTTGCTCCAAGTCTGTCCTTAAGTGTCCCTTTTCTTTAATTTCCAAACCGCGACTTTCTCCATAGAAGTTAACGGCGATTCGCGGCTGTGTTACTACACTGCACGCGTCCCCCGTGGGTCCCCTGTGTCACTACCTTGGGTGGTTCCTTGTGGTCCAAGCACTTCTAGAGGCTCTAGGCCTAGTGTCTAGCTCAGTCGTGGTTCTTATACCACTTTATTGGTATATGGTTTGGTACGCCCCTAGGGCCCAAACGTGTATTTGTGCTATTACTGTGTTTAAATAACTTCTAACTTATGTACTTCGAACTCTAGCCTCATAAAGAGACTAGAGGGGTGTGTTTAGCAATAAATACATATATTTTGAATATATACCTGGTGTGGTGCTCTTTCATTTGATCACTCAAGAGATTATAGACTGGTAAAACAAGCTGCTTTACATTGCTTCAAGACTTAGCCTGAAGGCTGCTCTCCATAGCTACCACTAGGATAGCTTTCAATAAGGTTGTCTTTAACCTATCTCCAATAAGGGGTTGTTTGGACTGGTGCAAGGTGCCCACTATAATTAGTGGACAGCATATGCCAGGCCAACTTCTCACACAGACCACAGACATATCCATGCCCACATGCACTGCTGATGTGTGGAGTGTAGTGGACAGTGGACGCAACCATGTCACCACAGCCAGTGGGGAAGAATGCGGAAATGTAGCTTGTGACGTCCCCCCTGCAAGCGTGTGCGGAGTGGCCTGGCCCGGCGTCCGCATGGCCAGTGTAGGGGTGTGAATAAAAAGCACGTAGCCCTGGGCGTGGTCCTCTTCTGGAATGGCAAATGTGCCTGCCAGTGCGGCGCCTCCTACCCCCGCCACAAGGCCGACGCCCTCGCCGTGAGCGCTGTGGCCTGCGAACCTATGCGCCTGCTGCACCACGGGCAGCTGGACTCCCAACCTGTCATGCCCACCCCTGCATATCCAGGCCTCACAGCTCACCTGCTGACACCGGCGTGTGTCGTAGAGGGCCCACCACGTGCCGGCGCAAACTCCAAGCCCGAACCCCGCATCCTTGGCAGCCTCCTCACACCATCACGGCCTCCGCGACACAGGCCCACTTTACCCCTTTTTCGTTTACGTACTCCACCACTGCCTCCGGCCTACACTACGCTCAAGTAGGTCACACATGTGGAACTGAGTCGTGATATCTGCATGGCAGAGTCCATATCATTGTACGCAAGGAGACGAGGAAGACGCGGTTCAGTCCGTAGGAGAAAAGGACCATCTTTACGGAGGTGTCCGGACACTGTCGACAACTGCCCTGGTGTCACTAACTCTGCATCGCGGGCCAACGACACATGGATGTGTGCCCCTACTGACCGCTGCCCAGGGCCTACCCTGCGGTCAAGTAGGTCACACATTTGGGACTGAGTCTTGATTTGGCAATGGCCGAGTACACATGCAAATGCAGAGTTTAACTCACTATACTCCCTTCGATGTGGTGACACAAAGTATGTGCATGGCATCCCAGCCACACGTGTCTGTGGGCCCTTGAAGACTATGCCTTCGGACTACACTGCGGGCCTTCAGGCCTCACACAAATCCAATCCAGTCCGTACCAGGCAGGACACGGCATCGTCGCTGGCTAAATACCCGCTCAGCTCTGTCGCTACTGCCTCGGTCAACCACGAGTCATCACCCCATGCCATTTCAACGCCGTGTGTTAGTGTTCCAGGAGGAGCTTGCTGAACAGTGGTTGGCCCGCGCTGCCCGCTGCCTCTGGACCACACAGCGGTCGAGTAGGTCACACATTGGGAACTCAGTCATGAATCATTTATGGCCGAGCTGATAACATTGTACTGGCCACATCGCAGACTGCATCCCCTTACAGCTCCGGTGCCACTAAGTCTGTTCCCCGACATCCATGGACACTTACTTCTTGAGATTTGTTGGAGACTGAGTCCATGGCTAGGGGGTTGTCTTCATCATCGTGTCGGTGATACTGACTATGTTGTCAAGACGAGGCTGTAGCATTCCACTCCTCCATTTGCCGCTTACGTCCGGCTTCTGCCCTCTGCATCATGCCCTGGAGGAGCCCTTCCACTGTCCCCCACAAACCTCTGCGACATTCACCTTCGACATCGACGAGGACCCGCTCACCTAGCGTGGCACTATCTCACTGCACCGCAAGTCACCGTCCCATGGCGGTGTGCCTGTGCCGGACGCAGTGCATCCGGGGCCACTAACTCAGCAGCTCAAATCATGGCCCCAACCTGAGGGCATGTCGGATGGCCTCTGTTCCAATGGCCTGGGGGGCATCAATGCCATGTCTCTGTGGCCCTGCGCTGTCCGCTGCCTCCGGCCTCAGGTGCGGTCCACCTGGGCTCACACATCAAATCGAGTCCTGGCCTGCCCGTACGTCGCATCACCGCAGGATGCACACGCCACCACCGCCAGGACCAACTCCAAACGACAGGTGCCAGAGTCATAAGTGTCTAACTGCCAGACTGTCAGAGTTGCTCACACCTGTCGTGGGTGCCATCATCAGCTTGATACCCTGCTCAGCCCTTCAGGTGCCACTTACTCAGTGCACAACGAATCAAGGAGCATTCTGCTTCCATGTTGGGTGAACACTGTACTCTCTCCGGCTACCACCATGATGCTTCACAGTTGTTTCTGGTATGCTGGTGTTTTATGTTTCTGCTTCAATTGTGATCACTGTTCAAGTTGTTGCCAGCACCAATGACTCCCTGAGGGCTGGCTGACACTCACCCCACACACATCGAGCACATGCGTCACTGTATATGTGACCATGCCAATAAAGGTGTCGGGCGCACGTGCCCGTGGCCAGTTCAAGAGCTCTATGAGTGTGTCCGTGTGCTCATGATGTATGCATTCGGGTCCCGGCCCCACAACTTCACATTGTGCCGTGTGCTGAGGACGCAGCCATGTCACCGCAGGCAGAGTGTGGGACATTGCACATGTAGCTTTGTCGTCCCCCACTCAATAGAGGAGTGGACTGGGCCGGCGTGCGCCAGTCCCGCGTGGGGGTGTGGATGATTATCCCGTGGCTCTGGGTGTGGTCAGTCCTGGAAATGTGCAAATGCAGGTGTCTCTGTCGCAGTGTGGGTCTCCTCTGGGGAGTGTAGGTGGTCCCTGATGGGACTTAGACACCCACGTATGTGATCTAGTTCGGCTTCCATGAGGTGGGACCCCACCCGCACCTGTTCGGACACCCCCTTCTGGCAGTCTGACACCTGGCCTTGGAATGCGATGTTTGCTTGGGTGTGCTGCTGGGAGCCAGCCATGGTGGTGCGTGCGTCCAGCTGTGTTGTCTGTGCAGGGGGTGGGGTATCCTCGATGCAGCTGGGCTGCCCTGCTCCTGGGGGTCGATTGCCCGAAGATGTCCATGAACTGTTGTAGGGCGTCGGTGTCGGAAGTGTTGAGGTCCTCTTCATAATCACTGTGGAGTTGTCTGGTCTGCTCTGCTGGAGGTGTTGTTTGTCCCTCTGCAATGTGAAGGGGAGATGCTTGTTGACATTGTGTTGGCATGTATGTTTACGCATTATTCAGGTTTACATACAGACTGCATGACAATGTACATTGTGACTGTTTGGGAGGAGCGGACTATTTGATGCGGGACAGTGGACATTTGGACTACATGATGTAGGTGAGGTTGTACATGTACATTTTCATCTCACAGTTCCCTGCTATGTCAGATGTGATTGGCCATTTTCTACGCACAGGCGGACCCAGTTGTGTCCTCTGTTCTGCAGTGTAAGTGTTGCTCTGTGTACCACATTGTCGTCCATGGCGATGTGCTGTCATTGCTATGTGTGTGTGCTGCATTGTGGGAGGGTCAAACCTGCAGCTGTGATTTTGCTGCCCCTTATCCCTTGGAGGCAGTGTGCCTTAGACTTTTGTGCTTTTAAGGTGCTGTGATGTTGGCGACCTGGGTCATTTGTGCTCTTGGACGGTTTTTGTACTCTTGTGCATTGTTTGTCTGCAGATGTATTGTTGACGTCAGTGGTTGTTTGTGCACGTGGATATGTCAGAGTGTGACCTGCTCCTTTCCGGATGTGGTCCACACTCAGCCACCTCAGTCTCGTGGCGTGCACAATGTCATGGTGATTTTACTCCAGCCATGCTGCTGGTCATGTGGTGTCACTTGCATTGTCAGTGTGGCTCTCACATACGCATCTTTGCTGTGTTTCGCACGGGTGCATGTGTGTGTCGTGGACTTGGTGATGTGTGGGGTGTGACCCCCTTGGGCACATGGTGGACGGGGGCCTACTTGATGTTTGTATGTGTGCTGCAGTGTGCCACGGGGATCAGGGACATGACCCAGGGTCGTTGTGGGTGTGCGGTGTGCTACACGTCGTTGTGCACGTGTGCCATTCTGCCCGTCCCCCCAGTCCCTGTTCGCTACTCACCCTGTTGATGTTGTGTCAGGTAATATCGAGCTGTATCAGGACTCCCGACTCCTTGCACCGTCTCCGCACTGATGACTGTGGCCGCCATTTGCTCCAGCTCCTCCTGTGGCGCTGGACTCCCACCTCCATTCGCCGTTGCTGCCTTCCTGTTGGCAGCGGGTTTCTGCTTGGTTTGGCTTTTCACATCGTGCCAGCGCATCTGGGCCTCATTGACACTCCGACTGCATTCACGATGGAATGCCATTTTTCCGTCTGTGTTGCCAATGACACGGTGGAGGTGACGGACAGTTGTTGTTCGTGCTCTGTCACCTCCATGAGGACGATCCGGTTGTCATGCGGACTGTACCCTGTCTTCCTCTTCCTCTTCTCCTTGGCCTTCCCCGACCCCGAGGTTCCTTGCTGGTGGTCTGTGGGGCTTGTGAGGTTCGCGTTGACCTGGGCACTGGTCCCGGGTGCATCCATGTTGCTACGCAGTTTATTTCGTTTTTTTTTGTTTTTTTTATTGTTCTGCTTTTATTGTGCATTTTCCCTCATGACGCGTGGGAATTGCAGGCCTGTCGCTGGTTATCGCTGATTTTTGTATCGCGGTTGGCCTCATCGCGACTTTATTTGCGTTAGTGTTTCGCATTTTTGCGGCGTCGCGTTGATTTTAACGCGGACATTTGACGCGTTATCGTGGGACTATCGCATGGTGCCGCCAGGTTGAGAATACTACGTTAACATGGCGTTGTTTTCCCGCGATAGACTGCGATATGCAAAGTTGCGTTAAGCTAAATTTGCAGTGGTTATCACACGTTCTTGAGAATATGCCCCAATGTCGCTTCAGGGAGACCCGGTAGTAGAACTAAATTTCTCAGCTGAAGAAGAAGATGCAGATGCAATACACATTGCAGAAAATTTTAGAAATGCCGTCACCCTAAAACAAGTAGCATATGGTGTTACAGTTGGGGATGGGCAAGTGACTTTTGTGATTGAGGCACACGAATCACATAGAACAGAGGTATTCTATTCATGAATTAAATTCCTGCAGGCAAATGCACAAACTAAAATATTCCACTACTATGTAGAAGATGTAATACCAAATGAGTACAGTCCATATGAGGACATTGAAATTCCACTCACTTATGAAGAACACCTCTACTGGTTTAAAGGCGTCCTCCCCATACAAGAAATAGAGTAAGACTCGGTCTGCTCAGAAGAGACGGAGCAACATGGCCAGTTTTAGCGGCATACACACCACATCCTGACATTGACACAATGCCAGGAGGAGACTTACTTGTACAGCATAAAGAATTAATAAGACTTTACAGAAACATGACACAGTTTGTGTTGAGAACAATCACACTTCAGCCCACACCAGCTACACGACCAGGACCAGTCCAAAATCCTACAACAAAAATTACCCCACAGACACTGCACGCAGTGAAGGGTAAAATGCCCACTAAACGTGAACAACTGCCCTTCTGGATAGCAAACAAATTACACAGCTGGAGGCGGTGTTTCCACACACTGGTCCTAAGGAAAAGCATAGAATAATAATAATAATAATAATAAAGACTTATATAGCGCCTGAATCACCCCCAAAGGGGTATCTCTGCGCTGCGGAGCATGCAAGAGAGAGCTAAGGGCAACCAAATTAGAACAGGACTGTTTTAAGGAGTCTTCTGAATTGAAGATGGTCTGGGCATTGTCTCAGCATGATGGGAAGCTCATTCCAATGCTGAGGTGCAAGATGTGAAAAGGCTTTCCCCCCGCATCCTAGACTTCTTGACCCGGGGGACTATGAGAAGAGATTTAGATCCTGAGCGCAGATCCCTAGCGGGGGTATAGTGATTGAATTTCTCAGCAAGGTAGGCAGGGCTTTTGCCAAACACAGCTGAAGTAATCACCACAGAACAGCTAACTTCATCCACGGTTCACTGGGAGGTGCGACCACCTGTACAGGGGGAGAGGAAATCTTGATAACCTTGTCGCTCGAGCAACAAATAATACACTCCTTAACGACCTCGTCAATCTGCCTGTCCATTGAAGGCCACCAATATATAGAGCGAATTCTTCTCTTAGTGCTAGTTTGTCCCAAATGACCTTCATGGCCCAAAGTGATGATGCGTGACCTCAATGATTCCGGTGGAACAAACTTGTCACCACGTAAAATTAACTCCCCACCCTCCAATGTAAGCTCAATGGAAATCTTGGAATAGGGTTGAAGTTCAGCATCAAGATGCTTCTCCTTAGGCCAGCCTAAAACAATGTGTTCTTTCACTCTCTTTAAAACAGAATCAGTTTGCATAGCTTCAAACCACTCTTTCTCTGAAAAACCTCCCACACCACAAACATCAACTGCTGCAATCAAACATTCTTCATCGTCGTGACCCTGACATAATTCCTCTTGAGTAAGAGGAAGAGGTAATCTTGACAGAAAATCTGCCCTGATATTCCTCGCACCTGGTATGTGTGCAACTTCAAAATTGTATTGCAGCAGCTTCGAACTCAATCTCGCTATCCTTGGAGTATGTTCTTTAACAATATGACCATTGAGAATGGGAATGAGAGGCTTGTGATCAGTAAGTAATTTGAAAGACTTACCCCAAAGAAAACACTTAAACCTTTCAACCGCCCAGCAACAGGCCAATAACTCTCTTTCTATGACCGAGTAATTTTTTTCACTAGGTCGCAAAGCTCGTGAAACAAACCCAATAGTATGCTCCTTACCATGTTTCACTTGAGTAATCATGCCGCCCAAACCATCAAGACTCGCATCAACCGATACAATACATTGTACAAGAGGATCAAAAGGTGTAAGCACCTTGCACGTACCTAACTCTTCCTTGATGCGAAGAAACTCATCTTGACACACCTTATCCCACACAAAAACAACTTTTCTCTTGAGAAGCTCACGTAAATGAACAGTCTTGGCAGCAAAATTAGGGATGAATTTAGAATAAAACTCACACACACCCAGGAAAGAAGAAACATGTTCTTTTGATTCAGGACAGGGAGCATTCCGGATAGCCTCAATCAGCCCTTCTCTAGGTTGAATACCTTGACCTGAAATACGATGTCCCAGATATTCAATGGACTCCTGTCCAAACACACATTTTCAGCTTGTTAGCAACAATACCTTTTTCCTGTAACCTTTGTAGAACTTTTGAAAGTTGTCTGTCATGTGAATCTCTACACCTCCCAGCGACCAGAATGTCGTCTTGAAAGACCACTGTGTCCTCCAGCCCCTCCAGAACACTCTCCATGATACGTTGAAAGGCTGAAGCTGCAGACGCAAGCCCAAAAGGCATACGCCTAAATTGAAATGTGCCAATAGGTGAAACAAAAGCACTCACATGCTTACAACTTGGATCCAATTCCACCTGATGGTAGGCAGATGAAAGATCAATTTTTGAAAAAAACCTGCAACCATCAAATTTCCCAAAAATGTCATCAATACGGGGAAGAGGATGGGAGTCCACCCAAATCTCTTTATTGAGACTGCGCAAATCAATGCACACTCTCAAACTTTGGTCCTTCTTACGGGCGACGACCAATGGAGACAACCATAAGGACGATTCCACCGCTTCAATAACACCAGACTCACATAACCTTTTAAGTTCACACGACAGATCATCCCTCACACTATACGGCACATTGCGCAGTTTGTGCTTCACAGGGTAGCCTGATCTTTCACTTTAATACGGTGCTTAAACCCTTTAATGCTCCCCAAACCATCAGCAAACACACTCTTGAACTTATCACACCACTCCATCACACCCTTAGGCTGCTGAGACTCATCCACCACTGAGACTTGCTCCTTAGTTCCTGGTCTAAGGGTCATACCAAATAAACCTTGGTGATACCATCCCAAAATATTAAGCCCTTTCTTTGCCACATAAACCTTCCCAAAAATGCGCCTTTCTTTGAAAATCAAGCTAGTCTCAAAAAAACCCCTAAGCTCAATTTTCCTACCCTCATAGGATACAGGACTTCTATCCGGTGGCTCAAGTGGTTTGTCCTCCCAAACACTCTCAAACAATTCTTCTGTGACCATAGTCATGCGTGCCCCAGAATCCACCAACAGTTGAATGGGCTTCCCATCCACGATTATTTCCTCGACTGGATCAACGCACTCATCAGCATCATCTTTAACCACTACGATTAAATCCCTCATGGAACTGACCAAATCATCCATATGTTCAGCATTGTTTATATCCTCTCGAACAGAGTTAACAGGGTTGCCCTTTGACATACACATCTTCGCAAAATGCCCAAGTTTCCCACATTTGCGACACGAAACATTCTTAGCTGGGCAAATGCGAGCGTTGGGATAATGTGAAGAAAAACCGCACTTTGTACACACATTCTTTTGAGGGTTGAACTTCTTCTCAGGTTTGTAAAATGTGTTTTTGTTTCCACGCATTACATTCACTTGTTTATCTGTAGACTCCTTGTTTTCCTTTACCGCCCCAACATTCATCTTATCTGGTTTCAACTCTTTAGACGCTAACTGAGACAGTTCAATACTTTTAACAATAGTGATAGTCTCTTCTAACGATGGATTTTTTAACGTCAATAACTTCTCTTGCACTTTTTATCTTTGGAATGTGCTACAACTTGATCTCTTATAAGTTGCGAGGTAAACTGTTCAAATTCACATTCAGATGCAAGAATGCGTAACGCGGCAACATAAGTTACAATACTTTCATCATTTTCCTGTTCTCTTGTAAAAAACTTATGCCTCGCTACAACCAAACTCCCTTCTACATCGAATTGCTTTTCTAACATGGCTACTGCTTGGTCAAACTCATTGAGAGGTTCTTCACCTTCGGGAACTTCCAGAGGGGGTAAATGTTCTAAAACAGCTTGCCCCTCTAAACCTAAGTTGTGTTCCAGCATGAATCTCCTACGTTCCGCACTGAATCTAAAGCCCCCCAAAGCTCCTAAATACTTTGTGAAAGCTCTGTACCAAACCTTCCATCGCACAGGAGGGTCTCCTGGAAGCTGTAAAAATGGTGGAGGTGCTTGAACACTCTGCATTTTGAATTGAACAATAGTAGTGCTTAATTATCACCTTAAAACCGTAGAGAGTAAGTAAATCCCTCAGGGTCACACAGTACACTCAATCAAAATATAATGAGAAAAGTAGCAGATACCTGCAAGTCATGCACCGAATTACTGTAAAAACAATAACAGTTGACTATTAGAATAATTTGCTTTTTTTTTTTTGAAGACTGGGCAAATCAATAGTAATACTAATGGATTAATACTGTTTTTTTTTTTTTTTAAATAAACCAAACACTGTGAAGTAAAGCAAAACGAAAGTACTTTAAAACTGTTGCTCGATCCGAAAATACTTGAAAACTGCTGCTCCTTGACAAAACAAACACCAGAGAAATGTTCGAAAGCGGTAGACACTCCACTCTTAACCTCGCATGATGGATGCCGTTGAGTTCAGTAAACAAAGAACTCCTCTTCAGCGCGAATTATCCATATGCCAGACGCTGGCTGCCAGGGATACCACACACTCGAAGAAATCCTCACCAGCACGAAATGCGTTCACGTCATACGCTGGTTGTCATGGAAACTCCGCACATAAACGGAAGTCTTCTAAACCAATGCTGTATGCTGTGCCAGTCACACTCGACACGTCAGATAACGATCATTCTGACACGTCATCACTTGCTGCAGGTTAGCCAAGGAGGAGGTCAGATTCACTCCGGACACCCACAGAGAAAAGTACCTGAGCAGCACGCCACTCCGTTCCCACCACTCAAAGTCAAATGACCCTCAGGGGATGCAGGCGATGTCCGAGGAAATCGCGCTCTAGAAAAATATATCTGGCACGACGTCCCAGGATATTTGCAGGAGAAGGGCTCACTTCACACCGGATAAAGGCTCACCTCACACCAGGATCGACGGAGAAGGGCTCACTTCACACCGGAGAAGGGCTCACCTCACACCAGGACCGATGGAGAAGGGCTCACTTCACACCGGAGAAGGGCTCACTTCACACCGGAGAAGGGGGGCTCACCTCACACCAGGACCGACGTCCCACTGATGTCTCAACAAAGGTGAACACCGCCAGGAAATGACTTGTGACACAGGGTCACTCCTCCGCTGCCCAGATAGCTCGCTACTCAGTATGTGCCAACTGTCAGCCCACAGCTGACTCGGCAGCTCACAATAACAAGCGAGAGTGCTGCACACGTGGGTGGAGACGTCCGACGGTCAGACCATCTCGTCGCCAAATTTGAAGTAATCACCACAGAACAGGTAAGAGTGGTAAAGCACAGTTTAATGACCGTCCGTCTCCACAGCCTCCAGGGAACTGTCACAGCAGCTCCTTCAATTCAAACAGTAACATTCCATAGCCCAATGGATGACATCACAGCTAGGCAAATAGATAACAGCTAAGCAGATTACTACAACAGCTTTATGGACGGTGCAGCAGATTTTGAACTTGATACGCTTGCGCACCGGCAACCAGTGGAGCTGTCGGAGCAGCGGGGCAGAGGCAGTTCTGGAGGGTACATTTAAAACCAGGCGTGCCACGGTGTTCTGGACTACTTGCAACCGATCCAGAGAAGATTCATTAGCTGATACCAGCAGAGCGTTACAATAATCTAATCTGCTTAGTACCAGTGCCTGGATGAGGGTTTTCCTTGAAGAGTCTGGAAGAAAAGGAGAGACACGTCTCAGCATACTCAACGCATGGAAACAGGCACCGACAGTATGGGCCACGTGTTTCTTCAAGGTTAACGCCTGATCCAGGCAGACACCGAGATTTTTTACGGCTGTCTTAGGTGTAGGGGGAGAACCGACATCTGGTGGCCACCAGTTTGGTGACCATAACAATGAGGCCTCACCAAAAAGCATGATCTCGGTCTTCCCTACGTTGAGCTGAAGGAAGTTACTCCTCATCCAATTAGATATCGCTGTCATGCCTGAGGAGAAGGTAGCCTGGGCTGAGAGGATAGATTTATTGAAAGAGAAAATAAGCTGCGTATCATCAGCGTATGAGATTGGTGTAAACCCGGAAGATCTCAGGAGATCTGCCAAGGGAGTGACATATATGTTAAACAGAGTGGGGCTCAAACATGAGCCCTGTGGCACTCCCTTGGACAGCTCAATGGTTCTAGATCTAAAGGGACCGAGGTTGACTGTCTGAGATCGATTAGTAAGAAAGCTTGTCAGCCACCGCAGGGTTAAACCTCCAATCCCTATGTCCTCCAACCTCCTAAGCAGAATCTGGTGATTGACTATGTCAAACGGAGCCGAGAGGTCTAACAGCACGATAAGAGTGGATTGGCCCTTATCCAAGGCCATTCTGATGTTATCTGTGACAGCCACCAGGGCTGTCTCTGTGCTGTACTTAGGCCTAAAACCTGATTGCGATGTATCAAGGCTACCTAAGAACTCAACATAGTCTGACAGCTGTTTATTAATTGATTTCTCCAGAAGCTTACTCATAAGGGGCAGTAGCAATATGGGCCGCAAATTGGAAAGGTCTGCCATAGGAACTTTCGTGTTTTTACGAGTGGGTATGACCTGTGCCGTTTTCCATTCCTGCGGGAGATGTCCCTCTCTTAGGGAGAGGTTGAGGAGGCAACAAATAGGTGCAGAGAGTTGTTTTGAAAGTGTGGAGGAGATTTTGGCAGGAATGACGTCAAGGGGGGAGCCTGACTTCACAGTACAGAGTAGGACTTCAACATCCTCTGGAGTCAGAGGGGAGAATCTCACCAACTGCTGCCTCTCCGTACAGGCAGGGGCCTTATGATTCACAGCAGCTGGCTGCAGGCTATCCGCTGATGCAATCTTATTGTAAATGAGTTTGATTTTCTGAGTAAAGTGTTGCGCTATTGCATCGCAAAGGGCTTGCGACGGGGCCTCCTCGAGGTCACAGGCTTTCGGAGTGACAAAAAACTTAAGAATCTGAAATAGGACTTTAGGAGCGTTCCCTGCCTGGTTTAACTGTTGGGCAATAAAAACTCTCTGTGCTGTTTTAATATTTTTGTGATATTGAGAGAGCGAGACCTTATATCTCTCTTTGTCATTCCCATTGTGAGTTCGACGCCAACGCCTCTCCATATTTTTACATTCTGGTTTTTCGTTCCGAAGCTCAGGTGTGAACCAGGCCATACTTACTATTTGCTTGCCAATGGGGATAGCTCCCTCAATAGAGGATTGTACTTCTTGAGGTACAGTCTTCGCTGCAATATATACCAGGACTCATGGTATCCCTTCTTTAGCAGTAATACCTGATGTATTGAGACAAATACAGAACGAGTATGGAGCAGAGCCTGCTCTAAACTTAGGAATGAAGTTGTTAAATAACTTTGCCCAGGTATCTGCGATAATATTGGCAAATATTAAAGAGGAAGCAGCATTGGTGGCAATACGCCAACGCCTGAGAGAGTTCACTCCATTACAACAGGAGACAGAACTACCTAAAAACATAGAAACTGCTTATGCAGAATTAGGTAGAGACAGTCTGGGAGCTAGACCTGTAAAACCCCGACTAGTGGGAAGTTCAGATAAGAAACAGGCAAAACAAACACCAGTTTCTTCAAAGAAGAAATGGGACAATAATAAACAACAAAAGAACAGATCTCACTCCAGGGGAAGGTCTCCTCAGCAGGAGCCCCGAGAAAGGAGATATAATCTTAGAAATAGAGATAACATTAAAAAACCTGACAGGTATCAGGATACTGATACTCGTTCCTCTCGTTCCTTTCAGGGTTCATCCAAAAACTCAGAGAGGGAAGGACAGTCAGAGCAAAGACAAGAAGAGCGTACAAAGTCCAGAGACAAGCAATGCACTTCAGATTACGCTTCAAAGAAAGAAGAAAAACCTAAAGCGAAACCTCAATTTAAAAAGAAGAAGGTAGCAGGTCTCAAAGTTAGACATGCCCAGAATTCTGAGGACTCAGCTACTGAAAGGGGAATGGGCTCTGACGATGCTAGACAGCGCGGCAGAGGTAACAATAGCTCGCAGGAACCTGATGGAATTTCTGGTGACAGCGGAGTTGAGTGAGTATATCACGGTGGAAACACCTGATACTAGGGTGAGTGTCCCACACAAGTTACATGAAATAACATCCCAAATGGAGGGAGACAAGCCGAGACAAGTTAAGGGTCTCTTTTGGGAGAACCTGACTTCTGGCTATGACATTCTATTAGCAGAAAAAGATTGGCTGCCTACTATTGTTATGGAATGCCCAAAGGGGGAAACTGTAATTTTCCAGCTTTCTCCGACCTAGTCCCCGCACACCTAAGACATACAGACGCGCAGGAGTGGGCAGTAGCCCTTGCTCCAGTGTATACTGCAACCACGTCGGGTGGGATGAAGAGTCACCCCACCACGTTATTCCAATAAAAACAAACCCAACTCCACAAAGACAGTATCCCATAACACAGGAAGCTAAAAAACAGGTCAGGGAGATCTTAGATCAACTTGAATACCAAGGTGTAATTGAACCATGCATCTCATCAATGAATAATCCTTTGTTTCCAGTAATAAAACCCGACAATTCATATGTCTAGTTTTAGACTATAGACACCTAAACTCATGTACAAAGACATTTGCAGTTCAGAATGCACACAGTGCCGCATTAATGAATAACATTGTGCGGAAAAAATGCAAAGCAACATTAGATATCCTCAAATTGATTTTTCTGCCAAAACATAGCGCCTGAAAGCAGATATTTGACAGCATTCTCAGCGCTAGGGTCCCAGCGTCAATTTTGTCAACTCCCCCAAGGATATAAGAATAGCAGGGGGTTATTCTCAAGGAGGGTAACAGAGTTACTACAGAATTTGGATGAGGAAGCATTATCCTATGTAGATGATATTTATCTAACGGATGATGACTTAGAGGAACACTTGACCAGGGTGAGCACCATAATTTTGGGTTTTGCCTCTGAGGGCTACAAATTTAGCTTTAAAAAATCAAAGATAGCCCACCTAAACGTCCTATTTTTGGGACATGAGCTTTCAAGTGAAGGCAAAAGCCTGGCAGCCCACTTTTTAGAAAAGTGTGCACTGCTACAACCTCCAAAATCATCAAAAATCTTACAGTCCATACTGGGATTTTTGAATCTTGGCAGAACATACATTTTGGATTACGCAGAGAGAGTAAAACCTTTCTATGACCTAATAAGACCTGACATTTCAGTTAGACAATGGACACAGGAACACACAAATATACTTTGTTCCCTACAAGCTGATATGATATCATCAAAACACTTAAAGACACGCGTAAACGTACGCAACCTGGTGATCCGAGTAGTCGCAGGTCAATCTGGGTACACTTACTTAACCTTTAATGAAGGTGAGACAGTACCAATAGCATATAAATCGCATTTGTACACTAACGCTGAGATGCGTTTTGCACCTACAGAAAAAAGTCTGAAAGCAGTTCAATCAATCAATCAATCAATCAGGGGTTAGTAAAGCACGCTACTCACCCGTGAAGGTCTCAGGGCGCTGGGGGGCAGGGGGAAGCGCCAGGTCTTGAGGTCCTTCCTGAGCGTGTGCAGGGTCGGGGAGCGCCTGATGTTCACAGGTAGCTCGTTCCAGGTCCTGGCTGCGATGTAGGAGAAGGCTCTCCCACCGGTTCTGTTTCTGCGGATGCGGGGGACCTCTGCCAGGGCGAGGTCGGCGGAGCCGAGGTTCCTCTTGGGCACGTGGAAGGATACTCTCTCGTTGAGGTATTTGGGTCCGATGTTGTTGAGGGATTTGTAGGCGTGGGTGAGGAGTTTGAAGGTGACCCTCTTCTCGACGGGGAGCCAGTGGAGGCCTTGTAGGTGTTGGGTCATGTGCTCGTGACGTGGTGTCCCGAGGACGAGTCTGGCTGCGGCGTTCTGGATGGTTTGGAGTTTGTGTAGAAGAGTCCTGTTGATTCCGGCGTAGAGGGCGTTGCTGTAGTCCAGTCTGCTGGTTATGAGTGCGTGGGTGACGGTCCTTCTGCGGTTGGGGGGGATCCATCTGAAGGTCTTACGGAGGATGCGAAGGCAGTTGAAACTAGTGGAAGCGATGGCGTTGATATGGCGGTTCATGGAGAGGGAGGAGTCAAGGATGATGCCGAGGGTCCGAGCATGGTCTGTAGGGGTGGGTGGGTTCCCGAGGGTGGAGGGTCACCAGGTGTTGTCCCAGGCGGAGGTGCAGGGTCCGAGGATGAGGACCTCGGTCTTCTTTGAGTTGAGCTTCAAGCAGCTGTCTTTCATCCAGGCTGCCACGTTCTTGATTCCTTCCTGGAAGCAGAGTCTGGTGTCTTCGGGATTCTTCGTGAGTGAGAGGATGAGCTGGGTGTCGTCAGCATAGGATATGATGCTGAGCCCATGCTGTCTGACGATGGCGGCGAGGGGGGCCATGTAGATGTTGAAGAGTTCAGACTGCTGTAGTGAGAGAAAGAGCACTGGCTCATGGGAAACGAATAATTGTCATGACCCCGGTACCGGCCTTAGAGGCTGCCACAAAGGCAAGTGTCCCAAATGCAAATGCGTTACATCCAAGATGGATAAAATGGGCTAATTCTCTCACTGCAACAGATGTAGACTACAGATATGACCCTAGTTTAAAAACACAAGCATTCCTGCAATATGAACAAGAATATCCTCTACCAAATGAAATTATGCCTCTAGATCGGTATGAATACATTAT
This sequence comes from Calotriton arnoldi, assembly GCA_963921515.1. Taxonomy (NCBI): domain Eukaryota; kingdom Metazoa; phylum Chordata; class Amphibia; order Caudata; family Salamandridae; genus Calotriton; species Calotriton arnoldi. The sequence goes on from CAWUFW010005237.1 coordinate 249,302, forward strand.
TTACACCGATGGATCTGCTCAACCGGCCATAGGGAGTAAGCAACAATACAGTGCAGCATGCGCTATTGTAAAAGGTAGAATGCAGGACGGCAAGTTCCGTCCAAGCTGTACGAAAACGCAGTCTCTCGGAGACTGCATGGCTCAGTTGGCAGAATTAAAAGCACTACTGGCACTGATAAATACAGATCCGGAATTCCCCACACTGCTAGTGTGTGATTCCTTTTACTGTGTCCAGTCACGTAACGAATATCTCCACTATTGGGGACAAAATGGGTTCAGAGATTCAAAAGGTGGCACAATTAAACATAGGAAACTATGGGAACAGGTAGCAGAGTTGAAGAACGAACTACCAAGGGCTCACGTGATACACACACTGAGTCGTCAACGTGATGGCGTTCACGTTGAAGGGAATTCATTGGCTGATGAAGCCGCGAAGGAGGCAGTACGCACTGCATCCGTAACTGCAATCACCCGTTCAACCACGAGGGTAGACGGTAGCACAATGGTAGCTGTGATTGCTTCACGCAACAACAGCAAAGCACTACCTAAAGGTTTTCCACTCAAGTACTCCTACAAGTTAGATGCAAACAACGTTCCATTTGCTCAGATTCCTGTAGTGGGGCATAGAGTAATACCAAACATGGATCGCAGGTTTTGTTTAATCTTGGCTGCACACGAGGGTCTGGGTTCTGCGCATGCCGGAGTTATGGCGACAGTTTCTTTACTAGAACAACGCTATTGGTGGCCAGGGTTAACAAAGCAGACCAAAGACTTCGTCTTAAAGTGCAATATCTGTCAACAGATAAAAGGGTCCACCGTAGCACGTCCAGCGCAGACACCATTATTAATATCAGACAGACCGCTCGCATGCATTTACCTGGACCACTGCGGCCCCTTACAATCTGATGGGGCTTACAAGTATATGGTTGCAGTGGATTCCTGTTCAAGATTCTTATGGGTATGGCCTCAGCGCTCGCCTGATGCCCGAACTGTTATAAAAGATTTGCGAGTCATAGGGACATATGCAGTTGGCACATTACATTCTGACCGTGGCCCCGCGTTCAGCTCTAGGGCTTACAAGGAAGCCATGGGAAGTTTGGGTGTAGCATTGCGGTACTCCTCTCCATACCATCCCGAGGGAAATTTGGTTGTGGAGAGGAAAAACCGGGACTTAAAGCAATCTTTAACAGCTAGGGTATAAGGCTCAGGAGGTAGTTGGGTCAATCACCTATTTGGGGTCCAGCGGGCACTTAATAACCAGCCAAGAAGCTGTGTGGGAGGTTCAACTCCTTACGAGGTCCTGTTTGGGACAAGAATGTGGGTACCTGATCTCGATAGTGAAGGCACAGTGGCGGATGAAAAACTATTTGACATCAATAAACGTTTGGCTGTTTTACAGGACCTGAATGAATCCAGAGCGTCCTTAAGTAACGTCGAGGCAAAGAAAAGCGCCACTGGGAAAGTCAAGTCAGCCACGGCAAGACCTGCCTGGATCCCTAAAGTTGGGGATCTGGTCAGAGAAAAGATTGTGGACAAGAAAGAATTCGGACCATCCTATCGAAAGCCTGTACCTGTCCTGGCCATTGAAGGATCAAGAACTGTACTTCTACCGCCTCTTGCCAGAAAAGAAAAGAGATTCGTCTGAATCGATCTGATCAAACCACACTATGTGGCCGATACTAAATAGTAGGCCTCGTGGGCTCCTGAGTATCCGACGTCCTCCTCTCGCTACAATACAGGAAGTACAAACAGAAAGACTCATAACATTTGAAGAGTCACCTTTACAAAGCAACAGAATCAATAACAATGCAATGGAACTAGTTCCCCTTGACACAAACTCTCAAACTCAAAGTGAAAGACAAATTTCAATTCAAGCAAATAAAGATGTCTACGTCAACATGCCTCAACAAGAGCAATCCACAAGTTCAACAAAACCTGCTGAGCTGCCAAAGATAGATTGGACTGCATCTGGCTATTTCATCGACTTCAATACCTTTTCATTGGATCCAAGTGAACCTGAAACGACGCCAGCCCAAATATCTCGCAAACAACGGATCAAAGACTTTTTTAACTTTCTTAGAAAAACGTATTTAGTATCACCTTGGCTAGAACTTTGGATAATAACCGGTATTTTATTTTTCCTTCTCTGGTTAGGATTAGTAATCACTTTCCACTTGCTCATCAATGGAACTTATCTTCAACAGAGGTCTGCAACGTCAGAAGTGAACTTAATTTCAAAACCTCATGTTTCATCTCATCATGAACAAAGAGACTTGTCCTTCGTCAACATTTCAGCAGTTCCTATACCGGATGGTATAGTGTGGGACAAAGTAAATTATGATATATTTGGACCGACCGAGCTTTTAAAAATTCCACATTTGTTTAAAATTTCATTGAACGATATCATTACCTCCAGTACATTTTCTGATGAATGGGATTTTGAAACTGTTAATAACTTATTGTCTGATTCTGAACAATCTGCCGCATTTTCTAGCACTGAAATGTTAGAGGACACATCAGATTTGACAAAATGTATTGCTACCAACATTATGTTCATCATTTCTTGCATAAATCTAGCAAACCTAGAAATGTTTTCACATACCACCAGTGGGAACATTGCCCTACACCACCGAACGGTAGTTCTAAAACATTCGCACAGAAATTCTCATATTTTTCAGGGTTTAACACTTCTGACCCTACCTCGTATTATTATAAGGTTGCACCTATATCTGCACAGAAAAATATGTTAACAAACACCAAACAGATTTACTCTGCTTCCTTTATATCCCAACTGTCTGAACAGGGTTTTGACTTATGTATGGACACTGTAGACTTGAAATCAATCTGGGGTTCTAGGGACTTGCAAGTTCAGGGAACAGAAGCACTATTTAGAGCATGCCTCATTCCACAGCAGATGATTTTTCTGAATGACACTGTGCAACAGACTTCCTGTCTTGGATTAGCCAAGAATAAGGACTTGAACACACCTCAAATTCCAACACCTTTAAACACCGGGGGAATTTTACATCAGAAAGAGGGGCTAAGTTGGATAACATATTGCAATACAATAGATCAGACCCCAATTGGAAGGGATGGTTGGTTTGGCCTACTGACACATACAGATGTCAGGAAAGATTCAGGGGTACCACCGAAGGGTTTAGTATCCACAGACCAGACCTACGTTATGTACAACGAGAACATCCAGGGGTAGTGACATCATACAGTGTTGGGAAGTTGTGCCTTGATTGGCTAAAGACCTCAACACTACCCCAGGTGAAGCAACACTTGTCCTTACTCTCAGAGGATGTGGACCTACGGGATTTTGTATTAGGTCCCACGAAACCACATCAGAAGCACTTTTTGTATGCTGTCTATAACGAAATCTGGAAAATCTCCCAACAAGAAGCTGCAGAGAGATTAAGAGAAATAGATAGAGTTAACCTAGAAAAGGCATTAGCCGTAGTTGACAATGGTATGACTACATTAACATCCAGGATATATTCACTGAGCCACATTGTATCTTCTGCTATCGATGTAATAGAACAGGATTTGTCCATATTGCAACACGGACAGTCGCAGCTACGTTCTATTGTTTTGTTAAGCTGGACGCTGCAGTCATTGTGCGCCGGTTATGTGCCTTGGCGTTTTATCAACATTACGTCATTATTTTCTGCATACAATCCAAAAGAAAAACAGATGAAAACGGCACAGAGGGGAGCAAAATATACAATGCTGTGTATTGAGAAACTGGATAGATTACCCTTCACTGTGGCTGAGTCACCGTCCACAGAATGGTTAGTCCACGGCCATATAACATTACCGGTCGCAACTTTGCAGTTTCAATATTGCCTAGAACAACAGGCAGGCAGATATGAAAAGATGGGTAAGGAATTCATCAGGGAATCCTGGGGTTTACCATACAGATTTCGATGCCGGAGTGGGCATCTGGAAGTGTTTCTAAGTGGCACTAACTGCGAGAACGCTTTAAGTGGATCTCTCATGCGCCAGGATATTATGCTACACAGGGCTTGTAATGGGTCTGTGGCAAACTTGTCCTGTCACTTGAGGGGTACCCGGCAGCTGTGATTAATCTGGTATTCAGGCTTCTCTCGAATGGGAGTTACTTGATGCTGAATGATCAAGGTTGTTGTGGGATGCTTCTGGGCATCGCATATCTGGTAACAGTGAGCTCCAGTGTTACTTGCTGTATGCAAGTATTGTTTCCACCAACACATACAGTCAGGGAGGCGCCGTTATGGCCTTCGCTAAATGTTTCCTTTATACGGTTTGATACTCTGCGCAGAATGAAAGCCATGCTTTTACAATGAACCGTGCCCTTAACCTCCGCCCGGGAGACTTTTGATCTCCAGATCGCAAGGTCCTCTGCTGAAATACAGGCACTTATACGTACAAACTGCCCTTTCCATTTCACAGAAATGGAAAGTGTATCTTTAACATGTCCGATACAATGGGTATTGTACACCTATTTAAGACCATAGGTTCCGGACTGTTAAGTACCTTTCAGACGGTCCTCGGAGTTATACCAAACTTTATACACTCCGTCTTTGGAAGCATTTTTAGAGGGCTTCCGCTGATCCTGTTTCTAATAGCAGGAATCCTGATTGTTACCTTTCTGCTGCGCAATGGATGTCCCAGCCACCAAGGAAGTAGCAACAGCTCTCCTGGAGCGCAAATACCGTGATCACATGGTACAACATCTGGGCACACCTCGCCTACGGGAACTAAGCGCCTCTTGGTTCTTGTCATTTAGACCAGTCTGGTTGGACTGTGTCCTACCTGTTCTCCGATGCCTGTTCTGCTGAGAATAATGCGTGTTGGACCTCTGTCTGACACTTCCATCAGTTGCGCCTCCAGACGTTGATGTTTTACTGGACCCGATAACGGCCCATGTTCTGCAGTGTCCTGAGCGCATTCCCATGTTGTTGGCAGCATTCTTAGAGCCACCACAGGTAGTTTCTGCTCCTGTTGGTATGGACACCGGCTCCTCCAACACTCAGGCCTTGGATGCGGCACAAGCTGCCCCGGCATCTGCTGCAGGCAGTACTGAAGATCATCTGTGCTCAATTGTCATTCTTTGTGAGGTGTTACAGGGATCGTCAGCTGTGTATGCAGACAGCAGCAATGTTGCGTCTACCAACAAGGACACATAAACATTTGGCATGTCGCACGCTGGAAAGATTTGGCTTTTACATTTTTTTCGAAATTCCAAATTGAAACCTTATGACCTGCATGGCTTTCGGATGCTTGTAGTTGTTCGGACTATATAAACAGACACTTTAGAGCCACTACTTGAATGATTTTCTTTTTGTAGAATACTTTTAAAGGGTTTTTTAATGCCTTTTTAACTCTTAAAATTGTTTTTATTATTTGTTGCGTACAAACCTGTAGATGCCTTGGTAGTACGCTAGAATTCAGTAATGTCGTACAGTCGGATGAGGAGTGGATGTTATATTTCATATAGGTACCCCGATATAGGTGTAGGTATCATCATAACCCTTCACTTACATTCTCTCCTATACTACATACATAACGGATTTGGAGGACTGACCTTTTACCCAGTTACAATACTACACATAAGTACGTAGGGTTTTTCCCTGGACACTGGCCTCATAAATTATGCATGAGGATTCTTAGTTTCTTGGAATCACAGCAGGACCACATCTCCTGCATAATAACTGTGTATAAAGTTCATTCCTGACGTCATCCTAAGTCCGACACTGGCACAGCAAGGTAGAACCCCTGGGGATACCTTAGGGTATATAAACACCACATCTTGCTGAGATAGGCAGAGGAGATCACGACTTCCATGCCGACACACTGACGCGAGACGCTGAGGTTCCTGCATGCAGATACTCCAGCTCGCAGTGGTCTGACATCCCTCGTGGGGTGTTCAGCTCGAGACCAGAATGGGGTCCCGCAGTCTCACATCAGGTAATGGGGTTGGCTTTATCCTAGAGGGATTCTTGGCTTTACACCTACTCACATGCTAGGTACACTTAGGTACATCTAGTTAGGGTGCATCGTAGGAGTACTCATTTTATTGCCATGTATTTTAGATACTCGTCTATATTTATGATTTTAGCAAAATGGTAGAAACCTACCATCTGTTTACTTTCTTAGTGCTGCTACTCATTTATATATGCTACTGTCTACTGGTGATTTCAGTGCACTTATTTTACGCTAAAATAACGACTGTTCAATAAATACTTATTAAAAACGTCCCAACCGTTTATTCTGTGTATCTCTCTGAGAACAAGTGAGCACGAGTGACTGGGTGAAAAGTAAGTTACTGTTTCCATGGTCCTGAGGGATCAGGGTTGTCATGTTCGATAGTTGCCAAGAACTATTCTCTTCTTGGTAAGGGGAGGTTATAGTGACATTGCGAGCTAGCTGGCACACAGGCCAACATACCCGGTGGGGGTGTCTGGAATCAGTCTGGACACCAGTCCTGCAGTGTATGTTGTCTAAACGCGCAGATCCTATATAGGTCTTATAAGAACTACACGACAGAGAGCGATCGCAGGACGTATATATATATATATATTCACTGGAAAATGGGGTGTTATAGTTAGAAATTAGCATTTAATAAACCTTAGAAATTCACTGAAAAAAACATAAGTTTCAGGGACGTTATAGTTAGAAGTTAGCATTTAAAAAACCTTTGAAATTCACTGAAAAAACCATAGGTTTCAGGGACGTTATAGTTAGTTGGACATTTCACTCATACAAAACCAGAGAAATTCGGCTGTTATAGTTAGTTGAGCTAACCATAACTCGCGGCCTGCAATGCACTGCTGATGACATCACATATTACATCATTCATGACATGGTCAGTGACATTACTGATGGCATCACTGATGACATCTCAAATGACATCACTGATGACATCATCCAGTGAATATGTGTTTCTGTAACGATTAAATATCTTTTATATATAAATGCCAAGGTGTATTGAAGAATGAGTGGGTGTATGAGTGTCTGAATGGATGATTTAGTAGGTGTGTGACTGACTGTATAAGTGAGTGATTAAACGTGTCTTACTGAATGCATGGGTTAGTGACTAAACTGTGTGAATGTCTGTATCAGTCTGTCAGTTGGTGTGTATGCGGCTGCATGGGTTGGTGAGTAGCTACATGAGTGACTATATGGGTTATTTATTGGTTGTCTGAGTATCTGTATGGGTGCCTGAGTGTCTGTGTGAGTGGGTCGGGGTGTGTGACTGTGCATAGATGTGTGAGTGGGTGATTCACTGGGTGTATGGGTTCAAGAGTGCATTTGTAAAGGGCTGTATGAGTGGGTGAGTGTGTGTATGGGTGTGTTGGTGAGTGAATGGATGTCTCAGTGGTACATGTGTGAGTAACTACATATGTGAAAGGCAGTATATGTGAGTATTGGAGTATATAAATGAATGTATGTGGAAGTGAGTGATTGTGAGAGTGGCTGAATGGATGAGTGTGTGCTTGTATCAGTGATTGTATAAGAGAGTGAGTATGTGTTAGTATCTGTATGAATAAGTGAGGTGGTGTGTGTATAACTGTATAGGTGAGTAAATGGGAGTGTGATTGTTTCTTTGCATGACTGACTAGGTGTGTGAGTAACTCTATGGATGAGTGGCGGTGTGTGAGTGTCTGTATAGGTATATGAGTGCAAATGATAGTGCTGTATTGATAAGTGACTGCATGTATGAGTGACTATATGGGTGAATGAGTGGATGTGTGTGTAGACCTAGGAATCAGTGAGTGGGTATGTAGTAACTGGTATTGGTGTGTCTATGGTTTCGAAAATGGTAGTCTGTATTTTAGAGTGGGTGTATCAAAGGTTATATTAGGGTGTGAGGAGGTGCATCAGATTATCACGTGGATGATGTCGTCAGTGATGTCATCAGTGATGTCATTTGAGATGTCATCAGTGATGTCACTGACAATGTCATGAATGATGTAATAAGTGATGTCATCAGCAGTGCATTGCGGGGCCGCGAGTTATGGTTATCTAAACTAACTATAACGGCCGAATTTCTCTGGTTTTGTACGAGTGAAATGTCCAACTAACTATAACGTCCCTGAAACCTATGGTTTTTTCAGTGAATTTCAAAGGTTTTTTAAATGAATATTTCTAACCATGCCTACAGAGGTAGAATATGTGCAGAAAGAAAGGCACAGAAAGAAGCAAGAAAATGCAGAAAGAGGCAATAGAAGTCCAGAAAGATGAAGACAGGTGCAGAAAGAAGCAAGAGATATGCAGAAAGAACCAACAGCGGTGCAGAAAGAGGCCTTGTTGTAAAGTCATCCTGTGCCCCCAACACTTTGCTGACTGGTACTGGTGGTAATTGACTCTGACTAACCAGGCCCTGAGCCAGTGCTATGCTGAAAGACACTTAGAATACAGTGAAAACACCTACATACACTAGGGTACACTATGGGTTGGGGTACCCCTGTGATTGGCATGACCTCCCCTGTAAGGCCCTAGTACATAATAGGGCAGGGGGATTAAAACTACCTCTTAGTAAGAGGTGCAGAAAGAAACAAGAGCAGTGCAGAAAGAACCAACAGAGGTGCAGAAAGAGGCAAGAGAGGTACAGAAAGAGGTAAGAAAAGTACAGAAAGAAGCAAAAGAGGTGCACAAAGAGGCAAGAGGGGTACAGAAAGAGGGAAGAGAGGTGCAGAAACAGGCAAGAAAGGTAGAGAAAGAGAGAACAGGGGTGCAGAAAGAGGAAAGAGGGATATAGAAAGTTGCAAGAGAGGTGCAGAAAGAAGCAAGAGCAGTGCAGAAAGAAGCAAGAGAGGTGGAGAAATAGGGAAGAGGGGTGCAGAAAGAGGCATGAGGGATGCAGACATTTGCAAAAGAGGTACAGAAAGAAGCAAGAGCAGTGCAGAAAGAACCAACAGAGGTGCAAATAGAGGCAAGAGGGGTGCAGAAAGAGGTAGGAGTGGTGCACAAAGAGGCAAGAGGGGTGGAGAAAGAGGCAGTAGGGGTGAAGAAAGAAGGAAGAAAAGTGCAGAAAGAAGCAACAGAGGTACAGAAAGAGGCAAGAGAAGTGCAGAAACAGGCAGGAAAGGTACAGAAAGAGGGAACAGGGGTACAGAAAGAGGCAAGAGAGGTACAGAAAGAGGCAATAGAGGTGCAGAAAGATGCAAGAGAGGTGCAGAAACAAGCAAGGAAAGTGCAGAAAGAGGCAAGAGAATTGATGAAAGAAGCAACAGAGGTGTAGAAAGAAGCAAGAGAAGTGCAGAAAGAGGCAAGTGAGGTGCAGAAAGAAGCAAGAGCAGTGCAGCAAGAACCAACAGAGGTGCAAAAAGAGGCAAGAGGGGTGCAGAAAAAGGTAGGAGAGGTGAACAAAGAGGCAAGAGAGGTACAGAAAGAGGCAGGAGGGGTGCAGAAGGAAGTAAGAGAAGTGCAGAAAGAAAGTGAATTACTGAAAGAAGCAACAGAAGTGTAGAAAGAAGCAAGAGAAGTGCAGAAAGAGGCAAGTGAGGTGCAGAAAGAAGCAAGAGCAGTGCAGAAAGAACCAACAGAGGTGCAAAAAGAAGCAAGAGGGGTACAGAAAAAGGTAGGAGAGGTGCACAAAGAGGCAAGAGAGGTACAGAAAGAGGCAGGAGGGGTGCAGAAAGAAGGAAGAAAAGTGCAGAAAGATGCAACAGAGGTGCTGAAAGAGGTGTGAAGGGTGCAGAAAGAGCAAGGGAAGTACAGAAAGAAGCAACAGAGGTACAGAAAGAGGCAAGAGAGGTGCAGAAAGAGGCAGGAAAGGTGCAGAAAGAGGGAACAGGGGTACAGAAAGAGGCAAGAGAGGTGCAGAAAGAGAAAAGAGGGGTGCAGAAAGAGACAATAGGGGTGCAGAAAGAAGCAAGAGAGGTGCAGAAAGAGCAAAGAGGGATGGAGAAAGAGGCAAGAGGGGACAGAAAGAAGCAAGAGAGGTGCAGAAAGTAACAAAAGAAGTGCAGAAGGAAGCAACAGAGGTACAGAAAGAGGCAAGCGGAGTGCAGATAGAGGGAAGAGGGGTGCAGAAAGAGGCATGAGGGGTGCAGAAAGAAGCAAGAGGGATGCAGAAAGAAGCAATAGAGGTGCAGAAAGAAGCAAGACTAGTGCAGAAAAATGCAACAGAGGTGCAGAAAGAGGCAAGAAGGGAGCAAAAAGAGGGAAGAGGGGTGCAGAAAGAGGCACGAGGGGTGCATAAAGAAGCAAGAGAGGTGCAGAAAGAAGCAACAGGTGCGCAGAAAGAGGGAAGAGGGGTGGAGAAAGAGACAAGCGAGGTGCAGAAAGAAGCAAGAGAGGTGCAGAAAGAGTGAAGAGGGATGGAGAAAGAGGCAAGAGGGGTACAGAAAGAAGCAAGAGAGGTGCAGAAAGTAACAAAAGAAGTGCAGAAGGAAGCAACAGAGGTACAGAAAGAGGCAAGCGGAGTGCGGGAAGAGGGGTGCAGAAAGAGGCATGAGGGGTGCAGAAAGAAGCAAGAGGGATGCAGAAAGAAGCAAGAGAGGTGCAGAAAGAAGCAAGAGTAGTGCAGAAAGATGCAACAGAGATGCAGAGAGAGGCAAGAGGGGTGCAAAAAGAGGGAAGAGGGGTGCAGAAAGAGGCACGAGCGGTGCAGAAAGAAGCAAGAGAGGTGCAGAAAGAAGCAACAGAGATGCAGAATTAGGGAAGAGGGGTGGAGAAAGAGATAAGAGAGGTGCAGAAAGAGGCAAGAGGAGTGCAGAAAGAGAAGAGGGGTGCAGAAAGAGGCACAAGGGGTGCATAAAGAAGAAAGAGAGGTACAGAAAGACGCTAGATAAGTACAGAAAGAAGCAACAGAGATGGAGAAAGAGGAAAGAAGGGTGGAGAAAAAGGCAAGAGGAGTGCAGAAAGAAGCAAGAGAGGTGCAGAAAGAAGCAAGACTAGTGTAGAAAGAAGCAACAGAGGTGCAGAAAGAGGCAAGAGGGGAGCAAAAGAGGGAAGAGGGGAGTAGAAAGAGGCAAGAGGGGTGCATAAAGAGACAAGCGAGGTGCAGAAAAAAGCAAGAAAGGTGCAGAAAGAGCGAAGAGGGATGGAGAAAGAGGCAAGAGGGGTGCAGAAAGAAGCAAGAGAGGTGCAGAAAGTAACAAAAGAAGTGCAGAAAGAAGCAACAGAGGTACAGAAAGAGGCAAGAGGAGTGCAGATAGAGGGAAGAGGGGTGCAGAAAGAGGCATGAGGGATGCAGAAAGAAGCTAGAGGGATGCAGAAAGAAGCAAGAGAGGTGCAGAAAGAAGCAAGAGTAGTGCAGAAAGATGCAACAGAGGTGCAGAAAGAGGCAAGAGGGGTGCAAAAAGAGGGAAGAGGGGTGCAGAAAGAGGCACGAGGGGTGCAGAAAGAAGCAAGAGAAGTGCAGAAAGAAGCAATTTAGATGCAGAAAGAGGGAAGAGGGGTGGAGAAAGAGACAAGAGAGGTGCAGAAAGAGGCAAGAGGAGTGCAGAAAGAGAAGAGGGGTGCAGAAAGAGGCACAAGGGGTGCAGGAAGAAGCAACAGAGGTACAGAAAGATGCTCGATAAGTACAGAAAGATGCAACAGAGATGGAGAAAGAGGGAAGAGGGGTGGAGAAAGAGGCAAGAGGAGTACAGAAAGAAGCAACAGACATGCAGAAAGGGGGAAGAAGGGTAGAGAAAAAGGCAAGAGGGGTGCAGAAAGAAGCAAGAGAGGTACAGAAAGAAACAAAAGAAGTGCAGAAAGAAGGAACAGAGGTGCAGAAAGAGGTAGGAGGAGTGCAGAAAGAAGGAAGAGGGGTACAGAAAAAGGCAAGAGAGGTGCAGAAAGAGGCAAGAGATGTGCACAAAAAGGAAGAAGGGTGCGGAAAGAAGCAAGAAAAGTGCAGGAATAGGCAAGTGAGGTGCAGAAGGAGGCAAGAGAACTGCAGATAGAGGCAAGAGAGTTGCAGAAACAGGCAAAAGGGATACAGAAAGAGTAAACATCTATGCAGATAGAGGCAAGAGAACTGCAGAAAGAGGGAAGAGGGGTGCAGAAAGAGGCACGAGGGATGCAAAAAGAAGCAAGAGAGGTGCAGAAAGAAGCAAGTGAAGTGCATAAAGAAGCAACAGAGATGCAGAAAGGGGGAAGTGGGGTGGAGAAAGAGGCAAGAGGGATACAGAAAGAAACAAAAGAAGTGCAGAAAGAAGCAACAGAGGTACAGAAAGAGGCAAGAGGAGTGCAGATAGAGGGAAGAGGGGTGCAGAAAGAGGCATTAGGGGTGCAGAAAGAAGCAAGAGGGATGCAGAAAGAAGCAATAGAGGTGCATAAAGAAGCAAGAGTAGTGCAGAAAGATGCAACAGAGGTGCAGAAAGAGGCAAGAGGGGAGCAAAAAGAGGGAAGAGGGGTGCAGAAAGAGGCACGAGGGGTGCATAAAGAAGCAAGAGAGGTGCAGAAAGAAGCAACAGAGGTGCAGAAAGAGGGAAGAGGGGTGGAGAAAGAGACAAGCGAGGTGCAGAAAGAAGCAAGAGAGGTGCAGAAAGAGCAAAGAGGGATGGAGAAAGAGGCAAGAGGGGTGCAGAAAGAAGCAAGAGAGGTGCAGAAAGTAACAAAAGAAGTGCAGAAAGAAGCAACAGAGGTACAGAAAGAGGCAAGAGGAGTGCAGATAGAGGGAAGAGGGGTGCAGAAAGAGGCATGAGGGGTGCAGAAAGAAGCAAGAGGGATGCAGAAAGAAGCAAGAGAGGTGCAGAAAGAAGCAAGAGTAGTGCAGAAAGATGCAACAGAGGTGCAGAAAGAGGCAAGAGGGGTGCAAAAAGAGGGAAGAGGGGTGCAGAAAGAGGCACAAGGGGTGCAGAAAGAAGCAAGAGAGGTGCAGAAAGAAGCAACGGAGATGCAGAAAGAGGGAAGAGGGGTGGAGAAATAGATAAGAGAGGTGCAGAAAGAGGCAAGAGGAGTGCAGAAAGAGAAGAGAGGTACAGAAAGAGTCACAAGGGGTGCATAAAGAAGCAAGAGAGGTACAGAAAGACGCTAGATAAGTACAGAAAAAAGCAACAGAGATGGAGAAAGAGGGAAGAAGGGTGGAGAAAAAGGCAAGAGGGGTGCAGAAAGAAGCAAGAGAGGTGCAGAAAGAAACAAAAGAAGTGCAGAAAGAAGGAACAGAGGTACAGGAAGAGGTAGGAGGAGTGCAGAAAGACTGAAGAAGGGTGCAGAAAGAGGCAAGAGGGGTGCAGAAAGAGGGAAGAGGGGTGTGAAAGAGGCACGAGGGGTGCAGAAAGAAGCAAGAGAGGTGCAGAAAGAGGCAACAGAGATGCAGAAAGAGGGAAGAGGGGTGGAGAAAGAGACAAGAGAGGTGCAGAAAGAGGCAAGAGGAGTGCAGAAAGAAACAACAGACATGCAGAAAGGGGGAAGAAGGGTGGAGAAAAAGGCAAGAGGGGTGCAGAAAGAAGCAAGAGAGGTGCAGAAAGAAACAAAAGAAGTGCAGAAAGAAGGAACAGAGGTGCAGAAAGAGGTAGGAGGAGTGCAGAAAGAAGGAAGAGGGGTGCAGAAAGAGGCAAGAGAGGTGCAGAAAGAGGGAAGAAGGGTGCAGAAAGAGGCAAGAGGGGTGCAGAAAGAGGGAAGAGGGGTATGAAAGAGGCAAGAGAAGTACAGAAAGAAGCAACAGACATGCAGAAAGGGGGAAGAAGGGTGGAGAAAAAGGCAAGAGGAGTGCGGAAAGAAGCAAGAGAGGTACAGAAAGAAACAAAAGAAGTGCAGAAAGAAGGAACAGAGGTGCAGAAAGAGGTAGGAGGAGTGCAGAAAGAGGGAAGAGTGGTGCAGAAAGAGGCAAGAGTACTGCAGAAAGAGGGATGAGGGTTGCAGAAAGAGGCAAGAGGGGTGCAGAAAGAGGGAAGAGGGGTGTGAAAGAGGCATGAGGGGTGCAGAAAAAAGCAAGAGGGGTGCAAAAAGAGGGAAGAGGGGTGCAGAAAGAGGCACGAGGGGTGCAGAAAGAAGCAAGAGAGGTGCAGAAAGATGCAACAGAGATGCAGAAAGAGGGAAGAGGGGTAGAGAAAGAGACAAGAGAGGTGCAGAAAGAGGCAAGAGGAGTGCAGAAAGAGAAGAGGGGTGCAGAAAGAGGCACAAGGGGTGCAGGAAGAAGCAAGATAGGTACAGAAAGACGCTAGATAAGTTCAGAAAGAAGCAACAGAGATGGAGAAAGAGGGAAGAGGGGTGGAGAAAGAGGCAAGAGGAGTACAGAAAGAAGCAACAGACATGCAGAAAGGGGGAAGAAGGGTGGAGAAAAAGGCAAGAGGGGTGCAGAAAGAAGCAAGAGAGGTACAGAAAGAAACAAAAGAAGTACAGAAAGAAGGAACAGAGGTGCAGAAAGAGGTAGGAGGAGTGCAGAAAGAAGGAAGAGGGGTGCAGAAAGAGGCAAGAGAGGTGCAGAAAGAGGGAAGAAGGGTGCAGAAAGAGGCAAGAGGGATGCAGAAAGAGGGGAGAGGGGTGTGAAAGAGGCACGAGGGGTGCAGAAAGAAGCAAGAGGGGTGCAGAAAGAAGCAAGAGAGGTGCAGAAAGAAACAAAAGAAGTACAGAAAGAAGCAACAGAAATGCAGAAAGAGGCAAGAGGCAAGAGAGGCGCAGAAAGAAGCAAGAGTGGCTTGCACACCATTAGTACCACTTTAACACCCATATTTAGCAATAAGTAACAGGTGACCATTCTAGGTTTTCAAAGGACCTTCCACCAGGCTGTAACACTTGCCGCTGCATTTTAGGTAACGTTAGAGCCGTTTGAGCTAGAAACAAGGTTTTTTTGTTCAAATCTGCAGATTAGGCAGCTGATGAATTATGTGGCTAATGCGAAAAATGTATAATTGTGCGAAAGTTGGTGCAGCCAAACAGTCACATAATTCCAGTGGCCCTGCTCATACCTCTGACTAGGTCCAGAAGTGCTCCTCAGTGATTCCTTCTTTTTTTTGTCTCATTGAGTTCATAGTTTAGCTTCTATGGAAACGAGGAAGACTAAACCTGAGGTTACCACTCCACAACACAGACTACCATACCACATAATTACTCTCCGTAACACATAATCCCACTCTACATAATTCCTATACACTAAATACTACATACTATCTATCCACATAATTTCACTGCACAACATACCACATAATTCCACTACACACAACCTACATCCACTCCACTCCAAGAAACATTAATAAAACACTTTTAGATTTACAACGCTAATAGCTCTAACTCTTGCAAATGCGAGACCTATTACATTACAAATGCTTCTTTAACTGGTAGTCACGTTTTCAGAGTGGTGGAGAAAGGGGGCTGGGCCTCCAACCAGCGCTCAGGAATTCCACTGCGTAGGACTTACAGGAGGTACCATGAGGGCTACTTGGCCACCAAAGTCCCTCAGTAGTAAAGTGGACTTCATCCCCAACCAGTACTGTGCCAGGAGGCGCGTTTGCAGAGTGGTGGAGAAAGGTGAGCGTGGCCTCCGAAGACCTCTTAGCAATCCCACAGTGTGGGATTTACTGGAGGTAACAGGAGGGGTAATTAGCCCCTAAGGTCAAACTTGGGGGCCAACTACCCCTCCTATTACCTCCAGTAAGTCCCACACAGCAGGATTGCTAAGTTCTCATAGCAGGCCATGCCCACTTTCCCCACCCTTCTGCAAACGCACTTCATGGCGCGCTCTTGGATGGGGATTAAAGTCCCCTTTGCTGCTGGGGGTCCTTAGAGGCCAACTACCCAACCTGATACCTCCAGTATGCCCCAGATAGTGGGATAGCTGAGAGGTGGACACAGGCACGCACCCTTTCTCCACCACTCTTCAAATGCACCTTCTGGCATGTTCTGGTTTGGGGAATTAAGTCCCCTTGAATCCTGAGGGTCCCTGGGGGCCAACTAGCCCACCAGGTACCTCCAGTAAGCCCCATGCAGCTGGATTGCTGAGAGTGGTCCGAGGCCACGCCCCCTTTTTACACCACACTGCAAACGTGCCTCCTGGTGCACTGCTGCTCGGGGGATGAAGTCCACTTTAGTCCTGAGGTCCTCCTTATTTTTCAGCCAGATTCACGCACCCAGCTGCCAACACATTCTGGTTAGGAGTGTTGGCAGCCAATCAGAATGAAGCTCGTGCTCGGGAGGATTCGCGGCTCCTCCTCGGTGCTCAGATATCAATTTTTTTATTTTTTGAATTTCTCGGGAACTAGTGAACGGATTTACACCATTTGGAAAAAAATGGTCACTTTCTGAACCAAGAGCTACCTTTTTGCCAAATTTGGTGTAATTCCGTTCAGCAGTTCGGGCTGTAGCCTGTTCCAAAATTTCTATGGAAATTAACATGGGGAAAAAGCGTTTTGGGACCCCCTTTTTTCTCGGCCCCCGCTTGATAAATCACCCCAAAACTTTCAGGACAGGAGCTGACCAGAGCTGGTCATTAGTTTTGAAAATTTCGCGAAGATTCGTCAAACGGTGCCAAAGATATTGGCAAAAGAAAAAACGCTTTTTGAATAGAAACAAGGTCCATATATATATATATATATATATATATATATATATATATATATATATATATATATATATATATATATATATATATATATATATATATATATATATATATATATATATATATATATATATATATATATATAAATTCACTGAAAAAACCATAGGTTTCAGGGGCGTTATAGTTAGTTGGACATTTCACTCGTACAAAACCATAGAAATTCCCCCGTTATAGTTAGTTCAGCTAACTATAACTCGCGCCACCGCAATGCACTGCTGATGACGTCACATATTACATCACTCATGACATGGCCAGTGACATCACTGATGACATCACTAATGACATCTCAAATGACATCACTGATGACATCACTGATGACATCATCCAGTGACTGTGTGTTTCTGTAAAGTTTAAATATGTTTAATATATATAGGGAAAGGCGTATTGAAGAATGAGTGGGTGTATAAGTGTCTGAAGTAACGCAGAATGTCCCTGAGCCAGAATGTGAATCCAAAATAGTGATTAATTTGACGGACACAATATTAAACAAAGCGGAAGAACAACTACTGGCCCTTGGGCTTTCCTATTGTCCTGAGAGTACCTTTAATTATGCGGCAACCCGAGTTGATATATACAAAGGTGTGAGAAAATTAAAACTGCAGAAATATTTCCAACACAAAAGAAAATCCAATATGATTCAGTTAATAAGGACATTGGCGGCATAAGTGACCTAACCCAATGTGATGCCATGATACATACAAGTGAAAATGATACAGAGAGGCAATTGGTGGAAGTACTACAGGGATTACTGGACGAGGATGGCAATGATAATACTTACCAGGAAAAATCAAGTCACCTATTCCCACGTATCGAGCAGGCCTCACACCATTTACACCACCATCAACCTTTTATCCGATGATGCCTAAAGACTCAATAGATGCCTTTCAAGAGCAAGTTATTAGTGATTTAAAAATCTTAATCACAAACTCCAAGGCATTAATAATTTGAAACACAATATTAAAACCAAGAAAGATATAAAGGAGATTCAATATCATGAATTAATGACAAAACTGACTAACAACAATGAGATAGTCATCAGAAGTGCCGATAAAGGTGGTAACGTGGTGCTATGGAAAAAAGATCAATATGTTAAAGAAGCAATGAACCAACTTAACGATAATACCTGCTATGGTCGCAGCAACAAACAAGCATTAACCACAATGTATGGAATGTACAACATCAAACTAGCTGCCTGGAGAAATACGGGATTAATTTCAATGGAGGAATACAAATATTTAAGAAATGATAATCCTACAACACCTATTTTATACTTCATCCCCCAAATTCACAAGGATGCCAAAAATCCACCTGGTAGACCAATCATTTTGGCGAGAAACCGCATCTTTGAAAAAACATCAATCTACATTGACTATTTTCTTCAGAAATATGTACAAAACTTGTCATCATATATTAGAGACACCGGGGACTTTTTACAAAAAATGCTGAATTTTAAGTGGAATAATGATTACTTGCTTATCACTCTTGATGTGACCTCTCTCTACACTTCGATCAGGCACAAAGATGGCCTAAGAGCAACTCAATATTATTTAACACGCAGAGGGCCTGAATACGTGGATCATACCAATATGCTATTAAATATGGTGGAGTGTTGTTTGACTAATAATATTTTCATGTTCCAGAATGCCTATTACCAACAAGCCAGAGGTGTCGCCATGGGGGCCAGCTTCTCCCCCAGCTATGCATGTCTTCACATGGGCTGGTGGGAGGAGCTGGTCCTCATGGTCGAACACAGAGATTCCATGGTTCAACATGTAAGGGAGTGGTGGAGATTTATAGATGATCTCTTCCTGGTGTGGCAGGGCACCCAGGAACAAGCTGAAAGTTTCATAGCAAGAATCAATAAGAATCAACTAAATTTGAATTTTACTGCCTGTATAAGTAATAATATGGTGACCTTTTTAGACATGGAAGTTTATGTTAAACATAATAAAATTGAAACGAGACTCCACAGGAAGCCAACAGCTGGCAACGCCGTATTACATGCCAGTAGTGCCCATCCAGGACACCTGGTAAAAAGTATACCCTACGGTGAGCTACTGAGGCTTAAACGTATCTGCAGCAATGATAGGGACCTCCAGTTAGCTCAAAATGAGTGTATCAAAAGATTTAGAGAGAAGGGCTATAGTCAAAAATGTCTAGAGGCAGCTCTTAAAAAAAGTAATCAAGAATCGAGGGCAATGCTTCTTAAAACTAAATCTAAGACGAAAAAAAACCAAAGAAACCAGCAGTTTTAGGTTCATTTTAAAATACAATCAGCAGGAGGTTGCTGTAAGAAAAATCATAAAGAAAAATTGGTACCTAATTAAACAGGACCCAATAATTGGCCCCACAGCCCCGAAAAGGCCTGCCATAACTTATTGCAGGGGCAGATCCATGAAGGATGCCTTAGTAAAAAATGATCCATTTGGCCCCGTGAACAAAAATACATGGTTGTCTCAAAGATTTGGCTTTTACAAATGCAAAACCTGTAAAGCATGCCAACACGGGGTCAATATGACGAGCTATAAGGCTCCTTTTGGAGATATTGAGAGGAGGATAGATAAAGTGCTTAACTGCAAAACTGACTATGTGGTGTATGTGCTGGAGTGCCCATGTAAATTAAAATATGTCGGTAGCACTATTTTACAGGGTCACAAAAGGGTACTCCAGCATATACGAGCAATCAAAAATAAAGACACCACATACCCAGTGGCACGCCATTTTAGTGAAAAACATGAAGGCAATCCGAAAGACCTCAAATATTATTTAATTGACTGTATTCCAGTCAACAAAAGAGGGGGCGATCGTGAGAAAGCCCACCGTAAATTAGAGATGCAATACATCTTAAATCTCGACACTAAACAGCCAAATGGATTGAATGCCACTGAGGAACTTCATGCCAGTCTGATTTTCTGAATTCACAAGCTTAGACAAAAGATGCATGAAGTGTGTCAGATTTAACCAAACTTCTCCGAGTAAAAATTTGTAATAAATATTTTTTAATTCAAAGTCAATTACTAAATGATTTTTAAATACAGCAACCATTTTTGTACACCTGTTGAGTAAATGAATCACACATAGATACTCGGGTCCTCTCTCTCTTTTTACATGATGTGTCTAATATAGTATACTAGTAAACAACTTCAAAGTAACTATAGATCAAATCAACCAGTTTTCCCTTTAACATTTTAAGTCAACATTTTGTCCAGACCGCTTAAATAGAATTTTTAGTACATTTCAGGTTTTAAATTTTTATTATTCACCTTTTTTATTCTCTCTCACTTTATAATAGATAGTTTAAGGCAGACATCACGATAGGGGTGTAAAAACGTTTTATTTATTTTTAGAAACCAATCATAGACAACGACAATATATATCATATACATGAGGGGGAAGAGGGTACCAATAAACAGTACCAACCTCCAATAAACATTTGAGTCATGACTAAAATATGTTTTAAAACCGATTTTCAATGTAATATTTATGTATTTATATATTTATTGAATTTTATATGTATTTATATATTTATATATATATATGTATTCAAGAAACAAATCGGTGTAAACAGCATTTATGCAGGAGCTATATTGTCAATTTTGATAGTTTGGATACGTTAAACTTTATTTATTTATTTATGAGCACTGTGCACTTTAAGAAGGTTGTCATGTGATAAAATTGCAAACAGTATTTAAATAACTGCCTAAACTACCAGCGCGTCATGTGATCAAGTCCCCTAGAGGGACGAAACACGTAATGGCAGCAGCATTGTTTGGGGAGCACAAATAAACATTGCAAATTGAAGACTGATGAGGTCCGCGCTCTTTCTTTGTGCCCGGTGAAACTGACACGTGAAGAAGGAGTTTGGTGAATATATATATATATATATATATATATATATATAAATTCCCTGAAAAAACCATAGGTTTCAGGGGCGTTATAGTTAGTTGGACATTTCACTCGTACAAAACCATAGAAATTCCCCCGTTATAGTTAGTTCAGCTAACTATAACTCGCGCCCCCGCAATGCACTGCTGATGACGTCACATATTACATCACTCATGACATGGTCAGTGACATCACTGATGACATCACTCATGACATCTCAAATTACATCACTGATGACATCACTGATGACATCATCCAGTGACTGTGTGTTTCTGTAAAGTTTAAATATGTTTAATATATATAGGGAAAGGCGTATTGAAGAATGAGTGGGTGTATAAGTGTCTGAATGGATGATTTAGTAGGTGCGTGACTGACTCTATAAGTGAGTGATTAAACGTATCTTACTGAATGCATGGGTTAGTGACTAAACTGTGTGAATGTCTGTATCCGTCTGTCTGTTGGTGTGTAAGCGGCTGCATGGGTTTGTGAATAGCTACATGAGTGTCTATATGAGTTATTGATTGGTTGTCTGAGTATCTGTATGTGTGCCTGAGTGTTTGTGTGGGTGGGTTGTGTGTGACTCTGTGCATAGATGTGAGTGGGTGATTCAATGGGTGCATGGTTTCAAGAGTGCATCTGTGATGGACTGTATGGGTGGGTGAGTGTGTGTATGGGTGTGTTAGTGAGTGAATGTATATCTCAGTGGTACATGTGTGAGTAACTACATATGTGAAAGGCAGTATATATGTGTGTTAGAGTATATAAATGGCTATAAGCGAGAGTGTGTGGTTGTGAGAGTGGCTGTATGGATGAGTGTGTGCTTGTATCAGTGATTGTATAAGAGCATAAGAATGTGCTGGTATTTGTATGAGTAAGTGAGCTGGTGTGTGTATAACTGTATAGGTGAGTAAATGGGAGTGTGATTAATTATTTGCATGACTGACTAGGTGTGTGAGTACCTCTATGGATGAGTGGCGGTGTGTGAGTGTCTATATAGGTGTATGAGTGCATATGATAGTCCTGTACTGAGTTACCGTAAGTATGAGTGAGTATGGGTGAGTGAGTGGATGTGTGTGTAGACCTAAGAATCAGCGAGTGGGTATGTAGTTATTGGTGTTGGAGTGTCTATGGTTTTGAGAATGGCACTCTGTAATTTAGAGTTGGTGTATCAAAGGTTATATTAGGGTGTGAGAAGATGCAGCAAATTATCACATGGATGATGTCATCAGTGATGTCATCAGTGATGTCATTTTAGATGTCATCAGTGATGTCATCAGTGATGTCACTGACCATGTCATGAGTGATGTAATATGTGACGTCATCAGCAGTGCATTGTGGGGGCGCGAGTTATAGTTAGCTGAACTAACTATAACGGGGGAATTTCTATGGTTTTGTACGAGTGAAATGTCCAACTAACTATAACGCCCCTGAAACCTATGGATCAGTAATCCTCAGGGGATTGTAGCAGTGCATGTGTTAGTGCCTGCGTCATTGCATGAGTACATGGGTAGTGACTGGATGATTAGAGTACTGCAAGGAGAGTGCATGGTGAATTTATAAGTGCTTGTGTTTTGGCGGAGTGATTGGATAAGTACATGGTGCTCGCTGGGTGATTGGAGGAGTGCATGGGTAGTGACAGGGCGATGGCTGGACTGCATCAGTAGTGCTCAGGGTATTGTAGCAGTGCATGAGTTAGTGCATGGGTCATTGCATGAGTGCATGGGTACTGACTGGATGATTAGAGTAATGCAAGGAGAGTGCATGGTGAATTTATAAGTGCTTGGGTTTTGGCGGAGTTATTGGATAAGTACATGGTGCTCGCTGGGTGATCGGAGGAGTGCATGGGTAGTGACAGGGCAATGGCTGGACTGCATCAGTAGTGCTCAGAGTATTGTAGCAGTGCATGAGTTAGTGCATGGGTCATTGCATGAGTGCATGGGTACTGACTGGATGATTAGAGTACTGCAAGGAGAGTGCATGGTGAATCTATAAGTGCTTGGGTTTTGGCGGAGTGATTGGATAAGTACATGGTGCTGGCTGGGTGATTGGAGGAGTGCCTGGGTAGTGACAAAGAGATGGCTGGGCTGCATCAGTAGTGCTCTGGGGATTGTAGCAGTGCATGTGTTAGTGCCTGGGTCATTGCATGAGTACATGGGTAGTGACTGGATGATTAGAGTACTGCAAGGAGAGTGCCTGGTGAATTTATAAGTGCTTGCGTTTTGGCGGAGTGATTGGATAAGTATATGGTGCTTGCTGGGTGATTGGAGGAGTACATGGGTAGTGACATGGCGATGGCTGGACTGCATCAGTAGTGCTCAGGGTATTGTAGCAGTGCATGAGTTAGTGCATGGGTCATTGCATGAGTGCATGGGTACTGACTGGATGATTAGAGTAATGCAAGGAGAGTGCATGGTGAATTTATAAGTGCTTGGGTTTTGGCGGAGTGATTGGATAAGTACATGGTGCTCGCTGGGTGATAGGAGGAGTGCATGGGTAGTGACAGGGCGATGGCTGGACTGCATCAGTAGTGCTCAGAGTATTGTAGCAGTGCATGAGTTAGTGCCTGGGTCATTGGATGAGTAGATGGATACTGACTGGATGATTAGAGTACTGCAAGGAGAGTGGATGGTGAATTTATAAACGCTTGTGTTTTGGTGGAGTGATTGGATAAGGACATGGAACTGGTTGGGTGATTGGAGGAGTGCATGGGTAGTGACAAGGAGATGGCTGGACTGCATCAGTAGTCCTCAGGGGATTGTAACAGTGCATGTGTTAGTGCCTGCGTCATTGCATGAGTACATGGGTAGTGACTGGATGATTAGAGTAATGCAAGGAGAGTGCATGGTGAATTTATAAGTGCTTGGGTTTTGGCGGAGTGATTGGATAAGTACATGGTGCTCGCTGGGTGATAGGAGGAGTGCATGGGTAGTGACAGGGCGATGGCTGGACTGCATCAGTAGTGCTCAGAGTATTGTAGCAGTGCACGAGTTAGTGCATGGGTCATTGCATGAGTGCATGGGTACTAACTGGATGATTAGAATACTGCAAGGAGAGTGCATGGTGAATTTACAAGTGCTTGGGTTTTGGCGGAGTGATTGGATAAGTACACACATGTCACATCAGGCCCGCCCCCTCCCTCCACCACTGTGCAAACGCACCCCCTGGTGGGTTTTAATTTGGGGGATTAATTCCCCTTGAATCCTGAGGGTCCCTGGGGCCAACTAGCCCACCAGGTACCTCCAGTAAGCGCCACAGAGCTGCGTTGCAGAGAGGTGGTCCAAGGCCACTCCCCTTTTTACACCTCTCTGCAACGCAGCTCTGTGGCGCTTACTGGAGGTACCTAGTGGGCTAGTTGGACCCAAGGGACCCTCAGGATTCAAGGGGACTTAATCCCCCAACTTACAACGCGCCAGAGGGCCTGTTTGCACAGTGGTGAAGGGAGCGGGTGGGGCCTGATATGACAAGTGTGCAAACGCGCCCCGTGGCGCGTTTTAAGTTGGGAGATTGACTCCCCTTGAATCCTGAGGGTCCCTAAGGCCCAACTAGCCCACCAGGTACCTCCAGTAAGCACCAGAGAGCTGCGTTGCACAGAGGTGGTCCGAGACCACGCCCCTTTTTACACCTCTCTGCAACGCAACTCTGTTACACTTACTGAAGGTACCTGGTGCGCTAGTTGGCCCCCAGGGACCCTCAGGATACAAGGGGTCTTAATCCCCCAACTTAAACGCACCACGGAGCGCGTTTGCACACTTGTCACATCAGGCCCCGCCCCCTCCCTTCACCACTGTGCAAACACACCCCGTCGTGCATTTTAAGTTGGGGGATAAAGTCCCCTTGAAACCTGAGGGTCCCTGGGGTCCAACTAGCCCACCAGGTACCTCCAGTAAGCGCCACAGAGCTGCGTTGCAGAGAGGTGTAAAAAGGGGCGTGGCCTGGACCACCTCTCTGCAACGCAGCCCTGTGGCGCTTACTGGAGGTACCTGGTGGGCTAGTTGGCCCCAGGGACCCCAGTATTGAAGGGGAATTCATTTCCCAACTTAAAACGCGCCACAGGGCGCGTTTGCAGAGTGTTGCTGGGAGGGGCGGGGCCTCCGGCACCATCACGTTTTTTGGGGGGTTTTGGAAGGGGGCTGTGTGGCCCCCTTCTTTTACTTTTGGGCCCTGGGGACCCCATCCCCCAGGGCCTGACCCCTTTTTAATAAAAAAAAAAAAATGAACGGGAAGGGGGCCGCATGGGCCCCCCTCCCGTGGCCAATTCCGGCCCCGGGGACCCCATCCCCCAGGGCATGGCCACATATTTTTATTATTTCAAAAGGAGGGGGGCTGCGTGGCCCCACTCCTGAGGCCTCTATTGGCCCCGGGGACCCCATACCCCGGGGCCGGCCTTTATTTTTATTTATTTTTTAATTTATTTTTGGGGGGAGGGGGGCCACGTGGCCCCCCTCCCGGGCCAATTCTAGCCCCGGGGACCCCATCTCCCGGGGCTGGCCCTCTCCGTTGGGGACCGTGGGGGGAGCCCCAATGCCCCCACGGTCCCTGCCGGCTCCCCGCCTCCTGCGGGAGCCGGCATTGCTTTCCCACATGGGGAGCTGCTGACATGCAGCTCCCCGTGTGGAAAAGCAATCCTGCTTTGCTTCATTGAAGCGAGAGCAGGTTTCCTGCTCTCGCTTCAATGAAGCAAAGCAGAGTTTGCAATGACAGGGCGGGAGCTGCGTGGCTCCCGCCCTGTCATTGCAAACAGCAGTGTCCCGGGGGTGGGCACCCGGGACACTGCAGGAGCCGGCCCTGGGGGGTGGCGGTCCCCAGGGCCATCACTGGCTCCAGGAGGGGGGCCGCGCGGCCCCCCTCCCACCTATTGCACAGCCCCGGGGAGGTGGTGGTCCCCGGGGCTCGGGGGTCCGTAACGGACCCCCAAATTTACATTTTTAGTGCCCCGGGGAGGTGGCGGTCCCCGGGGCGTGTGGGGGGGCTCGAGCCCCCCCACGCAGGTATATATTTTTTTTTAAAAAGAAGCCCCGGGGGGTGGCGGTCCCCGGGGCTGCGGGGGGGCAGTGTGCCCCCGCAAATAATTAATGAAAGCCCCGGGGGGTGGCGGTCCCCGGGGCGGCCTTGGAGGCCCCCCACACATTTAAAAATTAGCCCTGGGGGGTGGCGGTCCCCGGGGCTGCGGGGGGGCTGCGTACCCCCCCAACTCTTTAATCAAGCCCCGGGGAGGTGGCGGTCCCCTGGTCAGTGTGGGGGGGATTGGGGCCCCCTCACACATTTTTTCAGTGCCCCCGGGACCTGGCCCACCAGGGGGCTAAATAATAACGAAGCGCGGGAGGCTGCGCTTTGTTTTTTTTAAATTTTCGGCCAAAATTCGCGCTGGGTGCGCGAATCTCGCCGATTTAAAAAAAAAAAAATGCTTTTTCGGGCCCTGGGGGTCCTTGTGGACCCCCTGAGCAGGCCTAGGGGGTCAGGGTGTTTCTACCCTGCCCCCTTTTCTTTTTTTCCGTGTTTTTTATTCTGATTTCTTGTGACTCGGTTCTACCGAGTCACAAGATGGCTGCCAACACTTCCTGGTTTGGAGTGTTGACAGCCAATTAGAATAAAGCTCGTGGTCGGGAGGGTCCGCGGATCCTCCATGCCTCTAAATATCGAAACTTTTATTTTTGATTTTCTCAGCAACTACTGAACGGATTTACACCATTTTTAAAAAGGGCGCTTTCTGAACCAAGCACTACCTTTTTGGCAAATTTGGGGTAAATCCGTTCAGTAGTTTTGGCTGTAACCGTGTCTAAAGTTTCCTATGGGAAATTGATTTTTTGACCTCAATTGTTTGATTTTCTCCGAAACTACTGAACGGATTTACACCATTTAAAAAAAAGAGCGCTTTCTGAACCAAGCACTACCCTTTTGCCAAATTTGGTGTCATTCCGTTCAGCAGTTCGGGCTGTAGCCATGGCTAAAGTTTCCTATGGGAATTAACATGGAGAAAACATGTTTTGGGACCCCCTTTTTTCTCGGCCCCCGCTTGCCAAATCACCCCGAAACTTTCAAGATAGGAGCGGACCGAAGCGGGCCATAGGTTTTGAAAATTTCGCGAAGATTCATCAACCGGCGCCAAAGTTATTGGGAAAAGAATGTTAGGAATTTCCTATGGATAATAGGTCCTAACTATAACTATCTACTGGCGACCGCCAGTAGATAATATATATATAGCTTTTGATGAATCTTCACAACATTTTCCCAGAAAATTGCGCCGGTTGTTCTAGTTGTATATGGAAAGTTTCAGGGTGATTCGTTAAGCGTTAAGCAGGGGTCGAGAAAAAGGGGGGGAGTCAAAAAAGCGCGCTTCCCATGTTAATTTTCATGGGGATTTTGAACACGGCTACAGGCCGACCCACTGGATGGAATCACACCAAATTTGGCAGAAGGCTGGCTCTTGTTCCAGAAAGAGTGTTTTTTTTTAATTTGGTGTAAATCCATTCAGTAGTTTTAGAATTATTAAAAGAAATCCAAATTTGGATATCTAGGGACAAGGATCCTCTGAGAATCTGACAGTCCCCGAGCTGATATCACATTGACTGCCAACACTTCAACCATGAAGTGCTAGCAGTCATCTTGGGAATAAAGAAAAGGGGGCAGGGTCTGAATATCCTGACCCCCTAGCTCTGGTACTGGGGTTCCCCTGGGACCCCAACCTGGACAAAAAAGCTTGTTTTTCTAAATTTTGCCACAAATTTGTGACAGAGCAAAATAAAAAATAACAGGCTCCCGTGCTTGTTTACCGTATTGCCCCGGGTGGGCCAGGTACCGGGGGCGTAAAAAAGAAAACGAGTGTGCACCCCCTTCGGTGGTCTTTTGAGCACTGGAGACCACCACCTCCAGGGGCTTTGTTTACATATTGGAGGGGGGCCGTGTGGACCACCTCCATAAGACTCCTTTAGCCCCAGGGACCACCACCTCCCCGGGCTTTATATGTTAAATGGAGGGGGCCATGCGGACTCCCCTTCTGGGGCTGTTAGAAGCACCGGGGACCACTACCTCCCCAGGGCAAAAAATTAACAATTAAAGGGGGGCACGTGGACTCTCGGGCCCTGGGGACCACCAAATACCCAGGGCCTGTGCAATATTTAAAACTGGTAGGGTGTGCCGCACCCTCCCAGGCCACATATGGTCCCAAGGACCATGACCTCTCTGGGGCCGGCCTACAGAAGGGAGGGGCTGCATGGCCCCCTCCAGGAGCCATTAATGGCCCTGGGGACCCACCCCAGAACATATCTGTGTGCTTTCACTTAGCGGGAGCTGAAGCGAGGACAAACATAACTCCACTCCCAGCAAGAAGCAGCTGTCAAACCACTCCTGCTTGCTGGAGACGGAGTTTTCATTTGTCTGTCATGCGTGCAGGGAAACCGATGAAGCGATTGCTCCCGCACGCAGGGAGCTCCATTTCTAGCAGTTCCCTATGTGCGAGAGCAATGCCGGATCCCGCAGAAGGCGGGGAGTCGGCTGGGGCCTCGGGGGTGTCAGGAAGCGAGATCAAGGAGGCCGCTTGTCCAGCCAAATTGCGGGAGCAATCTCAACGGCCAAGAAATTAGGAAGCCTAATCCCCACCGTTTGCAGCAGCAAGAGACAAAATCCGTCTTGGACCGCGTTAGTACAAATGCGGTTTTCCAAGATGGCGGCAAGTGTTGGGTTGGCGTTCTAGTTTATTTGCAGAGGGTGCGAGGAGCTCTGTGAAGCTCGCGCCCTCCGCTCTGCGCACGTCACTAAAGTTTTCACAGTGTCAAGATGTGCTTCAGTCCGGGACGACGTGAGTTTCCTTAGTCAGAGCAGTTACAGTCGTCCGAGTTTCCCGACGGTAGTTAGGGTTTCCTGCTACACGCCGGTTCCAGGCAGACCGTGGAGAAGTTTCTAAAACCTACCAAGACACTTACCTTGTGGCACCTGAAGGAAATTACCGAGGAGGGTTTATTCAACAACAAGGACAGTGTTCACCTGAGTTTGCAGTTCACGCAAGTACCTCAGAAGGAATTTAAAGTTCTGTTTAATTGTATATAATAGTTAAGGAGAGAAAAATAGGAAAACTTACCAACACTAGAGTCTTCAGCTAGTCAGAGAGAGTCAATATGACACGCCTGTAGAAAAGAAAAGTAATGTGAGTATATTTAAGACTTAATAGAAGACAAGCATAAAAACAGAGTCAAAAGAATAGAACAAATCAGTAATTAATTCCCTTAAAATCCTCTAGGTTTTAGAAGCAGACTTTTCTATTGTGTATATCTACCGAACAGTTGAATATAAATATCAAAAATAAAAGAAGAGAAGCAAGAGTCTATTCTGAAAGGGTATGTTAAAGCACTAGAGGGGTTCGATATAAATAGAGAAGATAGCTAGGTAGAGGGCCTTATTAATGGTTGTTTTGTTTTACAGTGTACTATACCACTACTGTGAGGGAAGTCCTCAAGAAGCAGTTGCATACAGACACCTAGCAGGCGAGACTGTCTCTTCTCTGTCCCATTCCCCTGGGTTCCTCCATGCTCTCATAAGACTTCTAGAGGGTTTGGAGCGGTCCTTGGAGGGGCGTTGGGAAAAGACATCATTCTGCTCCTGTGAAGACCCTGGGTACACTTCAAGTAAGTCCTTGACATAGTGAAGTGCCCACGACCTTTTACTCACCTGAGCAGAATGGCAGAGGGTGTTGACCTAAAGAACTTGGGAGGGGTCTTGGAGGCCATTCAAAAAGAGTTGTTAGCCGTTAGGGAAGGGAATAGAAGTTTAAGACAGGACCTAATGGCTTCTAGGAGGGAAACAACAGACTTAGCGAGTAAGATGGATCGCTATTTTTCAGGTACTAGTTTTGCAGCTTCATCTCAAGACTCCCAGGCTTCTAGTTCCACCCCTGTTTCTTACCCTAGAACCACCACGCAGGTGGTGCATTCCTTGTCCCCTGTCATTCCCCTAGCCCCTCCAGAACGATTCAGTGGAGATCCCCAAAAGGCCCAAATTTTTCTTACACAATGTACACTTCACTTCATGTGCCGACCCGCCATTTTCCCTGATGCACAGTCCCGGGTGGCCTTTATCCTATCTTATTTAAGCGGTGATGCAGCAGCTTGGTCTTTACTGCTAGTTACTAAGGACTCAGCCATCCAGTATGATTTTGAAGAATTTAAGAAGGAGTTCTTAAGAATTTTCGATCGGAGAAAAGTAGCTCAAGCGACAGACAACGAGCTATTAGAACTGAAACAAGGAAACAAGGAGCTAGTAGCTTACCTGGCTCAATTTAACAAACTCATAGTGGAAACAGACTGGCCAGAAAACAAGAGGGCAGCGCTATTTTACCATGGGTTGAAGGACGAACTAAAAGATGCTCTGTCTCAAATACCCAATAGACCCACAGAAGTATCTGCCTTAACTGACTTGGTCCTAGAACTGGATTATAGGCAAACTGAGTGGAGAGGCGAGAAGAGAAGGGAATTTCGCCCGAGCGTGCCTAGATTCGATCGAATGAGATCAGAAGGTTCCAAAACTGCAGAAAACAATCAAACTGCAGAACCCATGCAGATTGGAGTAGTCCGTGGACCTCTCTCTAAAGAAGAAAAAGAGAAGAGGAGGTTGAATAACCTCTGTATGTATTGTGGGGGCAACGGCCATTTTGTTAAAATTTGTCCAAAGAAGCCGAAGACTTCGTTGAAGGAAAACTTGCTGCACCACCAGTAGGAGGGGTTGGACTGGTGGATGCGAGAGAAGACTCAACCCCCGATACTCATCAATTAGCAAACACCCTGCAATCAGCAGCTCCGCATTTGACTCAACCAGTCATGTTAAAATACAGAACAGAGGTTCAATCGGACGTCCCAGTAATGATTGACTCCGGAGCAACCGGAAATTTTTGCGATCTGAAGTTCGCTTCTAAGATTGGGTTAAAGTAAATTCGTAAAGAAAGAAGTGAAGGGGTAAGGGCAGTAGATGGTACGAATCTCTCTTCTGGCCCAATTGTGAGCCATACAGAAAAGGTGGAGCTCATCCTTCCAGATGGACATCAGGAGTTCTTGCAGTTCAATTTAATCGATGTACCGCAATTCCAACTAATCTTGGGCCTTCCTTGGTTGACAGAACATAATCCCCAAATAGATTGGGAGAAGCGATCTATTAAGATGAATTCAGACTATTGCAAGGAGTCTTGTTTTCATGAAGAGGATCAAGTGAAGGAATCCAGTCTGGCCGCCAGTTTGTGTGAAAGTGGAGCTACAGTGTGCGTCATTCATACCGAGGAAATTTCTGCAATGTACCAGGATTATCAGGATGTATTCAGTGAGGTGGAGGCCGAAAAGCTTCCTCCACATCGACCATATGATTGTAAAATAGAACTGGAACCAGGGGCGAATCTTTCGTGCAGCTGAATTTATGCCCTGACGGAGAAAGAGGATACATTTCTGAAGGAGTATATCCAGACCTATTTGAAGAACGGATTCATCAGACCATCGCAGTCCCCAGTTTCCTCGCCATTGTTTTTTGTACCCAAAAAAGAAGAGGGCGATTTAAGATTCTGTATAGATTTCCGCGCCCTCAATCGGATAACAATTAAGAACAGCTATCCATTGCCTTTAATATCGGTACTCCTGGATCAGTTAAAGGGAGCCCAGATCTACACAAAACTGGATCTCAGAGGCGCATATCACCTTGTCCGGATCAGAGAGGGCGATGAATGGAAGACTGCATTCAGGACCAATTTTGGCCTCTATGAATACCAGATTATGCCTTACGGTCTTTGTAATGCGCCGGCAGCTTTTCAGTACTTCATCAACGACATATTGAATCAATATATTGACAAGTGTGTCATCGTCTACATTGATGATATTTTGATCTACTCTGCGTCGGAGGAAGAGCATCCAGAACATGTCAGGGGAGTTTTAGAAAAGCTGCGAGAAAATAACCTATATGTTAAGCTGGAGAAGTGTGCATTCAATGTCCGTTCCGTAGTTTTCCTCGGTTTTTTTCTCGCTCCGGAAGGAATAACCGTGGATGAGCATAAAATCAAAGCAGTCCTGGATTGGCCATCCCACACCAGTGTGAAAGAAATTCAGCGGTTCATTGGATTTGCAAATTTTTACAGGAGATTCATCCAGGATTTTTCCCAAAAAGTCATCCCTATTACACGCCTGTTAAGGAAAGGGATTCCTTTTGTTTGGTCCGAAGAAGCAGGAGCAGCGTTCCAATCATTGAAGAGAAGCTTTACTTCAGCTCCGATTTTACTTCACGCGGACCCAACTGAGCCCTTCTATTTAGAGACTGACGCCTCGGACCAAGCAATTGGAGGAGTCTTATCCCAGAGGCATAAAGAAACCGGCCAACTGCACCCAGTTGCCTATCACTCCCAAAAACTTCTTCCAGCGGTAGTGAATTATACGATCACCGAAAAGGAGTTACTAGCTATAAAGGACACTTTTAAAGAGTGGAGGCATCACCTCATGGGGGCCAGACATACTGTAACAGTCTTTACGGATCATAAAAATCTTCAGTTTCTAAAGTCGGCAAGGACCCTGACTCCCAGACAACTCAGATGGTCTCTGTACTTTGCAGACTATAACTTTGTAATTACTTACAGACCTGGAAGTAAAAACGGAAAGGCGGACGCCTTATCCAGAATAAATACTGAAGGACAAAAGAAAGAGATCCTAGACCAGAAGATCATCCCAGAGTCAAGGATTGTGGGAACTGTAGTCAGCGAAACTCTGGATGAAAAGGTTAGAAAATCTTTTTCTGCTGAGGAAAAGCAAACCAAGCTTTCAGAAGATCCGACTAGAGAAATCCGAGATGGATTACCTTATCATAATGGAGTTTTGTATATACCCACTGTTGAATTGCGTGAGCAAATTCTCTACGAGAATCATGATCATCCTCTGGCCGGGCACAAAGGAATCAATAAAACAGAAGAACTGATAAAGAGACTATTTTGGTGGCCTAAGATGTCGAAGGACATTAAAGAATATGTGCATGGTTGTAGAATCTGTGCTCAGGGAAAATCAACACGGCAATCTCCACAGGGTTTGCTACAGCCCCTGCCCACACCACCTCATCCCTGGCACACAGTGACATTAGACTTGATTGTAGATTTACCCCCCTGTCAAGGTTACAGTGCCATTTTGGTAATGGTGGATTCATTTACTAAAATGGTCCACTTTGTTACTCTCAAAAACATCCCTAGTGCTAAAGAACTAGCTATACAGTTCAGCTTACACTTGGTGAGGTTACACGGAATCCCTAAGGATCTCATTTCTGCTCATGGTACTCAGTTTCTGTCCCGTTTCTGGAAGGCTTTTACCAAAGGGTTAAATATTGAGAGTAGATTTTCTACTAGTTTCCACCCTGAGACAGATGGGCAGACAGAAAGAGCTAATCAATAATTAGAACAGTACCTGAGATTGTTCTTGTTAGATCAGGAAGGACACTGGGTGGACCTTCTGTGGGCTGCAGAGTTCGCGCACAATAATTCCCAAAACAGTTCTACTGGCCATACTCCATTCTATTTGAATTATGGGCGGCACCCAACCTTAATGGTTAGTACTAGTGAAATTCCAGTTCTAGCAGTTCAGGAATTTATTCAACATCTGGGGGAGACCCATGACTCTGCAAGAGAAAGACTAGAGAAAGCAAAAGAACAGTATAAACGTCATGCAGATAGAAAGAGAAGACAAGAAGAAGATTACCCTATAGGAAGTAAGGTTTGGTTAAATGCAAAAAATTTGAAATTCAAAGGAAATTGTAAATTTCAGCCCCGCTTCATAGGCCCTTTTGAGGTGAAAGAAAAGATAAATTCAGTGGCTTATAGGCTAAGTCTTCCCTCTCAACTGCGAATACACCCAGTGTTCCACGTTTCTTTATTAAAGAAATCCTCTCCACATCTCAGACTATGAACATTGCCCAAACCTATTCAAACGGAAAACGGAGAGGAGTTTGAAGTAAAAAGAATTCTAGACTCAAAATGGACAAAAGGAAAATTGTACTATCTTGTTGATTGGAAAGGTTTCGGTCCCGAGGAGAGATCTTGGGAACCACGTTCTAATGTGAATGCTCCTAGGCTAATAAAATCTTTCCATGATCAAAATCCCCTTAAGCCGAGACTTGCGGAAACCCCCTTGCGGAGGGGTACTGTCAGGAAGCGAGATCAAGGAGGCCGCTTGTCCAGCCAAATTGCGGGAGCAATCTCAACGACCAAGAAATTTGGAAGCCTAATCCCCACCGTTTGCAGCAGCAAGAGACAAAATCCGTCTTGGACCGTGTTAGTACAAATGCGGTTTTCCAAGATGGCGGCAAGTGTTGGGTTGGCGTTCTAGTTTATTTGCAGAGGGCGCGAGGAGCTCTGTGAAGCTCGCGCGCGCCCTCCGCTCTGCGCACTTCAGTAAAGTTTTCACAGCGTCAAGATGTGCTTCAGTCCGGGACGTCGTGAGTTTCCTTAGTCAGAGTAGTTAGAGTCGTCCGAGTTTCCCGACGGTAGTTAGGGTTTCCTGCTACGCGCCGGTTCCAGGCAGACCGTGGAGAAGTTTCTAAAACCTACTAAGACACTTACCTTGTGGCACCTGAAGGAAATTACCGAAGAGGGTTTATTCAACAAAAAGGACAGTGTTCACCTGAGTTTGCAGTTCACGCAAGTACCTCAGAAGGAATTTAAAGTTCTGTTTAATTGTATATAATAGTTAAGGAGAGAAAAATAGGAAAACTTACCAGCACTAGAGTCTTCAGCTAGTCAGAGAGAGTCAATATGACACGCCTGTAGAAAAGAAAAGTAATGTGAGTATATTTAAGACTTAATAGAAGATAAGCATAAAAACAGAGTCAAAAGAATAGAACAAATCAGTAATTAATTCCCTTAATATCCTCTAGGTTTTAGAAGCAGACTTTTCTATTGTGTATATCTACCGAACAGTTGAATATAAATATCAAAAATAAAAGAAGAGAAGCAAGAGTCTATTCTGAAAGGGTATGTTAAAGCACTAGAGGGGTTAGATATAAATAGAGAAGATAGCTATTTAGAGGGCCTTATTAATTGTTGTTTTGTTTTACAGTGTACTATACCACTACTGTGAGGGAAGTCCTCAAGAAGCAGTTGCATACAGACACCTAGCAGGCAAGACTGTCTCTTCCCTGTCCCATTCCCCTTTCCCCCCCAGGGGTTCCTCCATGCTCTCATAAGACTTCTAGAGGATTTGGAGCGGTCCTTGGAGGGGCGTTGGGAAAAGACATCATTCTGCTCCTGTGAAGACCCTGGGTACACTTCAAGTAAGTCCTTGACAGGGGGCCTTCAGGCTCTCCACGAGGCCCCCATCAAACCACACTGAGTGCCCTGGGTGGGCTCTAGAGCATCCATAGAGTCGTAGCCAGGCCCCGGGGGATGGGATTCCCAGGGCAAAATCAGCCCGGGGATGCCCCCTCCCTTTGTTTAAAAAAATAAACCCTAACTTTTTGGGCTTGGGGATGGCAAAGCAAGTGTGTTTCCTCTTTTATTCCACATTGAAAACAATCTGAAATCCATAATGGAGGAGAATGCATCATTGATCTATTGGAGCGCAATCTGATCTGGGGTGACTGTGACGAGTGATTTCTTTCTCGTCTCCTGGTGAGAGCAGAGTCCATGTTTCTCCCTTTTAATTACACTGAGTATGCAAATGCCCAAAATCTTCTGCATCCTCCGCCCATTTGGCCATGCCCCATTTTACTTAGTAGACGCAAAGGTCTTCCTGACTTTTCCCACGTTGATGGACAGCTTAACAAAAGACCCTTGAGCGCGTTTCTGCCAATTTTGGTGACGCGCTATTGGGGCAGAGGAATACGAGGACATCACCACCAAAAAAAGAAGCAATTACATTGTTTAGTTAAAGGGAAGTACCCCAGTTTGGTGGAGATTCACCACTTTGTAGTCTCATCATCTTCGCTTGACGAGGATTCACGTTATCACAGTTTTGTGGATGAAGACACTAGAGGAACAATCGCATTGCCGAAATTACATGCACACCTGTGGTCCTTTAAGCAGCTGTAGTGTAGAATATGCACACGACATTTCCCAATGAGGTAACACCTACTAATTAACCTAATGAAAGTACTCCATTTGGGTAGACTATTTTTTCAAAACTGGAGACTCTTCTTGGATAAAATGAGGTACGATTCTGGCCCAGTGCTGATTTCAAGGAACTTAACTCTCAATGGGAAGCACTTACAAATGCAAACATAGCAGGTGCCCCATTTGAAGCTCCACTTCAGTAAAGCACAAATGATCCTAACCATTAGGCTTGGCGAAGGCAAATCAAGTATGCTTCCTCTTGTATTGCACATTGAAAAACAATATGAAATGCGTTATGGAGGTAAATTCATCATTGATCTATTGAAGCACAATCTGATGTGTAGTGACTGTGATGAGTTGTTTCTTTCTTGTCATCTCCTAGTCAGATCAGAGTTTATGGTTCTCCCTTTCAAATACCCTGAGTATGCAATGCCAAAAATGCATGACACCACTCACACACCCACTCACAGAAATATACTGGCACTCACAGACCTACACAGGCACTGACAGACCCACTCACAGAGCCACACAGGCACTCACATACATGTAGACACTCACACAGGCATTCACAGACCATTCACAGACTCAAACAGGCTGACAGACATCCCACAGGCACTCACAGATCCACTCACAGAGCCACACAGGTACTCGCACACCCACTCAGACACTCACACAGGTACTCACAGACCCACACAGGCACTCACAGACCCACTCATAGACACACACAGCACTCATACACCCATTCACACACTCACGCAGGTACTCACACACCCACTCACAGACCCACACAGGCACTCACCCACTCACACACACACAGACACTCACAGACCTACTCAGTCAGTCAGAAAAGCTTTATTCGATTGTTTGAACAAAACAGTCATAAAAGCACAATAAAAACGTTGCAGTTATACAATACATTTTCAATAAAAGTTAATCAAATTGTGGACAATTGATTTCTAACAAAAAGGACTTTTTTCAGATAGTTAGAAACACTACAAACAGTATATACACTATCTAAATACTGTAGAGCTAGGAAGGCGGGTTGACATTGGCGTAAACCATATTGTTTAAGAATTGGTTTTAAAAACAGAGTACGTAGTGCAGAATAATATTTACAAAAAAGAACAACATGAATAGTAGTCTGTAATGAAACATTATCACAAGGACAAGGCAAGAGACATTGAGACCAATCACGCGGCGTGGGAAAAGTCACAAGACAATGAAAGGTTCCCATCCTAAAACGTGTCAGTAAAAACCTTTCATAAGCACTAGATACAATAATTAAATACGGTTGAATATTAAAAGAACTTAAAACCATCTGATTATGCAAGACTGTAGGTTTCAATATCTCTGTGGACAATCTCACAGAATCCAACAAGGACAAACCCTTCTGTCTTAGTTCCTTCCTTGATATTGTACGAAGGGTGCTGGGGTTAATAAAATATTCTGGGTGACCAAGATCATTAAATAAATTAAAAACATATTTAAGCCACGGTATCCTCAATGCTCCTTCCAATTTCACAATATGTAATAAAAATTCACGATTCAATTTGGCTTCGTCTTTAAGCCACAGTCTATGCCACAACAATACAGGTTCAAGCTTAATTAAGTCAGAAATGTATGACAGGCCCAATTCGGCATGACAAACATACGTAGATGAACCGGCTGGTACTGATAAAATATATTTTAAAAATGAATGTTCCACCCTTTGAATAGGTGCTAAATCAGCAAAACCCCAAACTCCACTCCCATAGGTTGCCACAGACACACACTTGGCTTTATAAATTTTTAATAGCTCAACAGGTGGTCTTTTACCTAGTTTCCTTGCAAAGGCAGTTAGTGCAGAAGTTGTACGTACAAATGCCAATTTTCTAGCAGAAACTGCATGTGACCACGTGTCATTATTGGCAAAAAGAATACCTAGGTATGGAAATTTTGTTGTGACCCCGATTTTCTGACCCTCTAAATACATGTCCTTTCGTTTCATAATGCCCTTGCCACAATACATTATAAATGTCTTCGAAATATTAACTCTTAAGCCTAAATCATTCATAAAATGAAAAAAGCTATTCAACACACGTTGAAGGCCAACTTGAGTGCGGGACATCAAGACTGCGTCGTCCGCGTATAACAGTGCAGGAATTGGACGACCAGCTACTGTAGGGAAATCCTGATTATCCTTTAGAAGAGCTTCCCCTAACCCATTTATGTACAGATTAAAAAGGAACGGAGCCAGAACACACCCCTGTCTGACTCCACTCCTAATCGGGAAGGCTTCTGAACGCTCACCCTTCATTCCATATCGCACCGTGGCCCTAGCATCACAATAAAAGCGTTTAAGAAAATGTATAATGTTTGGTTCTACACTCATTTTCTCTAAAACTGACCACAATTTAATGTGGACCACACAGTCAAAAGCGGCTGTGAGGTCCACGAACGCTAAAAACAAGTTCCCCTTCCTAGCCCTCGTATATTTCCCTACCAAAAGTAAAAGATTCAACCCCTGCTCTGTAGTCCCCAGGCCGGGCCAGAAACCGTATTGTAGATCAGAGAGAATAGAGTTCTCCTCGGCCCAAACCTGGAGACGCTCAAGTAAAACCCTGCCTGCCACTTTTGTTATAGCGTCCAACAAGGAAATTGGACGATAGCACCCTGGATCATGCCTATCCCCCTTTTAAAAAATTGGCACAATAATGGAAACTACCCAAGTAGATAAAAAATTAGTGCAACAGCTGGCGTTAAGCACCTGGGCCAAAAGGGGCTCCCACAAAGGAATATTCGATTTAAATATGTCTATCGGGACCCCGTCTGGGCCAGGGGCCTTACCACTTTTGCATGCATGGAGTGCCCGCTCTACCTCCGCAATGGAAAACCTAAGTTCCTTATGCTGCATGGAGGGGTTTTCCCCCCGGGACCCGCAAGCACACTTTTCCGTCACAAGGGGATTCCCACTACCTTTGTAAACCTGAGAAAAATGGTTTATCCATTGTTCCTCTGGGATCGCTACCTCAACAGACGGGCCACCTGCACTAACCAAAAAAGGGGCCCTAATAGCCTTCCAAAATGCTGCACTATCTTTTGTGATTGAGGCCAGGTAAAGGGCGTCCCACGCTTCCTTCTTCAATATACTCTTTCTATCCCTTACTGCTCGTTTGTACACACCTCTAGCCACCCTAATGTCAAACATAATTCTAGGGGTCTTCTGGAGCTCCTTCTTTAATTGAGAAAGTGCTCGAGTGCAATTGGCATCAAACCAGCCCTGTTGCACTCCACTATTCTTTTTATGCCTGATAAGTAAATTGCTTATTACCATAGATATAGCTAAAAACGAGGCTACAATCTGTTCAGGGGTGACTACTTCACTCAAACAAGAATCTATGTCGAGTTTACATCGCTTTACCACAGTGCTAACCAATTTAACCTGGTCTACCAAAGCCCAACGAATAGAATAGCCATTAGTACTACCTAATGCTAGATTTACTAGCAACTGATCGTTGATATTTTCAGGGCTTGTTGTTTTACTTAAAGGTAATAGAATGGTCAGGCAGAGAGGAAAATGGTCACTCAGTGGGTTATCCGAAACATGAAAAGAAAGAATACTATCAGCGTGGGTGCTTGATATAAGAACATAGTCAATAACAGAACTAAATCCCCTCCCACTAAAAGTACAAATCAAGGAAACCGGGAGCGGGCATAACTCGTTAACAAAACCCAAATCATGAGTAAAAATAAGCTCATTATAACGCTCCCCCAAGGCATTGTGACCAAAGTGTGATATACAAGCATCATCATCACCCGTTACTCCACACAAATTAAGCCCGCCATTCTTACATAATGTGCAATTAAAATCCCCCGCAAATATCAACATAATATCGTTTGTCTTGCCCCTACTTAACAAATTTAAAGATTGCGAGATGTTATATAGAACAATACCAATCTGGCCAGACAGAATATTATTATAGAAGTTAAACAAAGCTATTGCGTGAGTGGCGTCACAATCCATTTTAATCAAATGATAGTAATCGTCACTAACAAGCATCTTAATACTCTTTAAATTGATGGTGCTTGATATATAGGTACATAGACCACCCTTTGCTCTTCCACTATTAGTGCCAACTGCTGGAGTATGATAAGTCCTATAGCCATTCAAGTGTATCGCGTCCTTAACCCATGTCTCCTGGAGTACCAGAATCTCAAATTGCGAGGTAAAATCCCACCAATATTGATTACCTAACTTAGAACTAATCCCTGCGATGTTCCATGACACAATGTTACAACGCAAAGATTTTCCATCATAAATATGATGTTTAGGATAAATGGGCATACCACCGATTTCTTTACATAGCTGTCCAGATGGCAAAATGACATCATGATTACATACAGAAGCTGTCAAAGATTCGGTGATACAAGACATAGGATGTTTTTCCCTCACTACATTGCACAATGTTAAATCCTGGCCAGGAACTATACTTAAAATCGGGGTAATTAAAGGAACCTCACACCCTACCAGGTTCACCGGGGGCAAATCAAAATGGCCTTTAGACGTGTCTATACTATCACCATCCCCCTTAGACGTATCAAATATCAAACACCTCGTTGAGGGTCCAAGATCAATCCCCAATGCTAGGACTGGTTGGAGTGAATGATTGCCCAGAATTCAGTCAGTCAAGGTCCTCCAGGGAGCTCAAAACTTCAAATCGATTATGTGTAGGAATAGAGTTACCAAACTGCCTTGAACCTCCATAGTTGTTACCTACAGAGTGTGGCTCAAGTAGGTGTGAAGGATTACATGGCCTATAAAAGTATCCCAAGGGTAAAATACTAATATCATTGGGATCCACATAACCATTATTGCCCCTTTCCAAAATTGTATGGACTAGATGAGGTGACCACAAAGTTAAAACGACACAATCTCCATAAAGAGATTTAGGGGTTAGACCCACCCATCTAATCCTACGGACCATTTTAAATTCCGCAAAAAGGGGCCTATCCAGGCCAGTCCTTTTGATCAAAAAATGCAGGGACTGATTTTTCAGCACAGACCAGTGCTCAGACTCAATATGGGGACAGGGAGGAACATTCGCCAGGACCACCGTGTATGGGGTGGCCTCCGGTGGAAGATTTAAATTTGATGATGGGCAGTGGAAAGCATCCCTTTTATCCTTACGGGTATCGCCCATCCCTATCATTTTTTTATCACCATTCATCCCTGATATTTTGTGCACAATCTCAGTTCTTTCCAGAGGTTTAGGGGCCGAAACACAAAGGTCAGCTCGAGGCAAACAATTGCTCTGGTGTCCTGAATCTTTGTTAGGATTAACATTACCATTGCTAGAGCTACCACATACAAGTTTAGGAGTGGAAAGGACTTGTGGGGGTTCATGAACAGAACTTACAATCTTGCTAGTTGGGGGGCCGTCATTAAGTATAACACCATTTGTATGAACGGTTAAGTTTTTACTCTTCAATAATTCCTCCATTTTGGTCAATCTAACTTCTATTTTAGACACCATCAACAAGATTGGTTCCAAGAGTGACGTCATCATCAACTCGAGCCTTCCCCAAAAATTCCCTTCAGGAGTACTACTAGTGAGGATAGATGCCTCATTCTGGTTTAGAGATGTTAAGGATCCCCCAGAAGGCCCCTCCAAGTCTTTAACAGCTTTCCCCTTTCTTTTATTCAGGCTCGATGCCCGCTTACTCTGTTTGGGAAGATTTTTACGTTTCGTAATGACTGATTGCAGTTCAACGGGGGTTCTAATCTTAGAATCGCCCTTTGTCCTCTCGTAGTAACTTTAGTTCCAACAGAAGCAACTGCTGGGCCAGGAGTCATTGACGGGATTAAGACCATTTCCTGTTCATTTATAACTTGAATTGGAGTACCAGTCAAACTTGGGGACTGTTCTTTATTGCTACTTGCAGGAACAGATCTGCCAAATACGGGCGTTAATGAAAGTCTACCCATGGCAGTAGCAGGGTCCAATGACAACCTACGTTCCGTCAACTGGATTTCATGTACGAGGGCTGATTCGGCCCTCGTAAGAAAAGCGTCCAGGGTCCCTACAACACCTCGTTTATTACGCGTACCCATTTTCCAAGAGTGACTAACACCTAGGGCAACTTATACATTAATAAATAAAAAATACAATATATAACATCACCCAAATACCCAGATACCCAGAAATATAGTCTTGGAGGGGGGGCCCAGCCCTGCCTCCTTCTGCCT
The DNA here is from genome assembly GCA_963921515.1 of Calotriton arnoldi. Classification (NCBI taxonomy): domain Eukaryota; kingdom Metazoa; phylum Chordata; class Amphibia; order Caudata; family Salamandridae; genus Calotriton; species Calotriton arnoldi. Next base: position 290,936 of record CAWUFW010005237.1, read on the forward strand.
CAGACGGGCCCGCCCTTGGCCCGGGCTTCGCCCGCGCTGCGGGACCCCGCAGCCTCTTTTAACGCCGCCACGTGGCGTGAAGAATGCACGCTGGCGCCTCCTGGCGCAAAGGATGCAGGGAGATGTAGTTTAAAGTGGCTTGTGCAATTTCAAGGAACTGTGCAAATAGGCAAAAGTAATACCGGCAAGGATAGCAGCAAAGTCACGAATAACAGGGGCTCCCGCCCCACGGGACCCCGCAGCCTCTTTTAACGCCGCCACGCGGCGTGAAGAATGCACGCTGGCGCCTCCTGGCACAAAGGATGCAGGGAGATGTAGTTTAAAGTGGGTTGTGCAATTTCAAGGAACTGTGCAAATAGGCAAAAGTAATACCGGCAAGGATAGCAGCAAAGTCACGAATAACAGGGGCTCCCGCCCCGCGGGACCCCGCAGCCTCTTTTAACGCCACCACGCAGCGTGAAGAATGCACGCTGGCGCCTCCTGGTGCAAAGGATGCAGGGAGATGTAGTTTAAAGTGGCTTGTGCAATTTCAAGGAACTGTGCAAATAGGCAAAAGTAATACCGGCAAGGATAGCAGCAAAGTCACGAATAACAGGGGCTCCCGCCCCGCGGGACCCCGCAGCCTCTTTAACGCCGCCACGCGGCGTGAAGAATGCACGCTGGCGCCTCCTGGCGCAAAGGATGCAGGGAGATGTAGTTTAAAGTGGCTTGTGCAATTTCAAGGAATTGTGCTAATAGGCAAAAGTAATACCGGCAAGGATAGCAGCAAAGTCACGAATAACAGGGGCTCCCGCCCCGCGGGACCCCGCAGCCTCTTTTAACACTGCCACGCGGCATGAAGAATGCACGCTGGCGCCTCCAGGCGCAAAGGATGCAGGGAGGTGTAGTTTAAAGTGGCTTGTGCAATTTCAAGGAACTGTGCAAATAGGCAAAAGTAAAACCGGCAAGGATAGCAGCAAAGTCACGAATAACAGGGGCTCCCGCCCCGCGGGACCCCGCAGCCTCTTTTAACGCCGCCACGCGGCGTGAAGAATGCACGCTGGCGCCTCCTGGCGCAAAGGATGCAGGGAGATGTAGTTTAAAGTGGCTTGTGCAATTTCAAGGAACTGTGCAAATAGGCAAAAGTAATACCGGCAAGGATAGCAGCAAAGTCACGAATAACAGGGGCTCACATAGACCTACTCATAGACACACACAGCCACTCAATCACACACTCGCAAAGGTGGCAGGTTACAGTTAGGATTAAAAAGTTACAAAATTGTAGAAATTCACGGGAAAAACAAAGGTTACAGGCACGTTATAGTTAGGCTCAGATTACACTCATCTAAAACCATTGAAAATCAGCAGTTATAGTTACCTGAACTAACTATGACTTACGCCCCTGCAATGCCCTGCTTATGACCTCACATATTACATCACTCATGACATGGTCAGTGACATTACTGCTGACATCACTGATGATATCTCAAATGACGTCACTGATGACATCACTGATGACATTATCGACACACACCCTCATGCACCCACTCACACCCTCATGCAGTCTCATACATCCACTCATCCACTCATATGTCCACATAAGCACTCACATACCCATTCACAGACCCATACAACTACTCACACACCTACTCACTCATCCATACAGACACTGACTCACCCACTCACTCATCCGTACAGGAACTCTGACACCCACTCACTCACCTACAGATACACTTACACACCCAGTCACACATCCATAAAACCAGTCACACACCCACTTACAAACCATACATCTACTCACAGATGCACACACACACCCACACCCAGCCAACTACTCACACACCCACTCATACACCCACACACCCACTCACACCCCCACTCAGACACCCATACAACTACTCACACACCAACTCACACCCCCACAGCAGCTTACACACCCACTCACACATCCATACAATTGCTCACACACCCAGTCCCACACCTATACAGCCACTCACACATCAACTTACAAACCCATACAACCATTCACACCCCCACAACCACTCACACAACCACTCACATATCCGTACAACCACACACACACTCACAACCACTTACAAAACCACTCACATACTCATGCCACCACTCACACACCCGCACAGCTACTTAGAAACCCATTCACTCACCCATACACCACTCATACACCAACTCACACACCCATACAGATACTCAGACACCCACTCACACACTGATATAATCACACTGCTACTCAGACCAAATATATGTTAGAAATAGTATCACTCATTACTAGTACACCTAGTATACTAATCCAACTTTTGTAGTAGGTTAGTATATATGCTCTTAAAAAACACTTACACTCACTTGCTGATGTCATCAGTGATATCATCAGTGATGTCATTTGAGATGTCATCAGTGATGTCACTGACCACGAGTGATGTAATATGTGAGGACATAAGCAGTGCATTGCGGGGGCATAAGTTACAGTTAGCTCAGGTAACTATAACTGCTGAATTTCAATGGTTTTGTATGAGTGAAATCTGACCCTAACTATAACGTCCCTGTAACCTTTGTTTTTTTCAGTGAATATATATTCAATGTAAAAATCAAAGGACATCATTCATTTCAGCACAGTGCAGAGTGGAGTGGTGAGTTATATATAGAATTGTCTGGTTAGTGAGCTGAAAAGAGTGTGTAAAGAAGTGTGCTACTTATAATTTGAAAGTGGTAGATAAATTGTAGATCACTATAACTTTAGAATTTTTAAAGTTTGTGTAGTAGTAAGCTTGTTTGTGTAGGAAAAAATGTTTTCCTAAGTATAACTTAGCTTTAACCTTTGAGTTTATCATTGAATTTCAAAGTGTTAAAATTTTTTAATAAAAATGTGCTTCAAATCGTAGAGTCCGGTGTCGCGAGTGTAGAGTTGCTATGTGGAGAGTCGTACAGTACAGTGGACGAGAGTGTTGTAAAGTCAATTGTCATATAGTGGAGTTTTGTGGATTGGAATAGAGTAGAGTAGAGTAGCGTGTAGTGGTGTATTCTACAGTGTAGTAACTTGGTATATAGTGTAGTGGCATGGTGTCTCATACAGTGGAGTCAATTATCGTAGACTGGAGCAGGAAGTTGTACAGTCAACTCGCATGTCAAACACTAGAATAGGGTGCCATAGATTGTCACAGTGTAGAGTACAGCATTTTAGAGTGGAGTAGGTTGAAGTAGAGTGTCGTAGAGTGGAGTCTCAGCAAGTGGAGTGTCATAGAGTACAGTGGAGGAGAGAATTGTAGAGTGGAGGCCCGTGTCACATAGTGGAGTGGCATATCGTAAAGAGAAGTTGAGTGGCGTCTCGTTGAATCTCGTTGAATCTCATACAGTGTACTACAGTGGCATAGAGTGCATGGGCAGAGAGTGGAGTAGAGTGGCATAGAGTGGCATTGAGTGTAGTATAGTGTTGTAGAGTGAAGTTGCATACACTGGAGTAGAGTGTTAGACAATGTGGTGGCGTAGAGCAGAGACTGTTAGAAACTGTCGAGGAGTGGAGAAGAGTTTTGTATAATACAGTGTACGGGCATAGAGTCAAGTACAAATTTGGACACTGGAGTGTACGGGGATATAGTGGAGGAGAGTCTTGTAGAGTTTTGTAGAGTGGAGTAATATACAATGGATGAGAGTACATTGTAGTGGGATAGAATGAAGTAGGGTACAGCGGAGTGGCATAAAGTGGAGTAGCATACCGTGGAGAGGCCTAGAGCCAATAGCATATGGTGGACTAGCGTAAAGTAGAGTGGTGAACAGTGGAGTAGTGTAGACTGGAGTGGCATATAGTGTAATAGCTTATAGTGTAGCAGCGTACATTGGAGTGGCACAAAATGAAGTGGTGTAGACTGGAGTGGTGAATTGTGGGGTGGGGTAGAGTGTAATAGCATACAGTTGAGTGTTGTACAGTGGAGTAGGGTAGAGTGGAACATCATTCAGTAGAGTGGAAAAGATTTAACATACGAACAGCATAATAGCATAGAGTGGAGTGGAGTACAGAGGAATAGTATAGAGTGGAGTGACACACAGTGGATTGGCATAGAGTGGAATAGCCCATACTGGAATAGCTTACAGTGCAGTGACGTATAGTGAAGTGGTGTACACCGGAGTGGCATAAACTGGAGTATAGGCACATGTGTCAAGCCTATTCTCATATGCCTCCTCTATGAAGCCTAGACCAATATTCCCCTCTAACTTTGGGATCTTGTATTTGTGCTTCAGCAGAGCGGTGATGGAAGGCAGATCCTGCAAGAGTTAGGTATTGTAGAGAGTAGGTCAGCTCCTCTCACCAGCATGACTCCTGTCCCACTCAATATCACAGCAAAACCAAAGGGGATGATGGACGGAGTGTTGAACATTGCAAGCACTCACCCCCAGTCAACTGATCTGGGTTTAATCCATCATCATTCTTTAGCTCACTCCGCCACCCCAGTTCAGACATGGCCATATGCAAATCAGTCTGACCCTGTGCCTCATGGGAACAGTCCAGCCCGAACTGCCAAGCCATGTCTTCCCTGGACCGGAAACAAACATCCTGGGACCAGTTTCTGGCTTACAGCCGTCATCAGCCAGGCTATATTGAATCCAGTGGAAAAGTGAGCAAGGGACCCACGTCTGGGCATACCCTGCCAACTTAGGGCGAACACAGCAAAACCAAAGGGGATGATGGACGGAGTGTTGAACATTGCAAGCACTCACCCCCAGTCAACTGATCTGGGTTTAATCCATCATCATGTTGTTTTTGCATTTGTCACCCCGAGTGGGACGGGTATGCCCAGACGTGGGTCCCGTGCTCTCCATGCCACTGGAATCAAGCTATCCTGGCTGAAGAGGGGTGAAACCCCGAAACCGGTCCTAGGATGCTTGTTTCCAGTCCAGGGAGGACCTGGCTTGGCAGTTCGGGCTGGACTGTTCCCATGAGGCACAGGGTCAAGACTTTTTTGCATATGGCTGGGTCCAAACTGGAATGGCATGGTGAGCAAAAAAACGATGGATTTAGGCCCAGATCTCTGTACTGGGATGAATGTATGACATTGTTCTGCATTCTGTCCATCAACTGTTGTTTTTCCACTCAATATCACTCCATGAAATACTGTGAATGCTGTGACCCTTCCTGGTGCTGAATGCACTAAATCTCGAGTGGGAAGAGAAAGAAAGTCATTACATCTGTGGATAAGGGAGCTTGCAGTAATAATGGTCTTCTGCCACTTCGCAGCAGCTCCCAGTTTTTCTACTTTCAACCCTACTGAGTCTCATTTTTTCTAATATGTTTTTCAAGTTTGTTTCAATATATTTTAACAAAGATGCTGTATACTTTACAATTGTAATATATTGCATTGGCTTTCAGGATTAACAATTGTTAGACCTGTCATATTCAGGCGGTCTTCCCACAAATGTTTTGCCTGCTTACCTCCACTTTTTGCTGCATCTTTTTGTTGGCCTTAGGACTCTTAGAACTTTACCACTGCTAACCAGAGCTAAAGTGCATGTGCTTCATCGCTAAACATGTTGAAATTGGTTTATACCTAACTGGTATATTTAGCTTACTTATAAGTCTCTTGTAAAGTGGTATACCATATACCCAGGACCTGTCATCTAAATGCTGTTAGTGGGCCTGCAGCACTGGTATGCCACCCACATAAGCAGCCTCTTAAACCTGCCTCAGGACTGCCATTGCAAGGCCTGTGTGTGCAGTTCACTGCCACTTCGACTTGGCATTTAAAACCACTTGCCAAGCCTTAAACTCCCCTTTTATTACACATAAGTCACCCCTAAGATAGGCCCTAAGTAGCCCTAAGGGCAAGGTGCTGTCTAAGTAAAAGTAAAATGTCCTGGTAGTGACAAGCAGCCACATTTGTTTTTCACTACTTAGAGTCCTACTCTTCTCATAGACTAGCATTGGGAATTATTAAAACACTTTGGAAAACTAATGCAAAATCTTCTTTAGTGGTAGGGATGGATTTAACATTACTATTTTAGAAATGCCACCTTTACAAAGTGGATATTTCTCTGCTCTTACTTAGCTCTGTGTGCCTGTAGCCTGTCTCCAATACACATCATCGGTGGGTGATAGCTGCCCGACTCATGTGGCTGGTCACACCCTGGATGGAATTTTTACAAATTCCACCAGTCTCTCCATTTTGGATGTTCTGCCACTCCCCTGGACAGATCATGCCGCCATTATTTTTGCCAACTCTCTGACCCCCCTTAAATCTTCCATATCTAAGCCCAGGGAAAAGATAGCCATTCGGGCTTGGAAAAACATAGACAGAGTCAACTTAGATAAAGCCCTGATAGATTCAACCCCAAATTTTCCCTGTAACGTAGAGGATGCCACAGCGGCCTACGTGAATTGGATTAAGGCCGCTTGTAATAAATTGGCCCCAGTCAAATGGTGTACCCCCAGACTTGGTCTTCCCTCTGCCCCCTGGTTTACTCAGAACCTACAGGAGCACAAAACCGACTGTAAGAGGTTGGAGCGGCTCTGGAGGAAAGGGTACAGTTTGGCCAACAAGGAAGTATACAAAGCTAGCCTTACAATCTACAAAAAATCACTTCAGGAAGCGAAAAAGGCCTATTTCTCCGATCAGATCACTGAAGCTAAAGCTTCCGCGAAGGAACTCTTCAGAACAGTGACCAATCTTATTAAACCCCCAAACCGATTATTCACAGCAGTCCTGCTTTCTGTGATGCTCTGGCCTCTTTTTTTCTGAATAAAGTTGAGGTTATTTTTTCCTCCTTCTACAATCATCAGGGTGAGGCCAGGGATCTGGCAGCTGGGATAAAGGGAACCAACAACACTCCCACTTTTAACCGTTTTACCCCTTTGGAGATCAAGGAGGTTACCAATCTGCTGATGGGATGCCGTTCCGGTTCCCCGTTGGACCCTTGTCCGGCAGCAGGAATCAAAATCTCCCCGGAAGTCATTTCTAACACCCTAACCCCTTTATTGAACCTCATATTGGAGGCAAGTCATTACCCTATAGCATGGAAAACTGCTTCAATTCTGCCACTTATTAAAAAACCCAATCTAGAACCCTGTGACCCTAACAGCTACAGACCTATCTCCCGACTCCCCTTACCAGCGAAAATATTGGAGAAGGCCATGAACATGCAACTTAGTTGGTTCTTTGAGAACAGCAATATGTTGGATCCATCTCAGTATGGGTTCCGCGCGGGACACAGCACTGAGTTAGCATTGATCAAAGCCACTGAGGAGGTTCGCGAGGCTGTAGACCAGGGAGGCTCAGCCATCTTGATCATGCTGGATCTGTCGGCAGCCTTCGATTCGCTCCATCACGAGTTGCTGATGGGCCGTCTATCAAAGGCGGGGGTCCAGGGCAAGGCCTGGAACCTTCTGAAATCTTTTCTGGCCGACAGAGTACAAACAGTGGATCTAGGGAGGGACAGATCGAAACCGTTCTCCCTCCCCTGCGGAGTGCCACAAGGGTCTTCCCTTAGCCCGACGCTTTTCAATTTATATGTGAGCCCCCTGGCTGCCCTCATAAGATCTTTTGGGCTTTTATTAACCTCTTATGCAGACGATACCCAAATCGTGCTGTCCCTTCAGCGGGGCAAAGAAGCTGATAAGGCCCCTAGCTGCCATGACTGCATGTTAGCAGTAACTGACTGGATGTCCGCTAACTGCCTGAAATTGAATGCAGGCAAAACCGAGGTGATTATTTTTGGGAACAACACCAACCTCTGGTCTCCAGCATGGTGGCCCAGTGATATGGGCAACCCCCCACTCCCTTCGCTGAAAGTCAAGAATCTGGGGGTTATCATGGACAACACACTTACATTTGGGGACCAGGTCAGCGGGGTGGTGTCAACTAGCTTTTTCATCCTGAGAACCCTGAGGAAAATAAAACTCTTCCTCACTGAAGAAAGTTTCAGAACAGTTGTCTCAGCCCTCATTCTGTCCTGTCTGGACTATTGTAACAGCCTGTATCTGACTATTAGCAAGAAACATCTTAACAGATTACAGATGGTGCAAAATGCGGCGGCCAGGCTGCTGACGGGCACTCCAAGGTTTATGTCGGTCAGAAATGGCCTACGTTGCCTTCATTGGCTTCCGATAAAACAACAAGCTCAATTCAAGGCTCTCTGTACGCTCTTTAAGTCCCTAATGGGGAGCGGCCCAGAAGACCTAAAAAAGCGCATTCAATGGTATGTCCCCGGGAGAACGCTGCGCTCAAAGGAAGCAAAGCGGGTGATCGTTCCCAGAGCCAAAAAGGCTAACTGGGGTGGAAGGAGCTTTGTTCTAAGTGCCACTAAGGCATGGAACGAGCTTCCGTTATATCTTAGGACTGCCACGGAGCTCCTGTCGTTCAGGAAAGATCTAAAAACTTGGTTGTTTTCAGCTTAGTCTCAGTCTGAGCCAGGGGCGGTGGGACCAGGTAGATAGTGCTTAGCGCCAGGACACCCTTGGGTAGCAGTGCGCTTTATAAGCCTATATAACATAACATAACATAACATAACACTTTGCGCATTCCCTCTAGAGAGTCACAAATACAGGAAGAGTGGGTGTGACAGACAACTCATCTACATTCATCTACAGTCTGATAGCTTTTCCTGGGCAGGAAGAGGAAGGGGATCTGACACTTACACCTGAATAGGCAGTGACCTGTGTCCCACACAAAGGGCTAATTACCCCCGCAGATATCCTGGCAGACAGGGCTGGGATAAAAGGGGACCTGTGCACTTCAAGGGCATGCTTTGAAGTCACACCTGCTTCAAAGGTAGGCCTAGGTGGAGTTCGTGGAGTTCTGCTATGCGGAACTTTTCGAAGTGCTGAAAAAACTCTGCATGCTCTGTAGAGTTCCATAAGGGGCAAAGTGCGGTAAGTCGCGCTGCTCGCGGTGATTTTTAGCACCAGGAGATTGTCCTGTGCTGTAAAATGTGAATGGCACCACAATCAGCGCAGGAGGGCACTGCTTCCTTCTGCTGCTTAATTAGATGTTTTACTTGAGTGGCAGCTTCCTCAGCACAGGCAGCAGATTTCTCAACATGAGCAGTAGCGATATGCAGCGATCACCTACGCAGAGAAATCTCACCGGTAGGTGGGCTAGCGTATGATTTTTCTTGCACACGCTCACCAACTTAACATTGGCGAGCCATGCTTGAGGAAAAACTCTGCTCCAGTGCCGCTTCGCGGAGTTGTTTGATACCCCGCCCCCTATGCGAAATGGGCAAAACTCCACAAACTCCACTGGCAGGGTGGAGTTCACCACCCACTCCTATTCAAAGGCACATTTGGGTATAAGTGCTGGGGCTCTGACCCTACCAAGACAGTACAATACTGGACCTGTGAAGAACTCTGTTAGTAGTGAAGACTGGTGTGCTGCAGGAATTGCCACTCTGCTTTGCTGACCTGCCCTGCTGCCTGTCCATATCTGCCCTGCTGAGGACAAGGGCTGGAATCTTCTCACTTATACCCAGAATGATTCCAAGGACTTGCTGGCTTGCCCCCTGTTCTGACATCTCAGGGCCATCAAAGACTTCCTGCAACCCTGCTGCTGGACTCTGCCATCTGTAAGTCCTCCCTTGGCTGAAATACCAATCCAGTACTGGGCCTTAGAAGTGGGTTCTGCAGCTGTTTTGCTTCACAATTGATGCAGTGACGACTTTGTGCCAATCGGAACCAACGCAGTTCCATTCGACGCTGACGCAGTGCCGATCCGAGAACATCCCTGCGCGGCTCGCCGATGACGTGGGACCCGACTGCGAGGTTCCACGATGACACAGTGCCTGCATCATAAGGGGTTCGACAATGGTGTGGGACCCGACTGCAAGACTCTACATCGACTCATTAACCCGACCACGTGAATTGGAACCGACACATTGAGTCTTCGATGACAACGCTTGCTCTAGCCAAGGCATTTTTTCTGCGGGCCCTGTATGGGTTATGTAGCCGGCCTGCCCTCCATCTCTTTCGGCTTGAACTTTGGATTTACCCGGATCCAGCGTGACCTCAAGTAACCCCTTAGCGCTATTGACTTCTAAGCACTACTTTTTGATTTATCCTTAGAAAATTCATAACTCTGGTTCTACTTATTGGATTTTTGTCATTTTGGTCTTGTTTTACTGATAACATTATTCTCTATTGTTCTAAACCAATGTGGAGTATGTTTGTGTTATTTTCATCATGTTACTCTGTGTGTGTGTGTTACACATTGCCTCTTAAGATAAGCCTGACTGCTCTGTGCAAAGCTACCAGAGGGTGATCGCATGTTATCTTTTATGGGTATCTAGCTTACCCTGACTAGGATTGTGCTACCTGCTTGGACACAGTGCATACCTCTGCCAAGTAGAGACCATCTTCCAACAACAATACACTGTTTTGACTGACTGAGTTTCCTTTTAAACAAATTTGCTTATGTTTAGTGGAGATGTTCACTTTGTTTTCAAATAATTTGCAGATATTTGGATCTGTTGAGACAAAATACCCAATTCAAAGCAAAGGAACTTATGAAGGTTTGTTTTTTAATCTGACATTTTTTTAATTCAATTCATACCACATTGTGTTAAACTAGGTGTGCCATGGCCATATGATACATGGAGGAGAAAGATAGAAAGTAATCATGGAGATGGAAGAACCATTTAATCAGCCAGCAATAACATGAGTCCTTCTGAAGAGTGCCCTCATTCATTTGGGATGCGGTAGCCCAGAATAAAGAAGCTGCAGCCTTCTTTGAGGTGTTAATGATCATATGGTGCTCTATTGAGCATATACACTCTGTACAAGCAAAACAAAAGTGCTACCACAATTGAGAATATTGCTGGGTATAGGAAAGTGTGCCTTGCCATGTGGCATTCTGCTTTGCAAGGACAGATGGTGTTGGGGCTAGGTAAATGAGCTTGTAGCTGGGCATACAATACTCCAGCCATATGTTTGAGGCTCTACCTTGAGGTTCCACTGGGGTTATGAAGAGTCTGTACTAGGTATATGCAGCTTTCAGATAAACACTGGAGGCATAGTTGTCCATATGAGGCGGTATGTAGGAAGCTCAGGCTGAAATGGCATATGAGGCAACAACTAGGTATATTTGTTACCTTTAGTGCTATATGAAGTGCTGGTTGTCAATGATGTTACAGATAGGTTAAAGGAAAAATATTTATTATGCATTGCAATAGAGGTACTAGCTAAATGAACTATTCAGATGTGAAAGTGCTCCTTACAAGACATTTTTCGGTCACTGGCCAAGGTGTTGTCTTAGACAAATGATTTCTTAATGGGATTATTTTTGAGGAGTTTCCTGAATTGGAAATTGTATGGTTCAGCTAAGTGGCATTCAAATATAAACAATTATTTTACCCAACGCTCCCATCGATCAACCAACATGTTTCTGTAGTTTGAGTCAGAGGCAGGGGTGCTACACAGGCCCCTGCAGCTGTGCATGATGGCAAGCTGTAAAACTTTTAACTTGTTTTTGTTTCCTCAAAAACAAAATCCCCAAGTGGGATATTGTTTAAAAAAAATAAAAACGAATCACCCCCACACCATCGGAGTCGAGCGGCAGGTTTCTTCAGGTGAGCGGTTGCAACATGTTGCGACCGCCCGCGTTGAGAAATCTCGCTGGGAGGTGGTCTAGCGTATGATTTTCCTTGCTCGCCAACTTAACGTTGGCGAGCCATGGGGGAGGAAAAACTCCACTCTGTGCCGCTTTGCAGAGTTTTTTGGAACTCTGTGCTCTATGCGGAGTGGGCAAAACTCAACGAACTTCGCTGGCAGAGCAGAATTCGTTACCCATCCCTAGTGGAGAGGGTGCTCCATTGCTGTTGTGATGGAATACCATCCCCGCCAAACTCTAAATCAGTCTCTAAGTGTGGTGACCAGTCCTGACCTACATTAAATGGCAGTAAGGTGGAGTATGGCAAAGGTAAATTATAACTGTGGGGATGATAAGATGCTGTTAAAGTGTGGCTTTACGTAAAGGAGCAGGGTAGGTGTGTCATATGGCTTCTACCTCACCGGTAAAACTGTGCGTTTGTTGGACAACATAAACATCAGGATTGTGCCAGACTGATTCCGTACACACACTCAGGATTTGTTGGCCTGAATCCCTGGTAGCCCACAGTGCATCATCTGGACGCCTAATCTTACAGGGTGACAAATGCGTGTGCAACCTCAGAACATGACAACCCTGATAGCCCAAGGAAATTGTGGTAGCAGACCTAGAAGCCTTTCATTTGGACTCTTGTGCATACCCAAAGAAATACACAAGAATTGCTCAGCAAGGCCTTTCAATATTTATTGAAGCATTGTGATACTTGTATTAAATACGTGCACTGCGATAATCAGTAAAATGAAACAGAATAGTGTAATTAGCATTATGAGAACAGTGAAAAGGATAAACGATTCCACCATTATGCTATAACAGTGAGATATGCGGACATATAAGTACTGTGTGGAGTGTACTCCTACCTAGCGCTCCCTAACTTAGGGATCTATTACGATGGCGGGCGGACAAAGTCCGCCCGCCACTGCAACGGCAAAAGGGACCGCCCGCCATAGGTGCGGCGGTCCCGCCATTCAAATTAGGATGCGCCCGCCACACTGGCGGGCGCATCCCGCATGTTTACATTGCGGCGGGCGGTGCTGTAAGCAGCACCCGCCGCAATGTAAAAAATGCATGTTGTGCATTTGCATGCACAACGTGACAGGCACCGCGCGGTACTGGCCACCTTGTGCATGCAAATGCAGGGGAGTACCATAGGTACCCCCCATGTGCACTGCCCACCCCACCAACATCCTGGGGGCCCGCAACGGGCCCCCCAAAGCAGAAACCGTATGCCTTTCCATGGCGGCGAAAGGCGAGTCACCGCCTGCATTGTAATATGGATGGCGGTGTCTTGCAGACACCGCCACCATATTATGGCATGTTTCCGCCCGGTCGACGAGTCAACCAGCGGAAAAGCGGCGGACGGTCTTCCTGTCCGCTGCGGACCCCCCAGCCATACTAATATGGCGGGGGGTCAATCATGCAAGGATGGCGGGCGGATCGCCCCTGCCGGGCCAGCGGTGGCTACCGCCGGCCCGGCTGGAGCGATCCGCCCGCCATCCTAATGGGCCCCTTAGTTTCCCTAGGGTGGATGATCTGCCAAATCCCTCCCGGGTGGACTATCCTCCCATTATCTGTGGGTAAGTGTCATCCGGCTGCCCATCTTGGTGAAGAGCTGGACATCCCTCGTGTTAGTAAACAGGAATCAGCTTAGCTGGAATTTTGGCATGCAGTAACATTGCAGTGTGCTCCTCTCCCTTAAACAAGGAAGTGTTTCTGTATGTATAGTAAGCAGCATCCATGTGGCCATGTCGCAACCCCTGTCAGGATGCAATTGATTACTCTAGTTCAATAGCTTCATCGTCTACCAGACAATAACAATGATGACATTTGCACAGTGAACTTTATCCCTTGTACTGAATGTTCAAGGTATCTTGATATTGGGTTGTGATGGAACCCTGCTTTCATTTACCCCACATGCCTTTACAATGCTGCCACTACCCCGACTGCAACATACCACGCAATACTTTACCACACAAGTCATTACAGCAACTTGCTTTAGGGGGCGCTGGACTTTGGAATAGTACTCCAGTCTACGCAACAGTAGGGAAGGGGTTGGACTTAAAAATCCAACACCAGTTCAACAACGCGACTCCTACAGCAAGTCGCTATAATTGCTTGTGGGTTAAAGTAACACGTGTTAACATCACAGTCAGGGTAGTGACTGTGTTGTAAAGGCTGGTCGGTGTTGAGACTGTGGGGTAAAGGATGTTTCCCGTGATATTGTGCCTACTAAGTAGAGATGTAAGTAATGTTGACACAAAGAATGTTATCCTGCATTGTCAAGCACGCAAATGTATGTCAAAGTCATCTTGTGTAAACGAGAAGGTAAATTAAGAAACATGAACATGTAAATAGTGGTGTTCCTTATCAGGCCTATCCTGACCATGTGACAGGTGGGTGTAGTAGTAGTAGTAGCAGTAGTTGTTATAGCTAAATAAGTACACACTTTTGTGTACTTGGTTCTGTGGAAGCTCTCTTCAAAGGCCAGCTGATTCCTATTGCTGGCTTGAGTCACGTTGGTGTATTTGTTAAATGAGTTTTCAGAGGACTTTGCTGGAGATGATAGCATCAAGTCTGTGCTCCTTGAATTTCTGAGAACTTGTTTATATTGAGTTTACATCAAAATGTGTCATGTCGAAAAGGGGTGCACCCTGGTGGTTTTTTTCTTTGAAATAATATATATAAGACAATGGCGGTTATAGACATTTAGAGATTGTGGGGCATAAACATCATTGTATCCCCCTGTTCACCTAGAAAGAAAGCAAAGCATTAACAGTTTTGTATGCACTGTTGTCAGGCAGCTACAGAGATTTTTTTTTTAAAAACACACATGCTCTGACGCACCCACTCTGATACAAGTGCACCCACATACACATGCTCTGACACAAGTACACTCACACACAAACCCCCCCACACACATACACACCCACATACACACACTGACACAAGACCACACCGTAACATCAGAAACATTTCTAACTTACCTTGCTAAACTAAAATTGAGTCTAACACATTCATCTCAAGTTCTGGGTCACTCAGTGGGAGCTATGAATCTTAAAAGGATTACATTCAACCTAAACACTCCTGGAAAATTGCAGACTGGAAGTTGCTGACTTCAACAACATCCTGGAATGCTCAGATCATAGCGTCTCCTACAGTTTGACAATCAAATTGACTCAGAGACGTTTTAAGGCAAGGGAAAAGTAGTCAATTGCCCAGGGCCCTCACCTTCCAAAGGGTCTCCTGGAAAAGTGAGCCTTCTTTCTATTTGACTTCTGGCTATTACATTTTTACATCTAAATTGCTCTCCCTCTCTGTCTACCTCTACCATGCTTGCCTTAACCATTCATATGTCTTAATCATGCAGATGCGGTAGGGGGTATGTAGCTTAGGACGGAGGGAGGAGGTCGGAGTAGTGTTAAACTTAGCCACACATACCCTTTACCATTCATGCCTTTACCACAAAATTGCATGGTAAAGTCAAGCGTGATAAAGAAATGCATGGTTAAGACGCATGCGTGGTTGTGGTTCGGGCTGCATGGTAGAAGCACGCGTGGTTTAGCCATGCGTGCCTCTATCATACAACCAAATTTAGTATTGTTTGGCATCATGCAGGCTTGAATTAGCAGGAAATGGGTAATAGAATTCAAAGTTGTTCCATACAAGGGTCCCTAAAATGTATTTTGCCTGTGGCCCCCAAATCCTTAAGATTACACTGAATTGGCTTGAGGGATGAACATGAGAGTAAAGTCAAACATAATTCCCAGGCCCCAGGGTTCTCACTTGCTGTCAGGGTGCAGGAGGAATTAATTGATTTGCAGGTCACTTCAAGCAGAGCGATTCAGGAGAGCCTCATCATGCCCTTTTCCTGAGATTAAGATTTCAGTTTTCGCTCCTATGAAACAGAACAATTTTTTCTTCAACCAGTGATGTCTATGATCGGGGCACTCAGAAATGTTAACATTCATCTGTGGATAATTCTCCTGATGGAAGAGAATCTGAATGTCATCCACATGAATATGAAATTGTACCTGTTGCTGATCAGGAACTCTTCACAGGGGTGCATGTAAATGTTGAAGAGTATGGCCACTGTAAATCTTTGCATGAAGCTTGCAAGACAATGATGTTACAGACTCAATTCATACTTGCTGGTTTTAATTGTGAAGTAAAGAATTAACCCATTCTATATCCAATCCACATACCCTGTATAATTTATTATGTCTCTCCAGTAAAATGTTATGGTTAACTGTACTGCAAGCCGTTGAAAAGTCAAGGGAAATCAAAACAGCTTACTGGCTTTCACCAAGAGTGGTGAGTCGATTTTCTCAGTGCTGATTCTGTTCCTATTTTGGGGTCTGAAAATTGATTGAAAATCATTAAGGATGTTGTTTTGTTCTATGTGTTCTTGCAGTTGGCTGGTAATTGCACTTTCCATGATTTACTTACAAATGGTAGATTGGAAATTGGATGGTAACTGGACAGCAAATGAGGATCTGCTCTTTGTTTCTTCAGGATTGGGATAATGTTTACATGCATGCTTCATTGCTTCAGAAACACTGTTGCCAAGTTTGGAGGAATTAACTATGTTAGTGATGTTAACTATGACGACACGAAAAAGGTTATTTATACAAGCTGCTGTGCATGGATGCAATGGAAATTTGCTTTCTGAACAAACCTTGAAACTTTCTCCTCTGTCATGATGTCAGTGATGGAGATAGTTCTGGTGGGGGCACCTAGTAAGACTCAAAGAGGAGCTAAACTCTAATAAGCACAATCAAAGATACCACTCATGATGAGGTAAAGGGCCTACGATTACTGAATAAATACTCCTAATTTAAGGGGTGAAAGCCATGAAAGACCATTGATATCGGTCAGATTAACATTTGAAGGGGAAAAGGATAAAATGTAGAAAATATGAACAAGTTATATGTTTTATGGTTTGCAGATGACATGATCTTAAAAATGAAATTAGTGGTAATGGCACTGGGAGGTCGACTCGTGATAAAGCAGTAGAGGGAGAGAAAATCTTAACCGAAGGAAATCTCACAAGATTTGGAACTAGTGACTGATATGCATGTTACGAAATAGGGGTCTAGTTGTTCAGAAGAATAATTTGGTATCGCCAGTGTCTGTCGGGTCTACTTAAAGTTGGAAACATCTCGAGATACAGACGAAAAATCGAGAGTGGATTTTTGCTTGTATTTTTCACATAGTGATCACCATTGTAAAATTCCTTCAAACTCCAATGTGTCAACTATGTATACTGTTGGAAATACAAATCATCTTTTTTGCATCTTAAAAGATTTCTTATCTCTACCTCTTGTTGGAACATAAATAAAGCTCAAGCAAACTAATGGACATTAGATTTAGATTTGTCTCTGGCTGGTCCCCATGTTTTTTGAACTGTGCACATGAGCCTGAATTCATAGATGTATAAGTACTGTGAGATTTAAGTGATTGACACTTTGACTCCACATGTATTCTGATTTTCTGGTCGAGTGAAACAAAACAAAAAAACAATTAAAAAATGATATGCAAAATGTTTTTGGGCAGTTTTCAGAATGTACAATTTGCATTTGAAGCTTAGGCTAGATATCTAGGTCCAGATTTACTGAGATTTTGCATCTCGGTTGCATCACTTTTTTGAAGCAGCCCTGACACAAAATTTATTTTGGAATTTGCTAAGCCACCACACAAAGCCCAATTTGTGTGGCTTTACGTGGCCTTGTAAAAATAACAAGTTACAACACATAGCACTGCCTTGTATTACCTTGCGTCTGGGAGGCATTATATGGGCGGAGCATGGGTGTTGTAGTGCATCCATCCATGTATTTCAATGCAAACCCATACTCACTAAAGTCAGTAAACATGAATTTGTGCCAAAATGGGGCACCTACTCGAGTCTAGTGTAACAAGAAGAATATCTTTATTTCTTGTTGTTGTTTCCTCTTTGCATTTGTGCTACATTCTGAAGAACACATCCCAAGAGGAATAAGTCTCAAATGATAGTTTTTGTGCAGGAAGGCACTCCTCTATTGCACTGTGACTGTAATCACCCCCTGCAGTACCGTTTCCCAACTCCCCCTCCCTCTTATGATCACTGACTGTCTCCACTAATGCCAATTGATGTTGGACTGGGATCACTGCGGCTTCAGCTGCTCAGTTGTTGTTGTTGTATCTTGAGGTATCTTACTGCATCATTTTACTGTCTTTGTATCTCGTAATTAGGAGCATTTAAATAACAATCACAATTCCAAGCATTACTCTATTTTATAAACCTAGATAGTTTCTATTCACCCCACCACCAACTAATAGGCAATGCAAAATGAATTTGGTTCACTATTTACAAAGGCCTCATATTCAAAGAACATAGTGGCAGGAAGACCAAACAGCATGGTACCAACTCTCCTGCCTGAAGAAAGTGCAACCCTTCTATCAAAAGTCAATTTCAAAACAAAAATGTAAGTCCTGGCCCTCTAATACCTCTAATACCTTGATGGCTACAAGACTTTGTTCAGGGGCCACTCAGGCACCTACACACAGTGTGAATAATGAAGGAACAACACATGCCTCCTTCAGGCCTGTACTATTGTCAAGAATTACAAGACAATCAGGAATGATACCCTACCATCTGTTTTTAAAATCTGATACTGGTGGGCAATGCAAAAGCCAGAATGTCAATAGACTGGTAAGTAGTCATAATATCGAGTACATTATATCGTTTTACCATAATATCGAGTTGAAAATATCGTAAGTATAAAATATTGTTGTAAAAAATATCTGTGTACATAATATCGTTTTTGTGTCTTGTAAAAATATCATTGTAAAAAATATCGACTACACAAATATCGTTAGTAAATTATATCGTTTTAGTATTTTTTTTAATATTGTTAAATGTTTTCAAATGATGTAATAATTAATAAAAAATTATAAATTAAATTGTATAGTAATTTTTAGGAGCGGGGTGTTGGGTTTATAGGGGATAAGGGTGGGTAGTGTTTTAAAAATTTGAGATTACATTTTTTTTTAAATTATAAATTATTGTAATCATTTATTATATTTTTTTAGGAGCGGGATGTTGGGTTAATAGGGGATAAGAGTGAGGAGTGTTTTAAAAATTGAGATTAAAATTTTTAATAATTTATAAAAAACATATTAATTTATTATATTATTTTAGGAGCGGGATGTTGGGTTAATAGGGGATAAGGGTGGGGAGTGGGTTAAAAATTTAAATTTAAATTTTGAAAAAAAGAAAAAAATTACATTTATTTTGTTATTTTTTTCAGGAGTGGCATGTGTTAATAGGGGTTAATTGTGGTAAGTTTTTTATGTAAAATTTTCAAATTAATAATTTTTACATTTTATAATCTACTTTTTAAATTTTCTAAAAATTATGGGGTCCATTACGATGGCGGGCGGACAAAGTCCGCCCGCCATCGCAACGGAAAAAGGGACCGCCCGCCATATGTGCGGCGGTCCCGCAATACAAATTACGATGCGCCTGCCACACTGGCGGGCACATTCCGCATTGTTCACATTGCGGCGGGCGGTGCTGTCAGCAGCACCCGCCGCAATGTGAAAAAGGCATGTTGTGCATTTGCATGCACAACGTGACAGGAACCGCGCGGTGCCTGCCACCTTGTGCATGCAAATGCAGGGGGGTACCATAGGTACCCCCCATGTGCACCCCCAACACCCTGGGGGCCCACAACGGGCCCCCAGAAGCAAAGACCGCTTGCCTTTCCATGGCGGCATGGTGGAATGCGGGCAGTGAAAAATAGCAGGCGGATCGCCACTGCCATACGGGCGGTGGCGATCCGCCCGCTATTATAATGACCCCCTTAGTATTAATAAAATATATTACCATTTCTAAATATATATTGAACATTATATGTGTATTTTTTTAATTATATTAATAAATATTATTATTTTATAATATTTATTATTATAATTTAACATTTTAAATCATATGGTTAACATTTTTTTATGAGTTACAAATATTTTGGAGATATTAAAAAAAAAATATTGTTGTATATTTGTAATACAGAACATTTTTTATAATTATTAAAGTAAATGTTTATTATTTAAGGCAGCCATTTTAAAAGTAAAGTTGTATTTTGTAAGCGATCTGTTTTGTTTTGGGTCATTTCTAAGGGGAGAAGCTCGTGGTCAGAAGCTGCGTCGCATCGGTAAAGGTAAGATTAATTTTCTTTATTTTAACATTAATTTAAGTGTAATTTGGAGGTAGTGTAGGCCTATATAGTGTATGTAGTGTTAGGTTTTGTAAGTTTAGGTTAGGTGTATGTTTAAATTCGATGTATTTGTAATGTCGTTAGTTTGTTCTATCGTGTGTGTTAGAGTTTTGTAGCTATGTGTAGTTTTCTTTACAGTGTCGTGTTAGTAATGTAGATTGATAGATAGATATGTATTTATTGGTAATATGTAATGTTTTATATGTATTTTTGCGCGGGAGGGATTGTTTTATTTTCTAACAGGGTTTTGTTGACCGGAAGGTATCCTGTGGAGAAGATTGCCATTTTTTTTTTAAGGAACTGTGTATTAGTTTAGTAAACTAATCATTATTTAACACTTCCTTCATTTTTCGTGTTTTCCAGGAGCGTTTTTCGGGATTGTATGGTTATTGTTGGTGGACCTATTCCTGCTGGATTATATTTTCTACAGATGTATTTTTACATTTTTTGGGGGTATTATTTTTGGAATTCTTGTTTTTCAACAAAAGTTTGGATTATTAAATGGATCTTTGGACTACTCTTCTTCAGCAACGAAAATTGTAAGTAAATTTATTTTATTTATATTGGGTGGGAATTATTTATTATGTCATTGTTATCTTTATTTGTATAGTATAAAATATATTTATTATGTCAATTTAATTTTAGGGGCTCATTACGATGGCGGTCGGATTTGATCCGGCCGCCACCGTAGCGGTGATTGGGTCCGACCGCCATGCATGCGGCCATGCATGCGGCCGTCCCACCTATGCGATTAGGATGGGACCACCACCGCTGCAGTCGGATTCCGCACCTTTATCATTGCGGCGGGCAGTGCATATTGTGCATTTCACTGCACTGCGTGGCAGGCACTACACTGTGCCTACCACTTGGTGCAGTGAAATGTAGGGGGGTACCATGGGTACCCCCCCCAGTGCACCCACACCACCCCCAACACATGGGGGGCCCGCAACGAGCCCCCGAAGACATTCTCCGCATGCCTTTTATCGGCGGTTCAACCGCCGCGGAAAGGCTGGCTACTGCCGGCATCATAATCGTGCCGGCGGAGCCTGCTAGTCACCGCCGCCATTCTGAGCCCGCTGTGCGTTCCGCCGGACAATCGGAACAAGTGCTACCGGCGGAAAAGCGGCGGACGGTCTTTTCGACCGCCGCGCTACCCACCGCCATCGTGATGTGGCGGGCGTTTTTCACGTTACGATGGCGGAGCGGTTGCCACCGCCGGCCCGGCGGTGGCGATCCGCCCGCCATCGTAATGAGCCCCTAAGTGTCTTAATTAAAATTATTGATATCATAAATGTATTTTTTTTCTGTAAAAAAAAGTGTTTAATTGACTGTTTGTTTTTATATTTGTGATTTAGGAATTTTAAAGTTGGATTTAGTTTATAGTAGGCTATTAGCAATTGTTTCTAGGTAATCTAAGCCTTTAGTAGTTGGGTAGAGTCTTACTTTGAATTGTAAGTACTCAAACATTTGTTTAGTTTGCTTAGTTAGTTTAGGGCCTATTTGAGTTATTGATTGTTCCATTCTTAGTTGTTGGTAGCTTTGTTCTTTTTGGATAGATTGTAATAGTTTTAGTAGGGTTGGTGTAGATCTGCCTGTTGTGGCTTTAAAGGCGTTATGCCATCCTTCCACAGCATTGTTAGTTTTGGCTTCTTTATTTAGGGTGCTGTTATATACATTCCACCATGGAATGTGATATTTAGGCTGTCTTCTGTGGCCAGATCTGTGTAGCCTTCCCACCCAGGTATCCTCAAAGCAGTCAAGTAGGGGACTTAGGGGCGCATTACGATAAACGGGACCGACCGCCAGAGGTGCGGCGGTCCCGCTGTGCCTATTAGCATGCGACCGCCACTGTGGCAGTCGCATCCCGCATTGTTTACATTGCGGCATTTGGTGCTGTCAGCAGCACCCGCCACAATGGAAAAAATGCATGCAGTGCATTGGCATGCACAACGTGGCAGGCACCGCACGGTGCCTGCCACCTTGTGCATGCCAATGTAGGGGGGTACCATAGCTACCCCCCCAAGTGCAGCCACTCACACCCCCAACCCCCGGGGGCCCCCTGAAGCAATTCCCGCATGCCTTTCCATGGCTGCGATGCCGCCATGGAAAGGCCTTCACCGCCAGGCATCCTAATATGGATGGCGGTGTCTTCCAGACACCGCCACCATATTAAGCCCGAGTTCCGCCCGGCAGGCAATCGGAACGATTGCCTGCCTGC
Organism: Calotriton arnoldi; assembly: GCA_963921515.1. Classification (NCBI taxonomy): domain Eukaryota; kingdom Metazoa; phylum Chordata; class Amphibia; order Caudata; family Salamandridae; genus Calotriton; species Calotriton arnoldi. The sequence goes on from CAWUFW010005237.1 coordinate 312,982, forward strand.
GGAAATGCGGCGGACGGTCTTTCCGTCCGCCGCTGTCCCCCCGCCATTGTAATATGGCGGGGGTAAATGGAGGGCGGGGACAGATGTCGGGCGGATCGCCACCGCCAGTCGGGCAGTGGTGATCCGCCTGACATCATAATGACCCCCTTAGTTTTTGTTCATTTTGTTGGTAGTAGGGACTTTCAATTAATAAATTGTAGTGCTCAGCTACGTCTGTAACAGGTACGTATGCTAGTGCTATTCATTTTTTTATTTGGTATGCAAAGCTGCTGTTTGTTGCATACTACACTAAATGTAGATTTTTGGAGGTGCCTCCAAATGTATTGGTTGAAGTGATAGTAGCAACCTTGAATTGCTGTGTGAGGGTATGTTTTAAGTATTGCTTGTATCATAGATTGCTCAAAGTCTACTATTATTTTTTGTGGGAAATAATTGTTAGATTCTTGCTTTACTTTGTTTAAAACTTCTGAATATGTTGTTGTTTGCTTGTTAGGTAGTAAAGCATACATGAAGGGGATGTTTGTGTGTTGAAATAGTCCATGTATTGTGTACAGCTGGTAAAATGGTTTGGGACATATTTTAAAAGTCCCATCCATCATCCAGGTTTCACAGTTTTGTAATTTTAATAAATTTGTAGGAGTCCCAAACATTATAATTCTTTTGTCAGGGTATTTATTGTCGTACAGAAGAAATTGTTCTTCTTTGTGTGTGTTAATGTGAGTTCAGGTGGGATTTCTACCTCTGCAAATGTTTTGGGAATAGGTCCAGTGGTAGCTGTAGCTTTTTTCGTTCCAGCTATAGTTCTTTTTAATGATGATATTGAGGGCATTTGGCCAGTTGCATGCTCTGGGACTCTGGGAAGCATGTGTTTAAGGATCTCTGTTGTGGGCTTTTGAGATGCAGCACTAATTTCTTTGATATTTTCTATTGCATGTCTAACTTCAATTTCTGCTACGTTAGGGGGTGGTTATGTTCCCTAACATATAAGACAGTTGTTTCCTTTGTAGCAGCTCTCCCATAACATTTGTTAGAGTAGTATTTGCTACATTTCCAGTTTACTTTATCCCCAGTTTGCTTTTCTTGAGTGTAAACATACCCCATATAACATAATAATAATTTTCCTTTCTGGGAAGTTGTAAATTGGGCCCCTTCAGTCATGGTGGTGTTTCAAATGCTGAGAGAAATTAATTTAAAAATTATTAAAAGATATCTGACATGTTTTAATGTATAACAATTACGTTTGTCAAATTTATACTTACATTGTTGAATTTGAAGCCTTGTTTAGATGTCGAAAATTATTCTTTGATGTTTTATTTCTTTTTTCTGTAAAGTTTGCTGTGGAAAAAAACAGTAAAATTAATTAATGTGATTTATGCCTTTTTTAGCTGGGGGGAGTTGTTGTTAAGTTCTACTTGGGTTTGGTTTTTATATAAGTTTGAAAGTTTATTTGAAAATTATACTTGCCTTATTTTGAAATGAAGTTTTAACACTGTTTGCAGGTCCTGGAGTTGTTTCAGATTTATCTGTACAGGAGATATAATTTATAAAATATATGTTAATTATTTTGTTGAAAGAAAATATTATTTGAAAGCAGTTGTAGTAGTAGTAGTTTTAAAATGCTATTTTACTTACTTTTTTGAGATGTAGTTAGAGTTTTCATAGATGAAGTTCAGGGTTGAGTCAGCAATCCGGCAGAGTTTCTCCTTATTGTTGTAGTTTTCTTTGGAAAGTAAATTAATGTGTAATTTGTGTGTATTTATATAGTGTGTTATAAATTACTTTTACAATCTTATTATTTTATTTTAATTATTTGTGTATTCCATTGGTTGCTACTCTTAGGGGCATATTCTCAAGGACCTATCGCCGAGTTAGCGGCACTTTATCGCAGCCAAAGTGGCGATAGATTTATCGCACCATTCGCAGCCGATATCGACATTTTTCCTGCGATAGCAGCCGCAAAAAACATCGCCATGGATGACACCGGCAACTAACGCTAATGAGATGCAGAGTAGGCGTTCCTGTGCAAAAAGCCGCGACAACACCACTTCGCAATATTCTCTACGACCAGCCAGATCGGCGATAAGATCCCAAAACAAACGATAAGGCGCGTTAGCAGCAGGGATTTAACACCTGCTCTTACCTGGTGTTAAGTCGGATGACAACCTGCACCACAAAAGGGAGCCCAGACCAGAGCCACACCTGAAGAACAACAGATGCCATGGAGCTACTGATCATGAAGCTCGGAGCCCCAAGAGGGCCACAACACCCACCGCCACCCCCCCCCCCCAGGACCTCCCCCCGGGCCCTACCACGGACAAAGATATTTAACATCAACTCTACAAAATCATGAACAAAACAATTCGCCTGATGTCGCTCAAGTACAACAATTAACATTCATGTGTGGTCAGAAAAAGGAGAATCATCCATTCATCTTTGAATTTCCAAACAAATTATTTTATTCAAATTCAACTCAAAACAACTATTCGTAAGAGTCATGGCGGGTCTTCTCTGGACAATCTGTAAGACACAGCCTGCAAGACAAAATTCAAGATAAGAAGGTGTGTCATGTGCTCATCAAAGGACAGAGAGAGCGAGAAAGAGAGAGAGAAAGAAAGGGAGAGAGAGAGAGAGAGTGAAAGAGAGGGAGAGAGAGAAAGAGAGAGAAAGGGGGAGAGAGGGAGAAGGAGAGAGAGAGAGAAACAGAGGAAGAGAGAGAGACAGTGAAAGGAAGATAGGGAGAAGGAGAGAGAGAGAAACAGAGGAAGAGAGAGAGAGACAGTGAAAGGAAGAGAGGGAGAAGGAGAGAGAGTGCCGACACTGCGGACCCAGGCCTCACTGCTCACCTGCTGCCACCGGTGTGTCTCCAACCACGTGCCGGTATACACTGCAGTCCACCAGGTCCCCTATCTGAAACAGAGTCCAAATTCATGCATGGCAGAGTTCATATCAGTGCACACGCCATCATCGCTTGGCCGCCCCTGCGCACACAGGCTGCTGCACCCCAGCACCTCCTGCCGCCCAGCGGTGTTTGACTGCCCCTGCGCACCCAGGCCTCACTGCTCACCTTCCACCACCAGCGTGTCTCCAAGAGGGCCCACCACGTGCCGGTGCAAGCTCCAAGCCCGGGGCCCACGACTTTGGCAGCCACCACATCATGCAGCCCCACCCCGCGGGCCACCAGGTCACACACGTGATTCTGGGTCTTGATTTCGCAATGGCAGAGATCATATCAGTGCACACGGCATCATCGCAGGCTGCACACCCGCTCAGCTCTATAGGTGTCACTAACTCTGTGAACCGCAAGGCAACGCCACGTGGCGGTAGGCCCGCGCTGCCCGCTGGCTCAGGCCTACACTGCGGTCCAGCAGGGCTCACACAAACCATTACCAGTCTGGACCGACAGGACGGCGCATCATCGCAGGCTGCACACCCGCTCAGTACCTAAGGTGCCCTTACCTCAGTGCACCGAAAGTCACTGTCCCGTGGCGGTAGGCCCGTGCCGGCCACAGTGTTTCCGGTGCCACCAACTCTGTGCAACGCAAGTCATGGACCCTTTCTGATTGAGTCCCGTGATATGCCAGGCGGACGCAGCCATGTCACCTCCGGCAGTGGGGAAGAACTGGGACACGTAGAGTCGTCGTCACCCCCTTTATACGTACGCCGAGTGGGCTGGGTCGGCGTACGCCAGGCCAGCGTAGGGGTGTGAATAATTATCCCTGGGCTCTGGGAGTGGTTCATTTCTGGGCTGGACAGGAAACCAACTGATGCGTGTGTCTCTGTTGCAGTGTCTGCGCCACACGGCCCACAATCGAGAATGTTGCAATGTTGCATGCACCAGGAGGGAGGCCGCGCATGAAGGGATTGTACAAGGAGCACAAGGCCGCTCGGGCTCTTGGCTCATGCATGCCAACTGTTGTGTGTGTATCTCTCTAGGTGCACCATAAGCCTAAGGCCTAGCCTCAATTGCAGCGCGAAAGCCACATCACATTGTCAGAATGCAAGCAGTAGTCAGACTAACATTAGGGGTGAAAGCTCCTTTGTCTCAATACATAAGGCGGAAGGACATCTGCACCTCTGACCTTGGTCTTGCATGCGGCAGGCACCCCCTGAGAGAGATACCATAGCAGATGATGATCCCACACTACGCACAGCGCTAATGATAGAGCAACGTATCCACACCCCACACATAGAAGTCCTTGCTCGAGGTACTCTTGCATGGAATGCCCTTGACACTTACGTACACAACAACCCATACGTCCAAACGTTGCACACACATACGACTCATTGCTCCGAGCTGTGGCATATCATCCACATAACTGCCGCAGGTCAGAAGAGTGCCGGTTCTACGAGAGCCACCGACGCAATGGCAGAACATCCCGGGCGCATGCACAACGCCTGTCACGTGGAACTGTACCATGACCGAATGCTGCCTGTTAGTGTCTGATGCATTGGTCTGCATGTTGTGGCCCTTGTCTTGCCCGTACTGAAACACACATTGCAATAAATTCTACGCAACTTCACTAGTGTTCAACTGTGATGAGTGTTGATTAGAATGACAAATCGTGTGCCTCAATGAGCATTGTCCGTACACAGGGAGGGACTGACTGACGCATTTCACTTAGGGGTGAGTCCCTATTGCCAGCTCCACCTCTGTGAGCCAGACATAGTGGTTGGGATAGTTGCTGATAGACCTGTGCTCTTACGTGTCTTCAGCAATGTGAGTGTGGTGTCCATATTCTTGCCATGTTGAGGAATTGCACGATTGTTGTTTCAGATCAATGAGGCCACAGCTAGTGCACACATTCCCAGTCATCTCACTTCCTATGTGTGTCACGGTCAAACATGTGCATTGCTTTCATTTCCCAGGCTGTACCTATTTGGGCAATCAATGTCCTTACATTCATCCACACTTTCATACTTGATCGATTATGGTCATGACACATCTGTGTGAATTTGAATGATTTATTCACATTCGGTGGAGTGTCGGAGCTGGAGCAGTACATGGCCATGCAAACCCCACATTACATTGTAGACCAGTGGAGGGCCAGCCAGAGTCATTTAGGGATTGACAAGTACATCGGAAGAGGAAGAGTACAGTCCGCAGTCTGATTGCTGTGTCATTGGTAAGCAAACAAAATATGGCAGTCCATGTCGAGGTCCAAGGTGAGTGTCGCAGAGTGTTTCGGGGGACAGTGGGAGGTGTTGTTACAGGGCATGATGCAGAGGGCAGAACCAAGCTGAAACAGGGCATATGGCGGAGAAGAATGCTACTGGCTCCTTTTTACTACAAAGGTGGAATCACCCGCATCTTCGTCCTGTATGTCATCTGTCTGACATGTGGGTGCTGATGTTTGGTCTGCAGCACTGTGTGCCACTGACACATCAGGGGCCGGAGATGTGTGTGTAGAAGTACCAGCAGCATTCATCAGCAACTGCCTTAGTGGCAGCAATGCGATGATGAGGATCTGCAGGGCATGGAAGATCCCAACAACTTTTCGCTGGTGTGCATCGGTGGCAGCCATTCTTTCCGCATGCATCCGCTCCATGTTCTCCATTATCCTCAGCATCTGTGCCAACTCTCGGCTGACATCGCTGAGGCCACTCTGACTAGACAGTTGTTCTCCTCTCAGAGTCATGACTCCAGCGATGTCGGGCATGGATTGTTGGACATCATGGAGCGAACTGTGGGTGGCCGTTAGGGAGTGTAAGTGGTCCCTGATGGGACTTAGACACCCACGTATGGCATCTAGTTTGGCTGCCATGAGGTCGAACCCCACCCGCACCTATTCAGGCACCTCCTTCTGGCAGTCTAACACATGGCCTTGGAATGCGATGTGTTCTTCGGTGAGGTGCTGGGAGGCAGGCGTGGTGGTGGGTGCTTCCTGCTGCGTGGTCTGTGCAGGGGGTGGGGTCTCCTCGTTGCAGCTGGGCTGCCCTGCTCCTGGAGGTGGGTTGCTGTAGCTGTCCATGAGCTGTTGTAGGGCTTCGGTGTCGAAGGTGTGGAGGTCCTCTTCATCATCACTGATGAATTGTCTGGTCTGCTCTGCAGGAGGTGTTGATTGTCCCTCTGCAATGTGAAGGAGAGATGCATTTTGACATTGTGTTGACATGTATGTTGATGCATTGTTCAAGTTTACATACAGACTGCATGGCAATGTACATTGTGACTGTTTGGGAGGAGCTGGCTATTTGATGCGGGACAGTGGACATTTGAACTACATCACGGATGTGAGGTTGAACACGTACATCATCATCTCACAGTTTCCTGCTATGCCAGATGTGATTGTCCAGTTTCTACGCACAAGCGGAACCAGTTGTGTCCTCTGTTCTGTAGTGAGAGTGTTGCACTTTGTTCCACATTGTCGTCAATGATGATGTGCTGTTATTGCTATGTGTGTGTGCTACATTGTGGGAGAGTCGCCCCTGCAGCTGTGATTTTGCTGCCCCTTATCCCTTTGAGGCGGTGTGCCTTTGACTTCTGTGCTTCTACAGTGCTGGGATGTTGCAGACTTGGCTAATTTTGGCTCAAGTTCGGATTTTGGACTCTTGGGCATGGTTTATCCGCAGATGTGTTGTTGGCGTCAGGGGTTGTTTGTGCACGTGGATGTGTCAGAGTGTGACCTGCTCCTTTTACGGATGTTTTCCACACTCAGCCACCTCAGTGTCGAGGCGTGCACCATGTCATAATAATTGGACTGCAGCCATGCTGTTCATCATGCAGTGTCACTTGCATTGTCAGTGTGGCTCACAGACACGCAGCTTTGCTGGTTTTGACACGTGTGCATGGGTTGGTTGTGAGATTGGTGCTGTGTGGGGAGGGATCCCTTTGTGCCCATAGTGGACGGGGGCCTACTTGCTGTTTGTATGTGTGCTGCAGTGTGCCAAGGGGATCAGGGACATGATCCAGAGTCATTGTGGGTGTGCAGTGTGCTTTACTTAATTGTGCATGTGTGCCATTGTGCCCATCTCCCCCCGTCCCCCCAGTCCCTGTTTGGTGCTCACCCTGGTGCTGCCACCGTCTCCCCACTGATGACTGTGGCCACCATTTCCTCCATCTCGTCCAGCTCCTGGTGTTCTGCTGGACTGCCACCTCCAGGCTGCATTGCTGCCTGATGGTTGTCAGCGAGTTTCTTCTCGGTTCTGCACTTCGCATCATTCCAGCGCCTCTTGACCTCTCCAATTGTCCTCCTCCTCACTCCGACTGCATTCACCTTGTCCAGGATGGACTGCCATATTGCATTTTTGTTTGCCAATGACACGTTGGAGGTGACGAACAGTTGTTGGTGGTGTTCTATCACCTCCGTGATGATGATCCTGTTTTCCTGCGGACTGAACCTTGTCTTCCTCGTCTTCTTCTCCTTGCCCTTCCGTGACCCCAAGGTCCCAGGCTGGTCCTCCTGGGTGCTATTGGGGTTCTGGTTGTCCTCTGTACTTGCTCCGGCTTCCTCCATGGTGCTACGCAGTTTTAATTATTTTGTTTGTGTTTTTTGGTGCTTTTATAGTGCATTTTCCCGCATGATGCGTGGGAATTGCAGGCCTGATGCTTTTTATCGCTGATTTTTTTATCGCGATTGGCCACATCGTAACTTTTTTCGCGTTCGTGTTTCGCGGTTTTTCGGCGTCGCGTTAATTTTAACGCGGGCATTTGGCGCGTTTTCGTGAGACTAACGCATGGTGCTGCCGGGTTGAGAATACAACGTTAACACGGTGTTATTTTCCCGCGATGGACTGCGATGTGCAAAGTTGGGTTAAGCTAATTTTGCAATAATTATCACACGTTCTTGAGAATATCCCCCTTAGTTTTAATTCTTTTGGCAGTGGTTTTCCATATATTGAAAACGCCAATTAACTTTCAGTTACATTTTTTTAAATAGGAAGAAATGGTGTTCTATATTATTTCGTATTTATAACGTTTAAAATCTTTAAGCGTTTAATTTTATTTTATATATTATGTTTGCATTATGATATATTTTTAATGTATTTATAAATGTTTATGAGATTGTATTGGTATTTTTATAAAATAATTGTTTATTCATGTATAATGTATTTAGTGTGTGTTATTGCAATTTTTAAGTTATTTACGTTATGTTTCTAGTTAATTTGTAATATTTACAAGGTCGATATTTTTTTTAACGATAATTCAGTAGTCTATATTTTTGTGATCGATATTTTTGTCATTTTGTATGTTTATTTAATGAGTTCGATATTATTGAAAACGATAATTTTGTTTTCGATAATGGTGTAAACGATATTAATGTTATACGATATTGTGAAGTCGGTATATATATATTTTTTTAATTAAGTATAGGATGTCGATATTAGTGTTCTCGATATTTGTGTTCTGATATTTTGGTAAGTCGATATTATGTCAGTCGATATTATGTCAGTGATCCCTCCAAATAGACTGGAGACCAAAAGCTGCTAAAAGGAAAAAACAGAACTTCTTCATTTGAGAACAGAGAATGTGGAGCAAGGTCTCCACTGACATCTAAACTTCCATAACCCTCCTGCAATTCAGGAAGAAGCTCTAGGCACATCTCTTTAAGCATCATTACATCACAATCCGCTAGGTGTTATGTGTGGCTTACCATGTACATCCGTTTATTGCTCCTCAGGTGTTCAGCCATTTTCAGACCTTTGATGGTTTCTATCTAGATTCATCCTATATAAATCCCAGTAGATACAAACATACATACATACATATATACATACGAACATGCATACATAAATATGTCTACCTCACCCATATTCGACCCAGAAGTTTGGTGCTGATCTGGTAGAGTGGGTGATGCAGGTGTATTTGTGAGCCTGCAGCATTGTATAGGCTCCGAAGACTTGTGAGATATGCTGATTCGGGTACATGAGAATGTATCACATATATGCAGCTGCACTAGACCTATAAGGGTACACTTAAAAATATAAAGCTAAACTGGACGTATGAGGGCTGGGAATACGAGGCTGTGGCTATGTGTATGAGGCTGTACTGTATATACACAAGTGTACTGGTCATTGTAAGTGCCACTGATTGCCCAAGGCACCACTGCAAACATGAGGTTCTGATGCACATATATGGTTTCACTGGGCAAAGGAGGCTGTAGCTTTGCATATGCACAAGTACACAGATAAATAATATGCAGAGGGGAGCCTGTGGATGAAAATAAGTGCCTGTAATTTCACAGAAAGGCTATAGCATGACATAGGATGCGGTCATTGGGCACTAAAGGCCACACATGTTGCTATTCTTGGGGAAGGACAATAGTTTCTTGGACCATTTGTTTCCTGTTATACAAAAGAGGTCGTTTCAGGTCACATAAGGCTACAGGTGTACACATGAACGTATTACTAGATGTTTGAAGCTTTGCCTGATCGTATGAATCTGTTTCTGGGCATATTAGACTGTATATTTGCAGATGGGCTGGCATTAGCTAAAACTATAGGGGTATACATTGGCATCAAGGGTGTGCCTGGAATTCAAGACTTCACCTTGTCAAATTAAGCTAGCACATTGGCTTAAGATGGCAGTTATAATGGCTACATTGATGACATCATAGCCTCTGCCTGTTTAAAACTGGTCTAAACGAAATATCCTTTAAATTTCTTTATTAACGCAGTACTTAATTAATCCCAGGGCCAAATGTCTTTAGGGCGAATAGTGGTCAAACAGCAACATAACAAAGTCTCACCTTGCTCTGCCCCGATGGCTGGGCTGTTAAAAGAACTAGCTGTAACCCACACAATCACTAACCACATTTTGCACACAATCTTGAACTATTGTTTACCCCACTTTTTTGCTTCCTAATTAGAAAAGAGAAATGCATGCATACATGACAGCAACAGTTCCTGTCACGGTGGCATGTCATTAAGGTGAAAGGTTTTGTGATACAATTTATTATAATTGTGTCTGGCAGTGGAATCAAAGGGTGTGTTCCGTCATTCTCACTACAGCTCACTTTTTGATGAAATTATGTCACTGGGGGGAACAATTACCAGGCTATGTACGCATCTCCCTATTTAATGTCCACATCCTAAGCCAACAAGGTGGCATGCTCTGTACTATACACCAGGGACATATTATCAAAGAAGGTCTCTATACTCACGCTGAAACTAAAGATGATCCAAAGATTAGAGGCACTAGTAGTTAGGCCTGAGCATTTTTTCATTGTGCCACAGAATTTTGTATTTACCTGAAATTCATAAAATTTTGCGAAATGTCTTGGGACATTTTCTACTGGAAGAGGATGACTTTTTTTTTTTTAAAACGTACTTTATTGATTTTATGAAATGTCGCGCCACCTGTGAGCATTGATACAGTCAATACATAGGCAACTCAACAGGAAACGAGTGAACAGGAGCATCACTATGCATACAGATTACATTCGGAAGATAAGTGCCAACCCATGTGGGGATTGCCATTTTAGTATCAGCATATTGCAGTAACTCTATTACAGGCTAATTGTCAATCAAGGTCGATTTAAACACAAAACAATCCCATACAACACACCCCCTTCCCTCTAGTCTGGCTCACCCCCGACTAAGCTAATTCGGGCCCGGGACTCAGCCTTGTCCACCTGTCTTCACCGTGTTTGAGTCCTAAATAGAGGGGTGCAGCCCAACTCGTCAGTCCCCATCCCGGGCTGGGGCGCCAATCCCAGCCGCGCATCTGGACTACTTATTGTGCCTTGTGTGACTTTTGAGCATGACTTACACTTTTGTTCTCAATTTTCATGCGACATACCAACCAGTGAATTTCATAAAATTTTGCAATTTTTTTGTAATTTTCATACAATTTTGTGAAACAACACGATTTCCTCACTGCTGGGGGGTGATTTACTAAGATTTCACACCATGTTTGCGTCACAAAAGTGATGCAAATTGGCACAAAATCCTTTTGTTCTGATATTCTTTCCAGCGCTAAACTTGTTTAGCGCTGGAAATAACGTGAAAGTAACACAAAGCGGTGCATAGCGCTGGTTTGCATTACTTAGCACCGAGGGGGCGTACAATGGGCGGTGCATGGCTGTTTCCATGCAACCACTCAAGGTTTTTGACGCTAAACACTATTTACTAAAGTAGACAGGGTTTAGCGTCATTTAGCGCTCATTTCTCCTTCCTTTCCCGACTTTGTACAAGTGCTGCACTTTAAAGCACACATACAAAGAGGGAAAAGGGTTAAAGTTAGTCTAAGCATAGTATTTTGTACTGGAAGATTATCCTTCCAGTACAAAACCTATGCTACACTAACGGAGACACCCTTGCACTATTGTGCAAAGGTGTCTTCGTAGTGCACAGCAACTGATTTCAGCACCAGCGCTAGGAAAAGGGGAGGAGAGAGCCATCTTTCTATAAATATGGCACTCTTCTCCTCTCTCCTTTTCACGCAGTGCAGCATTTGTGGCTGCTGCACTGCGCTGCGTGAATAAGAGTTAAATCTGGCCCCATGTATTCGTACCTGTCATTACACCTAATTTATGAATTGCTCTGTGTGCAGCTTCACGGACAACATAGGGCAATGGCCTAAAAATGTCCCCGGTTACATATTGATTATTCTTTATCAGATGGGCACAAAAAGATAACAGAGTAAAACTCTAATGCTGATAAACTCTTAGCATGGCTGGGAGCAATTTGCAAGTTTCACCATTTTCTGCTCCATTGAGTCATTTCTTGTTGCTAGTGATACAATATTGCAGACCTCATTATTTCACCTCTGCAGCATCTCTGCATCATCAGAGCCCTGCCATTGCTGTACTCGTGTTTTTTACTCTACAGAATATTCCCTACAGTATGTTCAGGGCCAGATGTTTGCTATGAACAAATCACCTTTTAAAACCTGCCCTTGGTAGTTGGTTCTGCTCACCGCAAAATGCACTAGTGATACAATTGTTTCAGTTCATTCTAAGTTTATGCAACAAACTATTCATTAAGAGGTAGGTTCAATATAATATCTGAAAGAAATGGATACATGATTGTAACACAATGATACAGACCGTGAATTTGTGGTTTTGCTTCCGCACAATGGCTGCACCTCACCCCTGGGAGAAGATTTACTCATGCATATTAAAATAGTTTACTTAGTTAATTTTATGTTAGTGTTAGACCTGGCATCCTTGGCATGGTTTTTCCTGACATTTTGCAGTCATACCTCCTGTTTTTACTGTTTTTGGTGACTTAGGGGCTGATTACGATGGCGGAACGATCGCCACCGCTGGGCCGGCAGTGAGGTCCGCCGGCCCTGCAGACCGTGATTCTCCGACCGCCAGATTACGATGGTGGTGGGATCCAGACCGCGACCGCGGCGGAGGCAAAGCCCGCCCGCCACGGAACCGCCACAGGCAATCGTTACGATTGCCTGGCGGAGCGGTCAGCATGCTCACAATGGTGGCGGAGCCTAGCAGGCTTTGTCTGCCGAATTACGATGCTGGCGGAAGCCAGCCTTTCTGTGGCGGTTGAACCGCCATTGAAAGGCTGGCGGGGATTGGTTTCAGGAGCCCATTGCGGGCCCCCCTTGTGTTGGGGGGAGGTGTGGGTGCACTGGGGGATACCCCCTTGCATTTCACTGCACCATGTGACAGGCACAGTGTAGTGCCTGCCACGTAGTGCAGTGGAATGCACAACATGCTCTTTTCGACATCGCGGCGGTGCTGCTATCAGCAGCCACTGCCGCAATGCTAACGGTGCGGAATCTGGCCGCAGCGGTGGGGGTCCCATCCTAATTGGGTAGGCGGGACCGCCGCATGCATGGCAGATGGTCCCAAACACCGCACAAGTCCGCCCGCCATCGTAATCAGCCCCTTAGGTTTTGCTGGCCTTAGCAATCTGGGAACTTTACCACTGCTAATCTGTGCTAATGTGCATGTGCTCTATACTTAAAACATGGTAACATTGGCTTATCCACAATTGCCATGTTGAATTTACTTATAAGTTCCTAATAAAGTGCACTACATGTGCCCAGGGCCTGTATATTAAATGCTACTAGTGGGTATGCAGTACTGATTGTGCTACTCACATAAGTAACCCTTTAAACATGTCACAGGTCTGCCACAGCAGAGTCTGTGTGTGCAGTTTCAAACTGGCATGTCGATCTGGCAAGTAAACCCACTTACCAGGCTTAAATCCTCCTTTTTGTTACACATAGACTGCCCCTAAGATAGGCACGGGACAGCCCATGGGCAGGGTGCAGTGTATTTAACATGTAGGACATGCAGTGCTTAATTTGTGGCGCTGGTGTCTGGTACTCGGCACCGGGACTTTATTGTTAGCACATGCGCTTGTGGCAGTCTGCCGCAAGGTGGCGCTGTCTTGCTAATTTAAAGCTGACCACTACAGCAGTCAATTATTATTTCAAGATACACTAAAAATGACTACTACCTTTCGCCGAAGCCATTCTAATAGCTTTTGGGTCTGAAATAGTCGGAATTGTTACACTTGTACGACTGTGATGGTTAGCTGTTGTGTTATTACTTTAATTGAGTGCATGGCAAGGGCAATGTGTGGGGCAAGCTGCAGTGGCCTCCTGAAGAGAGTCCTGGCACTTAAAAAAAAAAAAAAATAAGCACTGAGGAGATGTAATTTTAAGTTTTACATGTCCTGATAGTGAAATACTCTTGAATTCGTTTTTCACTTCGGGAAGGCCGATCTCTCCCATAGGATAACATTGGGATTGCCTTATTACATTTTATAAGTATAATTGCCAATTGGGACGAGATGGGACCCTCAAATTTGGTGTCTCTGGAATCACAGTTTAAAAACACAACTCACGGTGAAGTTGGACTTTAAATTGTAATTCTGAACATGCCACTATTAGAAAGTTGTCATTTTCTTACTGTATGAAAACACACTAACCCCAGGAAAATCCTAGGGGAGGGAATTAGAGGCACGGGGTACTAGGAGCAAGCCAGCCTCCCACCTAATATGAATACACAAAAGAGGCTGCTCCTAAGATAATGACCGATTTGACTGGTTTAAATATTAAGTGAGGATGCTGGCATCTCACAAAAAGTGAAGGACTGTCCTCACACACCACCTGGTGTCATGCTTCATCATCGGCAGTCCTCGTCCTCTAGAAACTCGGTTTGGTAGAGGGCGGGCCTTCACCTGGAGACAAGGAGGCACTTCTAAACTAAGTGGAGTGGGGGCCCGTGAGAGTGACTGGAATTAAAAACCAGTATAGCAACCAAGTTACATTTAATAGGGAAAGGTAGCTAAATGGTATTAAAAGGTTGTAAGGGCGGTGAGAATGGGGATATTATTGCCCCCTCACCGAAGTGATTATTGTAGTCGACATGTTTCTGCCTACTTGGCCCAAAGGGTCCGCGGCATTCAGCAGGACTAAACAAGAAAAGGGCTCCGTTCTTACCAATTTACTGGTATGAAATTACCACTTGGTGGAATGACATTTGTCATACTCAAACAGGGGAGGGCTCTCAACAAACCTGTAAAAACAGAAGTGGAGAGAGACACAAAAAAAAACATAAAGAAAAACATGCAGAGTAATCGGTCAAATAGGAACATTTGTAACCACATGCACTGAAAAATTACAAGGTGGCTACATTGTGTGTAACACGTGTCACTGCAACTGTGAACACACAAATGAAAATGTACAATGTGAGTGTTGCCTCACATTCTTACCCTTAGGTTGTGTCCTACACGCCCCATGGGAGGAGAGTGGAGGAAAGACCCCTGTGGTCAAAATCTGGAGAAGAAAGCATAGAGCATGTTTAGAGCTCTATTACAATTGAGAAAGACATAATTACACATTCACACACTCATGCATTCCCTTACTACATCGAGGTGCGTCTCTCGTGGTTGCACCTAGTAGTGTTCTGTCATCCTCCCCGAAGGTGGACGAACTGAAAACTGGGACAGGTTTTCATAGTGCTCTTGAGTGGTGAAAATGGGTTAATTGGCCATCACGTGTATTTTAAATGAGGTTCCAGTGTCCTATTAGGCCTTTGTTAGCGAGCGGAGAATAGCCTTACCCATTGTTGATTACAGTATATTAAGTTGGAACACCTGGGTAGAGAGTATCCGGTGTCCGAATCTACGTTAGTGTAACACGTCAGGCAGGGTGCCTGACCGCAGCGTGAGCCCGTATGTAGCCAATGAGAGCCGGGCTCTGGTCTCTCAGTCGCGTGTTGTGAGTAATATCCAGAGTCCGTCCTGCGCTGATGGAGAAAGGGCAGGTGGATTGCCTGATTGGCGCATAAGCTCTGAGGGAGCATGCGGTGGTCAGGCTCAGAGCGAGGCCCACGTGGTGTGAGCTCACGTGAGGGCGCCGCAAGCCTTGGGAGTTCACTAAGAGAAAAACAAAACAAGCCGTCTGTCACAAAGAGTTAAATTGACGGCGTTTCGCAAGTGTGGTTGCAGCGAACAGTGAAATGGTACCCATACTGATGACATTTACGCAGGGCATCACAAGGGGAAACATTTTAAGTACTAGAGTAAACAGGGCCCAGAGTTCCTCACAAATAAGCAAATAACAGTCTGTGTAGTGTTGTATACACACATAAGTGCCCATTCTAAAATGGAGGATGTGTACATTTGGAAAGTTTTATGTCACTGGTGTAAGACTCCAACGGGGATATTAATATCAAAGATACTGTCACTACATAATGCATAGCGGCTAATAGTGGGAGACCTTTGTAAGGAAGGCTGTGCCTCAGTGGTACATAGTGTTAGGGCATAAGTAGTGGATGGACTGGGGAGTTCAGTACAGAAGGAGGTCGTCGGACAAGGAGTCCCACCAATATATTTATTTACCCATCTGTAGCCAAGGGATCTCGTCATTAAGTCCAGTGTCCCATGAGCGTAGGCGATGTACCCAGCGTTGTTCTCTAATATGGAGGGACCTTGTAATATCTGATTGTGTTTTTCTCATTACTTCCAGCACCACCCATTTCAAATCTGTATCTTTATGGTTATGTTCTAGGTAGTGCCTGGTCAATTTTGTGTTGGCCTTCTTGCACCGGATGGTGCTTCTGTGTTAGTTGTCACAGATCTTGATTTTCCTTGTGGTCATGCCTACGTACATCAGTTTACACGGGCATGTTAGTAAGTAGATCACATTCTCGCTGTTGCAGTTGCTAAAACATTTTAATACCCAAGGTTTGTTGGTTCTTATGTCAACTTCCTTCGTTGTGTTGGTGAATGGGCAGGCTACACATCCTTCACAGGGGTAGTGACCAACTGGTCTCTGATGGCTCCAAAGTGTGGGTTGTACCTCTTGTTTAGGGTAAAGTGTTTTCGCATGTACCAGCTCCTCACATATACTTCTGTTTCGCTTGAATGCAAAGAGCGGGGGAGCCCACTGTTTTTCTGTGCCATTCAGGATGTGCCAATGTTTTTGTACAATGTTTTGTACTTTGTTTGACACCGGGGTGTATGTGGTGACACATACTATCCTGTCATTCTTTTCCCTTTCCTGGTCATCTAGGAGAGCCCCCCGGTTATTATTTCTGGCTCTCTTTTTGCCTTTTGTATCATCATCTTGGGATAGTTCCGGTCGAGATGTTTCCTCTCTAGTGTTTCTGCTTGTTCCTCATATGTTTCCAAGTTGAAACAGTTTCTCCGGATCCTGAGGAATTGACCTACAGGTAGGTTTTGCCGTAGAGATCTAGGGTGAAAACTCTTGTACAGCAGTAAACTGTTCTTGTCGGTGCACCCTCGCTATTAGCAGAGGCAGTTGTGGCCCAAACAGTTAAAAATTCGGATGAATGGGAGGCCCTGTCAGCAAGCAAGAAGGAACAAATCCGCATTGCCCTACATGGGGCATTTTTGACAGAATATCTGCGGAAAAATGCGGCACCAAGAGGCCTGATAGTCACGAACGAACCAAGACTCTTCCTTAACAACAAAGAGTTCCGTGTAAATTGGTCATGCATAGCATGGAAGTGCACTAAAGACTGGCTAGTGCTGATTATTAACACCGTCAGACAGCTAGCCGATGCTCTACTTATTGAAATACAACAAAGTGAAAACAGACTAAAAACGACGGTACATACCTCCGTTTTTAAGAAGAAACTAGAGGAGATTAACAATGACCATTCCCAATACAAAGATTATCTGACCCAATCAAAACTGACGAAACTGAAAAAAGATGTGGAGAAATTCAGCAGGGAAAGGGTCTTCCCATACATTACAGACGAACATTATGAGAAACCACAACAACCGTCTGCGGGTAGGAGACAACCACGGTTCAGACCCAGCCCACAGAACTGGACCTTCAGCTCCAGAGAAGAAAGAAGTGGCAGCGACAGTAGCAGTGACGAGAGTACTGGACGCCAACAGGGGAAACAATTCCCGAATATTCAACAACCACCGATGCATCCCCTAATGCACCCCCCGGTGCATCCATTTGGCTACTGGCAGCAGCCCTACTACCCACGTGGCCTTTTATATACAGGGGCAGAGGCAGGGGAACAGGAAGACAAAAACATTCAAAACAACAAAACAGAGTACAGTGGGAAGACCAGACCCCCAACGTAGTGGTGACCCGGAGCAAGGGGAAGGAACACGGCCCGATAACCAGCAGAGAACCACCAATATAGTTAATTTAAGCAATCATATACTCACCAAGGATGAGGAATCAGTCCTCTCCAAAGGATTGAGATTTGTCCCAACCCCCAGAAATGATCCATTTACCCTACACACGGAACTAGCGCAATTTTTCAGAAAGATCAAACTGAAAAGCTGCTTTCAGGACACCAACAGTGATCACCGGTATAACGACAACACGGGCCTCAGAAAGAAATCCACCTTGACCCCACCCTTTCAGGCCATTCCCTGCCACGCACAGGCATTTGAGCAAGTGGTACTAAAGGAAGTAGAGAGAATTGATTTCCAGAACACTAAAGGCTTCCAGAACCTGAGGAAAGGTGAAAGAGATGCACATATGAAGTTGAAAGAGAACATGAAACTTGTCATCAAACCAGCAGACAAGGGTGGCGCCATTGTCATTATGAAAAAGGCTATGTATCATGACGAATGCATAAGACTACTCTCTGACACAAACAGCTACGAAAGATATCGGACTGACCCCACCACCCGACTAGGGAACAGGATCAAGAGCATGGTGGATGAAGGAATAACAAACGACTGGATTACTAGACACGAGGCAGATTTTCTGGTGAGTGACAATCCCCGCACCGCCAGGTTCTACACTCTGCCCAAAATCCATAAAAACAGGATGCCTCCACCAGGAAGTCCCATAGTGTCGGGTATCGGCTCCATCTTGGAACCCCTATCGCAGTTCTGCGATTGGTTCCTCAGACCAATTGTACAAAAATCGGCTTCTTACTTAAGAGACACAAAAGATGTCCTATGCCTCCTTAGATACCTAGAGATCAATCCAACCGAAGATCTTTTCATCACCATGGACATAGAGGCATTGTACACCAGCATACCACAGAGGTGTACTCTGCCTGTGGTGGAACAAATTCTCTTGGAGAGGGACTGGCATTTCATGACACCAAGACATTTCATTATGGACTGCGCTGAGTTGGCACTGATGGAGAATTTCTTCGAATATGAAGAAACATTATACCATCAGATCAAATGCACGTCCATGGGGAGCACCTTTGCTCCCACATGGCATGCCTTTACGTACAGCAATTCGAGGAAGACTTCATCTTCCATCAGGACAACCCCTATGCGGCACAACTGAAAACCTGGCGACGATACATCGATGACGTCCTCATTTTGTGGCACGGAAACCAGGAAGAAGCAGAGGCTTTTGTAGAATGGGTGAACACGAAAGACAAACATTTGAAGTTCACATATTCGATCAGTAAAGACCAGGCTATTTTCCTAGACCTTGTCATAACATTGACAGCGGATGGTATCCAAACAAGGGTACACAACAAGAGCACCGACAAGAACAGTTTACTGCTGTTCGAGAGTTTTCACCCTAGATCTCTACGGCAAAACCTACCTGTAAGTCAATTCCTCAGGATCCTGAGAAACTGTTCCAACTTGGAAACATATGAGGACCAAGCTGAAACACTAGAGAAGAAACTTCTCGACCGGAACTATCCCAAGAAGATGATACAAAAGGCGAAAAAGAGAGCCAGAAATAATAACCGGCAGGCTCTCCTAGAGGACCAGGAAAGGGAAAAGATTGACAGGATAGTATGTGTCACCACATACACCCCGGTGTCAAACAAAGTACAAAACATCGTACAAAAACATTGGCACATCCTGAATGGCACAGAAAAACAGTGGGCTCCCCCGCTCTTTGCATTCAAGCGAAACAGAAGTATACGTGACGAGCTGGTACATGCGAAAACACTGTCCCTTAAACAAGAGGTAGAACCCACACTTTGGAGCCATCAGAGACCAGTTGGTCACTACCCCTGTGGAGGATGTGTAGCCTGCCCATTCACCAACACAACGAAGGAAGTTGACATTAGAACAAACAAACCTTGCGTATTAAAATTTTTAGCAACTTCAACAGCGAGAATGTGATCTACTTACTAACATGCCCGTGTAAACTGATGTACGTAGGCATGACCACAAGGAAAATCAAGATCCGTGTCAACGAACACAGAAGCACCATCCGGTGCAAGAAGGCCAACACAAAATTGACCAGGCACTACCTAGAACATAACCATAAAGATACAGATTTGAAATGGGTGGTGCTGGAAGTAATGAGAAAAACACAATCAGATATTACAAGGTCCCTCCATGTTAGAGAACAACGCTGGGTACATTGCCTACGCTCATGGGACATGGGACTTAATGACGAGATCCCTAGGCTACAGATGGGTAAATAAATAGATTGGTGGGACTCCTTGTCCGACGACCTCCGTCTGTACTGAACTCCCCAGTCCACCCACTACTTATGCCCTAACACTATGTACCACTGAGGCACAGCCTTCCTTACAAAGGTCTCCCACTATTAGCCGCTATGCATTATGTAGTGACAGTATCTTTGATGTTAATACCCCCCGTTGGAGTCTTACACCAGTGACATAAAACCTTTCAAATGTACACATCCTCCATTTTAGAATGGGCACTTATGTGTGTATACAACACTACACAGACTGGTATTTGCTTATTTGTGAGGAACTCTGGTCCCTGTGTACTCTAGTACTTAAAATGTTTCCCCTTGTGATGCCCTGCGTAAATGCCATCAGTAGGGGTACCATTTCACTTTTCGCTGCAGCCACACTTGCGAAACGCCGTCAATTTAACTTTTTGTGACAGTCAGCTTGTTTTGTTTTTCTCTTAGCGAACGCCCAACGCTTGCGCCGCCCTCACGTGAGCTCACACCACGTGGGCCTCGCTCTGAGCCTGACCACCGCAGGCTCCCTCAGAGCTTACGCGCCAATCAGGCAGTCCGCCTGCCCTTTCTCTATCAGCGCAGGACGGACTCCGGATATTACTCACAACACGCGACTGAGAGACCAGAGCCCGGCTCTCATTGGCTGCAGACGGGCTCACGCTGTGGTCAGGCACCCTGCCTGACGTGTTACACTAACGTAGATTCGGACACCGGATACTCTCTTCCCAGGTGTTCCAACTTAATATCCTGTAATCAACAATGGGTAGAAGAGTGACGAGCAGGTCAGGCTATTCTCCGCTCCCTAACGAAGGCCACAATAGGACACTGGATCCTCGTTTAAAATACACGTGATGGCCAATTAACCCATTTTCACCACTCAAGAGCACTATAAAAACCTGTCCCAGTTTTCAGTTCGTCCACCTTCAGGGAGGATGACAGAACACTACTAGGTGCAACCACGAGAGACGCACCTCGATGTAGTAAGGGAATGCATGAGTGTGTGAATGTGTAATTATGTTTTTCTCAATTGTAATAGAGCTCTAAACATGCTCTACACTTTCTTCTCCAGAGTTTGACCACAGGTGTCTCTCCTCCACTCTCCTCCCATGGGGCGTGTAGGACACAACCTAAGGGCAGTAGCGGTTCGTTGCGCGCACTGCATCGCATTTGGCGATGCAGCGCTCACAACGAAATTAGTTTTATTTATTTAAATGTTTACTTACCTGTATTCGGCCGTAATCCGTGGTTTACTACCCCCCGCCCTGCCCCTCCCCCACCCCACGTCACCGCCCGGCCGGCACTCCTACCACGGACCACTACTGCCTAAGGGTAAGAATGTGAGGCAACACTCACATTGTACATTTTCATTTGTGTGTTCACAGTTGCAGTGACACGTGTTACACACAATGTAGCCACCTTGTAATTTTTCAGTGCATGTGGTTACAAATGTTCCTATTTGACCGATTACTCTTCATGTTTTTCTTTATTTTTATTTTTTATTTTTTTGTGTCTCTCTCCACTTCTGTTTTTACAGGTTTGTTGAGAGCCCTCCCTGGTTGAGTATGACAAATGTCATTCCACCAAGTGGTAATTTCATACCAGTAAATTGGTAAGAACGGAGCCCTTTTCTTGTTTAGTCCTGATGAATGCCGCGGACCCTTTGGGCCAAGTAGGCAGAAACGTGTCGACTACAATAATCACTTTGGTGAGGGGGCAAT
Source organism: Calotriton arnoldi (assembly GCA_963921515.1). NCBI lineage: Eukaryota > Metazoa > Chordata > Amphibia > Caudata > Salamandridae > Calotriton > Calotriton arnoldi. The sequence goes on from CAWUFW010005237.1 coordinate 334,477, forward strand.
AATATCCCCATTCTCACCGCCCTTACAACCTTTTAATACCATTTAACTACCTTTCCCTATTAAATGTAACTTGGTTGCTATACTGGTTTTTAATTCCACTCTCTCTCACGGGCCCCCACTCCCCTTAGTTTAGAAGTGCCTCCCTGTCTCCAGGTGAAGTTTCTAGAGGGCGAGGACTGCCGATGATGAAGCATGACACCAGGTGGTGTGTGAGGACAGTCCTTCACTTTTTGTGAGATGCCAGCATCCTCACTTAATATTTAAATCAGTCAAATCAGTCATTATCTTAGGAGCAGCCTCTTTTTTGTATTCATATTAGGTGGGAGGCTGGCTTGCTCCTAGTACCCCGTGCCTCTAGTTCCCTCCCCTAGGATTTTCCTGGGGTTAGTGTGTTTTCATGTTTGTACAGCTGACGGCTGTGGGAACAATCTGAGGGGTAATACTGACCTCATTGGGTCAGTGTACTGGCAATAATTGCAAGACAAATAAAGTACCTTGAACACAAAGGTCATCTTACTGCATATACTAAAGTCTACCTCAAATTGGTATTGACTACCCTTACCCTTAACCTGTATCAAAGATGGAGAACAAACTCATGTTCGATGAAGCAACAATTGCTGAAATCCTCAAAGCACCCTCGTTATTAGCAGAGGCAGTTATGGCCCAAACTGTCAAAAATTCGGATGAATGGGAGGCCCTGTCAGCAAGCAAGAAGGAACTAATCCGCACTGCCCTACACGGGGCATTTATGACAGAATATCTGCGGAAAAATACGGCACCAAGATGCCTGATAGTCACGAACGAACCAAGACTCTTCCTTAACAACAAAGAGTTTTGTGTAAATTGGTCATGCATAGCATGGAAGTGCACTAAAGACTGGCTTGTGCTGATTATTAACACTGCCAGACAGCTAGCCGATGCTCTACTTATTGAAATACAACAAAGTGAAAGCAGACTAAAAACGACGGTACACATCTCCGTTTTTAAGAAGGAACTAGAGGAGATTAATAATGACCATTCCCAATACAAGGATTATCTGACCCAATCAAAACTGACGAAACTGAAAAAAGATGTGCAGAAATTCAGCAGGGAAACGGTCTACCCGTACATTACAGACGAACATTATGAGAAACCACAACAACCGTCTGTGGGTAGGAGACAACCACGGTTCAGACCCACCCCACAGAACTGGACCTTCAGCTCCGGAGAAGAAAGAAGGGGCAGCGACAGTAGCAGTGACGAGAGTACTGGATGCCGACAGGGGAAACAAATCCCGAATTTTCAACAACCACCGATGCATCCCCTAATGCACCCCCCCGGTGCATCCATTTGGTTACTGGCAACAGCCCTACTACCCACCAGGTTTCTCATACCCACAAGGCCCACCGCCTTTTTTATACAGGGGCAGAGGCAGGGGAAGAGGAAGACAAAAGCATTCAAAACAATAAAACAGAGTACAGTGGGAAGACCAGACCCCCAACGTAGTGGTGACCCGGAGCAAGGGGAAGGAACACGGCCCGACAACCAGCAGAGAACCACCAATATAGTTAATTTAAGCAATCATATACTCACCTAGGATGAGGAATCAGCCCTCTCCAAAGGATTGGGATTTGTCCCAACCCCCAGAAATGACCCATTTACCCTACACACGGAACTAGCACAACTTTTCAGAAAGATCAAACTGAAAAGCTACTTTGAGGACTCCAACAGTGATCACCGGAATAACTACAACACGGGCCTCAGAAAGAAATCCACCTTTACCCCACCCTTTCAGGCCATTCCCTGCCACGTACAGGCGTTTGAGCAAGCAGTACTAAAGGAAGTAGAGAGAGTTGATTTCCAGAACACCAAAGGCTTCCAGAACCTGAGGAAAGGTGAAAGAGATGCACTTATGAAGCTGAAAGAGAACATGGAACTTGTCATCAAACCAGCAGACAAGGGTGGCAGCATTGTCATTATGAACAAGGCTATGTATCATGACGAATGCATAAGACTACTCTCTGACACAAACAGCTACGAAGTATATTGGACTGACCCCACCACCCGACTAGGGAACAGGATCAAGAGCATGGTGAATGAAGGAATAACAAACGACTGGATTACTAGACACGAGGCAGATTTTCTGGTGAGTGACAATTCCCGCACCCCCAGGTTCTACACTCTGCCCAAAATCCATAAAAACAGGATGCCTCCACCAGGAAGACCCATAGTGTCGGGTATCGGCTCAATCTTGGAACCCCTATCACAGTTACAGACCAATTGTACAAAAATCGGCTTCTTACTTAAGAGACACGAAAGATGTCCTATGCCTCCTTAGAGACCTAGTGATCAATCAAACCGAAGATCTTTTTATCACCATGGACATAGAGGCATTGTACACCAGCATACCACAGAGGCGTACTCTGACTGTGGTGGAACAAATTCTCTTGGAGAGGGACTGGCATTTCATGACACCAAGACATTTCATTATGGAATGCGCTGAGTTGGCACTGACGGAGAATTTCTTTGAATATAAAGACACATTATACCATCAGATCAAAGGCAAGTCCATGGGGAGCACCTTTGCTCCCAGGATGGTGTGCCTATACGTACACCAATTCGAGGAAGACTTCATCTTCCATCAGGACAACCCCTATGCGGCACAACTGAAAACCTGGCAACGATAGATCGATGACGTCCTCATTGTGTGGCACAGAAACCAGGAAGAAGCAGAGGGTTTTGTAGAATGGGTGAACACCAAAGACGGACATTTGAAGTTCACATATTCCATCAGTAAAGACAAGGCTATTTTCCTAGACCTTGTCATAACACTGACAGCGGATGGTATCCAAACAAGGGTACACAACAAGAGCACTTACAAGAACAGTTTACTGCTGTTCGAGAGTTTTCACCCTAGATCTCTACGGCAAAACCTACCTGTAGGTCAATTCCTCAGGATCCTGAGAAACTGTTCCAACTTGGAAACATATGAGGAACAAGCAGAAACACTAGAGAAGAAACTTCTCGACCGGAACTATCCCAAGAAGATGATACAAAAGGTGAAAAAGAGAGCCAGAAATAATAACCGGTAGGCTCTCCTAGAGGACCAGGAAAGGGAAAAGAATGGCAGGATAGTATGTGTCACCACATACACCCCGGTGTCAAACAAAGTACAAAACATCGTACAAAAACATTGGCACATCCTGAATGGCACAGAAAAACAGTGGGCTCCCCCGCTCTTTGCATTCAAGCGAAACAGAAGTATACGTGATGAGCTGGTACATGCGAAAACACTTTCCCCTAAACAAGAGGTACAACCCACACTTTGGAGCCATCAGAGACCAGTTGGTCACTACCCCTGTGGAGGATGTATAGCCTGCCCATTCACCAACACAACGAAGGAAGTTGACATAAGAACCAACAAACCTTGGGTATTAAAAAACTTTAGCAACTGCAACAGCGAGAATGTGATCTACTTACTAACATGCCCGTGTAAACTGATATTAGAGAACAACGCTGGGAACATCGCCTACGCTCATGGGACACAGGACTTAATGACGAGATCCCTTGGCTACAGATGGGTAAATAAATAAATTGGTGGGACTCCTTGTCCGACGACCTCCTTCTGTACTGAACTCCCCAGTCCACCCACTACTTATGCCCTAACACTATGTACCACTGAGGCACAGCCTTCCTTACAAAGGTCTCCCACTATTAGCCGCTATGCATTATGTAGTGACAGTATCTTTGATATTAATACCCCCGTTGGAGTCTTACACCAGTGACATAAAACCTTCCAAATGTACACATCCTCCATTTTAGAATGGGCACTTATGTGTGTATCCAACACTACACAGACTGTTATTTTCTTATTTGTGAGGAACTCTGGGCCCTGTTTACTCTAGTACTTAAAATGTTTCCCCTTGTGATGCCCTGCGTAAATGCCATCAGTAGGGGTACCACTTCACTGTTCGCTGCAACCACACTTGCGAAACGCCGTCAATTTAACTTTTTGTGACAGACGGCTTGTTTTGTTTTTCTCTTAGCGAACGCCCAACGCTTGCGGCGCCCTCACGTGAGCTCACACCATGTGGGCCTCGCTATGAATCTGACCACCGCAGGCTCCCTCAGAGCTTACGTGCCGATCAGGCAATCCGCCTGCCCTTTCTCCATCAGCGCAGGACGGACTCCGGATATTACTCACAACACGCGACTGAGAGACCAGAGCCCGGCTCTCATTGGCTACAGACGGGCTCACGCTGCAGTCAGGCACCCTGCCTGACGTGTTACACTAACGTAGATTCGGACACCGGATACTCTCTTCCCAGGTGTTCCAACTTAATATCCTGTAATCAACAATGGGCAGAAGAGTGACGAGCAGGTCACGCTATTCTCCGCTCCATAACGAAGGCCACAATAGGACACCGGAACCTCGTTTAAAATACACGTGATGGCCAATTAACCCATTTTCACCACTCAAGAGCACTATAAAAACCTGTCCCAGTTTTCAGTTCGTCCACCTTCGGGGAGGATGACAGAACACTAGTAGGTGCAACCACGAGAGACGCACCTCGATGTAGTAAGGGAATGCATGAGTGTGTGAATGTGTAATTATGTTTTTCTCAATTGTAATAGAGCTCTAAACATGCTCTACACTTTCTTCTCCAGAGTTTGACCACAGGGGTCTCTCCTCCACTCTCCTCCCATGGGGCGTGTAGGACACAACCTAAGGGCAGTAGTGGTCCGTTGTAGGAGTGCCGGCCGGGCGGTGACGTGGGGCGGGAGAGGGGCAGGGTGGGGGGTAGTAAACCACGGATTACGGCCGAATACAGGTAAGTAAACATTTAAATAAATAAAACGAATTTCGTTGCGCGCACTGCATTGCATTTAGCGATGAAGCGCTCACAATGAAATTCGTTTTATTTATTTAAATGTTTACTTACCTGTATTCGGCCGTAATCCGTGGTTTACTACCCCCCGCCCTGCCCCTCCCCCACCCCACGTCACCGCCCGGCCGGCACTCCTACCATGGACCGCTACTGCCTAAGGGTAAGAATGTGAGGCAACACTCACATTGTACATTTTCATTTGTGTGTTCACAGTTGCAGTGACACGTGTTACACACAATATAGCCACCTTGTAATTTTTCAGTGCATGTGGTTACAAATGTTCCTATTTGACCGATTACTCTTCATGTTTTTCTTTATTTTTATTTTTTATTTTTTTGTGTCTCTCTCCACTTCTGTTTTTACAGGTTTGTTGAGAGCCCTCCCCTGGATGAGTATGACAAATGTCATTCCACCAAGTGGTAATTTCATACCAGTAAATTGGTAAGAACGGAGCCCTTTTCTTGTTTAGTCCTGATGAATGCCGCGGACCCTTTGGGCCAAGTAGGCAGAAACGTGTCGACTACAATAATCACTTTGGTGAGGGGGCAATAATATCCCCATTCTCACCACCCTTACAACCTTTTAATACCATTTAGCTCCCTTTCCCTATTAAATGTAACTTGGTTGATATACTGGTTTTTAATTCCACTCTCTCTCACGGGCCCCCACTCCACTTAGTTTAGAAGTGCCTCTCTGTCTCCAGGTGAAGTTTCTAGAGAGCGAGGACTGCCGATGCTGAAGCATGACACCAGGTGGTGTGTGAGGACAGTCCTTCACTTTTTGTGAGATGCCAGCATCCTCACTTAATATTTAAATCAGTCAAATCGGTCATTATCTTAGGAGCAGCCTCTTTTTTGTATTCATATTAGGTGGGAGGCTGGCTTGCTCCTAGTACCCCGTGCCTCTAGTTCCCTCCCCTAGGATTTTCCTGGGGTTAGTGTGTTTTCATGTTTGTACAGCTGACGGCTGTGGGAACAATCTGAGGGGTAATACAGACCTCATTGGGTCAGTGTACTGGCAATAATTGCAAGACAAAGAAAGTACCTTGAACACAAAGGTCATCTTACTGCATATACTAAAGTCTACCTCAAATTGGTATTGACTACCCTTACCCTTAACCGGTATCAAAGATGGAGAACGAACTCATGTTCGATGAAGCAACAATTGCTGAAATCCTCAAAGCACCCTCGCTATTAGCAGAGGCAGTTATGGCCCAAGCTGTCAAAAATTCGGATGAATGGGAGGCCCTGTCAGCAAGCAAGAAGGAACTAATCCGCACTGCCCTACACGGGGCATTTATGACAGAATATCTGCGGAAAAATACGGCACCAAGAGGCCTGATAGTCACGAACGAACCAAGACTCTTCCTTAACAACAAAGAGTTTTGTGTAAATTGGTCATGCATAGCATGGAAGTGCACTAAAGACTGGCTAGTGCTGATTATTAACACTGCCAGACAGCTAGCCGATGCTCTACTTATTGAAATACAACAAAGTGAAAGCAGACTAAAAACGACGGTACACATCTCCGTTTTTAAGAAGGAACTAGAGGAGATTAATAATGACCATTCCCAATACAAGGATTATCTGACCCAATCAAAACTGACGAAACTGAAAAAAGATGTGCAGAAATTCAGCAGGGAAACGGTCTACCCGTACATTACAGACGAACATTATGAGAAACCACAACAACCGTCTGTGGGTAGGAGACAACCACGGTTCAGACCCACCCCACAGAACTGGACCTTCAGCTCCGGAGAAGAAAGAAGGGGCAGCGACAGTAGCAGTGACGAGAGTACTGGATGCCGACAGGGGAAACAAATCCCGAAATTTCAACAACCACCGATGCATCCCCTAATGCACCCCCCCGGTGCATCCATTTGGTTACTGGCAACAGCCCTACTACCCACCAGGTTTCTCATACCCACAAGGCCCGCCACCTTTTTTATACAGGGGCAGAGGCAGGGGAAGAGGAAGACAAAAACATTCAAAACAATAAAACAGAGTACAGTGGGAAGACCAGACCCCCAACGTAGTGGTGACCCGGAGCAAGGGGAAGGAACACGGCCCGACAACCAGCAGAGAACCACCAATATAGTTAATTTAAGCAATCATATACTCACCTAGGATGAGGAATCAGCCCTCTCCAAAGGATTGGGATTTGTCCCAACCCCCAGAAATGACCCATTTACCCTACACACGGAACTAGCACAATTTTTCAGAAAGATCCAACTGAAAAGCTACTTTGAGGACTCCAACAGTGATCACCGGAATAACTACAACACGGGCCTCAGAAAGAAATCCACCTTTAGCCCACCCTTTCAGGCCATTCCCTGCCACGTACAGGCGTTTGAGCAAGCGGTACTAAAGGAAGTAGAGAGAGTTGATTTCCAGAACACCAAAGGCTTCCAGAACCTGAGGAAAGGTGAAAGAGATGCACTTATGAAGCTGAAAGAGAACATGGAACTTGTCATCAAACCAGCAGACAAGGGTGGCAGCATTGTCATTATTAACAAGGCTATGTATCATGACGATAGCATAAGACTACTCTCTGACACAAACAGCTACGAAGTATATTGGACTGACCCCACCACCCGACTAGGGAACAGGATCAAGAGCATGGTGGATGAAGGAATAACAAACGACTGGATTACTAGACACGAGGCAGATTTTCTGGTGAGTGACAATCCCTGCACCCCCAGGTTCTACACTCTGTCCAAAATCCATAAAAACAGGATGCCTCCACCAGGAAGACCCATAGTGTCGGGTATCGGCTCAATCTTGGAACCCCTATCACAGTTACAGACCAATTGTACAAAAATCGGCTTCTTACTTAAGAGACACGAAAGATGTCCTATGCCTCCTTAGAGACCTAGAGATCAATCCAACCGAAGATCTTTTTATCACCATGGACATAGAGGCATTGTACACCAGCATACCACAGAGGCGTACTCTGACTGTGGTGGAACAAATTCTCTTGGAGAGGGACTGGCATTTCATGACACCAAGACATTTCATTATGGAATGCGCTGAGTTGGCACTGACGGAGAATTTCTTTGAATATAAAGACACATTATACAATCAGATCAAAGGCAAGTCCATGGGGAGCACCTTTGCTCCCAGGATGGCGTGCCTATACGTACACCAATTCGAGGAAGACTTCATCTTCCATCAGGACAACCCCTATGCGGCACAACTGAAAACCTGGCAACGATAGATCGATGACGTCCTCATTGTGTGGCACAGAAACCAGGAAGAAGCAGAGGGTTTTGTAGAATGGGTGAACACCAAAGACGGACATTTGAAGTTCACATATTCCATCAGTAAAGACAAGGCTATTTTCCTAGACCTTGTCATAACACTGACAGTGGATGGTATCCAAACAAGGGTACACAACAAGAGCACTTACAAGAACAGTTTACTGCTGTTCGAGAGTTTTCACCCTAGATCTCTACGGCAAAACCTACCTGTAGGTCAATTCCTCAGGATCCTGAGAAACTGTTCCAACTTGGAAACATATGAGGAACAAGCAGAAACACTAGAGAAGAAACTTCTCGACCGGAACTATCCCAAGAAGATGATACAAAAGGTGAAAAAGAGAGCCAGAAATAATAACCGGGAGGCTCTCCTAGAGGACCAGGAAAGGGAAAAGAATGGCAGGATAGTATGTGTCACCACATACACCCCGGTGTCAAACAAAGTACAAAACATTGTACAAAAACATTGGCACATCCTGAATGGCACAGAAAAACAGTGGGCTCCCCCGCTCTTTGCATTCAAGCGAAACAGAAGTATACGTGATGAGCTGGTACATGCGAAAACACTTTCCCCTAAACAAGAGGTACAACCCACACTTTGGAGCCATCAGAGACCAGTTGGTCACTACCCCTGTGGAGGATTTGTAGCCTGCCCATTCACCAACACAACGAAGGAAGTTGACATAAGAACCAACAAACCTTGGGTATTAAAAAACTTTAGCAACTGCAACAGCGAGAATGTGATCTACTTACTAACATGCCCGTGTAAACTGATGTACATAGGCATGACCACAAGGAAAATCAAGATCCGTGTCAACGAACACAGAAGCACCATCCGGTGCAAGAAGGCCAACACAAAATTGACCAGGCACTACCTAGAACATAACCATAAAGATACAGATTTGAAATGGGTGGTGCTGGAAGTAATGAGAAAAACACAATCAGATATTACAAGGTCCCTCCATATTAGAGAACAACGCTGGGTACATCGCCTACGCTCATGGGACACAGGACTTAATGACGAGATCCCTTGGCTACAGATGGGTAAATAAATAGATTGGTGGGACTCCTTGTCCGACGACCTCCTTCTGTACTGAACTCCCCAGTCCACCCACTACTTATGCCCTAACACTATGTACCACTGAGGCACAGCCTTCCTTACAAAGGTCTCCCACTATTAGCCGCTATGCATTATGTAGTGACAGTATCTTTGATATTAATACCCCCGTTGGAGTCTTACACCAGTGACATAAAACCTTCCAAATGTACACATCCTCCATTTTAGAATGGGCACTTATGTGTGTATACAACACTACACAGACTGTTATTTGCTTATTTGTGAGGAACTCTGGGCCCTGTTTACTCTAGTACTTAAAATGTTTCCCCTTGTGATGCCATGCGTAAATGCCATCAGTAGGGGTACCATTTCACTGTTCGCTGCAACCACACTTGCGAAACGCCGTCAATTTAACTTTTTGGGACAGACGGCTTGTTTTGTTTTTCTCTTAGCGAACGCCCAACGCTTGCGGCGCCCTCACGTGAGCTTACACCATGTGGGCCTCGCTATGAGCCTGACCACCGCAGGCTCCCTCAGAGCTTACGTGCCGATCAGGCAATCCGCCTGCCCTTTCTCCATCAGCGCAGGACGGACTCCGGATATTACTCACAACACGCAACTGAGAGACCAGAGCCCGGCTCTCATTGGCTACAGACGGGCTCACGCTGCAGTCAGGCACCCTGCCTGACGTGTTACACTAACGTAGATTCGGACACCGGATACTCTCTTCCCAGGTGTTCCAACTTAATATCCTGTAATCAACAATGGGCAGAAGAGTGACGAGCAGGTCAGGCTATTCTCCGCTCCATAACGAAGGCCACAATAGGACACCGGAACCTCGTTTAAAATACACGTGATGGCCAATTAACCCATTTTCACCACTCAAGAGCACTATAAAAACCTGTCCCAGTTTTCAGTTCGTCCACCTTCGGGGAGGATGACAGAACACTACTAGGTGCAACCACGAGAGACGCACCTCGATGTAGTAAGGGAATGCATGAGTGTGTGAATGTGTAATTATGTTTTTTTCAATTGTAATAGAGCTCTAAACATGCTCTACACTTTCTTCTCCAGAGTTTGACCACAGGGATCTCTCCTCCACTCTCCTCCCATGGGGCGTGTAGGACACAACCTAAGGGTAAGAATGTGAGGCAACACTCACATTGTACATTTTCATTTGTGTGTTCACAGTTGCAGTGACATGTGTTACACACAATATAGCCACCGTGTAATTTTTCAGTGCATGTGGTTACAAATGTTCCTATTTGACCGATTACTCTTCATGTTTTTCTTTATGTTTTTTTTGTGTCTCTCTCCACTTCTGTTTTTACAGGTTTGTTGAGAGCCCTCCCCTGGTTGAGTATGACAAATGTCATTTCACCAAGTGGTAATTTCATACCAGTAAATTGGTAAGAACGGAGCCCTTTTCTTGTTTAGTCCTGATGAATGCCGCGGACCCTTTGGGCCAAGTAGGCAGAAACATGTCGACTACAATAATCACTTCGGTGAGGGGGCAATAATATCCCCATTCTCACCGTCCTTACAACCTTTTAATACCATTTAGCTACCTTTCCCTATTAAATGTAACTTGGTTGCTATACTGGTTTTTAATTACACTCACTCACACGGGCCCCCACTCCACTTAGTTTAGAAGTGCCTCCCTGTCTCCAAGTGAAGGCCCGCCCTCTACCAAACCGAGTTTCTAGAGGGCGAGGACTGCCGATGATGAAGCATGACACCAGGTGGTGTGTGAGGACAGTTGTTCACTTTTTGTGAGATGCCAGCATCCTCACTTAATATTTAAACCAGTCAAATCGGTCATTATCTTAGGAGCAGCCTCTTTTGTGTATTCATTTTCTTACTGTAACCATTTGGTGCCTTCTGCTTGTCTCTAAATACACATCTGGGGTTGATGAAAGCTGGCTTTGTGCATTCCCTCTAGACAGCCAGACACAAAGGGAGCTTAGGTGTGAATGATGGGCCATCCACATCCTAATGGGCCATCCTGGGCAGGATGAAAGGGAGGAACTTACTCTTACACCTAAAAGGGCTGTGTCCTTTTCCCACTCAAAGGGCTGTATATTCCCCTGTAGTGAGTTTGGAGCCAAGACAGGAAAGGCAGGTACTTGTGCTCTTCAAAGGTATCTCTTTGAAGTCTCCCCATCTTAAACCCAACTGGGTATAAGTACTGAACCTCTGACACCACCAACTCAGAACACTTCTGGAACTCAGAACATTCTACCAGGACGAAGGACTGCTGTGCTGTTGTAAGGACTGCTTTGTTGTTCCGGCTTGATGCCCTCTTGTCTAGGAGTGAGAAGGACTGGACCTGCATCTCTACATCCCAGAACCTACATATCGCCAAGTAGTTAATGGCTTGCCTCCTGTTCTGAAGTCTCAGGGTTATCAAAGACTTCTCTTCAACCTACAAACATCACCTTGACTATGCTTGCTGCAAGCCATGCTCTGCCAAGGGGTGCCAACTAAATCCTGGGCCCTCGGAAGTGAGTATAAAGTGCTGCATCTGGCAGAACCCATGCATTGCCACCGCTATGCCGATTGGAACCGATGCATCGCTGCCATTGCTGGAACCACATCAATGCATCGTACTTGGAACTGCTGCATCGCCTCCATAACCACCGCTTCGAACCAACACATCGCCACCACTGTGTGGAGAAGATTGATGCATTGCCTCTACAGCATGGAGAAAACCAGCACATGCATTCGGAACTGCTGCACCGTGGAACCAGTGCACCTCTCACGGAACTGACACATCACCTCCGTTGCATGGAGAAATCTGGTGCATCACCCCAACTGCATGGGGATCACCGAAGCATCACTCGGCTGCACCCCGCATTTCGTTGCTGCAACCAGGATCAATGTACTTTTGCTCAGCGTGCCCTGCATAGGCCCTGTATCTGGCCTGTGCTCCATCGCAGTCGGTCTTAACTCTTGGCTTTGTCCCCGTCCAGCATCACCCATTAACTCTTTAAGCGCTTGGTACTTCTAAGCACTATTTTTGCATTTCATCTTTAAACAAGCATTTGCAATGCAATAGGTCTCGCATTTACGCAAGTTTGAGCTATTTGCATTGTAAATGACAATGCCTTTTATTTATGTATTGGATTTATAAAACATAAATAAAAGACATTGTTATTTACAATGCCAATAGCTTCAACTTGCGTAAATGAGAGATCTATTGCATTGCGCAGCCATTGTGTGCAGCCATCTGGGGCAGGGGCAGATTAACCGAACATCTGGCACAGGGTAGGGGTCCTTCCCTCACTGTCAAATAAACCCATTGTTGTCTGGGGCGAGTCCTCCCGACACCCCCTTGAGGGAGGGCCCACTTACAACGTTACATCACAAGATCACTTCTGATTAACCGGTGCAAAGGCACCGCCGGCAAAGGACTGAATAATAGAGGCTTCGACTGCAGGAAAGCACAAGAAGTGATGCACCCGACACCGCCCTACAAAGACAAGGAAAAAGAAATACAGCAATCTACCCCCAAAGGAGCCCATGAAGGGCCTGGCTGGACACCACCCGGAGTGCAGGGTAACAATTCATCCACCCCAAGACTCATGGCACAACTCGCAAAGCGCACCGAGGACCTGCTGGTGGGCGCTTTAAGGCGTGGATCCAGCGCTCAGGAAAGTTTGATAAATAACAGAAGAGCTATAGAATTCAACCCCGTAGGAGAACCATGTCCAACATTCTTATCGGTTGTAGGGTTTTATGTTTTTCTAATGGGCTGTGCGGGCCCTGTCCCTGGGGCGAAGTACACTGCCGAACAAAATCAAGTGACGCCCTAGCAAGTGTGCCACAATAACACCGACACTAAAGTGTGCCACAACAGCTTCGCACACTACCTGCAACCTTACAACAGTGGATATTGGGATCGCAGCTGAGCCGTGCCCATGCGATCCCTGGCCTCTTTGCAGGCACTGCCACGTGGCTGGCTCACTCTTTGAAAAGGAGGTGCAGGTTGATGGAAAAGGCAGAGAGAGGTGTGGGCAGGAGGAGGCGGCTGAGAAATATCCAAGCGGCAGAGTGAGATGTATCCGTGTGATAATAGACACTAGCTGAAATGTTTATAATGTGTAACTTAACGTGTATTCAAGAAACGAAGATAGAAGCAAAACTCGGGAGGGTGGACAAGGCCCCGAGCCCCTGAACCTGTCAGAACCTGATTACTCACATGCTCAACACGAAAAGGGTGCTGGGAACAGGCGCCCTCGGAATGCCTGTGCGCCGTGGCTCTCTGCTTCACAGCCCTTGTGAAGACTTTTCTTATCTGCTTGTTAAATAAACAAGCAGATAAGAAAAGTCTTCACAGCAGCCGTGAAGTACAAAAAGAAAAAAAAACGCTCGCCATCTGTTTTAATTCAGCCGCTTGTCTTTGCGTCTGGGCTGAGTGAAAACAGATGCGCTTGTCGCGATGGGGCATTCCAAAACTGCAAGGGCAGTAACAAAAATGACGTCCAGCAAATTGAAAACCAGAATTAAACATAAATCAGGACGCGAGCGAATCATAAACGATTCGGACACAGGGGCGTGGATTTAAGTCCCCTTCTTTCTAGTGTTTACTATAGCTCTCGCAGGCGAGGAGCGCATGCGCGCTCCAACGCCAGGCCGAGACCTAAAAATCGTATTTCAACTTCTACTGATTGGATTTTTGTTGTTTTGGGCATGTTTTATTTGTACAATTACTCTATTTTTCTAAACTGGTGTGGAGTTATTTTTGTGGTGTTTTCACTGTGTTACAGTTTGATCTGTTGCACAAATACTTTATACATTGCCTCTTGTGTTAAGCCTGAATGCTCTGTCCGAAGCTACCAGAGAGTGAGCACAGGTTAATTTATGGTGTGCTTGTGACCCACCTTTGCTAGGACTGTTGTTCTTGCTTGGACAGGGTGCATACCTCAGCCAACCAGAAAGCCCATTTCTAACAATGAGTTAATACCTATACATGTATAAATTCAGATTTTATGAATTTCAAAAGTGAATTTTCTCTTTTAAATTAAGACATATGCACGTGTAACTAGAATTTAGATTAACTCTATTTTATTGCAAGTTTTAAGTCGCTGCACATTCACCCACCTACACCCACTGGCAGGTGGGGTGCATTGAGTCATGCTTTGAGTGTAACTAGGATTTCCACATGGAAACATCTATGTAAAGCATGTTTAGTTAGTCTGTGCGCTTGGTCAAACATGTGAAAATTTACAAAACCCCTGAATTAGTCCCTAAAGGAACTAAACCTATCTTGATTCTTTAATTTACAGGGACACTACTAGACCCGGACAGGCCTTTTATTCCACCGGAAACTTCCTCCTTGGACCGTAGCCCTTGTAGGCCAGAAAGAGAGGAGGGAGGTAGGGAGAAAGCGATCAGAGAGGTAGGTGAGAAAAGGAGACAGAGAAAATGGATGGAAAAAGAGTGGTGGAGCAAGGAGACAAGGGAAGCGGGGTGGTTTAAGCATTTTTGCCTGGGATGCTTTTGGGCCCCCATCTGGCCCTGGACACTAAGTTAAGCAGCTGCAAGCAAGTTGTGATTATTAGTAAAATGCTCAAACTGTTAACTGTTCCAGAGAGCTCTCACCAGTCACTGCAATCCAGGAATCTTTATGCCTAGTCAGGAGCGAAGGAATTAGAAAACACTTATCTTCCGTTAGGGAGCAGTTTACGAGATAGGGAAGATAGTAAAGGGTAGGGTCCTTGGAGATTAATCCGGAGACCTGTGCTCGTTAACACATTCTTGAGTGACATTGTACAGGCTGGAAGCCATGGCTTGTTTGTTTGCAGATGGCACAGTGTTGTGTAATTGGGCTGATTCTGCACAAAAATGCAAGCTTAAAAGAAGACTGAAGGGAGCTTTGAGGGTGGGTCAGAAGCTCATGGGAATAGTACATCGCAGGCAATGAGGTTTAACAGTGTCTAGAGGTTAACATTTATTACAATCTGATAAATTGATGTGTCCAACCAGTGTGGGAATGGACAGCAGAGAAGTGCAGGATTATTGTGGGTATGAGAAGGTATGCAGGGAGAACAGTGGCATACTGAATAGACTGAATAGGTCTGGAAGTTATTTGTTTTCAAGCTCTATGTTTTGTTAAAAAAGTGAGCTCAGAATAGGTAGTTGTGTTTTCTCTGTACATAAAATCTGTGCTACGAAACATTGGGACCGATTCAAAAAAGTACATTTACATGTGAAAATCTATGCACTCATAATGGTATATCTACTCGTATGCATACATTAGGGAATACAAGCTCTTCGCGAAATAAGTTTCTATTTCTCTTAACTTTAGTAGGTGTATGTCTCTCGACCTACATGTACAAATGAAAACGAGGGAGAGGACTGACATATGCCTTAAATTATTACTACGAGGAACATTACAGTGGTAAAATATGTGCATATTTACCAGCTCGGCATATGCAAATTAATATACATATCCTGTGTTTAAATCTTCGTAGAAGGAAAGAGATAACAAGTCACACCTGGCTTCAATTACTTACACCAACGACAAATCACAATTTCAACTACATTGCTGCATCCCACACCCAGACCTCTACTCACGTTCCACCTGTGTGTGATTTGGAGCCATGCGCTGCCTGAACTGGCAAAATGTAGACCATCTCACTCCACAGGAGTTGAAACTGCTCTAAGGTGGAGACATGCAGTGTGGTAAATTATGTAGGTTACCACTGTGGTGAACTGTATGGTCTGTCTCAACACACCCTCATGTGACAAGATTTCAGGTGAATAGGGAGAATGCATAAGAGATGGACACACTTACCATGGGGACAACAATGAAAAAGGCAGGATGAGAGGAGGTGATTGAAGGAGGTCTGACAAATGCAAGTGGCAACTGTATACCATGGCTGTGGACCTAGATCACATCTGCATCTCTCACTGTGGACTAGCATTTCATCACTGGTTATACGACATGTCTGTTATAGAGACAGCCATCACCAGGCCATGAAAGGTTTATGCAGCACTAACCATTTCAGTGCATCACGCTTTCCTATAAATGCCACTGTGTCCACACAGCATATGTCATACACATGCAAACGTAACACCCTCTTAACCTTCTACAAATCTACTGAAAAGTAGCAAATGAACAAGTCGACCTTTCTTCTTCTAGCTCCCCAAGATGTACCATTGCACATAGAGGAAGCAGCAGCACCACCATATATGTGGCAAGGGAACAAAAAGGAATGGCACTACAACGAATAACCATTACCTAGTCAGGCATGTGTCAAATCAATATTTTTTTCTAACCACAGAGTAGAAATAAGAGCAAAATATGTGGTTCAATGGCACAATGTTTCACAAGAATCCCAGTTTGCCTATGCACATCCTACACTGAGCTACCACAGATTGGCCAACACAAAACCATCCCAACATATATTCATATTAATTATCTGACTGACCCCGTTGCAGTCCTGGTGTTGGCAGACTTCTGGACTACAAGTCTCTAGGCAAAAAAGACAAGGCTGTGGATACTTGTGACAGCTATGGACAACTCCCTCACTCCCAACAATCACCCGGCAGGTACACCGGATGAATCCCCTGTTCCACCTGAACTCCTGTGTGTTAACAGGCAGGTTTTTCCATGTGAGCAGTGAGTCTCTGCTATGTGTTGCATACACCTAGATGCCAACCCTCAATTCTGTTTGAAACCACATGCCCAAGTGTGACAGTCACAGGTGTGGGGGGTTCGCTCGTCTCCCTTACCATTGCTCCACACATCTCTGGCCCTCAATACTGCAAATGTCTATCAATGCTGTGCAAGAAAGGTCAAGCAACCTAAGGTGTGTAAATAAAATAAATAACGTTTTAATCGTACAACACTCTCAATCGTGCAATATTGCTTTCTCAGTCTCATATTCACGTATTTACAAATGTATGAACATATCTGTCTCTTAGGTGTACTCTCTTGCTCAACTGCCATAATCTTATAATTTTATGATACAGGGATTATCTTGACTCCCTGTATGACTGGCCTCCATTTAACCCACCAGCTTCAAACCCATTGCTGAAGATCATGCTGTGAGACGGCAATTACACATCATGCGTTTGAGTGTCTATGGGGGCAAAACGAGATCTTGCAGCGCTGTAAAGAGACCAGTGCAGAAGACTGTGGCCCTATGTAGACTTTGGCAGACGGGTTGCTCCCTAGCAATCATGACGGATTGACCGTCTGTCACGCTTGTGAGGAGTAAACATTCCGCCCAACTCTAAATCAGGTCGCAAGTCTCCAGTGGTATTTGCCATAAATGTAATTTTGATAGCTTCTCCTCTAAGTAACGTTGCTTATTGATTACACTGCAGTTCAAACAAATATCCCCTCTGATAAATAATACATGCTTTAGTGAAACAAGTTCCATATTGCCGTGCAGGAAATGCATCTAAAATGCCAATCTCCAGAGCAACCAGACAGAATGTACCCCAGGCAAAAATGTTACCTCATGCACTGCCCTTTCTGCAAGAGGACCGCAAAAAGTGCTGAAGAAGCATCTATTTTCACAAAGTAACTCCCTAATGTAAACCTATGTGGGAGGGATATACCTTGACCCTATTCTAATCAAAAACTAAACCAAAAGGCAAAAGAGCAATCTAGGGACGTGCATTTAATGTATCCATTCAAACGAATTATAGTTATGTTTCACCTCTCTTCCCATATCAAGCCCTCAACCTAAATCATCTGGTTGATTTATCAACTCTTGTGTCAATGTATGCACCAAGTTTAAAAAGTATGTTCAGTACTTTAAGTGGAAGGGCTACCAGGAATAAATAAAGATAAAATTAATTATACCATAGGCATGTTTGACTTTATAGCGCCTTCTCAATGCCTACACGTGCAACAAGGTTTTCATGCACGCACGCACATAGCGCAAATGTTGCATTTCACATGCATTGGGGCTCTGCAAAGCAAAGCTCCCTTTCAGTTGGAGCAGAACAGACATTAAGCGACTGACGGCCTTGAAAAAACTCGTTTCCAACTTACATTCCCTCGAGGTTATGCACATAAAGTTGCTCTTAGTACAGGGTCAGTGTGATGAAATTCATTTGTTGAGTCTCTTTGGTGCCAACAATCTGATCTCTCAGATAGCAGTACTTTTTCAGAAATGTCCAGTCTCTTGAAAACACATACAGGCCTGCTTGTGTGTCACGCACAGAGCAAGAATACAGATGGAGCTTTAAAAATAAACTGCACACAACATCCACCTCTTTTGAGGAGAATTGATATACTTCAGCCTTTATGCCTAGAAAACCGAGGAAATTAATATTTTGTCACCCAGTATTTCTATTTGTGCACCTACATTTTCCATCATCATCAAGTGATTAATTTGGCACAGTGCTAAATCTCCAATAACGTGTTCTGGTTCTGTCGATGCTATTTTTGTGATGGAAAAGGCCTCTGCATGGTAACAGACATGCACCCATGCTCTGAGTTGCGTTCACCGTCATATACTGGGAACAGGGATCCCTAATGCTGATTTAAGTTGTCATAGGCAAACACAGATCATGGGTGTACACCGTGACGTAGGCCTGCCTCACAGATTGTGGTCTTGTTGTACCAGGCAGGGCGCCCAAACTGTTATCCTCATAGTGTTGAAAGGCTACTGCCTTTACCAGAAGTTAATCAGGACAAGTGCAGTGGTGGCAACATACCACGTAGTGATCAGTAGGAGTGAACAGGTCCTTTTCAACCTGTGTCACTGGAGTGAGGCCACAGGCTCACTCATTCAAAGTTCCTCTGCTGTGCACTTAACTTATCCCTTGGCCAACATTGGGTTGTTGGGAAGTGCTCTGCAGCGTGTGGGTGGTGTACATGTGCTGGGTGTATGTGCGCCTGGGAAGGGTACAATAAAGGGACAATGCAGTACCATGCAGTGTGCTAGGCATATGTATACCTATAAGTGGTACAGTACATGAAGGATATAGCAATGTGCAGTTTGTGCATGTTAAATCCATGTGCTGATTGTATGTGTGCCTGTGAATTGCAAAATACATGGCAGACTATGGGTCATATTCTGGGAGACCCAGGGCTTCATGGTGAAACATGAGGAGATAGAGGAATCACCCCATGCAGATTTTTGCATTGTTGCATTCATTTAAGCTGGGCGGGACACACTGGAGAAGAGAGAGACAACCTTCCCCTGTACACATCAAAGGGTGCTCTTTGATTCACAGAGAGGTCTCAAGGAACAGCCCTGGGCACACCAAAGGAAGGCAATGGGGCTGATAAGGGAGTCATAAAGAGTAGGGCCGAGGTCCTGGACTAACCTTCTGATACACATATCACTGTGGCTGGCATCCAGGTGTGAACTCTAGTCACTCCCATAGCCTGTGTTGTTGAACTATCAGCTTTGGAGTTACTCCTGCTGTGACAGACTGCTTTCAAGCAGAAGAGAGGGCAGAAAAATGGGCGCTTCAAATGAAACAGACACCAAATATAAACTTCAAAGACTCAGATGCTAAATCACACTTGGTGCCTTGAAATCACATTAGGTGTCTGGAAGTAGATCTTGAGACCCCAAAAATTGTCAACTGTCAAGCAGCCTTCAGGCTATTGAGGAGGAGAAGCTCTGCAAGACTCCTGCCTCTGGACAGGAAATGGGGCCATGGTCTGCTAGTCTCCCTTTGGTTGAGAGAACATCATCCAGGGCATCCAATACCACCTGCCCTGCAGCCTGGAGGGCTGCCAGAAAGTGAGCTGTAACCAGCTCTGTACCAATCGGGTTGGAGACCATGTACAGTGAAGGATCTGCAACCCTGTATTCCAGGAGGGGCCACCGTGGGCAGATTGCCACGTTGAGTGGATTGTAGCCCGTCCACGGTGAAGAGTCGGCAACCCTGTATGCCAGGAGGGATGCCCATGTGAGCATTTGTTGTGCCAATCAATTCATGCCCATGTACAGTGGAGATACAGTGACCCTGTAAGCTGGAGGGGGTCACCAGAACTAGCATGAAGTTTGACCTGGTCTGGAACATCACCGGAAGAGTTAGACCATCGTAGGAACCCCTACACAACTACACCAGGATGAGGGATTTGCATCACCTCCCCCACCCCACAGTGAGACCGACCAAAGACTTACTCTGCAAGGAGGAGCTGTGAGGAGCCTCCAGTTGGTGCAGGTGCACAACCACTTGTGAGGGCCTTGGGATCATTGAGTGCAGCCCACCTGGGCCGCATGCTGTGAACTCACCTGAACCAACTGCTGCCACTACAGCACCCAACGAAGGGGGTACACTCAGAAACTCTGGCTGTTCCGATCCTGCAGGCATGGGTAAGACTGATTTCAAGCCATGTCGGCCCGAGGGGAATTTGCTTGCTAGAATAGGGCCTCTGTGCTGGAACACTTTTGTCATTACAATAGAGTTGAGGTGGACTCTTGAGACGTTGACTACTAGTGGGGCTTACCCTATTCGTTGCCAATAATGAATGAGAAATAACCAATATCGCTAGAGCGAGGAGTCATTGAGACATTGGGACCTGTGCATGAAACACTAGCACCCCAACCTCATGGAGACTGTATAGTTGCTTGTCAATGTCCTATTTCCCTTTTTGCTGTTAGCAGTAAAAAATAAAATACTTCCTTTGCAATAAAAGTGAGTATTTGGCTGGACAATAATTTATTGCTGCTACTGCATGTATTTAGACCCCTTGTATCCACCTTCCTACCCCCACGCCCCAAGAGTCCCTTGGACTGCTCGGACCACCTTACTACCGAGAGTCAAGTGCTGAAGGGATATGTGGCCCAATTGTTCAGCATCCATAGTAGGTCTGGACCTGGGACATAGGAGTAAAAAGCCTCAACCCCTACAGTTTAGCTCAGCACTCCTGCTTACCCCACATCCCTCTGAAATGTGTTCTGAGAGCTAGCATTGCTAGTCCATGTTCAGTACTAATCAACCCATCTCCATTACAGAACACTTCCTGCTTCCTTAAGACAGGCATGAAAATATAACATTCTAAGAAGTCTCCAGGGAAAAGTAGGGAAGTGGGACTGTGTCAGGGAAGACTGACTAAAAGTAATGAAGATCACCAGTAAGTAATTGTGTCATAACAACATATCCCTTCTTTCCTGTTTTAGTTCTTAAGGCTTGAGGATATACTAACCTTTAACAACTGGTATAGCCTGAGGCAGAAGGGCTATAAGGCTATTAGAACATTCCACCCACTAAGGGTAGAATGTTCTAAATTAAAAATGGAGAAAAAAAAAGACAAACATTGGAATGTTGGAGTGCTGGGCTTATACCAGCCATTTTAAGCCCAGAGCTACTCCATTGTCTTCAATGGAGCTCCCAACATTCCAATGTTCTAATAACCTTTCAAATACAATATTTGTAAATGACTAAGAAGTAGCTTTCAGTATTGCTGATTCAATTTTAATGAAGTAACCATCATTCATTATGGTGCATGAAAGCACACCTTTTGAAAGGCTGCAGGATGAATCAGCTGCAATACCTGATCTGTAATGGTTAATAAAAGTGTTGTGAGAAAGTGATGCAATAGATATACAGATTTTAGACAGAGAAACGCAGTGAGCCTCTGCCCATAATGTTGCTACTCCTCTTCTTGATCTACCCTGTAAACCTAAGGAGACTCTGTTAACTAGAGATTATTAAACAGGAACAAAAGCAAGTTTAACCCACCTGCTTATTTTAGTTGTGAATGGTTTCTTATCTTTGCCAACTGCCTATAAAATGCCACTAATAATTAGGATTGGGCAGAAAACTACGCTACGCTCGCGGAGTGTGCGTAGTTTGTGCAACTACGCGCTACGCGAATCGCACGTAGCACAGTGCAAAAACGCGTAGCGGGCATTTTGTGCTCGCTCGCGGTCCTCAACGTCAAGTTGGCGACCGCGAGCGAGCAAAATCAATATCCCGGCGAGACTTTTTCCTCGTTCGTGATCGGCAACATCAAGTTGCCGATCGCGAGCGTGGAAAATAAACCTCCCGGCGAGATTCTCAACGCGGGGAGGTCAGGTTTCTCATTGCGAGTGGTCGCATATGCTCGCGACCGCTCGCGATGAGGAACTACCAGTCCGTGTTGAGAAAGCTGCCGCTCGAGTACAAATCTACTCGAGCGGCAGAAAACGACCGCTTGCACTGTGCATGATGCCGTTCGCAATGATTGCACAGTGCGGACAAGCATCCGGCACTGTGCAATCATTGCGAACAACATTTCCCTACCGCACTACGCAGTTTGCGAACTACGCCCAGGGTTACTAATAATGTCATAAAGTCCTAAAGAATTCTGTCCTTTTACATACATTTCTAGAGCTCTCTTAACATCTGACTTGTACAAACATTCTTCATTCTCATTCTGTGAACCTAGAATAGAACTGGAAGAATAATGTGAATGTGTCTTGGAAATAAACAATTGGCCAGTTATTAAGGTTACACCATCAGAAAGCAATCTAAAATATGGCTCATCTATAATGAGGTAACCTACTTCACCCAAATCACCTAGATGATGTTATTGATAACAAAAAAAGATATCTAATTCAAAAAGTTAACATTTCTAGCTAATTCTTCAACTAAGATTAAAAGATTTGTGTTCTGAGGGATTGAGTTTATGGGTACAGATAGACCTTTCAAGAAAACATCTCTAGGAAACTCTAGAACCTGGCATGGGTCATAAAATAGTGGCTGCAAACCCCTTGTAATACAACAGGTATGTTTTTTAAAAAATGTTCAAATGTCATGACTAGGATTCCCTTGATGTAGGCTGTCTGCTCCCTTGAATAACCCAGACACTCCACCTGAACATCACAATTTCATGCTAAGCTAATCTCTGAATGTGTTCAGACCTGACTGGCAAGGTAACATCACCCACCTTCGAATGTTGGAGTTGACAAGGAGAGGAATCTGTTTTCCACTGATAAACAGGTTAGTAGTGGGCACCACATTCTCTTTGCCTGGAAAGGAGCCTTGAGGAGAATTCAAGTCCTAGTCCTCTCAGTCTTCTTGACCACCCTGTGGAGAAGGTGAATTGGAGGGCATGCATAAAGCAGGCCCCTTGGTCAATAGATCACCAATGTACCAATGCATCCACTGCCCTGGCCTCTACACATGAAGTCCAAATAATTGGAAGTAATGCAAGTAGATCTATCAAGGGTATTCTCCAAGTACTCATTATGGTTTCAAATACATTAGGAAGTTGTTGCTGATTCAATAATAACAGAAACTGGCAACTAAGTTGCTCTGTCACTACATCCTCTACTCCTGGGAGACAGAATACTTGCAAGGCTACTAGTTGTACCCATGCCCACATTCCAATGTCTTGAACTTTTGTGCAGTAAGCCTACAGTCTTTGTCCCACCCCGCTGGTTTAAATATGCCATGGCAACATGATTGCTCTGTGTATTAACATAAATTTGCAATGGATCAGAAGGGCAACCCCCTTGAAGGCTAGGTGGATGGCTGACAACTCTCTCAAGTTCGAAGAGAACCTCTGCTCCTTTTAGGGCCATATATCCTGAACAGTTTGAATTTCCAAACTGTCAGCCAGCCTATAACACTGAAACATGTAGTTATCACTATTGGATCTAGGGATACCTGAAGAGCAACTCTGCACAAATGATATTTGATCAACCACAAAACCATCTTTCCCCTTGGATTCTCTGACAGAGACATCAAGGATCTTTTATACTGGTGGGCTGGATCCAGGAAAGCGAATGTTAGAAATGGGGGTCTCTAGTTGGCAGAGCTAGGTACCTTTGTCCAAGTAGGGACCTTTCTTCCTAGTCAGGGTAAGGGGATACACATCTAAAATAACCCCTGATCTCCCCCTTGGTAGCTTGGCACGAGCAGAGAGGCTTATCTCAGAGGCAGTGTGTAAAGCATTTGTGCATGCACACAGTAACACAGGGAAAACACTACAAATGGACACCACACCAGTTTAGAAAAATAAGTAAAACTTTATCTAAAACAAACAAGACCAAAAACGACAAAAATCCAACATACAATTTAGTAAAAATAGTTAATGTGCAAAATAACCTTAAATTGCAGAAATAGCTGAAAAAACACAGTTCTCCCGAGTTGGTAGCTCTGTCCGGGGATACCTCAATGCTGAAAATGACAGAGTCTAACAATCCCAGCTGACCGCGTTGGTGCGGGGTCAGCTAATGTGAAGACAGACTCGAAAACAATACCTTTCTCGTTGCGGCCGACACATTGGTACGAGCCGGTCGGCGCAACCGTCACGGTTGCATTGCAAAAATGGAAGCAGTGCAGGGTGCGGTGTCCTCTCGATGCAGTGCAGGCAGCTGCTCGGTGACGATCATCCAGGTGGAGCCGGTGAGGCCAAGGTTTACGGTGCAAGGTGAGTCGGTGCTCGATGCAGTGCTGGCAGGCTGCCGTGCAGGCGACGGTCGGGCAGCGACAGAGTCGGGGAAGTCTGTGCAGCGTGTAGCGAATCGGTGCGGAGTGCAGTGCCCACAGGACGCTGTGCAAGCAGCGGCTCGTTGACGGAGTCGGTGAGACCAGGGTTGCGTTCCAAACGAGGAGGTGCTCTCTGCGGTGCCTTCAGGACACGGAATCCTACGCCAGACTTGGTGACAGAGTCGGTTGCCCTTTTCTTCTGCGACAGTGCCCAGAAGGACAGTGAGGTCTTTGCTGTTCCTGAGACCTCTTGAAAGGGGGTAAGCTCCACTTCAAGATCTTGGAGACACTTTGCAAGCAGGATACACACACAGTTCCTCTCCTTGGCATAAACAGCCACTGCAGGCCAACCCCAGAGAGCAAACAGCAAAGGAGACAGTACTCCTCCTCCAGTTTCTCCCAGCGCTTCTCCTTGGCAGAGGTTCCTCTTGATTTCCAGAAGTACTCTAAAGTTCTGGGGTCTGGGCCCCAATATTTATACAGCAAAATCCTTTGTTCTCTAGTGGCAGAGAAGCCCTGTGCCCAGCCAAAACCAGTTTTGTCCTCTCTGGTGCAGCTTCCTGGCAGGAGGTGGAGACAGCATTGTCCTTCGCAGACCAGGCCCATTCAGGTGTGAAGGAAATCTCCTCCCCCTACTCTGTATGCAGCCCAGCTCTATTCAGCCCAGCCCTGACTCACCCTGGAAAGGCAGGACACACCTCAACCCCCCAAGTGGCTGTCTGAATAGAATGTACATCCCCAGCCCCTGCCACTCCAGAACCAGACAGTCAATACACAACCTAGCAGAGGCACACTGGATGGTTAGGTAAGAAAATACCTACTTTCTAAAATTGGTATTTTCAAACCCAGAATGTAAAAATCACCCTCACGAAAAGATGCATTTTAACATGCTGAGTTCAGGCATACTAAACTTTATTTTCCTATGTTGTTCCCATGGGCAGTTATGCTTATAATATGTTATAAGCAAACTCCCCATTCTATCCTGTGGGGACAGATAGCCTTACAATAGTGAAAAATGATTTTGGCAGTATTTCACTATCAGGACATGCCACACACATCAGGGCATGTCCTACCTTTTACATACACCACACCCTGCCCACAGGGGTACCTTGGGCCTACCTTAGGGGTGACTACCATGTAAGAAAAGTGAAGGTTAGGGCCTTGCAAGTAGGTGCACTAGCCAAGTCGACATTGCAGTACCAGACTGCCCACAGGCTCTGCAGTGGCAGGCCTGAGCCCTTGTTGCAAAGCTGCTTGTGTAGGTGGCACAATCAGTACTGCAAGCCTACTAGCAGGATTTGATTTTCAGGCTCTGAGCACACACAGTGCACTGTACTTGGGACTGACTAGTAAATCAAATATGCCAATCATTGAATCACGAATCCATAACAACAATTTACAAAGGGAGCACTTGCGCTTTTTTGGGGGGGGAAGTTTTATATAGCGCGAACTTGGCCTGAAGGTATCAGGTATCAGAGCACTTTGCATGAGCACCAGTTGCGTTACAGACGGACACATTCATTTTTGTTAGGCATTTTGGCACTGAACATCAGTGGCAAAGTGCCCAAAGCATCTAGACCAGCAAAAACGAAGTCCAACACACAGAAAAATAACAGGAGGCAAAGGCAAAAATACAGGGGAAACCCACGCCAATGATGCCAGGTCTAACACGTGTCCCCTCCAGCTGAAATGTGGGGAGAACTACCCACCCTCTTGGGAGTTCTCTTCACTAAGGCGGAAAAATCTGGACAGACCATCAACATTGGCGTGTTCTGTACCAGGGCGGTGTTTCACCGTGAAGTCCATCCTCTGTAGGGAAATGGACTACCTCAACAACTTTGGATTCTCACCCCTCATCTGTATCAACCATCTGAGGGGCCTGTGGTTTGTCTGAACCCAGAAGTGAGTCCCAAACAAGTAGGGCCTCAGCTTCTTCAGCGCCCAGACCACAGCAGAAGCCTAACACTCAATCGCACTCCACCTCTGTTCCTGTGGAAGTAACCTCCTACTAATGAAGGCTACGGGTTGGTCTAAGCCCTCCTCATTTAGCTGTGAGAGCACAGCCCCCACACCATGCTCTGAACCATCTTTCTACACCACAAATTCCTGTGAGAAGTTGGGTGCCTTGGTGCTATGTGCCGTGCACATGGCAGATTTCAGGGCATCAAAAGCTTTTTGGCGGGCGTCAATCCAGTTCACCTTCCTGGGCTGCTTCCTGGAAGTTAGCTTTGTCAAGGGGGCAACAATGGAGCCATAACCCTTGACAAATCTCCTGTAATACTCAGTGAGTCCTAAGAAGGCCCTCACCTCTGTCTGAGTCTTGGGGGGTGTTGGACTTGGCCCTTTCTGTAGGGTCATCCCTGAACTTTTTGCTTTCTTCCTGGTATTTTTTCTGACCTGGTGTTGGTGGTTTTAGGACTCTGTGCACTTTATCACTGCTGGCCAGTGTAAAGTGCACGTGCTCTCTATGGTAAACGTGGTAAGATTGGTCTACACCTGTTTGGCGTATTTAATTTACCTATCAGTCCCCTGTAAAGTAGTATCTCATATACCCGGGGCCAGTAAATTAAATGCTACTGGTGGCCCGATTGGCCCTGGGTGTATATAATCCCTGTAAAGTAATACCTAGTGCCAGATGGCACAGTGTATATATGTGATTGTGTTCTAATGTGTTTTATGAGTAATACAAAGGCTATTTTTTTTATATAACCTTGTGTGGAGTTTCTTTTGTGGTGTGCCTAGTGTGTCACTGCTGTGTGAGTGTGTTGCGCAAATGCTTTACACATTGTCTTTGGGATAAGCCTGACTGCTCTGCCAAGCTACCAAAGGGATGAGCAGGGGTTATCTTCAGCGTGTAACTCCCCTACCCTGACTAGAGTGGTGGTTTCTGCCTGGCTTAGGCGCTAGCCCTAGCCAACCAGAAATCCCATTGCTAACATTGGTTATCAGCAGTGAGGATAGGACTTGCGTTTGCGCAGTACCACAGTGACGCATGGTTGCACTACAAACTCTGCATTTAGACAAAATCACGTTTGGGGATTTCCCCTGATGTTTTTAAATTTCTCCTCAAAAGTGTCATTTTTGAGTTGTGTACACCTGTTGCAGCTCTTACACCTAGGTCTCCCGTGTTGCACTTGTGTCTTAGTGCCTTGCCAAAATAGAATCTGCCTTTCTGTATCGGGATCTGTTCAAATACAGTAGGGGGGTGTTGAGTGGGTCAAACACCCAGCTAAGCCTTCAGAAAGTCCTGCTTCAATGGCAAGAGGATGTATGGAAACGTGAGTACTATGAGAGGAAGGGTTCCCAGTCCGCACACCAAAAGGGTGGTGGGTCTGAGGGTGGCCCTGAAGAGTCTGCACAGGAGGAAGAAAATGACAGGGCAGGGACGCCAGTAGATAGTGAGGACCCCGTAGAGTGGGAGTCCCTTGCTGGGTCCTGTGCCGGGGGCAGTGCCCCATCCCTTTCCCTGTCCTCCGAGGAGTGGGTGGATAGGAGGGAAGAAAGGGAGCATAGGCTGGCTTTGGAAAGGCTCAGATTAGAGCATGCCAAGGAGATTGCGCAGCTGGGTGTGGAAGAGAAAAAGGCCTTGTTGGCTCAGGAGTTGAGTCTCAAGGAGTTGGTCCTTGAAGAGAAAAAGGCTGAGGTTGAGAGAGCCTTAGTTCAGGAGAGGATGGTGGAGGCAGAGAGGGCCTTCGCCAGAGAAAAGCTAGCTCTTGAGGATATGTCCCCTGAGTGTAGTTTTAGTGGTCTGGATTCACCAGTGAGGGTGGGGTCCAGTGGTGGCAGCAAAGGGGAGTCCAGTGTAGGAAGTCCCACTCCTAGATCCCAGAACATGGTACCTAGTTCCCAGGAAGAGGCTGTCACACCTGAAGGGTATAGGTTGAGGTTCAGGGGCAGTATGAAACTGTCTCACCAGTCTTGGGGGGAGTTTGTGGATGAGTGTTGTGATGCACTGGAAGGTTGGTTGATGGGTAGCACGGCAAACAATTTTGAAGGGCTGTTCAATCTGATTGTCAGAGAGCACATTTTCCATTGTTGTTTTCCAGGGTTATGCCAACACCTGTTGGAGTGTGAGTTCTCTGATCCCAGGGAGCTGGCATGGGAGGCAGACCTCTGGGTGAGTGCCAGAGGGTCTGAGAAGGCATTTGGGAGTGATCCTAAGAGGAGTGGCTCAGGTATTTCCCAGCCGAGGGTGGTGGGAAAGGTTCTTAGATGCCCAGATAGTTCCCGGTGTAGTGGGAGGGGTGTAGGGACTCACGTCCTATCTCCGCGGAGGAGTGAGAATGGGAAGCGTCCCAAGGTGCCCAAAACCCAGTCTCAGGGCCTGGGGGGTTCCTTCGGGGAACACCAGGTGGGGAGCCTAGGTTGTACTAGTAGGCCATCCATTGAGGGGGATCTCCTAGTGTCAGGAGAACTTGGAGTGTCTGTAAGCGGAGCTCCATTAGTTCTGGTGTCTGGCGGTGCCGCTCCTGAGTGGAGGGTGCAGGAGTCCAGATGGAGGGGTGAGAGGGGGAGACAGTCCCTAGTGGGAGAACCAGTGGGTCAGGGGCCAGCCTTAAGGGCTGAGCCTTCTAGGAGTGACCATGGTGACACCACTTCTGTCCTGGGGGGTCTTCGCACACTGTCAGATGGACAGGGGTCGGAAGATCCATGCCAGGCAGACTGTCACGCAACACATGAGGGATGTGTTACCCTTGGGGGGGGCCTGCATGCTCCCCCGGAAGTCCTGGTGTGCCAGGCAAGTGTTCAGCTGCAGGGTGTAGTTCCTGGGTTGGGAGGCCAGGTTCAGGTTCTGCCTGACCTGGAGGGAAGGACATCTGTAACCAGTGTCCCTACTGTTTTGTCTTCTGGGGGTCCCGCTCCAGGTGGGAGGGTGCAGAACTCTGGAAGGGGGTGCGGAGGGAGGGAGTCCTCGCCTCTGGCCCCGGTTCAACCTGAGGGTTTAGAACCTAGGTTGGGAGACCAGTTGCAGGAGAGAGGTCCTGAACTGGTGGAAGAATTGTGTGGGAGGGCTGATTCCAGCGTCCTGACAGTCTTTGGTTCTGAGGGTGCCTCTCCTAGGAGGAGAGTGCGGAACCCCAAAAGGAGAGGTAGGGGGAGGAGAGCCTCGCCCGTGACCTCTGGTCAGCCTGAGGGTGCAGACCCTGGGTTGGAGGATCAGTGGCAGTATAGGACTGTACTTATGAGAGGTAGAGTGAAGAATGGGTAATATGTGCCTGGGGCTACCGCCCCTCACTCTGTGGGATGGTAAGGACCAGAGACATCTGGATGGCCTAGGGCCTGGTCCTGGCCGCGGACAACTAGGGAGACCCAGTGGGGTAGCTTAGTTGGTCCTGGGAGCTTTGACAGAGGGAACTACATGGGTTCAGATTGGCGTAGAACTGGAGTGTGCCCCTGCAGTTGCGGGCCCGCATCAATGTTCTATTGCCCCAAGTAGGGAAGCCCATCAAGGTATTGATTGGTCTACCCTGGCTTTAGGCTGGAAGGGGGTTGTGTTGGACTTGGCCCTTTTTGCAGGGTCATCCCTGAACTTTTTGCCTTCCTCCTGGTATTTTGTCTGACCTGGTGTTGGTGGTTTTAGGACTTAGGGCACGTTATCACTGCTGTCCAGTGTAAAGTGCATGTGCTCTCTATGGTAAACGTGGTAAGATTGGTCTACACCTGTTTGGCGTATTTAATTTACCTATCAATCTCCTGTAAAGTGGTATCTCATATACCCAGGGCCAGTAAATTAAATGCTACTGGTGGCCCGATTGGCCATGGGTGTATATAATCCCTGTAAAGTAATACCTAGTGCCAGGTGGCACAGTGTATATATGTGATTGTGTTCTAATGTGTTTTATGAGTAATACAAAGGCTATTTTTTATATAACCTTGTGTGGAGTTTCTTTTGTGGTGTGCCTAGTGTGTCACTGCTTTGTGAGTGTGTTGCGCAAACGCTTTACACATTGCCTCTGGGATAAGCCTGACTGCTCTGCCAAGCTACCAAGGTGGTGAGCAGGGGTTATCTTCAGCATTTAACTCCCTTGCTGTGACTAGAGTGGCGGTTTCTGCCTGGCTAAGGCGCTAGCCCTAGCAAACCTGAAATCCCATTTCTAACAGGGGGTTCCCAAGCCAGAAAGGTATCAATCTTGGGCTGTAGGGGTGCCACCTGGCTGCTGCCTACCTGGTGTCCCAAGTACACCACTGAACCTTGCTCGATCTGGCACTTGCTTGCCTTGATCGTGAGGCCTGCCCTCTGCAGTGCCTTCAACACTTCCTAGAGGTGGTGCAGATGTTCCTCCCAAGTGGCACTGAACACTGCGATGACATCCGGGTACGTGGCACTGAAATCCTACAGTCCAGCCAACACCTGGTTGACCAACCTCTGAAAGGTGGCAGGGGCATTGTTCAAACCAAAGGGCATCACTCAGAATTGGTAGTGCCCCTCTGGCATTGGAAATGCTGACCTCTCCTTTGCCCCATCAGTTAAGGGAATCTGCCAGTACCCAGATGTTAAGTCAAACGTACTGGGTAACTGGGCAGTTCCCAACCAATCTATGGGCTCATCAGCTCGGGGGATGGGGTGTGCATCAGTCCTGGTGACTGAATTGAGCCCTCGGTAACCCACACAGAACTGGAGTTCTGACGTGGCAGTGGGTGCGGCAGCCTTTGGGACCTGGACCACTGGGCTGGCCCAAGGGCTGTTAGAGGGCTCAATCACCCTTATCTCTAACATCTTGGAGACTTCCTCCTTGGTGCAAGCTTTGACCCTGTCAGTCACTCTGTAAATGTTATGCTTCACAGGAGGACTGTCCCCAGTGTCCACATCATGGACACACCACTGAGTGACACCAGGGGTCAGGGAGAATAGAGCAGCAATCTGTCCCAACAGTTGGAGTCAGTCACTCTGCTGTTCAGGAGTCAGGGCAGAGGGGAGGGTTACACCTTCCACTGACCCATCGCGCTCCTTGGCAGACAGGAGTTCAGGAAAAGGCTCAGTCTCCTCCTCCATTCCAGCATCTGTCGCTAGGAGCATGCCCACTTCGGTCCTCTCCAAGTGGGGCTTAAGGCGGTTCACATGCAGGACCCCTAAAGGGTTCCTTGGAGATGGCAAGTCCACCAGATAGGTGACTTTACTCTTGCACTCCACCACCTCAAATGGCCCAGTCCACTTATCCTGGAGCATCCAAGGCTCCACTGGGTCCATGACCCACACTTTTTGACCATGCTGAAACTCGATCAGAGTGGCATTCTAATCATACCACTGTTTCATCTCTTCCTGGCTGGCTTTCAGATTTGCCTGAGCGAGTTGCCTGAAGCGCTTAGTCTGGTTCCTGAAGGCCAGCATGTAGCTATATGCATCCTGGGAAGGTTTGCTGGGAGCTTTCTCCCAGCCTTCTTTGACCAGACTCAGAGGCCCCTTTACAGGATGCCCATACAGGAGTTCAAAGGGGCTGAACCCTAAGGACTTCTGCGGTACCTCCCTGTAAGCAAACAACAGGCATGGCAAGAGGATATCCCACTTACGCCTCATGGGTTCACCAAGACCCATACATGCTCTTCAGGGTCTGGTTGAATCTTTCAACCAGCCCATTACCATGGAGGTGGTAAGGAGTGGTGAACTTGTAGGTAACACTGCTCTCCTGCCACAGGAACTTCATATAATTGGATATGAAGTTGTTACCCCAGTCAGACACCACCTCTCTGGGGAATCCCACATGGGAGAAAATCCCCATAAATGCTCGACCCACCATGGGGGCCGTCACAGTCCAGAGAGGGATGGCTTCTGGGTACCGCGTGGCATGGTCCACCAAGACCAGGATGAACCTGTTGCCCATGGCTGTCTTGGGATCCAGAGGCCCCACAATGTCAATACCCACCCTCTCAAAGGGGGTGCTGACTACAGGGAAAGGTTGGAGAGGAGCCTTGCACTTCCTCCCACTCTAACCACTTGCCTGGCAAGTCTGGCAAGACCTACCATGAGTGTCAGAGTTCTTACGCATTTGGGGCAGGTAAAAGTGGGTGACAAGCCTTTCAAAGGTCTTGTCTTGCCCCAAATGCCCTGCCAATGGCACATCATGAGCCAGACCCAGTAGGAGGGGCTGAAGCACTGGGGTACTACCAGCACATGGGCTGACCCAGGCTCAGCAACCTTAGGCTCATTATACAGGAGACCATTCTCCCAGTAGATCCAATGTGATCCAGACTGATCACCTGCGGCCTGGTTTGCAGCCTGCTGCCGCAAACCAGCAAGAGAAGGGCATTTATGCTGCTCCTGGCAGAATTCCTCCCTGGAGGGGCCCCCTTCCTGCTGCCAATGGGTCAGCTCAGGCAGGTCCCCCAGTTCGGCCGCTTGCTCCCCTGTAGGCTCCAGGGCGTCCCCCTCAAGGTTTGCCTCCTTCTGGACCCTGGGAACTTTGGGGGCCGGTTTCCCATGCCCCCTGCCTCTTCTCTTTCTGGAAGGCACCTGGGCCACTGTTTCAGGCTCTAGGTCCTCTTGATTGCCCTAACCGGCTGCCATAGACTAGGTGGTCACACACGCCCATTCCGCCAGACCCAACATCTCCAAATGAGACTTCCACTCCACCTTCTCCCAAGGGGAACTCTCCAAATCATTGCCTAGCAGACAGTCAACAGGCATGGCTGGCCTCACAGCTACTCTCAAGTTACCTGAGACCCCCGCCCCCACTCAAAGGGAACCTGTGCCACGTTTCAAAGGCACTCAGAGTTGTCAGCTACAACTACTGGGTAGAATGTGTTGGGGACCACCTGCTCCTCAGACACTAGCCGACCACTGACAGCTGTCACACTGGCTCCAGTGTCTGTCAGAGCTTCCACACTATGGCCACTGATGGTCACCCACTGCCGGTACTTCTTAGTGTTATCAGGCAGATGAGCTCCTGGGACCATCTCACTGTCTCCTAAAGAGACCAGGGTAAATTCTGCGGACCCCCACCCCTCTTGGGCACTCGACTCCTCCCTCAAGGCTACACTAGCCATCTCCTGGGGCGGTGCACCAGTGGGCGCAGAGGTAATCTTTTTGGGACACCTAGAGTCCCCCTGGAAGTAACCCACCTGACCACAACCATAACATGCCCTGGGGCCCTTCTGACCAGGCTTACCTGTGGGGAATCATGGCTTCTTTTCAGTGGGACGCTGGGAACCTTTCCCTTGGTTCCCTTGGGAATTACTTTGGGGCCCTTTTTGGAACTCCTTCTTTTTACAAGGGTAAATACTCTTTTGCTGGGGACCCTGCCCACCTTTGGTGAAGTCTCCCACATGACCTTTTTGGACCCTGGTACTGACCCAGCGGTCCGCCTCCATGGCAAGCTTCCTGGGGTCAGTCAGCCTACTGTCAATCAAGTGCTGGCATAGCTCTGGAAAACAATTATCTGACAAGTGCTCCCATGCAACCAAATCATAGAGCCCCTGAAAATCATTCACCTGGCTACCCTTCACCCATCCATCCAGCGCTCTGCAAAAATAGGACACATACTCCACCCAAGTGCTTGACTCCAGCTTCTTACAGGCCCTCAACTTCTGCCTGTATAGTTCTGGGGTCGACCTCAATCAATCAATCAGGCGTTTGTTAAGCGTGACTACTCACCCGTAAGGGTCTCAAGGCGCTGGGGGTAGGGGGGTGCAGGTTCCAGTCCATCAAGGAGGGGGTCTGTCGAAGAAACAGGTTTTGAGGTTTCTTGCGAAGATGGCAAGCAATGTTGTCTGTCGGAGGTGGAGCGGAAGGGCGTTCCAGGCTCTGGCCACGAGGAAGGAGAAGGAGCGGCCTCCCAATCTGGTCTTTCTGGTGCGGGGGACCACGGCGTAGGAGAGCTGGGCTGATCGTAGGGTCCTTTGAGGTGCGTGGAAATTGAGTCGGCTGTTCAGGTATGCTGGTCCGGTGTCGTGGAGGGCCTTGTGTGCGTGGGTGAGCATCTTGAAGGTGACTCTGACCTCGATGGGGAGCCAGTGGAGTGTGCGCAGGTGCTGGGAGATGTGGCAGTGTCTTGGCAGGTTGAGGACCAGTCTTGCGGTGGCGTTCTGGATGTTCTGTAGCTTGCGGGTGAGGTTTTTGTTTATTCTGGCGTAGAGTGCGTTGCCGTAGTCGAGTCTGCTGGTGACCAGGGCATGAGTGACGGTCTTTCTGTGTTCGAGTGGGATCCATTTGAAGGTCTTACGTAGGAGGCGGAGGGTGTGGAAGCAGGAGGACGAGACGGAGTTGATCTGGTGGTCCATTTTGAGCTCGGAGTCCAGGATGATTCCCAGGTTGCGTGCGTGGTCCGTGGGGGTGGGCGGGTTTCCGAGGGCGGGGGGCCTCGTTCCAGGCATCAGGGTTTGGGCCCATGATGAGTACTTCTGTGTTGTTGGTGTTTAGTTGTAGGCAGCTGTTTTTCATCCATTTGGCGACGGCTTCCATGCCTTCTCGAAAGTTGTGTCTGGCGGTGTTGGGTTCGTTGGATAGGGAGAGGATGAGGTGGGTGTCGTCTGCGTATGACACGATGTTGAGTCCGTAGGTTCTGACGATGGGGGCAAGTGGAGCCATGTAGACGTTGAAGAGCGTAGGGCTGAGGGAGGACCCCTGAGGGACTCTGCAGGTGGTTGGTGTAGGGTCCGAGAGGAAAGGGGGGAGTCTGACCCTCTGCGTTCTGCCGGAGAGGAAGGAGCGGATCCATTCGAGTGCCTTGTCCTGGATCCCTGCGTCGAGGAGTCTGCGTATTAGGGTAAGTCCATTTTTATATAGCGCAGCTACTCACCCTTACGGGTCTCAAGGCGCTGGGGGCCGTAGTGGAAATTAAGTGAGCTATTGCCCAGAGTCACATGGTGCTGAGCTGAGCTGCCACCGGAGCCGGGGATCGAACCGTGAACCCTGTGCTCCGAAGTCAGCTGCCCTGGCCGCTGCACCACACCTCTCCACTAGGTGCGGTGAGAGACTGTGTCGAACGCCGCTGAGAGGTCGAGGAGGATGAGAGCTACTGTTTCTCCTTTGCCCAGTAGGGTGCGGATGTCGTCTGTTGCGGCGAGGAAGGCGTTTTCCGTACTGTGGTTTTTTCTGAAGCCGGATTGGGAGGAGTCGAGGATGTTGTGCTCTTCGATGAATGTGGCAAGTTGGCTGTTGATGGCTTTCTCAATGACTTTCGCTGGGAACGGGTGCAGTGAGATGGGTCTGTAGTTTTTGAGGTTGGTGGGGTCCGCCGAGGGTTTCTTCAGGAGGGGGTTGACCTGGGCGTGTTTCCAGTCGTCGGGGAACGAGGCGGTCGCCAGGGAGCGGTTGATGGTGTGGCGGAGTATGGGTGCGATGGTGTCGGCGGCTCTGTTGAAGATGTGGTGGGGGCAGAGGTCCGTTGGGGCCCCGGAGTGGATTGACTTCATTGTCTTCAGTGTGTCTTCTGTGGTGAGGGCTGTCCAGTTGTCAATCGCTGGCTTCAGGGTGTCGGGGGTGGTTGGCGGGGGTTCAGTGTGTTGGTTGTCTTCGTCGAAGTTGTCGTAGATGCTCTTGATTTTGTGGTGAAAGAAGGTGCTGAGTTTGTCGCAGAGGTCTTGTGAGGGAGGAATGTCTGTCGATTCGCTGGTGGGTTGGGCGAACTCCTTGATGATGTTGAAGAGTTCTTTGCTGTTGTGTGCGTGTGTGGAGATTCTGTCTTCAATCGCTTTTTTCTTGTTTTTCTGATGAGTTGGTGGTGGGCGTTGGTAGCGGCTCTGAAGTTGTTGTGTGCTTCTGTGGATTTGGTGTTCCTCCAGGCCTTTTCGAGGCAGAGGCAAGTGCGTCTGGACTCTCGAAGTTCGGTGGTAAACCATCTGGCTTTCTTGGCGTGGGTGTTGTTGTTTTTCTTGAGGGGGGCACTGGTGTTGGTGCTGTCGGACATCCATCTGTGCAGGGTTCGGGCTGCGGTGTTGGGGTTATCGTTTCCCGTGATGGTTGGGGTGGAGTTGCTGAGTGAGGAGGTGAGCTGGTCGTCGGAGATTCTGGTCCAGTTTCTTCGTGGGAGCAGGTGCTGGTGTCTGTGGATGGTGTGTGTTCTGAAGGTGAAGTGGACGCATCGGTGGTCAGTCCACGGGAGTTCGGTGGTGTGGCTGAAGGTGATGGAGTTTCCTGTTGTGAAGAGGGGGTCGAGGGTGTGTCCTGCTGAGTGCGTTGGTTCGGTCACGATTTGGCGGAGTCCAATGTTGTGGAGGTTGCCCAGGAGGGATGTGGTGTTGGGGTCCAGTTGGTTGTTGAGGTGGAAGTTGAGGTCTCCCAGCAGGGTGTAGTTGGTGGATGCGATGGCATGCGGGGAGATGATGTCCGTGATGGAGTTAGTGAACGGTCCGCGTGGTCCAGGGGGTCGGTAGATGAGGGTTCTTCAGAGGGTGGTGGTAGGGCTGGTCAGTATCTTGAAGTGAAGGTGTTCCATCAGGTCTGTGGTTTCATCGGGGAGTCTGCTCAGGCGGAGGGTGGATTTGTGGACGATGGCGATTCCTCCTCCCGGGCGGGTGGGGCGGTCCTTCTTGGAGATCTTGTATCCTTGGGGAATGGCGATGTCAATGTCTGGCCCCGAGGTGATGTTGGTCCAGGTTTCGGTGAAGAACGCTACGTCTGGGGTGGTGCTGTCGAGGAGGTCCCAGATTTGTGTGGCGTGTTTGTGGAGGGATCGGACGTTGAGGAGGATGCATTGCAAGGTCTTCGGTACGGGTGTGTTCTTGCGGTCGGGTTGTGCTGGGTCCGTGTTCCTAGCGGTGCTGTAGGTTTGTCGGCAGTGGTGACAGCTGTAGGGTCCGTGGGTGTCGGCTGGTGAGGCTAGCATGCAGTTGTTGTTTCGGCCTGGGTTGAGTGCGTGGAGTGCTGCTGGGTCGTAGCGTTGGCAGTGCGGAGGTCCAGGGTTCCTGACGCTGGTCGCAGTCGGGTCGCGGACGGGCGCAGACAGCTGGGAGGTGGGAGCAGGGAGGGGAGCTGGATTGGGCCGGTCGCGCTGGTCGTGCTGGGGGAGGGGCCGCGGGGGCGGCTGGGAAAGCGGGCAGGAAAGGAAGGAAAAGGAGGAGAAAAGGAAAAAGGAAATAGAGCAGAAAGGAGCAGAAATGCAGAAAAGTGCAGAAAGGAGAAGAAAAAGAGGGTAGAAAAACGAGTGAAAAACGGAGCTAGAGAAAGGAGATAAAGGTCCACTAGACCACCAGGGATGAGGTGCAGGGAAACCTGCGGGTGGAGGAGGGCCTCGAGCACCAAACACTCGAGAGTGCAGGGGCAGGCCTCACTTAATGGTGGAGCTGCGAGGGAGGGGGAGCAATTTCACTGACAATGGGTCAGTGGTCTTGCTCGCCTGTCCCCGCAGCGGCCGCCATTAAGTAGGGGTCGGGGAGGGCTGGACAGCTGGGAGGCAGGAGCGGGGAGGGGAGCTGGATTGGGCCGGTCGCGCTGGTTGTGCTGGGGGGGAGAGGCCGCGGGGGCAGCAGCGGCAGGGAAAGCAGGCAGGAAAGGAGGAAAAAGGAGGAGTAAAGGAAAAAGGAAATAGAGCAGAAAGGAGCAGAAATGCAGAAAAGTGCAGAAAGGAGAAGAAAAAGAGGGTAGAAAAACGAGTGAAAAAACGAGTGAAAAACGAGTGAAAAAATGAGTGAAAAATGGAGCTAGAGAAAGGAGATAGAGGTCCACTGGACCACCAGGGATGAGGCGCAGGGAAAGCTGCGGGTGGAGGAGGGCCTCGAGCACCAAACACTCGAGAGTGCAGGGGCAGGCCTCACTTAATGGTGGAGCTGCGAGGGAGGGGGAGCAATTTCACTAACAATGGGTTCCTTCATGGGGACATAAGACATCTGATCCTTAGTAGGCAATGCTAGCAACGTTTTCCTCCCCTCAGTCAGGAAGTGGCTCCACAACCCCTCTCCCCAGTCTCTCTCAGGGACTCTGAAGGACCTCACTGCTACCTCATATGCTTTAAACCACTGACTAATGTCCTCATGCTTCATGAAATCCTCAATAACCTCCTTGGGGATGTATACCCTCCCTTCTCCAGGCACTGATGGTGCGCTGCCACCATGAAGATTGGACTCTATACTTTTTGCTTTCAGATCTCTGCTTTTCTAACTCCAATTTCTTACTCTCCATGTCACTATCCATCCCCAGCCTGAGCTTAACAAATTCCGTCTCATGCAACCTATTTCTTTCTCTGTCCTCCAACTCCTCTCGAGACAGACCTCTTGAAGAGACACTGCTGCCATCTTTGGAAGGTACCCCTCTTGGCAGATTCAACAGCCCCTCCTGCTGCCCATCCAAATTCTCTGCCTCCAACGGAGGCTCCTCATCTTGCCCACTGGCATTTCTGGATTCCAACCGGGCCCTCAGCGCCTTTTGGTATTCCTCCTTTCTGGTGAGTCCTTTCACAGAGATTTAGAATTTCTTGAAGATGGCTTCAAACTGAGACACAGTGTAGGTTTCCACCCTATCTTCTTCAAATTCAATATCAATAGATGCAATGGATGCAATGGATGCTGGCTTGGTCATGATGAAAAAATTGGCAGTTCTTAAGCTGCAGAAAATCCCAAAAGAAAAGTACAGTAATAGTATGTGGTTGCGTAATGGTCTGCACTATGCTAGTAGTGTACACCAATCACTGTATGTAAGGCACAAATGCAAGTCCAGATCCTCATCGCTGACCACCAATGTTAGAAATGGGGGTCTCTAGTTGGCAGAGGTAGGTACCTTTGTCCAAGTAGAGACCCTTCTTCCTAGTCAGGGTAAGGGGGATACACTAACTAACTAAATAACCCCTGCTCACCCCCTTGGTAGCTTGGCACGAGCAGACAGGCTTATCTCAGAGGCAGTGTGTAAAGCATTTGTGCATGCACACAGTAACAGAGTGAAAACACTACAAATGGACACCACACCAGTTTAGAAAAATAAGTAAAACTTTATCTAAACCAAACAAGACCAAAAATGACAAAACTCCAACATACAATCCTGTAAAAATAGTTACTGTGCAAAATACCCTTTAAATTGCTGAAATAGCTGAAAAACACAGTTCTCCCGTGTCAGTAGCTCCGTCTGGGGCTACCTCAATGCTGAAAATGACAGAGTCTAACAATCCCAGCTGACCACGTCGAAGCGGGGTCAGCTAAAGGGAAGACAGACTCGAAAACAGTACCTATCTCGTTGCGGCCGACACGTTGGTACGAGCTGGTCGGGCCAATCGTCGCGGTTGCGTTACAAAAATGGAAGCTGTGCAAGGTGCGGTGTCCTCTCGATGCGGTGCAGGCAGCGGCTCGGTGACGATCGTCCAGATGGCATTGGTGAGACCAAGGCTTATGGTGCAAGGTGAGGCGGTGCTCGATGCACAGGCTGCGGTGCAGGCGACGGAGCCAGTCGATATACTGGTCGGGCAGCGACGGAGTCGGTGACGTCTGTGCAGCGTGGAGCAAAGCGGAGTGCGGTGCCCACAGAATGCGGTGCAAGCAGTGGCTCGTTGACGGAGTCAGTGAGACCAGGGTTGCATTGCAAAATGAGGCGGTGCTCTCTGCTGTGCCTTCAGGACATGGAATCCTGCGACAGACTTGGAGACAGAGTCGGTTGCCCTTTTCTTCTGCGGCGACTGAAACCAGCGGTTCCAGAGACAGTGCCCAGAAGGACAGTGAGGTTTGTGCTGTTCCTGAGACCTCTTGAATAGGGGGCAAGCTCGACTTCAAGCCCTTGGAGACACTTCTCTCCTTGGCAGAAACAGCCACTGTAAGGCCAACCCCAGACAGCACACAGCAAAGGGGCAGTACTCCTCCTCCAGCTTCTCCCAGCTCTTTTCCTTGGCAGAGGTTCCTCTTGATTTCCAGAAGTAGTCTAAAGTTCTGGGGTCCGGGCCACAATATATATACAGCAAAATCCTTTGATCTCTAGTGGCAGAGAAGCCCTGTTCCCAGCCAAAACCAGTTCTGTCCTCTCTGGTGCAGCTTCCTGGAGGTGGAGACAGCATTGTCCTTGGCAGACCAGGCCCATTCAGGTGTGAAAGAAATCTCCTCCCCCTACTCTGAATGCAGCCGAGGTCTATTCAGCCCAGCCCTGACTCACCCTGGAAAGGCAGGATGCACCTCAACCCCCCAAATGGCTCTCTGAACAGAATGCACATCCCCAGCCCCTGCCACTCCAGAACCAGAAAGTCAATCCTCAACCTAGCAGAGGCACACTGGATGGTTAGGTAAGAAAATACCTACTTTCTAAAAGTGGTATTTTCAAACCCAGAATGTAAAAATACTTCAACTCTACATGATGTTGTAAAGAATATCATTCATAAAGTTTGCAATGTAATTGCCAAAAAGTAATTTTTCAGGATTCTTGGTTGAAAATATCCATTGGAAGACTTTAGTACACAGTTCCCACAGTCTTCACCAGATACTGAGTAATACCTTCCTTCTGATCCCATAGACAAGAAGGTGGAAGAAGTCCAAAATGAGGATATGCTGCAGCCAACTATGCATTTAGAGATGTTACCTATGCTGAATGTCCAACACAGAGACTAATAAAAGATTTTCAGACTTTATATGAGGGTCTTCAAAAGGCCAACGATTGTACAATCTTTCTCACCTCCATGGAACTGACAAAATGATTCTTGTCAGATAAAACATTTGACAGTTTGTTTGCAGGTGCTTCCGTATCACTACCATTAGTTCTGCAAGAAGAAACATTTGTTTAAGACCATAGAATTTAGAAGCATCTCAGATAGTTCTCATTCTCTTTCCAACTTTCAATGGACAGAAGCCTTTTGGTCCAGTGCTTCAAGGCTTAGTCAAAAGTTTAGATGAGGAAAAGAAACTATTGCAACCTTTTAAGCACCTAACACAGAAAACAGGATTGTTCTTAATTCCAAAGGGTCAGCATTTTCAGAGTCCTTCCTTTTGCATATGAACAAGTGGTTGGAGGGTCATCCCAGCAAAATAAGACGAGACCCACAACAGTTACTTTGCCTTCTCAACTACCGAAGGCATGAGTATGGCCAAGACCTTTCCCTCCCAGTAGGTGGTCACCTATTCTGGAATGCAGAACATTGGCATAATGGAGGTTCCTCAAGAGAAAAGAGGAAACGGTATATAATCAGTACTTTTTGCTATAAGGAAATCATTAGGCAACGCAGGGCTGATCCTATATCTAAAAGGAGTAGATCAATACTGAGGGCCTAATTCACAAAGGTAAGATTACATGTATGTGTAAGTTTCAGTTTTTCAGTATTCACAAAACTTCATTTTAATAGTAAGTATACAAGTACAAAGGCCTGTCCTATCTTTTCACAGGCAGAGTTCTCCCCCCTGACTGCGGAGTCTCCGCACTCATAAACCTACTATTAAACTGCAGTTTTAAATGGGGCTCATTTTTAAATAGAGATGATGTTATTCCTCGAAAAGAAAGGATAATGGCTCAGCAGAATGAGCTCCGGACCTTACAAGGCAAGGACTTTAGTACTGCGGAACAATTACTTTGAGTCCAGTTTTGCATGCCTGCAATGACAACATCAGTGTCTTGGGTAAGACTGCATCTAATGCCATTCATACGGTGCATGTTTGCTGTTAGACCTAGCATCATTGGCGCGTGTTTCCCTTGTATTTTTGCCTTTGCCTCCTGTTATTTTGCTGTGTGCTGGACTTCGTTTTTGCTGGTCTAGAGGCTTTGGGCACTTTGCCACTGCTGTTCAGTGCCAAAGTGCATGTGCTCCCTTTGTAAATTGTTGTTATGGATTGGTGATTCCATGATTGACATATTTGATTTACTAGTCTGTCGCTAATACAGTGCACTGTGTGTGCCCAGGGCCTGTAAATCAAATGCTCCTAGTAGGTTTGCAGCACTGATTGTGCCACCTACACAAGCAGCCTTGCAACAAGTTCTCAGGCCTTCCACTGCAGAGCCTGTGTGCAGTCTGGTACTGCCATGTCGACTTGGCAAGTACACCCACTTGCCAGGCCCTAACCTTCCTTTTTCTTACATGTTAGTCACCCCTAAGGTAGGCCCAAGGTACCCCTTTGGGCAGGGTGCAGTGTATGTAAAAGGTAGGACATGCCTTGATGTGTGTGGCAGAAAACGTGAAGTATGCATGTTTTCTTGGAACAAAGGAAAGAAACAACTCATTAGGGTCTAATCTGTGTTTTGGAGCCTAAAACCCCAAGCTGTTTTTGATATGCGCTATCATTTCAGTCAGCTGGACACCTTGAACCAACTTACCCTTTTGCTATTCTGTTTATTATGCTCATAACTGGGCTGATCTACCACAGTGCTTTTACAGAGCTGAGCATAAGATTTGTCATTTATTTGCTGCAAATCTTCAGGTGACACAGTAATTAACTTCTCTGCACCTTCAGTGTCTGTGTGCGCCCCCTTTCTTGCATTTTTGCGGCCCTCAATTGTTACATTCACACAAGTAGGTCCCTTCTGTTTGGCCACGCTACTGCACAAACACCATATCTTTGTCCATCAGGGTACACAAATTACATGTAGCAATATGTTAAAACATAATCACACATATAAAGCATATGAATACATTGTTGATATATTTGCATGAAAATATAAGTGCCCAAAAAATGTTTGCATCTTAATCTTTTTATGAAATTGACCTGTACATCGAATAGCTGCAGAATAAAATAAAGTCCTCACAAAGAACTTGCCTTGTCCCTGGTTTGATCCATTTCTGCAGACGGCACTAGAGTCAGCCACACAAGTAGGTGATGTTTTATTCAGGAAAAGTGTGGGAATGCTGGGTGGTAGGAATTTGTTGGATCACTGCAGATTTCAGAAATTTCTGTCACCGAAATGGTAGGAAAATTCATGATTTGAAGCAAAGCAAAGTTTGGGGTGGGAGGGGCACAGCCCCCCCCCCAACAATAAATCTAAAATAGCCCCTGGTGGTGGAGAGGATTTTCTGCTGCCCTTGAGGGCAGATTGGGGTAAAGATCTCTGATGTGCCTCCCAATGGCGGGACATAAAGACTTGTGTGCCACATGTGAGGTAGAGCACAGGTCCAAGTCCTGGGGGTCGCTTCACCCAAACAGTAAGTAAGGTCCCTGGTGGTCTAGTGGACTTTCTGAACTCTCGGTGGCAGACTGGGGGTAAATATCTCGTATCTGCCCTCAAGGGAGGGCAGAAAGTCACCTTTACCTCAGGATGGGGGGAGCACAGGCCCAAGCCCAGAGTACTACTATCTCACAAAAAAAGAAAAATGTGCAATTCCTGGTGTTAGGAGGCAAACGGGGGAAAAACACTCCCTATTCAAGTCACGGGGTGGAGGGTGGAGCAGAAAGGCTTTTGTGGCTGTTAATGAAAAAACAACATGAAAATGGTAGGCAGGCTGAAGATTACAGGGCACTCTACAAGAATTATGGGAAAGAGTGACAAATTATCCAATGTATTGTTGGTGCTCTAGAAAACAGGTTGGCTACCAAGACAACCCATATGTAACCCTCCAGGAAAGAAAGGGGGGTGTAATTAACTGCACACAGAGATTCTGAGCACTCCAAGTGTATACGGAATCAATTGTCCAATCCAAGGTTTGCAGGTTTACAGTCCACTTTAATCTATTTCTTTAGTTCAAGGCAAAGGGAAATTCTTATGTACCCCCATTCTGAGTCACAGTCGTACAGATAAGACTTTCAGCCAACACGTGTTTTGTCGAATAGCAATTTGTGCCTCAACTTCTTCAGGGCTGAATATAATGAGAACGGTATTAATATTATATTGAAGAAACCCGTATTCCGGGGACCGTGATTCCATCAGTCATATATAATTCTGTAAAGCTGCAAAGTGGCATGTACGGAGAGTACTCTGTGTGTATATCGGCGTGGACAATGCAGGTTTCTTCAATATAAGATTGATACTGTTCTCATTACATTCAGCCCTGAAGAAGTCGAGGCACAAATTGCTATTCAAAGAAGCACATGTACTGTTGGATAAAAGTCTTATCTATACCACTGTTGTTCCGATTGGATGTACATAAGAATTTCCCTTTGGCTTGAACTGAAGAAATGGTTTAAAGTGGATTGTAAACTTACAAACCTTGGTTTGGACAATTGATTGTGTACACACGGGAGTGATCAGAATCTCTGTGTGCCTGTTACTGAGTTGAGAGCATAGGCCCATGTCAAGGGTGCATGCGAGAAATTCCCTGGTGTCTAGTGGGCTTTTTGGCTCCCACAAGTAGCAGAATGTGGGTAAACATGCCCTACCTACCCCCAGGGGTAGAAAGACTGATTTACCCAGGGTACGGGGAGCACATGTTCATGCCCAGGGGCCTGCTCCCCCTGTAAAAAAATAAAGTGTGTAATTTACTGGTACCTAGTGTGCGTTGGGCCTCCTGGGGTGCAGATTGGGTCTAAAAACATCCTAACTGCCCCTGGGGGCAGAAAG
Organism: Calotriton arnoldi; assembly: GCA_963921515.1. Classification (NCBI taxonomy): domain Eukaryota; kingdom Metazoa; phylum Chordata; class Amphibia; order Caudata; family Salamandridae; genus Calotriton; species Calotriton arnoldi. Next base: position 379,377 of record CAWUFW010005237.1, read on the forward strand.
ACTGTTGTTCTTGGTGGTGAGGGAGCACAGGCCCATACCCAGAGGAGCCACTCCTCCCCAGAGCAGTGCAGTGAGGAATATCCTGCTGCCTAGTGGGCTTTCGGGAAGGATTGGGGGTAAGCAATCAATCAATCAATCAATCAGTAATCTTATAAAGAGTGACTACTCACCTGTGAGGGTCTCAAGGCGCTGAGTGTGAGGGGGTGGGTCTGCGGTTCAGTCAAAGAGCCAGGTCGTTAGGTCCTTCCTGAATCGAGGCAGCAATGGTGATTGCCTGAGGTGCAGAGGCAGGGAGTTCCCGGTCTTCGCAGCGAGGTAGGAGAAGGATCTTCCATCAGCCATGGTCTTGCTGATCTGTGGGATGGTGGCCAGGGCCAGTTGGGTGGAGCGGAGATGCCTGGTGGGAGTGAAGAAGGAGAGGCGTTGGTTGAGGTATGCAGATCCGGCGTTATGGAGGGCTTTGTAGGCGGGTGTGAGAAGCTTGAAGGTGATTCTTTTGTTGAAAGGTAGCCAGTGCAGGTCTCTCAGGTGGCCGGTGATGTGGTTACACCCCATCCACCCCTCAAGGGGGTGGAAAGACTGATTTGCTTAGGGTTGGGGGTAGCACAAACCCATGCCCATGCCCCGGGGGCTGCCACCCAAAAAACAATGTAGTGCATGATTCCTCAGTGCTTAGTGCACTTTCCGTTCCCTTTGGGTCATAAAGTCTGTTGTACTTGGGGTGGGGGACCACAGGCACATGTGAAGAGGGGCGCTCCGACCAAACTAAAGGTGTGAGGAATTTCTTGAAGCCAAGTAGGCTTTCTGCCCCCCAGGAAGGAGAGAATGGATTACACAACCCTATCTGCTCCCAGGGGGGACACAGAGACTGATTTGGCCATAGCAGAGGAGAGCACAGGCACTGCTCTGCTCAAAAATACAGTGAAGGGCGTAATTCCCTGGTTCCTAGTTGGCTTTCTGTCCTGGGACACAGACTGGAGGTAAATAATCCTTATTCATGCTCTGGGAGAGCAGAAGGACAGATTTGCCTGGGGACAGAAAGGCCAATGTCCTGATGATTTGCTCCCCCAAGAAGTAAATGTCATTGGTTGCTGGTGGGGTAGATACCTGCTTGGGGATCACATGCCCTGTGAGATCCCAAAGCAAGGATCCACTATGGGGCAGCGCCTGTCCCATGTTTATTGGTGCTCAGGAAGGGCAAAATTACATCTCCCAACACTGATCAAAAGTGAAAGCAAATTGTACATTACTGCTGTTTGCTTTCACTTTTGATAAACTGTGACGTCAGTGAGCAATGTGTGCAGCTCATCACAGCAAAAAAAAAAAAAATCAGGACATAAAGGAAGCTCTTTCCTCAAGTCCTGACTTTGATTTTTTAAAGAAAATACTTCTGGTGTTTTCTCCAGAGCAGAAGCATCTTGCCGTATGCAGCCTTTGACCTGTTGCTGACGGCCGCACTGCAATGTTAGTATGGCAGTCGGCAATTGTTCGACAGCAGCACTTAAGAGCTTGCCTCTCAAACCCTGCCTTAGTCCCCCTAGGGGGCTTTGAATAGATTCTCCCTCATCACTTCCTGTTCATGTCAAGCCTACAACCCCTTTGCAAATATTGCAAATGAAGAGCTCTCTCCATGTAAGTACTGGAACGGGGAAGGGATAATCAGAATATTGAAAGTAATCTGACCTTATCTCATCCTTGTCCCATTCCTTACTTTACTGTGAAGAAAAAAATATTGTTCAGTACCCCAAATTTAAGCAATACAAACTAAGAACCCAGGTCGACCACCCACAATACTCCTACCTGAGCCCATTTCATTTCCTTACGCCAGTTGAAAGACCTTGGGGCATATTAGCAAGACCGGCGATAAAATTATCGCCGTTTTAGCGGCAGGAAACTGCCGCTAAAACGGCGATAATGGGCTTGCTAATATGCGTTATAGAATTCCAATAGAAGCCCAGGTTAGATGTGCAGGACATCTTACCTGGGCTTCTATTGGAATTCTATAACGCATATTAGCAAGCCCATTATCGCCGTTTTAGCGGCAGTTTCCTGCCGCTAAAACGGCGATAATTTTATCGCCGGTCTTGCTAATATGCCCCCTTGTTTTAGAGTTTGGCAGATGGAATTCACTGTCACAAACATGACGGATATCCAGTGCTCCATATTACAAGTGCCATATGTTATATTACAATATAATTTGGCAACATTTGTGATGGAGTATCCCATTTACCAAACTCTAAATAATGCCCCTTGTCTTTAATGGGGAATAAAGGTAGGGGGAATAAAGGTAGAGGGAATAGCCCATGTGGTCGGTTTGAAAATGTCAAATAAATATGCACCCCCACATTTTCCCAAACTGAATATATATATATATCATGAGTAGACCATGGATGTGCAAAACAAGGTACATCCAATGCACCTTGTCCAATGGAGGTAGAAATAACCAAATTTTCCTAGGCAGCATGTGGAAGCACAGAAGTAATTGCCGCTAAGTTACAAAATTTGAGGGGAAAAAATATTTCCTAAAATTCCTCAAAGGATTCAAAGATCAGTAAATATGAATGGCATCAAAGAAGAGAGCCCAACTCACCTAGATGGCATGGCATTGTGATTGCCACTTAGAAGAACACTTTGAAGGAGAAAGAAAGTCTAAAATGTCCTCCAAAGACTCAAATAGAGAATTCTGCTGAGTAATAACTGTGAAAAGTTATGAAATAAGTGAGTCACCAAAGATTCACTGGAAGGAAAAGCTTTCCCCAGAGCCTGAAAATCTCTGCTTGCTGCCTTCTGAAGGCATAACCTGAAAAGTGCTAATTCTCTATCAAATCCACTCTGTAGGAATTGGCGCATGACCTAGGATCACATTGGATTGGGGAGAGCTAGTGAGATGGACACCGTTTTCGGAATGAGGCCCAATGATGGTTATCCACTTTTCAAGAAGAAACTCTGTGGGAGGCCTATATAGATGTAGAAAGAAAACACGTAGGGAAAAGCCTACATTTTGAAGCTCTGAATTTTCATTGAAAGCTTTGGACATTGGTATGAAGCAGAGAAGAATAATGGTGAGGGCAAAGACATAGCGACGGTCTAACCACATCTGAGCATGGTTGTCATACCAAATCGGACTAATTGATAAAAAAGGAAGTAATGAGGCAGTAAACTCAATTTTCCTTTAGCGATAGGACTGCGGAAGGGTAAGGAGAGGTACTGGAGGGGAGAGAAAGAGGGTGGAAAATGGTGCCATTCAGAAGTTTACAGGGTTTATCACAGAAAATTAAGAAACATGATGAAGAATGTGAGATGAGAAGGCAATGTACAATTATATAAACTGCTTTGTCAACACCAGTGCCATTATTATAGGCATTTGTGTTGGCCTCAACTTTGCAGGTAACATGCCAGGGCAGTCACTTGGCATGTTGCCTGCAATGATTGCCACAAGCCAGGTGATTGCCTGCCATTGGAAACATACTTCCCCACCAATGGTAACAAGAGCAGAAGGAGGGTTTACAGGATTTGTTTCTAGAAGATATTGTAGCTCCAGTTATTTTCCAGTAAGGTTAAGGGGGTGGAGTAGTTTTGACCTCACTTTGTTTTGCAAAAGTTTGTAAATGTTTTCAGACAAATTGGGTTGCTGGTTATCACTCGTTGCCCCATTAGCTTTTTTGTTTGCTTCTGCGCACGATTGAAATTTTACGATTTTTGTCAAATTTGTATCCTTTCTGTCCCCGTGCTCCAGTGAAATGTACACTAGTATGAATTGTTGGCTACGCAGCAGAGGCTTGAACACGATAATTTACTCAGTTTCGCCCGACACTGAGGGGCATATTACCAAGGGCCGGCGATACAATTATCGCTGCTTTAGCGTCCGTTTTACGGGCGCAAAGCGGCGCTAATTATATCGCATTATTTACAAGGACACGCTAGCGCGTGTTTCCTTGACTTAGCTCCCGTTTTTCACACGCCTCACCTCGCATCGATAATGAGATGCAAAGTAGGCGTGGCTGTGAAAACAACATGGGAAAATATCGCGAAGGCAGCTTCGCGATATTAACAACGAGGCGTAGCGATAATTTAAATCGTGCTAACTCTGCCTTAACTCAGGAATTTAACGTCTGTTAAATTCCTGACTAAGGCATACCTAACATGGGAGGTGGATTGTGGGGCTAAGGCCACAGGGCCTATCATCAAGCTTATCGCTGTTTTCCATGGAACATCGCTGGAAAACCAGCGATGTTCCATGAAAAACCCCGCTATCGCTGGAATATTTATCGCCATAGCGCTAAGCGTTGATAATACAGCGCTAGCTTGGCGATATATTCCAGCGATAACCGGCGATAATTAAAAGCGCGCTAAGCGCGCTCAGCGATAATTATCGCTGGGGCTTGATAATATGCCCCTGATTCTATATATTAGGGTGACTTTTTTCAGAAGATATGCCTCCCTGATCGTTGAATGGCCATTCTGTGAAAGTTCCAAAGCAGCAAAAAAACGATGCATTTTAAAGGAATATGCTTAACAGTCCACTTAATGAGTGTGTAAAAGCACCGAAAAAAGGATTTGACTAAAAAACGGTTTTGCTTTATACATTTACATTTACTTAGGAGGCGAGTTCTGGCATAAGAGATAGTTGCTGCTTTCGAGCAATGTGTCGCTTGCCTCCTTGCATTCTGTGTTACTAGATGGATATGCGAGTGTACCCATTCTGACACTTGTTACTCAGTGTGTTCAGGTTCGGGAGGGACTTGTTGACTGCCGAATACTCTGTAACAGTTTTAGAACGCTCGAAATCTCTCAAAAGAAACTTTTATTAGTTACTTTCACAGTTTCTCTCCAGTAGCTCTTTGTCAGGTCAAGGACATCATTGTTTGAAAAGAAATTCCTTCTTATGTTTTGAAATTTCATCAGCAGTGGAACACTGCTTTGTGTTCACATTCAGTCTCATAGTGCATTTCTTCCATATTTTTATTAATCCCCGCAGCATTTAGATACTCCTTTATTGCAAAATCAGGATTCCAAACTTTCTGTACATGTTATTGCACACACACATAGATTTACAAACTTTGTGATCGGAATAAAAACTTACTTGAATTCAAGTTAAGATAAGCATTGTCAAAGCCAGCTGGTCTGACGGGCATTTTCAGTTATAAGCCAGACCTATTACTTTGGCCATATCTTAGGACATTAGCTTTTCAGGCCTGGTATTTACGGCAAAATGAGAGCAATGGACATGATACGTTCTTGCAGCCATTGCAAAATACAGAAAATTCTTTATGTATTTAGTTATTGTCCATGTACAATATTGTGCCAACATATGTTGCTTTGATTGTGATGGAGACACAGAATATACAGTACACTCAGTCATCATCATCGGCACGTCCACAACAACACAGCGTCAGTTGCCACGGTGCCAGATACAGGTTGGGATACACCCACTGACAGCAGTAGTGGATGCTGGCACCTCCATTGACATCATGTCCGTAGAAGTGTTCAAGACCATGAAACCAGCCCAGACCCTCCAAAGAGCTGCTGTGTGGGTGGGCAATGATGGGTATGTTCAAAGCCCCTATCAAACAAGGGTCCACAACTGTGGATTCCCACATATACGTTGCACAAGTCGGGCAAGGCATGCTCCTCAGCTGCCACACAGCAGAAGGCCATGACATTGTTAAATTCACATTTATAGATTACCATGAAGAGCTCTCACACATCTTATCAGAATTTGGAAATGTGTTCAAAGGCATAGGCTCCATGAATGGAAAAGTCATCAAGTTGCATATCGACCAATCCATCCAACAAATGCCACTTCAACATTGTCGGAGTGCATTCCATCTGAGGCAACAAGTGGAGAAAGAGCTGGAGAAGCTTGAGGCAGCTAGAATCATCAAGAAAGTGTCCGGCCCTACTCTCTGGGTGTCACGCATTGTTGTCACGAGGAAGCCAAAACAACCTGGTGAAGTCCGCATATGTGTGGACATGAGACTCCCAAATGTTGCAGTACAGCGGGAATGACATTTATCCCCACTATTGATGACTTCATTGGAGCACTGAGTGGAGCCTGCTGGTTCTCCAAGGTATGCTTGCGATCTGGCTATCATCAACTTACTGTGGCTGAGGAGTCACTGTATATTATGACATTTTCCACCCATATTGTCCTGAGAAGGTATAAGAGGCTCAACTTCAGGATATTAAGTGCCACGGAGGTGCTTCAAAACACCAAACAAGAATTGCTAGTGAGACTACCTGACATCCCCAATTTAAGCAATGACATCCTAGTATATGCCATATCCATGCAGGAACATAACTTGAGACTGAGGGGTGTCCTTAGGCGGATACAAGAGCCTGGGCTCATGTGATGCCAGACCAATTGCAAATTCCTAAAACAGAGGATCAATTTTTGGGGATATACCTTCTGTGAAGAAGGGGTGGCCCTAGATCCAGAAAAAGTTTGGGAGATAAAGGAAGTGTCCACACCATCCTACTTCTCAGAGGTACAAAGTTTCTTACGCATGGTCAATTACTGTGGCCGTTTTCATTAAGGACCTGACCTCCCTGACCCACCAGCTCCAAAACCTAACCAAATCATCAGCCATCTGGACATGAGATGAAGATCATGAATGGTCATTCCAAGCTACCAAAGATGCCCTCTCAGCTGACACCACACTAGTTTATTTCAACCCCGGGTGAGAGAGAATCATAACTGCGGATGCCAGCACAAAAGGGCTAGCAGCCTTATTGATGCAATGGCAGGAGTGTGGGGAGTGGGCACCCATGGCATATGTGGGCCAATCATTGACCCTGACAGAAACAGAGATACTCCTCAATAGAAAAAGAAGCAATTGTGATTCACTGGGGGTTTCGGCACTTCCACTTATATGTGTGTACAGCCATCCTTTTGTGGTCACAACAGATCGCAAACCCCTGATCCCACTGTTCCGGGGAATAGCATTGAAGCCACCCCATGCATCGAAAAATGGATGTTACAATTGCAGGAATATGACTGGCAGGCAGAATACCATTCCGGACCCAGCAGCTTTGTTGACTATCTGTCACGTCATCCACGGGTGGCCACTCCAGAGGAACAAGAAGAAGCTGACAAAACAGAGGAGTACATGTGGTACATAGCTGACCGGTCTCGCCCTCTACCGATGTCGATGGACACCATATGCCAGGCCACCTAGAATGATGAGTTTCTGCAGTGAGCCACAGAAGCTGTCAGAACAGATTGCTGGCACCAGATATAAGCCCACTGGGCTCAACACACACCGGAAGTCCAACGCATGCTTGACTCTCTATACCATGTATGATATGAGCTAGTGGCAGACCCCAACAACTGTCTCTTAAGGAAACATCACCTCAGTAAGGTATGGTTCCCTTTCATGGATGAATTAGTTGAGATGACATTACGGGCCTGTCTATGGTGTCAAGCAACTGGAGCACCAGACCCACCAGCTCCAGTCATTAGAGAACGAGGGCCTCAGCATCCCATATAGGAGATATACTCTTGTCCTCATTGACGACTACCGGGAAGTGCAATTTCTCGATACCTAAGGATTCTATGAAGTGCTTCCATAACTAGAAACAATTATGGCCACCCACGGCTCCTCCAAGAAATCCTGACCAACAGTGAGTGGTCCACCGTTTCAAGGGCAGGAGATGGCGACATATCTGCTGTCTCTGAACATCAAGCACAAGAGAGTCTCTCCTCGAAGGCCTCAAGCTAATGGGGAGATGGGAAGATTTATGCGAACACTAAAGAAGGTCATCAGGATAGCCCACACCAACCAGCAGCCACTCAAGTGGGCAATGTACTTGAGTACCGACAAACTCCCCCACACAACCACCAGACAAGCACCATGACACCTCATTATGGGACGGGTAGTAGAGGACTATATCCCTCACCATCCGGGGTGGACACCCACCCCGATAGATGATTGTTAAGTGCTGAGGAGAAGACATGTGACCTACACCCAGGCCAGCAGGCAGAGGCGGGCAAAGGTGTCTGATATACAAGTAGGTGACCGAGTGCTTATCAAAGATAGCTTCTCAGGGAGCAAACACAGACTCCCGTTTGAAAACACCCATGGGTAATTGTTCAGAGGCAAGGCACAAAGGTGATGGCCAGAGGGGAGAAGAAGCGGTCCCCAGATATATTTCCCACTTCAAGAAACTCTGTCGCGGTCTCATGCACACTGCAGCCAGAGAGAGTCCTGGTGATGCAGAGTCAGAGCGAGATGGTGAGGATTAGTCAGACTACTGTCAGGAAGAGGAACCCACAAGGACATTTCCCGCTATTGAGGTGTCTGAGCGGACTCAAAGTTGTGGACCTGAAGCTGACAATGCCCTAGACTGAAGGAGGTGAAAGTAGAACCTGAGGAGACTCTGAGAAGCCGAGAAAGTCATACCAGATATTGTCAGGGGCAATCTAGTCCCATCCATGAGGCTGAGAGATCACGTTGTGTAAGCGACCACTCTGTATCCTGCTCGCACTATACTGGTTGTACCCGGGTGCACCTCAGATTTCTTACTGGTGGGTAGTTGGTGGGTAATGCTGTTTATTCTGAAGTGAGGGTAGTTTGGGTTTTTGTGATATGCCATGTTTTGCTAAAAGGGGGAAGGAGTACAGTGTATCCCAGTGATGCGGCTGGACTACTGTAGGGGTGTTTCATTTGTTCACCCTCTATTGCGGGTGTGTTGGTGTGGTCCTGCGATCAAGTGGGCAACAGTACATAAAAGTGGGCACGGCCAGGTGAACTCAGAGGCATCACTGGCTACAGTGGCCCAGAAAGTACAACAATATTCTGTGTGTTCATGTGATTATTGCCAGGCCCGACTCTGTAGTTAGAGAGCGAGCGCCGCACCACACACCATGCTGACCCCTACCACAAGGACAACTATAGTCACCTATATAGCATAATCGTCAATTTCAGATTTCCAATCTTTCTTTTCGTTTTATTACACGCTCTCAGATTTACGACCTTTGTGATCAGAATCCTAGTTAAGACAGGCATTGGCAAAGCCAATTGGTCTGACTGGAATTTTCAGTTATAAGTTAGACCTATTAGCTTTGCCATATCTTGGGAAATTCGTTTTTCAGACCTGGTATTGAGGGTAAAATGGGAGCAATGCATATCTTGTGTACTGCAGGCATTACAAAATGCAGGCAATTATTGATAAATATAGGTATTTTCTGTGTTCTATATTATGCCAATATATGTTGCCTGGAGATTTCTTCTGATTGCAGTTTAAATCATGTTAACAGATGAAGCTAATTTAGATAGATAGTGTAAGTGGAATGACAGCACGTTGAAAGTCAAGCCTTGAATATGAATGGCTGAGAACATAATCTTATACACATTTGGTCTAAGCAGATGAACTGCTAGCTAGGAGCTGGTGTCCGACGGTTACTAGTGCGTTACTCAGTAATTTTGCCTCATCTCATTTATTCCCAATAAAAAACACTGCAGCCCAAGAATCTTCTTGAATCATATTGGTGGATTTTAAAGGTATGACAATATCTGAGGTTCCTGGATGGTCTGAGGGAAATGAAATTTCTGTTGGGGTTCTGTGTGAGCCATTACTCAATGTACTTAAGTTTATGTTTTTGTTCTCTGGTACAAAAGAAGAGAACAACATGCTTAAAAGTAGCTAGAAAGTCCCCCACTTGAGATTCCAACAGCAGGACAGATGAAGAAATGGCATCTAAATACCTGTATGTAACATTCAGCTAAAATTCTGAACGTGGTTAGAAAGCTCAGCAGGATATTGGCTTGTTACTGACATTTCAGCGGCACAATCTCAGCAGGGCTAGCTCAGTCTCTCTTCTATCTGAGATTGATTAAATGAGTGTAATCGAGTTGCATGATTAGAAAATAATTAGATGTCACAAGACAAATCCGATGGTGCTGTAGACATTGCATAGTGCTTATCTGGAAAAGTGGAGCTTGAGAGGCTCTACAGAGAGATCCACATTCTTTTTCTTCATTCCAGAGCGGGCAGAGCGCTCATAACGCTTGGATGACAAAACAATCATGTCTGATGATCACATTGAAATGACCATAAAAACTGTGGAGCCCAGCATGAGCAGCCACAGGCTCCATAATTGTGGTGAACGCTACCAAAGCAGGACAGCAGTATTAAGTAAGAAAATGGGACACACTGCAGTGCTCCTCCTAACCAGACAAGCTTGTAGGCTGACTAGTGCAATCATTTTTAAGTCATACCACATTAAAAATAGCATATTTGTCATAGAAAACTACTTTAACACATTTCACTAATTTAAGAACTGATGTCAATATCCATGATATGAGGTGGGTTGATCCAAAATGGGACGGCTAGTCCATTACGCTAATGCCTGATGGTAGCTCATCCAAGTAACCCAATGGATAATTAAGACTTCTCCAAAGCCACTCTCTATGAATTGTGTCTGTGGGTTCTGGTGTAGGTATATTGGGTGTATTATGTGATGACATGAGTCTTGCCATGAAGCTAGAGATGTCTCTAGTCAGACCTAATGGAAGCAGAACAGTCATAAAAGTGGAGTATGGTGGGGCAACTTTGTGCATGGGTTGACACCAATCTCTTTGAATTCATGGAAAGTCACGTCCATTTATCCTCATAACTACTCAACATTTGATAGAAATGTTGCTATTATCAGGCCCATACTGGGACAGTCTCATTGGGCAAGTTGATCAAAAGTTCCCCATTATACCCCTGCAAAGTGGCAGCACATTCAGGAATTTTATTAATTTTATGCATGCTTGTTTCATTAGTTGACTAGCAGTTTTATGATTAAAGGTGTAAAATGAGTTCAGGAACATTTTGCCTTAGGAATATTATTATTCATTATTCCTTTAATTCTCCTCACATAGGCTGCATCTTTTTTCATTCTTTTAAATACCAGACTGTTGGACCTGGCATCCTTGGCATGGTTTCCCCCCAACTTTTTGCCTTCCACCCTCCTGTTTTTGCTGACTTTGATTTTTTCTGGCCTAAGAATTCTGCGCACTTTACCACTGCTAATCAGTGCTAACGTGCTTGTGCTCTCTCCTTTAAACATGGTAAAATTGGCCTACACCCACTATATTTAATTTACTTGTAAGTCCCTAGTAAAGTAGTACTACATGTGCCCAGGGCCAGTAAATTAAATGTTACTAGTGGGCTTGCAGCAATAATGCAGCCACCCACTTCAATAGCCCTGTTAAACATATCTCAGGCCTGCCATTGCAGCCTGTGTGTGCAATTTAAACTGCCATTTCGACCTGGCAAAATAAACCTTTTGCCAGACCTAGACCTTCCTTTTTAATACATATAAGTCACCCTCTAGCCCATAGGGCATGGTGCAGTGTATTTAAAAAGTTGGACATGTACTTTTAGGTTTTACATCCCCTGGTAGTGAAAAGCTCATAAATTAATTTTTCAATACTACAAGGCATCCCTCTCCCATAGGATAACATTGGGTTTACTTATTAAATTTAATAAGTGATAACTTTCAATTGGGAGCAGGTAGGAATTTATAATGGTGTCTAAGGAATTGTAATTTAAAACCCCCTTTAACAGTAAAGTTGGATTTTCAGTCACAATTCTGAAAATGCCACTTTTAGACACCTGACATTTTTCTGTCCTAACCATTAGGTGCCTTGCAGCCTGTATCCTGGGTCACATGAGTAAGTGAAGATGGCCTTTGGTCTTTGCGTATTGCACCCAGACAGTGAGATAAAGGGGGAATAAGTGCTGGAAGGAAGGGCCATCTCTGACTTGATGAGGGGGAGGAGCTGTCACCTACCACACTTGGATATCACAAAGTCTCTCCATGAGCACACTCACAAAGGGCTTGGCGGGGGCTTTGAAATCCATGGTGGCAATCGGGTGATCGGTTTTCAGACTAGAAGTACCCTTGTTAGCCTTTCCTTTAAAAAATGGGTAATTTATGGCTTAATACCTGGTGCCTCAGTCAGTTTTTTCCCATTATTCAATGTCCTCTACCTCCTCCATCAAATTATCAATGTCATCTCAGGTGCAATTTTCTGCTGCATGCCTTTTTGCAGATCTTACCTCTGACCCAGCACCCACTGCATTGTCTGCAGCTTTCCTTTTGCCAAAGTGGTAGTGACAGTGATTTAACTCACCTACCGTACTCACTGTTTGCAGAAAACTACACCTCCTCTGCAAATTTTGCAGAAAAACAGCGCTAAGGGAGGGGACCTGTCCTGCCCAGTCATGTCCCGCGCAGCAGGAAATGCTTTCAGCGCTTACATCGTGCCGGGTGTCACAGGGTTCTCTGGCACCTCTCCTGGCGCTATGGCAGCTGGTAATAGCAGTGTCCCGGTCCAGGTTAGTAGGCTCTTGTACCACACAGTGGAAATTGCTTTCAGCAGTTATAGCTCTGCTGGAGTCACGGGGCTCTCAGTCATTTCCACTGGTGCTATGGCGACTGATATTAGGGCTCTTAGGCGCCTCCCCTGCCTCTATTGCAGCTGGTAATAGCAGTTCCTCAGTCTGGGCTGGTAGGCTCTTCTTCCAGGCTGTGGGAAATGTTTTGACCACTTATAGCACAGCGGGGGTCACGTGGATCTCAGGTTCCTCCACTGGCACTATGGCAGCTGGTAATAGCAGTCTCCCGGTCCAGGCTGGTAGGCTCTTGTCCAGTGCAGCAGGAGATGCTTTCAGTGCTTATAGAACTGTGGGCTATCAGGCGCTTCCCCTGGTACTATGGCAACTGGTAATAGCAGTCCCCCGGTCCGTGATGGTAGACTCTTGTCCTGTCTCTTTTGTGATTATTTCTTATGCTAATATATTGTGCTCTTTACCAACCATCATTTTTACATCCCAGCATTAGAGAGGGCACACAAAAAAGCTATATATACTAACTGTCTTGGTATTTTGAGGACCAAACTCCTGAAAGAGCTTGCTGTGTTAAGTGAAGCTGATGATGTTCATTAGCAGTGGTCGTGGGAGATTACTCTTTCAAGCAAGCCTTAAAGGTATTCAAAGAGCGCTCTCAACTTATTTCCTCAAAATTCCAATTTTTATTGTCAAGAAATTCCTCAGTAAGTATTTTGATGAAGAATTTATCAAGATGATTGAATCAACTTCAACTGTTCTCCTCTGTCTCAAACTGTAGAGTCCTAGCAGACCACAGACTTTGTTTCAGTGCCTGCTTTGCTGCTGCTGACATGTCTGCCATTGTGACCCTTCATGAAGATGCTTTTAAATGATTTAATACAGGGCATATGTCAGGTTTGTGCAAATCTGGTACACATATTTCAAAGACCATTCAGCACTATGAAGGGCATCACAATGTTTATACAGTTGTACAGGACAAACATTATGGATAGTCTGCATAGTACAGTCAAGGTTAATTTTGGCTGGATTGTTTGTTATGGTGCTGAAGCTTTGGATCCAAGAGTAAACTTGGATTTAGTTTGCCACATAAAGAATATTTTGGATGACATTGAATCATTCTAACCCTACTCAGTAGGCCAGTTGATGAGGGTAACCTATTTCTGATTGCAGATGAGAGAGTTCAGGATTCTCAATCAAGGCGTGGTCAAAGATTTCTATCTTTCACAGGATAGATTTATTTTGGAAAGAGATGTCTATGTCCACTCTGGTGGGACATGCGTGCTCTGTTCCACATTAACAAATCACTCACTAAGACCACACAAATAGCAACAGGCTTTCAGAAACAGAACACAAGGAACAAAACTAACCTAGGGAAATGGCCCATTCATGAAGATCAGACTATGGATGACCATGTGGCAATTGGCAGTTGAAATTCAATAGTATAGATAATTTATCTTGCTTCATTGTGAGAAATAAGAAATGCCAGAAGAAGAAGAAGAACGTGGACACAAAATGGCCAATATAACTTTCGGAGGAATGTTAAAGCTTGCTGTGTCACCTGATGAGCTGTCTTTAGTTTGACCCCAATGAACTAATATTTGTATTTGATCTTGGTCTCTGTAGGAAATTGGGTTACTTGTTTAGGGGTGAAACTCTACTCCAGCAGAGACCACAATCCCCATTAGGGTGAAACACAAGCAAACCCCAAATTAACCTATGCTTAACCTTCTAGTAGCTTGGCACAAAAGCATTCAGGCTTAACTTAGAGGCAATGTGTAAAGTATTTATGCAGCACTTTAAACAGTAATAAAGTGAAAACACAACAAAAGAAAAACAAATGTAAAATTGAATAAATTAGACCAAAATTATGAAAATCTAATCAGTGGAACTGGAGATATGCAATATTAAAGATTTAGGTGAAAGTAAATCCTAGGAGCACAAAGAACCAACTGTAGTTATCTGGTTATGCCAGACCGGGACAAAGTCACAAGTTCAAACTGACTGTGATGGAGCATGGTCCAGATATAGAAACCTAGTTAGGCCTGCTGAGCAAATTATCTACTACTTTGTGGAGCGTTGCTAGATCCAGTGTCATGGATGCATCGCACAGCAGCAGATCCAAGGTAGCTGCAGAGCTACGATACAAAGTTCTGTGTCCTCATTAAGGATGTAATCAATAAGGGGCTTGTGATGTGAGGTCCTGTGCTGGGAATGCGTTGAGCTGGTTTAAAAGCAGAGCTGCAAGGAGATGCGTCATGCTGTGTTGGGTCTGCCCAGAGGACCACAGGTGGGCTGACAAAGCACCTTCAGGCCTACTTCCAAGGGTCCAGAACTGGGGTGCTACCACTTATGGGGTAGGAATCACAGCAGATAAAGCCCAGGTCCTGGATTCAAGGTGGTTGGAAATGTTTCTGCCCCTGAGGCTTTGATCAGGAGGCCAGCCAACTAACCCTTGGATTCACTCTGATGGCCCTGGGTTCAAGATGCAGATCTAGTTCTTTTACTCAGGCAGAAGAGCAGGAGGGCATCTGAGTAGCAGTCTGCACAGCAGTCCTTATGATTCTTCCACAGGTCCAGAGGTGTATTGAAGCGTTGGGTCTCAGGGTCCATTATTTATACGTGGTTCCCACTTTGAAGTAGGAGAAGGCTCTGGAGGTTTCCACACCCAGAGTTGTTTGGAATTTCCTGACTCCCTGCCCTGGTCTCAGCTTGTCTGGGGACACAAAAGACTACAAAGAAAGGTGCTGACTTGGATGCATGACTCTGACTTATCGGGACATGTAGGAGTGCTCAAGGCACAACGTACCACACAATGATACTTTTGGTGGATGACCCTTAAGGAGGATGTAAAACGATATGTGGCCACCTGCGCAACAAGCACTCAGGGGACGTTCTCTCATAAAAATATAACAGGTCAGTTGCGCTCCATACCTATTCCTCCTAGCCCATGGCATACAGTGTCCATGTACTTTATAGTGGAGATGCCCCCCCACTCATGGGATTACGACAATCCTAGTGGTTATAGATCAGCTGACAGAATTGGGTCATTTCATAGGTTTCCTGAAACTACCCATGGCCACGGTCTTGGCACATATATTCACAGAACAAATCATCAAACAACACGGTATACTCAATGTTCTAATTACCGACTGGGGTACTCAGTTCTCAGCAAATTTCTGGCAACACTTGAGTAAGGCAATGAAGATAGATGCATGCATGCCCACAAGCTACCACACAGAGACCGATGGGATAATCGAATGGCTTAACCAAACTCTAGAGCAATACTTGCAATGTTTGGCTACCAAACAAAAAGAGGAATGGAGCACACACCTATAGATGGTAGAGCTTGTTTACAACAATTCCGAACACTCCTCCCTAGGGTACTCCCCATTTTTTGTCACCTACGGTTAGCACCCTAACATCTTGCCATTTAAGTGGCCAGCAGAGACTACTAACTCTTCTGTACAGAAACATCATCAAAATCTGTGAAAAGTGCTCCAAAATGCTAGACAATAATTGGAAACAGCCAAGCCAAATGTCTAGCACCATGCCAACAAGAAAAGAGCACCTGATATTCCATATGAGGTGGGCAATCGTGTTTGGCTGTCCACAAAACACATGGCATTGAAGGGGGACCGAAAATTACTGCCTAAATATATAGGCCCATACCCCGTAACCAAGATCCTTAATACAGTGGCGATAGTCCTAGCACTACCCCCTCACTCATGCATCTGCCCCATGTTCCACATCTCGCTGGTCAAGCCTTGCCATCCAGAGGTACCCATAGATCACACTCCGGCCCCTTTGGACTAGGGTGGAAATTTGGAGTGTGAGGTCAAAAAACTGCTAGATTCCTAGGAAATGCGAGGAACAACATACTATTTAGTGGATTCGAAAGGATTCGAACAAGAGGAAATGTCAAGGGAACCAGTGGCTCACATACATGCTACCAACCTGCTCTGCCGGTTTCATCACTTGCACCCCACGAAACCTGGGCAACTGCTGGGATGGCGGTCCTTAAGGGGAGGAACTGTTATGGCCACCAAAAACCTGCCCTCCCATTGGACCCAGAAGATGCATGAATGGAGGTGCAGAACGCTGTCTGTGCCTGGTAAGAGTGTCTGAGTGCTGCAGGACATGTGTGTCTAGAGATCATGCACAATTTATATGCTCACTATTACATGCCCAAGTGCTCTCTACATGACCATGTGAGGTTTATTGGCCTTGTCATTCAAGAGTTGGCACAGTTCAGGACGATTGTCACAGTTGCATATTGGCCAAGCCTATACTGCAACACCCTGCCCTTCTAGACTGCTCGCGAAGGTTCAAGACTGTTGAAGGTTCCACATTGGCCACACTCATACTGCCAAACCAAGCCCTTCTAGACTGTTCTAGATGGTTCCACATTGCCCATAATGTAGTGTAGTTCCTATTTCCCTAATAGGCTCTGCGCATTGGAATAATATAACCTATAGGTTTGACATAGGACTACGGTCGGTATGTCCCTATCGATTATATTGAACTTAATTACCTGTGCCAGCTAGCTCAGAGGCCACTAGAAACTCCTTGAGAACAAGAAGGGAGTAGTTTCTGGCAACCGAAAAACATGACAACTTTGTTTCCCTTTAGAAGCGGAACATGTCTCAGAATCGTGGAAGCAATAGATAACAGTTTCACTCATTCAATCGTGCATGCTTAGTTTCTACAGAGTTACACAGAAAGGGAAGACGGGTGTTTCAATAAAAAGGGTTTTGTTGAACAGTCTTGTTTCTCGTGTAAGAGATATGTGCTGTTATGATCACAAGACAGTATGCAAGATAAATAATGTACAGCGTAAGCAGTAGAAATAAATAATTCTGCGCTAGCATTATCTTTTAGCTAAGAATGTGAGTACTCATACGATGCGTCTCTAAGCTAGTTCTACCCCAATGTACCTAACCTAGTCTAGGTGTAGGGAAAGGTAGAAGTAGGTGGAGTATTCTCTAGTATGGTATACCAAGAGTATGTTAAGTCTAGTATGCCAAGAGTCCCTCTAGGATCTAGTCAGCTCCATACCTTGAGAATGAGAGAGGTGGGAATCTCCTGCCGGGTCTGGAACTCTAACACCCTGCAAAGGGAATCAGAACACTGGAAGCTGGATTCGTCTACGTGCAGGAATGACAGCGTCTTCTCAGTGCATCAGGCCGGGATACGGGCTCCTCTGAAGTCGAGGTCTCCTCCAACTTGCTTGGGCAAGGGAAGGTATATTTATACCTGGTAGGTGTCGTGGAATGTTAGCATTGACGTAAAGTCGGACAGAGGAAGATGTCAGGAATGAACCCTTAAGGTATAACGGTTCATACATAATAGATGAGTTCTTGGCGAAATCAATAGTCCTGTGCTAGGGGAACTCCCGAAGCTTAAGGGTCTGGTTTCTAAGAACTCGTTGTGATGTTAGGGTGGACGGATGTCGGTGACCATGCCTGTATTTGGAGTGCACGGTTAATGCCTAAATAAGGACAGGGATTATATGCCTATATAAGGGCAAGGCGAATTGTGCCTATATAAGGACATGATTCAGGAAAACCTATATACGGACCCCTAAAGTGGAATACAACACCCACTCCATCTTCGATTGAACGATAATATTAAATGCTAAACATTTTAAATGCTAAACATAAAATTGAGTACCACATATTACTAAAAACATTTCTAAAAGCATTTTAAAAGAAGCTCAAAACTGTTGAAATGTCATAGGTACTGTACATTAAAGCATTGTTTTAATTCTAAGCATATAACGGAAGTAGAATGCAACGTGAATGAAACAGTAATATATACATATGATGAAATGGTCGATAAGTTCTTAAAATCAAAGCCATTGCATATCATGGAAGTAAATGAAATGTTAGACAAGTAAGGTGACAATGTGTCCCTGGAAGTATTCAAAGAAGTCCGTTTTATAAGACTAGTTCTACTGTAAGCAGATTGTTCATTTGCCATGTCATTTCAAAAATTTAAAAAGAAAAAGTTCAATTCTGGGAAAAGTTCCAAGTTTGAAAAATATGAAGGCCAAATTTCATTGTTGCCCTGGTACACTGTGAGCCGAATCAAAGTCAGTGTATGGGTCTGGCGTAAACATTAGATCATCTATTTCCGTAGCCAAAATATCGTCCACCGAAGGTGCTGACATT
This sequence comes from Calotriton arnoldi, assembly GCA_963921515.1. Lineage (NCBI taxonomy): Eukaryota > Metazoa > Chordata > Amphibia > Caudata > Salamandridae > Calotriton > Calotriton arnoldi. The sequence continues at coordinate 397,889 of CAWUFW010005237.1, forward strand.
TGGAACACCTCGTTCAGAAGGTTAATTGCACAGAGATGAGAAACATCGCCTTCAGCAGAAGATGCAATGTTCGCGTCCGTTGTTACCTGTGTGCCCGTTGATCCATCTCGTACCTCAGCAGCAGCCGGAAGCGTCTGTGAGATCTCAATGAATGCCGCCATCAGGATTGGAAGCCTCTGGGGACAACACACAGCATGGGCCGTTATCGGGTCCAGCAGAGTATCGATATACATTGGCATGACTGATGGGAGTGTTAGACAGGTGTCTAGCACACATTCTTCACCGCAAAACAGGCAGCGTAGAACAGGTAAGATGCAATCTTGCCAGATTGGTCTGAATGACAGGAACCACGTTGTATTAAGTTCCCTTAGACGAGGCATGCCCAAAAGCTGTACTATTCGCTCACAGCATTTCCGTTCAAGGAGGACTCTCTCCACATCGTTCGGAGTGATGTTGGCGAAGAGGCATGCCATAGCGCAGTAGGAGGAATAGAAACAGAATTCCTGCAACAAGTGCTAGAATTAACGGCACACCACCAAACACCGAATATGCGAAGTTTGGGATAATTCCGAGGACAGCCTGGAAAGGTGCTAATAGCCCGGAACAGATGGTCTTAAATATATGTACAATTCCGCTTGTATCTGACATATTAAAGATACGTCCTATCATTTCTACGAAATGTATAGGGCAGTTTGTACGAATTAAAGCTTGTATCTCAGCCGAAGTCCTTGCAACTTGTAGATCATAGGTTTCTTTGGCCGAGGTCAAAGGCACTGATTGTTGTATAAGCATGGCTTTCATTCTGCTTAAAGTATCAAATCGTATAAAAGAGACATTCAACGAAGGCCACAAAGGCGACTCCCTGACTGTGTCTATTGGGGCAAACAATACTTGCATACAGCAAGTGACCCTGGAGTTGACCGTTACTAGATATGGGATGCCTGGCAACATGCCACAGCAACTCTGATCATTCAACATGAGGTAACTCCCATTAGAAAGTTGTCCAAACGTTGGATTAATCACAGCAGCTGGTGTACCCTGCAGGTGGCAGGACAAATTTGCCACAGAATCATTACAAGCCCCGTGTAAGGAAATGTCCTGACAAATCAGTGAACCGCTTAGTGCACTTTCACAGTGTGTACCGCTTAGAAACACTTCACGATCCCCACTCCAACATCTATAGGTATAGGGTAAATTCCAGGATGTCTTAATGTATTCTTTACCCAACCTTTCATATTTGCCTGCTTGCATCTGTCTAAGGCAATACTGAAACTGGAAAGTAGTCACAGGTAGACTAATTTTGCCATGAATAAGCCATTCTGTAGCTGTTTTTTCTGCCACTGTGAATGGTAATTTTTCAAGTTTTTCAATGCTCAGTACTGTATACTTTGCTCCCCTTTGTGCCAGTTCGATCTGTTTATCAGTTAGATTGTATTCTGCAAACAGAGCCGTCGTGTTGATAAAACGCCAAGGCACATAGCCCGCACGCAAAGATTGCAGCGTCCAGCTTAATAACATAATAGAACGTAACTGAGACTGGCCTTGCTGTAACATGGCTAAATCTTGTTCCAGTATGTCGATAGCAGAGGATACAATACTGTCCAATGAATAAATTCTGGAGGACAAAGTTGTTAACCCATTGTCGACCACAGAGAGAGTTTTCTCTAAGTTAATACGATCAAGTTCACGTATTCGTTCTGTGGCCTCCATCTGTGACACCTTCCATGCTTCATTATAAGCAGCATAAATGCCGGCATATATGAAACGTTTTTGACGCGGTTTTCTTGGTCCAAGCAAGAATTCCCTAAGATCTGCGTCTTCTTTAAGTAAAGATAAGTGTTGTTTCACATCCTTAAGTGTAGATTTTTGCAGCCAATCGAGGCATAATTTTCCTACACTGTATGTTGTTACTACCCCTGGATGCTGTCTTTGGACGTATCGTGGGTCTGGCCTATGAATAGTAAACCCCTTTGTTTTATTCAGGAATCTCCCTTGACAGGTGTTTGTGTCTGTGGGCCAGATCAACCATTTTCTCCAATCAGGATTTGTTCTGTTGAGTTGTAGTATTGTGTCAACTGTAACCGCTGCCTGTGTATTGTTATCACTTGCAGGTGTCGGTACAGAAGGTGCTTTCATGTCTTTAATCTTGGCTAACCCAAGGCAAGACGTTTGTTGGACCATGTCATTCAAAAACATTATCTGCTGAGGGACGATACAGGCTCTAAATAAAGCTTCTATCCCCTGCACTTGCCAATCTTTAGTACCCCAGACAGATTTTGTGTCTATTGTGTCTTTCCATTAGTCGAAACCCTGTGTAGACAGTTGGGCAATAAATGCTGCAGAGTAAATCTGTTTTGTATTTGTTAACATAATTTTCATTCCTGTTTTGTTTACATTTCTATAGTAAAATGTTTCTGGATCAGATGTATTGTATCCTGAAAAATATGGAAACTTTTTAGCAAATGTTTTTGAACTACCTTTTGGTGGTGTAGGACAATGCTCCCATTGGTTAAACATAAACACATTTCTAGGTGTTTCAGATTTATGCAAAAAATGATGACCATAGTGGTTATAGCAATACAGCTGTTCATAGTCTGATGAACCCTCTAAATATTCATTATTAGAAAATGCAGCAGATTTTTCTAGGTCAAACATCATATTATTTACAGTTTCAAAGTCCCAATCATCAGAAAAGGTACTGGATGAAACAAAATCCCTTAGTGAGATCTTAAATAAATGTGGAATGTTCAAATGTTCCGTCGGGCCAAAAATATCAAAATCAGTTTTGTCCCACACTATACCATCCTGTATAGGAACGGCTGTGATGTTCACTGCAGACAAGTCTCTTGTTTCACGATGGGATGATTTGTGAGGTTTCAAAAGTAAGTTCACTTCTTTTCTTTCAATGTCCAAATGGATGTATCTCCCATTTATAAGCACGCTCATAGTCATAACCAAAGCTAGCCAAAGCAGGAAGAAAAATATTCCAGATATAACCCAAAGTTCAATCCATGGTGAAACCAGATAGGTCTTTTTTTTAAAATGCAAAAAGTCTTGTACTTGCTGTTTAAAAGTTTTTGATGCTGGCGACGTCTCGGGCTCACTTGGATCCTCAGAAGACATATCAAAGTTAATGAAGTAGCCAGAAGCAGTTCTGTCAATTGTTGGAATTGCATCAGGATTTGTAGAAATCACTGGAACCAGTTGATCACTTGTTACATTGGTGTAGACAGGTGTATTTGGACGAACTGTTACTTGTGTTTCAAGAGGGATGAGTTCCATAGCATTGTTGCTCAGTCCTTCATCTGTTACTGCTGAGTGTGTCTGCTACTAGGTCGGAGTCCACGAGGCCTACTATTTAGTATTGGCCATATACTGTGGTTTGATGAGGTCGATGGACACAAATCTTTTCTCCTTTTTTCCAGCAAGGGGCGGTAGAAGTACTGTTCTTGTTCCGTGTATGGCTAGGACAGGTACTGGTTGTCTGTAAGAAGGTCCAAATTCCTTCTTGTCCGCAATCTTCTCCCTGACTAGACCCCCAATTTTTGGAATCCAGACAGGCCTTGCTGGGACCGCCGGTTTTTCCCCAGTGGTGGTTGGCTGCAGGAACACGTTGCTTTGTTTCGAACTTAGTTCATTTAGTTCCTGTAAAACAGCCAAACGATCTTTGATATCAAAGGGTTTATTTTCCACCACTGTGCCTCTACATTCCAGATCGGGCACCCACATTCTTGTCCCAAATAGGACCTCATATGGAGTGACCCCCCTAGAGAACTTCTTGGCAAATTGTTTAATGAGCATTGGACCCCATAAAGATGTTTGACCCACCCATCACCCGAACCTAATACCCTAGCTGTTATAGACTGCTTTATGTCCCGGTTTTTCCTTTCCACAACAGAATTTCCCTCAGGATGAAACGGAGAGGAGTACCGCAATGCAACGCCCAGACTGGCCATGGCGTCTTTGTAAGCCCGAGAGCTAAACGCAGGGCCCTGGTCAGAATGTAGCGTGCCTATTGCGTATGTGCCGATAAAGACTCGCAAATCTTTTATAACAGTTCGAGTGTCAGCCGAGCGCTGCGGCCATATCCATAGGAACCTTGACTTAGTATTTGTGGATTGCACTTGTCCATGAGGATGCCTGTGCATAGATAGTCTAATGCTGTCTAACAATGGTGTCTGTACTGGGCAGCTACATTCGTAGCATGGTGTCTTGTGGCTTTCTCGCTGTAATTTACAGTCCATGCAATTATTGATGAATATGTGTATTTCTGTATTCATCCCAGGCCACCAGTACATCTCTTTTAATGTCAATATTGTTTTAGAGATCCCTTGATGTGACAGACCCTCCCCCAAATGTGTTTCATAAATCAAAGCAGCTCTACGTTCCATGCTTGGAATTACCCTATCCCCCACTCCAGGGATTTGAGCAAAAGGAATGTTGTTCGCATCAATTACATAAGAGTACTTGAGTGGAAACTTTTTGGTAACGCTGCACCACTGCCTTTGCTCGTAGCATTGACAGCCAACATTATCTCACTGTCTATTTTAGTTTTTGAATGAGTGATCGCAGCTACGGAAGCCGTCTGAACAGCCCCCTTTGCGGCTTCGTCAGCCAATGAATTCCCTGCAACGTGAACGCCATCACGTTGATGACTCAGTGTATGGATTACGTGAGCCTTTGGTAGTTTGCTTTTTAACTGAACTACTTGTTCCCAAAGCGTTTTATGCTTTATTGTGCCACCTTTTGCATCTTTGAACCCGTTTTCAAGCCAAGTTTGTATATATTCACTATACAACTGCACACAGTAGAAAGAATCGCACACTATTAGTGTGGGGAATTCTCGATCTGTACTTTCAAGTGCCAGTTTGAATGCTTGTAGTTCAGCTCGCTGAGCTGTGCAATCTCCTAGAGACTGGGTTTTTGTGACCATAGATGTGAAGTTGCCATCGCGCATGCGACCTTTAACAATTGCGCACGCTGCACTGTAAGCTTGCTTACTCCCTGTTGCGGGTTGTGCGGATCCGTCAGTGTAAATTATGAATTCGTACTGATCGAGAGGCAGAATCTCAGTGGGCAGAGGACATTCATGTTCATATTGCAGGAATGCTTGTGTTTTTAAATCAGGATCAAAAACATATTCAACATCTGTTGCAGCAAGAGAATTAACCCATTGTATCCATCTTGGATGTAATGCTTTAGCATTTGGAATGCTCGCTTTAGTTACCGCCTCTAAGGCCGGAACAGGGGTTACGACAATAATGCGTTTCCCTTGGGCTGGAGCTCTTTCTTTTGCTACAGCGGTTTGAACTGCTGTCAGAATTTGTTCTGTTGAAGTGAAGCGCATTTCTGCTTGTGTATACAAGTGTGATTTGTATGCAATTGGTACTTTTTCACCCTCATTAAATGTATGGCTGATGCTTATAAGAACATTTTTATTGAGTACAGCAGATGGGCTATGAATTGGTCGCAACCTCAGTTCCTTTAATGGGTTAGAAAGGAAATGGATTTCAGAAGTCAATATCACACTGGTGCAGAGTCCGCGCTGTAATGAAAAACTAAAGCTTCATACGTATATTCTGTATACAACTCAAAGATTTCACTGCTCTGACCCATCCAGATGTCCCTACGTGTTTCAATCAGAATCTGTTGTCACAGTCTAGTCTCCCATTTAATCTTGTACCTAAGCTTATCCACTTAATATTTGCCTTGGTGGGGAATGATTACAGAAATGGATTTACTTTCTGTTAAAAGAAAAATTATGTTTAGTTTTTTGGTTATACGACTTCCCCTAATATTAGTTTCCCCTTTGGTGTTCAGAGTAAACTGAGAATATGGTTCTTGTACCCACTCTCACCCTGCGTTTATATCCAAATGATATCTCTTTCCTGGAGTTGGACTGTCTAGTATTACCTCACATCCTTCAATAGAATATTCATGCCCTATTGAGATCTGATATAGTCTCTTGCACTTGCCTCGGTCAATTTTTGGGGTCCACCTTTGAGGTGGCTCAGCATTTGAGGAGTAATGTGTTTCTTTAGTCCCTTACCACGTCTCTTTGCATCAAACCATGTTCAGTCCATGTTTGAGATTTTCAGCCTCTCACACTCAGCCTATCAGTTCACTAGCACCTGAAAAGAGAAATGAGCACACTGTGGTAAGTGAAAATCCCCGGGCCTTCAACACCAACCGAATATTCAGTTTAATACAGTGGTGGCTCACAGAGGGAGTGCTGCGGGGGGGGTGGGGAGGGGCTGGGTGGGGGGGTAGTGGAGTCGGACATACGACAGGCAGGAGTAAGGTAAGTAAATAAATAAATAAAACTATTTACCTTGCGCTCGCTGCATCGCTGAGTTGACGATGCAACGAACGCAAGGTAAATAGTTTTATTTATTTATTTACTTACCTTACTCCTGCCCGGCGTACGTCCGACTCCACTACCCCCCCACCCAGCCCCTCCCCCACCCCGCTTCACCGTCCCCCAGCACTCCCTCTGCGAGCCGCCACTGGTTTAATACATGATTTGCACATATTTGTATACATTGTGACTAATAAGTACATTTTAATAAATGATCATAAGACACCAAATGTCAGAGAAAGTTCTTTGACAAACAAAAGAAAACTGTTGTGATCTACAGAGACTAAATACCAGAATAGAATTTATTGTGAAAACTCATTTTCTGGACAAATCACCCTTATTGTTTAGTGCTGGTGAACTGCTTATGGACAATTCATCTTTTTGTTTTATGCCATGAAGCAAAAGGATTTGGCCAGAACAAATTAGTTCAATTATTTTAAGAGTTACAATTTGTTTATTTTGAGTACAACCCATAAAGCATTAAAAAGAAAAAAACACGTAAAATTACAGTTAGAAATTCCAATGCTTAATGAGCCATGCAGCAAAAAGAAAACAAGATACAACTGCCACCTTTTTGCTTTGTCTAAAAGTCTTCAATAACTCTAAGATTGGTGTCAGATTTCATACGCCCATGGCTCATTATAAAGGCAACAACCATTTATGCCTTGGGTCAGCATGTGGCAAAAAAGTAGAAAGTTTATCTCATCTACAGTATAATTAGCACAACTAGGACAACAGTGTCTTGGAGAGGATGAATTGTACCTACTAGAAGTGAAGATTTACTATTTCCCCTTGTAACATTGTTATTTCCTCTTTGCAAGCATACAAAGAGGAATACACGTAAAAGTGTAGTTTTGTGCAGAAAGGTATGCCTTCCTGCACAAAACCTATCTTTACCATAACGCAGACACCTTTGCACCATGGTGCAAGAAAAGAAGAGAGCTAAACTGCGTCAAATCTTTGTAAATGCACACAGCAGGTTTTGCTTCTATAAGCTACACTATAGTCATTGAAAGTTTAAAAATTTGCATTAATCAATGAATTAAGAGTCTAACTTATGTAGGTATGTCAGTGTGTGGAAGTTATCACCGACCTGGCACTCTTACGTTTCACTTAAGGGGTGTTTCAAAGAAGTGCTGAGGAAAATGTCATACATATTTGGTGTGAATCTACTCAGGTACAACTTTTTCAATATTTACAAATATTTTTAAAGGTTTTTACCACACTTATCTGCAGGCACACTGAAGTTATAACTGGGAGGTGGAGAATTAATTGCTTCAGAAAGAGTGGGAAAGAGCAGCAGCTGCTCAAATTTTCACTCAGTGAGGACGAAGAAGTGCATGTTAAGGAACATATGTTAAAGGAAAAAAGAAAGCATTTCTAAAGTTAATTTATGGTGCCGAAGTTTGGGGGTTTGAGAATATGCCCAAACTTAGAGTTTCTGAAAATAGATTCCTGCGTAGTATCACCAATCTCCCCCAAAGTACACCACAGTGCCCTCTGCTCTATGAGCTTGGCAGAAAGTCCATATCAGACATTGCAAAACTACGCCCTGTTTTATACTGGCGTAGATTGTGGACTACGCCGGAACTGAAGCCGTATGCATTGGGTTTTATAGATGTCATTAACTCTGATACTTTCCATAAGATAAGTTGGCTGCGGGGAGTTAGGGATGTACTTATAAGCATGGGGATGAATTCTCTTTGGTTGGAACCACTCTCAGCACGTTTTCCTTCAAAAAAAGCACTAAAAGAAAGGTACTGGGAGGTGGTGGTGCATAACACCCAAAGATGCAGTGAATCATCCTCATTGACAGGTTTGTTTTTGAATTTTAAAGACAGCCCTATCTTTGAACCCTACTGGGACACCATAACCAAACCGTTGGATAGAAAATTGTATTTCCAGCTGAGGGTGGGCTCGCTGCCTATTAAATCTTTTACATCTAGGTGGTCGAGCTCAGGCGATGATAAGTGTCCAGTTTGTTTATTATATAGTGAAACGATTGCCCATATGCTATTTGTGTGCCTAGGTTATGCTGCCCCGCGTCGGACCTGGTTGAAACCTATATGTAAAATGCTGGGTACGAGGAAGAGCGTGGAGGCAGAAAGGATAATACGCACTAGCACCCTATTGTATATCTCTATAGGAGTTGCAAAATTTCTGGGGTGGGCGAGGGTAATAAGGTTAAAATCACAATAGTACAAGTAAATTTGATTGTTTAAAACTTGATAGCCGTAGATTGATTGTTATAATGAAATCCATATTGCCCAGGTAGAAGACTTATCTTATTGTCAAAATTAACTGGAAGTGAACTAATGAATTCATGATATTGTACAATTTTTTATTGTGATTCCTTTTTATTTGTTTTTTAAGGCAACTTTTTAACTTTTTCTGATTGTAACCTGTTCTAGTGGTAATAATTATTGTAGGATATTTATTCCTTTGTCACACATTTTACTAGATTTTAGTTGTATTCCGGACCAATCATGTATATATATGTAAAATGCTTTTATGACAAAGTGTCGAATAAAGCTTTTTGGAATGGAATTAACGAATAATCATATTTCCTAAGCTTACATATTCCACAAGCTTTCAAAAAATCAGGGCTTTGCCAACAGATCCCTCCCTCTTTTTTGGTGCATTTCATACATATAGCACTCTTGCATGTGTGTGTACATCGGGCCCTATGTGCGTTATAGTGAAAGGTTTGAGTCTACCTTGGACATCTCTTGCCAATTGCAGTTGCCTTTAACTTTTACACACTGAATCACACTAATTTTAGGCCCCGCGAAGAATAGAAACTTGAGCCATCACTGCCTGGATTTGAACCTCTTGGGCCCCATCATAAACTGCTTTCTAAGTCTTCACACACGTGCTGAAAAGGGTTGTGTATCTATAGTGCATTTTCTAACTCAAATATACTATCATTTAGAGGATGAGCCGAAGTCAGCACGACTTGTAAATGCAAAGCATTGATTACCTCTGAGTTGTGCAGTGTGCAGTCCAAGTTTTAACTTACTCAGGGGCATATTATCAAGCGGCAGCGATAATTATCGCTGACCGCTCTTAGCGTGGGGAATAGTATCGCCGGCTATCGCTGAAAATTATCGCCATGCTAGCGCTGTATTAACAACGCTTAGCGCAAAGGCGATAATTTTCCAGTGATAGCGGTGTTTTCCATGGAACATCGCTGGTTTTTCAGCGATGTTCCATGGAAAAACGGCGATAATCTTGTGAATAGGGCCTGTGGTCTTAGCCACACAATCCACCCCCATGTTAGGTATGCCTTAGTCAGGAATATAGCAGACGTTAAATTCCTGCGTTAAGGCATACTTAACGCGATTTAAAATATCGCTAACCCACGTTGTTAATATGGCGATACCTGGGTTAGCGATATTTCCCCATGTTGTTTTCACAGGCACGCCTCCTTTGCATCTCATTAGCGATGCGATGGGAGGCGTGCAGAAAACGGACGCTAATTCAAGTAATCACGCGCTAGCGTGTTCTTGTTAATTAGGCGATAAAATTATCGCCGCATTTCGTCCGAAAACGGACGCTAAAGCGGCGATAATTCTTTAACGCCGCCTTGATAATATGCCCCTGAGTTAGTACATGACTAGTATAAAGTGCAAAAAGGAGCCATGAAGCAGCACCTGATCTGCAATTAAGACACAATCTCGGCAACAGGAGCAGAAATCCACTGATTATAGAAATGGGATTGATACGCATGTAACTAGACTGTTGATAAAACATCTCTGCAGCTGCCACTCAGTCTACTGAGCTGCTAACTGGAATTGGTACTAATTAATAGCAAGTTACAACCAAGGCTTTCCAGGATGTAACTAGACCTAAACTATTTTACTGGAATAGAAAATAATAAGCTGCTGAATAGGTGTGCATGGGACTCAAACACAACCCAAGAACAAAACAAGATTTGAACCCCAAAGACCAACAATAGTATGTGTGAGCAGAGCCGAGGTAAGAGCAACATTTTGTAACAACCAGGAACTCCCAACACAGTATGGATGGAAGCAAAGAAGAAAAATGATTTAGGCCAATTAATATTTTGAAAGACAGAGAACTTTGAACACAGAAAATATAATCTATAAATTGACAATATCAGCAAATCAATAAAGTAACACAAAACTGGAATTCCACATTGAAAACAGAAACCCAACAAAAATAGCATCAAGTAATAAGAGAGTAGACGAACGAGTTAAGGATTATATTAGTCTCCGATAAACATTTGTTTTTGAAAGGTAGATGCGGCTAGAAATACAAAACTCAATGTTTTCTTTTCTGGTAAAATAGATTATTCTAATGTCTTTACTGCTGCAGAGATGTGTGTGCAATCTGCAGGAGTCATGTTCACATCCCAGTAAAGTAGCATATTTGGCAACTCTAGCATGTGCAGGTGCCTAAATGTATTATTATGTTACCCTACTTCGGTTTGTATCCTGTTTACGCCCATGATCTAGTGTTCATCTAGTGGACTGTCTTAGAAACCCTGAGCTAGATGCCCCAGAGGGGTCCTCACAACCCGTAGACGAGGTAGACAGGGGGACTGCCTAGGCTTTTGTAGTAAGGAAAACAGAAAAGAGAAAAGCAGAAGCTAGATGAACGGAAGAGAGAAGAGAGAACCAGAGACTATAAAGAGCAGTGGGAGAAAAAAGGGAAACAACAATAGAAATGTGATAAAACAGAAAAACATAAACCATTACCCATCCTCCTTTCTATATATAAACAAAGAGAAGAATGAAGGAGAAAAAGAGACAAATAAAGAATAGAAGGAGAAACCACCAATGACTACCACCTGCACACCTACTGGCCAGACAGGTATGCGAGGAGGCAAGTCAGAGCAGGAGGAAACAAGGAGACAGAGAAGAAGAGAAATACAATAGATAACTCACACTTCTCCATCATGTAATGAAGACTGAATAATAAATAGAGAACAGCACTGGGCTATAGTGTTGACAATGAAACAAAGCGTAACATTAAAAGTAAAAACAAACGCCCAGTGTAACGTAAACCATGCACTATGGTAATGGGACTAGAACCCAAACCATACACCCATTAAGGGTAACAACTCACTTGTGCAGGGGAAACCTCGAGTGGAGGTAAGACATAGTGCACTGTTACAATCAGAAAACACCCACACTGTAAAACGTAAACGTGCACTAAGTAATGAGGATATAAGACAGTGTGGAAGCACCTCGAGTGGAGGTAACAAGTCGTGCACCGCAGCAAAGGGACTAAAACCCTTGCGTCACACCTCTAGGGAGGTAACAACATCATGCGCTGTTGCAACGGGACTGGAACCCGTGCGTAAAGACATTGTGCACAGTAACAATGGGACTAGGACCCATGCTATACACCTAATGTGTAGGTGAAAACAATGTGCACCGTAACACTGGGGAAAAACAACCCAAAGAACGCACCTCGAGTAGAGGTAAAATTGTTGTGCACTGTGACAATAGGACTATAACCTATGCAAAACACCTCATGTGAGGTAAGAGTAAACCTAGCGTAAAGAAATGTTGTGCACTGCACTGACGGGACTGTAACCCAGACTGTGCACCCTGTGTGGGGCAATGTGTGCAAGAAAATGTGCAATAAATGAGCTCTGTAGACGAGCAAGGCATACCACAAATGAATGCTTAGCTAATTGTGAAGCATCAAACGTCAAGTATTGTGACTGGTAAGTCATTGAAGACACAAAGAAATACGTGAACAGGTGTGTCCAAACAGAGATTGGAGCTGCAGACCCGTGACCTATTTCATAAAGGTGAAATTAGCAAGACGAAATACTTAGACAAGTGCGTAAACAAATTTGCATAAACAAATGTGCAGGACAAGAGAATCTTGTGAGAGGTGAGCCAATGGTGTGCCTGTCACCGCGATTTTGAGAGACAGGCGAGTTTAAAAGTAGAAAGCACTACAAAGTACAGGGGTGACCAAAGTAATCATGGAGGTCCAGTGTGTAGAATTTCTTGTAGACCAAAGAACAAAAAACAAACTGCCACTCACCACCCGAACTTAAAATGGTGGACATAGTCCACCGTTCGTTGAATCCTCGATGAGGCCAAAGAATACATCTTGTAAACAGGACACTTAGACAGACGCCATGTTCTGTGTCGGAAATGTTCTTATGCTCCGCACAATCCGCATCCGTGGAAGAGCCAAGGACGTGGTTGGCAAAGTGAACTCAGAAAATCACGGTGAACTTCAAAATGGCGGCACGCTATGCACGTCGCGCCGGATGGCTCACGGCGCATTCGTGCTTGAAATACGTCCATGAGCGGCACGGTTATTCATCGACGTCAGGAAGGTGCCCGGTGAAACTCCATGCCTCCGTCACAAAAAAGTAAGCAATGCGCGCATTATGTGGCTCGTGCACAACTTTTAAAATTTTAAATAACAGTTAAGGTGTACACAACAGCGCGGGGTGAATTAATTGAAGAATAAAGTGAAATAAACGCAAATACCCTCACCACAGATATCCAGCTTTGTGGGACAGCACATAGGCTGAGTGTTCATGTGACCAATCCCGAGTAGTGCCCACATCTGGAAAATCCATGTAAAACTGTTTGCGCACAACTATGCGTGACCGTGTGGAAGTCCAGTGTGTAAGGAGCACAGTTCCAATGCAGGCAATGAACAGGCACACACTCTGCGCAGCATCAATGTAGTGAAAGGATTGGCTTACTGTATTTGAAAGCTCACCCAGCGCTGCATGCATGAAGTATCCTGTTGTAGTAGCCATAAGTCCTCAGCTGTGCTTGGCGTGAGATTATAATTGTTGAACGTGACCACCACTGACAGAATGATGACAGGTCCGTTTGTGTAGGGCCAAATGTAGAGACCTAGGCTTCCAATGTAGAAGGAAGGACCAAGTGAAAGCGCTATGTAGCAAACATTTTCACTTCTCTTGAAGGCGCTAAAGCTGAGGAGTCCCATTTTTTGAAAATACAAAGCACAGATTCGGTCCCTTGTTTGTTGAGAAGCTGTAGGAACAGCATGCAGTGACTTGAGCTGCAGTTGAAACAGATGCTGTAGGGACAGCTTGAACAGGCTTGGGCTGCAGTTGAAACTATGTTTGCAGGAACTGGCACGATTGTGTGGTGGGCGACCGATGGCAGAGGTCACTGGTGGGGCTGAGGTGTGCCAGTTGGTTGAATATACGCAGCTGTAGATTGAGGAGTTGTTTCAACTTGAGAGTAGGTTCTCAGATACTCCAGACCTGAATAAGGAGGCTTGACAGGAAACTCACGCAGGTTCTTAGGATAACTCGTCGCCATAAAATTGTAGTAACTGACTCCAAGCTGTTTGTAGTGTTTCAGGAATATTTATTGTGGTAGTTACAAATCCGGTAGTTCAGCCCCACCAGGAGCAGCCAGCATGCTGCTCAGCCCTTCTCAACTGTAGCCTCTCACTCCCAACATTCCATATTACATCATTCTGAGAGAATCTCACTGGCAGAGCATGAACCACAGTGAAACCAGGATACTACAGCTTCTTCTATACCCGAGCTGCGCTGTGGCTGGGGAGAGTCACGTACATCTGAGGGTTGAGCGGACACTATGAAAACAACGGTAATAATGTTCTGAGACAGCATGGCATGGGGCAGTGGGTAGAGGGGAGGTGGGGTTGGAGGCTTGGTCCTCGAAGGTGTGGTAGAGCCAGATCTGCATGCCATTGTCTGCACTGTTTGCAAACCTAACTTTTTTGAACGCAAAAATTGTCTACCTTTGCTTCACTGGCTGCATTACATTGACTATATATGTGGTATTGGGATCTGAATTGTTTTGAAAATCAAATAAACAATTTGCAACAAAAAAAAATGTGGTTTGGTGCCATTGATGCACGGTTATATCTGTTATATGTTTGAGACAATATTCCATTAAAATATGTCATCCGGATCTCGTGTCAAATGTGACAATGCTGTTATGGGTAAGTGCATTTTCAGACTTTGGGCAAAGGCTATGATCAAGATCAACACCTTCTTGTGCCACTGGATGCTGATTTTGATTTATTGCATTATTTCTGTTTGATGCATACACCTACAGATATATCATTTTTTTATACCTACAATGCCTGTCAGACCTGTTGCATCAGTGATCTCCAACCCACCTTGGTGACATATATATGCATTAGGTCCTTTGACCATATTACCATTCACATTAATGGTAGATTTGTGTGAGGTTTTGATATAGCAAAGACAAGCAGATGATCTATATTCAATTGGTTTGTTTTTTTGCTTCAACTATCCGGGTAACATCAACTTTTTATACTATGCATCTTGACTACAGCATTCCCTTGAGGCCCTATTACGGAAAGTGCCCCAGGGGTGAAATAGGCATGTGCACCCCCGGGGCACTTTGGTATCACAGAAGCGCCGCAGACGCTTGTGTGGCTCCTTCTGTAATACTGATAGCACTGGTGCACATGTAGTGCCAGCATTATCTTCAGAGGGTGTTCCCTCATTTTCATGGGACTGTAGCCTCATGCAAATGGAGGAATCCTTTTGCTTCTGCATCCTCGCCTTATTGCGGATGCGGGCACAGAGGCAAACACACCCTTAGGAGGCGCACTCCAAAGTGTGCCACAAAAAGATGTCTCACTGTCAGTGCGCCCCCTGAGGCTATTGCATTGTATTTATTATGTAGTGCTTACTAACCCTATGTGGAGCGCTGAAGCACTTACTTACATGAGTAGCATGCTACAACATGTACAGTGTGTGGTTGGGAGGATGTTATTTTAATTTTGATCCTAGGTGGGAAGTGTTCTGTGTCTTTCGTGATGACCACCGAGTTGCAATTATCGTGTTATGGGACACAGCTCATAGCAGTGTGTTGGATGATGAAGTGTAAGAGACAGACAAGCATGCTTATGGTTTTCAGCATACCGGTACAGCCCAGTCAAGTGTCACTCATCAGGGGTTAGGCTAACGCATTCTGGGAATTTCCTCGCATTGCCTTGCAGTCCCAGAATGCTGGTGCAAATCAGTTGTTTCAGTTGATCTGGTGTTCTCGTCTCTCTGACTGCAGCCCCTTGCTGTTTTCCTTTGTTTCTGTCTTTCGGTGCCAGTGGCAGTCAATGGAGTGGCTGTTTAGAGCCATGTGTAAGATTGGTCCCGCCTTGAGTGAGCCTAACATCTTAGTTGGATGTCAGGATGCCTCATTCCAACTGACAAGCACTTTGATTGATGTCGTCTGATGTGCCCTAGGTGCTTATACTTAGGTCATGGCAATGCTGTCCCATACCATGGGACTTGCTCATACCAGCTCGTTTTGCACCCCTTGCATTTTGTGATGGCTAACTAGAGCCTCCACATCACTACTATCAAAATTTAACAGTCCACAAGCCTGATTCCGGTGCTCGCAGAGAGAGATGCTGATTTGTAATTGAGTGCTGTGAATATGTGATGTTTCCTGCCCTGATGCCCTCCATTGAACATTTGTCCTTTGTTGCTAAGACCTCCTGAAGGAAGCTGGCTCTTTATATGGTATGCCAAAAAGAGGTATACCATGCAAAGATTCCAGGTACTACTAGTGGACAGGTGCTCTTCTAGGGGGTAGTGTGGTTGAGCAGCCTTAGACTTACGGACCAATCTTCTGGACTTAAGGTCAGTAAGGGGTAAGGTCGAAGGCAGCACCAACAGTTCACTTCAGACAGCACTGGGGTGGCCAGGTGCAGAGGTGCCTTACAGCGTAGGGTGCCCCATTCAAGTCTATGGGGATCAGTCTGTCAAAAAGAGGCCGCAGGCTTGGACTGGGGGACCAGTCAGGCTGAACCAACAAGGGGGCTCAACTGTTGCAATGCTCAGGGACATGGAGATGCCTTTGGTCCTCTTCTCCAGGGGCGGCGGGTGGAGAGGGGTCTTTAGGCACGAGATTTCAATCACAAGGAGAACTCAAATTAGAGGGAGCCTGATAACAGAGGCTGCAGGTGGCAGCGGAAAGTCCACAGTGGGCAGGTCCAAGGTGGACTTTGTCTCTGGAGGGCTGCAGGACCACACTGGCACCATTGGGCCGCTTCAGCTCGGTCTAGGAAGCACGGGTGCAGTGGTTTACGGTGTCAGGTTTTTGCAGTACAGAGCACTCACAGTCTTCTTTGGGGTGACTTCAAGATGCAGAGAAGCAGCTCAGCTGCTCCACAGGAGTTCTTGAGTCTTTATTGAAGGCAGGCCATCTTCTCAGGCTTTGGAGGTACAACAGCTGCAGGATGAGACGTCTTTGGTGCAGTTTCAACGGGAACAGCAGACAGGATGGCAGGGTTGGTGCCAAGTCAATTGCTCTTCTTCTGTCTTTTTCTTTCCCGGCTCGTGAGTGTCCTTCTTCTTCATAGGTCATCAGGATCTCAGGACCACGTTGGAACCATTGGCCTATTTCAGCTCGGGCTAGGCAGCTTGGGTGCAGTGTTGCTTTCCGGTGTCGGGTCTTCACAGTCTTGGAGCCTCACAGCTCAGTCTTTGGTACCTGCAAGATGCAGGGGAAGAGCTCTGCTGTTCCACAGCAGTTCCTGAGTGAGTATTTGGAGAAGTGCTGGCAGTCCTCCCAGGCTTTGGAGGATCAGCAGCTTACAGTGTGATGTTACTTTGGTGCAATTGTCGAGAATAGGCGTACAGGCCAGCAGGGCTGGTGCCAAGTCAGTTGCTTCTTCTGCAGTTCTTGCTTTCATGGCTCTTCTGCCCTTCTTCTTCTATTGGTCAGAAGGATCTGATTTCCTGGTGCCAGAGCTCCCCTAAATACTGAATTTAGAGGCATTAGGGGAGTATAGGGTAGTAGCCAATGGGCTACTTACCCCTGGGGTCACTAAGTGGGCATAACCCTGTCCCAGAAATCCTAAATTTGCCATCAGCAAGATGGTCACTTTTGAAAAGTTGCATCCACTTCAGTTAGCTCAGTTCAGGGTTGGTGCTTGCCTGAGGGTGGACACGCCTGTCTTGCCTAGCTAATTTTCCCACCTGTCCAGGTGCAGAGGGCTCTGGAAAAAGGTGGTCAGTTTTCTCTCCTGTGAGGGAAGCCAGATTTGCATACCAAAGGCGGTGGGCCTCTTTGAAGCTCCCCGGCCTTGGAATGCTAATCAGCAGGTCTCCTATGGCCAGGTATGCAAAGCACCCCGTGCTAGGACAGGCTTGGTTTATAGCCCCCGGGGAGCAAAGGCCCTCATGCTTGGGGGTCAAAAACCCATCTCTGGTGGCAGGCTGGTGAAAAACAGTCTCTCAGAACATCAGTAACTAATCTGTTTTCAGGGGGCACCTATAAGGTGCCGTCAGGGTGCATGTATTATTAAATCCGACACTGGCATCAGTGTGGGTTTATTAATACGAGATGTTTGATACTAGACATGCCTATTTTCAGTGAAGCCATCATGCAGCTGGGGAACTCGTTTTCACCAGTGTCCAGCACATGCTTTTAAAATGGCTTCCCTCAACACTTGTACTAGCAGTAATGGGACTGACCAGTACGGGGGCATATCTGATCATGCAGCTATGCCCTCACATGTGGTATAGTGCACCCTGCCTTAGAGCGGTATGCCCTCCCGTAGGGGTGACTTACTTATACTGCATGCAGTGTCGGCAGGCAGGACACACAGGCTGTGTGCCATGTCGTGTTTTCACTTTTGTCTGCACCAAGACATGCAGCCTGCAGAGGTAGTTTTCATGAGCTTGGTGACGGGTTCCTTAGGATGGCACAATTAGTGCTGCAGCCCCTGGGGACCCTCTTTAGTACCTCAGGCCCTAGGTACGGGGGTACCACTTACTAGCGATTTACAGAGGACACTAAAGATATTGTCAATTGGGGAAACCAATTGCACAGGTTTGCGAAAGAGATCTGGCACTGGGGACCTGGTTATCAGGAACCCAGTGCACTTCTAGTCAAAATCACATCAAATACCAGGCAAAAGGTGTGGGTGACCGTGTCAAAAAAGGCACTTTCCTACACCTCTGGTAAGCTGCTCAATGCAGGGAAGGGCAAAAGGGTGATACTTTTGTGGGTTTCATGCAGCCACGGCCCGTGCAGGTAAGAGCGGTGGGGTCAGGTGGGGGAGTATTCCGAGAGACGCCGACGAGGGCAAATTCATTATTTATTTAATTTTCCCTTGTGGTCGTCTGTCGAATTCCCCCACTCCCCCCAACCCGGCCCCACCGCTCTGACCTGCATGGGCCATGACTGGTTTCATAGTGCCTGAATACAGAGCACTTAAAACACAGCACCTTTTTGTTATGTTCATATGTTATGCTTCCTGGTAACAGGAAGCTGTTCCTAGACAGCTAGATGCTTACACTTCTAGAATTCGATTTGTGGATTCTGAGAATCTATGATGCAGACAATTGCAGAGGATCAGGGACTTACCAGGTCCATTTCTGGTTACTGAATAAAGAAGCAGTTATCTGCAGTCCCTGTGTCCTGTCTTTCAAAATCTTTTAACTCCTCTGTTAAATGTTTATTTGCTCACACTTTCCATACCTTGGTTTTGTAAACAATGTTTTCCTCTAACTAATGCCATTTCATATTACAAATACGCACTGGAGTCACATGTCGTGGGAGAACAGAGAGAACACAAAGGAGGGTAAAATGAAGCCTGCTTGGATTTCAGCTTGCTGCAGGCAATGTTTGTTTTAATATCCGGTAAGTTAACAGTAAACCCAGGCTAAGCAGACCATAAAACAGGCCCACAAATATCCAAAAAACAGCCCAAACACTGACCTGTCAGACCAGCCCGTCGGGCACTGTCTGATTGCCCTGCAGGCCAGTCCGACTCTGCAGTCGAATGGGAAAAAGAGAAAGTGACAAGGGAGAGAAAAGATCTGAGGGCTCCAGAAAGTGGGGAAGAGTTAAAGGGTGAGGTAGAGGTAAATGGAGTAGGGTGAGAGGTGTAAAGGGAGGAAGGATGCAAAAAGAAAGGGTTGAGATTGGTTGACAGGGAAAGAGAAAAAGACAGGAAAGGTGGAGGAAAGGAGAGCAGGTGAGGGTGAGATGAAGGAAAGGAGGAGTGGGTAAAAGACAAGAGGGAGATGGTGGATGAGAGAGAAGGAGTTGGAATTTAGGGGTAGATTAGGATTGGGTAAAAGAGAGAGTGAAGGGTGGAGAGTGCACTAGACTGCTAGCGAGTGTGGGCAGCTGAAGGATAGTCTTCCAGATTGTGGCCCACAGTATCTGAGTCTTCACACTCAGCTTGTGAATTAGGACTGTGCGCTGCTTTGAAGGAATGTATTCCATCTCATCCTTTGCTAATCTATACTTCTTTCAGCACTTTAGGAATGTTGCAGTAATTTTAAGGCCATTTCTTCACTTTTAACTTTCAAAAAAGAGTAATTTCAAGGCTGCCTTGTTCCACTCATGAGAAAGCATCACCCGTAAGGCATTGCAGGGACAATGCAAGCATGGAAATATCACATGCGTACAAAGTAAAACCTTGGCACCTCTAAAAATCATTTAGAGTAACATTTTTGTGAATATTGAGTTCTTAATTAACCATGTCTTGCAGTTGGTAGGGGCACTACCTTGTTCAGGTTCTGCTTTGCGCAGAGGTTACATGTCACCTTCCTTATTTTGTACCTCTTGGAGACCAGGAGGTGATCACATTATGGAGAATATTGTGGTTCTGTGTGTCTGAATGAACAACACATTGGACATTATTATAGCTTTTATGTTCAACCCTTCCAGTAACCCCTAGACCCCCACAGGTCACCGCTAAACTGTGCTTCCTCACTCCTGTTAACGTTCCCAGTGTTAAATGTTGGGAGATCTGCAATATCTTCTACTGCACAAGGGTACTCCTCTTTCAAGGTACCTCGACCTTCATGCCAGTGCCAGCTGTTCATGGGTCATTGCCTCTAAACACTGTTTGTGCCCAGCTCTATTAAGGTACCTCAATCCTCATGCCAGTGTCAGCTGTTCAAGGGCAATATTCTCAGAACTGAAACATTTTCAATACTAATTATTCACAAGAGAGTTATTGTCGTTAGTCATGAATCTGATACTGCTAACATGCATTGGCAAAACCTATGGGTCGGGGTTGTTTCATGCATATATTCATTGTTGTGGGATATGTCTGGATGCAGTAACAGAAAACTCACAGAGAGACACCAATTACTGGTCATTACTTTGATTTACTTCAGAGAAAGTGGCACTCAAAGTGTCACACTTTTGTCGGTATTGTGTCACTCGTATGCCAACTAAAACCATAGAAATGCCACCCTTAAGCAAGCTGAAAACTTGGCAGCTATGCTGATACCTTTGAATAGCTCCGAAGGTCCCTTTATGGTATTTCATATGATATAGTTTCCTTATCAGGTTACTGTACTGGATTGTCCAGTACGAGATTTTGTATATAGTTGTGGTTTTGAGCTGGCAGAGTTGGAGGGAGAGAGAAGCGAAGAGATTGTTGGGATGGACATTTTTTGTTATCATTCGATATCAGTGTGTCTATGTGAGAAGTATAGAAGTTGTGAGGGTGTAAAGATATTTGGGACCTACAGTGAATGGACAATATTAAAACCCTCCAAATTTGTCAAGTAATGTATAACAGATCTCTTTTATTTCATGCCTGCTCATTTAAAAGTATATAATTATATAATGCCACAGTGAACCGTAGGTCTGCCCTTTTTTTGCTTGCCTGCATAATGAACGCAGTTTGCTTGTTGAGTTTGCACTTCTTGGGTTGTAAGCTGAGGATGGCACCTGAGGGGGCAACTGCTTTCTGGGCTTTCTTGCCTGGATGCTGGTGGTGCAGTTGTCTAGGAAATAGCCAGGTTTTCAACAACTGACTTATGAAGTGTATATGGTCCTGGGTGCTTCTAATACTGGCTGGTTGTGCGTTCCAGTGCTTGGTGGCATGTATTAGCCCTCTGGATGGGTAAAAGGAGGTCCCATGGACCACCCAGGCATCCCCTGCAGGCGGGAGCAGTCACTCACTGCATGTGCATGCAAGGGGTCTCTCTACCCTCTTCAAAGTGCAAGCGGGTTGCTGCCTGCACAGAGAAACATGGAGCTGCTTTGAAGCAACCGCTCCATATTTCGCTGAATGTGTTGCCCCTGAGGGCAGCACATTCATCATAATAGGGCACACTGTGTCTGCTTGTGCCCGGTGCACCTGTTTAAAGGGACGCCATGGTGCAAACAGGGAAAGTGCGCCCTATGTAAAATATGGCCCCAGGTGTCCTACAATTTCTACAATTAAACATTGACTCTTTTCCATTGACATCGTTCAGATACCCGACCACTACAATACGCTAGTACTAGGTAAGCCTGCCCTCTGTTTATAATCTGTTTTGGTGCAACTAGAGTTAGTATATGATATACAGACAGTTTTTAGAACACTATGGACATTTTCTCTTATCTAGACATTTGTGACAAGTGTATGTTCGAAGGCTAAATGCAGTCACAACAAATTGCTATCCCTTGTAGGTGGGCACACTTTCTATGTACTTGTATATCTATGCTGATGCGATGGGAAGGTGGGGCAGTGATAGGACAATTAAAGATTGATCCTTTTGTTGCATCTATAAGGAAATGAGTACCTTGAGAAACATAAGCCTAATTCTAATTCCCCCACACCGATGTTTAGAAACTGATTCATGACTAAACTTATGATTCTTGTAAAAGACACTTGCTTGTTTTTTTGGCATATATTTATACATTCTGTACATGATAATGTTCTGATTATAGCTGTTCTCTGACCATCCAACTTATTTGGTTTATTAAATAGTGCAGACTGTGTTATTTAGTCTATGTTTTATATGTTTATAGTAACTGATGAAGCAGGGTTTCGCAAAAAGAAACCTGCTCGAATTGACTCCCCCATAATACTTATTAACAGTGTGCAGTATAAACTAACACGCAAATCACATGAGCTACATGGGAAACCGCTTTGCTCATGCGTGCACTAATGTGAACTAATGCTTGAAAGAACTAGGCCGCATTTTACATTGCGTTTCAAAAGAAACGAGATTAATGCAAGTTTAGACCGCATTTCGCATCTTGCATCTTGCTTTAAAAACGATAATAAATAATGCCGCTTTGCATGAAGCTTATGCTAAGAATATATTAACAGGGAATAGTGTAAAGGTGGGTGGTAAACAGTGAAGGATGCATTTCCATGAAATTAATAATGTATGTGTTTATTTTGGCATAGTGAGCCGAATGGGTCTGTATTTTCCTAAATTGTCCTGATAGAAGAGGGGCTGAAAAATGAGCAAGAATGACCTGACAAAATCGACAGAAGTGCTGTGCGCTGCGGATGATGAATATTATTTCAAGGTTGATCAGCTCAGAGAACATTGTTTGCCTGCCAAAAGATGAGACTGGCCGTGGGATCCACGACTTCTTCTGCAGACGTGGCTGAGAATTTAATGAAATGTAGCAAGAATAAAATTGTATGGACTAGTCAGTAAATACGCAATGGGAAAGGAAGTAGAACAATGAGTATGAAGAATTTTGAATGAAATCACGGTGGTGTGAAACACCACCTCCCCGAGCATCCAGTGAGCAGTCGAATTCTGTGCAATGTTTCAATTAATGTTGGTTGGACATGTAGGTTTTAGGGTATAACTGGGGTGCCTTTGGGGGTGTGGTTAGAGAGCGGAGTTGCAGCGGTAGGATATTGAGAGGGGAGATGCGTCGCTGTCCGTCGGTTTGCAGAGAGGCCTAGCAGTTCCTGTCCTTATCCTGTCCCGTTCCTGAAATCTTTGTTTCCTGATTCTATTTCAGGAGACCCCACTACTCCCTTGGCGGGGGTGGTATTTCATTGATCTTTGGGATTGTATTATCTTCTGACTTGTAATTTACATAATCATTTGCGAATTTGATTTTTGTCTCTGAAACTTATGTCTCTTCATCTATCCACTCCGTCATAAGTATTATATTGTTTCGCATTATTTTGCTGAAACTTATGTCTCTCTTTCTATCCACTTCTCATATGCATATCGTTCATTGAATAATGAGTATGACACTGTTTGCATTTTGTTTATTGATTTTTCTCTCCTTTGTGAGATTCATTGTTTGCATCGCAACCTGTATGCGATGAGCATTTATCAATTACATTTATCTGAGATAAACTTTATAAATCTTATCAAGAGTCTGTGATTATTTAGCTGGTTAGATAGTTAGTTAGTTCTATTATTACCATCAACTTCTCCACTAATTGGTCCGTCGACCGAGAGGAAAGAGAGTTGATACATAGGTCTAGTTATGTTTTAAAAAATATTAAACGTGAATTTGTGAAGGAAATATCTTTCACGTCATTCAAACTTGACCATCCAGGGTAAGAGGGATTTGTAAGTTGGGTGATTGTGTATGAGCCATTTGTATGAAAATATTGATGAGTATCGATCCCTGATAAAGTGTAGCGCTGGATCAGGTTTTCTGGTAGCAGAGGACGGTTTAATTATTGATTAGTTTGGTAATAATTATTGATTATATGTTTTAACAAGAAAAGTTAGTGTCCTGTTCTATGTTGTCTAGAAGTACAGGTACGGAGGTACCTGAGGAATCCCGGGATGGCAATTTAGCCTGAAGTAGGCAGAAGAAGAGTGTGGATAAGATATCACACTGCAAAAGTACTTTGTCTGTTGTTATAATACTGTACGGCAAAAGGCTGTAGGTGTTATATTTAGGGAAATTTTTGTATATGAGTAGAGTTTCTGAAAATAGCGAAGGGTCCACTTCCGAAACTCTGGCCTTATCCCCAGAGGAGTAACAAGACCTCTTTTATACCAAAAAGTCCTCTTGCGAAACTTTGGCCTTATCCCTTGAGGAGTACCAAGTCCACCTGTAGCTTGTTTGGGTGTAAAATAATGCTGGTCGTTGTTTTACTGGAAGCGAAATAATTTCTCGTTTTGAAGTGAAGAACTATCTCTTTATTTAGAGGAACAGACAAGGTAGCATTGTTTTGTGTTGTTACTAACAAGAATTTTGGTTAAGAAAACTTAGAAATACATCGCCGTATTATTTTGTAAATGGAGGGTCGGTAGAAGGAGTAATACTGATGTCATAAAAAGGCCGCGCTGGCATTGGTCAGGCGACGAACGTGAAGTAAGCTCTGATTGGCCGGTTGGTGTGAGCCACGCAAGTATTGGTTGAGATAGCAGATACGTAGAGAGCTGTGATTGGACGGTTGGTGTGAGTCGCGCTGGTATTGGACAAGAACTGACAAATAGAATAAGTAGAATTACGGAAAGGTTTTCCTTGTTGTTTTTACTGAGAGACATTAGCGTAAAGGGTCAGAAAAATGAAGCTGCTTATGAAAATAAAGAATTTCTTTAAAAAGGACAAAACAGTAGTGACTAGAGAGGGAATTCCTATTCCACTGCCGAGAACACCTGCTTCCTATATGATGTTAGAGCGAGGATACCACACATGTACTTGGTTAGAGAATTGGGTGGAATACACAAAGGATGATGGTGTTATAGCTTTCCCACAGCATGGTTCGTTTAATGTAAGGATTCTACAGAATTTTAGAAATCGAATGAATTCATTAGAGCCAAGTCCCAGACCTACCCAGTATGAAGCGTTAGAGGAATGGGAAGTAGAAACATTTGAAAGAGAGAAATATTGAGGTGGTAGGAGATATAGACATTTAATGACTAGATATCCTTTTGAGAGAAGAGAAGATACAATGAAAAGATGGAGGAGAGCTGTGGTAACTGAGGGCTTGTACCCAGTTTTAGTTGCTGACGATCAGACAGGAGGCAAGTGTAAAGAGAAAAAGAAAAATATAGAAACTTCAAGTTTAGGACAGGACCAGAACGATTCTGATGATGAGTTGTTAGAAGACATTATGACCAAAAGACCTCCGCCATATCAAGAAAATACAGTTGAGGTGACTCCGAATGCACCATTTTTGGGAACTCCATTAACTCCACAGATTGCGGACATGGCTAGAATAGTGCGAGAAAAAGAATTGGACATATTAAATAAGGCAAGGATAGAGCAGATCAAGAAAATAAATCAGTTGAGCTTAAATACAGAAGCCTTGACGGTACCGGTAACAATTGGTCCGTTAGTTGCATTACATGGAGAAAAATAGAATATATCAAAAGAACATACATTGGTAGTTCCAAGGAGCAGCGACAGGAGTGGAATGGTGACGGTAGTAGATGAGGATGGACAGGCTGACACGAATACTACATTGTTTGATCTTCCGGTTTGTGAGATGATAACAGAAACCCCTAGAAGAGGTATACAAATAGATCCAAGGATTATAGGGACAAACGTCATTCCAACGACAGGGAGTTCAGCAGGTCCTCCACCAAAGGAATTGAATGATTGGATTAAGGGAATGGAAAAGCAAAAACCTCAACCACAGAGTATAAATGTGAGTCAATTGAAAGTGGATTTGGAAGAGATGATTATTGGTACGATAAGTCCTGATAGATTAGGGACTTATCGAGATGAAGAGCTGTTGTTTATGTGTAAAAGTATCACTTGGAGAGCAAGGAATCTTCATGAGAAAATAGCAGAGGCTGCTAGTGAATATGGAATAGATATAGAGAAGTCAAAGGTGCTGCAGAAATCGTACAGATTGGCCTTTACCGAAAAGGATTTGGAGAGTTTGAATGCGTATGGGAAAAGATTACAGATAAAAGAGTTAATGAATATTCTGAAAAAATGGGGAGATGTAGAACGGTGGAAAGGTAGATGGGCGAAAAAGAAAGAAGAGGCAGCTGGCAAAGGAACATCAATGTTTCCATTAAGAGAGACAGAACAAGTTGAAAGGGCGTGTCCGATGAGAGAAGTCCCAGGTGGTGGATATGTGCACGTTCCCTGGACTCGACAGGATATATTGTCTTTTACGAATGACTTTCCCAGATTAGGAGAGAAACCAGTTGAGTGGTATAAACAGGTAGAGAGGTTTGTGAAAGTTTCAAAGGTTTTGTTAAAAGATTTAGATGGTTTGTTTGAGATTGTCGTACCAGCTGATTTGTGGACAGAATGTAAAATTACTGTCGATTGGCCAAAAGAAGAATATCCTAGAGTCCCTAAAACAGGTACACCATCTAATGAGGTGATGAGAAAGTACAATCAGGTAATCACCTTTTTGAAAGGAAATATTTCTCCAAAGGAAACAGATTGGGTTAAGATAGACAGGACGACCCAAGATCCAAAAGAGTCAGTACATGCTTATTATGAAATGTTGTTGCAGGTATTTAAACAGTACAGCGGATTTGAGAATATTGGAGACAAAGATATGGGGTATTTTGTGTATCGTTTTGTATTTGGTTTGAAACCGGAGATTAGTAATATGATTCAACAGCACTTGATTTGTTGGCAGAGCAAAACAATTGACGAAATTTTGAGGTATGCAAAGTATAGTAGTGATGACATTGAATCAGGACATAAAAAATTAAAGGAGAAAATGATGTGTGCCCAAGTGAAGGTAGCAGAGCAGCAAGAAGTAAACAATGGTTCTCAAACAGGTAATCAAATGAATGGTCAGAATCAAATTGGTCAGGTATAGAGTGGGGTAAAGGTAGAGGTAAATTGAGCAAAGAAGAAGGTAAGAAGAAATGTCCTTGTCATGCATGCGGAAAGTATGGACATTGGAAGAACGAGTGTATATCTGTTCAAAAGAATAATGGGGTAAATCAAAATTTAAATCCACAGATGCAGAATGAGGTGGGTGTGAATCAACAGCAGCAGCAGCAGGTAGTTGCTCCACAGTTACCGGTGCCACAAGCTCCTATGCCCAATAATGTGAATGCTCAAGTACAGAGGTGCAGTGCGAACATTGGATTTCATGGAGGTGATCAAATTGGTAAGAATCAAAGTGTGCAAATTGTTCTGCAATATTGGTTGCAGTGCAATTAGAGTGATTCAGACTCATCTCAATGATGGTGCCTGAGGGGGAGGAAAAGTGCGTGCTTGGCGCATCCTTGGCGGTAGATCAGTCAGGTCCATTTGTTGACGGAAAAGTGGAAGGTAATGATATTACATTCCTGGTGGACACTGGTGCTACCCGTTCTACTGTGAGAGCAGCAGAAATTCCGAACCTACCCCTCTCAGGAGAAACTATCCAAGTTGTAGGAGTCTCAAACAAGCATATTAGAACGCCAGTCACAAATCCAATTGAAGTTCATATTGGAAGTTTCAAAGACATGCATCGATTCGTGGTATGTGACTCGAGTCCAGTAAATCTCTTGGGAAGAGATTTATTGTGTAAAATGAATTGTACCATCTACTGTACGCCAGATGGTATTGCGTTTCAGACACCTGATGAGGATGTTGAATTCAAGATGATGTTAGCGAAGCAAGGGACAGAAGTGGATGAGTTGTTTTCACTTCTCACAGAAGAGAGTTTGCCTGAAGAATTAAAAACTGCAGTAAGGACCAATCGTATGGGATTTTACAGGAAAGGAGATTGGCCTAATGTCAAATGTAAATCCGATACAGATTACGGTGAAAGAGGGTGCCATATATCCAAACACTCCTCAGTACAAAATGAGTCCGGAAGTAATTGCAGGAGTCACTCCTGTGATTGACCAAATGGTTGAACAGGGAATTCTGAAAGAAATAATGAGTAGTCCTTGTAATTCGCCTATTATAGGAATTAAAAAGCACAGTGGAAAATATAGAATAGTGCAGGATTTAAGAAAAATTAATAAAATTGTAGTACCCTGTTGTGCAGTAGTGCCAAATCCAGCAGTAATTCTTTACCAAATTCCACGTGATTCTGAATGGTACACAGTGATTGATCTGTGCCAAGCATTTTTCTCGATTCCTTTACATCCGGAAAGCCAGTATTTGTTTGCATTCCGGTTCGGAGACCGTGATTTGGCATGGTGCCGAGTTCCTCAAGGGTACACAGACAGTCCTTCAATTTTTAATCAGATCTTGAAAAGATGTTTGGAGACTTTAGTCATGCCAGGAAATTCAGTTTAGGTTCAGTATATTGATGACCTACTGGTGGCATCAAAGACACGAGAGGCATGTGTGACAGACACCATTGCCTTACTGAACCATTTGCAAAAACAACAGTTGATGGACAGAATGCAGAACATTGTCATACATTCACCCCAGTACAGAGATCTGGGCCTAAATCCATCGTTTTTTTGCTCACCATGCCATTCCAGTTTAAACCCAGCCATATGCAAATCAGTCTTGACCCTGTGCCTCATGGGAACAGTCCAGCCCGAACTGCCAAGCCAGGTCCTCCCTGGACTGGAAACAAGCATCCTAGGACCGGTTTCGGGGTTTCACCCCTCTTCAGCCAGGATAGCTTTATTCCAGTGGCATGGAGAGCACGGGACCCACGTCTGGGCATACCCGTCCCACTCGGGGTGACAAATGCAAAAACAACAGTTGATGGACAGAATGCAGAACATTGTCATACATTCACCCCAGTACAGAGATCTGGGCCTAAATCCATCGTTTTTTGCTCACCATGCCATTCCAGTTTGAACCCAGCCATATGCAAATCAGTCTTGACCCTGTGCCTCATGGGAACAGTCCAGCCCGAACTGCCAAGCCAGGTCCTCCCTGGACTGGAAACAAGCATCCTAGGACCGGTTTCGGGGTTTCACCCCTCTTCAGCCAGGATAGCTTTATTCCAGTGACATGGAGAGCACGGGACCCACGTCTGGGCATACCCGTCCCACTCGGGGTGACAAATGCAAAAACAACAGTTGATGGACAGAATGCAGAACATTGTCATACATTCACCCCAGTACAGAGATCTGGGCCTAAATCCATCGTTTTTTGCTCACCATGCCATTCCAGTTTGAATCCAGCCATATGCAAATCAGTCTTGACCCTGTGCCTCATGGGAACAGTCCAGCCCGAACTGCCAAGCCAGGTCCTCCCTGGACTGGAAACAAGCATCCTAGGACCGGTTTCGGGGTTTCACCCCTCTTCAGCCAGGATAGCTTTATTCCAGTGGCATGGAGAGCACGGGACCCACGTCTGGGAATACCCGTCCCACTCGGGGTGACAAATGCAAAAACAACAGTTGATGGACAGAATGCAGAAAATTGTCATACATTCACCCCAGTACAGAGATCTGGGCCTAAATCTATCGTTTTTTTGCTCACCATGCCATTCCAGTTTGAACCCAGCCATATGCAAATCAGTCTTGACCCTGTGCCTCATGGGAACAGTTCAGCCCGAACTGCCAAGCCAGGTCCTCCCTGGACTGGAAACAAGCATCCTAGGACCGGTTTCGGGGTTTCACCCCTCTTCAGCCAGGATAGCTTTATTCCAGTGGCATGGAGAGCACGGGACCCACGTCTGGGCATACCCGTCCCACTCGGGGTGACAAATGCAAAAACAACAGTTGATGGACAGAATGCAGAACATTGTCATACATTCACCCCAGTACAGAGATCTGGGCCTAAATCCATCGTTTTTTTGCTCACCATGCCATTCTAGTTTGAACCCAGCCATATGCAAATCAGTCTTGACCCTGTGCCTCATGGGAACAGTCCAGCCCGAACTGCCAAGCCAGGTCCTCCCTGGACTGGAAACAAGCATCCTAGGACCGGTTTCGGGGTTTCACCCCTCTTCAGCCAGGATAGCTTTATTCCAGTGGCATGGAGAGCACGGGACCCACGTCTGGGCATACCCGTCCCACTCGGGGTGACAAATGCAAAAACAACAGTTGATGGACAGAATGCAGAACATTGTCATACATTCACCCCAGTACAGAGATCTGGGCCTAAATCCATCGTTTTTTTGCTCACCATGCTATTCCAGTTTGAACCCAGCCATATGCAAATCAGTCTTGACCCTGTGCCTCATGGGAACAGTCCAGCCCGAACTGCCAAGCCAGGTCCTCCCTGGACTGGAAACAAGCATCCTAGGACCGGTTTCGGGGTTTCACCCCTCTTCAGCCAGGATAGCTTTATTCCAGTGGCATGGAGAGCACGGGACCCACGTCTGGGCATACCCGTCCCACTCGGGGTGACAAATGCAAAAACAACAGTTGATGGACAGAATGCAGAACATTGTCATACATTCACCCCAGTACAGAGATCTGGGCCTAAATCCATCGTTTTTTGCTCACCATGCCATTCCAGTTTGAACCCAGCCATATGCAAATCAGTCTTGACCCTGTGCCTCATGGGAACAGTCCAGCCCGAACTGCCAAGCCAGGTCCTCCCTGGACTGGAAACAAGCATCCTAGGACCGGTTTCGGGGTTTCACCCCTCTTCAGCCAGGATAGCTTTATTCCAGTGGCATGGAGAGCACGGGACCCACGTCTGGGCATACCCGTCCCACTCGGGGTGACAAATGCAAAAACAACAGTTGATGGACAGAATGCAGAACATTGTCATACATTCACCCCAGTACAGAGATCTGGGCCTAAATCCATCGTTTTTTGCTCACCATGCCATTCCAGTTTGAACCCAGCCATATGCAAATCAGTCTTGACCCTGTGCCTCATGGGAACAGTCCAGCCCGAACTGCCAAGCCAGGTCCTCCCTGGACTGGAAACAAGCATCCTAGGACCGGTTTCGGGGTTTCACCCCTCTTCAGCCAGGATAGCTTTATTCCAGTGGCATGGAGAGCACAGGACCCACGTCTGGGCATACCCGTCCCACTCGGGGTGACAAATGCAAAAACAACAGTTGATGGACAGAATGCAGAACATTGTCATACATTCACCCCAGTACAGAGATCTGGGCCTAAATCCATCGTTTTTTGCTCACCATGCCATTCCAGTTTAAACCCAGCCATATGCAAATCAGTCTTGACCCTGTGCCTCATGGGAACAGTCCAGCCCGAACTGCCAAGCCAGGTCCTCCCTGGACTGGAAACAAGCATCCTAGGACCGGTTTCGGGGTTTCACCCCTCTTCAGCCAGGATAGCTTTATTCCAGTGGCATGGAGAGCACGGGACCCACGTCTGGGCATACCCGTCCCACTCGGGGTGACAAATGCAAAAACAACAGTTGATGGACAGAATGCAGAACATTGTCATACATTCACCCCAGTACAGAGATCTGGGCCTAAATCCATCGTTTTTTGCTCACCATGCCATTCCAGTTTGAACCCAGCCATATGCAAATCAGTCTTGACCCTGTGCCTCATGGGAACAGTCCAGCCCGAACTGCCAAGCCAGGTCCTCCCTGGACTGGAAACAAGCATCCTAGGACCGGTTTCGGGGTTTCACCCCTCTTCAGCCAGGATAGCTTTATTCCAGTGGCATGGAGAGCACGGGACCCACGTCTGGGCATACCCGTCCCACTCGGGGTGACAAATGCAAAAACAACAGTTGATGGACAGAATGCAGAACATTGTCATACATTCACCCCAGTACAGAGATCTGGGCCTAAATCCATCGTTTTTTGCTCACCATGCCATTCCAGTTTGAACCCAGCCATATGCAAATCAGTCTTGACCCTGTGCCTCATGGGAACAGTCCAGCCCGAACTGCCAAGCCAGGTCCTTCCTGGACTGGAAACAAGCATCCTAGGACCGGTTTCGGGGTTTCACCCCTCTTCAGCCAGGATAGCTTTATTCCAGTGGCATGGAGAGCACGGGACCCACGTCTGGGCATACCCGTCCCACTCGGGGTGACAAATGCAAAAACAACAGTTGATGGACAGAATGCAGAACATTGTCATACATTCACCCCAGTACAGAGATCTGGGCCTAAATCCATCGTTTTTTTGCTCACCATGCCATTCCAGTTTGAACCCAGCCATATGCAAATCAGTCTTGACCCTGTGCCTCATGGGAACAGTCCAGCCCGAACTGCCAAGCCAGGTCCTCCCTGGACTGGAAACAAGCATCCTAGGACCGGTTTTCGGGGTTTCACCCCTCTTCAGCCAGGATAGCTTACTGAACCATTTAGCAGAAGGAGGACACAAAGTGTCACCATCAAAATTACAATTTTGTAAACAGGAAGTCCAGTACCTAGGACACAAAATAGAAAAAGGAGTCAGAAAGGTGACACCAGAAAGAATTAGTGTAATTAAACAAATGAGTCCTCCAAAAACTCAGAGAGAAGTTAGGATGTTTTTGGGAATGGTTGGATGCTGCAGGCAGTGGATCAGTGGGTTCTCACTGATTGCAAAACCTCTACAGAGGTTGACACGAAAAGATTTGAAGGATCCGATTGTGTTGGAAGCTTTTACAAAATTGCGAAACAGTCTTTGTCGAGCACCTCCATTGGGAATGCCAGATTATGCAATGGATTTTGCATTGTACTGTTGTGAAAGAGATGGGTGTGCACTTTCAGTTTTAACTCAAAAACATGGAATGGCACAACGTCCAGTAGCATATTTTTCTGCTACTTTGGATTCAGTGGCCGCAGCGTTGCCAGGTTGTTTAAAAGCAGTAGCTGCTACTTGCGTGAGTCTGGAACAGAGTGAAGCAATTGTGATGGGACATCCAGTCAAGGTGTATGTGCCACATTCAGTTGATATCCTTTTGACACGTACAAGGACACAGTACATGACCTCTAGTCGGCTGACTAAGTACGAAAGAGTAATTTTGGGTGCTGGAAATGTGACTGTGGTACGGTGCACAACCGCAAATCCGGCAACCCTGTTGCCGAATTCATATTGTGAGGAAGTAAGAGAAGAGGCGGATCATGATTGTTTGGATGTGACAGAGTTGTGC
Organism: Calotriton arnoldi; assembly: GCA_963921515.1. Taxonomy (NCBI): domain Eukaryota; kingdom Metazoa; phylum Chordata; class Amphibia; order Caudata; family Salamandridae; genus Calotriton; species Calotriton arnoldi. Next base: position 430,816 of record CAWUFW010005237.1, read on the forward strand.
ACGAAGCTCCGGCCCGATATTGAGGACGTTCCATTAGAAGAACCAGATTGTGAGGTGTTTGTTGATAGATCATGTTTAAGAAATGAGAAAGGAGAATTGTGTACTGCCTATGCTGTTTGCACCATAGCGGGAGTTCTAGAAGCATCCTGTTTAAAACGAGTAAATTCTGCCCAAATGCTGAATTGATAGCTCTGTTTAGAGCGTGCAAAATTTCCAAAAGTCTGAGGGTAACCATATTTACTGATAGTCAATATGGTTTCGGGGTTGTCCATGATTTCGGACAGCTATGGATGCAAAGGGAATTTCTGACTTCTTCAGGTTCCCCTATAAGAAACAGCAAAATTGTAAAAGATTTATTGGATGCTTTACAACTGCCCAAAAAGATTGCAGTGGTTAAATGTTCTGCACATAAATCAGGAGATGATTATGTGACGAAAGGCAACAGATACACGGATCAAGTAGCGCATTTCGGTGCACAAAATTTAATTGCTCTAAACTGAGGGATGGAAAAAGAAAATACCAATTGCCATCTTATGTTTTCTTCTTCATTTCAAACTTGGGACGAAATTAGACATCTACAGGAAGAAGCAAGTGATGAAGAAAAGGGAATTTGGATAAATTCAGGTTGCAGAAAGAGAGCAGAGGACGAAGTGTGGGTCTATTTAGACAAAAGACCAGTCATGCCAGACAGTTTACTATCCCAAATGGCAAGGGTATACCATGGAATTGCACATGTTGGAAGAGATGCTATGATCAGGCTCTTCAAGCAATCATGGTATAATCCAAAGTTCAGGGCCATTGCAGAGAGTCTCTGCCAGAGGTGTGTCACCTGTCAGCAGCAAAATCCAGGCAGAAAGATAGTTGTTAGTTGGGGACGAATTGGAAAAGCAGCAGGACCATTCACCCGACTCCAGTTGGATTTTATTGAGCTCCCCCGTGCAATGGGCTGAAATATGTGTTGGTTGTTGTCTGTTTGTTTTCTCGCTGGGTGGAAGCTTATCCAACGAGAAGGAATGACAGTTTAACAGTCGCGAAGCTACTTCTAAGAGAACTGATACCTAGATTTGGATTTCCAGTCACTTTAGAAACAGATAGAGGAACACATTTTAACAATGAGATAATTCGGATGATTTGTGCAGCATTACAGTTTGAGCAGAAGCTGCATTATGCCTATCGTCCCGAAGCATCTGGAGTGGTTGAGCAGTTAAATGGCACAATAAAATCTAGGTTAGGAAAGGTGTGTGCATCCACAACACTGAAATGGCCTGATGCTTTACCCCTTGTATTGATGAGTCCTAGAAGCATTCCTGACAAAAAGACGGGTTTGAGTCCTCACGAGATTCTAATGGGAAGAGCAATGAGACAAGCATTTATTCCAGCGAACAAACTGATTAATAAATCTGATGATCTAGTGCTTGACTATTGCAGAGGATTGGCTGATCTGGTGCGTTCTGTGTCTCACCAGGTTGGAGATAATGCCACTACAACACAGCCGAATCAAGCTCACGATCTGAGTCCTGGAGAGTGGGTTCTCTTGAAGAAACACGTGAGGAAATCGTGTTGAGAACCCAGGTGTAACGGACCATACCAGGTGATTCTGGTGATGACGACAGCAGTGAAGTGTGGTGGTTTGCCAAATTGGATACATGCGAGCCATACCAGACGAGTCCCAAGTCCACTTGAAAGACAAGAAGAGCAGCAATTGGTAAACCAAAGACAAAAAGCTGGAGTGTGTGAAGCTGAAGAATCTAGAGTAACAGATTCTGAAGAACAAACAGATGACGAACAGCCAAGCACAAGTCGAGTAGAGTGGGCACCAGTTACTGGGTCTCATGAGACTGCTGTAGAACCAGAAGAAAGGGAAGTTACTGAAAGTCAAGAAGAAGAACAGAGAGAAGAAAGGCCAAATAAAAGAACCTATGAACCAGATGAAGAAGGTGAAGAAGTAGTTCAAGCTAAAAGACCGAGAAAAGGTGACAATTGGCCAAGAGGAGTGAAAAGACTGAAATACACTCTTGTGAGGAGAAGGTCAAAAAGAAGACCAGAGCAACTTAATGAGGTCTCAAGTCAAACTGAACAAGAAGAGTTAGGAGAAGAATTAGTACGAAAAACAAGGAGAGTAAGAATTTCAAGTAAGAAATACACAGCACTGGAATGGACGTACGTGATCTTGGAAGAAATTGAAAGCTCAGATCCAAGTAAAGAAAGAGACGATACTGGCACTGAGCAAGTGGATGAAAGCAAATTAAAACCACCTTAAAGAGAACTGTGAAAAATTAAGGTGAAACCTTGTCAGACGAAAAGAATAGAAAGACTCAGAAGATTTAAAGAAAAGAAATAAAAGAGAGGGGTAAAAGAAGAAAGCCTTGAAGTGTAGGATTACACTACTTTTCAGAAAATTATTTTTTAGTAAATTTAGATTATTCTTATAGATTTAGATTTTTATATTTTAGAAATACAAAAATGGCCAAAGCAAAAATGACTGAACATCCAAAATCGAGCCAAAAATGTAGATGTATTAAAGCTTGCTTATGTAGTGTCTTTTTACTGACATTTATGTGGATATTATTAACTGTCATTGTACCTATTCTAATGGTAACTAATAATGGAAACAATACCAATGATTTAATAAGTGAAAGAGTGAATGATGTTACTAAAGAAACCCCTAATACTAACATAGAGCAGTTAGATGGAAGTATTTTCCATCATGATAAATCAATTAGTGATTTCTCGTTAAATGTGTTTACAAAATTGTTGTACGAGTATGTTAATACAATGAATGTGAGTAATTGTTATGTGTGCATGCAATGACCTTCGTCTGTCTTAGAGGGGGCGACCTATCATCACCTACCTTTAACATATGGTGTGTCTTGCAGTGTCTTAACCAACCTATTCTACGTGACGGGGAAGCTGGAGTATCATTATTCCAATATAGATTTAGTATTTTCAGAGATACCTATTATAAAGGAACTAAACATGGTTTTAAGTAGTAAAAATGCACGTTATATGGGAGAATTCTTCCATATTACTAAGACACTAGATATAGGATATGCTTACAAAAACAATCTAACATGTAGTTTGCGGGTTGAAGAAAAAGTGTTCATAGATATGGTAGAATATAGAAGAGAAAGTTTCCAAAGGAAAGTTGCTGAACAGAAGTCACAGGTACCACCATGGGCATTTAGAGAAGGAAATTATGAGGAAGGCAAGACATATGCTGCAATGTCCCTGGACTGGTAAAAAAGGGGAAAATCTGCTTGCTTAGAATGAAAACTAACTATAATAATGATTTCATTGGTTCTAGTGAATGTGAGCATACTTACCAAATTACTGGAGGTTGGGGATTGAAGGGTGGAACTGATCCTATTTTCCCAGGAGTTTATTATGTGTGTGGTAAGAAAGCCTATTACAGGCTACCTGCACATTGGTATGGTAGTTGTTATTTTGCAATTGTTTTCCCAAAGGTTTACCATGTGGACAAAAGTAATAACAGAATCAATGAAATAAAACAAGGACTAACACGTAAGAGGAGAGCTAGTTTCTCAGAAATAGTAGGTGATATTTTTGGTGCACTGATACCATCAGTTGGAGTCGTTCTGAATTCGCATAAAATTCAAAAATTGTCCACAGTGGTTGCTCGTTTATCGACAGATACTGCTGGTGGCTTCTTGATGATTGACACCAAAATGGTTGCAATCAGATCAATGGTTTTGCAAAATCTACTTGCCCTTGATATCTTATTGGCAAAAGAGGGTGGAGTCTGTGGCATGTTGAAAATTCAACACTGCTGTACTTATATCCCTGACAAAAGTAAAGGTATTGAGGGATATATTAAGAATATTACGAAATTACATGAAGACTTGACCCAACTGGAGGTTGATGGTGTCTGGGAGAGACTTGGTAAAAGTTTCTCTTCTGTAGGAAAATGGTTTACTACCTTTGGATGTAGTTTATTAGGAAAAATAATAATGCCAATGATTTCAGTAGCTGGAGTAACCTTAGTGATAATAACGATATATAAATGTTGTAAGTGTCAATGTGGAAGAAAAGAGGTGACAGAATCAAACAACAAACAAAAAGCAAGAAAGAGGAAAAGAGATGAAATAGAACTAGAAGATATGAAAGGAGATTACTATGATGAAATGAAGGAGTTAGATGAAAAGATGATGAAAAGAGAAAAGAATACTGATCTTTAGATATATAAAGATGGCACTTGGTATGGTGGGTATTTTATGATGGCTCCAGGAAGCCATCAGAGGGGGGATTGATGGAGCAGGGTTTCACAAAAAGAAACCTGCTCGAATTGACTCCCACATAATACTTATTAACAGTGTGCAGTATAAACTAACATGCAAATCACATGAGCTACATGGGAAACCGCTTTGCGCATGCGTGCCCTAATGTGAACTAATGCATGAAAGAACTAGGCCGCATTTTACATTGCGTTTCAAAAGAAACGAGATTAATGCACGTTTAGGCCGCATTTCGCATCTTGCATCTTGCTTTAAAAACAATAATAAATAATGCCGCTTTGCATGAAGCTTATGCTAAGAATATATTAACAGGGAATAGTGTAAAGGTGGGTGGTAAACAGTGAAGGATGCATTTCCATGTAATTAATAATGTATATGTTTATTTTGTCATAGTGAGCCGAATGGGCCTGTATTTTCCTAAATTGTCCAGATAGATGAGGGGCTGAAAAATGAGCAAGAATGACCTGACAAAATCGACAGAAGTGCTGTGCGCTGCGGATGATGAATATTATTTCAAGGTTGATCAGCTCAGAGAACATTGTTTGCCTGCCAAAAGATGAGACTGGCCGTGGGATCGACGACTTCTTCCGCAGACGTGGCTGAGAATTTAATGAAATGTAGCAAGAATAAAATTGTTTGGACTAGTCAGTAAATACGCAATGGGAAAGGAAGTAGAACAATGAGTATGAAGAATTTTGAATGAAATCACGGTGGTGTGATACACCACCTCCCCGAGCATCCAATGAGCAGTCGAATTCTGTGCAATGTTTCAATTAATGTGGGTTGGACATGTAGGTTTTAGGGTATAACTGGGGTGCCTTTGGGGGAGATGCATTGCTGTCCGTCGGTTTGCAGAGAGGCCTAGCTGTTCCTGTCCTTATCCAGTCCCGTTCCTGAAATCTTTGTTTCCTGATTCTATTTCAGGAGACCCCCACTACTCCCTTGGCCAGGGGGGTGGTATTTCATTGATCTTTGGGTTTGTATTACCTTCTGACTCGTAATTTACATAATCATTTGCGAATGTGATTTTTGTCTCTGAAACTTATGTCTCTTCATCTATCCACTCCGTCATAAGTATTATATTGTTTCGCATTATTTTGCTGAAACTTATGTCTCTCTTTCTACCCACTCCTTCATATGCATATCGTTCATTGAATAATGAGTATGACACTGTTTGTATTTTGTTTATTGATTTTTCTCTCCTTCGTGGGATTCATTGTTTGCATTGCAACCTGTTTGCGATGATCAATTACATTTATCTGAGAAAAACGTTATAAATCTTATCAAGAGTCTGTGATTATTTAGCTGGTTAGATAGTTAGTTAGTTCTATTATTACCAACAACTTCTCAACTAATTGGTCCGTCGACCGAGAGGAAAGAGAGTTGATATATAGGTCTAGTTATGTATTAAGAAATATTAAACGTGAATTTGTGAAGGAAATAATTTTTCACGACATTCAAACTTGACCATCCAGCGCAACAGGGATTTGGGAGTTGGGTGAATGTGTATGGGCCATTTGTATGAAAATATTGATGAGTATCGATCCTTGATAAGTGTAGCGCTGGATCATAACTATCGATTATAGGTTTTTATCTTGTGATGTAATATAAAGATGCTTGATATACAGCCCTGGAGAAGCTCCTCGTCTTGGGAGCGAAACTGGTTGGTTGTATGGTTTTTAAGATGTGTCTAATAAAGAAGACTTTTCATTATCAATGCACCATTGGCACTATTTGGGAATTGATGTAAATGACTAAAATGTGAATGCCTCCTGATTTGATAAAATTGTTCTCTCTGCTTGCGCAGCAGCATCATTAGCAGCTGGGTGTTGTTCAGGGTCTGCACCCACTCACTCTTTGGGACTGACTTGGGAGTGCAATTTCATATGCCTTAGCTGAAATGTAATTTGCTCGGTGTTTATTATAAACGTGGCTATTTCTTGATAGGCCATTTCGTTACATCATAGTTAAATTAATGGCAAAGACGGAACAGCAGCACTGCTGACCTGGCTGAACCTGGAGCATCTTTAGAACATCTGTATCTCAAAGGTTTGAGGACAAGCTAAGAGCACCAAACGATGGTGCCTGATGGTAAGCGAGCACTGCCCAATCAACCAGCCCAGTGACACCCTCTCTGATATCAAGTAAATTATTCAAGCCAAAGTAATTGTTTCACTGTAGGCGTTCACTTGAGAGATATGCAAATTGACAATTCCTTTCACAGCTTCACTTGTTTTCAATGCCAATTCTCTAGTTGTCAAACATGGATTATTATTATTTTTTTTAATTTACAGCAATTGCTCACCCAAAGAAAGGCAATTCTTTTGTACTTTGACTTTTTCATTCTTCTGCTCTTTGGTAATAGGTTTCATTGAATCACTTTTTCAATCTGTGCTGCTCTACTGACAGACATCCATGCTTCTTTTTGGGTGACCTTTACTGTAAGAAGGGTAAGGATTGACCCCTATGTCCTACCGTTGATTGACATTCAAGGCTGGTGTGTGTTGCTCTTTTAAAACACAGGTGTAGTTGTGAGGCCTGCAAAGTGTGGCGGGGTAACCATTCTGTCTTTAGATTAGGTCACTGACCCAAATGCGTGTGGGCGAGGGATAGTTAAAATGTGTGAGTAGACAGCACAAGGGAAAATACAGGCCATATCTTGTAACATGTCCCTTGGTCTATTGAGGCCAGAAACTCGTGGTACCTTTTGGTGCTGGCATTTTGCCTTCCCCTGTGATATGTGACTAGAAATACACACATGACTGAGGAGAATCCTGTTTCTTTCCCCGATGCTAAGGATGTTTCTGTAAGAATGCTGTTTTGTACGCAATGAGTGTGGTGTATTGTGTGATGGTGCACCTCAGGTTTGTTGTGTGCAGGAGAAGCCAAAATGAGTGGGTCCGAGTCACAAAGATTTATCTGTGACTTACTCTAGTATTATCCTGAAGTACAGCAGTAAGCAACAAGTCACACTTTTTCATACACCAATCATTGTGCATTGGCCTGAGTCTTGAATTGTTGCTCTCAGAAGGAGGATTGACTATGCTGCCAACATGTACTATGATCAGCAGTTCACACGCGTGGTGCATTGCATAAGATAGGCATTCTATCTGCCACAACATTTAAAAGCAATGCCTGGAACTATTGCATGCATCGAAATGTAGGTGATGCTACTCTGGGAAACAGATAAGAGACCCTGGTCAATTGCAAGGAGGTGAAATTAAGATCCTGATGGCCTTAATGCAGAAAATAACCCTGCCAATGTAGTATTATCACTAGCAGTGCTTGCAACATGTTGGGTGACTCCATTGTGATAGCCATTTGTGGGATATCCTCATGGTGTCTAGTGGTTTTACTACTAAATATCAACACACAGAATACTGTGGTACAAGAATATCGAGGAAAGAATATTGAGGGATAAGATATCGAATGGTGAGTGCATATAAGGAAGTATATATTTATTATTTCTAACTTCTCATCTATGTACCTTGAAGATACATATACATTTCATAGGTACGTATGTGTGGAGTTAGGTATAGAAATTCTATACTTACGTACCTGCCGTTATTTTGGATTTGATATGTTGTCCAGAATATTCGTGCCATCAATATTTCGGTTTGAATATTTAGGGTGCAGTCTAGCTAGCGGCCAAGAACCTGAACTGCATAGTGACAATCACTGATGCTTTAGATGCATGACCACAAATTTACATCTGTTAAAATAACTATCCATTTGTGGACCATAACTCGCACCTCTCTATATGTTGGCCATGCCGTTGAAATCATGAGACTTCAGGCTCCACCGACGGTCGGAAGACGAAATACATATATCAGAAATTAATTTATGAAGTTCTTTCTAAAACCTCAAAAATTAATTCATTTATGAAGTCAGTTACATTTGCAACGGAAGCCAGTGATGCACCGATGCAAATCTTTGACAAGTTAGGGCCTCATATATTTCACTCCTGTGCGACAGCAAATTTTCATCTGAACGCCATTTTAACAGCCTCAGCCCACAAACGCAAACCAAATAAAGCACCTTACTGCCCGAGGACTAAAATTATATTGTTTAGCGCTTAATGCATCCATTCTGTGGCCGTGCACCCATAACTTTCTAAAGAGAGAAGCTTTTAAATTAGAGCTAAAAAGAACTGTTGGATACTGAAATAATTAACACCTGCTAAATGAGCCCCCCTGGTTCTTTTTGGTACGGGGAGTTAGCTTAATTAAGAAACACCTCCGTACGTGGACTTTATAAGCGATCCTTAAAGAAAATTGGCAGCATTTAAACTGCTTTCTCATAGCAGGCACACAATCTATGAATAGAAACGTGACACAAACGGTAGCTGCTTATAAAAATAAAACGAGCACTTAAAATATATTTTCTTAGGAACTGCTTGTTACTGGTAGCTGCCGTGTCTTTTGTAAATGAACACCTACTAGGTTTTACCAGAGTGAGCAAGTGTGACATCAGATCCCTTCGCTGTTGGGCCAGAATCGCAATTTTATTTTTTGCTGCATTTTTCTTTGTTTTCCTCTCATGGAACATCTTGCGATTTCCTGCAGCGTTTCTTTTCCACTTATCAGAAATGAGTGGTCATATGGTTAACCTTTGAAAGAACATATATTTTCTTTACATATAAAATAGTTTCTTACATGTGTGATGTTCTAAAATATTAGTTTAGGAATTGAAAAAAATTGTATGCCAGGACTACGTCAGTGCTAAATTGATATACTTTGCAGAGTTTAGGTGCTTTGTCTCTCTCTACCATGCGCAAAGTTTGCATATTAGCAAATGCTTATCTTTCGTGCTTGTTTTCACTTTTCTTTTTTCATCGCATATGTTAGAAATTGGGGGGGGATATGTACAAGTGACGTGGCGGAGTGAGGTGTTAGCCGTCACGGCTTAACGCCTCACTCAGCCACTTATGAAACGTAAGGGTGCACCATATTCACAAGGATATGGTGCAGCCTTGCATATCCCCCTGCGCTGGCGCTACACTTAGCAGTGGAGCGCTAACGCAGGCCTTGCACCATAGTGCAAGGGTGTCTGCGTGCAGGGAAGGATTGTTTATGTGTAGGAAGGTGTCCTTTCCTGCACATAAACAATCCTAAAATGCCATTTTGTCACTTTCATGTGTGCTGCTTCATGCATCACACATGAAAGTCACAAAATGGCATTTTTTTTACAGATTGTTTATGTACAGGAAGGGGACCTTCCTGTATATAAACAATCCATGGCAGTTTGCTTTTTCCATGTGTGCTGCACAAGGCAGCACACATGGAAAAAAGCAAAAACGAGAAGAAACAATGCATTTCTCCTTGTTTCGCCAACTTAAGACCGGGTTTCCCTGGTCTTAATTTTGGTGCTGCCTTCTATGTACGCTGCCCTTGTACATAGGTGGCAGTGTCAAAATCAATGGGCATTGAGGTGGAACGCCCACCGCAGCCCCCACTGCCCACCCTTTTCACGCTAACCAAAGCGTGAAAGGGGGCTTTATTTACAAGGCAGCGTTAAGCCACGTTAAGTGGCTTAATGCTGCCTAGTAAATAAGGCTAAGCCTCTATCGCCACCACAACGTCGGAAAAAGTGACGTTGTGGTGGTGATAGAGACTTGTACATATGCCCCTGGGACTCTAGTTGGCAGAGATATGTACCCTGTTCATGGAGGAACCACAATCCTAACCAGGGTAAGCTAGATATACACTTAAAATTAACCTGTGCTCACCCTTTGGTAGCTTGGAATAAAGCTGTCAGGGTTATCTAAATGTGTAAAGTATTTGTGCAACACACACACACACGCAGTAACACAATGAATATACCACAAAAAGACTCCATACAGGTTTAGAACTATATAGAATATTTATCTGAGTAAAACAAGACCAAAAACGACAAAAATCCAATCAGTAGAAGTCAAGATATGAATTTTTAAAGAATAAATGCAAAACCAGTGCTTAGAAGTCAATAACGCTAAAAGGTTACTTGAAGACGCGAGGGACCGGGGTGAATCCAAAATTCAGGCCGACCATGATGGAGGGCAGGCTGGCTACGAGACTTACTAAAAAAAAACCTTGGATGGAGCAAATTGTCGACACTGAGGGCATGATGTGTTGGTCTTTTCCATGTAGTCGGGCCACTGCATCGTCGTCGAGCTCTGTCAAAATGCAGGCAATGCGTCGTCATCGAGCTGCGCAGTCTGTAGAGCCGCTGTCGTTGAACAGCCTCTGCATCAGCGTCAAAGGGCGATGCGTTGGTTCTGATTGGCGCAAAGGTGATGATGCATGTGTTTTGTAGCAAAACAACTGCAGTACCTACGTCTGAGGCCCAGGACTGGAGAGGGCACCTCAAGCAAGGATAGGACTCACAGATGGCAAAGTCCGGCATAGTCCAGCAGCACCCAGCAGAATTTCAGAAATTCTTTTGTGTCCCTGAGACTTCAGAAAACAGGAGGTAAGCCAGCAAACCCTTGGAGTCACTCTGGGTTCAAGTGAGATGAGTCCAGTCCTTGTCCTCAGCAGGGTAGAGATCAGTATGCAGCAGGGCAGCTCAGCAAAGCAGAGAAGCTGTTCCTCAGAACAGTCAGTCAAGGCAAAGTGACAATCCTTAAGGCACAGCACTCCTTACTCCAGCAGAATTCTACCAAGGTCCAGTAGTGTAATGATTTGTTAGGGGCAGGACCCCAATACTAATACTCAATGTGCCTTTGCAGTGGGAGTGACTTCAAATCAGCTCCTTGGAGTGCGCAGGTCCCCTTTCATCTCAGCCCCGTGAAGGAAGTGACCCGAAATGGGCCACCTGGGTCACTCGCGACCACCTCTCGGCCTTCCCAGAAATGAAGAGTCGGGATGACAGTGGAGAATACAAACTAACTTATTTTATTAGTAAGTACACTGCAGCGGAGTCCAGTCTGACCAGCCTCATGGGATAGCTGTCGAGGGACTGACTTCAGAACCCTTGGTAACACAGAATAAGCTTTCCAACACCTCCCAAGTCCCGCCCCTGGTGGAAAAATACAGCTTGGGCAAAGGCTGAACAAAGGAAGGCACAGAAGGATGAGCTACCACCTGCAGAATGGGTACACGTTATCAGACTTCCAAGGTCGTCTTGTTCGGTCTCAGCTCTCTCTAGTGTGGGGGCATAGCTACGACCAGGGATAGGCATGCAAAAACAGAATAAGCTATTCATTAGTACATCTAGGTTTCAGCCTTGAATATGATAAGGGGAAATAAATGAACAGCGGCTTTCTGCTGAGGCAAGCAGAGAGGGGCACAGAGGCCTGGTTTCGATCACAGTGCAATATGGCGACTACATGGCAGAAAATGGCGTCCCAGATGCTAACTCTAACCCGCACAATGTTGGAAGGGACTAGTCACACGCATATGCATTAGTGGTTAATACAAAATAGCTACATGAATGCTAACATAACACAGTATAAAGCATAAGTGATAGGGCAATAACACATTAAATTCTAACACCTGTCTGCCAGGCTATCTCTGGGGGGATAATCAGTCCTTTGAGTGGGGACAGGACACAGCCTATTCAGATGTAAGTTTGAGCTTGCTCTCCCCCTTCCTCCTCAGGAAGGCTCTCAGAATCCAGATGAATGCAGAGAAGTCCTCTTTCACACCCATCCTTCCTGTGTTTGTGGCTGTCTTGAGGGAATGCACAAAGCGAGCTGTCACTCAGCCCAAACATGTATTGGAGACAGGCTGCAGGCACACAGAGCAAAATTAAGAGCAGAGAAATGTCCAGTTTCTAAAAGTAGCATTTCTAAAATAGTAATGTCAAATCCAACTTTACCACTAAAGAGGATTTATCATTTCTATTACAAATATATGAAACATGATTTAGCTACTCCTTTCTAATGAGCAATAACAGCTTAAAAGTGTTTTAAGGAATTCCCAATGCTAGCCTATGACAGGAGTAGGCCTCACAGCAGTGAAAAACGTAGTTAGTGTTTGTCACTACCACGACATATAAAACTTAAAAGTACATGTCCTACACAGCACCCTGTCCTTAGGGCTACCTAGGGCCTACCTTAGGGATGACCTATGTGTAACATAAGGGGAGTTTAAGGCTTGGGAAGGGGTTTTAAATTCCACGTCGAAGTGGCAGTAAACTGCATACACAGGCCCTACAATGACAGGCCTGAGACAGGTTTGAAAGGCTACTTGTGTGGGTGGCACAACCAGTGCTGCAGGCCCACTAATAGCATTTAGGTTACAATCCCTGGGTATATGGCATAGCACTTTACAAGGGACTTATAGGTATACTAAATATGCCAATCAGGTATATACCAATGTTACCATGTTTTAGGGGGAGAAGCACATGCACTCTAGCACTGGCCAGTAGTGGTAAAGTGCTCAGAGTCCTGAGGCCAACAAAAATGAGGTCAGACAAATATGAGGAGGAAGGCGAAAAGTTTGGGGTGACCCATCAGAGAGGGCCATTTTCCAACAGAGTACTTTTATTGTACTCCAAAAGTTTTTGACAGAAAAATGCTGTCTTTATTATTTTCCTCCTAATGCTCACAGTGGCGTGGTTCAGCCATTTAGGATTAAGCTGCAAAATCCATCACACGTCTCTGAGCGTCTATATTTTTCAAATCTTTAGAGTACCGCTCTGCTGATTTCATTGTGTTGGGCTGTCATGGTGGTCATGTATTTTAGATGGAATGCTCAACCCCAGTGTAGAGATATGTGGATGTTTCTGTCCCTGAACCATTGCTTGGGTCGTATTACCCAGCCATTTGTCACTTGTTTCTCTGAGAATACAGAGAAAGGAAAACATTATTGGACTAACTAGTCCAGAGGTATAAGAGGTTGTGTCCTCACAGAACCTTTGCTCTCTACAAGAAGGAGCAGGACAGCCCTTTTACATGTGTGGGTACCATACAGAGTTGTGTCAGGCCATTCTACTTTACGTAAGTGCTTAAATGAGAGACAAGGTAGATATTTGGGTTGCAAAATATGACATACATCAGTGTGAACAAAAACCATGTACAAGAGAAATATGTGCTCAACTTCAAGTAAGCAATAGTGATTATACAGGTGAAAATACAATTTTCGCAATAACTGCTGCATTCCAGGACACGCTATCAACGAAAGGCACATGAAGTTATTTATCTGAATACTGGGGTTTCCAAAACTTTAATTGCTAGCTAGTCATGGTTTTGGTTACATTAGTATATACCATGTTCCACATATTATAAATGCAGGAACAATACATAATTCACTGGTTGTCAATTTTGGGAAGACTCAGGTTTTGAGATTTCCAAGCAATAGGAAACCCAAGAACTGGCACTTAAATTACCATAACCATATTTAGCAGAAACGTACAAATATCTTGGAATACTTATTGTCAGTCAGTTAAACTTGTGTGACTGTTTTAAGGCTCCTTGATCAGCTTTTGAGGCCCATGCTACTAGTTGAATACATTTTATGCTGTAGTTACCCTGCCCGCAATAGCATGGGCAGGAAAACATATGTCGGTTCCACGTGGTGGGAGCATTTTTATAGATCCCGTCGTGTGGGAGCACACATGTCTTCTCTGCTTGCAAGAACATGGCCAGGAACGTCATATCTGCTCCTACTCGGAGGGAGTCTTGAAAACGCTTCCGCTGGTTGGGAGCAGACTTTTGTTTCCCTGCTTGTGCTCTTGTGGGCTGGGAAACTCACATTGTTCCCACCTGGAGGGAGCAAACAAAAACAGCTGCTCCTGCTTAGTGGGGTCATTAGGACCCTGGGACCCCTCTTGTGGCCCCCAACATACTGTGTGGTAGGCCCTGGGGCATCCATCCAGAGCTACCTCAGGTCCCGGGGGATGGGGTCCCTTGGGCCAGAATTGGCTCGGGGAGGGGGACCGCACTCCCCCTTCCCTTAAAGGCTCCAGGGGATGGGGTCCTCAGGGCCCCTTGAGGTTCGGGAGGAGGTCTGGGTGGCCCCCACTTTACAAATATGTTTTAGCCCTGGGGGCTGGGGTCCCTAGGGTCACTATTAGCTCCAGGAGGGCGGCCGCATCCCTTGGGGGCCTTTCTTTTTTTATTAACTAAAAAAATGGGCCCAGGGGATGGAGTCCCCTGAGCCACTTGTGGCTTGAAGAGGGGGGCCACACTTCCCCTCCCCTTAATAAACAGCGGCCCCGGAAATGGAGTTCACATGGCCCCTTAGTGGCTCAGGCTGGGGGGCCATGTGCCCCTCTTCCCTTTAATAAAAAAATAAAGGCCAGAGGGATGCGGTCCCCGGGGCCGAAAGTGGTTCGGGGAGGGGGGCTGCACCAATGGGCCGAAGCCCGTGCGTGGCATGGGGTTGGCTTCACAGATGGTGATAGCATATTACTTTATTTTAAAAAAGACCAGAGAAAATCACTGAAAACAACAAGGCTTAAAAGTAACGTTATAGTTAGGTGAAATTTTCAATGACAGCGCAACATTTTATATGTACAAAAACACTGAAATTCACTAGTTATAGTTATCTCAAGTAACTATAACTCGTACCCTCACACTTCTAATTACCCACATATTGCAATACTCTTGACATCTTCTATGACATCATTGATAATATCACTGCAACATCGAAGAAATTATTCATAAGAAAGCTGTGCAGTATATGTACATTAGTAGCAATGGGTCTTGTTGACAGACTGTATGAGCTGCTCATTCATGGTATTCAACTAATCTGCACCACAGCAAGTAAACTGGGTTGCAATAATCTATGAAAATTAAACCATTTTACAAAGTCTCTGGTCTAATAGTAGATTCATTTGCAGCATAGAATATTAGGTGCAAAAAAGGTTGCAACCCTTTTCCATAAAAACATCACTACTCAGTCAACTGTGCCCTACTACAAAGTCAAAATGTGCAATGTACTGCCCAATCAGGTAAAAAAAACATCACTAACGAGTGACCCTATCTGGCCACATGAGCCAGTCCTCCTGACCTTTTCGGCCACAGCACTTAGCGTGTTTGGATGTGTATGTGCTCATAAAACTTGTACTGATTGCAACTTGACTTTGACTAAAAAGCTAGAGCTGGCTGAAATGTTCAGCCATAAATAGGACCAATTGGCAGCTACCAGAATATTCTCACTTAAATCAATCAATCAAGGGAGCCCAGAAACTCACCAGAAAACCGTCAATACAGCTTTAATAATCATTTGTCAACATGGGCTTTTCACTGCGCTCATTTCTTAGTATGCAGGGTAACCCAGGAAACATTCACAGTTGAAAAGCAGCAGAGAAGTAATGGACTTGGAAATTTGATCTCACACCTAATCATTGAAAAGCTTGAAAAATAATCAAACCTCGAAATCAGCCAAAAATGTTGGAGAACAGAGCAGATGTTTTTCACACAGAGCTATTAACAATTAACCTCTCCTTCTGCTATTATGAGCCTCATGAGTGATGGAAGGACACTAATGTCTAAAGCCAGAAGTCGGGTGTGACAAGTAGGCCACCATCACTGCAAGTGCCTCTGTGCGCAGTGAGAGACGGAACGATGACATATCAACTCCAGCTAAACAAACATGGCTCCCGATCACAGTGTTCACTCACAGCTTTGTACTGGCACTACTGTCTGTGGTATATGAACCCCTTTCTGCCTTCAGCCTTGCCAAAACATTTTTCACTTTGTAGCACTTTGACCAGGGCACGCTGCCCTCTCTCAGGCTGTGCTTCGTAGAGTATATTTTCTAAGCACTGCTAAAACGTAAAGTTTAAATAAAAGAAATATGTCATTCTGTATTGCCTGTAGAATTGCCAAAAAATAAGTATTTCTAACTGCTCTCATGCAAAGCCTTAACGACGTAAGCTGCTTTTGCTGTTTTTTTCTAATGACTAATTGTGCTTATTCTTTCACTTTTTAATCCTTCCATGGAGCAAAACATCTTGACTTGCTAGGACCATTTATTGTTATGGCCTTTAAAAAACACATATTATTTCCATACATTTTTGCTTTTTCTAATATATTTTTCCAGTTATACCTATTGTACTTGTGGATGATTGTAATACTCTGAAGTCCACAGATGTTGTTTTAAATTAATTTAAGCAGATTTGCCTGCTTTTACCTGCTTCCCATAGTGGCCGCCCGGGCCATGAAAGGGGCATCAAGTATTTATTTTATTCACTTTTTGCATGCCACCCATGTCCTGGCTCCAGTTGGTGCTCCATGGATCTTGGAATGGCACCAGGTACTTTTTATTAGTTTATTTGATTTATATAACATTGCGATGATGATGGTTATGATGACTTGTAAGGCATCAACAAGAATTGCCGTATCTCAATCTCTTCCGACTTATTTTTTATTGCCTCCAGGTGCATGGTGATGAGAGGATACTGAGATGGAGAGAAGCTTGTGACTTAGATGAAACCTGAGTTCAGAGTACTCTCTGCTAGGTGCTGCTGTTCATGCTGCTGACTGACAGTAGAAGACGTAAAGCAGGCAGTCCCAAAGAAGTAGCCTGCTGCCAACAGAGCAGCCAGAAATTAGAAGACGTTTTTTGCCACTACTGGCAACAAGCCCTCAGCCTTTTTCCGGCAATGCTGCACCCTCTTCTGAGCAGGAAGACACTGAGAGAAGAATCACCCTTGGATCAACAACAGGGGCACCAAAACCAAAGAAGATGTTTCTCAGCGCTGCAGTGACTGCAGTCATGGGTGACAACAGTGAATATGAAATTGAGTTGTCCCAGCAGCAAACGCAATCTTCACAGGAAACTCAATAGCGACTAGAGTCTGCTACACATGATCGTCTAGATGCAAGAGCAGACAGGAAGTTGAGGTTGCTGCAGAGCAGGATGTTGTGACTGCTTGTCCATTGGACACATGATCCTCATTATCTTCTCCAAGTAAAAGAAAGAGCACTCCTCCATCTTTTCTAAGCCCCCATTAGATGATCGTCACATAGATTGGCCCTCCAATTCCCTCCTGGCCCCCACGGGAGACAAGGCAAAAGGAAGGTTTCTGAAGCCTTGGAAGCAAGGAATATGAACCAGTGATTGTTCAAGTGGAGAGTGGCACAGAGAAAGTTGAGATAGAGTTGATGCAATGCTCTGGGCCAACCCTCTTACCCTTTGTCCTCTGATGAATCTTTTCCTTTCCACCTGAGAGGTGATGGGAGTTAGCATTTCATCTATCAATTTCAATTAACAGTGTAACCCATTTGGCTGCACAATAAGGACTGGGAATCAGTGACTATAATTAAGAAGGTTTATTGCAAATTAGCAGTCAAGTTAAGGTACACAAATATTAGCACCATGCTATAAAGGTACAGAATCCCAACTGGGAAACCCAACCTCCTAAAGAAGTTTAGGCGTACCAGTATGAGACAAACAAGAAGTTGTCACAGCAATATAAAAGACCAATAACAACATTTGGTGCTCAGAGAAGAGTTTCTGATTCTCTCTTTTATACATGAGTAAAATCTTAAATCATTTACATTAAAGTCCAGACCTAGAGGATGGATCAATAGTCTAAAGAATGTAAAAATTCAGGAAATGCAAAGAAATAAGGACAACATGCAGGAAAGTTCAGGAACTAGGGGAAGGTGTCAGCGTCTCAGAAGCTCAGTCAAGAGTTTCTTGGGTCAGGGGAATTTAAGTGTTAGCCTAAGACAAACTCGGCAACATTCGAAGGGAATAAGCATAGAGGTCTAAAACTCAAAGTCCAAGGAAAAGTGGAGTTCCTCACAGACAGTGTAGACTCCAGTTATTTCCACTAGAATCTCTCAGGTAACACCCCTCTGTTTGCATCATCAGGGGTTCCAATGTCCTTTTCCAATCTCATGTTGTAAGTTGAAACATTTAAGAAATGTCCCACACTGAACATGGGAACGACATGTCCTCGGTCGCCTAAGCCACATGGCAACATTGCTGAATAGGACTCTTCAGTTAACACTCCGGCTCTCCATGTTCTTAGTCAATGTCTTTGTTACAGGACAAACCACAAGATCATGTAACAATTGCTTGAACAAAGCAAGTTTTATTATTTATCCAACAAGTGCCACCAGGCACTCCTTTAGGTGAGTCTCTGGTATTCTGTCTGTGTCTCTTCTTCCCTTCGGTTCCCTCGTTGTCTCTTTGGTCGTCGTATCGTCGGCTTTCCGTCGGTCCACCTTTGTACAGATCCACCCTCGGGGAAAGGAGAAAAAACAGGCAATGAGCTCCTTGATCAATCCTAACAAGTACTGGATCTGTCACCTATACCCCCAGGAAGTAGGGCCATTGGATGGACAGTAGTTCCCTCAGGTCTACTGGGTAACGTCTGGGGAAAATGGGAGAAAGGGCAAAGCAAGAAAGTGCAAGGCAGCAGAACCCCAAGATGGGTGGCTTTCCCTCCCTTGGGCTCCCGAATCCGCACTCTTTCCTCAGCCCGGTTTCTCTTCACCTAACAGGCTACCCACTCAAGCCAAAAAGAAATAAAGGTAAAGAAAAAGAAAAAGAGGGAACAATCCTCTCATCTCAAAAGATAAGACAAACCCTGCCCTTAAGACCCCAAAAGTATCCTTTATAGCCCAGTGAGGAACGCACGGGTGAGAAACCACCCGCCTACATAGTGACTGGTCGTTCGGGTCACTTGCTTGAGGCCGTGGCTCGATAACGAAACCAAGGCTGCCTCATCCGGTGGGCCTTCCCCTGGGATAGTCTGTAGCGCTGCCCTGCTCCGCGTCTCCTCGTCTCCGGTCTGGTTCTCGCTTTTCGCACTCGCCTCTGCCCTTGGGACTCGTTGCTCCAACGTCGGTCTCGCTCCTTCCTCTCGGCCGCTGATTGACCCCGTCTCTGCACCTGGAGCCTCCTGACGTTCTTCCTGGGCCGGAAGTGGTCATGGGTCCCACCCTACTAAGGATGTTGAACACACCTTTACGGTACTCCCAGGGCACCCGTAATCCTCCTCCAGGGGCACCCTGTCACAGTCTTCTTCTCAGATTCTCATTCTATTGCTAGTAGAGTGTTGCATCTATTCTCAAACTAACAATTGATGTGAATGCAGAATGGAAAACAGACCTAGACAGAACAACTTTAAAGTATTAAATCAGTTTTGCACCTTTAATATGCCTGTGCACTTTTAAACATAAATGAATATGAAGCTGTCAGTATATTAGATTCATATTACAAATGTCATACAATATAATCTTTAATACGCATGTGTAAGTATAGCTAGGAACTACCTTTTAAATGAATTATACAAAACATTAGTGCACTCATTACATAAATATTGTCATTTCTAAAGTAAACAGATTCTGAATCGGTAAGGATGGTTTATTCATCAAGCCTTCAAAGAATATCTCATTTAACATGGTTAAGGCACACAGCGCATGTAATCATTTTCTAACTCTACAGTGCATGCACTTCAAAAATGATGTCAAGTGCAACACTTTATATTAATGTTGTTAGGCCACACAGGAAACATGTGCTAAGGGCCCTTCTATGTTAACTATTTTTGACAGGTAAAGCTGCAACCAAAATGATGCTGCTCCACCATCTACTGAACCTGCTCTTACTCATGTAGTACCACAGATACCACCAGCTCCCATCTTTTCAAAAGTCCCAAGAGCTGAAGTAGTCACCATACATACTGCAGCCACCCTAGGGAAAGGCAAACACAACCACCTTGTTCCACCACAACTAATTCTTCTGGCTTTGGCTCTATAAGGGAGCCACTCCCCTTCCAGGTCTGGGACTTCTTTTCACCTAGACTGCATGAAGATGACCATATCAAAGACGGCACAATTTGCTGCAAACCAGGGCGTCATGGGAAGCCAGGTGGGTATTATTATACTGTGAGATAACTAGCCCATCTGAAAAAGCAACATGCAATTGTATAGGACAAGCACTTCAAAGAGTTAGCTGCAGAGAGACAAGTTGTTGAACCGATAAAAGAGTGTGGGGTGGTGTTAAAGAAGAAGATGTCCCCACCATTTGAAGAAGCCCTGTTGCTCTTAGTGTGAGGTCATCACCTAAAATACCCTTTGCAAGACACAAGGAAAAAAGAGGGACACAGGATATAGACACCCCAAAGTGTCCAAGCAGCCAGCCTGCTCCCTGTAAGTCACTTGAGATGGGTACAAAAACACAGCACAAGTGTAAAAACACCAAAGATGACGGGAGACTAACTGCAGCCGTCACTCCTCCATCTCCCTCGATGGATCGATGTTTCCGTGAGCGACTGCACAGCGTGGGAGAGCCGGCGAGCATCGCAGCACGTAGCTGGTGGGGTAGACTGTGGAGATCGCGGTACGGTTGACTGCAGCCGCGCTCGAGGAGTTGCTTTACTGGCACAATTTTAATCTCAGGCGGCAGGTATGGAAAACCTCGACCTGCTGGATGGCAATGCGGGGCAGAACGATGAGGGGGCGAGTATCGGCCGCCCCCGGCAACGGAGCGCATGTAGGAGGCGGCCAGCTCCAGGATTTCAATGGGGCATCTGTGGCATCTGCGGCATCTGTGGTGGCGCAACCACGCGGCAAAACCGGTAAGGTAAAGCGCTATGCCAGCTTAAGGAAACAGACTGTGGCCAGATCAGGAGGATGTGTGTAGGGGGGGCCCACTCAGCCAACAGTTGCCTCATTGTTTGCCAGCCTTTCAGTGACTGGGACCACACTGGAGAAAGTTGAATCTCTAGATGAAGTGGGGGATAAGACACTAACAGATGATACCCAGCAGGAGAAGGAGGATGTATGGGGGGAACGAGACTGGGGATTCTTTGTTAGGCTTTGCTGGAAGTCAAGCAGGGAACTCTCTCCCGCTAAACAAATGCACGAACTGGCAAGAAAAAAGAGTTAACCCAGGCAACACCAAAGGTAGATGGGGTCTTCGCTAAGGAGGCTGGCCATGGGGAGGAAGCTGTGTGGGAGAAAATCCGGGCAACACCTCTTGGCGTAGGAACATCAAGAGACCTACTTGCGCAAGCTGGCACCTTCTCACCAGAAGGTCAAGGTGGGGAAAAATTCTATTCATTGACCGAGGAGTCCGAGGCATCAGTGCAAGAGGATGAGTCATAATGCTGAGAATCCCTCACAGAAGACAGTTCTAGCTCCTCAACTAAATCAACACAAAGGAAAAAATCAAGGAACAAAAAGAAAAACAGGAAAGGGAGCCTTAAAAAAACCACGAGGACACAACTTAGATGGGATTACTCCGACCCACATATATGGCCCCAAATTGAGAAAGGAGATGAGCCGGTTGGAACTGAAGAACCTTCTCTGTTGACCATCCTAACATCAATTAGCGCCGAGACACCCATGGGTAATTGAGCGCTTTACAAATCTCATAAATAAAATAAAATAAATAAATTAAAGAAATGCAGGAAGAAAACAGAAATGAAGGACGCAGGGCTAGGATGGGCTCAAAAAAGGTCCAAACAGGAATTCGCAAACTGAACAAAACCTGTGGGGAAATAGCGGATCGCTTGACCTTGGTTGAGATGCGGACAGAGGCTCTGGAAGCAGATATAGAGACAATAAAGACACAAGGCACGGAACAAGGCGCAGCGTTGATGGATGCCATGAACAAACTGGAAGACTACGAAAACCGCCAGAGGAGAAACAACCTGCGCTTCTTAGGGATACCGGTAGGCCTGGAAGGAAACGACCCCAGAAGCTATAGGGTGAAACTCTTAAAGGACTCATTTCCTGACCAAACAAATTGGGATTGGGACATGGAAATACAGAGAGCCCATCACTTTCCCTTATTCAGGAGGAAACAAACGCAGGAAGCTGCAGAGAAACTGAGAGCAATGTTGGTCTTCATCGGTAATTTTTTGCTGCGACAACTAATCTTCAACAAAGGCCGTCCTAACGCTCCGAAGGTCTGCAACGGGGTCTCTTTTTTTGTGCGCCCAGACTTCGTACATGCAACAGTTGAAAGACGGTGGCGCTTAAGGCAACTCTTTTCTCCATTCCAAAAACTTGGAGCTGAGGTCTTCCTGCAAAACCCGGCCAGACTAAACATAAACTTTGGAGGCACAACCCGCAGCTTCACCTCTGAGATACAAGCGCAGGAATACCTAGAAGAAATAAACAGGAGGGGAAAAAAGTGAAGGGGAAAAGACACCCCAAGTAATCAAGGAAGGGAAAGGAAAAAGAAGAGGGAAAGCTTGATATAACACAAAGGCCGTGAACAAAGTCTGGGGACATTAGAGACTGTGCAGTCGGAAGCAAATTGAGAGCCCTTGGAGGGAGGGAGATGGGGGGCAGTGGGTCTGCCGTACATCATTCAGGCTATGCCTGATTGCCATTTTGCTAGGGGAGGGTGGGGGGAGGAGGGAATGGGTGGAAGGGGGGCTGGCGCACACAAAGGGAGGAATGGGTGAACCAAGGAAGGTGGCGGGCAGATAAAGGTACCAAAAGGGGTAGCAGCTAGGATTTTTATTTTCTATATATATAAAAAAGTGCAAAAATCAGGGCAAACAAATGAAACTTAGAGAATGGGGGGCTAGGAATAGCTATACTGAACATCTGCAGGCTAAACGATATTAAAAAGAGGCAGGTAGTGGTGCAAGGACTGCAATTGTTGAAGGCTGACATTGTCTGTTTGCAAGAGACACCTTGATGGGTCACAGAAAGATGTATTGAAGTGTCTTGGGTACTCAGTGATAGGGGCCACGACACAGGGAACGCACACAAGGGGGGTCGCAATACTATCAAGGAAGAAATTAATTCAATTTGTTAAAGTATGCTCGGATGGGTTAGGTCGATGGGTCATTGCAAATGGGAGATCCCCAGACCTTCCAAATTTCACTCTCTGCTCGATTTATGGAAGCAATGTGGACGATCCATCCCTACTGGAATGATTAACTAACGAATTGGCACTTTGGCCCCTTCCAATTATTGTGTGTGGAGATCTTAATATAAACCTTGATTCCAAATGGGGACAGGATCAAAGATATAAGGGGCGAAAGCCAAGGGTTTTTCAAGCATTTTGCAATCTATGTCAGAGACACGGCTTGGTGGATGTATGGTCGGTTAAAAGACCTGAGGAGCACAGGTTTACTTTTTACTCAGCCCCGCACTAGAAGCACGTTAGGCTGGACTACTTCTTTGTCTCCTCTACACTTCTGGGTAGATGTAAAATTTGTCGGCACCCCAGAGTGCTATCTGACCATAGCCCTCTGGTATTACAGTTAGAGCAGGGAGGATCCACTGAGAAAGCTTCAGCATGGACCTTTGAGAGGGCCCTATTACTAGATGAGGAGTACATCAGCCACTTGAAGGAATGGATCCCTGAATTCCTGCAAAGAAACATGGGGACGGCACCACTTGGAGTAGTCTGGGACACCTTAAAAGCAGGAGTGATGGGCGAGACAATACTATATTCAAGCAGGAAAAGCAAAAAGGATAAAAATCTGTGGAACATTAGGCTTCTGAAACTAGCCCAGGCTGAGGAAAAATTAGTTGATGCCCTAAGACTAAACCAGGGGATGGAAAAAGCACAGGACGATGTGGCCCTAGCAAAGGCAGAAATACAAGGGGGACTATCAAGGAAAGCTATAGATAAAGCACTAGTTCACCGGGAGGAGGTGTATGAATGGGGGGAGAAGGTAGGTCATGTGTTAGCTGTTAAAACAAGGCTAGAGGTGACACCAGCGAAATCTTGTCTATACATGATCCTGTGTTGGGTCAGGCAACAGAGCCTAGCGATATACGGGCAGCCTTTTTTAGGTTTTATCAATCATTGTATATGGAGGAGGAGAGGAGAGGGGGAGGGGAAGCGGCAAGCCAAATAAGCCAATACTTAGATGCTTGTGAGATGGTAGTTTTGACACAAGAGGAGAGGAAGGCACTGGAATCCCCAATAGTATGGGATGAAATAGAGGAGGCAATGTCAAACCTTCCCAAGGGGAAGGCGGCAGGGCCCGACTCGGGGGCATATCAGCAACAGCCAGCGATAATTATCGCTAAGCGCGCTTAGCGCGAGGATAATTATCACCGGCTATCGCTGGATTTTATCGCGGAGATAGCACGCTATCAGCGACGCTTATCTCCAAAGCAATAAGAATTCCAGAGTTAGCTGCCAAATGTGCGATTATCGCTGGAAATCCAGCGATAATCGCACAACGATTGGCGATACGTTGTTGATAGGGGAGGGCAGATTTAGCCATTATATCCACCTTCCATTGGATATAATGGCTAAGTCAGATTGAAAGCAGGCGTAAGAAAAGTAGCGATAAGCGCGGTTAGCTCTACTTTTCTTAAAGCTATGCAAGTTAGCGGGAGGTTTGTTGATAGGAGAAATGTTGGGTAGCGACATTTCTCACGTTATTTTGGTGCGGAACGCCCACTTTGCATCTCATTAGAGATGTAAAGCTGGGCATTGAGGGAAAGGGCGCTATGGCAAGGATTCACGCGATAGCGTGACCTTGCTGATAATGCGATAAAATTATCGCCGCTTTTCGCCCGAAAACGGACGCTAAAGCGGCGATAATTTTATCGCTGGGCCTTGATGATATGCCCCTTAATCCCCACTGAATTTTACAAAATTTTTAAAGAGGAACTTAAAGAAATTCTGATATCTGTGTTCCTACAGACAGCAGAAGGGGTGGCACCACCAAAAACCTGGGTGCTGGCAAAAATTATAGCCTTCCCCAAAAAAGATAAACCAGTTCAGGAGCTGGGCTCCTACCGCCCTATAACGTTAATCAATGGAGACGTTAAAATCTACTCTAAAGTATTAGCCAC
This sequence comes from Calotriton arnoldi, assembly GCA_963921515.1. Lineage (NCBI taxonomy): Eukaryota > Metazoa > Chordata > Amphibia > Caudata > Salamandridae > Calotriton > Calotriton arnoldi. The sequence continues at coordinate 455,737 of CAWUFW010005237.1, forward strand.
ACGACTCTCACATGCCATCAGTAAGATGGTATATGAGGGACAACATGGCTTTATACCCGGAAAAGGAACGATAGAGCATATTCGAAGGGTCATTACCCTTTTCGATGTAAATCAAGTGTCTGGGGACCCGATCGCAGCCATTTTTTTAGATGCCGAAAAGGCCTTTGATCGGGTCTTATGGCCTTTCTTATGGGCATCAATGCAAAAGAAAGGGATTGGGAACAAGTTCTTAAGAGCAGCACAAGCCTTGTATACCGATCCAAAGCAAGTGTACTTATAAACAGGGAAATGACCCAACCTTTGAAACTCCCAACGGGGACTAGGCAGGGGTGCCCTTGCTCACCCCTCTTATTTGCCTTGTACATAGATCCCTTTCTTAAACAACTTGCAGCAGCACATAACATCCCCCGATAGTGAGATACAATCATGAAAGTCCTGGCCTATGCAGATGACATAGCCATAGTAACTCCACACCCAGAACAAGCTATGGGGGCAATAGAAGAGGAGGCAAGAAAATATGGCTTACTTTCTGACTACGCCCTGAACCGGGAGAAAACCCAAATAGTTGTCAATTAATTCACTACTTTTAATGATAGCCGGGTGGTAAAGAAGGCAAGCTATCTGGGAGTTAAGATTAACTCGGATCTGGACCAGGTGGTTAAGGAAAACTTGGAGAGCAGCACGGAGGAAACCAGGAAAGCGCTTAAAAAACTAGACCACCTACACCTAACTCTCATTGGCAGAACTAATATAATTAAAATGATCTATTTCCCTAAATGGTTATATTTTTTTAGAGCAATACCGCTGGTCTTCACACATTTTTGCTTAAAAAATGTGAAAATATTTTTGCACAATTTATATGGTCTTACTCATGGCCAAGAAGAGCTTTTATATTATTATCACTACCCAGGGAGCGTGGAGGCTTGGCCCTCCCTAACTTGAAGCTATATTGGTAGGCAACCTCACTCACACACCTTACCACACTCCTGAGCATCGACAGTAGTACAATACAAGCTAAATTTCCTACCCCTTGGGAACTTGTGATTGGCCATGACGCCTGGGGAAGCCTTTTGGCACCAATTAAGCTATGGGTACTACAAAAGAGTCCGGTTCAAGACATTACTAACAGCTTTTAAAATCTGGGGAGCAATACGGCGTTTAACTGGATTAGGGTGGGTGAATTATAACACTCCAGTATGGCAGAACAGAAATCAACCAGATATTTTCAACGACATACCCTTTAAGTCCTGGTTTGAAGCTGGTATCAAACAGTTAGGTTGCTTTTATTCCCATGAGGGAATTAGATCATACAGGGAATTTACATCTAAATTCGGCCTTACACATAGGGATTTCTTCAAATACCTGCAGATTAGGGATTTTTTACAAAAGAACGGGAAAAAGGTGGACCAGTCAGGGAGAAGGGAACTGGTGGATAGAATCACCCTGCCCACCCCCCCCTCCCCCAGAATTGGGGCTATCTATAAGCTACTGAATGAGGGCTCCAAAGATGATATGGAATTATGCTCCAATAAATGGCAAGAAAGACTGGAGCTCTCGGGGGCCACTTTCCAAAAGATATTTCTAAGCACCCAGGCAATTTTAATACCGGCCAATCTGCAAGTTCAATTCTACAAGACATGTTTTGGGCTTTATTATACTCCAAATAGAATAGCGAAATGGAGTGATGGAAAGGGAGCCTATTGCCCGCACTGCTCTCTCCATAAGGCGGATATAACTCATATGTTTGCAACATGTAACAAGCTGGAACCCCTGATCAGGGATATAAAGGGATTTTTAAATGAGAAACTGCACCTGCAGGTGGAGCTGGATGCGCCGGCAATCTTGCTGGGAATATCGACCTTAATGGAAAAAAAAGGAGGAGCGTTGTTAATTATTGCAATGGCGGTGTACAGGTTGTGCAGCGCTTCGGCCTGGCTAGATCCGACCCCCCGTCAATGCAGCAATGGGTGGCGCGGCTGCTGGCTACTTTTAACTTAGAAAAGGCCATATACAGGCGCAGGGGCCGCAAGGCAAAAAGAAAGGGAATTGAAATATGGAAGCCTGTAGCAGACTGGGCGGAATAGCTCTTCTTTACCCGCACTAAGCATTAAGCACTTTGAACAAAGCTTGGTATATATCTAACTCCGCCGAATCCATTGATCATTATGCAATTATATATTCAAACTAGCACCGTAATGTGAGGATTGATTGCAGCTAAATGTTTGGCACCTGGCACGTTAAACCGTACTATTGTTTATAATTATATTGCATCCTGTATCTAGCACCTTTTTATTTTGGTTTTTCTATTTTTTGGCGACCCGCCCAAATTGTTACTTTAATTAACTATGCTGCTACGCATTAGAAACTTGAAACTTGAAGAATCAATGTATTGTTTAATGCACTTTGGCACTTGGCACTTTGAACATGTTAACAGTACACTTGAAGATTGCTGGAGATTACTGCATCACCATAGGACTGGAATAAGATATGGATGAAATGTGGGCCGGGGAGGATGGGGGGAGCAGGGGATAAAAAAGAGGGGGGATGAGAAAACTGTTTTTGTTGTCTCTCTCTCAAATGCATTTTTTTATTTTAAAAAAAAGAGATGGGTACAAAGAACCATTAGCATATCTCAGCAACCTTACCACCGACTCCATGAGCTAGACCTTTTATAAAATGGGAAACTGGCCAAAAATGTTAGTTTTTGCCTCCTTCTTTTTCTTTTGTGAAAGAAGAAGGGTTTCTGCAATGTGTGGAGACCCTCTGCCCAAAATGAAGGTGCAAAACCAGACCTATTTTCAACTGTTGCTCTGCCAGCTCTGCACCATTCTTACTCCATCCTAAGGGTTAGGAGGGAAAGCGTTGGACTTTGGAGAGGTCAGATTTCCTTTGCCTCTACAATATAAGCAACAGTAGGGAAAGTGTTGGACTTTGGAGGGTCAGATTTACTACTCGCCCTACAACCTGGGCAGGCTAGAGTAGGATGCACAACTCCCCCTTGCAGTCTAGAGCCCCAGGGCCAGCATAAATTAGAAAAGACAGGAATGTCCCTTGCACTGGCTCAAGCGCAGGTGAAGTATTAAATAGAAAACTGGTGTTAGAAATGGGGTTTCTATTTGACAGAGGTATGCACCCTGTTCAAGTAGGGACCACCACTCAGATACACACTAAAAGATAACCTGTACTCACCCTCTGGTAGCTTGGCACAGAGCAGGCATGCTTTTCTAAAGAGGCAATGTGCAAACTATGTGCACACCCACACACACACACAGTAACACAATGAAAACACCACAAAAGACTCCAAAATGGTTTAGAAAAGTGGACAATACTTTTATAAATACATCAAGATCAGAACAATTAAAATCCAATGTATAAAAGTCAAGTTATGAATTTTTAAAGAATAACATTTCTAGTGCTTAGGAGGCTATCTTGTCGCGCTGAACCATGGCAAAGTCAATAGTTCAGGCCGACTGCAATGGAGAGCAGGCCGGCTACAGGACCCATGCAAGCCCTAGTGAACAAAGTACCGAATCCTAGTTGCAACAGTGAGATGTGGGATGCAGTGAGGCAATGCGTCGAGCGATGCTTTGATGTCGATCCTGCAGTGGTGGGGATGCGTCGGTACTGTAGACGACGTGCCGAGATGCGTTGGTTCCGAAGTGCGATGCACCAGTTTTCTCCATGCAATTGAAGGATACTTTGATCTCTCCACACTGCTGCAGCGCTAACGGGTGGTCTGATGTATCGGGCTCTTAAGGCGATGCATTGGTTCAGAGAACGATGCACTGATTCTGCTCCTGCAACCAGTTCGATGCTGTGGTTCTGCTACATGCAGACTGGAGATGTATCGATTTCCATGATGCAAGTATCTGGGTCCACTTCGAGTGAACCAGACACAGAAGCAGGGGTGGAGACTTTGATATCCTTGAGTCTCAAGCAACAGGAGGCAAGCCAATAAGCACTTGGAAATCACTTCAGTGCAAGGCAGAGACAGAGAGCAGCCAACATCAGGGCAGCACAAGAGAAAAGCAGGCCTTCTGAGTCAGCAGTCCAGCAGAGTGTCGGTCCTTGAGGCAGCACAGCAGCTCTTCTGACAAAGTCCAGTTGTATGTCCAGAAGTGTCTGATTTGGTGGGGTCAGAGACCCAGTACTTATACTCAAATGTGCCTTTGAAGTGGGAGTGACTTCAAAGAAGGGTTCTTTGAAGTGCACAAGTATCCTTTCTATCTCAATCCTGGCTCCAGGCAATAGGTGAGGGGTAATCAGCCCTTTGTTTGGGGTCAGACCACTACCTATTTAGATGTGTCAGCCCTGCCCTCCCTTCCTGCTCAGGAACAGCCATCAGAATGCAGATGAAAGATGAGATGAGTTCTGAGACACACCTAACCTTCTTGTGTTTGTGGCTGTCTAGAGGAAATGCACAAAGTGCTGCTGTTCCCCACCCCAGATGTGTATTGGAGACAGGCTTAAGGCACACAGAGCAGTAAGAGCAGAGAATTGCCCACTTTTTAAAAGTAGCATTTCTAAAATAGTAATGTTAAATCCAACTTTACTAGTAAAGATGCTTTATCATTGCCATTCCAATGATATAAAACATGACCCAGATACTCCTTTCTAATCAGGAATTACAGCTTAAAGTTGTTTTAAGGAATTTGCACTGTTAACCTATGAAAGGAGTAGGCCTCACAGTAATGAAAACCAAATTTGGATGTTTGCCACTACCAGGATATGTAAAAGTTAAAAGTACATGTCCTACTTTTTATTTACACAGCACCCTGCCCAATGGGTTACCTATGCCCTACCTTAGTGGTGACTTAGGTGTAATAAAAGGGCAGTTTAAGGCATAAAAAAAGGTTTTAAATGCCAAGGCGAAGTGGCAGTAAACAGCACACACATGCTTTGCAGTGGCAGGCCAAAGACAGGTTTGAAAGTGTACTTGAGTGGGTGGCATAATGAGTGCTGCAGAAACACTAGTAACATTTACAAGGGACTTACAAGTAAATTACATATGCCGATTGGGTATGCACCAATGTTACCATGTTTAGGGGAGGAAGAAAATGCACTTTAGCACTGGTCAGCAGTGGTAAAGTGCTCAGAGTCCTAAGGCCAAGAAAAAGAATCAGCAAAAACAGGAGGTAAGCAGGCACAAGGTTTGGGTGAAGACCACCCTAAGGATGAAAGGTCTAGCAACTGGAATGTGAACTTTTATTGTGAGAGCACGGCTGCTGGGGCAGTAAAGTAAAAACAGCAGGAATGTCCCCTGACTGACAAGGGCAATTTTGCTAGGGTTGTAAAGAGCACAAATGTACTTACAATATAGGGAATAGCCATCTTATTTGTCGCACAAGACAGAAAAAAAATGGGCGCTTGTTAGGGGTGGTCCCTTTTTTAGCACCAAGGAGGGGAAGTGCTAGAGGGAGTGACCAGGTGTGCTCATTTACAAATTTGATTTAGGGTTAATTTAGATGAATACTGTCTGTTGAGCAGGGCAAATCTTGCTTTGTTAGGACAGGGATGAAGAAGATGGACACAGCAAAGTGATAAAGTAGAGAATGTGTCCTAAAGTGGTCCTCAAATGGAGCATCCCCTATGGCGAATTGCTGAGGGCCAAAAGAAACTGCAACTGTGAAGAAACCTACACACTAGAAAGTGAAGCCATGATTGAGAGATTCAAGGCCAGAGGGTATCCCAATTGGGTACTCAAAAAAGTCAAAGACAGAGCTGATGGGGTCAGCAGAGCTCAGACACTTTCGGAAAAGGACAGGTCTGGGGAGAGTCCGAGGAGGACAGTACGAGAATCATCCTTACGTACAATTCCGATACAGATAGTGTCAGACGCATCTTAGCTAAAAATTGGAATATTCTGAAATGTGATAACATCATTGGTAGCACCATTCATGAAAGACCCAACATTACTTACAGACGAGGCAGGAACATAAGGGATATGTTAATTCAGAGCGACATCACAGTACAGCCAGACACAAATGAATTTGGTCTCAAGGGTTCCTTTCCCTGTGGACATTGCAAGGCCTGCTTAAACAGTAGGTTTCGCAATGAGTACACACACAAACCCAGCAGAAAGGAAATTACTCAGTTCCTTACCTGCAGCACTACGTTTGTTATTTATGTTATCGAGTGCCCCTGTAAGCTCTGCTATATAGGGAGTACCACCCTGATGGCGAAAAAGAGAATTTTGGAGCACAAGCGAGCAATTACCAATGTAGATCCCAAATATCCAGTGGCACGCCACTATCAGGACAAACATTTTTCGGACTCCTCTCTCATGAGCTACTTCATACTTGAACAGATCCAAGAGGTGGGGATAGAGTACTCAGGTTGAGACAAAGAGAGTCCAAGTACATTGTGGACTTTCAAACCAAGATCCCAGGGGGACTGAATCAGGATGAGGAATTGGCCATACACCTCAAAAAAGAATAGACATTGCTTACCTTTCTCTATTTCTCTATATCTCACTCCTAACTGTATACCATTCTAGGGTTTAGGTGGTTATTACCTAGTTCATATCATCTCTGTGTGTTTTTTCTCCATCATTTTGCATTAGGAACTGTTGTCTTATATGTCCTATGAGGTAGTTTCCTACCAGATGGAGCATTTGCGATATACTAGGATTCATGATGTGCTACCTACTTTAAACGTTTTCTTTTTTGTTTGTTTCTTTTGCAGGAGGAAAGGAAGGGGCTCAACCTCTTGAAACCACTCTCACGGGTCCCCTACCCTTTTCTTCGACATCACTTTGGACATCACTTTTTCTCGGTAATTATCATGCTAGGATGTGACTTTGTGCGAAGCTGGCAGATGTGACCTGGCTCCTGGTTATGGGTTCGCATTTACACAGTTTGGAACGCATTTTGAGCTTTTTGGCAGCCAGGCTTGGTTCGGATATCGACCTGACAGATTTTACACTCAACGTAAGGGCACTTGCCCAACATAGGGTGTATCGCTTACAAGTTGATCCCATATCTTTTTATAGTTTTATAGTTCCATATTTCATGGAGTTTGTTTCAGAGGTCCATTCTGGAATTAGAGCACCATGCCAATAGCTCTTATTTAAAACATCCCAGACCTGCAATACCGTCAAGTTACCTCTATTAATACTAACACTGAGTACTTACATATCACAAGCGTACTTGTAAACAAGTCTGTCAGTTAGATACCAGACATACACTTATGTAATAATTGTCTATAGCTTGGCACACGACCTCGTTTACATCGGAGGTCCTTTTTTCTACCCCCGGCAATAAATCGGGAGGTACACTGAGGGACTGAAATGACAATATTTGTTCATTGCCCTATGTATCTTCCACTGACTCGCTTTGACTTCCTGCTAGTGAGCGCATTATCACCGTGAAATCTTATACGCACACACACAAGAGCGTTTGAGCATTTATGCTGGACCATCAGATTTCTGTTTATATTTAACGCACCACAGTTTACGTGTCTGTACCTTCAATTTTTCTGTTACCCATTTCAGTTTGCAGTGCATATAACTTTAACATGTTTGAGTCAAAAGTGTCATGCATTGTACTTTTGACTTTATTTTTACTTTATTGAGATACATTGTTTCAGTTCCAGTTGATGTACAACTTATTATCTTGTGTAAATGCCACCATTCCAATATGGCCGCCATGTATGTCACCGCACTTGCCCATCTTTTGTTTCTTGCTGGTTTCAACCATGCTGTACAAAGACACTCATTGGGTGTGCACTGTTACACGTGATCAAGGCTGCGGACGCAGTCGAAACGCGTAGTGTAATAAACTTTTTGCACTGCATCATCTGGTTTGTGTTTCTGGTATCCTGAGAGCGCACTTACTTTGATTTTTTCGTGGGGATATATATATATATATATATTTATATATATCAAAGCAAAAACCAGCGCGTATCCTTCGGGCACCGGAATACGACACAGTGACCAAGGTATTTCCTCCAAATTATTTTATTAGCATATTTCGAGGGCTATGACGCATTTCGGCAGGATCCCCTGCCTTGATCACATAAAGAGCCAAATTCCTACAATGCATTTAAATGTGTTCCCTCCACCCCGTGATGCAGGAAAACATAGACAAAAGACTATACATTACAAAGAAAGTTCTTTGCTAGTACGTTCAAATTCATTTTTTTAACATACTCAGTATTAGCATAATAACCTGCAAATACATGCTCTGGTGCCCTAATAGCACTGTGATTAAGTGTGTATGATTACACATCCACTATGGGTCATGTATTCTTATTTATTACAAAATTTCTTTTCTTTGTTTTTCTTTTTCAACTTCAATGAACTTTATTGTGCCACACATGTAAGCCAAATCAGATTGTTTCAATAGTTTGAAAAAAGGGGGGGAGAGAGATGTTTTTAGATTCACTGTTTGTCTCAGTATTGTGAATTTAGATGATCACTAATCACCATACGTTGGCACTCGCTAGATCTCCTCCTATTGACAGATGTGCCTAATGTCACGTTGTTTATCTAAGTAATGTGTACGCATGATAAAGCGAATGCACTATAATTTGGTTAATCACTGTTTATCTGGGTTATACGCTGGTGACTGATAAGGATGTCCATAAATGTGGCTTCTCATTGGTGTTCTAAATGATATACTATTTACAGGGAGACTCAATGTAAAAAGCAAGTGCTATGCAAACAAGCCGGTTGAATTGTAACTGCCATGGGACATAAAGTGCAAGTGCAAATTGTCATTAGTCTGACTCTAAGATCTAATGTTTGTCATTGTAATGTGCAAATACAGCAATTATGTGCAACCAAGCAAGTTGATATTGTAGCTGCCATGAATAATAAAGTGCAAGTGCAAATTATCATTAGTCTGACTCTAAGATCTAATGTTTGTCATTATGATGTGCAAATACATCAATTATGTGCAAACAAGCAAGTTAATATTATAGCTGCCATGGGAAATAAAGTGCAAGTGCACAATTAAAATCAAATATTGGTTCGAATAGTATGTCAGAGCATATGCTTTGTCATCTAATTCAATATTTACCCCATGTATCCTCAATTTTTGTCTGCTCCCATGCAATATTTTCTTATCCGTTGGGAACCACACGCTAATAGACACCAGCCCATGTGAAGATTCGCATAGCTGGGGGCTAAGCAGGTACCCATGGCTGTCCCCCTGAGTTGTTTGAATGTGTCATTGCCATATTGGAATAAATTGTTTTCTAGGCAAAGCTCTGCCATTCTCATTAGCATCCCTGAGTGTTGGTACAGTTCCAGGGGTCTGTTGCCCAAAAAGTGTCTCAGTGCCCTCATATATATATATTTATGAAAAAAGGTTGCCCCACTGAAGATGCCACCATCGAAGAGGTAATCACACTAACACCGCTGGCGGCAGCAGTAACTGCCTTTCTCACACGTCCAAGGTGCCAAACGCGTTTCGAGCATTCTCTCTGCTCTTGATCACTGGCAAAATACATGGAGACATTTGGCTTTAGTCCGAACAGCTGATTTATTAGATTTATAAGACCCGCCCCAGTGGGCGTAGGCAAAGCATAGCATCATGGTTCCTGTAGTCCATATTATCTACTGCCAAAGTACTTATAGTCCCTTTATCAAACCCAAGTGGGTGCTGATGAATCCATGTCCCAATTCTGCCACAATGGGTTAATGTTGAATCTCTTACCCCAGTGGGTGGAAGCGCTGTGGAAATAACTGTACTGCTGCCAATATCTACCGGCAGCAAAGGCCCCCTTCGTTCCTTTCAATGCTCGGGTTTCCGAAAACTGGGGATCCGCCTTCCCAGCAGCGGGGCATCTTCGCGGCTGGACCGGCTGCTTAATTTGCACGAAAAAAGGTTGCCCCACTGAAGATACCACCGTCGAAGAGGGAATCACACAAACACCGCTGGCGGCAGCAGTAACAGCCTTTCTCACGCGTCCAAGGTACCAAACGTGTTTCGAGCATTCTCTCTGCTCTTGATCACTGGCAAAATACATGGAGACATTTGGCTTTAGTCGGCGAAACGCATCTGAAAACAGCCGACAATTAAATCAATTTTTGGTTGAAGACACAGCGTCGTCATCCTTATTCTTTGAGGTCGAGTGGCAATATATATATGTATATATATGTATATATATATATATATATATATATATATATATATATATATATATATATATATATATATATATATATATATATATATATATATATATATCCACAACAAAAGGTTTCCCATTTGAGGAGGCCACCGCAGAGGATACCTTTCTTTCAATGGGGGTTCCGCTGGATACTGCCCATCACTGTTCATCAAAATACACGGCTCATCGCGTTTCGGGTTTCCCCTTGCTCACGAGCCCAAGCGTGCACAAACAAAGTCACCAGTGATTTGGAACACCTGCTTTATTAGATGATTCCCGCCCCAATGGGCGTGTCTTGATGCCTCACTCGGCGGATGCATGTGAAATGCATTGTGGTATTCGCAGTCCAAACCTTCGTTCAACCTCAGTGGGTGGTGGCAATGTTCCAAATAACGCAAATAATATTCCCCAGTGGGTTGATGTTGAGTGAGAAGCTGCATCTGTAGGAATCCGTAACCCCTCCGTTACGAAAACCTCTGCTCCACTCTGGCACATGGAAATACAGTGCCTGGATCCGCAGCCATGCAGCGGGCACTCCTCGCGACCGGGAAGGCCGCCTATAAATCCACAACAAAAGGTTTCCCATTTGAGGAGGCCACCGCAGAGGATACCTTTCTTTCAACGGGGGTTCCGCTGGATACTGCCCATCACTGTTCATCAAAATACACGGCGCAACGCGTTTCGGGTTTCCCCTTGCTCACGAGCCCAAGCGTGCACAAACAAAGTCACCAGTGATTTGGAACACCTGCTTTATTAGATGATTCCCGCCCCAATGGGCGTGTCTTGATGCCTCACTCGGCGTATGCATGTGAAATGCATTGTGGTATTCGCAGTCCAAACCTTCGTTCAACCTCAGTGGGTGGTGGCAATGTTCCAAATAACGCAAATAATATTCCCCAGTGGGTTGATGTTGAGTGAGAAGCTGCATCTGTAGGAATCCGTAACCCCTCCGTTACGAAAACCTCTGCTCCACTCTGGCACATGGAAATCCAGTGCCTGGATCCGCAGCCATGCAGCGGGCACTCCTCGCGACCGGGAAGGCCGCCTATAAATCCACAACAAAAGGTTTCCCATTTGAGGAGGCCACCGCAGAGGATACCTTTCTTTCAACGGGGGTTCCGCTGGATACTGCCCATCACTGTTCATCAAAATACACGGCTCAACGCGTTTCGGGTTTCCCCTTGCTCACGAGCCCAAGCGTGCACAAACAAAGTCACCAGTGATTTGGAACACCTGCTTTATTAGATGATTCCCGCCCCAATGGGCATGTTTTGATGCTTCACTCGGCGGATGCATGTGAAATTCCTTGTGGTATTCGCAGTCCAAACCTTCGTTCAACCTCAGTGGGTGGTGGCAATGTTCCAAATAACGCAAATAATATTCCCCAGTGGGTTGATGTTGAGTGAGAAGCTGCATCTGTAGGAATCCGTAACCCCTCCGTTACGAAAACCTCTGCTCCACTCTGGCACATGGAAATCCAGTGCCTGGATCCGCAGCCATGCAGCGGGCACTCCTCGCGACCGGGAAGGCCGCCTATAAATCCACAACAAAGGTTTCCCATTTGAGGAGGCCACCGCAGAGGATACCTTTCTTTCAATGGGGGTTCTGCTGGATACTGCCCATCACTGTTCATCAAAATACACGGCTCAACGCGTTTCGGGTTTCCCCTTGCTCACAGGCCCAAGCGTGCACAAACAAAGTCACCAGTGATTTGGAACACCTGCTTTATTAGATGATTCCGGCCCCAATGGGCGTGTCTTGATGCCTCACTCGGCGGATGCATGTGAAATGCATTGTGGTATTCGCAGTCCAAACCTTCGTTCAACCTCAGTGGGTGGTGGCAATGTTCCAAATAACGCAAATAATATTCCCCAGTGAGTTGATGTTGAGTGAGAAGCTGCATCTGTAGGAATCCGTAACCCCTCCATTACGAAAACCTCTGCTCCACTCTGGCACATGGAAATCCAGTGCCTGGATCCGCAGCCATGCAGCGGGCACTCCTCGCGACCGGGAAGGCCGCCTATAAATCCACAACAAAAGGTTTCCCATTTGAGGAGGCCACCGCAGAGGATACCTTTCTTTCAACGGGGGTTCCGCTGGATACTGCAAATCACTGTTCATCAAAATACACGGCTCAACGCGTTTCGGGTTTCCCCTTGCTCACGAGCCCAAGCGTGCACAAACAAAGTCACCAGTGATTTGGAACACCTGCTTTATTAGATGATTCCCGCCCCAAAGGGCGTGTCTTGATGCCTCACTCGGCGTATGCATGTGAAATGCATTGTGGTATTCGCAGTCCAAACCTTCGTTCAACCTCAGTGGGTGGTGGCAATGTTCCAAATAACGCAAATAATATTCCCCAGTGGGTTGATGTTGAGTGAGAAGCTGCATCTGTAGGAATCCGTAACCCCTCCGTTACGAAAACCTCTGCTCCACTCTGGCACATGGAAATCCAATGCCTGGATCCGCAGCCATGCAGCGGGCACTCCTCGCGACCGGGAAGGCCGCCTATAAATCCACAACAAAATGTTTCCCATTTGAGGAGGCCACCGCAGAGGATACCTTTCTTTCAACGGGGGTTCCGCTGGATACTGCCCATCACTGTTCATCAAAATACACGGCTCAACGCGTTTCGGGTTTCCCCTTGCTCACGAGCCCAAGCGTGCACAAACAAAGTCACCAGTGATTTGGCACACCTGCTTTATTAGATGATTCCCGCCTCAATGGGCATGTCTTGATGCCTCACTCGGCGTATGCATGTGAAATGCATTGTGGTATTCGCAGTCCAAACCTTCGTTCAACCTCAGTGGGTGGTGGCAATGTTCCAAATAACGCAAATAATATTCCCCAGTATTGATGTTGAGTGAGAAGCTGCATCTGTAGGAATCCATAACCCCACCGTTACGAAAACCTCTGCTCCACTCTGGCACATGGAAATCCAGTGCCTGGATCCGCAGCCATGCAGCGGGCACTCCTCGCGACCGGGAAGGCCGCCTATAAATCCACAACAAAAGGTTTCCCATTTGAGGAGGCCACCGCAGAGGATACCTTTCTTTCAACGGGGGTTCCGCTGGATACTACCGGCGTTGCTCATTGTTGGGACAGGTGCTTGAAATGATTGCAGAAAGGTGTTTGCTGAGCTCAAATTGGACAACGCAGCAACCCACTGTGGAAATACTCGTTTTAATTGAAATGGAGTGCTTGGCAGCTCACTCGAGTAAGATGGAGTACACTACAGAGTCCAGAGGGCCGTGCAAGCGGCCACGCCCACTGGGGCCGGATCTCTTCATTTAATTGGTGCACTTTTGCCACGCAGCTTCATGAACATTGTGCCTTTGAAAAAGTGCTTACAGCACGAAACGCGTCAGGTTGACCTGGAGCTGTGATGTGCCCATGGTCCTCATGCAGCAGCCACCATTAAATTAAAGCGAAAACTCACCTGTGTGATGGCTCCTCTGTTGGTGTAACTTTTTTGATTGATGTATAACGGCTGACCTAGCCGTGGAGGATGCCCTGCTGTGCAAAGCGGCCCCGGAGCAGTGCCAACCGGCGTTGCTCATTGTCGGGACAGGTGCTGGAAATGATGGCAGAAAGGTGTTTGCTGAGCTCAAATTGGACAACGCAGCAATCCACTGTGGAAATACTCGTTTTAATTGAAATGGAGTGCTTGGCAGCTCACTCGAGTAAGATGGAGTACACTACAGAGTCCAGAGGGCCGTGCAAGCGGCCACGCCCACTGGGGCCGGATCTCTTCATTTAATTGGTGCACTTTTGCCACGCAGCTTCATGAACAATGTGCCTTTGAAAAAGTGCTTACAGCACGAAACGCGTCAGGCTGACCTGGAGCTGTGATGTGTCCATGGTCCTCATGCAGCAGCCACCATTAAATTAAAGCGAAAACTCACCTGTGTGATGACTCCTCTGTTGGGGTAACTTTTTTGATTGATATATATATATATATATCCGGTCCCCATGCCTCTTATCAGCAGCAGTATGATGGCAACATCACGGCAAAATCCACTGTGACTTTGCATTTGGGGTCAGAGGTCATGTTGATGCGGATTTGATAGCAGCTCGGGAGAGCTTTCCGGGTCATTGGCAATGCTCATGGGACATGAACAGTAATAAACGGCAACATTGATGTTTTAATTTGTTATGATACATTTTATAAAGGCAATACAGGATTTACGTTTAGTTGCACAGTTTCAATGCCCGTATTAATCCCACTGTGCTGGATGTTGATGCAATTTACATGCACAATTGTCCATGCTGTATTCATTATAGGTATTACGAGCTAAACTAAATTCACGCTCTGTGCGCATTATCATGTATGATATGGCTTACCTGTACTTTATGCTGCTTTTCAGCTGTAGTCAGGATGCATATGATGTATTCTAGCTGTTAGTTGATTTCATACCTCATAGTATGTTTTCTATGTTTATTCATTAGTCCAGTGGGAAGGGCTATATAACACTGGGGCAGTATAGTGCCAAACTAGATTGATAAAGGCCTCTTGGAGGCTGAAACGTGTCTAAAGGCCTCTTGGAGGCTGAAACGCGTCTCTCCTTGTGCTTGGGATTGAGGGCGACCTGAACTAATAAAGAAGATGCCGAATCCTGAACCACTTCGTGTCCGTGCCTTCTTCCATGGTGTTGCTGTGGGAGGTGGTTGTTTGTTTCATTGAGATGCAGCATGAGCGGTCGTCATGCTTTCACGGAACACCAGTTGTTTGTGGCTCTCCCTTCAGACCGGCTTTGTGGAGGAGTACTGGAGTGCTATGGGGAGAGCCCCCAGATGTGTGGCCAGGAAGAGGAACGAGGATGACTGTGGTAGAGGATGTGGGTCTCGTAGCGGGGCAGTTCTTGCAACTGCCAGCATGGGATCTGTGTTTTCGTGAGCAAGAAATGCCTTGCCCGGAAAACTGGCGCCATCTGGTGACTGGGCACTGCAGAGGCCGATGCCGACGTAGTGAGGTGGTTTTGGCGTTATCGATTTTTGATGATGGGTCTTCCTCAACCCCGAGGTTGTGCCGTTTTTTAAGTTATTTTATGCTGGCCGTTTTTCAATGAATTTTTAGAATACCAATAGCCTTTGCCCCGGTGTAAGACGTCTTGGACACTGACCCTGCAATTACAACAGCATTTGGATTGCCTACGGAGGTGCTGACTATTCAGTTGCATTATGGGATTCGGAGTCCCGAGGGGTTGGGAGCACGTGCTCGATTGACTTGGAGGTACAAATTTACTCTTTGTTTCAATATGTAACCCCGAGATGGGACTACACTTTATCCGGTCCCCATGCCTCTTATCAGCAGCAGTATGATGTCAACATCACGGCAAAATCCACTGTGACTTTGCATTTGGGGTCAGAGGTCATGTTGATGCGGATTTGATAGCAGCTCGGGAGAGCTTTCCGGGTCATTGGCAATGCTCATGGGACATGAACAGTAATAAACGGCAACATTGATGTTTTAATTTGTTATGATACATTTTATAAAGGCAATACAGGATTTACGTTTGGCTGCACAGTTTCAATGCCCGTATTAATCCCACTGTGCTGGATGTTGATGCAATTTACATGCACAATTGTCCATGCTGTATTCATTATAGGTATTACGAGCTAAACCAAATTCACGCTCTGTGCGCATTATCATGTATGATATGGCTTACCTGTACTTTATGCTGCTTTTCAGCTGTAGTTAGGATGCATATGATGTATTCTAGCTGTTAGTTGATTTCATACCTCATAGTATGTTTTCTATGTTTATTCATTAGTCCAGTGGGAAGGGCTATGTAACACAGGGGTAGTATAGTGCCAAACTAGATTGATAAGCCTCTTGGAGGCTGAAACGCGTCTAAAGGCCTCTTGGAGGCTGAAACGTGTCTCTCCTTGTGCTTGGGATTGAGGGCGACCTGAACTAATAAAGAAGATGCTGAATCCTGAACCACTTCGTGTCCGTGCCTTCTTCCATGGTGTTGCTGTGGGAGGTGGTTGTTTGTTTCATATATATATACATATATACCACTCCAGGCACAGTATTACAGCTTTTGAGAAAGGCTGCTGTGACAGCCGAAACGTGTCTCTTCAGTCGCGGGGTCGAGGGAGACCCGATGAAATAAAAGAAGCCTTATTCCATCAGCCTCGAGTGCGTGCCTTCTTCCGGTGTGGAGTAGGATTGTGTTTGGAGATATATATATATATATATATATATATACTCTCCAGAAAATGATATTCAATGCTTTTCCTGTCAACAGTATCAGTAGGGTGAAGGTTCTTGGCCTTCAGGGAAATCTCTCATATACATATATATGTTCTATGTTTTATCTGTGGCCCAAAGTGTGCCTCTCTTAAGATTGAATTTTAGAGACTCCAGTTTTAGTACAAATAACGTATAGGCTGCTTTTACACGGAGAGCGTCCTATTCGGCCATTTAACAGGGGGTGTCAGATTTGAGAGCCATCAGAGTGTTTTGTAATAGAGAGGGAGGATGTGTCTGACAGTTTTGGACCACTCTTGGCGCCATTGTACGACGCGAAGTGTATGCATTTACACGCGTGCCATACCCTACATGTTTATGGAGTGATCGCATCATCAGTCCTCCGCCTACAACGTTTGAGTGGCGAATCCAGGGGAGGAGCTCACAGAACCATGAATGAGATCCACGTCCCTACACTCCTTGCCGTTTACACTCTT
Source organism: Calotriton arnoldi (assembly GCA_963921515.1). Lineage (NCBI taxonomy): Eukaryota > Metazoa > Chordata > Amphibia > Caudata > Salamandridae > Calotriton > Calotriton arnoldi. The sequence goes on from CAWUFW010005237.1 coordinate 472,546, forward strand.
TTCTTTTTAGCGAATATCACTTGTTTTTAACTGAACTTCCTGTGATAAAACAAGGCATCCATTGTACGACTGTGTACAAACAAAAAACAAAAACAAGGATAGTAATGTTCTGAAGAATGCTCCTTGCAGGCCCTTCTAGTCAATACATTCAACGGAGGATATTTGGGCGAGAACACATCTGCACAGGAGCTATTCAGATTAAGCTCAAGGCAACGTAAACTCCTTTATCAGACGATTGTTATGCCAAATTTGCAAAGTACATTTTTCAAAAACATGGTGCGATAAACTTGGAAACGGCATTGCTGAAAATGATGTTCGATGCTTTTCCTGTCAACAGTATCAGTAGTGTGAAGGTTCTTGGCGTTCAGAGGAATCTCTCATTGTGCTGCGCAGTGAAAGGACAAACGCTTCCAGAAAAACACACTTAAGCGAGCTACAACTTACATGTTTGCTATTCATTCAAAAGTGATTGATGGTTTGATTTCATGGACTCCGGTAGGGCAATGATTGGGTGACTGTTCTCAACAGTTGTTCATGTGTACCATTATGAACTAGAAACAAATCCTAACTCAGGAAAGATGATGTTTCAGAATTAGTGATTACTTTTAATAATTGTTTGATTTAAAAAAATTAAGCAGAATTTAGCTATTATTGGCAATAATACATTGAAGCTGAGGCTACGTCATCACAGTTATATAGGAGAATACGCAAGTTGGTTGGTTGTTTTAGGAAATGCTGCTTCTCTGTGTGATTTCACCAATTCTTCATTGAAGCGAATTGTTTAGGTCTAGGTAAAGACAGATTTAATTGCTTGGCAATCTGGTGATATGAATAAACAAGCATTGACAAAGCCAATAGGTCTCAGCAATACCCGAGCAATTGGCCTTGTCCATGTGAATATCTTGTAGCCAGGTTGTCTAGCAGCACATCTGCTGTTCAGCATGGCTGAAAGTCACTGTAAGCCCAGAATCACAGGATGCTGAGCCAAGGCCGAGTCTCTTCACCCCCTTGTTAAGTTTATTGCCCTGCCCCTCCAAATACAAAAAAGCGCTATGACGGTGCCTGCGCTGACCGCATCAGTTCACTTTTTTCAGTCACTTTTAGCTATGCTGAACAGCTTCTGTGCTGCTAGACAACATGGCTAAAAGATATTCTTTTTGACAAAGCCAATAGCTCGAGCATTGCCGAGATCTGTTGGCTTTGACAATGCTTGTTCGGTGTTGACGTGGTCTTGCTGAACAAATGTTAAAGTGATAGTGACAAACAGTTTAGGAGCTTTGACGTGAAGTGAGTATGTGGAGTAATGGCCAGAACTGCCAACAGGGGAACTGGCGAGCCAGGTTCGAAACTCGGTGTCGGCTGAACAGATTGTGGTTCTGGCCATCCCCCTGCATACAACAATGAATGTGTCATTGTGTAATGGAAGTGGTGAGCACTTAAAGGGCTCCTATACCATCGGCTCATGTTCACGCTATGGCAAGTAGGAGGACGCAGCGAGTGCTCCAATACCATTGGAATGTGCAAAAAAAAATAAACAAGTGCTGTTCATGTTTTAATAACTTTTTAAGAAATATATTCATTTATGTACTTGCGCATGCATTTCAGTGGTATGTGTACAAGGGAGACTATGGCAAGACGGAGGATGGAACAAGCGCTCCAATACCATTGGATGGGACAAAAGAAATAAAAGCATCAGTGACGAGGGAGGTAGAGGGGGACGGGTCAAGCAGAGAAGCAGGAGGGGATGGGGAGAGAGGCAAGCAACGATGGGAGAGGGCAGGAGGAAGGATCAATGAATGGGTAAAAAATATCTTAATTGAAGCAGGATCAGTGACAAAAATGAATGTGTCATTGTGGAATGTAACTTGAAATGTCAGAAATTCCATGAATCCTGCAAACATTATAAAGTGAAAAGCTGTAAATAGTAGGAACAGTGGAAATGTGCCGGGGGAGGATAGGCTAAACCAAGATTCCAGGAAGAGATGGAGAGAGAAGTGAATAGTAAAAAAGATCTGGAAGGCAAGGACAGGGGTGGGGAAGGGAGTTGTAAGGTGAGCTGCATGAAGGAAAATAATTCATTTTTAGATGGTTCATGTGTCAGGTGTGAGAATATATTTAGGGGCCGATTCACAGAACTAATCTAAGATAAAATCCTAAATTTACTACTTTTGGTATTCACAGAAGGCATTTAGTAGTAGTAAAGTTAGGACTCCTAAATGGCTGACAACTCCTGCTTAAAAAAATTAATATCACACATCTTGTCTAGCAAACATACGTTATGAGGTTCCTCAAGAGTCTGATTCTGAAAGGCTCTGCTGTCGATCTATATCAAGCTGCAGACAATACAAACTTATATCTAAAATCATTCACGAAATGTCCATCCTGATAAATTACCCCTCTTGACTGTGAACCTGGATGAATGAGAATTTCCCTGCTTTTAAACTTGGAGAGGACTAATAGGCTAATTTAGTCTCTGGCAGATGGCACAGGCTCTGGCCCCTTTATCCCAGAAGAGGGCCACCTACTAAATTATGTCTCCACGAGACAGGGACATCTGTGAGGTTATTGTTAGGTTTCCCTGCCTGGGAACCACAATGCATTAGATGGTGGTCCTTGGCAGGGAATTCTAGTACCATCACCCTAAATATGTCAAGGCAATTGGCACAATTGCCCAAGTGCTTTGAATCCAGGCAGTCAAAGGCTTCTAAGAGTGGAGGCAGCTATGTCTCCTTTGTTGTAAATACAGTGGTTCTCCCACCACTAAAACAGGTGCAACCTGCAAATTTGGTGGTGAGGGACACCATCGATTTATAGTGGTCATTTATCTGCCAAAGTCTGAATGACCACCTGAGTTTTATTTACTGTGTACATCACTTCTGAATGTATCAAAGTTAAGCAGATTTGTCCCATTCTTGAGTACCATGCACTAAATCCTTGGGCTTCATAACTGATTCTGCTGTCTCAATTAACAAACTAACAAAAGCTGCACATTTTCACGGCTTAAAAAAATCACACATCTCCTGATGGCTGAGCATCTCAAAATAAAGTTAAGTGCCAGGAGTTAGTGGTCCTGCTCATGTTCACGTTCCATGGAGCAAACCTGATCTATGGGCCTTTCTGAAATGTTTTCCAAACCTTAGAGTGGAGCCTGAGAAACTGTATGCTGAGGTAAACAAGATTGTTACTGTTTCTAAGGTATTATGGGAAGATTTAGATGCATTCTTTTTGATCATATTGCTAAAGGATTTGTGAAGTGAATGCAAGATGATGGTGAGGATGCCAAATCAAGAACTGTTTAGGATTCCGATGAGTTATCACCCTTCTTCATGGAATAGGGATAAGTATGCTGACGTTATTGAAGGAAAGGTTCCAGAGAAACAGGTCAACTAGCAGATTTAGAGACAATAGTGGAATGGAACACTTAGCTAAAGAGAGTGCATTGGGTTTTGTGTCAGCATTTGTCTTGGGATTGCATGTGGAGTTGAGTATGCAGATTAATCACAGCACAGTGTGATGTGCTGGCAAGCAAAATCACTTGATGAGATTTTAGCCTACATAATTATTGTGAGCCCAAAAAGAAATCGATAAATGAGAAATTGATGACGGCACAGATTGAATTATTTCAGCAAGAAAGAGAAGGTTTGGAAACTCAAGGAAATAATGCATTGAAGAATGTATGCAAGCCTGCCTGGAGGTCAGATTTGCTTTGTGTATGGCGCCCTCTCTAGGAATGCATGATCAAGAGAAAGAGCTTTATTTATTCTGTAATGAAAAAGAAGGGAGCTCACTTAAAAAAGGCATGTGGAATATTTTTTGGAAACTCTAGATCGAGTTGCTGCAGCTCTGCTTGGCTGCTTTCCGATCAGGGGTAGCTGTTTCTATTGCCACTAGTCAGAATGATTCAATTGTCATGGGTTATATATTAATCATGTTAGTACCTCGTTCAATGGAGACACATCTGATACTGACTAGAACCCAGTACCTAGCAAAGGTTAAATTGACTAAATAGGACCAAGTTATCCTAGATGAAGATCAGCCGACTAAAGCTGAACACGGACAAAACGGAGGTCCTCATCCTCGGCTCCAACACCTCAGCCTGGGACGACTCCTGGTGGCCAACGACGCTGGGAGCAGCCCCGACACCCACCGACCACGCACGCAACCTGGGAGTCATCCTCGACTCAACGCTCTCCATGACCAAGCAAGTCAACGCAGTCTCCTCCTCCTGCTTCAACACCCTCCGCATGCTTCGCAAGATCTACAGGTGGATCCCGACAGACACAAAGAAGAACAGTCACCCAGGCCCTCGTCAGTAGCAGACTGGACTATGGGAACGCCCCTACGCGGGAGCCCCGGCCAAGCTCATCAAGCGACTGCAACGCATACAAAATGCCTCCGCACGACTGATCCTCGACGTACCACGCCACAGCCACATCACCCCCACTTGAGGAACCTGCACTGGCTCCCCGTCGACAGGAGGATCACCTTCAAACTCCTCACCCACGCACACAAGGCACTCCACAAAACTGGCCCAGCCTACCTCAACAGACGGCTCCTCTTCTACGTCCCCAACCGCCGGCTCCGCTCCGCCGACCTCTCCCTCGCCACCGTCCCCGCATTCGAAGAACAACCACCGGCGGCAGATCCTTCTCACACCTCGCCGCCAAGACCTGGAACACCCTTCCACTAAGCCTACGAAAGACCCAAGACCTGCTGACCTTCAGGAGGCTACTCAAGACCTGGCTGTTCGACCAGTAGCAGCATCCCCCCCCCCTTCCCTCTCCCCAGCGCCTTGAGACCCTCGCGGGTAAGTAGTGCGCTCTACAAATTCTGTGATTGATTGATTGATAGCAGCACCAAATATGACAATAAAAAGATGTGGTATTTTAAATCCTGCAACTTTATTGCCGCTTCCAAAAGATGTCAGTGATTGAGATGTATCTGAAATTGAACATGATTGCCTTGATGTAACAGAATAGTGCACTAAACTAAAAACAGACATTCAAGATGTACCACTTGGTCTGGCTGGTTTTACTTTGTTTGTGGAGGGCTCATGTTTGAGAGATGGCCAAGAAAATTTACGAGCAGCATATGCAGTTTTTTCACATTGACTTGCATTATGGAGGCATCGTACATGTGTAATGTGACTCCTGCTTAAGTGGATGAATTGGTTGGCATCTCTAGATCTTGCTGCATAGCCAGTACATTGAGTTTTACATTCTATACTTGTAATCAGTAATGCTTTTGATTAGTTCATGATTTAGGACATTTGTGGTCACAGCATGGTTTTATGACTTCAGATGGACTCACAATGGACCATGCATTCTTGACTAATTAAGTTCTTTGAGGGAAACATCCTTTACCCGCAGTCAGAACAGCTACTTGCCTTTCAAAGCAGTCACTACCCAACTGCGTTGTTGCCACACTTTCCTTTACCCCACAAGTCGCTATAATGACATGCTTTAGGGGATGTGTTGCTGGACTGGTGTTGAATTTTAAGTCCAACACCTGCACTACTGTTGCGTAGACTGGAGTTAGAATAGTAATTTATACTATTCCAGAGTACGGCACCCCCCTAAGCCAAATCGTTGTAATGACTTGCCTGGTAAAATAACGTGTGGTAACGTCGCAGTCGGGGTAGTGACTACGTTGTAAAGGCATGCGGGATAAATGCATGCAGGGTTCTGTCATCTAACCGTTCTTTGAATTTTGCCATCAAAGATAGCAGCTGTAAAATGAGGAGCTCATAAACATAGAAATGACGTAGTCACTAAGGGTAATACATTTTCAAAATATACTGCAGTTAATACCACATTATACATGAAAACAGATGAAAAATAAGAACAAGTTTAGAATGCTTATGCTTGTGTATCATTACAAACGTTTGATGAATTGAGAGATGCACAAAATGAGATGTCAGATCAGGAGAAGACAATGTGGGGAAATGGAGGCTTTAAACAGGATGAGAAAGATCTTTGGAAATACATTCATGAGAGGTTTGTCTTTCCGGATTCACTGTTACAGCAGATGGTAAGACTGTTTCACAGACCTAAATATGTGGGACATGATGGGTAGGCAAGCTTGTTTAATGCTTACTAGTTCAATTCTTACATCAGAACAGCTGTGAGAACTATGGTTAGAAATGTACAGTGTGTCAGCAAAATAATGTTGGAAAGAAAACTTACAATGTTACAAGGAGCCATGTAGGGAAAACAGCTGATACTTTCACAAGGCTACAAATTGATTTTGTAGAGATGCCACCATATATTCGTTTAATGTTCATATTGGGTATCATTTATCTGCTTTCAAAATAGATTCCAACTTTAATTGAGTTAGTCAAGGCAACACACAATTGAAATTAAAATATGAGAGTTTTGTGTGCTGTATTGATCAGAAGTTCTATTGTAGTTCTCATCCCGAAGCATCAGGAGTAGTGGAGAGACGAACCAGTGTCTTTAATTTTTGTCTGGAGATTCCCAAGAACCACCATGAAAAAATAAATGGACTGAGAAATATTTTTAACGAGTTTGATTTTGGCTGCTATTACTTTGGATTTCTGACGATTTTTTAAACTTTTCAATTTTATATTTGAAGATTGAAATTTTGAAAATACACTGGTTGAAAGGAACTGTAGTAAATGTCTTCAAGAAATGAGAGGATCGGCATAGCTTTTCAAATAATGTTATTCATTACAATTTCGACTGCACTTATTGATGTGTTAGTATGGTATTTGGACAAGATATCGAGCTTTTAATATTGGGACACAGAAATATTGGGAAAAATATTCGGATACAAAACTATCGTGATGCAGAAATATCTTTGTCAGGAATGTCATTTTCTTAGGTAAGTAATATCATTGTTAAGAATATCATTGTTTTTAATATCGTTTTGAATGTTAAAGTTGTTAAAATATTGCTTTTTGATTAGTTTAATGTGTTTTAGTGCATATATTAATTTTATGTGTTATTATTGTTTGTCTAATTGTTATTAATTTTGTTCAAATCAAAATTGTTTATTTCGGATTCCAAACACATACATTAATTCAACAATTCAACAAATACAATAATCACAAATTAAAATTCAATAGAACCATAAAATTAAAATTAAAACAGAAAAAAGAAATTTAAGTCGGGGTTGCAATTTAGATTTCTACACAAAAGCGGACAGGTGACCCAATTTCAGCTAGGTTTCTATGGAATTTGGACTCATACAAGGTTTTTATTCAACCACCCTTCCTGCATGGTTACATAGTATCCAGACTATGTGTAGGAACGTTGCCACACTAATCACTATCCCTCCTTTTTGTCAGATTTCAGTATTCTTAAGGTTGTCTGGAGAAACCTTAGGCCTAGGAGTCAGCACACAGGGAGAATCCATTTCTTATGGGGCTGTCTTAGAGCAGGGCACAGGAAAACAAAATGAAGAGTGGTGTCAAGACCAGAAGTGCACATAGGGTAGGGATAGCTAAGGTACTAGAATTCCCCCCTCTCCCAGTAAAATCTGAAAAAGGAGCATTCCATAACAAAACTTCATGTAAAGCTGACTGGTAAAAGAGCCTTGCAGGGCATCTAGTGTAGGTTCGTAGCACAGTGTGATCCTGTGGTCTAGAAAAAAGATCTATTGGACTTCCTGCGGAGCACTTCTTAATCTGCTCATCCCACAGGTAGTCCCTGCACCGATCTTTATTTAGCTTTCAGGGCAAGAGCTTTAAACATTCTTTTAAGAGCCAAGGGATTCTCAAGTGACCTAGTGAGTTTAGGAGTTCTCTACGGGGAGATCTGTAGGGCTCCAGTTCGGGTGTTGTCCAAATCCTATGCCAGAACAATAAGGCCCTGATTACGATGTTGGGTGGACGACACCGTTGCGGAATGGGAACCGACCAACCTCAGGTCAGCAGTTCCGACTGCATCATTTAGAAACATCCATTTTTCTATGGGAGCTTGTGCGGCGGGAGGAAAACGCTCGCAGCATAAGCTCCCATAGAAAAATGGATGTTTTCAAACATCCCTGCACCGTGTGACAGGCACCTCATGGTGCCTGCCACATGGTGCAGGGATGGTGCCCCCCAGGGCCAAATCCAGAGGGCCGGGGGAAGGTGGCCCCACTAGGGGACCCCAAAGTTAGTTTCCGACAGCCAATCCATGTCAGAAATACCTACAAGGATTGGCTATCGGAAACCGCAGTACAATCCTGACAGTGGAAACGCCATCCTTAAGGGATTATGAGGCCTCTCTGACTGGCCGATGGACTCTTTGAGACCGTCGGAACTCAGAGGCATTTCCCGGCCGGTTTAAACTCTGACCCCCATCATCATAATACGGCAGTTGGACTTTAAACCTACAATGTCGGTCGGAAAGCCTCCGACCAGCGGTCAGAGGCTTTCCAACCGACATTGTAATTAGGCCCTAAGGGTCCTAGCTGGATTGTAAAATATATTGGGTACAAGCCCATGTCCTGGAGTACTGCAAGTGTTGGTGTGCTTTGGGGAAGAATAAGGAGTTGTCTAAGGAAACTGTTCTTTGCTACAGATATCTCATTAGTGCAAGGGTGGCCCCACAGTCCTGCACCATATAGGGCAGTGCTTTTTGCTTTAACTTTATAAAGTTAGAGTGCATGGGTTAGATTCTTAGATTTCATCTTTTTGGCCATCTTGAGATTTGCCCCCAACTCTTGCTGGAGTTTGAGTGCGCTCTTGCTGACCTTCGTTTTCCAACTGAAGTTATGGGACTGTGTCACCCCCAAATAAACAAAATCATGTACCCGGTCGAGAGGGGAATTGTAATTGTTAGCCTCAATTCTTGAGTGAAGGGGCCACCTAGGATTCAGTGTTATAGATACTGTTTTCGATATATTTGCTTGTAGTCCACTCAAGGTCTTGGTAATGAGCAGAGTATTGTCTGCGAAAGCAAGGTTGGAATCATTTGTATGGCCAATTCTAGGGGCGTCATTCTTTGCAAAGCTTAGTGCCACGGCCAAATCATTGACGTACAATATAAAGAGTGTCGGCGCTAACATACACGTCTGGTGCACTCCCCTCTCTATCCTAAACGCATCCGACAGCTCCCAGTACTACCCACGCCTGACTCTTGCGGTGTTATTTTCATGTATTCTTATCATTTTTTAAAATATAGTTTGCAATTTAAGTGATATAGATTTTTTAATGTAATTGGTTTTAGTATTTAATAGTCTTGTAGTGCGGTGTTGTGTTTGTAGGGGGATAGAGGTGGAAGTTAAATAAGTAATAATTGATTATTAATTAATTTATATTTTTTAAGTAAGTATGTGGTTTAAATTCATTTTGTACATCATGTCATATTGATTTATTTTAGATTCATTTTAGGTGAGGGTTGCTAGTTTTGTAAGGGGATAGGGTGGGACGTTAATTAAGTAATCATTAAATATAAATAGTTAATTTTTAATAATATTTTAATTGATTAATAATTATGGGGTCGATTACGATGTTGGTCGGACGAGTGTCTGACCGGCATCATAGCGGAAATTGGACCGCCCAACAAAGAGTCTGCGGTCCGGCTTCCCATATTATGATGTGACCACTTCCACAGCAGTCAGAAAGTGTATGTTTTCTACTGCAGCGTGTACTGGGCGCTGCAGCACAAGCCTCAATAGAAGGAATTCACTTTAAAACATCCATGCACCGTGTGGCAGGCACCATGTGGTACCTGCCACTTGGGGCATAGATGTTTGCCCGGAAACCGGTCCCAGGATGCTTGTTTCCGGTTCAGAGAGGACCTGGCCTGGCAGTTCAGGCTGGACTGTTACCATGAGGAACAGGGTCAAGATTGATTTGCATTTGGCTGGGTCCAAACTGAGGTGACATGGTGAGCACCAGAACGATGGGTTGGGATGCTACCCCGAGCGATCACCAGTGGTTAGAGAAATTGCAAACATTCTTCCCATCAACTTTTGTGTGTTTCATGTACCGCCACAGGTGGCCTGGGTATGCCCAGGTGTGGGTCCCATGCTCACTGTGTCACTGGATTCAAGCTAGCCTGGCTGATGAAGGGCGAAACCCCGAAACCGGTCCCAGGATGCTTATTTCCGGTTCAGGGAGGACCTGGCCTGGCAGTTTGGGCTGGACTGTTCCCATGAGGAACAGGGTCAAGACTGATTTGCATATGGCCGGGTCTAAACTGGGGTGGCATGGTGAGCAAAAGAGCAATGGATTTAACCTTGATAATCTTGACTTGGGGTGAATGTTTTGATTTGTTCTGCATTCCGTCCATCATTTGTGTGTCTATTGCTTTCTCGAACACTGTGATGTAAGCAAGGTCCTGTGAGACCTGCTTTCTGGATTTCATCATTTACTTATTTATTTAGCAGCATAAAACATCGAACAGCAGTGTTTTCAAATTGCACTAATGAAGTCCTCCAAGGATCAAAAGGCTTTCTTCCTTTTTGAATGAAAATACGAGGAAGGACTCCATCACTGTTAGTGGAAACCAGGAAGTTGGCAACTCTGGCTGAAAGCTGCTCGATGTGTCGTGCAGAAATCACAAGTCTCCTCTTAGAGCAGGACATTCTTAGCCACCAATCTTGTCCCTTCCAAAATTATTCATTATGACTGATGCACAGATCGCCCTGCAAAGTATGGATTTTCAATTATATGAAGGGCACTACAGACATATTTAAAGGTCATTCTTGTGCAGTGCAAAAGATAGTTTTTCTAGTACATCTATTGCACAATAGACATATTTTAATTTACAAAACGTTGACCTAGTCACAGGGGCAATGGAGCACTTCAAAGGCAGCAAGAGAAATATAGTTACATAAATAAAACTTTCATACTTGACAGTCGTAGAAATAGAAAAAACAATAAGGTAAGTATTGAACAGGTTTGTTTTCAAGTCTTTTCCTAAGGAAAGCAGGTTTCGATTGAGTCTGAGTTACTCATGTACATTTCAACGGATTCTTGGCTTGTTAGCCTTTGTGACTTCTTGTTTTAGAGATTTCAAGAAGTAACCATGACTTACTTTAAGTGTCTCTTTTGTCTCCTGTCATGAAGTGATTCTGTTTCAGATAACTGGGAAGGGAAAGTTGTAGAGCTTTGTTGAAGATGCAAGACATTTTGAAGTAGATGCTATCACCAAGAGGGGAGATGCAGAATTCTCTCAGAATGGGTGTAATGTGATCTGATTTCTTTTCAACATTTAGAAGGCGAGCTTCAGCTTGGAGGATGATTTTGGGAGATGCTAGAGCTGAGCTTGGTAGGTCAGCTATCAACACATTCCTGTCATCTATGGCCACATGTCCTTAAATCTGGAAAAAATAGAGTTTTCAAAGTAGAAGTTAAAAAGATGTGGTTTTCATAGGTTTGTAGTTGTAGGGTATATGATTGGACATTGTTTTTTTCATGGCACCCCCATTTTGACTGTCTGGTTTTGCTGGCTGTTTGCACTGTCAATGCTAAACAGAGTCACACCGTCTGTACATTCGACAAAGAACGTGTACTATGCTTTGGTTTTATATAACTGTCTTTGTTACCTTTTCTGTAAGGCAATGGTAAATGATGCAAGAGAGATGCCAGTGGAAGGGAAGTGAATATGTCATATGTGGGTTGCAGTGTGCATTTACACACCCCACATCATCATCATCATCACTTAATTAATATAGCGCAACGACTCACACTGTAGGTGTATCTAGACGCTCACTAACCTAGAGCCAGTCAACTGATTGAGACAACCACGTCTTCAAGAGTTTTTTGAGCTTGACAAAATCAGCACGAAATGAATATAGAGCGAAAGTTGATTCCAGACAGAAGGGGCAAGGTAGGAAAAGGGTCTTCTCTAGCAGAGGATGGAAGCCAGAAGAACACTTTCCTTAATACTCGCATAGTGGCGAAACAGGCACCCAAGACAGATGCAGCCTGATCTTTAATGGACAGCGCCTGATCAAACCTGATAATGAGGTGATGGGGCTGGCCCAAGTTCTGGGGGCCACCAGCCCGCTGACCAGAGCAACTTAGCTTTACCAAACAGTGCTATCTCGGTTTTGTCTCTGTTCAGTTGCAGACAGTTGTTCATCATCCAGGCAGTAATCCTTCTCATACAATCTGTGAATCAATGTTTACCTCTTCAAGGACTTGACCAACAGTAAGAACCAGCTGGGTGTTGTCAGCATATGATATTACTTCAAAACCACATGTTTTGACAATCTGAGCAAGGGGAGCCACATAGATGTTAAACAATGTGGGGCTCAGCGACAAGCCCTGAGTGACCCCTCATTAATAAGCATTGTACGTGACTTAAAAGGGCCTAACGTGATTGTCTTTGTTAAACTGTCCAGAAAGTCTACAAGCCAAAGTAAGGCTTTACCATAAATGCCTAACTCATATAGCCTGTAAATAAGTATTGCATGAGAGACAGTGACAAAAGCTGCTGACAAATTCAGCAGCACCAACATTGCAGAAGTGCCAGAATCGAGAGCCAGTCAGATTGTATAAGAGACTGCCACTAACATAGTCTCAGTGCTAGGAAAGGCCCTAAAATTGGATTGAGATAAATCAAGGACATCATGCTCTTCTAGCTACGCCATAAACTGTTTATTTTTCCTGCTTTCCATGATTTTATCTAACAATGGGAAAAGAGAGATGGGGCGATAGTTAGAATGGTTTCTAGGATATGCGTTGTTTTTTCTTTAGAGACCAACGCAGCTTTCCAAGCTGATGAAAATGTTGCCGTTTCCAAGGATAGCTTCAAAAGAGACAAAATGGAAGGTGCAATCTAGTTCGAAAAACTGGCAGTGATTCCAGGTTGGACACAGGTCAGATGGAGAACCAGATTTAACATTATCAAGCATCCCTAGAATATGGTCTAAAGTTACCAGTTCACATCTGTCCAAGTGAAATACTGTGTAAAGGGAACGCGAGTTAAAACTAGCACAGACATCTAACTGCTTGGAATGGTTACCAAAATGTTCGTATATTATATCTATTTTCTAATTAAAGAAATCGGCCAGGGAGTCACAAAGCTCATGGGATGCTGTGTTGGCATGGGAACATGCTTGGGGCTCAGTAAAATCATTGAGTACTTTCTAAAGTTCTTTAGCTGAATTGCCAGCTTGCTCAGTTTTATTAGTAATATGTGTTTTACGAGCCTGTCTGCTTTTCCTGTGATAGCTAGTGAGCATTGTCTTATAAGCTTCTTTATCCTTGGAAATTTTTGGACTGACGCATCTACTCTCAAGTTTTTTGCGGTAAGCTTTCATGCTTCTTAGCTCCACATGGAGCATACGGTCTGCATGAGATGGAAGCTGCTTGTTCAAGAGGAGCAATCCAGTTGAACTCTAAAGAGAGGGAGTTATGGTAGCCAGACAATGCTGCGTTTATATCAGAGCTCTGTGAGGCATCCAACAAGAGAAGGTTTTTAGGAAAGGAGTCCGGCGAGACAGACTTCTACTGTCTCAAGGCTCTTTTGTCAGTTCTGAAAGATGTGTTGGTCACAACGGCCTTTGAGATCTGAAATTTGATTAAATGATGGTCGGTCCAAGCAAGGGGAAGTGGAGCATCACACTCCAGATGTAGAGAAAACTAGGTCTAAGGTGTGACCAGCCTCATGAGCTGACCACTCTCTCATGAAGATCTAACATTTCCATGTTGGTTAGGAGTTGGCCTAACTCTGGTTTTAGAATGTCTTCCTTGTGAAAATTGAAATCTCCCAAAAGGAGAAAGTTGTTTGACACCAGTACGTAAGGAGCAATACATTTAGCTAACAGCGAGCTGAACTCTTTCGTGGACCCGGGTGGGCGGTAGATATGCGTGCCCTTTTAATGGTTTTCTGCGGAGAGCCCAATTTAAAAATACACAGTTCACCCCAGTCATTTAAAACTGTATCAATCTGATGGACCTTTACAGAATCCCTGAAGGCGATGACAACAAAACCTCCTGGCCTGGTTTCTCTGTCCAGTATAACCAGTTGGTAATTACCTGGAAGTGTTAATGGAGTGCAAGGGAGAGCTGTCACAGTCAGCCAGGTTTTAGTAAAAGAGCATAGGTCTGGTGAAAAGGAAGATAGAAGGACCCAGATTTCTGAACAATTTTTGGCCATGTACTTCTTGGTATACAGAAGGGCTTTACACTTCTTAGAGAGGCCAGAGGATTTAGGCCAAGTAACGTTAGCAGCTGCCCTGGGACAAACAGCAAGTGGGGATATCTAACCATATAGGAGGAAACCTCTCCCTCAGGGGTCCCAGGCCTAGTAGAAGTGTCAATGCAGGAGAACCTGGAGGCCCTACAGGAGACTCTGCCTTCCAAACCAGATGGATGGAGCAAAATACAGCAGGTTACTCACCCAGATAGGCTAACAAAACTATCTTTAAATTGGCGGAGTGCTATAGCAGAGTAACACACTCTCCGAGGGGCTCACCTTGCTATGGAAAGAGACAGCAGTCTTGGCTCCTTGCGTCAGTGGTGCGCGGAAGGATGCAGACGGGCTTGCGTTAGGCACGCCTTTGGCACACTAGCGGCGAGTCATCACTTGCATCTGCCTAAATAGGCTCTCCCCAGTAAAATTAGAATGACTGGAGCTCTAACCGCCCAAAATGGTGGTTCACACGGTGACCTGTAAGTGGGGAAGAAAGAGAATGGCTCTCTCGTCCCACAATCGGCCAAGCGGTGGCAGACTGGAGGTCAAAGTGAGGAAATGAGGCCCGCTCAGGAAGTAGCACTTGTGGAGACTGCCGCCCAAGGAGCAGTGCTGTGAGAAAGACAAAAGGAGAACACAAAGCAAGCCAAAGAAAACTCTATAGGCAGCTCTACTAAACCAAGTTAGGTAAATTGAACAATAAAAGTTTAAGAATGAAAACTGTCCAAAAATGACACATTCATGTACACAAAAACGAAGCACTAAAAGCAGTGAAGCTTGCCTGGGCTAGCGGCATGTCCGTGCTCGCATCGTCCTAAATAGGCGTTCCCCAGTGAATGTAGAATGACTGGAGCACTATCCACCGAAAATGATGGTTCACATGGCATCCAGGAAGTGGGGCAGAAAGATAATTGCTCTTTCCGCACAGTCAGCCAATCCGTGGTGGACCGGAGAGCAAAGAGAGAAAATCAAGCCCGCTCGGGATGCAGACTCGTGGAGACTGCCTCCTGAGGAGCTGTGGCATGAGAAAGACAAGGGGAGAACACAAAGCAAGCCAAAGTAAATGCAATAGGCAGTTCTACTAAAACAAGTTAGGTAAATTAAACAATAAAAGTTTAAAAATTAAAACTGTCCAAACAATGTCATTCATATTCATGTACACAAAAACAAAGTATTAAAAGCAGAGAAGCTTGCCTGGGCTAACATAAAAGACACAACATTTTCTATCATTTTAAAGAGGAATGCAATTTTGGAGACTGCCTATGTAAGCTCTGGGATCTTGTTTACATGTGTTTTTTAGAGGGTTATTTAGCTCCTGCTTCTCAGTCTACAAACCTGCTCATGCATTGCGATCTCAGGATAGTTAGGTAGTATCAAAAGATTTTGGTTCACTGGGGAGACAGAAAATTGGAGAAACAACCTAGGTAAGCCAAAAGATGCCTGTATATACAAAGTATATGCCCTTGCTGAATAACTGAAAACACACTACAATCCATTATTTTATTTTTTTAAAGATTTTTTTAAATACACATAATACTTATGTCAATTAAATTGGAAAACTTGAATCAAATAAACAAAGTTACAGTGAATAAAGGAATTCTGGTGCAATAAAAAAGCTGATATGGAATTGAAAATAAAATGCTGCAACTGAGGAACAATAATAACAATGTCCAATAATCATTTGAAAATATCCAGTTGTAACAAGGGTTTTTCACACAGGCTCATTTAGAGACACTTAGAAGAAAGCAACTTGAAAAAAGGAGAGAGAATTCAAGAACAATACACCAAAAGTGTGCGTGTAAGGGAGAAAACATTTTGTGAAAGGCCCGATACCAAAAACAGCTTACCTAAAGAGTTCCACTGGATATTATAAAAGGATTTAAGGTGATGACCACAAAATGGTCCTAAAAAATTATAAATCAGAAAATGTATATGTCAAAAACAGGCACACAGGGAACAAAGTCAACCAACATAAAAACTAATTATTAAAAAGGTACCTGAAAATAAGGGGAGTAAACTTACGACGGCGACCATCTATCCAATGCAGATGATAGATATCAATCTCAATAAACCCCAACATGAACAGGGGGATTAAAACCCATTAACTCAAAATTAAACAAAAACATTATAACTTAGTGAGCCAGGCATCTTACTAGAGACAGATAGGAGGTGTGTCCATATTGGTCCAAATAGAAGCTATTGTTCAAAAACACAGACAGATGTAAACACATCCTGTAGGCCTGTGGAACCAGCCCTTGCGTCCTCTATTCGACCAAGGCAGAATAGCAAATCTTCAAACAGGGGGGGCTCACAGCTATCCCTAAAAGAAGACCGATGGATCAGAAGTACCCGCGTGTGTCCGGGAAACGAACTTAGCACGTCTGAAGTTGCACTCCCTCAAATAGATTGGGAATTGTAGTCCAATTATGTCAACTGGGAAGAGATATGACGTGGTATGCCCTCAAATATATTGGGAATCATAGTAAAAATCTTTTACTAACGCTCCAAGAAATTGAATTCTTCTATTGAGCATTGTACTTTACACACCAGAGTTTAGGTATCACGGCCTGCTTTTAGATATTAGATGTGTCAACAGCATCGTTGGATTTGTTTGAGATAGGACCTATATTTTTATACTAGGTTGGATTTATGTACCATACATTGGACTGCATTAACTAAAAGTCCTTGTTCATGTGCACGGTATGTGTGCTTCGATGGATGATTAATCTGTTTTGGTAATGTTTTGTTTGGTTAATATGGTACCAATATAATTCATACGCCATGTAACTTGGGTGTTAGTAAAAAAATAATATTCTCTTAAAACTGTCCACGGTTGTCTGTTATTGTTTATACACACTGTGGATTACTTAATTAACTTTTACTGCACATATTACTACTTTGAATTTTTGTTATTATCCATGTTCACAGCGGAAGAAGTGAACTACCATTCCTAACACTCCTCGTGACTTTCTGCATCATTGGACTACAATTCCCAATCTATTTGAGGGCGTCGGACATCATATCCCTTTCCGGATTCATGTGGGAATATTTGAACTACGATGTCCATTCCACCTTGTGGTGGTTGAATTAATTGGACTACAATTCCCAATCTATTTAAGGGTGTCTGACGTCTGCTGTGATAAGTTTCTTTCCCAGACACAGGCAGGAACTTCTGAACTGTTGAATTAAATTTAGGAATAGCTGTGAGCCCCCTCACCCCTTTGGAAACTTTGCTATTCTACCTCGGTCGAACAGGGGATGTGACAGGCCTACAGAGTGCGTTTACATCGGTCTGTGTTTTTGAGCAGTAGTTGATATCGGGACCAATATGGATACACCTAGCTGCCTCTACTAAGTTGCTTGACTCTCTAAATTATACTGTTTTTGTTTAATTTTGCATTAATGATTTCTAATCCCCCTATTCACATTGGGGTTTATTTAGATTGATATCTATCATCTACATTGGTGGATGCTCCCCAGTGCGGGATTACTCGCCTTATTTTCAGGTACCCTTTTAAAAAATGTGTTTTTATATTGGTTGACTTTGTCCCAGCTGTGCCTGTTTTTCACACATACAATTTTTGATTTATAATTTTCTCGGACCATTTTTTGGCCATCACCTTAAATCCTTTTAAAATTTCCAATGGAACACTTTAGGTAAGCCGTTTTTGGTGACAGTTGTTTTCACACACAAAAAAATTCCCTTGCAAGCAGACTTTTGGTGTTTCTTTCTTGAACTCTTTCAAATATATTAATCTTACTCTAGGCCAGTTCTGCTCTTTTTTGTTGCCTTTTTTTCTTAGCACCAAGAGATCCTTCTGGTTGAGCATTGCACTCAATAAAACAATTGAAGCTTGACAAATAACAATGTATGCAAGAACAGCAACATGTCTTAGGGAGTGTTAGACCTGACTCCCTTAGGGTGTTCGTCCCCCTAAACTTTTGCCTTCGCCCCTCTTATTTTTGCTGATGTCGTTTTTGCTGTCCAGCGCTAAAGTTCTTGTGCTCTCTCCCAAAAACATAGTAGAATTGGCTTACACCTAATTGGCATATTTAATTTACTTGTAAGTCCCTTATAAAGTGTCACTACCTGTGCCCAGTGCCTGTAAATTAAATGCTACTAGTGGGCCTGCAGCAATGATTGTGCCACCCACTGAAGTAGCCCTTTAAAAATGTATCATGTTTGCCATTGCAGCAGTGTGAACAGTTTTCAATCAATCAATCATTTGTTTGTAGAGAGCACTACTCACCAGTGTGGGTCTCAAGGCGCTGGGGGCAGGGGGGTTTCGGGCAGCTCCGGTCATCCGAAGAGCCAAGTCTTGAGGCTCTTCCTGAATGCTTGCAGTGTGGAGCTTTGTCTGATGCTGAGGGGGAGTACGTTCCAGGTCTTGAACTGCCATTTCGACCTAGCAATAGAATCCTTTTGCCTGGTCCAAATCTTCCTTTTTAATACAGTGTATTCAAAAAGTAGTCCATTTAATTTTAAGTTTCACATGTCCTGGTCGTGAAAAACTCTTAAATTTGTTTTTCACTACTGCAAGGCCTATCTCTCCAATAGGATAACATTGGAGTTGCCTTATTACATTTAATGAGCTGTAACTTACAAATGGGAACAGGTAAACAATTTATGTTTGGTGTCTTTGGAACTGTAATGAAAAATTCTCTCTTATGGTAAAGTCGGATTTTAAATTACAATTTTTGAAGTGCCACTTTTGGAAAGTTTATAAACTGACAGATTATCTAGTTGCCAAATATTAATTGTCTTTACCAAAGAAAGGACAAATAGTATTACTTAATTAGCCCATGTGTTTTATTTCACTTTTCTTCTATATTAGATGCAAAATTTCATATGCTTCATCGCAAATGTCTCTTGAGAAGGGCACATTTTTTGGGGGGAAAACAAAATCATAAATGGCACTTTAAAATACATTTGACATTGCAACAAATGCAAACACCATAAAACGACAAAAACATTAAAGTGAAAACAATGTGGTTGTCCCATTAAATTCAAAATCCACAATATAAACAATCTATCTCAGACCAGTCCTTCATTTAACATATTAACACCTGGCGGAATGTTAAGTTTCTGATTCTCTATAAACTATATCCTGCCGGTGTAGGCTGCCAGGAGCCGCTGTCTCAAGATTGTTTTTAAGGGAAGAGTGGATGCCTTGGTAATCTCTCCCAAATGTTGTTAATTTAATTGCTGCCATTCTTCTCCCGGGAGCATAGGTCAACGCGTTTCAAACCCTCAACGATTTGCGGGGTTCTTCACAGGAACAGGACTAGGTCAATGTCTGTGGAAGGTAATGTGGGACAGTGTGTTAACATTCTAAACTGTGGCTTTTACCTCTCAGTTAACTCAACACTAAATATCATGGTAAACATGTATTACCTCTATTTTTCTTTACCCTGAGTCAAATATTATAATGACAGTTTCCATTTCAAATGGATTTGTAGCCGGTTTGCTGATATGCGTCCTGTAATTCATTGAGATTTGTATGCCTGTGAATGGACTAATGTATAAACTCATTGGTTGGTCCAATTCCGTAATATAAATCTGAACATGTAGTTTACTGAGGAGAAGCCCGCAAATCGTTGAGGGCAGGGAAGGCAGGAAACCTGTGCACTTCAAAGGGAAACTCTAGAAGGTTCCCCCACTCCAAAGGAGGCACCAGGTATAAATTGTGGACTTCAGACACCACCTCTTCAGTACACTTCTGGACCAGGAAGAAGGACCGCTGTGCTGCTGAAAGGACTGCCACTCTGCTGGACTGATGTTCTGAAGGGCTGCTGCCCTGCTGTGCTGACCTGCTACCTGCTGCCCTACTGCCTGGGTGAGAAGGACTGGACTTGCATCTGTTGAACCCAGGATCCCAGAGTGACTCCAAGGGCTAGTTGGCTGGCCTCTTGACTAGAGCCTAAGGGACAGAAGACTCCAACAACCTTGCAACCAGCGGCTGGACTTTGCCATCTGTGAGTAGTACTCTGACAAGTGGTGCCACCCCAGTCCTGGACCCTTGGAAATGGGCCTGAAGGTACTCTTCCAGCCTATTTTATTTATTTATTTTATTTATTTGAAAAGTTTTATATAGCGCTGGCTAGACCCGGAGGTATCAGAGCGCTCTACAAGAGGATCAGCGAGTTACAGGTTACATAGTTACATCAATTAAATCAAAGAATCACGGAGGGAGGAGGAGGGGAGGGAAGGAAACACAACGGGGAAACGAGGAAAACAATGTCAGATGACCGGCTGGGTAGGTGACGGCCGAGGGGTGAAACCAGGGCCAGACTCCTCTATAGCTGCATATGACAGCTCCGCCGGGAATTAGCCAAGGTTGCTCGTGCACCGAGGTATGAACAAACAGTATTGGTATCCGCCCAGGGGCATCGACAAAGGTCCATCGAAAGTTCCATCAAAGTTCCACCGGGTGAGGGCCCTGTTGATCCGGCTCCGTGGTGTGTACAATGTTCAAGGTTTCAGAGGATCAGCGAGTTACAGGTTACATAGTTACATCAATTAAATCAAAGAATCACGGAGGGAGGAGGAGGGGGAGGGTAGGAAACACAACGGGGAAACGAGGAAAACAATGTCAGATGACCGGCTGGGTAGGTGACGGCCGAGGGGGTGAAACCAGGGCCAGACTCCTCTATAGCTGCATATGACAGCTCCACCGGGCATCGGCCAGGGTTGCTCGTGCACCGAGGTAAGTACAAACAGTTTTGGTATCCGCCAAGGGGGCATCGTCAAAAAGTCCATCGAAAGCTCCATCAAAGTTTCACCGGGCATGGGCCCTGTTGATCCGGCTCCGTGGAGTGTACAATGCTCAAGGTTTCAGTCCGGGGGGCAATGTCGTAGATCAAATTGGTAGCACCCATCCCGGTGTTACAGGGAAGCCCAGACTTACTGTAGGGTTGATATGCACTCGATAGCAATGCTTCCCGTGCCGAGGCAGTCATCACAGGCAGGGGTTCATAGTCCCTGGGGGGACAAGTTGGTCATCAAGGGAACTCCTGCTGCATCCAAGGGGAACTAAGAATTGCTTGTGAGAGAGCGATTTATGTTCTTTCTCGTAGCGTTGCTGGTTACAAACGTTTGGTGGATGGCAGGGTATCGCCAGGATATTTAAATGTTAATGATCCCGGACCTGGGAGCTTCTTTGACCAGCTCCAACTCGGCAGCCATCTTAGTACTGTCTGTCTTAGTACTGATGGTCCTTGGCCTCCAATGGACCTACTCTAAATCAGGCGTGCATGACTTTAGGGCGTTGGTCCCCGGGACAAGGACTCAGCATTTGCTGCTGTTTTATGGACACCAGTGTATGATTGTTCTATGGAGGGCCTCCGTTCAGTGCTGCCTAGAGATCCTGGAGAAGGTCGGTGACAGTCGTCCTTTTGAGGTCAGGCAACCAGGGGCTGGCACCCCGCGCCTGTCTGAAACAGCCGCCATTTTAAGGTCAGGCAGCCCGGGGCCGGCACCCAGCGCCAGTCTATAGCACCTCAAGATTGCCCCAAAGCTTGCAGAGGCTACATCCCGGGACCCCTGGTTCTCAGTGGGGTCGCCGGCATCATCACCCACCACCCCTCTCACCATCGTTCGTCGGGGCAAAGATGGCGGGCGCAGGCTTCATTTCTGCGGCACAGTCTCTCCGGAAAGGTCGTCCGGTCGCGTAGCCCTGCTCTCATCGGCCCACACGCTGTAACCTCACTACAGGTTGACACCGGACCCTGAGGCGGCTCTCAGGTCTCCTTCTTAGCGGAGATGTGGAGTGGCTGCTTCCCCGACCGCCGTCATTATGGGAGCTTCGGCCGCTCCTCCTCGCTTCTTTTTTGTCCGCTTGGCTGGTAGGCTCGTCGGCGATGTCTCTCCGGACCCCGAAGAGAGAGGTATTGCAGGGGGATAATGTTGCGGGTTGGATGGCAGGGTAATACCGGGATTTTCACTGGGTAGTGATCCCGACCCTCAGGAGCTCATCGAGAGCACTCCTGTTCCGACGCCATCTTGGTGCTTTTCTGTGGATCCAGCAGAACCAAGGCATCTCCTCTGCTGCATGGTGCAACCCCAAGCAGATCCGATTCATCGCCTCTGCTGTGTGGATTCTCCCAACACAAGGACTCTGAATACACCTCGCAGCCCACACTGGAACCATGCTGCGTGACGCCTCACCAACACCGGTCCTCTCATCACAAATCTCTTGTCAACGGCAGCCTCGATGACGACTTAAGTTCTCACATTGGAGCCTAGCAGCTCCTCGAAAATGATGCATCGCCTCGGCTGTGTGAGGCGTCCTCGATGCCAGACTTTACATCAACCGTATTCTCAATGACGAAGTAAGACCTAGCATCACAACTTCCCAGCTCCAAGGTACCGACACCTCACCTCTGCTTTGTGACGCATCCTTGGCGCGGGATCTCGCAACGCTCCACAACCACAGAGGTACTCTTGTTTAGCAGTCCTAACTGTAGCCAGCCCATCCTCTATTATGGCAGCTCTGAACTTGTGAGTTTCTCCAGGTGTAGCGTGACCATATATCCACAGTTTGCGCTTTGTGCTTTTTGGTGCTATTTTCACTTAAAAGTTTAAAGCTTTATACCTCCGGTTCTACTGATTGGAATTTTGCTGTTTTGGTCTTGTTTTATTTATTAAAGATTACTCAATTCTTCTATTCTGGTGGGCGATCCCTTTTGTGGTGTGCTTTCAAATACTATACAGATTGCTTCAAAGTTAAGCCTGACTGCTCTGTGCCAAGCTACCAGGGGGCTGAGCACAGGTTAATTTAGGTGTTGGTTGTGATTTCTCCCTGACAAGGATTGTGGTTTCTGCTTGAGTAGTGTTTTACTCCCCTCCCCCCCTCAGCCATCAACCCAATTTCTTACAGGGAGAAGAATTTGATTCCTTAGAATCAGTGTGGCAAACACATGAGCACAAGAACTAAGCAAACTTAGTGAGATAGAGCATTGAGGTTATGAAGGTTTTGTAGTAGCTTTATTTGAGAAAGATTTACAGTAACTCTGGATGTACTTTTATATTTTTTTAAGTACTTTGATTATTTTTAGTTTCTTCTTTTAGTTGGTATTAAGATAAATTGTTTATCTTGTTTGCAATTGCAATCAAGCTGGGATTTTCAGTTTTAGAGTTGCATTGACACAGTTTTTAATAGTTCGAAATAAGGTTCTGGAATTGATAATACCCTGAGTAACTGAAAAAATAAGTATCCTTGGTGACGACAACTATATGATTTTCCATTACTATTTTTTTGATCTTTCAGTGTTTGTAGTGCTTAGGGAGTACGCACTCTTCTCTCAATGTTTTCTATTTCCCTGCTTGTTCAAGAGAGTAATTGTTAACATAGTAAGATTTTTGTTAGATTGTTTTGTTATCTGATATTTTGACTTTCATTTTGTGCAGGAAATGCTGAACAAATGTATCTTACTGTGGCCACCTAAAGACTTTTTATATTTTTTTGTTTACCTTTCTAATGAAAATTCAATGTGTACTTTTGAATAGCATTATGAATTGGCCTGTTGAGCGACTGTGAGTCGATGGGCTCTGCCCATCTAATCTGCCTGGAGTTTTCACTTTTTGATCACCTAGTTTTCAACCTTTTACAGTAGAGGAGCCTCATAGCATGTGACTCACTCAGTGTAAAATCATGATAAATAGATTGCGCGTATTTACAGCCACTGTCTGCCTTTTAAGATAAAGCCACTGAAATGCAGCAAGGGTGAGAAGCACTTGGCTGGTTACATGTCAACACGTATGCGCATGTGTGTGGGCTGCATGTGGAAGTCTCCTGTAGTGTGCAGCCTGGTAACTGCACACAGATAGCCTGGTGCAGAGGGAACTCTGCAGGATTGGATATCGACCTGTTAGTGTAAGGAAAGTTAGGGAAAGTCTGTGTGGTTTACTGTCTTGTCTGAAGTGACACTCCATTTTAAACCTATGGGAGAGCTGCCATGGTCCACAGCTCAGGAGACTATTATTGCTATTGTTTAAAAACCCAGGAGATTTTGCTTGACTTAATTGCTGCCCCGAAGGTATCGAGACAGACTCATCTTTTGTGTGTATGTGCACCGCAAGATTAGCGGCTGCTTTGAGCCGCTCCTGCATCATTCTTTGTGCCATTGTGCTGGATCGTTCGCTCTTCCTCTTATAAAGGATATCTGCTGGAGCGACTGACATATTTCTTTGGATAGAGCCCCATCCTCATCTATGAACCTATAGGGGAACCCCGCTTTTATTCAGTGCGGTATGCCAGGAGCCACATACCGTACAGGATGTACCCCTTGTCGCCCTATTATTGATTTTGTTAGCGCCCTGAAGGTGTGACCAAGATTGGGGGTCTTCACGGAAACACGCGTCAGTGCATTTCTAGACAACAAGATCTGATTGTTAGGATATTTAATGTATGAGATTTCAAGCAGGGAGGAACTGGGTCCAGCCAAGCAGAAGCGATGCACAATCTATACACAGCCATTGGTATGCTTAACAGGGCAACTCCATCCTATGCTCTCAGATTAGTTATGCCCAATAACATTAGCAGGGGGTTAAATCAATATGCAGCTGTAATTTCCTTCTTAAAAATTCAGTAATTTCCTTAATTAATGACCCAAGCATATTACATGTAGCAAACATGTGAACCAAGTCTGCTTTATAGTAGAGCACTTTTCCAGATCATCTTTCATGTATTCTTTAAGCAACCTGTACATGCTCCCAATACATGGAGGAGTAGGCTGTATTAGTTTCTCCACAATTTCGCTCTTCCCATATCTCTCCACCCCCCTTCCTCTGTAAATAATCTCTAATCTGAAGTTATTTAAAGATCTCTCTATGGGTAAAACTAAATTTCAATCTTAATTCATCGAATGATATTATACCACAAGTTGCATAAAAACAGCCTATTTGCTTCATTCCGGCCTTTAACCAATTCTTAAAATAAAGGTCATTAAAAATCTCTGCAAGTTCTTATTACACCATAAGGGGGTATAGTAATTCAACCTCCCCAGCCCTAGTAGACAGTGTACAGGAGTCCATACTTTAAAAGCAGTGAGCAGTGTCTTAAAACGCACCCTTTTATAGTAACCATAATCAAGCTTGCGCAATGAACATCCCCAGGCTTCGGGGCCAATCAGTAATTCAAACGGGAAAGAGTACCTTGGCATCCCACTGCTAGGGTCTTCCCTCAAGAGTGCTGTATAGTCTACCAATGAGGCCACCCACCAATATGTTAAGGTTAAAAGGGTCAATCCACCACGTTCCCTAGGTAATGACTGAAATTTGTACGATCTTCTTGGTCTCCAATATGCCCAGATACATTGTGCAAATATGCTTTCAAATTTCTTCAACCCGTAATTCAGAAAGGCAAGGGGGATTGCTCTAAAAAAATACAGTATTTTAGGAAAAAATACCATCTTAATTAAATTACTTCTGCCAATCAGTGTTAAATGTAAATTATCAACCCTTTTCAGAGCCTTTTTGGTTTCTTCTGCGCACAGCCCCAAGTTTTCATTTACCACCTCGTCAAGATCAGAGCTTATCATAACCCCTAAGTATACTGCTTTTTTTACTACCCTGTAATCATCAAAGGAAGTAAGTTTGTTAGTGACAATCTGTGTCTTATCCTTGTTCAGGGCATATCCTGAAAATGTACCATACCTCCGAGCTTCTTCTTCTGTTGCCCCAATAGCCTGTCTGGGATGAGAGGTGACTAAAGCTATATCGTCGGCATAAGCTAACACCTTGCTCTCATACTCATACAAAACTATAGGGGGAATATCCAGAGCTAATTCCAGGTGATTTAAAAAAGGGTCGATGTACAATGCAAAAAGGAGCGGTGAGCAGGGACACCCTTGTCGCGTCCCTCTTGTGATTTTGACGGGCTCCGTCATCTCCCCATTTATAAAAACACTAGCCACAGGATCCTTATATAGAGCTTTAACAGCCCCAATAAAGTTCGGCCCTATCCCTTTCCTTCGCATCGTAATCCAAAGAAACTGCCAGAGGACCCTATCGAATACTTTTTCAGCATCAAGCAGAATTGCCGCCATAGGGTCTCCTGACACTTGTCTGGCATCAAACAAGGTAATGATCCTTCTAATATGCTCGATTGTTCCCTGCCGGGGATAAAGCCATGCTGCCCCATTGATACAATCCTATGAAATAGCTGTGATAAATGAGAAGCTAATATTTTTTAATATATTTTTACATCCCCGTTAATTAATGTTATTGGATGGTAGGAGCCAAGCTCCTGCGAGGGTTCATTTTTCTTCGGGAAGGCTATAATCTTTGCAATAGCCCAAGAGTTCGGCGAGGCAGCTCCTTCCGAGATCTGTAGAAACAAAGCTGTCATAACTTCTTTTAACTGATCCCCAAAGATCCTAAAAAAATTCTGTGGGGATTAAATCTGGACCAGCCACTTTTCCTCTGGGTAGTTTCGACATTGCTTCCAAGATCTCATCCCAAGTCAATGGATTGTCTCATTGCTCCCTCTCATCCTGCGTCAATACCGCCGTTACAGGGGAATCCAGATACTTATGTATTAGGTCCTCACATTGAGCCCCCAGATCTTCCGAATCTTCTGTATATAGAGCCTGATAGAATTTAAAAAAGGCTGCTCAGATTTTACATGGTTCGGATACCAGCCCAAGTAAGGGATCCCTCACCATTTTAATTTCACTGCGTGTAAGTTCCTGCCTAGTTCTTACTGCTAATCGGTGACCCACTTTTTCGCTACACTCATACATCTTCTCTCGATAAACTGCTGATTTATCTATTGCCTTCTTCAATAACCTTCCCCCAATTGCTGCTTTAGTGCGAGTCACTTCAGCCTGGGCTTCCTCAACTTTCTCTTTCTTTCACTTTCTCCTCCCTTTCCTCTGCTGCAAGGCAGTGATTAGATTTCCTTCTGCCCAAGCCAAATTTTGTTGATTATTCCGCAGACAGTCCCTTTCCTTTTTCCCCTTCTTTATCGAGAATTGGATTGTTTCTCCCTGGATGCCTGCATTTAGGGTGTCCCAAACTATACCCAGCTGAGCCGTTCCCAAATTCCTCTGCAAAAATTCTGGTATCCACTCCTTCATGTGTCCTACATAGGCCTCATCCAGTAATAATGCCCTCTCAAATGTCCAGGAAGAAGCTCTTTCAGGAGGCCCCCGCCCAACCAAATCTAAAACAAATGGATTATGGTCCGATAAAAATCTTGGAAAACATTTGATTCTGCTCTCATAGATTAACGTAGATGAAACAAAAAAGTAATCCAGCCTAACATGTTTTTTATGTGGGGCAGAGTAAAAGGTAAACCTGTGTTCCAGCGGTCTCGTTTTGAACCATGCATCGCACAGTCCATGTGTCTGGCATAAGTTAAGCAGTGCTTGGAATACTTTAGGCTTCTTCCCCGTATACTTCCGCCGTGGCCCCCAGTCGCATGGCAGATTGATGTTTAAGTCTCCACATAAAGTAATAGGGAGCGGCCAGTGTGCTAATTCATTAGACACCCACTCAAATAAGGAAGGATTATCTACATTGCTACCATACAATGAGCATAAGGTAAATGTGGGGATCCCTGGGGCTCTGCAGCCAGCAATAACCCATCGCCGTAATGCATCCACCCGGACTTGAGTAAATTGAATAGATTTGTTACGGGTTAAAATTGCAACCCCGCGTGTGCGAGTACCTTGGGTCGTTGCCTCCACTATTCTATACCCAAGATTCTTTCAGAGACATTTCTGTGTATCCTCTAAGTGGGTTTCTTGCAAGCAGACAATGTATGCCTGCAACAGTTGCAGCCCTTGTGACACCATCTGTCTTTTTTTAACATTGTTTAAACCACAAATATTTACTGTAGCTATCCGTAATCTCCCCATCTTTGTGGTCTCCTTAACCTGCAACATGAATTGATTCTCCACTACATAAGCAAACACACCAAAACAAATCAACAAAAAAATGAACCCCACAAGCTGTTGCCTTTCTTTGTCCCTCCACACCCCCCTTTGTGTGATCCACCCTCCCCCCTCCCTCCTACCCCCAAACAAGCAAGCAATCAGGCATAGCCTGAGCAATGAGCATTTGACTCACTGCCCCACTGTCCCTCTCTTCCCATTGCAGGTCCACAATCTGCATCCGATTGCCCAGTCCCATTAATCATCATTACGCCCAGAGGTACTTAATATAACAACCCTCCGTTCATTTGGGAGGGTCTCTCCCTTCCTCCTTTCTATTCATTCCTCCAAATACTCCTGTGCTTGGACCTCTGAGGTGAAGCTACGTATGGTTCCTTTAAACTTAATCTTGAGTGTGGCTGGATGCTGGAGAAAGACCTCAGGCCCTATTTTTTTAAAGGGAGGAAACAGTTGCCCTGGGCCCCATCATCTTTCTACTGTTGCGTGAGCAAAGTCAGACTTGACAAAGAATGATACACCATCCCAAGATTTTGGACCATTAGGGCGGGCTTGATCATAAACGAGTTGCCTCAATAGAAAGTTGCCGAAAAATACCAGCATAACTCTGGGTCTTTCCTTCATACTTTGCAGGTGTTTTTTCAAGGTTAACGGAAATCAATGAGCTCGTTGGATTTCAGAGTCCCAATCCCAGTTCACTTGGTCAGGGAATGCACCTTTCAGTAGGTTCACTATATATGGCTCTAGGGTTGCTACCTTCCAGTCCTTCCGGAATCCCTAAAAAGCGCAAGTTGTTTCTTCGCTGGCAATTTTCTTGATCTTCGAGCTTGAACATAGCATCGGACATAGCTGTGCCTTGAGTAGTACTTTGTGACTTCAGGGATTCAACCTCAGCTTCCAATACCTCTGTCCATGTTTCAACAGAAGATAATTGCTCAGTCATTTCTCTGCATGTTTTATTCAACTTACGGATCCCCACTTGTACATTTTTAGCAGCGACTCTTGCTCTCCGTCCATCATTCCTTGGTTCTTCTTACATTTGTTTAATTGACATAAATATAGCCGTCAGAGAGGGATCTTTAGACTGTATATCCATATTTGAACCGTCTTCAACACCGTCTTCCCGAGGCATTATCTGGGTGTCTGAATAGTCCCATTGTAACTGTTTCCCGGCACTCCCCTTCTGGCTTTCTTTCCTCTTTTGCTTTTTGGAGGACTTCTCCTTTGTATCGCTTGAATATCCTCAGTTGATGTGCTACTGCTGGAATCCGAAAAAGCCTCATTGCTTGAGGAAGTGTTTTCCTGCCTAGCAGAGTCTGAGTCATCTGTTAATGAGAAGAACTTCTCTCCTGGCATGTCGGGAGAAAAGGCCCCCCCCTGCACTGACATATGAAGCTAGAGGACCCTGTACTCAGAGGTGTATCGTGTTTCAAGTCCCCAGGGCCTTCCTTTGTCCTGCCAGCTTCCTTGCCATCTACTCCTTGCGCTACACACTCCTCCATGGTCAGCTGGTCCCCCTCCCCCACTGAGCTCTCCAAGCCAAATTCTGATATAGCAGCCAGGGGCACAGTACCATTAGTTTCTACATCTCCCATCCCATGGGCTCTCATCCCGACTGAATATATCTCTTTACTACGCATGTGATACATCGCATGCCATTACAACGCGGTCGTTACAATGACCACATTGTTACCGCATTGCGAACCATTAGATCGCAAGTCATTACAACGACTTGCTGTAGGGGGCGCGCTGGACTTAGGAATAGTATAATTTACCATTCCTACTCCAGTTTGTGCAACAGCAGGGAAGGTGTTGGATTGTAAATCCAACACCTTCTGCCCCCTACAGCAAGTCGTTGTAACGACTTGCGATGTAATGGTTCGCGATGTAACAACGCGGTCATAGTAACGACCGCGTTGTAATGGCATGCGATGTATCGCACGCGATGTAACGCTGTTTCCCATCCCGACTGTATCCTTTTTGTCTGTGCCACAGTCCGCAGACTCTCCTGTCTGCTTTTTATCCCCCCCTCCCCTCCAACAGTACATTGCTTTTTCGGGGATCCACCGAAAGACATGCAAACATTGAAGCAACAGTGGGTTGTGCAGACCACCCTTCTACCTGTAACGTGGACTTAGTGTCTGTCTTTCTTGCTCCAGTCTCGCGCTTCACTTTGTCCAGTCCACCGCGCAACCTCAGGTCAGGGATCACTCCATTAGCATCCACGGGCTGGCTGCTTCCCGCGAACATCGCTCCACCGCTGGGGATTTCGGCAGTCCGCAACTTCCCCATTTTTGCGCCTCTGGATGTCATGAGCCGGCTCAGTAGTTCTCCTCTGAGCCGTCATAGCTGCCAAACCAGCTGGCTAAGATTGAGTGCTGTGCAGACGCGCCCATTGTGGTTCGCAGCAGGACCTCCCGAAACAAAGCGCAGAGTAAGCAGTTCACCAAGCCCAGGCTGAGCAATCGATCATCACACCGCTGAACCATGGAGAGCGACAGTGAGAGGTGCGGCAGTTAGTCACACGCCATCTTTGCCCTCTATGCCAGCACCAGGTCATCCTTAGTGTTTGTCGAGTTTGGTCTTTGTGACCACTTTGTCTTGAGGAATTCTTATATTTTTCTCTCTCTATCTCTTCGGCAGGTAATCCAGGTTCCCAACTGGAGTCCCTTGAAAGAAGAATTAGCACAGATAAGTATATTGCATTGGGATTCCTCAATTTAAACCCTATTTTCAAATAGTAATTATACTGGGTTTTGGGTGGCTTCTCCTTTATGGGTTTTTTGATTTTCATAAGTCCTAGTTGAATTTTACATGCATCCTTAAGGAGTCTGGGTTTTCTTTTCCTTATTTCCGTACTTTATCTCTAGGGAAATATAACTGGATACACTGTTATACTTCCCTTCATATCATCTGGCTGACACAACACCATAAGTATGTCACACTCTCCCTTTGAGTTTCTGAATCCTCAAAAAACAACTGTTGGCTAAGTTAACATCGGATAAAATAAACAAAAGCCCTTGTCTCATAATGGTTTTCTCCCCACAAGACTTCTCCGTGCTTAGGCTGATATCTTTCATAATGTTTCTAACTTCAGGATGAAAGGGAAGATTTTGGATGTATGATGCTACATCTCAACCGTTTACATCGCAAACATTTACATCGCCGTCTTGACATCGCATACACATTCACAACGCACACTTTCACAACGCAAACCATTAGTTCGCTTCCCCATTGAAATGCATACAAAACACAATCACAACGCACACAAACACCCTGCATGCTTTAACATCGCGATTTTTTTCCCGAAATAACACCGCAAGCTAATACACTACCCTACATAACACACACTTTACAACCCAGTCCCCCTAAACCCGAACTCCTAAACCCCCCCTGACACTACCCTAAACTGTAAACCCTAATGCTTAATACAATACCCTACAGTAAGACCCCCTGACACTACCCTAAAGGCTAAACCCTAAAACACTGTCCTACACTACGACGACCAGACACTGCCCTAAACCCTAAACACTACACTCTAAGCACAATGCCCCTTACGCCTAAAGCCTAAAACCCAGTCCTACACTACGACCAGACACTGCCCTAAACCCTAAACACTACACTCTAAGCACAATCCCCCTTACGCCTAAAGCCTAAAACACTGCCCTACACTACGACCACCAGACACTGCCTAAAACCTAAAACACTGCCCTACACTACGACCACCAGACACTGCCCTAAACCCTAAACACTACACTCTCACGCACAATCCCCCTTACCTCTCTCTCCTCGCGTCGTCCGTCCCGGTGCTCGCCTCTGTCCGCGTCCGACTCTCGTCCATTACACCACATGCGATTTAAAGCGCATGCGTTTAAAAGCGCATGCGATGTAATGGGACGCGTGGTAATGGTCCACGTCGTAACGTCGCTTGCGTTGTAACGCTTGCGACGTAAACGCATGCGATGTAACGCATGCGTTGTGATGGGTGTTCGCCAAGATTTTTTAGTAGGAACATAAAGAAGTATTTTTATTAAAAGCTGGTCTCTTCTCTTTTCAATTTTCCTTCATATCAATCTCTCCCCTTTTGTTTGTCCCCTCAACCACCCTTCGTGAATGCTAGCACTGTAATCATTCACTAACGTGTGTCAGCCATGCCCCATCAGGAGCATAGAGGGGCTGGACTTCCAGTCGTAAGATGCTGCGGGAGGCACCGCGGCTTTGATGACAGCTTCCCCCGTGTCTAGTAGGATTCGCCTTGCTGCTCCTTCTGAAAGTCAGCTATTGTAGCACTCCCTCTCTCTTTCCTCTTCTCGACCTCACCAGTGGTCCTCTTCCCTTAAGGCCACACCTCTTCTTGGGTTCCATCTTCCAGCTCCACCTCGCTGCTTCCTCCTTGGGGAAACATAAAAGTCCTTCTTATATTTTTGACCTTTTATTATTTGCTGATTCTTGTCTTTCCTCACTTTTAACTTCTATTTCCTTTCTAGGTCGTCTTGGAAAAAAGGCCACCATTGCTGTCTCAGGTAAGTCCCTATTTCTTTCTACCTCTTTGTCGCAGCCGGTTGTCTTGTTTTTTTTCCATTTATTAGTCTGTGGGTGTGCCGAGAACCACTTGACCTTGTCTGCAAGATAAGCAAGGGTACAGGTTAGGATGGATTTGTAAATGATGTAGGTAGTTTTGAAGATGGTGTGGGCTGGCAAGGGAAGCTAATGGAGGCCCATCAGGGTGAGGGTGAAATGCCCCGATAGGGTGCCAGTGTGGAGTCTGGGGGGCCATTGAGTAGGACATTACCACCACCCAGAAGCAAGAGTACAAGGGCTTAAACAACAGTTCTAAAGTCGCTTTTTGGATGAAAAGGTTTTCCTTTCTTTAGAAGAGAGAGCTAGTACAAGGCAGTCTTTGTGTTTTTTGGTAATGTGTTCCCTCAAGATGTTGGTGCACAGGGTTAATCCAAGTGATTTGGCATTTGTTGAGAGTTGGGGTTCGAAACCATCAAGGTTCATGTCATTGAGCCAGATTTGTACTGCATCTTGTTTTTTGTTCCAGGCAACTAATAGGAAATCTGTCTTGGTTGAATTGAGGTTCAGGTAGGTCCTGAAAATTCAGGTCTGGGTGATCTGCAAGCAGTGTTTGAGACGTTAGATGACTGAAGAAAAGGAGACTTTCAAGTAGAGTTCTGTATTATTGGCATATTGGTGAATCTTGATGCTGTTATTCTGTGAATGGGAAATCTGTCAAATTTTGGTGGCTGTACTGCATTCCCCAAACTCTAAATAACCCTATCTGTCTCTGAGATGACTTTCTGCTTTTCATTGTTTGGATGTGGTTCCGCAATATCTAGATTCACACTCTTGCCCAAATACTTTGCCAAAATTGCAATTAATTTTCTGTACAACAACAGGGTTGAACAGAGCGAGGTTCCTTTGTCTTTTATCTTCATCTTAGTTCATTGAGAAATCATAAGCTCGTAAAATGTACCAAGGCATTATGTTGATTGGTATCATTGCTGTGATCGATGTAATCTTGTTCTAGTCTTAAAAAACACTACACTGTCATGTTCATCATACGAGTAGCAAGAATGTGAATACCTCTGGTGGCAATTTGTCCTGCTGTTTTTTTGCTGATGTAATTTTGAGCTGCATTATTGCAACGTGATGTTCTTGCGTTGTACTGTGGTACTTGTATTGTGTTGTTTTCACTGTTTTGTTGTGTTGTGCCGTGCTATGTAATGTAATGTAATGTAATGTAAGTCGGTCTTGTATAGCGCACTATCACCCAACGGGTATCCTGGCGCTGAGATTACCATGCATTCCACTGTGCACATAAATAACCATACCAGACAAAAGTAATCAGGGCTATGGCTGGGCTCCACTATACCCTGGGGAATAGCCACATTTTAAGCATTTTCCTAAAGTACAACAAGTCTGTTATTTGTCTAAGTTCAACCGGAAGTTCATTCCACAGCTTCGCAGCTGCAGAACTGAATGCCCTGCCTCCGGTCCTTGTCTTTCTAAATCTGGGTGTGCCTACCAACTTTGCTGATGATGAGCGGAGGTTTCTGGAAGGGGTATATTTGAATTGTGTTATTATGGTGCTTTGTGTATCTTATTGTATTATGTTCTGTGGTTTATTTCAGATATCTGAACCAATGCTGCTACATTTTCAGCGAAAAGTAGAACATGCTTTAAAGTTCCCATGACAGCAACTATTTACCAGTGCCTAATGAGGTAAAATAGCAGTCCTCAAGCGCTTCAACTGTTTAAGACATCAGTTGGCCCAAAATTGTGTAACATACGTGTCTTATATTACTGCTCTCAGTGC
The DNA here is from genome assembly GCA_963921515.1 of Calotriton arnoldi. NCBI lineage: Eukaryota > Metazoa > Chordata > Amphibia > Caudata > Salamandridae > Calotriton > Calotriton arnoldi. The sequence continues at coordinate 506,863 of CAWUFW010005237.1, forward strand.
TCAGTTTTTGTGATACTAAACAGGACTTATTTTCATTACAGGCCTTTGGCACAGAGCAAAAGAGAGAAAGGCAGAAATGGGAGAAAGTGCACCAAAAGAAAACAGTGCCAAAGGGAGAGGGCAGAGATTTTTTTTTAAAAAGCTGAAAGAGTAAGATAGGGAAAAAAGAATATGGGGTGAATGAAGCTAGAGGTGAATTGAAAACGAGGCAGCTATTGTATTAAGCAACCTTGGTATTCAGCAGCGCTATCATTGGGCTCCTATGATAAAGTTTGGCCCCTTAACCTGATATTTGTATTTCTTTACAACTTAAGCTCGGGCCGAGTCTCGTATCCTTCCTTTCATGCAGCTTAGCGAGCTCTTGTTCTTTGTCTGTCACTGTTACCCATGCCCTCTATTTTTGCCTCGTGCATTTCCGTATTTGTTGGGTTCTATTTATGTGCATCATTATACAAGATGCTATAGAGCTGGAATTAAATGAGTATCGCATTTACAGATGATTGGCTGGGACGAGAGAAAGCAGAGACAGCACATGTCATCAGGGGGCCTCCTTTAATGCTCACATCATTAGGAGGGTTATTTGGCTCCACCGTGCGTTACTTGATGACTCTGACTTGGCTGGACCCGCCTCCCTCCCACCCAGGCTGACCTGCAGGTCACAAAGCTGTCGCCCGCTGCGAAGGACACCTATCATCAGTAAGGTGCAATTTAATGTAGCTCTCCTTTGCTTTGCGAAGGAACGCGCAACTAGCTTGCAATGTAGTTAAAATGTTTGTGGAGCGCCTAATTGACAAAAGTGCTTTTGCCAGACGAGAGAAGGCGAGCTGTGTCGTAGAATCGCCTTATGCGTGTCTTCACGGCCAATTTTCTGAGGCGAAAGAGTTACTTAGCCGTAACAACGGTTTTCTTGTGCCTGCAGTCTTCACTATTTTATCACATTTAAGCATCACGGAACGTCAGGCAATTTTCTGCTTTTAAAAAGTAGAGCAGACTTTATGGTGCCGAGAGGCTCAACGGCTCCAGAAGATGAGCGCCTTCGCGTCCCCAAGTCTATAATGCCAGGCCCCTTCGAGAACCATGTCTTGTTTCCAGAGAAGTCAGTAAAAGACCTGCAAAAAGCAGCAGAGAAACACTGAACGGCAGCAGCAACGCCTATGTCTGACTGGCCCATGAACATTAACTCTACCTCTACTAACTAAAGAGTTGAGCACACAGTAACCTACGTTTATTCCTTACATGTTTTGTTGCAACCATGTAAGGATGGTGCTTTGAAGTAGCCAGAAATATTTTGGAGCAATATAAAAACCGAAATAAATTAAAAAAATAACAAGCTTTGATTACCTGTTAAAAATGTTACCCAGAATTCTGTAGTGTTAGTCCTTAACGTATGTTAATGGACCATCACATTGAATTGTAAACACACACAGCCACACGATTAGGTAGTATTTATCCAGCAAAGAATGCTAAAAGGCTCTATTTTTGAGCTAATTATACCTAATCTGCTTTTCAAACTTAGGGCCTGATTATGATGACGGTGGGACCGCTACCGACAGCCCGTCGGTGGCAGTCCCACCGCCATCGGACCCATGGTATCCGCCCGCCATATAACAACTGCCAATTGTTTAATTAATTGACATAACAATTAATAAAAAATGGAAAGCAATAATGTGTATTTTAAGTAGCTCCCCATCCTCTACAAACTGAACAACACGCTACTAAATAAAAATTAGTAATTATATGTAAATAATTTTTAAGGTACACATTAAAAATGATAAACTATACTGAGAGAAAAAAATGATCATGATACCAATACTCAAAATTAATATACCTAATGTATATTAAATTAACTAACAAACAATATTGAATACAACGATATTAAAGTAAATAACATTTTATACAATTATATTAAAAAATAACATTCTCACCTTCTATCATCTGTCCCATGATATTTTGAGTTGAAGTTATTTGTGACATGATATTCTTTTATCATAATATTCTTATCTGCAAGATTTTGGAACTTCACCAAAATCCCCCATCTCCAAATATGAGTTTGTAGTAGACGTAATTGCATGGAACTCTAAAACATCTAAAGTTAATGGACGCGGTTTTACCATAGATAAAGTTAGGATAGGCAGTAAAACATGCATATTTTCAGGGGGATAGAAATGAGTCGTTAAGTGCACGAGTCCCTTCCTTGGGGGTCAATCCTACATGTGAGTTTAATTTGGCATTCTCTGTACAGGAGCAGATACACTACGTGGTCCGTGTTATATGCATAATGTAGGAAAATCACATAATTGGCTTGCTTAGTGGGCTCCGGAACCATCAAAGCATATCTTCCAAATTAAATAAGGTTTGAAGCTGGATGAGTGCCACATTCAGACATGTGTGTTTACAACAGCCCAGTAGAAATAGTTTGAAATATAAAGTAAAGTCAATAGAAGCTATTCAGGAAGGCAGGTACTTACACTGAGTTAGAATAAATCATACTTGCCCTCATTATCTCATGCCCAATGGTTCCGTCAGGCTAGTAAGTTAATCCACCCTCTTTACCCCAGACAAGTACACCTCGCACCCCAGTAACTGGTCTTCTTTCTTCCAAAGACGGGTCCTTCACTTTTAAGGACAGTTATCCGTGAATAGTGATATGTCATGTAAGGAGTGGAATTAATTTCCCATAATATCCTTCTCTGGTTCCACCTAAAATAAGCCTCTACCAATAATCTCAAGCTTTCAAGAGCAAAGGTGTGCCTTCATGGATGAGTGCAATAGCCCATCTCAAAGGGAACTCCCCTTGAGTGTTTTTCCTTGTTGGCCAATGACTCGCCCATGGGGTTCTCAGCTCTTAGTAGTAACTTACTGCTTGTCACTTACTGCATACTAGGGAATGCATGTCCAACAACATCCTTCTATCTTCTTCACATTCACATCCAGAGAGATGAGCTCTGTCAGACACATAGCCTTGTTGAATCTACCTACTGGTGCCTTAGCCAAGCCAAGAGGCTGGAAATCCAGCCCTCAGGTCCCCAAAAATGCCCAGACTTTCCTGTCAATGAGCTACTGACTATCAGGGTTATCCACCCTACAGGGGTGGTTTCAGATCCCTGCTTCCCTTGCATTGCATGGCTGAGCTCCTGCGGACAGCCATGCAGACAGTGTCAATGATAACCCTGGGCGAAGTACTACGCTACGCTCGCGTAGTTTGCGAAGTTTGTGCTACTTCGCACTACGCGAATTGCACGTAGCACAGTGCAAACACGCGTAGCGTAGCGGTCATTTTTTGCTTGCTCGCGGTCCTCAACGTCAGTTGGCGACCGCGAGTGAGCAAAATGACATCCCGGCGAGACTTTTTCCTCGTTCGCGATCAGCAACATCAAGTTGCCGATCGCGAGCGTGGAAAATAAACCTCCCGGTGAGATTCTCAACGCGGGGAGGTCAGGTTTCTCATTGCGAGTGGTCGCGTATGCTCGCGACCGCTCGCGATGAGTAACTACCAGTCCGTGTTGAGAAAGCTGCCGCTCGAGTACAAATCTACTCGAGCGGCAGAAAACGACCGCTTGCACTGTGCAAGATGCCGTTTGCAATGATTGCACAGTGCGGACAAGCATCCAGCACTGTGCAATCATCGCGAACAGCATTTCCTACAGCACTACACAGTTCGCGTAGTGCTACGCGTAGCTCGCGAAGTGCACTTCGCGTAGCTACGCGTAGCGCTACTACGCGAACTACGCCCAGGGTTAGTCAATGAGTGCAACTGCAGTCCCTTCAGAACTGATTATTCCACTCTTACAAACTAATGCACTTTTGATCACGGAATCAGAGAAGAGGTATAACCCAGACATAGAAGAACCTATTACCTCATCAGCCCTTGCTTCAGCGTTCCTTCCTGGCAAATGTAGAATCTCTAAGTGGTTATGGCAGGAGAATCTGGATTTTGTTGAAGACAGGGACGCTAACATTATGCAGAAATCTCATATTGCCACTCCAAGTAGCTCTTTCAAAGAACAATAATAACAGAAACGAAATTCCAGAACCAGAGTACTTGAATCCTTATAAACCCTGAGAAACTCCATTTCTTCCTCTTTGCATCTGCTCCATGATGATAACTGTGAGCTTTCAAACAGCCAAACTTGTTTGTAAAACTGGACCAATACCCTAAATTAGGTTGCTAACCGCCTTCTTTCAAAATGTCATGGCCTACCTGTCAGAAAGCAAATGAAAAAATAACTGTAACAACTGATATCAAGAGCATATGGCACATACATGCTTAGCAGAGGACCCATTTCCAGATTATTTTTTAACCTTTAAACCCCCAACCCTTAAAAAGGGGATGTGTGTGATAATGTTAGTCTCCATGTCTTTTATAAAATCCAGATTCTGTTTTCATAAATACTATGTACATTTTATCCTAAGACTGGAGGCTACAATTATGCATGTTCAAAGTTCCTCAAATGTGCAGAAGCCACATGCTCAAAAGGTAATAACTCAAAAGATGCCTTCAAAATACCCTCCAAGTGACCTCCTGCCAACAAACTCTTACTAGCCATAGCCCGTTTCACTGAACAAACTGCAAACTCATAACAAGGCCAGGCTCACCTCATAATCCAAACACATCTTGCAGTTTTAGCAATTAAAACTGCACCACAAGGTTTCACTTAAGACAGAGGCAACTTACTTTTCCCATCTATATGAAGTGCTCTCATTCATCCCTCATTCTCCTGCAAGCAACAGACCACACCCAGACAAGGATACTCATGACAGGTAGGATAAAAAATGGAAGAATTCATAGTCTTAGTTCTTTTAGTAACTTTAAACCAGACCCTGTCAGATTATAGCTCCTATTAGTCACCCGAAAAACAAGGGAGACCATCCTGAAATGGACCTATTGAGACAAAGGTTGCCAGTTTCATGCACAAGTGATGCAGTCTCAATAGTCTGGTACTCAGCCATCCTTCAACAAAGTCAAAACTAACTTTACATCCCAAAGTGAATCATACCCAGCCTGTGGATGTCGCCTCAACCTTAATACTTACATCACCCTGTAAACCAAGATATCTTTACCAATGGAATTGCCCTCAACCAAACTGTTTCCCTCAGCATTGTAGATTTATAGAAATTGAGAGGTATATAATTTAACCCCTCAAATACAAATGTGATACAAAATTTGATTGCTCTACAGCAGATGTTGCACAGGGATCTAAACCCATTTTCACACACCAACAAACCCAGACTTGCTATGCTCCTAAATACTTTTTTCTCGTCTCAGGTGCTGAAGACTCATTGCGAAACTCCCTAGATGCTTGTGAAAGGCTATCAAACTATCTTGCTTCCCTGATATCCTACATGCAAGAAGGTTCAGGATACTTAACTCTATCAGAGGATGCCCTTTCACATCTGGATCTACCAACAAACTCTGCTTGGCAGGAGTCAAAAAGGGTTCTTTCACCACCAGCTCCAACACTCCCGGAAACCACAGCTGTCCTGCCCAAAATAGAGAGTTATCAGAAGTACATGTATCTGCTGTCTCCTGACCTTCACCAGAACTTTCTGAATCACAACAACTGGGAGGAGGTGGCGGGGGGGCTATGAAGTAAATCTTTCAGATCTATCCAACCTTATAGAATAGCATGCACCTCTATGGTCCCAGGATCTGATCTCCACCTGACATAACTCTGAAGTTGAGCTTTGAACCGGATGTCAAGAAATTCACCTTCAAAGGAGCTCAAGCTTCATGAACACCACATGAATAAATCTCCAATTGCTATAATCCCTCAAGCTTCTCGAATTCCAGTTGACTACCTTACTCTCCTGACTGTGAAAATACTGTGTCCTAAGAGAGATCTTGTGTTCCAGGAAAAAGAGCTACAGCTCCTCCACCAGCTCTGGCAATTTCCTCAACCTGCTTCCTCCAAAATGGTCTACATAATGGATTAAGGATATTTTGTCCATTTTCAAAAGAGCTGAACACCTGTCTATCTAACTTACAAAACTACGAATACAAAAAACCTAATTTCATTTCTAAACATTTTATTTCTCATCAAAAGACCATGTGCCTCCAGTCTCATGTCTATCCTTACACCACAACCATATAGGTTTGCATCTGATTCCACTAGAAATTCTGGACTATCACCAAAAATAGCCCACTCATTCCAAGCTCCTAAGCTTTCCAACCACCACATCAGCTCCTAATTGGTATCCTCCATCAGTGACAGGAAACCTCTGAATCAAGCTCCTTTCCCATGTGCTCTGCCTTCAGTTACTATGACACCTATAATGAGGCAGTCCTGGAATAACCACCTGTATTGAAGACGACAAAAGACCTAACACCCCTACTAACATTCTCAGTGTAAAACAAGCACTGAATCTCTGACTTGATCAACTTTATTTTCCTGCTTGGAAGTAACAACAACATGACCTCATGGCATCAACCTGAAAACCTAGAAATTCCAACAGCTTGCTTGGCTCCAATAATATTGACTTCTTGTAATTTACTGTGAAACCTAGACTCTCCAACAAATCTATAGTCATCTTCATAGGACTTTTCTGATCTACACAATCCAAATACATAATCAGAAAGTTGCGGAGCACAGTAACTCAATAACTCTCCATGGGCCCTGTTGTATAGTAATTCACCTTCATGGGTCATTGGTCACCAATCGGCACTTCTCGGGTGACGAACATCAACCAGGTTAAACATCAACTTACCCAAAGGGTCTTTAGTAGGACCTTTAGCCATCGTATCCCAAGGCATATATTATTCAGTGATATCCCAACCATCATCATCCGTAAAGTACAAAACATATTCATTCAAATCAGACAAAATCATATTTTCCTCTGTAACATGAGGTTCATTATCCATATCATCAGGTAAAATGTGACTCTCATTTGTGCTGCAATAGAAGCCCAATCTCGTCCCACAAGGGACACTACTTCAAACAATGGTGCAAAGACTAACCTTGCCTTCAGTGAGTTCCACAGCAAACTCTCTCGTAGAAACACAGATCACTGCAGCTGACTGGAGGAAAAAAATTGTTAAACTGTCAAAATGCATCATTATATGCTTAGGCGTATTCACAATACTGTGTTCACAATAAAAACAAATGGAATTCTCCTGAATAAAATTGTCACCCAAATTTCATGGTGGATCAAAAGACTTATTGTTCCGTAATTCTGCCCTTGCTATTGAAGGCACTGCATGATTCACACGTAAGGCAGGTACCCCTGACAGTGTTATCAGTGGCGTAACAAAGCTTGAGGGGGCCACCTTGCAAAGTACATGGAGGGGCCCCCGGCCCACCACCTCCCACTTTGCCACACTGCCAAAAAATCTAGCATATCACATTCACACTAACTGGTCCCAGACCCAGTCATTGTACTGTGATGAGGGGACCTCATGGAGCTTGGGGATCCCCCCACACCGTGGGGACTAATGTTACGGAACTGATTTTATACAAACTGACAGCAAGTCTAAATGGGTTAATGTGGTTCCATTAAAAATTGACCCTTTTTTAGAAAACGCTGTCTTGCTCAAACTCGGTAATCTCAGCGGTGCTCAAATAGTGAAAAAGATTACACTAACAGCAAATAGTAAACATAAACCCCTAAAAAACCCAAAACTACCATTTATTGAGTTCATAAATTGTAGGCAATCTACATACTAAATTACGGATATAAACACCAAAACAGTCTTTTAAACTAATTTATATCCCTAAAACAGATGGGCATATGTACAAGGGGAGTTGTGGAGAAAGGGGGTGTGGCCTCTGACCACATCTAATGAAACCCACTGTGTGGGACTTACTGGAGGTAACAGGAGGTCTTGTTGGCCCCTAAGGACCCTCAGCAGCCAAGGGGACTTCATCCCCCAACCAGGAGTGCGCCAGGAGGCGCGTTTGCAGAGTAGTGAAGAAAGGGGGCGGGCCTCCAGCAATTTGCCAGCTTTTTAAATAATTTTTAATTTTTTTATTTTTTCCCCCGTTTGCTGGACCATTTTGAGCCCCAGGGACCCCATCCTCCGGGGCCTGACCCATTTTTTTAATACATTAAAATGGGAGGGGGGCGCAAGGCCCCCCTTCCAGGCCGATTTCAGCCCCGGGGACCTCACCCCCTGGAGCCCTGCCTTATTAATTATTTTTAATATTCAAAGTCAGGGGGGGCAAGAGGGCCCCCTCCCAGGTTATTTTTGGGCCTAGGGACCCCATGCCCGGGGCCTGCCCCCTTTTTTTTCCTCCTGAGGCCGATTTTGCCCCGGGGACTTCATTACCCAGGGCCAGGCCTTTATACTTTTTTTTTTTAAACAGGAGGGGGGCCTGTGCAGCACCCCTTTCTGGGCCAACTTCGGCCCCGGGGACCCCTTCCCCTGGGGATTGGCCACATTGTTGGGGACCACTGGGGGAGCCTGAAGGCCCCCCACGGTCCGGGCCGGCTCTCCACCTCCTGCGGGAGATGGCATTGCTTTTTACATACAGGGAACTGCTTACATGCAGCTCCCTGTTTTTAAAAAGCAAAGCGTGCTCCGCTTTGAGCAAGTGAGAGCAAAATGCTCTTGCTTGCTCAAAGCAGAGCACACTGTTTGCTATGGCATGGCGGGAGCACTGCCAAAGCAAACTGCAATGTCCCAGAGGTGGGCACCCTGGGACATTACTGGAGCCGGCCCTTGGTGGTGTCGGTCCCCATGGACATCTAGGGCTCCAGGGGGTGCCATGTAGCCCCCTCCCATATTCAAATTTGCCCTGGGGAGGTGGTGGTCCACAACAGACCCCCTTCATTAATGAAATTGTGCCCCAGAGAGGTGGTGGTCCCCAGGGCAGCGGGGGAGGCCAAACAGCCTCCCCAGCATTACTCAATAAAATAGTGTGCCCTGAGGAGGTGACGTTCCCTGGGGCAGGGTGGTCCGCGAGGCCCCCCCCTTACTATTGAAATTAGCCCCGGAGAGGTGGTGGTCCTCAGGGCAGGGGGGGTCCACGAGGCCCCCATTAAATACTGAGATTAGCCCCAGGGAGGTGGCAGTTCCCGGGCAGGGGGGTCCTCCCCACATAATAGGAAATAGCCCCAGGGAGGTGGCGGACCCCGGGGCTACGGGCGGGTCCAGTGTGCCCGCCCACATTCATAATGAAAATAGCCCCGGGGAGGAGGCGGTCCCCAGGGCTTTGATAACCCTAGGAGTGAGGCCCCATGTGCCCCCTCTTATAATTAGCATATGCCCCCAGGACCTAGCGCATCCAGGGGTTATTTTAAAGCAAGTGTGGGAGCCCACACTTGTTTTTCTTTTATTTTGCAGCAGATTCACGGGTCCACAGCAAAATAAAAAAAGTATGCTTTTTACCCCGGCGGGGTCGCTCAGGGACTCCCCGAACATGTCTGGGGGTCAGGGTATTGCTACCCAGCCCCCTTTTCTTGTTTTAATACTTTTTTTCTGGGACTCAGCTTCAAGCCGAGTCCCAAGATAGCTGCCAACACTTCCTGGTTGAAGTGTTGACAGCCAAACAAATTTTAGTAGGAATTGCGAGTCCACGGCAAGGACTCGCGTCCCTAGACATCTATATTTTTTTAAATATAAATATCTCAAAAACTACTAAACAGATTTGCACCAAATCACAAAAAGCATGCTTTCTTGACCAACATATAGCTTTCTGCCAAATTTAGTATCATTCCGTTCAGCAGTTCGGGCTATAGGCTGTAGTAACATGGGGAAAACGTGTTTTGGGACCCTCCTTTTTTCTCAGACCCCGCTTGACGGATCACCCCAAAACTTTCAACACAGCAGCTGAATGCAAAAGGGGAAGTTTTGTGAAGAATTTGTGGAGATTCATCAAGCGGCGCCAACGTTATTGGCAAAACAAAAAATGCTTTTCCGGTGGAAACCTTGGTCCTAACTATATATATATATTCACAGAAAAAAACAAAGGTTACAGAGACGTTATAGTTTGGCTGACATTTCACTCATACAAAACCAGAGAAATTCAGACATTATAATTAGCTGAGTTAACTATAATTCGCGCCCCCGCAATGCACTGCTTATGACCTCACATAAGAGGGTATATAAATGGCTATCTAGAACTGCCACACATCCACCACTTAAAAGATCTGTTTCTCATTGAATCCTTTAACATAGATTATAATTTGAGAGTAAGTTTCACATCTTTTCTTGTGCACGGGTGATCAATTTCGTAATCTCTATCTTTCTTCTTAAGGAGCTATAAAGGTACATTTACTTTAGTGCTCCCTATATCTTTATATACATATGTTTCCTCTTTTCTCTTTATAAGTAAGTTTAGGGTGCTAGCTTCACTATATAAATAATGTGTGCGCTATATGCAATTGTTATAAGAACCAATCAATAGGTATACATGGTCTTTGGTAATATGGGCATAGAGATTAAAGGAATAGAAGCTTTGAATGCTCAATTGTATATCAGTATTAAATGATCAGGCCTTAAGTGCTTTTTAGCTTCTTACTGTGTTTATTCTGCACTTTATTATAGAGAAAGTTGAGACGGTTCTACCTGACGAAGGCTTAAACGCCGAAACGCGCGTCGTGTTTTTTCATCGACCGCCAGCCTTTGAATTGTTAGACATTTTTTTTTATGTATAGCACTGTTATGTTGTGTTTGTGAAAAACGATTTGTGTCACTTTACTATTTATGTCATCAAAAGATTTAAAAAGAAGCATATATCTAATAAATGTAAAGAAAATATAAAAAGAATATGAACAGAAAAAATCCATTTATTAAAATAAAGAAACACAATATTGTATCAAAAAGGATTTGTTTGTAGTTTCATATACATGATTAATTAATGTGTACTGTTTTCACACAGATCCAGGCCTGATGTTTTACATTAACTAATTATTATATATCTTGTGGATAGCTTTTTGTTTGACCCCTAATGATATTGTTCCCTACAGCTAGCAAGATTCATTGTTTACAGTAGGGGTCCCCTTTTTCAAAATTGTATGACCTCACATATTACATCACTCATGACATGGCCAGTGACATCAATGATGACATCACAAATGGCATCACAGATGACATCAGTGATGACGTCATCCAGTGACTGTGAGTGTTTTTTAAAAGTTTAAGAGTGTTAAATATATATACCAAGGTGTATTGGTGAATCTGTGGGTGTGTGAGTGACTGTATGAATGGCTCAGTGGGTGCGTGATTGACTGTATAAGTGATTGATTAGGAGTTTCAGTGAATGTATGGGTGAGTGACTGGTTGTGTGAATGTGTGTATCTGTCTGTCAGTTTATGTTTAAGGGGATGTATGAGTGTGTTAGTGGGAACGTGAATGGCTATATGGGTGATTGGTTGTCTGACTACGTCCATGGTTGTCTGGGTGTCTGTGTTTGTAGGTGAGGAGGTGTGTGACTGCCTGTATGGATCAGTGAGTGGGTGAGTCAGTGGATGTATGGGGTACAGTTGCATGTGTGAGAAGTTGTATGGGTGAGTGAGTGTCTATATGACTGTGTCAGTGATTGAGTGCATGTGTCAGTATGGGTGGGTAACTGAGTATGTGAAAGGCAGTATACGTGAGTGATGGGGTATATGAGTGACTGTTTGCATGAGTGAGTGAATGTGAGTGCATGCTTCTGTGAGTGACTGTATAGCTGAGTGAGTATGGTACTATTTGTATGTGTAAGTAAGTGGGTGGGTGTGTAACTGTTTGGGTGAGTAAGTGGCTGTATGATTGACTGTATGGGTGAGTGTCTAGGTGTGTGAGTAGTTCAATGGGTGACTCACTCAGTATGTGAGCACCTGTATTGCTGTATCAGTGGATATGTCAATGGCTGTATTAGTGAGTGAGCAGGTCTATGAGTTGCAGTATGGGTGAGCGAGTGGATGTGTGTATAGATCAATGAATCAGTGAGTTGGTGTGTAAGTACTGGTGTGGCTCTGTGAATGGGTTTGTGAATGGTTGTGTGGAAGTGGCAGTGGGTGTATAAAAGATGATATAAGGGTCTGAGTGGGTGTGTCAGAGAAGGTGTGCATGATGTCATCACTGATGTCATCATTATTTTTTTTTGGGAGGGGGTAGCACGGCCCCCCTCCTGAGGCCAATTTCGGCCCTGGGGACTCCATCCCCTGGGGCCAGGTCTTTTGCTTAAAAAAGAAATGGGTAGAGGCCTGCGCGGTCCCTCTACCAGGGCCGATATTGCCCCGGGGACCCCATCCCCCAGGGCTTGGCCCCCGCGGTCCCTGACGGCTTCTCGCCTCCTGTGGGAGCCGGCATTGCTTTTGGGCAGAGGGAGATGCAAACATGCAGCTCCCTCTGCCCAAAAGCAATTCTGCTTCGCTTCATGGAAGCAAGAGCATCTTTTCTGCTCTCTCTTCCATGAAGCGAAGCAGAGTTTGCTATGGCTTGGTGGGAGCAGTGCTCTTGCCAAGCCATAGCAAACTGCAATGCCCCAGGGGTGGGCACCCCGGGACATTACTGGAACTGGACCTGGGGGGTAGTGGTCACCAGTGCACTTACGGCTCCACAAGGGGGGCCACCTTCCAACATGATTAAAGCCCCAGGGAGGTGGTGGTTCCCGGGGCTGTGTGGGGGGTTTACATAACATAATTTTATGAGTGAGTAGCTGTATGGGTGAGTGTATGGCCGTGTGAGTGGCTGTGTGGGTGAGTGACTGGCTCTATGAGTGGCTGTATGGGTGAGTGAATGGTTGTGTGAGTGACTGTATGAGTGAGTGGGTATGTGAGTGGCTCTAAGGAGGAGTGAGTGAGTGTTTGAATACTGGTATGGGTCTGGGAATGGGTATGTGAGTGGTTGTGCGGCTTTATGAGTAGGCATACAGGAGTTTGTATGGGGGTATGAGTGGGGGTGTGAGTGGTTCTATGGATGATGTCATCAGTGATGTCATTTGAGATGTCATTAGTGATCTCATCAGTGATATCACTGACCATGTCATGAGTGATGTAATATGTGAGGTCATAAGAAGTGCATTGTGGGGGCGCGAGTTATAGTTAGCTCAACTAACTATAACGGCCAAATTTCTCTGGTTTTGTACGAGTGAAATGTCCAACTAACTATAACGTCCCTGAAACCAGTGGTTTTTTCAGTGAATATCTATGGTTTTTTAAATGCTAATTTCTAATTATAACGTCCCTGAAACCTATGGTTTTTTCAGTGAACTTAAAAGGTTTTTTAAATGATAATTTCTAACTATAACGTCCCTGAAACCTATGGTTTTTTCAGTGAATTTCAAAGGATTTTTAAATGATAATTTCTAACTATAACGTCCCTGAAAGCTATAGTTTTTTCAGTGAATTCCAAAGATTTTTTAAATGTTAATTTCTAACTATATGTCCCTGAAACCTATGGTTTTTTCAGTGAATTGCAAAGGTTTTTTAAATGATAATTTCTAACTATAACATCGCTGAAAACCTTTGGTTTTTTCAGTGAATTTCAAAGGTTTTTTAAATGCTATAATGTCCAAAAAGTACTTTTTCTTAATTTTTTAATTTTTATAAAAATAATGTGATGTTTTCTCTTTTCTAAAATATGCATTTACATTTTTATTTATTTATTATTATGAGTTTTTTTTAAAGTGGATTCGCGTACCGATCGTGTACCAGTCACGGTGGGTGCGCGAATCCAAGAATTTTGCCGCCATATTGGTTAAGTCGTGTACGATGCGCGTTCGGTATGCGAAGGGTGCGCGGTTCTCTGCCCCACGTAACGTCACGTATGTATTTCCGGGGGTTGCGCCAGGTTCGCGAATCCACCACAAATGTTTACGTTTTAAAAGTATATGTATATAACTTTAATATGTATATTAGTCCAATAGACTATTTAACATAATTGTAAAAATCATATATTTGTAATTGTAATAAAGATATATTATTGTTAAATATAGTTTTTGAAAATCACGTCTGGTGCTCGTCGGGTGCCCGCTGTTTGCGCGCCCGGTGCGCGAATCCCATGTGACTTCAAAAGACACAATTTCATTGGTTAAGAAGCTTTTGATTCTATAACTTGAAGGACCCCACCCATTTTTTTCATTCTTTCAAGTGCATCTCAGCAGACACACCTGTTGTCTTTTGCTCTTCTTCTTTGGCTTTTTTTGGTGATTTTTTTCCATCTGAAAATGGCAGCTTGCAATCCATCGCAGCAGCTTGCACCTGAAGAGGAAGAAGACTTGGAAGAACCAGTGAAGACCAGACACAAGAGTATCGTTTGGGCATCTTTCTCCATACCACCTGGGGAGAAAAAGTTAAATGCACATAAAGTTACATGCACCATTTGTGACAAGGTCCTCTCACGAGGATCAGAGAAAAAGTATTCCTGCGGCACGTCATCATGCTAAAGCATTTACAAACAATGCACCCATGACGTCTCGTGAGGGAACAGCTGCGACGAGACCAACAGAAGCAGGCAACTCAGGACAACGCTGCTGGACCTAGCACTTCATCTGGTACCACAGCAACTGCAACACCAAATATCATCCCTGAATTTGCCAGAGTGGAGCAGCATTGTGTTAAATGCAAGAAAATGTTATGTTTTGGCGAGCAATCAGTGGATGCCATCGTGGTTGCCATTAAGAGCCACCACTGTTAATTTTTTTTAATTTTTTTTAGGCAATGACTTTCTAATTGCATAATATTTTGAACGTTTTCACAGTTGGTTCTGTTTATTTTTTCTTTTTTTTTTAAAACAACACCCAAAAAATTCAAAAAAGAGTTCAAAAAACAAAAAAAAATATAAAACAAAAAAGAAGAAAAAAAATGGTTCTTTTCAGAACCACCTATTTGGTTTAAAAATAGACAAATTTTTAAGTGTTGTATGAATTGTGGCAAGTGGAATATATAGAGAAGTTTATGGGTAGTGCATGTGTGATTGCATGAGTGCATGTGCACTACCTGAGTGATTGCATGAGTACATGGATAATGCCTAGGTGATTGTAAGAGTGCATGCGTAATGCCTAGATGCATCGAGGAGTACATCAGTAGTGTCTGTGTGATTGAATGAGAGCATAGGTAGTTCCTGGATGATTTTATAAGTGTATGTGTACTGCCTGAGTGATTGAAGGACTGCATGGGTAATAGCTAGGTGATTGCATGAGTGCAGGGGTAATGTCTGGGTCATTGGAGAATGCATAGGTAATGCGTAAGTGATTGCATGAGTGCAGGGGTAATGTGTACGTAATTGGAGAAGTGCATGAGTAATTTTTGGTGGATTGCATGAGTGCAGGAGTAATGTCTGGGTGGTTGCATGTCTGTAGTGGTAGTGCCTGGGTGATTGGAAGAATGCATAAGTAGTGCCTGGGTGATTTTATAAGTGCATGGGTACTGGCTAGATGATTGGATGAGTGCATGGATTGTGCCAGGATGATTGCAGCAGTGCAAGAGTAGTGCCTGGGTTATTCTATGAGTGCATATCTAGTGCCTGGGTGATTGCATGAGTGCAACAGTAATGTCTGGGTAGTTGCATAAGTGTAGTGGTAGTTCCTGGGTGATTTCACAATTGCATAAGTAGTGTCTGGGTGATTGGAGGAGTGCAAGGGTAATGCCTGGGTGATTGGAGCAGTGGATAGCGAATGCATTGGTGATTCCATGAGTGCAGTGGTAATGTCTAGGGAATTAGAGGAGTCCATAGGTAATGCCTGGGTAATTGCATGAGTGTAGGGGTAATGTCTAGCTAATTGCATGAGTGTAGAGGTACTGCCTGGGTGATTTTATAAGTGCATGGGTATTGCCTGGGTAATTATATGAGTACAGGGGTAGTGCCTGAGTTATTGGAGGAGTACATGGATAGTGCATGGCTGATTAGAGGAGTGCATGGTAATGCCTAGGAGCATTGAGGAGTGCATCAGTAGTGCCTGTGTGATTGCATGGGTGCAAGAGTAATGTCTGGGTGGTTGCATGAGTGTACTGGTAGTTCCTGGGTGATTGCAGAATTGCATAAGTAGTGCCTGGGTTAATGCATGAGTGCATTGGTAGTGTCTGTATGATTTTATAAGTGCATGGGTACTGCCTGAGTGATTGAAGGACTGCAAGGGTAATAGCTAGGCGATTGCATGAGTGCAGGGGTAATGTCAGGGTCATTGGAGGAGTGCATGTGTAATGCCTAAGTGATTGCATGAGTGCAGGGGTAATGTGTAGGTAATTGGAGGAGTGCATGAGTTATGTCTGGCTGATTGCATCAGTGCAAGATTAATGTCTGGGTGGTTGCATGAGTGTAGTGGTAGTTCCTGGGTGATTGCAGGAGTGCATAAGTAGTGCCTGGGTTAATGCATGAGTGCATAGGTAGTGCCTGGATGATTTTATAAGTGCATGGGTACTGCCTGAGTGATTGAAGGACTGCATGGGTAATACCTAGGCGATTGCATGAGTGCAGGGGTAATGTCTGGGTCATTGGAGGAATGCATAGGTAATGCCTAAGTGATTGCATGAGTGCAGGGGTAATGTCTGGGGGATTAGAGGAGTGCATAGGTAATGCCTTGGTAATTGCTTGAGTGTAGGGGTAATGTCTAGCTAATTGCATGAGTGTAGAGGTAGTGCCTGGGTGATTTTATAAGTACATGGGTATTGCCTGGGTAATTATATGAGTACAGCAATAGTGCCTGAGTTATTGGAGGAGTGCAAGAGTAGTGCCTGGGTGATTGAAGGAGTACATGGATAGTGCATGGCTGATTGGAGGAGTGCATGGCTAATGCCTAGGTGCATTGATGAGTGCATCAGTAGTGCATGTGTGATTGCATGAGTACATAGGTAGTGTCTGGATGATTTTATAAGTGCATGGGTACTGACTGAGTGATTGAAGGACTGCATGGATAATAGCTAGGTGATTGCATGAGTGCAGGGGTAATGTCTGGGTCATTGGAGGAGTGCATGGCTAATGCCTAAGTGATTGCATGAGTGCAGGGGTAATGTCTGGGGGATTAGAGGAGTGCATAGGTAATGCCTGGGTAATTGCATAAGTGTAGGGGTAATGTCTAGCTGATTGCATGAGTGTAGGGGTAGTGCCTGGGTGATTGGAACAGTGCAAGGGTAGTGCCTGGGTGATTGAAGGAGTGATTGGATAATGCCTGGGTGATTGTATGAGTGCAGGGATAATGTGTAAGTGTTTGGAGGAGTGCATGAGTAATGTCTGGGTGATTGCATGACTGCAGGGGTAATGTCTGAGTGATTGCATGAGTGCAAGCGTAATGTCTGGGGATTAGAGGAATGCATAGGTAATGCCTGGGTAATTGCATGAGTGTGGCGGTAATGTCTTGCTGATTGTATGAGTGTAGGGGTAGTGCCTGGGTGATTGGAGGGTGGTAAACAGTCTAATTATCGAGTTTTTTGTGTCGACTTGCAGTAATATCGAGTGCAAAATATCGTGATACAAAAATATCGACTGTCACAATATCGTGGTCAAGAATATCGAGTCTAAGATAAGTAATATCGTTTTTAACAATATCGAAGTAATTATTATCGTTTTAAAAAATATCGAAGTAACTAATATCGTTTGCAAAAATATAGTTGTTAAAAATATCTTTTTTTTAGCTAGTGTTATGTATTTTAGTATGTATTTTAAATGTATGTGTTCTATTTTTTTGTCTAAGTATTGCATTTGTTTTTTAATATATGTGTTAAATTTTTAGAAGTAATTATTATTTTTTTTTATTAAGTGTTGCGTTTTAGTTCCGTAGTGCGTTGTGGGTTTATAGGGGAATAGGGTGGGAAGTAATTTAATTATATTTAATTTATTAATATGTTTTATTAATTAATGTTTATGTATTTAATATTTTATATTGTTAATTGTGGAAATTAATTTATTATCAATTATTTATTAATTGGTTAAATATTAATAATTAATTGGTAATTATGTTAATTGTGTCATTGTTTTAGGAGCGGGTTGTGGGTTGATAGGGGAGTAGGGTGGGAATTAATTTAATTATAATTAATTAATAATTGTTTTTAAATTAATTTATATTTATGTATTTAATATTTAATATTGTTAATTATTTTATTATTCATTATTTATTAATTTGTTATTAATTGTTATCAATTAATTGGTAATTATGTTAATTGTGTCATTTGTTTAGGAGTGCGTTGTTGGTTGATAGGGGAGTAGGGTGGGAAGTAATTTAATTTTAATACATTTTTTAATATTTATATTATAATATTTATTTAATGTTATTTTATAGTATTAATTGTGTGAATTAATTTATTAATTGTTTTTATTTTGCTTGTTAGTTGTTATTAAATAATTAATTAATTATTAATAAATTATGCTAATTGTGTCATGTTTTACGACATTGGTGGTGTCATTTATAGGGGAATATGGTGGGAGGTAAAACATGTATAATTAATTATTTGTTAATTAATACTAATTAATTAATTAAATATTAAATATGCTAATTGTGGAATCATTTTGATTTGTGAGCTGTGGCGTTTATAGTTGTAAATGTTGGGAAGAAAATGTATTAAAATTAATTAATGATTTGTTAATTGTTATTAATTTATTAATGTAAAATTAATTATGGAAATTGTGTAAATATTTTTAGGTGTGTGTTTTTGTGTTTATTGGGGTAGAGGGTTGAAAGTAATATACTTTAAATAAATTAATCATTAGTTGATCATTAATATTCGTTTATTAATTGATAAATATTGTTAGTAAGGGGCACATTACGATGGCGGGCGGAAGCACAACCGCCGTGCTGGCGGATGCAGAAACCACCAGTTACCGCCGGCACGCAGCAGTCCACACGCCCGCCCAATTACGATGCGAAAAGCAGGCCAAACACCGCCGGCAAGCCAGCAACACCGTCCGCCATCAAAGTGCGCCCGCACACGTAGCGGCGCAGCACAACTGACACACACCGTCCGACGAAACACGTCCCGCCCGGCGCATAAATTACGATGCCGCAAACAAACGGCTCCCACGGCAAAGAGACACCGCACGTGAAAGAGAGGCGGAAACACGGACGCAGAGCACGGACAACGAAGAAGCGGCACCCCGGGCATGAATCCAGCACTGCAGGCCCTACCCATGCTTCTGCTGATGCACCACCAAGGACGCAACGTACCGCGGAGACGCAGGTAGGCACACACACAACAAGTGCACGCAAACAGCGCACACAGTGCAAGGGCGGAAAAAGCGGACAACCCCCACCAGCGCGTGCACACTACACATCCACCATTGCATCCACATATGACACACAGGCCAAATCCTAACATCGCGGAACACATGTGTACACACCACCTGGGACTAGGAACCAACCACCCCGTCACGGCCCCAAAGCGCCGATGACGCCGCCACACATGCGCACAACGCAGAGGCCAACCGCAGCGCCATGCATGCGTCGCACACAGACACAGGGACACAACCAAGCAGCACACACATCAGCCCCACCCCGAACGCACATGACACGTGACAGGCCGGCCACAGACATGTCCCCAACGCCCAATTCACGGACAACACCCAACGCCACACAAACGACGCACACATGTCAGTGAAGACACGCAACTGCAGGACACACCCCAGTGTAACAAACATGGCGTAGCACACAGCGGCGGCAACACCAACTAGGAGAAGCAGGGCCCCTTCGGGAAGAGGAACGCCAGTACCACACTGAAAAACCCATACCACCCTGCACATATGAACAAGACACATGAAACGGAACACCAAAGAGCCCGGGGACCGACAACAGGTGGCCCAAGAATAACATCCACACACAAGGCCCAACGCAGAGCGGAAAGGCAGCCTGCCGCCCACACAAGGGAGAGCAGACAGCACTGAATGACCTTCCATTCCAACACCGAAACCACAGCCCTACGACAGAAGCCGGTGAATACAGCCATTGTCCAAGAATAGACCAACACAGGCATGCCGAGGAGACCGACCACAGGGCAGATAGCGCATATCACAGAAGCACACAACGGACGGGGAAGAAAGAAGAAAACACTCCCCCATGTCGGCCACATGCAAGTTAATTGGAAGGAGTCACACAGCACTGACCTTGAACTGTCTGAGAAGCATGTGGGAAGAGGGCCCGTGTCCTCCAAACAAGCCAACAGAACACAAGTCCTGTCTCCCCACGACTACACAGAGCTCACAGCAACCCCGGAGCGTGCACATTGCAGACTGCACACACAGCCGGAGCACGCCACCTCTACGAACCGCTGCGAAATGGCAACCGCAACACACCTACCCAACTACGCCGAACAGCTCAAGCTGTACCAAACCAACACGATACATACATTGGGATGCGATCTCCTGTCCCTGCTGAACGTAAGTTACCGACTGACTTACCGCATCACATTGTTCAGCTGCGTCATGCCCGTCTTCTACTGTCGGAGGTGTCCCTACCAGCATCCCGTCGAGATATGCCTCTCCAACCCGGCATGTCTGAAGGCGGACCTGCTACCACTACTCCTCCCTCTGGACGCACATGACAGGGCCTGCTCTGCCTATGGGGGCATGGCGTATGTGGCCAACATCGCACGCGCACTGAAATGGAACCACTGTGCCTCCACACGACGGATCATCGAGAACAGCTACATCGAATGTCACCCAGCATGCCCCATCATGGTCCTCCAAGGGACAACCTACGAACAACACCTTGGCAGCCACCATCCGCTTCATTGGCTGGCAAACATGTACACCACCAATGACATGGAAGCCCTGCTGGGCGGCATCGCATACCTGACAACCTGTAAATACGTCGGACCACAACGCAGGTTCCCCGAGTGACCTATGAAGTCCAACCCCGCACCCATGCTCAGCTTCCGCACGGACTGGCCAGTCACCACCACAACAGCCATACCAAACGACCGGCAACTGTAACCACACCATCAACGACATCGCCATGACATCGGATATGACCGGGACATGCACACTGTTCCCCATCACATCCAGGAACACCGCATGCATCGTGGGAGGCAGTGGCATGGGCTCTGTGCATCGCACCCACATGGATGGAACTGCACGAACAACCAGGACACGACATGGATCCAGCGCACATGGACACACACACCGCTCAGTGGACATGAATAGGTCGCCTGGAGTCTGTGGGTGCTGCACCCCTCCCACCCCCGCCCCGGGAATCCCATACCAGGACCTTTGCATGGACGACAAGTGCATACAACAACAACACGACCCCAGTGACTGTGACATGTCCAGTAACCACCACAGTGCAACAACAAGTGGCACGCCGCTGCATGCACGCAAGCACATGCCCTGATGTCATCTCACATGCACGCGTGCATGAGGAACAACCGCAGCAAACCTGTCACATGGAACTGAGATGGACTGTGCCCATGATGCCGAGCGGTCTGGTAGGCTACATGTATACCGTCTGTGTCAAAGTCCGCAGCTCCGCAGCTATACGTAAATGTACATTAGCACAGCCTTGGCCAAGCAGATGTAACCCCACACCCTATCCCATTTGTAATCATGCTCAGTATATCCTCAACATGTATTCCGCTGCCAGTAGTGTCCACTATACTGCATCACAGAGGACAGAAGACTCAATATAATGTTTGAAACCAAAACTGTCTCCGCTGACTCATTTCACAGAGTACGAATGAGAGAGGATGAGAGTATGTGAAGTACACGGCAGTCGTGACATGACCATGTAGTCCACTGGTATTGGATGTCAACGCAAATGAGTAGCACTACTGTGGAAGACACACATGTGTCGTGTGAAGTCGTATGGACGCAGTGCTCAGGTGGGTGGGTGCGACGGGTAGATGCGCACATGCCAAGTTGGAGCACGCCGTGTTGGGAGGGGTCATGAACAGTACACCACCGCTTCCCTGGGCATTGTGAGAGGACACCTGTCAGGGGGAGTGAACACGTGTGTGCACAGCAGCCGGGCACACGTACAAAGCGGTACCAGGCGCACCTCAGCCCACCCTCTGTGGACAAGCTGGATCCTGTTGTGCGCCCGCCATGCCCCTTGACAAGGCACACACAGCCCCAGTCGACCAGGTGTAACCCCAACATAGTCAATCCGCACAGGCGATACAGGGCACGGGATGGCAGTGGAGCATGGTGTGTGAGAGGTCTCCTCGCGCTCCTCCTGGTCATATCACGCAGGCAATAGAACCTCAACGTCTAGCATGGCACAAGTCAAATGGAAGTGTAGGGGGACGCACCACAGCACGAGCAGCACTGACGTCACGGGAGGTGGCTCGCACCATCCCATCCATTGCCCATCATACCAACCACGACACATGCCATTGCGACTAAGTGCAAGCGCGTGCGCCACCACCCCCGAGCCCTCCCCAGAGAGGCCAAAGAGTGAATGTGTGGGCCAACAGCCACAGACGGACGCGGCCTGGCCGCAAGGGCAGCCACAGCCACTGGGTGTCGCAGGTGGCGGATCCGGAAGGCGAAGACTGTGATGCATAGTCCATGCAGGCCGGGTCTCCATTTGGGGCACCACGCAGGTGGACGGCGTCCCGCCACACATCATACCCTGAGACAGCCCACTCGTGCAACTGGACCCACACATACACTCCTTGCCCTCTCTGGTGCGAGCTTGGGGCTGCCTGTGCAAGCGCTAGCCTCGCAGGTGAGCATGCATATTGGGGGGCGAGGGGAGGACATGAGGGCTGGGGCGAAGATGACTGTATCACTGTCAGTTAGTACAAGGGATGACCCAGATGTGGAAAGGAAGAGACGTGTCCCGTGTGTACTGCAACTAGTCGCCAATCCAACTACCCCCCATGTCCGGAATGTAAGCCCGCACCTAGGCCTGCCCATCCGCCACATCGAACATACCACCAGCACGACAACCTTCCCATTCGAAACACTGACTGGGGGTGGCGACCAGTGAACAATCATGTGTAGCCTACCCACGCGTACATGTGGGCCCTCCATGATCCATGTCACCTGCGGCAAAGACATGACATGCGCAATGAGGGAAGTGAGGAGAGCTGCCCGCCCCACGCGCAGAAGGTGCATCAGCTCCACAGACCCAGCAGCGAGTCCAGCAGGGGTCACATGTGCAGGGGCAGCTGTGCCTGGTGTGCAGGCACATGCATATAGACAGCACATCGACCAATGTGTAGTCTGCCCACATCCACAGTCCATCATCATGCGGACATAGGAATTGAACACAGGGCAACACATCTTAGTTGGTGCACCCACCGTGTCCAACAATGCGCAATCATCGACGTACCCACCCTGTGCATGGCCCCCCACCCAACGGAGGCACATCCAGTGCCACCATCCCACACACACAAGCCTTCCACGGAACATGCTGTGTCCAATGGTCAGTACAGAGTCAGCGCCCATCTGGTGGATCCTGAACAGGAGACACATGCACACACATGCCAGCTCCCACTATGTACGTCTGCCACCTGGCACGTGCAATGTAACCTCTCACCTGTGACGTGTGACTGCAAGCACACAGCCGTCTTGGCATGGGGCTGTCAATGTGGACACCAGTCAATGTTTCGGGAGCTGTGATCCGTACAGTGCTGTACATAGGGTGCAGTGCTGACACCTACTACTGTCTCATATCCCCTCGTGCCACAGGTCCCACTTGTATTGGCCGCTCAGCCCGTGCCCACATCGTCGTCGTCGTGTGCCATACTCATCCAGCCTCGGAAGCAGTTCCATGCTCAGCAGACACTCATGTTGCCGTGGCGTTGCCGCTTGACGAATATGCAGTCAGTCCCCATCAGCACGCCCCGCAAGTCATTGGGGCCTAGATCCCCATGTGCATGCACATGGCAGTGGTATGTCTCACTTGCCATTGCCATTGTTGGGAGACCTGTGTAAGTGTATTGTGGCCGTGCCATCCCAGCTTGACAGCTGGGCTGTGGCTCATGTGCTTGCTCAGTCATGTCAGTGATGTGTATGCGAAATTGCTATGTGCCGTGTTGCTTTGACATGTGTCCTCTGCCATTTAACCCAGGCGGAGACCGAACATTGACCGCCCATACCAATTGCTGGCGGACATGGACGATACAGAGGTAATCAGGAAGTTTCGGCTGGACAGGCCAACTCTGCATCGACTGTGTGCCATGTTAGAGCCCCATCTCCGTCCCCGCAGGGTGTATCCGACTGCTGTCACCCCCACGGCTAAGGTGATGGCCGCCATGCATTTCTTCGCCACTGGGTCATTCCAGCACACAGTGGGCAGTGGAGGAGGGATGTCCCAGCCCATGTTCAGCAAGGTGCTGAGGGATGTACTGGCAGCCATGATGCTGTACCGGAACAGGTACATCAGATTCCCCAGGGCTCGTGAATTGGCGGCAGTGAAGGGTGCATTCTATGCCCTTGGCAGAATCCCACACGTCGTGGGAGCCATTGACTGCACTCATGTTGGCCTTGTTCCACCACAGGCCACTGAGCACCTGTACCGCAACAGGAAGCACACGCACTCCCTGAATGTGCAAGTGGTGTGCCTTGCGGACATGGTGATCACCCACGTGTGTGCCAAGTTTCCAGGCTCGGCTCATGACGCACACATAATGCGCAACAGCATCTTGCCACGACTGATGGCCAATCTGCAACAGGATCGTGCCTGTATTGTCGGTGAGTATGTGGAGTGGTGTAGCGTGCTGGTTGTGCGATGCTGTCCCCTGTCCAGTTGGAATTGCAACGGTTCTCTGTGTCCCTCACACCCAGGTGACTCTGCGTATCCGAATGGGGCATGGCTGCTCAGTCCATTGAGGAATCCTCGCACCCCAGCAGACGATCGATACAATGAGGCACATGGGAGGACCAGACGTGTGGTCGAGCGTACCTTTGGCCTCCTCAAGTCCAGGTTCAGGTGCCTGGACCGCACCGGGAGTGCACTGGCGTACTCCCCACAGAAGGTGTGCCAGATAGTGGTGGCGTGCTGCATGCTGCACAATCTGGCCATTCGGAAGCAGATCCCCCTCATTGTGGATGACGGAGATCAACCAGGGCCCCAGCCTGCAGACCAGGACAGCTCGAGTGAGGTGGACAGCGGAGAGGAGGAAGCTGGGAATGTGCGCCAGCAGCTCATCGCCCGCTACTTCACTTGACGGTGAGTGTCCATGTACGACGGATGATGTGTCTGTATCTGTGCAGGTGTGTGTGTGCTGTGTCAGGGTGGCCGTATGTTCACTGCATGCAGTGTGTCAACGCTCCATGGCCAGGGTAGTATGCCACTGTTGGTGACTGTGGCATTGTGCCCTATTGCTCTGTGCGATGTGTGTACATTGCTTGTAGTTGTTGACATGTACTGTGTGATGGGTGTGTGACACACTCATTGAATGTGCTCCTGTTCTGTCTCCCACCCCTAGGTCCCTACAGGCCCTCCGGATTCCATTGCCATGCCACGCATCAGGTGCCTTTCCGCCCAAGGTGGCCGTTGTATTCCGTACAAATAAAACACAGGGCACAAACAGCAGTTAGTGAAAAAGGTGCATTTATTACAAACTGTGACATGTGATTGTGTGTAAGGTGATGACAAAAGTGGTGCGTGCAGTGACAATGAGCTGTCGGTCATGGCTGCGTGATGATCAGGGTGTACCCACTGGTTCTATGTCCATAGTCCAACACACACATGCCATCCAGCTGGCTGTGTGGAGTGGGATCGTAGAGCAAGTCAATGCAGTGGCTGGTCAAGGAAGGCTGGCGGAAGGCTGGCTGGCTGCCTCACTTGCGACTGGAGCGTGCGAAGTCCTCCCGGGAGATCTGTTTCCTCTTCGGACGGCCCCTTCCACGTTTGGGAGGGGGGTGTGTGGTGGCGACCTGCTGGTGGTGGGTGAGGTGTGCTCACTGGCTGTGGACGCAGGGGAAGTGGACACTGCTGCCCGAGCCTGCGCCCTAGCAGGTGGTGGCGGAGGTGGTGTTGCTGGCCTTGCCTGTGACCCCACCGCCACCACCAGCTGGCCCATGAGGTCCACGAGTTGGTCCATACGGGACACGAATTGGCCCATATGGGCGTCCATGGACCTCAGCACCCCCAGCACCTCCCGCGTGTCAGTAGCAGACCTGGCCCATTGTCCTTGGGCCTCTTCATAGGCCCCAAGGACTCTGGCCATTTGAGGCAGGGCATGGCTCCCAGGGAGGCTGGTGTTTCCCTGACCCTGCTCCTCCTACCAGTCCTGCTGCCACCGGCCTGCCCACTAGCCACATTGCACACCACGGTCCTCGCTGTGGCTCCCAGGGTGGATCCAGTCGGCCGGGCCACCACCTGCGCTGGGGCTGGTGCCAGCGAAGACGTGGTGGTGGTGGAGGCGGTGGTGGTCGGTGCGGCGATGGTGGCGGTTGCGGCAGTGGTAGTGGCCGCAATGACCGTGGGTGTGGCCGCAACGACAGTGGCAGCAGGGGACTGGGACTGTTCAGCATCCCTGGATGATGGGTTGGTGGGTAGGAGGGGTCCTGGGGAGCGGCTGGGCCCTGCCACGCCAGATGGGCCAGCTTGGTGGTCCGTGTCCGAAGAGGAGGACAGATCCTCCAGATCCGTGTGTCCTCGTTGGGGGCTTGTAGGCTGGCTGTGCTGGCTGCTGTCTCCATCCCCAGCATCCAGCAGTTCGTCACCTGTGGAGAGAATGAGATTTGTTATTGTGTTGCACCTGGCGAAGTATGTATTAGTCGTCTGACATTGGCAGTTCGTGCAATCTCGTACATGGGTTTCCCGGAGGCGAGTGTGTGGCTGTGGCATCTGTAGTTGTGTGTGCTAGGCAATGGGACTGTGTGCTGTGCACATGTGGCATGGGACGGATTGGCCATGCCGATGGGTGTGTTGCTGTGCCCCTACTCATTGTGACTCTGGTGTATGCGGGCTCCTGGCCCATCCTGGGTCTGGTTTGTACTTTGCTTTTGGAGTTCATATGGAACGCTTAGGAACGCATATGGCAACATGGGGGCCATGCCCCAGATTCGCATTTGGGAGGGGATATGCTTTTGGGGTTCAAATGGAACGCTTAGGAACGCATATGGCAACATGGGGGCCATGCCCCAGATTCGCATTTGGGAGGGGATATGCTTTTGGGGTTCAAATGGAACGCTTAGGAACGCATATGGCAACATGGGGGCCATGCCCAAGATTCGCATTTGGGAGGGGATATGCTTTTGGGGTTCAAATGGAACGCTTAGGAACGCATATGGCAACATGGGGGCCATGCCCCAGATTCGCATTTGGGAGGGGATATGCTTTTGGGGTTCAAATGGAACGCTTAGGAACGCATATGGCAACATGGGGGCCATGCCCCAGATTCGCATTTGGGAGGGGATATGCTTTTGGGGTTCAAATGGAACGCTTAGGAACGCATATGGCAACATGGGGGCCATGCCCCAGATTCGCATTTGGGAGGGGATATGCTTTTGGGGTTCAAATGGAACGCTTAGGAACGCATATGGCAACATGGGGGCCATGCCCCAGATTCGCATTTGGGAGGGGATATGCTTTTGGGGTACATGCTGTGAGCCATGGGTGCCGAACGTGACATGTGTTGTGGCAGCATGACAGTGCATGGTCTGAGGTGTGTGCATGCCTGACATGCCCTGCATATTTGCTGTCTGTTGTGGTTACTGGACATGGCATTGGACGCATCGTTATGAGTGAGTGATAGTTGTGTGCCAGCCAACGTATTGCAGTTGTCCCATCTCCTTGGTGTGCGTGCTGCCCTGTGCCATGTGCATCACTGCAGTGCTCGGGGGGTGGCCCATGTTGTGTGTTGTTGCTCACAGTGTGTCGTGCGCTTAATTGACTTCTGGCACATGGTTGGTCATGGGCATGTGTCTTAGCGTGACTGCTGTATGTGTGGCAGCTGTGCGGATGACATGCCTTTCATGAGACTGGGGCTGACGGATGGGATGGATGGTATGTTGTATGTGCATGGTGTGTCTGTGAGTTTGATGGGTTCAGTGGTGTTCGTGTGCATTTATGTTGTTCCGCTCTGTTGCGTCTAGTGTTGTTTGTCTTACATAGGCGTAGTTGTGGGGTGTGGGGTTGACAGGCAGTGGGGGCTACATGGACAGGACTTCAATGGTGTTTCGGTTGTGTGTGATGAGTTGCACAGTGGCTGCCGTGTGGGACTATATTCAGTGTGGCTTGTGCATGCAGACGTGGCTCCTTGGGTGTTGCTATGTCTGTGATGGGTCATGTGGGGTGTGAGTCTGTTGTTCATGTCCGTGTGCACATTGTTCACTTGTTCGTGACGGTGGGCGGTGCTGCGTGTTCGTCTGCTACGTGACATGTCCCATGTGTTGGTGGTGTTATGTTCCTCATGCCTCCAGTAATCCAGCCCTGTCCAGTTTCCCACCTGCAAGTTGTTCGTGCGTGCACTGTACTGGATGCCACATGGCTCTAAGCGGGGGGTGCTCCATGTTGCAGGTCTGTGGGGGTGGGGGGTGTGGTGGGTCGTGGGGGTGGCTGTACACCCACTGACACCGATTGCTGTGGACCGTGATGTCTGCCTTTCGGCTGTCGTTGTGCACTGCGGTGGCTGACACGTGGCTGTGGGGTGTGGGGGATGCTCCTCCTTGCTGTGCTGTGGGACTGGGGCCTGGTGTGTGTTGTACTTGGGCTGTCCACCGTCCCACCCACTGCACTTTGTGTTCCTGCCACTTACCTGTTACTTGTCGGTTAGTGCAGCTGTGGCGGACACATGGGTGTGGTGGGTGCTCGTTGTGGCGCTTCTGGCATATTTGGGGACCTGTTGGTGGTTACGTGGCTGGCTTAGTGTACACATGTCCCCACGCATCTTACAGTTGTTCGGTTTGGGCTGTGTGTGGTAGTGTCTGTTGCATGTGTGTGTGATGTGTTGTGTATTGTGTGCTGGACATGGGGGTGTTTGTCCCTGGGAGCTGTGGCATGGTAGTTGCGCATGTGAGTACATAGCGGTGTGCTGGTATACATTAGTTTGTACTTACCAGCCTCCACTCCCCCTGCTAATCCGGCGAGGATCTCCGGATGGATTACGACTCGCACCTTCTCCTCCCACGCTTTGAAGGTCTTAAAGAGCGCGGGATTCCCTCCGCCAGTGACGGCAGCCAGCTCTCTGTTTTTGCCCTCCTTCTTCTTGACCAGGCTCTTTACGTCATTCCAACGTTTGTTTATCTCGACTCTGTTCCTGGGCAGGGTCCCGACTGCATTGACCTGGTCTACGATCCGGTTCCACATTCTGTTTCTGGTGGCTAGTGGTGTGTGCTGGACCATGTTCCCATAGATTTGTGGGTACACCTTGATGATCTCGTCGACCATGACCGTCAGCTCCATGGGCGTGAACTTGGGCATCCTTTGTGGTGCCATGGTGTTTGTGGTGCTGGTGCGGTGTGTGTTGTGTAATGTGCAGGGGGTTTGTGGTGCCGGTGTTTGGTGGTGGTGGTGGTGGTTGTGATGTGTGCATTTCTGTGGTGTGCTGCTGTCCTTGCTGTGTCACTGTGTCCTCTCCTCTCCTCTCTGGTTTGCAATGTAGCAAGGGGTTGTGGTCTGTGGGAGTGCTGCTTTTGTACTCACCTATGTGGGTGTGTCCTCATGGTCTGTTGTTTTCAGGTGTGTTGTGTCTGGGGTTCTGGCCTTTGTATTTTTTGTTTGTCCGGGGGTGTTTTCGGGATGTGTACTGTGCTTGTGTATTTGTGTGTGCCTTGCTGTGTGGACTTGTTGGCCATGTTGTGTGCTATTGGTTTTGTGTGCGGATGGTTTCTGTGCAGGTACGTTGGCGCCATGGCTTCTGCCGTGTCGATTCTCATCGGCGTTGTTTGCGCTGGCGGGCGGTATATTTGTTGTTTTTCCGCGCTCATGGCGGTGCGATCGTAATTTCACGTGCGGTGTGTCGGCCGTGTGGGCGGGCGGTTTTGTGTTGTCGTGCGTGTTTCCGTCCGTGGCGGGCGGTTTGACTCCGACTCGGACGATGGCGGGCGGTATTTTGTGTGATTTTTCCGCCGATGGCGGTTTTCGGTTTGTGTACTCATAATGGCGTGGTCGGTGTTCAGGCGGTGTGTGCGGGCGGATTTTTGCCGCTTCCATGCCTGGCGGATTTATTTACGCCGGGTATCGTAATGGGCCCCTAATTGTTTTGTTTTTATTTTGTTTGGGGATTTAGGTTCAATAGCTCTAATGTTTTGTTTTATCCCCTCCGCTATCCAAAACTTTGCCTACTGTTGCACTCATTGGAGTGGGAATAGTAATTTATTCCCCTCCGCTATCCAACACTTTCCCCACTGTTGCACTCCCTGGAGTGGGAATAGTAATTTTATCCACTACGCTATCCAACACTTTCCCTACTGTTGCACTCACTGGAGTGGGAATAGTAATTTTTACCCCTTCGCTATCCAACACTTTCCCTACTGTTGCACTCGCTGGAGTGGGAATAGTAATTTTTACCCCCTACTCTATAGAACTCTTTCCCTACTGTTGCACTCGCTAGAGTGGGTACAGTAATTTTTATGTCTCCGCTATCCAACACTTTCCCTACTGTTGCACTTGCTGGAGTGGGAATAGTAATTTTTTCCCCTTCGCTATCCAACACTTTCCCTACTGTTGCACTCATTGGAGTGGGAATAGTAAATTTTTACCCTCCGCTATCCAACACTTTCCCTACTGTTGCACAAGCTGGAGTGGGAATAGTCATTTTTACCCTTACGCTATCCAACACTTTCCCTACTGTTGCACTCGCTGGAGTGGGAATAGTAATTTTTACCCCCTACTCTATACAACACTTTCCCTACTGTTGCACTCGCTGGAGTGGGAATAGTAATTTTTATGTCTCCACTATCCAACACTTTCCCTACTGTTGCACTTGCTGGAGTGGGAATAGTAATTTTTTCCCCTTCGCTATCCAACACTTTCCCTGCTGTTGCACTCATTGGAGTGGGACTAGTAAATTTTTCCCCTCCACTATCCAACACTTTCCCTACTGTTGCACAAGCTGGAGTGGGAATAGTAATTTTTACCCTTACGCTATCCAATACTTTCCCTACTGTTGCATTCATTTGAGTGGGAATAGTAAATTATTCCCCTCCGCTATCCAACACTTTCCCTACTGTTGCACACGCTGGAGTGGGAATAGTAGTTTTTACTCCTACGCTATCCAACAATTTCGCTACTGTTGCACTCGCTGGAGTGGGAATAGTAATTTCTACCCCTCCGCTATCCAACACTTTCCCTACTGGTGCACTCCCTGGAGTGGGAATAGTAATTGTATCCTCTACGCTAACCAACACTTTCCCTACTGTTGCACTCATTGGAGTTGGAATAGTAATTTTTACCCCTACGCTATCCAACACTTTCCCTACTGTTGCACTCGCTGGAGTGCGAATAGTAATTTTTTCCCCTTCGATATCCAACACTTTCCCTACTGTTGCATTCATTGGAGTGGGAATAGTAAATTATTCCCCTCCGCTATCCAACACTTTCCCTACTGTTGCACAAGCTGGAGTGGGAATAGTAATTTTTACCCTTACGCTATCCAACACTTTCCCTACTGTTGCATTCATTTGAGTGGGAATAGTAAATTATTCCCCTCCGCTATCCAACACTTTCCCTACTGTTGCACGCGCTGGAGTGGGAATAGTAATTTTTACTCCTACGCTATCCAACACTTTCGCTACTGTTGCACTCGCTGGAGTGGGAATAGTAATTTCTACCCCTCCGCTA
The DNA here is from genome assembly GCA_963921515.1 of Calotriton arnoldi. Taxonomy (NCBI): domain Eukaryota; kingdom Metazoa; phylum Chordata; class Amphibia; order Caudata; family Salamandridae; genus Calotriton; species Calotriton arnoldi. The sequence goes on from CAWUFW010005237.1 coordinate 538,389, forward strand.
TCCAACACTTTCCCTACTGGTGCACTCCCTGGAGTGGGAATAGTAATTGTATCCTCTACGCTAACCAACACTTTCCCTACTGTTGCACTCATTGGAGTTGGAATAGTAATTTTTACCCCTACGCTATCCAACACTTTCCCTACTGTTGCACTCACTGGAGTGGGAATAGTAATTTTTTCCCCTTCGATATCCAACACTTTCCCTACTGTTCATTCATTGGAGTGGGAATAGTAAATTATTCCCGTCCGCTATCCAACACTTTCCCTACTGTTGCATTCGCTGGAGTGGGAGCAGTAATTTTACCCCTCCATTGTCCAACACTTTCTCTACTGTTGTACTCAATGTAGTGTAAAATGTAGTTTTAAAAAATAATAAATATTTTAATATTTTAATTTATAATATATATATATATTTTTTTATTTTTATGTTACAGGTGTATGTATATATGTATATGTATTTATAATTTTTAATATATTTCTAGCATTTTATAATTTATTAAAATAATTATTTCTTACTTATTAAGTAAATATATATATTATATTTTATATATGTACGTTTAATTTATTTTTACTTTACATTTATTACTTATAATTGTTAACATTTTCTAATAATTCTAAAAAAAAATTAAGTTATATGTATTATTTAATTTATTTTACATTATTTGTTATACATTAAAAGAAACGATATTTTTTACTTCGATATTTTTAACGCTATTTTTTTCGATATTTTAGTACTTACCATTATGAAGATAGGATGTCAATATTTTTGACATCGATATTTATGTCCCGATATTTTGGGAACACGATATTCTGTCACTCGATATTTTGTCAGTGATCCGAGGAGTGCATAGGTAGTGCCTGGGTGATTTTATAACTTGAAGGGTTCTGGCTGGGTGATTGGAGGAGTACAGGAGTAGTACCTGGGTGATTGGAGGAGTGCATAAATAGTGCCTGGGTGTTTTTTTAAGTGCATGTGTACTGCCTGAGTGACTAGAAGAGTGTATAGATACTGACTGGATGATTGAAAGAGTGCAAAGATAGTGTCTGGGTAATTGCATGAGTGCAGGGGTAATGTTTAGGGGATTGGAGAAGTGTATAGGTAATACCTGGGTGATTGGAAGAGTGTACGGGTAATGTCTAGCTGATTGCATGAGTGTACAGATAGTGCCTGGGTGATTGGAGGAGTACATAGGTAGTGTCCGGGTGATATTATAAGTGTATGGGTACTGGCTAGGTGATTGGAGAAGTTCATATATAGTGCATGGGTGATTGGAGGAGTGTGGGAATAGTGCCTAACTGTATAGATGAGTACATGGGTAGTGTTTGAAAAAATGGATGAGTGCAGTAAAAGCGACTGTAAACATTAGTTCATATTATCATGCTAATTACATTATTTCATCTTACCTTTTTTATTAAAGGAGATACAAAACTCAGTGGTGCAATTTTACAGTAGTTTTGTTGTAAACTGAATTTAATATCTTTTCAAACTTTAGTATTACCTTCTGTAAAAAAAGAAGAAAAACTGTTATTGCATATAATATTATAGTTTTAAGAATACAACATCATTTTAGAATTACATAACCTATTCAGTTTCCCTTTTTTGCTGTTCTCAGATTCTACTGAATTTCACCATACAAAGTGATTTCAATGTAGATCAGCGGGGAAAAAAATACAATCAATGAGATTGTAAAAAAAAAAAAAGTCTGCATTGAAAATATTTACAAGTGCAAGTATCTGTTTACCTATCCACAGTTTGTAAATTACATTCTTCAACTAAATTAAATCATTTATTTCTCTGAAGTACATTTTGTAAAATATACACTCTCATTTACATCACGTATAATATAAAGATCAAATATATAAACTACTTCTTTCAAACACAATTTTGCAAATGCAATAAGAATTATCACAAACAATAATCAAAACAGTAATTGCTCACATCTTCCCAATAGGCCGAATAATGTTTCCAAATCCATTTGTATTGAAAATATTTAAAAAAAACTCGTTAATTCGTGTTCAAATCTTCCCAATAGGCTAAATTATGGTTTCAAAACTTTGGCATCAAAAATATCAGATATGAATTTGGCTATTCGTAAGGCAACCTACATTTGAATTCCAAATGGGCATCATTACAATGTGTCCATCCTTTATTGCACTTTAAATACACAGTATAGTGTCCAGATGTTGTAGTAGGTCCATCATGAAAAATAATAGCTACTGCTGTAAAAGTTCTTCCTGAAATTGATACTTGACATTCCACAAAATTTTTAATTTTGGTTTCCAATTTTCTTCCATCTGCTCTACAATGTTGTAGCATTAAAATGACATATTGTCCAAATCTTTCTATAAATAATGTTGACAACATTTCTGATTTACAATGAGAACATTTCATATTTTGATTAGCTGTTTTAAGTAACTTGTTAAAAGACACTGACTTGCAATCTGGTATTGTCAAATATATGAATCGTTCAGTGTCTATTTCAGTGGTAGAAGAAAATGAACAGTCTTCACATTTATGATTCCATCTGTAACTTAGGGGCCTATTAGGATGGCGGGCGGACTTTAGTCCGCCCGCCACCCTAGCAGTAACGGGACTGGCTGCCAGACATGCGGCGGTCCCGCCACCGTGGCGGTCGCATCTGGCGCTTTAACATTGCGGCCTGTGCTGCTGGCTGCAGCACCCGCCGCAATGGTGAAATGCCATGTTGTGCATTTCCATGCACAACGTGGCAGGCACCGCGTGGTGCCTGCCACCTTGTGGATGGACATGCAGGGGGGTACCATAGGTAACCCCCAAGTCCACACCCCACCCCCACAGGGGCCCGCAACGGGGCCCCTATGCAAATCCCCACCAGCCTTTCCATGGCGGCATCGCCGCCATGGAAAGGCCTTCAAAACCGCACATTGTAATATGGCTGGTGGGCCCCTGCTCTGCCCGGCCGGCAATCGTAACGATTGCTGACCGCCGGAAAAGCGGCGGACGCACTTTGCATCCGCCGCGATACCCACCGCCATCGTAATATGGCGGTGGGTAATTCACGTTACGATGGCGTAACGGTCGCCACCGCTGGCCTGGCAGTGGCGATCGTTACGCCATCGTAATGACCCCTTAGTCCAAACAAATTTTCAATTTCTATTCCTTCATCTTCCAATACTGCAAGCATAAACATAAGAAATTCTTGTGCATCTTGTTGTACATTCAATGTAAATTTCAATGATCCAGTACATATATTCAAAAAATGCTGAATGCCAGAAGCAGTGTGGATTTTAGTTCTATCAGTTATCAACTTTTAAAAAATATAATGTAGTAAAGAACAGAATCTTTTTTCTCGATTTTCCATTATTTCATGATGAAGATCCTCTAGATAAAACACAACATTCACAATTACATTAGCATAGCAGTTGAAAACTGAACTATTTTCCAACTGGTATCCTACAATATCATCAACTGTGCCCATTTCCATTTTCTTTGCAGTTTCATCATTCTCATGAATTGTATTCTTTTTTTTAATCTCAGTGAAATATTTGTCATATTTCCGTTTTGGACACACTATACTTTTCACATATACGGGATATTCACCTAAGTTAGGAGCATAAAGTCTTCTTAACCGATTGTACTCTCTTACACAATTTACATCAGCACTAATCTTTTTCTCATCAAAATCAATCAAACACAAACCAGATAATGTCCTCACTCGAGAAAATGTAACATATGCCATGCCTTCTTTAAACACTGTACTTCCAATATTTACCAAAGCACTGTCTACACTTAAACCTTGAGATTTATGAATGGTTACAGCATATGCTAAAGAAAGATTAAACTGTTTTCTATGAACATACAAGTCTTTTACAAGCAAAAACGAACACTATAACGTCCAATCTGTTTTTCCTCTTCAATCTGATCACATTTAATCTTCAAAAATTCAATTCCATCTCTGTTCTGAAAATTTACAAAATCAACAACTTTTCCCATTGCTCCATTTACTAAACCTTCTTCTACATTCAAATTACGCCGTAAAATTACCCGACAGTTCACACATACATATAAAGTCTTTTCTAAACCTGTAGTCTTAGACACCGACTTTTCCAAAGAATCCAATTTTGACAGTTTTTCTCTGAGAGAAGAATAGTAACTCATTCGTGTTCCATTTTATCGATAGCTTCCATTTTTACTATTGGTTGTTTTTCTAATTTCAAAAGTTCTTGATTGAATGTAGAACACTCTTGCAGTGTAGGCATTAGGCAAACTATAGACTTCTTTTCTCCATTTGTTTTGTATATTATTTCAGGTGCTATGTTTTCATTTGGAAACAAGTTCATTAAAAGCCGACTTTGTAAAGCTTCTTTTCCATGTTTTGTTAAAACACCAACTCTTATCTCTTGAAAAATGTTTCCATAATGTTCATCACTTGCTTGTCTCATATTTGTAATAAGTTCTTTATATTCAAAATAAGACCAAATGTTGGCATTTCCAATACTTACCAAATATTTCTTAGTGTCTTCATGGAGAAGTGTTTTAAAAAAAGGTAGTCCTTTTACAGGAGTAAGTTGTAGTAGGTCGCCGAATAGAATTACATGTTTTCCTCCAAATAGAACATCATAATCTGTTTTTAAAATCTGTTGCATTTTTAAATGTACAAAGGCAAGCATTAAGTTTGAGACCATGCTCACCTCATTAATGATTAGAAGTTTCATTTTCTTGAGTACTCTTGAAACTTCATAACAAGCTTCTCCAGATAGCTTGTGATATTCCAACTTATTCTAATGTTCAACTGGTAGCATGAGTAATCGATGTAATGTAATCCGTTTAATGTTGTGTGCTGCTAACCCAGTTGCAGCGGTTACAACACAAGATAAATGTGATTCAGTGGTTTGATGTAGATAACTGGTCAAAACTTTAATTAAGAAACGTTTTCCTGTTCCAGCTTGCCCACTGATGTACATTCGAATAGGTTTAAATGATGTGCATTGGCATTCTTTTTTTTCATGCAGTAAACCATGCTGTATCTGTTGTGTCACTTGCTGATATATTTCTTTTTGTTCAATATTTAGTTTTTCTTCATAGGGGCCGATTCCGATGTCGGACGGACTCATGTCCGTCCGACATCGGTCCGGAGCCGTAACCGACCGACCTGCTGTCGTCGGTTACGGCCCAGGCAGTACGATGCAACCGAACCCTGTTCGGTCGCACTCGTATCTCCCACAATGGGAGCATGCATTCCGGACAGAATGCATGCTGGCATTGGAGAAAGCAGGGTGCAGTTCAGCCCTGCACCCTGTAGCCGGCACCCCAAGGTGCCTGCCACCGGGTGCAGGGTTCAACAGAGGGCACCATAGGTGCCTCCAGGCCGCCATTCGGCAACCTTGCACCCATGGGGGTCCCACTGGGGGCCCCCAAAGACAGTGACCGACTGCCTTTTCGTGCCGGAAAGACCAGCACAAAAAGGCAGTGAAAAACTGCCATCGTACTCCCTCGGTCGCAAAGGAGTACAGAGGGGAGTACAGAGGGATTTCCGGATGGCTGACAGGCTCTCCGAACCCGTCGTGAGCCATCCGGAAATCCGAGTCGGATTCTTTTCCGACCGAGCCCATCGGAATGGCTCGGTCGGAAAGGAATCCGAGCGGCACGTTCCGATTCGGTCGGAAGTGCTCCGACCATCGTTCGGTGCCCTTCCGGACGAAATCGGAATCGGCCCCTAAGTTTCCCAACTCAATAATATCCTGTTGTGCTTGTTGCATTGCCGTTTCTACTTAATTCATGGCTACTGCTGCTTCATTTTCAAGAATTAGTTGCCCTAGTGGATCTTGACTTAGTGGAGCAGAACTTTGACTATCTTGAGAACTGTCTCTAGCTATTTCAGCTGCAATAGTAGTTTTTTGTTCAATCTCTTCATTTAACATGTGTAGATAAGTTGGAAAAATTGTGCATTGAATGCTATCTTTACATGCATTAAAAGAATCTTCATAGCACTCAAAATCTCCAAGTAATTCCTTTTCACTATGCCAAGGCTTGAAGAGTTGCAGAAGTGCTAAATAGAAAAATTCCCTTTTATCTGGAGTTTCACAACTAAGGGGCCAATTCCGATCTGGGTCGGAAAGCTCTCCGACCGATCCGGATCCGGATTGTTTTCCGACCGAGCCGGACCCCTGCAGTCCGACCGAGCGAGTACGATGCGGCCGTATGCTGCCGGACTCGGTTCGGTCGGACTCCCATTGAAGTCAATGGGAGCCGGTCGTACTGAAGTGTACATGGGCTCCCATTGACTCAATGGATACGTTACGCACAAGGGGGCCCCCTGTAGTGGGTACGCGTTGGTGCCATCCGCACCGTACACGCATGTATATGGGGGACCCATGGGTCCCCCTGTGTCCGACTCAGTACGGCTACGGGTGAAGGGGGTCCGGCATGGACCCCCGAAGTCCGCGTCCGAGAGCTTTTTCGTGTCGGAGGCTCCGACTCAATCCGGCTGTTCGGATCGTGCATCGTACTGGCTCGGTCGTAAAACGTCTCCATTGCGCGCCACGAATCGAGTGCGAACGAGTCGGACGGAGCGGTTCGGACCCGGAAACGAGTCGGTCGGCGATTTCGCGTTCATTCGCATCGTACTTGCTCGCTCGGACGACTGTACGAATCGGTCGGAAACAAAGCCTCCGACTCGGATCCGGTAAAGCCGAATCCGATTCGGAGCCCGACCGACCGAGATCGGAATCGACCCCTGAGTGTCCTGTGGTTAATAAGATTTCCTTTGGCATGTTTTACCAAACATCCATTACATCCAATTACTGCATATTTTTCTTCATTTCAATTTTCTGTAACATTTCTCCTAAAACTGTAATGTTGCAGTACTTCATAGAGACATATGTTTACCAGATATGGACTCCTTTTGCGATAGTACGTATCCAACATATTTGTTTTAACAATATCTGTACTTTCCAGTTCATTCAATGCTAAGTATTCAATTTCTTGTAGAGATTTCATTACTCGATTTTGTATTGCAGCAAGACCTAGACTAATCCAAATGATTCCTCTTGACTTTGTATATAAACTTGCAGAGGTCAACCGATCCGAACTTTCGTAGGATCCAATCTCTCGATGGGAAAGCGTCTTCAAACTAAAGCTGTACAATTTGTTACTAAGAGTCTTCTCTTGTGAAATTTCTTCCCACATTTCTTTCAACTCTGTCTTTTCAGATTTCGTTATATATGACGTAACATAGCGAGCAACAGCAATCAAATTATCTGCAACATACTGGATATCCATGTTTGCATTCCACATTGTCAAAATCACTGGAGTGTAGTCATTAATATACTTTGATTCTTCAGTTCTTTTTATGTTGTAAGTATTCTTTGGAGATTTTCAAGTTATAGTATGCCTTACTGCTGACATGAAACTATTGACTCTTCCTTTTGAAATTACTGGACGTGGGAATCCAAAACGACATTTTGTATAAAAGTTTCCCTTTGACGTGTATTTTTGTCGACAATATTTTCCACATCAATGACTTCGAAACCGTAAAACTTGTTGTCTTAAGCTGTTTTCTCCTCCTTTTTTTGGAATGGCACAGGTAACATAGTCTTCAATGAAAGACAAAACAGTTTCATCAGAATCAGTTCCAAATTTAGGTGCATTCTTGATCCATAATAGCATGTTTATATGAGGAGCACCTCTGGCTTGGTACTCCTTTCTCCAAAAGAAATCAATAACTTCTCCAAGAGGTGGATTATTTTTATTGCAGATAAAAGACATCATAGCTTGAAACCTATGATTAAAATATCTGCACACATTTACAGGATCCAAGGAACACAGTTCTCCAGCTGTCTTCAATTCAATGTTTTTTACATATGAATTTGCATGTCTTAGAAATTCAAGTAAATCGTCCCATGCGTATTCAGCACAGCTAAGCGTAACAAACCACGTAGGGGTTCCTAAGTTTCTTAACATACATTTAAGTTCTCCGTGACAACGATACCAATACTCATTAGTACCAGGTTGACACGCCATCAAATTAATTAACTGAGATTCTAAATGATCGTCTCTTTGTTGAACTTTGTCCAAAAATTACTTTGCAGAAACATGTGTAAGATGAACTCTTGTTTTTAATATGTGGTTCACTGCATATGAAAGTCCAGACAAGTCACTTTCAAACAGAAGATGAAATAAATATGGAATACACTGTCGAAATCTTGGATCTTCTGAGTACAATCTTGTTGTACGATATTCTGAAGCTGGAATCTGTACTGGTCGTTCATCATATCGTCCACCTTTTCCAGTGGGGAAGAGCTGTGGAAAACAACGAGCTTCTAAACTTTTTTCCCATACACTCATGGGAGTTCCCTTTGCTTTCTTCATTTGGAATAATTCAATAGTGTTTCCTATAACTTCTTTTGAATGTAGAGGATGTATACTGTAATGTTCATAAATTTCTTCACTCCTGGAGTTGTCCACTTTTTCTATTTGGCCAGTTGAAATTTCTCTATCATCTTCTAAAGATATTTCTTGTTCTTCCACATATACATTTTTATAATAAATATTGTTTTGTACAAGATATAATGTAGCCTTTTGAAGTTTGGTGACATCTACTAACTCTTGCCATATTTTCCGACTCTTTGTTGGTACACCATTAACTAGAATAACTACAGGTTCACTTTCCTCTCTCTCTATACCAACAGTTTCAATATTTTTCTTAAAATCTAAAGGTAAATACACAACTCTCCCTTTTAAACCTCTTTGTAAATCTGTTGGAGGCAGCTTACCTGTTTTAGGCTCCATACGAACTATAGCCTGAAACGGATGCACAGTTTGAATAAGAATGGACTCATACGTTTTTAAATCTACCAGTTCCGGAGGAATAGCTATCAACTCTAGGTTGTTATGTACAGCTCTAGCTGGCATTTTGTTCTCTTCTAATTTGTTGTAACAATATTTACAAATACGTTGATCACTACCTAACTCAAAACGACCTTCCACCAACAAATAAGCACCAAATTGCTCCCACTTATCATTGTTTTCCTCTTCACTTCTTAAATACACATCAACATTCCTTACTTGACTTCTATAGTGAGTACGATGACAACAAATACAAACATAGGGGGTTCATTACAATGACGGGTGGATCGCCACCGCCCATATGGCGGTGGCGATCCGCCTGCCATTTCCCACCGCCCGCATGCCATTTCCCCCCGCCATATTACGATGGCGGGGGGAGCCCGGCGGACGGAAAGACCGTCCGCCGGTTTTCCGCCAGTCCCACAGGGGACCGGGCGGTAAAGGACCCTAATGTGGTGGCGGTGTCTGCAAGACACCGCCATCCATATTAGGATGTCGACGGAAGCAGCCTTTCCATGGCGGTGTTGCCGCCATGGAAAGGCATGTGGTCTTTGCTTCTGTGGGCCCGTTGCGGGCCCCAGGACTTGGAGGGTGGGGGATGCACATGGGGGTACATATGGTACCCCCTACATTTGAATGCACAAGGTGGCAGGCACCGCGCGGTGCCTGTCACGTTGTGCATTCAAATGCACAACATGCGTTTTTCGCATTGCGGTGGGTGCTGGTGACAGCACCGCCCGCCGCAATGCGAACAATATGGGATGGCACCGCCACTGTGGCAGTGGCATCCTAATACCCATGGCGGGACCGCCGCACCCCTTGCGGACGGTCCCGCATTCCGTTGCGGTGGCGGGCGGACTTTGTCCGCCCCCATCATAATGTGCCCCATAGTTTGGTTTTTCACAAGAAAGTACCTTAAACTTTGTAATTTCTTCTACAAACTTCTCAGTAGTACTATCTTCCACCTCTTCTTCAACACCTACACTTATCAAACTCTCACTTTCTGTACACTCCTCTTGAGGACCAAAGAAACAAAACTGTATATCATCAGAAACTTTTTTACATCCAATACTGAACCATGCAAAAGAGCTGTGTTTATTTCACTTAAAGATGTTGCAGGACTTTTCACATAGTACAATCTTCTTACTAACTTCCGCATTTCTGAGTGATGTACTGCTAACATTCTTAAATGATGAAAAGTACTTCGACACACTTTTCTTGAAAGACAAGCCAGAGAATGACCCTGCAAGGTAGTATATTTTTTCACTTTACAAGGATCTAGTCCTTGCAACATCTTAATCTTCTGTTTAACACTTTTTTTACCATAATCTCATAAGAAATTTCGTAATATATCAATAGATTCCTGTCGTATACTACAAATACTACTACAATCCCACTTATACACTGGAGCTTGTGTACGTCTCCCTTCTTCAGCTATTGCTTCTTCCACATTAGGAACCATCTTTTCTTTTTCAATTGGAAAACCATTTTTAACCTCATAACAACGACCACTGGTATCAACTGCATGCCCTAATGTATTTTGTTGAAAATAGCTTTCTTCATAAAAAAAGTTTCAGTACTAGAAGTGTGCTTCCATTCTCCCGAAATTTATTTGCAAAAGTTAGTTCTATTAACCAGTCTTTTTCTTTTACTTTTCTCCTTCATAAAGTGCATTGTTTTATTCAATGTTTTCATTCTCTTCAATACTAATATAAACAATCTTCTTTTCAATTCAAAAGCCTTTTCGACTACACTTTCAATCTGTTGCTTTTTCTTGTAAAATGCTGATCTTCTTTTATATTTTTTACAATCTTTCAATGAATTTTGTAGTACTCTACTTTTATACATTCTCTTCCTAATGTCTTTATATTCTTTCATCCTTCTTTCAACATAGATTGTTTTCCCATAACCTGTTTTTCCATTAATTTGTCCTTTTTTCGTTTCCTTCAGATTGGTTGTAGTACTTTTCTTTCTCTTTTCCCCATTTAGAAAATTAATTACGTTCTTTAAAAGTCTTTTAACAAATTCTTTAGTTCTCTTACCAGAAGTATTTTTCTTCAATGTTACATGTTGTACTTCATCTAATTTCTGCTTTTCTCTTTCCTTTAAATAGTACTGTTTTTTTTTCTTTTCTTTTCTTTTGATCTTTTCTTGCCATACTCAATCTTTACAACTAATAATGATCAATATCTGAAAACAAAGAAAAGTTTAAATAGCTTTGTTAAATAATTTTATATTATTAAAATAATGATATACAAATATTCTTATCTATAAATAAATAAATATTTTTAATTGCATTGCAAACCTATGTCAGACACGGCACAATTCCTACAATCAGAAGACATCACAATCGCTACAACAGAATCACACAGCACAACTAAAGGATTCCTCTACTGCTACCCAAATCAAATGTAAAGTGCAGTCTGTCAAGTTTTAAGGCCTGCATGGTGTTGTGATTGAGATATGTCTCTACTTGCACGTGTATTCTCATACGTGTCACACATTTGAAGATGCTTTACATATAAAACAGAAGTATACATATATTTGTATGCATCTTTTATATATAGTACACTAGCAAAAAGTACAGACTTATGCATGCATAGTTTCAAAAAGATGGTGAAACTTACAGCAGAAACATGTGAAGGGTTGCTGCTTTGTTTTTGCCTATACTCAATACCTAACTGTTGCCCCTTCATCCCTCTTTCTATACCTCTCTTCCCTCTTTCTCCACCCCTGTTCTCTCTTTCTGCACTCTTTCTTCACTCTTTCTGCACTTCTTTTGTCTGTTTCTGCAACTCTCTTGCCTCTTTCTGTAGTTCTCTTCTCTCCTTTTGCACCTATGTTGCTTCATTCTGCACATCTCTTGCCTCTTTGTGCACCCCTCTTGTCTGTTTCTGCACCTCTGTTGATTCTTTCTGCACTAGTCTTGCTTCTTTTTGCACATCTCTTACAAATTTTGGCACTCCTCTTCCTTCTTTCAGCATACCTCTTTCTCCCTTCTGTACCTCTGTTTGTTCTTTATATACTACTCTTGCTTCTTTCTACACCCCTCTTGCCTCTTTCTCCACCTCTGTTCCCTCTTTCTGCACCCCTCTTGCCTCTTTCTGCACTTCTGTCACTTCTTTCTGTACTTCTCTTGCCTGTTTTTCCACCTCTCTTGTCTCTTTCTGCACCCCTGTTCCCTTTTTCTGCACCCCTCTTGTCTGTTTGTGCACCTCTGTGATTCTTTTGTACTAGTCTTGCTTCTTTTTGCACCTTTCTTACAAATGTTGACAATCCTCTTGCTTCTTTCAGCATACCTGTTTCTCCTTCTTTACCTCTGTTGGTTCTTTCTATACTACTCTTGCTTCTTTATACACCCCTCTTGCTTCTTTCTGCATCCCTCTTCCCTCTTTCTGTACATCTGTTGCTTCTTTTTGCACTTCTCTTGCCTCTTTGTGCACCCCTCTTGTCTGTTTCTGCACCTCTGTTGATTCTTTCTACACTAGTCTTGCTTCTTTTTGCACATCTCTTGCAAATTTTGGCACTCCTCTTCCTTCTTTCAGCATACCTCTTTCTCCCTTCTGCACCTCTGTTGGTTCTTTCTGCACTACTCTTGCTTCTTTCTACACCCCTCTTGCCTCTTTCTCCACCTCTGTTCCCTCTTTCTGCACCCCTCTTGCCTCTTTCTGCACTTCTGTTGCTTCTTTCTGCACTTCTCTTGCCTGTTTCTCCACCTCCCTTGCCTGTTTCTCCACCTCTCTTGTCTCTTTCTGCACCCCTCTTGTCTGTTTGTGCACCTCTGTGATTCTTTCTCCACTAGTCTTGATTCTTTTTGCACCTTTCTTATAAATTTAGACACTCCTCTTGCTTCTTTCAGCATACCTGTTTCTCTTTCTGCACCTCTGTTGGTTCTTTCTACACTACTCCTGCTTCTTTATACACCCCTCTTGCTTCTTTCTCCACCCCTCTCCCCTCTTTCTGAACCTCTCTTGCCTCTTTCTGCACCTTTCTTGCTTCTTTCTGTACCCCTGTTGCCTCTTTCTACACCCTTCTTCCCTCTTTGTGCACCTCTTTTGCCTCTTTCTGCACCCACTCTTGCCTCTTTCTGCACTTCTCTTGCTTCTTTCTGCACTTCTCTTGCCTCTTTCTCTACCCCACTTGCCACTTTCTGCAACTCTCTTACTTCTTTCTCCACTATTCTTGCTTCTTTCTGCACTTCTGTTTCTCTTTCTGCACCCCACTGACCTCTTTCTACATCCTTCTTCCCTCTTTCTGCACTTCTTTTGAATTTTCCTCACCCCTGTTCCCTTTTTCTGTACCTCTCTTGCCTATTTCAGCAACTGTCTTGCCTCTTTCTGCAGTTGTCTTGTCTCCTTCTGTACCTTTCTAAACCTCTCTTGCAAATTTCTATGCCTCTCTTGGCTCCTTCTGCACCCCTCTTGCCTCCTTCTGCACCTCTGTTGGTTCTTTCTGCACTGCTCTTGGATCTTTCTGCACTTCTTTTGCCTGTTTGTGCACTTCTCTTGCCTCCTTCTGCACCTCTGTTGCTTCTGTCTGCACTTCTCTTGCTTCTTAGTTATTTATTTTGACTATGTTCAGTACCTAACTACTAGTAAAATGGTAAAGCAGCAGCACCAGAAAAGTAATGTTTAACATATGTTAAGTGACAAATTAGTGATTATGATACTTTGTAAGACTCTCTGGATAAGTTCACTTGAAGTGCACTAAATAAATCTAAGTGTCTCTTTGAAATATGAAGTGCACTCTCTCAACTTTTAACGTCTTCATGGTCTTCTGTTTAAGATATGTATGAACTTGCACATGTATTGTGATATGTCTTATACATCTGAACATACTACACATTTAAAACACAGGTATACATCTATTTGTATGTTTCTTTGATATATGATACTACTAACAAAAGGTACAGACATATGCATGCATGTTTTTAAGAAAATGGTGAGACTTACACCAGAGACATATGAAAGATTGCTGCTATATCTTTCACTGGGCCCAACACCCTATGTAGTCATAGAACGATGAAGCAGCAGCACAAAAGTGAGGTTTAAGGCATATTAAGAGAGGAATCAGTTATAACGCTACTTTGTATGAGTCTGTGGAAAGCTACACTTCAAGTATACCACATAATTTTCATTATCTGCTACAAATCTGAACAGCAATCTGTCAAGTTTTAAGGTCTGCATGGTGTTGTAACTAAGGTATATCTCTACTTGCACATGTATTCTGATACATATTATGCATCTGAAGATGCTAGACATATAAAACACAAGTATACATTTATTTATATATTACTTTAATATGTGATATTGCTACCAAAAGGTACTGAAATATGTATAAATGGTTTCCGCAATATGTTAAGACTTACAGCTAAGATATTTGATGAGTGTGTCTCAGTGGCTGCATGACTCCATGGGGAGTGCCTGGATGATTGTATGAGTGGAAGGGTAATGTCTGTATAATTGCAGGAGACATTGGATACTGATTAACTGAATACATAAGTGCAGACGATTGAGATTGTGTGCATGGATAAGGGCATGAATAGACCCTGAATGCATAGATGAGTGTATAAGTAGTGCCTACATGAATCAATGAGTGCAACAGTAGTGTCTAGGTGTTTGTATGAGTGCAAGAATACTAGCTGGGTAATTGCAGAAGAGGATGAATAGTAACTGGCTGATTACATGAGTGCATAAGTACTGCCTAAGTGATTTGATAAGTGCATCGGTAAATGGAATGAGTGTACAAGTCGTGACTGAGAGCATGGATAACTGCATGGATAGTGCCTGAGTGATTACATGACTGCAGGGGTAGTGCCTATGAAATTAGAGGAGTGCATGAGTACTACCTGAGTGATTGAAGAAGTGCATAGGTAATGCTTGGGTTATTGCATGAGTGCATTGCTAGTGCCTGCATGTTTGGAGGAGCACATGGGTACTGCCTGAGTGATTGAAGAACTGCATAGGTAATGCCTGGGTGATTGCATGAGTGCAAGGGTAATGCCTGCGTGATTAGAGTAATGTACAGGTGCTGCCTTGGTACATGGAGGAATGCATGAGTAGTGCCTGACTAATTGCAACAATGCATAGGCAGTACCTGGGTGATAGCATGAGTGCAAGGGTTGTGCCTGGATGATTGGAGAACTGCATGGGTAGTGCTTGGGTGATTGCATGAGTGCAGGGGAAGTAGCTGAGTGCATCTATGAGTGCATCGGTAGCACCTCAGTGATTGCATCAGTGCATCTGTACTGCCTGGGTGATTGGAGGAGTGCAGAGATAGTACATGGGTGATTGCATGAGTATAGGGGTAGTGCATGCGTTATTGAAAGAATGCATAGGTAGTGCATGAGTGATTGCATAAGTGCAGGGGTAGTGCCTGACTGATTGAAGAACTGTATATATAGTGGCTTAGTGCATGGATGAGACCATGGGTAGTGCCTGGGGCATTGCAGACTTAAAGCTGAGACATGTGCAAAGGTTGCTGCTTTATTTTTGACTACACCCAACATCCAGAGTAGTAGAAGAATAGTGAAATAGCAACACAAAAGTGTGGTTTATGACATGGTGTACACTTTTCTAGTACAGCTTTACCATTCTCTAACTGCTCAGGGTATTGGGGCTACCCAAATATAAAGCATCAAACCTACACATAGCTCTGTTATAAATCTCGCCATATTCCTGAAAGCATGTATGCATGTGTCTCTACCTTTTACTAGTACTACCATATATAATAGAAACATACAAATAAAGATATATCTCTTTTTTACATGTAGCATCTTCAGATGCATAACACATACGAGAATACATATGCAACTAGAAAATACATCAATCACACGACCATGCAGACTTTAAAACTTGACAGACTACACTTAACATTTCAAACAGACACCTCGATTTATGTGTCATACTTCAAATAAAGTTTTACATAGACTCTTTTAAACCACTATTTGTATATTACTCTAATATATGATATTGCTACCAAAAGGTACAGAAATATGTATAAATAGTTTCCGCAATACGTTAAAACTTACAGCTAAGATATATTATGGGTGTGTCTCAATGATTGCATGACTCCATGGGTAATGCCTGGATGATTGTATGACTGCAAGGGTAATGTCTGTATAATTGCAGGAGAGATTGGATACTGATTAACTGGTTGCATAAGTGCAGACGTAGAGATTGTGTGCATGGATTAGGGCATGAATAGACCCTGAATGCATAGATGAGTGTATAAGTAGTGCCTGCATGAATCAATGAGTGCAACAGTAGTGTCTAGGTGTTTGTATGAGTGCAAGAATACTAGCTGGGTAATTGCAGAAGAGGATGAATAGTAACTGGCTGATTACATGAGTGCATAAGTACTGCCTAAGTGATTTTATGAGTGCATCGGTAAATGGAATGAGTGCACAAGTCGTGACTGAGAGCATGGATAACTGCATGGATAGTGCCTGAGTGATTACATGAGTGCAGGGGTAGTGCCTATGAAATTAGAGGACTGCATGGGTACTACCTGAATGATTGAAGAAGTGCATAGGTAATGCTTGGGTTATTGCATGAGTGCATGGCTAGTGCCTGCATGTTTGGAGGAGCGCATGGGTACTGTCTGAGTGATTGAAGAACTGCATAGGTAGTACCTGTGTGATTGCATGAGTGCAAGGGTTGTGCCTGGATGATTGGAGAACTGCATGGGTAGTGCTTGGGTGATTGCATGAGTGCAGAGGAAGTGGCTGAGTGCATCTATGAGTGCATCAGTAGTGCCTCAGTGATTGCATCAGTGCATCTGTACTGCCTGGGTGATTTGAGGAGTGCAGAGATAGTGCCTGAGTGATTGCATACGTGGAGGGGTAGTGCCTGATTGATTGAAGAACTGTATATATAATGGCTTAGTGCATGGATGAGTGCATGGGTAGTGCCTGGGTCATTGCAGACTTACAGCTGAGACATCTGTTCACGTTGCTGTTTTATATTTGACTACACCCAACATCCTGAGTAGTAGAAGAATAGTGAAATAGCAACACAAAAGTGTGGTTTATGACATGGTGTACACTTTTCTAGTACAGCTTCACCATTCTCTAACTGCTCAGGGTATTGGGCCTACCCAAATATAAAACATCAAACCTACACATAGCTCTGTTATAAATCTCACCATATTCCTGAAAGCATGTATGCATGTGTCTCTACCTTTTACTAGTACTACCATATATAATAGAAACATACAAATAAAGATATATCTCTCTTTTATACATGTAGCATCTTCAGATTCATAGCACATATGAGAATACATATGCAACTAGAAAATACAGCAATCACACGACCATGCAGACCTTAAAACTTGACATACTACACCTAACATTTCAAACAGACACCTAGATTTATGTGGCATACTTCAAGTAAAGTTTTACATAGACTCTTTTAAACCACCATAATCAGTAATTCCTCACCCAACATATCTTAAACATCACTTTACTGCTCCTGCTGCTTTACCATCCTACTACTACTACTCAGATGTACAGCCTACCAAAATACAAAGCAACAACCCTTCACATATCTCTGTTGTAAGTCTCCCCATATTTCAAAAAGCATGGATGCATGAGTCTCTACCTTTCCCTAGTGCCATCATATATAAAAGAAACATACAAATAGATATATACCTGTATTTTATACATCTACCATCTTTAAATACATAACACATATGAAAATACATCTGCAAGTACAGACATACCTCAGTCACAAGATGATGCACACCTTAAAACTTAAGAAGCTGCACTTTTCATTTCAAGTAGAGACCTAAAATCATATGGTGTATTTCAAGCACTTCTCATTTCAAGTAGAGACCTAAAATCATATGGTGTATTTCAAGCATACCTTTCCACAGATCATTGAAGGAGTGTACAGCTAATGCCTGGGTGACTGCATTAGTGCAGGGGTAATGTCTGGGTGATTGAAGAAGTGGATGGCTACTACCTGAGTGATTGAAGAAGTACATGGATAATACCTGGCTAATTGTGTGAGTGCAGTGGTAGTGCCTGGGTGATTGGAAAAGTGCACGGGTACTGCCTAAGTGATTGCATGACTGCATGAGTAGTGTTCGGGTGATTAGAGGAGTGCATAGGTACTGCCTGGATTATTGCATGAGTGAATAGATAGTGTCTAGATGATTGCATGAGTGCAGAGGTAGTGCTTGGGTGATTCCGTGAGTACATAGGTAGTGTCTGGGTGATTTTATAAATGAATGGGTACTGGATGGGTGATCGGAGGAGTGCATGAGTAATGCCTGGGTGATTGCCTGAGTGCAGGGGTAGTGTCTGGGTGATTAGAGGAGTGCATTTGTAGAGCCTGGGTGATTTTATAAATGCATGAGTACTGCCTGAGTGATTGAAGGAGTGCATGGCTAATGCCTGGGTGATTGCATGAGTTCAGGGATAGTACCTGGGTTATTGGAGGACTACATAGGTGGTGCCTGGGTGATTTTGTAAGTGCATGGGTACTGACTGGGTGATTGAAGGAGTGCATGGGTACTGCTTGGGTGATTAGAGGAGTGCAAGGGTACTGCCTGGGTTATTGCATGACTGCATAATTAGTGCCTGGGTGATTGCATGAGTGCAGAGGTAGTGCCTGGGTGATTGGAGGAGTGCATAGGTAGTGCCTGGGTGATTTTATAACTGCATGGATAGTGCCTGGGTTATTGCATGACTGCATAGGTAGTGCATGGGTGATTGCATGAGTGCAGGGGTAGAGCCTGGGAGATTGGAGGAGTGCATAGGTAGTGCCTGTGTGATTTTATAACTGCATGGATAGTGCCTGGGTTATTGAAGGACTGCATGCGTAAAGCATGACTGATTGCACAAGTGCAAGGATAGTGCCTGGCTGATTGAAGGACTACACACATAGTGCCTCAGTGCATGGATGAGTGCATCAGTAGTGGCTATGTGATTTCAGACTTACAGGTGAGACATATAATGGATTGCTGCTTTATATTTGACTACGCCCAACATCCTGAGTAGTAGCAGAATAGTGAAATTGCAGCACAATAGTGAGGTTTATGACATGGTGTACACTTTTGTACTGCAGGTTCCCCATTCTGTAACTACTCAGGCTGTTGGGTGTACCAAATGTAAAGCATCAAACCTACAGATATTGTAACGTAACTAAGATTTGCTATGGTATACTAGAGTGCACGTCAGCCAATAGTGTAGAACATAAACTTATGTAAGCATCATCATATGTCAAGTATTCAAAATTGTCAACTGGTGCTTCATAGTATGAGAAGTCAAGCAACCTTAATAGAGATCAAATCCCACGAAAGTCCAACAATAACTCCAAGCACTAAAGATATGTCTGTTATAAATCTCACTATATTCCTGAAAGCATGCATGCATATGTGTCTACCTTTTGGAATCATCATCATATATAAAAGAAATAAACAAATAGACTGCACTGTACGTTTGAAAGACACACCTACATTTCTGCAGTGTATTTCAAGTGTACCTTTCCCCAGACTCATAGAAAGTAGCCTAATCAGTAATCCCTCTGCCAACATGTCTTAAAACTCACTTTTGTTCTGCAGCTTCACCATTGTACGAATATTGGGCCTAGCCAAACATAAAGCAGCAACCTATCACATGTCTCTACCATAACTCTAACCATATTCCTAAAAGCATGCATGCTTCTATCTGTACCTATTGCCAAAAGCATAACACATATCAGAATACATGTGAAGTAGAAACATAACCAGGCTCACAAGACCATAAAGGCCTTAAAACTTGACAAAGTACACTTAACATTTCAAACACACACCTAGATTTATGCGGCATATTTCAAGTGAACTTTTACACAGACTCTTATAAAGTACCATAATCAATAATTCCTCTCCCAACATATCTTAAACATCACTTTTCTACTACTGCTGCTTCACTATTCTAGTACTAATCAGGTATTGAGCATAGCTAACAGCAAAGCAACCCTTCACTTATCTTTGTTGAAAGTCTCCCCATATTTCTAAAAGCATGTATGCATATATCTGTACCTTTTCCTAGTATCATCATATATAAAAGAAACATACAAATAAATCTATACCTGTATTTTATAAATCTAGCATCTTCAGATGCATAACACATATGAAAATACATCTGCAAGTACAGACATACCACAGTCACAGAACCATACAGATCTTAAAACTTAAGAAGCAGCACTTCTCATTTCAAATAGACACCTAAAATAATGTGATATATTTCAACCATACCTTTCAACAGACTCATACAAAATACCCTAATCACTAATTCCTCTGCCAACATAGTTTTAAACCACAGTTTTGAGCTGCAGCTTCACCATTCTGCAACTACTTATGCTATTGGACCTACACAAATATAAACTAGCAACCCTTCACAAGTCTCTGCTGTAAGTCTCACCATATTCCTAAAAGCATGCATGCATATGTCTGTACCTTTTGCTAGCAGCATCATATATAAAAGTAATATACAGATAGATGTATACCTGTGTTTTATACATCTATCATCTTCAGACGCATAACACGTACCAAAATACATGTGCAAGTAGAGACATACCTCAGTCACAACACCATCCACAGCTCAAAACTTCACAGACTACACTTCAAATTTCAAACAGACACTGAAAATGATGCGGTATATATGAAGTATAGCTTTCCACACATCATACAAATTACTCTACTACATAATATCTCTACAAACATATCTCAAACCTCACTTTTGTGCTGCTGCTTTACCATTCTACAACTACTTATAATGTTACACCTAGCCAAATACAAAGCAGGAACCCTTCACATGTCTCTGCTTAAAGTCTCACCATATTCCTAAAAGCATGCATGCATGCATATGTCTGTACCACAACACTATCCACACCTCAAAAATTCACAGAACAAACTTCCAATTTCAAGCAAACACCAAAAATGATGTGGCATATTTCAACTGTACCTCTCTAGAGACTTAAAAAAAGAAGCCTAATCAGTAATACCTTATGTCAACATCTTTTAAACCACACTTTTATGCTGCATCTTCACCATTCTACTACTACTCACAGTCTTGAGCCTACCACATAAAAAGCAACAACACCTCTTTGTTATACATCATCCACCTTCAAATGTGTAAGACATATGAAAATACATATACAAGTAGAGACATACTTCAGAAACAAGTCCATGCACACCTTAAAACTTGACAGACTGCACTTCCAATTTGAAAGCGACACCTAAAATTATGCGGTATACTACAAATGTACATATCCACACACTAAAACAAACTACCATAATCACTAATCCATCTTCCAATATACACATATTACTATACAGAATCTATTTCAAACAACATTTAACTACAATAAAACAAACTACAATACACATCTCTACATTTAATAATATATTTCGAACATCACAGCTCTTGAATAATTTTTAAAGATTAAAAATAAAGCTAATACATAATACACCTCACAAATTTATAACTCACTTTCCAAATTGATTTGTAGAATATGAAATATCACAAACTCATAAAAGATTTTCTTATGCACACAATCAATGTAATGCACCACTCTCAACAAGGTAAAACCAGTAATGGCATCTTTCCCTCTCTTTCTCCACACAAATAAATGTAAGTAACAAATCACATTGCTTCCTACATAATTTCAAATTGTAAAACACATTTCTATTGGTTAGACATATCAACCCTTACCAACTTATTTCTAAATGTGACCAAACTGGTTCTGGAATTTTTTGGAGTCGCGACTCCACCGTGCACTAATGCGATGGAGCCGCGAATCCAAACAGGAGTTCAAAAATATATTACAAATAAAAATACCACTATTTTTTAAGAACACACCACTTCTAAAGATAGTACTGACTTGGTAAATTATACTTTAGTAACATATCACTTATATATAAATTACAATTTCACATTTTAAATCCACAGTTAAGTTTCAACCCTTCCCCCATTCTGCTTAATGCCAGTTTCCATAGTAACAGTTCATGGAACATGCAACTGAACTAACAGGTCACAAGTTCACCATATTTTCAAGTTCAGCACACAAGGTTACAAAAGCAAACAGCAGGTGTGGTTGACGTTTGCAAAATATCACCTTATCCTATCTACTATACCTTTCGAACATTTTCTACTAACCAATAAGAAACATGGGGGCATATTAGCAAGGGCACTATCGCCGCTTTAGCGGCACTTTTTGCCGCTAAAGCGGCGATATTTATATCGCCCTATCAGCAAACTGTCTCTAACAGCAGTTAGCGACAGTTTGCGGGCACTTAGCGCCCGTTTTTACCGCTTTGCATGTCAGCGATATTTATCGCTAATGACATGCAAAGTGGGCGTTCCGATGAACAAACCTGGGAAACACTCGCTAAAAGGCCTATCGCCTATTAGCAAGGTGGCCATGGCCCCAGTTAGCGACGTGAAAAGTCGCGCTAACCGGGGTCATCGCCATTTATTTAACACCTGCAATTAGCAGGTGTTAGCCATACCTAACATGGGGGGTGGATTATGCTGATACGACCACAGGGTCGTATCAGCAAGGTGTTCTACCTTCTCCATGCAACATCGCTAGTTTTTCAGCGATGTTGTCTATTTCCCGCTATCGCTGGAATATTCATCGCCATAGCGCTAATCGTTGCTAATACAGCGTTAGCGTGGCGATATATTCCAGCGATAGCCGGCGATAAAAAAAATCACGCTAAGCAGGGTTAGCGATGATTATCGCCTCTTCTTGCTAATATGCCCCATGCTTTTTAAAGAAAGTAACATGCACCCTATTTTTAAATGTACAATGTTCTTAAACAGCCAATCAATTCTCTACTTTTTAAAAAACAGCATCTTGTCTACCATTTCACACACCTCTCATTCTACCAACTGACTACCTCAGCTACATACA
The DNA here is from genome assembly GCA_963921515.1 of Calotriton arnoldi. Lineage (NCBI taxonomy): Eukaryota > Metazoa > Chordata > Amphibia > Caudata > Salamandridae > Calotriton > Calotriton arnoldi. The sequence continues at coordinate 561,119 of CAWUFW010005237.1, forward strand.
TCTTTTCATTACTTCCAGACATCCCTTCAAGATGCTTACAGTATGGATTGTTGGACACCGCTATGTTTTCTGGTGCAAAAGGTATGCTGAATGCAGAGGTATTAACAAAGACCTAGCTTTGCAAAATGTGGATATTAAATGGATTGCACAGATTAGAGTGGCACCAATTGATGCTTTTGGTTAAAACTAACCCTGGGCATAATACTTTGCTACCCTCACGAAGCATGCAAAGTTTGTGCTACTACGCACTACGGAAATTGCACGTAGCAGAGTGAATAACTGTGCTAATAAACATAGCGTAGCAGGAGTATAATAAACTCCTTCAAATGCTTTGATAAAGCAATTTTTTAATGCTAAAAAGCATATAACCAATTCACAAAAAATGAATTTTGACAATAAAATATCAAGCAATGAGAGAGGTGATGATTTTGGAGTTCCCCTAACCTAGGGGGAGGACCAAGCAGATGCCTTGAACACAAAAAGCATATCATGTGAACGATTCAATGGTGGTCCCTTCCTCCTAGGACCACCCCAAACACAGTTATGGGCAAAAATACAATCCCAACCAAAGGCCCTGCAAAGCATTATGGGGCAGAGATTAGCAGTGGGCAGTGAATATTATAGTGTCCAATATCAAAATAATTCTACAAAGAGCTGCAGTTCAACTAGTCGTTACTAGGTGTCGTCCCTCACGAGTCAAATGCAAAAGCTTCATGAAAGGTTTTCAATACTTTTGCATTTCACTCTTGAGGGACGACACCTAGTAGCGACTAGTTGAACTGCAGCTCTTTGTAGAATTATTTTGATATTGACACTATAATATTCACTGCCCACTGCTAATCTCGTCCCATAATGCTTTGCAGGGCCTTTGGTTGGGATTGTATTTTTGCCAATAACTGTGCTTGGGGTGGTCCTAAGAGGATGGGACCACCACCTAATCATTCAATAAGATGTGCTTTTTGTTTTCAAGACATCTGCTTGGTTTTCTCCCTAAGTTAGCGAGGATACCAAAATCATCACCTCTCTCACTGCTTGTTAACTTTTGTTTTCACTTTAGTGAAATGACTATATGCAATTTTAGCATATAAAGACAGAGATATTTATTTTATCTTAACTTGCACTGTACACGTTTGCTTTTGGTAATTATTGTACAGTGCAGTCAAGCACACAGCTACGCACTACGCAATTTGCATAGCTACACCCAGGCTTAATAACAAACTCCATCAAATGCTTTGATAAAGCAATTTTTATGCTAAAAGCATATAACCAATTCACAAAAATGAATTTTGACAATAAAATATCAAGCAATGAGAGAGGTGATGATTTTGGAGTCCCCCTAACCTAGGGGAGGACCAAGCAGATGCCTTGAACACAAAAAGCATATCATGTGAACGATTCAATGGTGGTCCCTTCCTCCTAGGACCACCCCAAGCACAGTTATGGGCAAAAATACAATCCCAACCAAAGGCCCTGCAAAGCATTATGGGACGAGATTAGCAGTGGGCAGTGAATATTATAGTGTCCAATATCAAAATAATTCTACAAAGAGCTGCAGTTCAACTAGTCGTTACTAGAGTGTCGTCCCTCACGAGTCAAATGCAAAAGCTTCATGAAAGGTTTTCAATACTTTTGCATTTCACTCTTGAGGGACGACACCTAGTAACGACTAGTTGAGCTGCAGCTCTTTGTAGAATTATTTTGATATTGAACACTATAGCATTCACTGCCCACTGCTAATCTCGATCCCATAATGCTTTGCAGGGCCTTTGGTTGGGATTGTATTTTTGCCCATAACTGTGCTTGGAGTAGTCCTAGGAGGAATCGTTCAATAAGATGTGCTTTTTGTTTTCAAGACATCTGCTTGGTTGTTGGTTCTCTCCCTAAGTTAGTGAGGATACCAAAATCATCACCTCTCTCACTGCTTATTAACTTTTGTTTTCACTTTAGTGAAATGACTATATGCATTTTTAGCATATAAAGACAGAGATATTTATTTTATCTTAACTTGCACTGTACAAGTTTGCTTTTGGTAATTATTGTACAATGCAGTCAAGCACACAGCTACGCACTACGCAATTTGCATAGCTACGTGTAGTTGAAGCTGTACTTCACGTAGCTACGTGAAGTGCTACTATGCAAACTACGCCCGGGCTTAGTTAAAACCTTTCTGCATCTCCAACGCCCTGACCTCATGATTGTGCACTGGGGTGCCAATGACCTAGACACATTGACTGGGGTAGGTCTGTAAATGCTAATGAAGGACACCTTTGCACAATTGATGTTGCTTTCACCTCAAACTGTCTTTGTATACTCTGATATATGCCAAAGACAGAAATGGAAGTGGTCAAATCAATTCTGTCCACAGATTGAGAAAGCTAGAAAGAATGTCAATAAAGCTGTTTCTGCTTACCTCAGAGACCATAGGATGGGCTCCATCTATAACAACAATCTACGTTTTGATATGGATGACATCTACAGAAGTGATGGAGTACACTTCACAGATCAAGGAAACAGAGGGGCATATTAGCAAGACCGGCGATAAAATTATCGCCGTTTTAGCGGCAGGAAACTGCCGCTAAACGGCGATAATGGGCTTGCTAATATGCGTTATGGAATTCCAATAGAAGCCCATGTTAGATGTGCAGGACATCTAACCTGGGCTTCTATTGGAATTCCATAACGCATATTAGCAAGCCCATTATCGCCGCTTTAGCGGCAGTTTCCTGCCGCTAAAGCGGCGATAATTTTATCGCCTGTCTTGCTAATATGCCCCACAGTCTTTCTAAACACCCTAGAGCTGTGCATCCGCACTTACATGTAGCTACAACAAACTCCTAATGAAAACAAGGGCTCTTTTTTAGAGCCACCCTATAACACAATAGTGAATCTAAATTTTTTTTACACATACATATTTTTTTTACATTTTGTGTGGATTTGCGCACCCGACACGAATCTGCAAAAGCATGAATTCAATATACTACACCACAATACACTTTTCAGGTTTAACTATTAATTTTTAAATTTATATATTTTTAACAACTCTATCAATTGTAATCTTGTCATTAACTTCAATCACAGTACCTCTTTAAAACAACTTCACAAACTACGACACTACCTTCTAAATTATATACTACTAAATTATTTATTTGAGGTGAATTTGAGAATCCAACGCCGTGGGGTCGCGACTCCAAAATAGAAAAAAAAAAAAAAAATGCCCCACTTCCATTATTCGGTATTCGCTCCGAGGAACCCATCCCTCCGGGCGTTACCTCTCTTGTTATTATTAAAAAATAAGGGACGGGCCATGTAGCCCCCCTTCTCTCGGCCACTATTGGCCCTGGGGACCCCATCCCCCAGAACCTGCCAGCATTTATTTATTTTTTTCAATTTTGGAGGGGTCCGCTTGGCCCCCTCCTAAGGCCAATAATGGCCCCGGGGACCCCATCCCCCGGGGCATTGCCTCTTTTTTATATTTAAAAAAAAAAAAATAGTACGGGAGGGGGGCCGTGTGGCCCTCCTTCCCAGGGCCACTTTTGGCCCCAGGGACCCCATCCCCCGGGGCCTGGACACAACGTTGGGGACCGAGGGGGGAGCACCAATGCCTCCACGGTCCCAGCCAGCTCCCCGCCTCCTGCGGGAGCCAGCATTGCTTTGGGACAAGTGGAGCTGCTGACATGCAGCTCCCCTTGCCCAAAAGCAATTCTGCTTTGCTTCTTGGAAGCGAGAGCAGGAAACCTTCCAAGAAGCAAAGCCGTGTTTGCTGTGACAGGTCGGGAGCCGTGCTCATGCCCTGCCATAACAAACAGCAATATCCCAGGGGTGGGCACCCCTGGACATTGCAGGAGCCGGCCCTGGGGAATGGCGGTCCCCAGGGCCTTGGAGAGCTCCAAGAGGGGGGCCCGCGGCCCCCCTCCCAACGTGTGAATGGCCCCGGGGAGGTGGTGGTCCCCGGGGCTTGGGGGGGCCTGAGAGGCCCCCCATAATTAATTAAGCCCCAGGGAGGTGACGGTCCCCGGGGCTGCGGGGGCTGTGTGCCCCCATATAATCAAGATCGCCCTGGGGAGGTGGTGGCCCCCGGGGCTGCGGGGGCCTCCGCAGGGCCCCCGCATAAATTTTACAACTACCCCCGGGACCTGGCCCACCCGGAGACTCATTAAAACAAAGCACGGGAGACTGCGCTTCGTTTTTAAAAATAATTTCTCCGCGGGATTCACGCACCCAGCGTGACGTTACACGGGGGCCCATGCTGAGAGCCGCGTTAGGGTCGTGACTCCAAAAGAGAAAGTAAAAAAAACACCCCACTTACATTATTCGGTATTTGCCCCGGGGACCTCATCCCCCGGGGCCTGCCAGATTTTATTTATTTTTTTAAATTATGGAGGGGGGCCATGTGGCCTCCCTCCTGAGATCAATAATGGCCCCGGGGACCCCATCCCCCAGGGAATTGGCTCTTTTTTAATGTTTATAAAAAAATAGTACGGGAGGGGGGCCGCGTGCCCCCCTTCCCAGGGCACTTTTGGCCCCAGGGACCCCCATCCCCTGGGGCCCGGCATTATTTATTTATTTATTTTTTAAAAACAAAATTACAAAAGGGAGGGGGCCGCATGGCCCCCCTTCCCTGGGCCACTATTGGCCCCGGGGACCCCATCCCCCGGGCCAGGCCTCAACGTTGGGGACCGCGGGGGGAGCCCTAATGCCCCCGCGGTCCCGGCCGGCTCCCCACCTCCTGCGGGAGCCACATTGCTTTTAGACAAGGAGAGCTGCTAACATGAAGCTCCCCTTGTCCAAAAGCAATACTGCTTTGCTTCTTGGAAGCGAGAGCAGGTATCCTGCTCTCGCTTCCAAGAATCAAAGCAGTGTTTGCTATGGCAGGGTGGGAGCCGTTATCCCGCCCTGCCATAGCAAACTGCAATGTACCAGGGGTGGGCACCCCGGGACATTGCTGGAGCCGGCTCTGGCGGGTGGCGGTCCCCAGGGCCATGGAGGGCTCCTGGAGGGGGCCACGCAGCCCCCTTCCAATGTAAAACATAGCCCTTCGGAGGTGGTGGTCCCCGGGGACTGAGGGGGGCCGCAAGGCCCCCCGCCCATAATTAATCAAAGCCCCGGGGAGGTGGCGGTCCCCTGGCTTGGGAGGGCCCGTGAGCACCCCCAAAAATAAAACAAAAGCCCCGGGGAGGTGGCAGTCCCCGGGGCTGCGAGGGGGTTGCGTGCCCCCCCATGTAATCAAGATCGCCCCGGGGAGGTGGCGGTCCCCCATCAGTGGAGGCAATGTGGAGGCAATGTTCTTCTCACAATACTTCCTGGTACCACATTACTCCCCTTAAATACCCTTTACTGCAAACCAGATTACTGGGCACCTCAAATAGGACCATATTATCGTATGATATCTCCCTCTTCTAGTGCAGCTATTACGCAAATCCTCATGCAAAGCGTTATACACCGAACATCCAACTATCTAGCTTGCACCTGGTAGGGTATGCTTTGACCACGACTAACACAATTGATCAAAATATGGAAATACACGGAAACAGGAAAGGATAAAATGGAAAGACAAACTTTCTCATCCATCACTCCTCACCTCCGACTAGTGTCCTCTTTGCATATTTTCAGCAAAGAACAAAACTAAATTATCTTCTCGCTCTATCTGCCTCCCCCTTATACTCTGCCCAACTTCTAACACTAAGTTCAACATACCTCTAACCCTCCTCTCTGGATTTTAAAGCCTATGCTCCCTGCATACATGAGTATATTTTTTATATATCCCATGTTTAACCCATGAGCCGTATAGTATCGTAGTGCAAAATAATAGTGTCCCTTGCAGAATGTAGTGAGGTGCCCCTGAGACTTGCGAATCTCACAGATATTGATAGGTCTTAGGCTAAAGGGAGTGCCCCACCTACACTGCAGGGGCACCAGGTGCCTGTATTGCACCCCTGTGTATGTTCTCCCTATTTCCTATAAAGCTGTGTCCTTGAAAAATACTTTTTTGCAATTCTGCACAATACTTTTGTAAACAGCTGTCCATATACCTGTAACATTAATATTTGCCTGAGCCATACCTTCCTCTCTCTAAATTAGACAATTGTCCTCTGGGAAAGGTTTGCTCTATAAAAAGCCACCAAATAGGTGTAATAAATACATTCTGTGCATCGGGAGTCCAGGCATAGCTATAGCATTGCATATGGATGAGGGTTGTTTTTGGACCTGGCAGTTTCTGCGGGGTCATCCCCAATTTTTTTGCCTACACCCTTGATGTAGCGGAAATCGCATTTTATTTGTAGGGGTGCATTATAATCACACGTGTAGAGCGCACCCGCATATAATCTTTTGTCGTATTAACATTAAGGGCCTGATTCTGATGCGGTTAGGAAAGCATTCCCACCTAGGGCCTGATTCTGATGCGGTTAGGAAGGCCTCCTAATGGCATTTGCTCCTTCCAAATCGGATCGGGAATGTGTCTTCCCGACCCAGGGCCCAATTATGATGCGGTTAGGAACATATGCTCCCATTGAAGTCAATGGGAGTCCAACCAAATCGTATCTGGAAGCATCCGGATGCATCGTACTCCGTCGGTCGGACTCTCCCGATCCGAGTGGGTCGGAAACCATTTCCAAACCGATTCGGTCGGGAAGCTTTCCAACCCGCATCAGAATCAGGCCCTAAGTGTTAGAATTTGAAATGTAATAACATGAAGTGCTTAGCCCATTGAAAAGTAACATGGAGAATTAACGTAGAAAGTGAAAACATTAACCTGGAGAATTTGTGTTGTGCAACTGACAATTATTCCTGTATTGAAAATGCTTATTAATCATATTGTTTTACATGTAGGTAAATGCATTAATCGAATGTGCCTTATTTTCCTATGCAAATTCATAAGGCTCATATGGTGGTTTCTTATGTTAGGTGAATTTGTAGGTCTGAAATGCATTTCCTGGAAACTCTTGCTTTAGAATTAACAAGCTGAATTTCATGTGTGCTGTGGAATTGTTCTTTCTCACGTTTTGTGTTGCAGGTGAGAGAAGCACTCTTGTTAGCCAGATTAATGTCTTTGTTTTACTAGTTAGGCAAGGAGAGAAAAAGTTACATTGCATAGTTTTGAATCAATAAAGGAAGGCCGTTGCCCTTCACACAGAAGAAGGCTTGGGAACCAAGGACAAACTGCTGTGAGAAGAACACTGTCGTCCCGTTGGGAGTAGGGAAAGTCCCCACTTCTTCCTCCTCTGCCTTCGGAGAGAGAGCATCTTAGAACAAGCTCTGTCTTGGTAGCTTAATGCTGCATTGATCCATATGATGGAGAGACTTCTGAGGAAGACTCCACATGCTGACGCCTTTTATTCCTTTTCCTTGAAGATGCTTAAGTAGGGATGCAATCTTAGCGTTAGTGTAGGGATAGATTAATGCTTTATATTCATCAACCCTCGATGCAGGGAAACTTGGACTCATGCTTTCTGATGCTCTGCATCCTGTTTCTTGAATAAATTGTTTTGCTTATGTTACATCGTCTTAACTGGATATGCCGTTTTGGTTTTATGCTGATTCCGATGAATTTTTACACTTTCATCTTGAGATGTCTTTTTGTTCAGTTGTTTTTGGCGTTGTAATAAATTAGCTAACTTTACCAAGTTGTCTGTAGTTACTATGTGTCCAAGGGAATTTTGTTAATTGATTGGTACTAATAATGATTTTTCTCCCCTCTACGCTTACATGCTGCTAAAAAGAACCATTGTATTGTGATTCTAGAATAGGAAGGTCTAGAATTTATGGCCCTGGCCCTTTCACCCTCCTGTTTTCTGAACCGGTTTTTGTTGGCTTTTAGGACTATGCGCTTTACCACTGCTAAAGTTTGTGTTCTCTCTCCTTTAAACATGGTAAAATTGGCTTACACCCTGTTGACACATTTAATTTACTCGTAAGTCCTTAGTAAAGTGGCACTGCATATATCCAGGGCCTTTAAATTAAATGCCACTGGTAGGTCTGCAGCACTTATTGTGCCACCCACTTAAGAAGCCCATTAAAACATGAATCAGGTCTGTCATTGCGACATGTGTGTGCAGTTTTAAACTGCCCTTTCGAACTGCCACAATGAACCTTTTGCCAGGCCTAAGCCTTCCTTTTAAATACATCTAAGTCACCCTTAGGGTAGGCCCTAAATAATAGCCCATGGGGAAGGGTACAATGTATTTCAACGGTTTGACATGTATTCTTAAGCTTTACATGTCCTGGATGTGAAAAACCCACAAACGTGTTTTTCACTATTGCAAGGCCTACCTCTCCCATATGATAACATTGGGTTACCTTATTTTATATAATAAGTGCCAACTTTTGATTGTGAACAGGTAGGAAATTTGTGTTTGGTGTCTAAGGAAATGTAATTTAACTCCTTCTTCATGATGAAGTCGGATTTTAAGTCACAATTCTGAAAACCTCACTTTCAGAAAGTTGGCATTTTTTAGTCCTAACCATTTGGTGCCTGCAGCCTGTTCCTGTATTACGTGACTAGGTATAGTTGGCAGTTGCCTTTGTGTATACCTCCCAGACAGTATCAGAATAAAGGGTCTGGATGTTGGAAAGATGGGCCATCCTGCCTAAATGATGGAGCAGAGTTCTCACCTACCACACTTACACTGCAAAGGCTCTGGCCCAGCACACTCACAAAGGACTTCCCACTTGCCTATCGTGAACCCAGACAAACTGAGACCAGGGCAGGGAAGCAGGAAATTGCAGACACCTCTGTAGGGGCAAAACTCCAGAAGCTTCTCCACTGCAAGGGAGGCACTGGGTATAACAATATAACCCCCAGATCCACTCTTCAAATCACTTCTGGACCTGTGGAAGACTTAGAAGAAGGACTGCTCTGCTGCCCTGCTGCTCTGCTGCAAGAAGGATTGCTCTGCTGCCCTGCTGCCTGAGGTAGAAGGACTGGACCTGCATCTTGAACCCAGGATCACCAGAGGGATTTCAAGGACTAGTTGGCTGGCCTCCTGTTCTTAAGCTACAGTGACACAACAAGCTCAACCATCCTTGAACCCTGCACCTGGACTCTGCCTGCTGTGAGTCCACCCCCCCAAGCGCTGCCTCCCCAGTCCTGGACCCTTAGAAGTGGGATTAAATGTGCTCTGTCAGTTTAGCTGTGTGCTCCATCACAACTGATGCAGTGTGGAGCAACCTGATGCAGCCCTCGCAGCTTCTAATCTGAACCGATGCAGCGCACACAACTCAACACAGGATTTTGCATCACAGCCCTTGCAGCTGCTCACTAGAACTGATGCAGCACAATGCAATTCGATTCATACTTTGTATTGAAGCCCTCGCAGTTCCTCATTGGAACCGAACAGTGCAATGCAACTCTACTCAGGACCCTGCATCGCTCCTCAGAACTGCCGCTGCATGGCGTAACGCCCTGCATGAAGGACCTAGGATACAATTCTCAGCAGGCCTAACCTTGTCCCTGAATCCATCCTGCACTCCATCACAGTCGGCCTGAACTTGTGACTTTGCCCCAGTCCGGCGTGACCACATAACCACAGTTGGTGCTTTGTACTTTTAGATATTATTTTTACCTCAATCTTTAAAATTACATATCTCCGGTCCTCCGAATTGGATGTTTGTCATTTTGGTCTCATTTCATTAACCACATTTTACTCTATTGCTCTAAATAGGTGTGGAATTTTTATTGTGTTGTGTTTCTACTTTATTGCTGGTTATGTGCAGCATAAATACTTTACACATTGCCCATAAGTTAAGCTTGACTGCTTTTTTGCGAAGCTACCAGAGGGCTAAGCACAGGTAATTTAGTGACTTTTTTGGTTCACCCTGGCAAGGATTGTGGCTGTTGCTTGGGAGGGGCTAAAAACCCCCTCAACTAACAATCCAATTTCTCACAGGGTTGCTCTACTGCAGTCAAGATACCACCTAACAAAAAATATTGCATCAACTACATCAACTTACATTATGTAGTAATGGTAAAAGGATGTGGAGTTAGGAATAGTAAATGTATATTTTTATTTATAATGTAGAGGTTAATAATTTAGTGGATGTGGTGGTTTTGCTGAACAGTTTTTCTGACCTCTGTATATTAATATACAACCACAGTGAAGTATTTGGAGGGTTTAGTAATGTTGATAAATACCCAAAATGCTACTACTACATGAGAATAAAACTCATTTGCATCATAGTTCCTAGACCTCCTTGTAAACTCCTATGGGAAACCTGGCTCAGGCTTGCAAACGTGATAATATCCACACTAATAAGTGCCATTTCTTTATGGAGAGCTATGCCGATCTCACCTTTGTGGCTCAGAGTCTGAGTCACAAAGGTAAACGTACACTTTCATGTAAATGTACGATTATTGAGGGGCGTGGCTTAGCCGGCTGCAAAATGGCCGCACTTTAAGTGGGCTCTGACGGCCAAGCCTTACATCCGTAACAATCCTGCAGACTTACCTATCAAAACTGCCTGGTGCCCTGCAATTCGGACTCATCTCGCTCTGGGGTGCCTCCTGAGGTGATTCCTGGCTCCCTACACTGCTGCGGAGCCGAGTACTGCCGCCCGGTCTTCGCCTTCAGATCGGGCCTCGATGTCGGCGCGGCCCGGCTCTCCTGCTACTTTGCCGCTGCCACCCCTCACACCCGGAGGGCTGATTGGAGGACTGTCGCCATCCCGGAGCCGGTGAGTGCCACTGCCGCTGGGGCTCCTCGCGGCGGGACTGGGGGCGCGCGCGCCACACCGTCCGGCCCGGGCCTTCCCACAGTGCGGGTGCCTTTCCTCCAGCCATTGGCGCCCGCCGTGATGGCTCACAGATCCCAGGTCTGGCGACGGGGGCGACGGGGGCGACACGCCTCCTGCGACTCCCCGCCGCTCGTTGCTCTCTGCTGGCGAGTCCCCCGGCTCCCTTCAACGCTCTGCTGCGGCTGCTTGGTGCTGCTTTTCCGCCCACTGGCTCCCGCCTATAAGCTGCCTGCTTCTCCTCCTCGGCGTGCGGCCTACCTCTTCGGCCGCTACTCCACTTAGTGCCCGGCCTCCTGACCCCACACTGCTATTACCGCCTCACTGCTTGTCTGCGCCAGGAGCCGTGCCCCGTGGCCATTACGACCAGCCCGCCGGGACCCACCTAGGCTGGCACACCTTCCTGCATGTGCCCCTCGGCCCTCGGCCGTCTGAGTCCGGACTTGGTGACACACTACCCATCCTGCTCCTGTAGCCATCCCTGGTGCTTGTCTGCAACTCGCCACTCTACGTCCGGGGCAGGCGCTGAATCTCCGGGGGCCTTGCGGCGGGGTTGGGGGTGTGCACGCCATACCGCGGGGCCTTCCTGCTTGCCACTGCTGCTGGGACATCTCCGCTGAGCCCTCGCTGGTTGGCCCAGTGGCACTGGCCCCACGCCGGGGGCTGCGCGCCCCCGTGTCTCCCCGCCGCTGCCACCTCTGCGGTTTTGCCCTCCTCGGTGTTATCTACACCCGCACAAATAGACCCAAGGCCATATTACACCGGGCAGCATTTGTCTTTTGGATTTCCTACTCCTCTTCACTGGCCCAAAGACACCATCGCGCCACCCTCCTTGCTACTCTCCGCGGGGTTCCCTGGACTTGTTCAGTACCCCCGCATCTGGCCTGGCCATCGTCCGCTCACTGTGTGCCCACACCGCTGCCTCCTTGCCCTCCTGATTCCAACTTCACTCACCTAGGTCATTTCCTCCACATCAGGGGGCCCTGCCATCTCGCCTTCCAGTTGCGACCTACATCCATCACCCGGCCTTCTTCCCGACCCACCTCTGCCAGGCCATGGGGAAGACGGACCCCAAACAGCCAAGGATAGCATTTGACCAGCGCCGGCAGACGCGCTAGGACGGCGCTGTTGCTGATGGGGGTGACTCTTCTGCCCCCGCCGAGATGGCCTCCACGCGAGAGGATGACCTTAAGTCCATAATGCTGGAAGTCAAATCCGCTGTCTCTGGTATCGCGGCCCAGCTTGAACAGTTGTCGTCTCGTCTGGACACGGTTAAAACCCGTGTGGGCTCTCATGATGCCCCTCTGCTGCATGTCGAGTCGAGGGTCTCCGATGCTGAAGATGTTGCCACCCAGGATCGTCAAAAGCTTCTTCAAATGGACAAGATACTGGAAGTGATACGGAACAAAAACGAGGATTTGGAGGCGCGCTCCCGGAGGAGCAACCTTCGCATCACGGGTGTGCCCGAATCCACCAATATTTCGTGGATGGAGGACTTTGTAGAACAACTTATTTGTGAACTCTTTGGTGAGGTCCTCTCCTCAGTCTTCATCGTGGAGCGCGCCCACCGCTCCCTCGGCCCTCGCCACGGCCCTGTCCTGCCGGCTCGCCCAATCATCGCCAAAATCCTCAACTTTAGGGACCGCAATGCAATTCTTCGAGCAGCCAGGGAGAGGGGCCAGATCCGCCACCAGGGTAACTCTTTGTCCTTTTACCCCGACTACACCATGGCGTTGCAGGCCGCTCGCCGCGAGTTCCTCCTGGCGAAACGCATTCTTCAGAAGCATGACGTCTCCTACTCCCTGGCATACCCAGCCAAATTGAGAATCAGGCAAGGCTCCAAGATGCTTATCTTCCCAGCCCCTAAGGACGCTCTGGCCTTTGCAAAGAAACTAGACCGCTCGCATTGATCCTCACCTGCTCACTCGCAAGACACTGCCGCCGGCAAATTGAGCGATAATGATTGATCTGGTCTGACTCACTGTCTTTTCTGCTAGTCCGTTCTATCGTTGTTGACTTACCTGTTTTGACTTGGCCCTCTCCATATCTCCTTCTCACCCAGGGCTATTCTCTTCATAGCCATGCTCTAAGCACAGTGCCTCTGATCATCTGACGTTCTCTCCTCTGCTGTCTGCAACGACACCTAGCTTGGCCACCCTGCCTATTTGGTAGGGGTGTATGCTGAGCGACACCATGCCTCCACGGGATAATTCCCTCCTTGGACTTAGACATTCCCCTTCCCAGTTGTGGTTCCCTGGGGTGGGCGTGGGTGGACTCTCAGCCTGTTTGGGGGTTGGTGTGGGTTTACTGGGGTTTGTGGTCTCCCTCTGAGGCCGCTTTGTTTGTTCTTGCACGACCCGTGTCGTTTCCTTGCACGCCCAAGGTTGCTGTATCATGTTTTTTCCTTCACTGCATGTCGCACCGCTTTATGCATCTCCACGAGGTTTCTTCCTCACATATTACTCTCCTTAGCATTATTTTCCCTTACACGGCACCATGACTGACACCATCTTCTGAACCTGGAACGTTCGTGGCCTGAATGACCACCGCAAGGCCCGTCTGGTCCATGCCCATCTCATCCGGCACAAGGTGGATATTTTTCTTCTACAGGAGACCCACCTGCTGCCTGCGACCGCCTCCAGGCTTCTTTCCCGACATTGGGGGGAAACGCACTCCTCTTTCTATTCCAATTACTCTCGGGGGTGTCCATCCTTATACGCAGAGGGCTCCCGTGACAGACTTCCCGGGTGGTTGTCGATCCTGGGGGGCGCTATGTGATCCTTCATGGTACACTTCTGGCCCAACCTCTGACACTCGCAGCGATATATGGTCCCAATAGTGACGACCCAGACTTTTTTGCGCAAGTTTGGCACCATATTTCGTCCTTAGGCCCCGCTGCGCTCCTTTGGGGAGGTGACTTTAACGTTACAATGTTCACCGCTCTGGATCGCTCTGGCCCTCACGCCTCACACCCACACGCTGCTGCACTCCTTAGCTCCATTCTCACTGACAACTCCCTTTTTGATGTATGGCGTCACACTCACCCCGAGCACTTGTGTTACCGGCTCCCACGGCAGTTGGTCCCGTCTGGACCTCTGGATCGCCACCCCAGATGCCCTCACTTGACTCTCATCTATTGACCATATGGCGCGTACCCTCTCAGATCACGCCCCTGTTCGTCTTTGCGTCCATCTCTCTCACTCCCCCTGTCGAGCATTCTCCTGGAGGCTTCCCCCTAATGCGCTCCGAGACTCGGTCTTCCGTGATGAGATTCAAACCGCGATCACTAACTATTTCGAGCTTAATGAGGGTTCCGTTGACTCCCCGTGCACGCTCTGGGAGGGTTTTAAGGCCGTCATTCGTGGGGAATGCATCTCTAAACAGTCTGGTGTCCTACGCTCCATCCGCAGCACTCTCGAGAAACTGGAACGGGAGATTAAATCTCTGGACTCCTCTCACTCTCGGGACCTTAACCCCGACACACAAGCCCAGATACGGGGGAAGCTCACCGATTTGGCCGACGAGGCCGACAGGGAACTATCGTTCCTCAGTAGGGAGGCGCGAGCGCTCTGTTTTGGTGAGGGCGACTGCCCGGGTAAAACCCTCGCCAACCTCCTCCGACCACCTCGTGCCACGTCTTATGTCACTGCCCTTCAGGATGGTGGCCTTGCCAGGACTACTTCCCCTGAGGAAATAAAGGCGCGTTTTGCAGCTTTTTACACACAACTTTACATGGCCGGTTCCACCCCCCCGCGAGGTCCTCGACCAATACTTTGACACCCTTCAGCTCCTTTGGCTCGACAACCACCATCGGGAATATCTCGATGAGCCATTCTCCAAGGAAGAAATCCTAGCAGCAATAAATGGTACGCCCGGTGAAAAGGCCCCCGGATCGGATGGCTTGCCGGTCGCCTTCTATCAAAACTTTTGCTCCGCTTCTGGTCCCACACTTGGCCGCCATGTACAATGAATCATTTGAGAGCGGTCAATTTCCCCCCTCGCTCAGCGAAACTATGCTTACTTTACTTCTGAAACCGGATAAACCCCCTGAGCTGCGCGATTCCTATCGCCCTCTGACACTAATTAACACGGACAATAAAATATTCGCCAAACTACTCGCCGCTCGCCTTCTACCCCTCATGCCATGTATTGCCTGCCCGGACCAATCCGGTTTTATTCCCGGCCGCGCGACTTCTCACAATCTCCGAACCATATTCTCCATCCTCCATCAAATTAACCCAGCACTTCCTGCAGTGGCCGCCTTGCTCGACGCCACCAAGGCCTTCAACACCCTTGATTGGCCCTTCCTTTTTTATCTTCTTCCTTGCTTGGGATTCAGCTCGGTTTTCATACGCAAAATATTACTTCTCTACACCCTTCCGACTGCCCGTCTCCGGATCAATGGTCAAATATCTGAGCCCATTTCCATCAGGCGTGGCACCCGGCAGGGGTGCCCGCTGTCGCCCATGCTGTTTGCCATCGCGATGAAACCCCTTGCGGCCAGGCTCCGACAGCATCACACCCAGAGGGGCATCGGGTTTGCGGCTCGTGCTCTGTTAGTCTCCATGTATGCAGACGATGTCACTCTGTATATCCGTCATCCCCAGGAAAACCTCAGCCCTCTGGTTCGAGAGATGATACGTTTTGGTGGCTACTCCGGTATACAGGTGAATTGGAATAAGTCTGTGCTATTCCCCCTCACTGATGCCACAACGCCTTTTACCCCGGACTACCCCTTTGTGTGGGCGTCTGGCCCCACTAGATATTTGGGTATCTGGCTGAGCAGGGACGTGGACGAACTTTGGAGAGCTAACATTGGCCATGCTGTGGACTGGTTTGAGTCCAAGATCCCCCTTTGGAGTCGACTACCTTTGTCCTTGGCCGGTCGAAAAGCAATCGCCAAGATGGTTGTACTCCCGAAATTTTTATATCTGTTCGTGAACATCCCCATCCCCCTCACTGCCCATTTTTTTCGCAAAGTCCGCTTTTTACTCATCTCTTTGGTCTGGGCCGGTCGACAGCCTAGGATTGTGTACGACACTCTCACTCTTCCGATGTCGCGCGGCGGTCTAGGCGCCCCGGATTTTAAACTCTACGCCCTTTGTGCCCAGGCCAGTTTTCTTCATTTTTGGCTCCATCCCACTCCGTTCCAGCCACACGTCGCAGTGGAAGCCGACCTTGCAGCCCCGTGGCCGCTCACGACTGCCCTGTTCGCCCCAGCGAAACTCCTTTGCACTGAGATCGACACGGTTGAGACCCTGTGCTGGGCCTGGGAGGGGCTCCGTAGATCCTCCGGTGCTGATATGCTTTCTGCGAATACGATGCCTATTGCTCATCATCCGGCTTTTCCGCCTCTCCAGACTTCCGGGATGGCTAAGCATGCTATTCGCTTAGGGCTGTCCACAGTGGCGGATCTTTACCCTGGGAACACTTTTTTCTCTCTCGCTGCCGACTCCGGCCCCATGGACACCCTACTTTATTATCAACTCAGGGCTGTCTGCAGGAAGCTTCACCCCTCGTTTCCCCAGCCCCCTCCTTCGATGGCCACTCTTGACTTCCTTTATTCGTCTTCTTCCCCCCGGAAGCTGGTGACTAAAATATACGCATTTGCACTTGCGGCTTCTTCCATTTCCACTGACCGGGCGCGCGTGGCGTGGGGTGAGGATGAGGGGTGGGCGGAATTTGCGTAGTCGCGCTACGCAAAGCTCCGCAAAGCTCCGCGTAACGGTAAAAAACCTCAGCGAGCACGCAAAAGTTCCGCGAACACGCGGATTGCTTGTTCCGCCCGTTCGCGATGCTTTTTTCCTGTTCGCGAACGCTGTTTGCGTGCTCGGGGAGAAATATCTTGCAAACACGCATTTTGAAAGCGCGAACAAGCACAAAATTCCGCAAAGCAGCGGATCGCGGAGTTTTTGGCAATTTCGCGTTCTCCGCGGAACGCGAAATTACCCAAATTACGCAAATTCCGCGAGCGGAACGGAATTTACTGCCCAGGCCTAGTGAGGACCTGGGTATGGAGATATCTCAGGCTGACTGGCTCTACTGTTGCAAGCAGATTAAGCGTCTGTCCCTGAATTACCGTTTGCGCCTCATTCATTTTAAATATTTACATAGGCTGTACCGGACCCCCGTCCAGCTACACAAGATGGGACTTATTCCCACTGATAGATGTTTGCACTGCTCTGCCCCTGCGGCTGATTTTTCTCACCTTACCTGGCTGTGCCCTCAGGTCTCTGCTTATTGGCGTGAGGTATGCGCTGCTATTTCTGAGATCACCTCGAC
This sequence comes from Calotriton arnoldi, assembly GCA_963921515.1. Classification (NCBI taxonomy): domain Eukaryota; kingdom Metazoa; phylum Chordata; class Amphibia; order Caudata; family Salamandridae; genus Calotriton; species Calotriton arnoldi. The sequence continues at coordinate 578,126 of CAWUFW010005237.1, forward strand.
GCCGATCCGGCCCGATCCCCCGCTCTGCCTTTTAGGCTTTGTTAAATATTGTCCAGATGCCTCCCGCTGCCTGATTGCCATGCTCCTTGTCCTCGCGCGGCGTAGGGTTTCCATGTGTTGGGGCGCAAGCCCGCACCCAAGGCTACTCAATGGCTTGAGGGTGCATCGCGCTGCCAGACCCCCCTGTCCGAATTCTGGGACCTTATGCCAGCTAGATCCCGTCCGCTTGACATATGGGGCCTACTCGTATCATACCTCCTAAGCCGTAATTCCCAGCGCTCGGCGACCTCTCCCACGCTCCCCGCTGGCATAGATCAATGAGTAGCTTGCCCCCCGATCACACTCCCCCTAGCTTGCTCTATCCCTCTCCCTTTACATGGTGCCTCCCATCATGACTCGTCCCACTGTCCTGGTGCTCTTATGTTATTTCCTTTTTTTGTATTGATCTTTAGCGGTATATGTTCAAGAAGGACCTCGCTGTAATACATTGTATTTTTATATACACGGTGCTCTGATATGTTGCAATTCTGTAATTTTACAATGCAATTTGGTCAATAAAGGTTTTTGAAAATCAAAAAAAAAAATGTACGATTATTTGCTACTCACAAAAGGATTTATGAGTAGTATCTTTACGAGTGCAGTCTCCACACATAAAAACATAGGTCTTTTATGTGTGGAGACTCCGCACTTACACAGGTACTACTCGTAAATCCCTTTGTGAAAAGCAAACAATTGCAAACTTACACTAAAGTGTAAGTTTACCCTTGTGAATCAGGCCTTCAGTGAAGTTAGTAGCTGTGCATTCAAATTTTCCATGCCTCAGTCTGACTTCGTGCACAAAAACAATCCTGCATGCAACGCAGGCAGCCTTGCAACATGGTGCAAGGCTACCTGCGTTGGTGCTAGGCTGCCAAATGGGCGCCAGTGAAGAGGAAAATGCAGGAATGCACCTTACATAGGTCTATTCCTGCCCTTTCCCTGTCACAGAGTGCAGAGCAGCAAAGTGACTTGCTGAGCTGCCCTGCGTGACTTTTTCACAAACAGGCCCGTTCGTTATGTAATTTTCTGAAAATTCAAATAGTAGAAACGCTTTTAGTGCGATAACATTGCTATTCTTCTATGCAAACTGTGAACTTGGCTTATCAAATGTCAATGGGAAAATCATGTAATGTATCGAGAGAAGTGTTTAGTGACATTCTGCTTAAGGTGTACTCACAGCGTTTCCTAATCTATTACAAGCCAACTGATCTGGCAGAACATTTCCTGGGTTAATCTGCTCTGAGTTATTGAATTTCTTTGTACAATGCATATTGTAGTATAAACTCTTCCAGGTGTTTGTGTGAAATTTTTTCCTGACAAACTTAAAGCGCTACATAAAAGCAACAACATAAAAATGTTACACATCTTTAATTTTCAATAGCTGTCAAAGCTTTAAAATGTCTGACACGCCACAAATTATGAACGTGTGAATGAACAAACAAATCTCCTTTCCCTCTAGGCTGCGCACATACTAGCCTCCATCATCTGTATAACATATGGACATCCCAGAGAATGTGTACAATTATTTCATATGTGACAAAGGCAGGGCGTGCACAAAATGACAAAAAAATAACTAAAATACTTTGCTGGAGCCTGCTGTGGTAATACCAAGAGCATAAAATGGTGAACCTACTAAAAGTAAAAGAAAATTACAATTGCTGGTTAAGCACACCAATAACGCTGTAAATTTGTGAGTACAGAATTGCAGACCTTACAGTTCAAAAATGCATTGCAATTACAAATGGATAACTTCGAGCAAACAAGGAATTTGTAGCTAATCCAATTATGCAGTGTTTTCCAACTCAAATGGGAGGCCACGTATCATGATGATAAAAACCTATGCATGATTACACCCACCAAAGCAAGAAAAATGTAATCCAAGCACCAAAAAATGAACAAAAAAATAAGCACCTGCTGACCAGAACCAGCGTTTCCCCATATCAGGAATCTAAATTGAGGGGCCGTGGTTTTACAAACAATTCCACCCAAAAACTCAGGGGCATATTAGCAAGACCCACGTTAAAATTATCGCCGTTTTAGCGGCAGGAAACTGCCGCTAAAACGGCGATAATGGGCTTGCTAATATGCGTTATGGAATTCCAATAGAAGCCCAGGTTAGATGTGCAGGACATCTAACCTGGGCTTCTATTGGAATTCCATAACGCATATTAGCAAGCCCATTATCGCCAGTTTCCTGCCGCTAAAACGGCGATAATTTTAACGTGGGTCTTGCTAATATGCCCCTCAATTATATATTAAGCAATTCACAATACAGAAGGGGCACGAAGTATGGATTCATGAAAAGAGGTTGATATAAGTAGAAAACTCACAAATTGCAATAAAAATGAACACAGACTTTTTACTAACATAGGCGCACAATAATCAAGCATTCAGTACACCATGAATGCATACACCTCCAGCATCACAGGCACAGCTAATTGAATTACCAGTTCAAACATACACCTGTATGCACACAATTGCAGCTATTATTAAAGCACTACCTCCCTCCCCTTAAATCCTGCATGAAGGGTTACGCCAGTTTATACAGATGGTTGAAGCATGAAAGAAGAGCGCTCCTTACCCCTACTAGACCAACAAAAGGAGGATAGTGTCAGAAAAAAAGTATAATGCAAGAGGCTCCCTCTGTGAGTAAATGTACCTGGAATAGACACACAGTGAGCATTGGTGTAACCAGGTTTTGGACTCCAATTGAGCATTGCAAGATTAATGAGGGTCATTTCACCTGTCCCGTGTCCTGAGGAAGATCCGCATAGCTGAGGTATTAAAGTCCCTAGTTTGCCGATAAGCCGGATCGAAACGTCGACGCTACCCCCTACCGCACCTGGACCAATTTCCCCTTCCCCATTACCCCTGTTTACAGCCTTAAGGAAATTCTCCTTACAAATTCAAATGAATAATTTGCATGTGGCCAGGTTGCATCTAACTGTTTATTGGATATCAGTTTTGTACAGTTTTTTAAATATATGCCCTTTACTTTTCTACACACTTTGAGCTCTTTTGACTCCTATATATACACTTGAGCACTTTTTCTTACATGTTCCCTAGAATATTCTCCTTTTTTTCTTGACCCTCTAATAATTATTCCTTTCAATGACTAAATAAATATATTGTTAGAAATGGGATCTCTAGTTGGCAAGGGCTTGCACCTTTGTCCAAGTAGGGACCCTTCTTCCTAGTCAGGGTAAGGGAGTTACACTCCTAAAATAACCCCTGCTCACCCCCTTGGTAGCTTGGCACGAGCAGTCAGGCTTATTCTAGAGGCAGTGTGTAAAGCATTTGCACATAACCAACAGTAATACAGTGTAAGCACTACAAACTGACACCACACCAGTTTAGAAAAATATCCAATATTTTTATATACTTTAAAACAAGACCAAATACGATAAAAATCCACAGTACAGTACTTTAAAAATGATTACGTTGCAAGATAACTTCTTCTTTGCAGGAATATTTCAAAAACAAAGTTCGTACGAGTCGGTAGCTCCGTCCGAGTCTACCGCGATGCTGAAAACCACAGAGTCTAACAGTTCCAGCCGACTGCGTCGATACGGGCCAGCAGAGTCGTGAACAGACTCGGTCACAGTACCTTTTCTCGTTGTGGCGGGCACGGAGTGTGCGAGCCGGTCGGCGTACGTCGCGGTTGCGGTGCAAGATGGAAGCGGTGCAGGGCGCGGTGTCCTCTCGATGCGGTGCAGGCAGCGGCTCGGTGACAATCGTGCAGACGGAGTCGGTGAGTCCAAGGCGTGCGGGACAGGGTGAGACGGTGCTCGATGCGGTGCTGGCAGGTTGCGATGCAGGCGACCAAGCCGGAGTGCGGGAGCAGGCATCGGACAGCGGAGTGAGTCGGAGCGGTGCGTCGCGAAGCGTGCGAGCGGTGCCCCAACTGCGATGCAGTCACGATTGTTGAGCCAGTTGCAGCGACAGCGTCGGTCTGGTCTGGCTGGCACCATGAGGCGATGCGAACTGCGGTGCCCACAGGTCATGGTGCAAGCAGCGGCTCGGTGGCGATGGCGTCGGACGTCGTCGTCGGTGAGACCAGGGTTGCGGTGCGAGATGCGGACGGTGCGGTCTGCGGTGCAAACAGGACACCGGGCCAGCGATGGAGTCGGTTGACGGAGTCGGTTGCGGTTCCCTTCCTCTGTGGCAACTGAAACAGCGGTTCCAGAAGTGGTACCCAGAGGGTTGTGAAGTCTTTGCAGTCCCTGAGACTTCTTAACAGGAGGCCAGCTCGGTTTCAGGCCCTTGGAGATTCTCAGCACAAGTAGTAGAAAGTTCAGTCCAGTCCTTTCACTGCCCAAGGCAGAAGCAGCAGCTGCAGGCCAACCCAACAAAGCAACAACACAGCAAGGGTGCAGTACTCCTCCTGGCAGCTCTTCCAGCTCTTCGTCTTGGCAGGTTCCTTGATTCCAGCGAGATCTAAAATTCTGGGGTTTGGGTCCCCCTTTTTATCCTCAATTTCCCTTTGTTCTCTGAAGGCAGAGAGGCCTTTGCCTAGTCCAAACCAGTTCTGGTCAGTCCTGGAGCACTTTGTTGACAAGTCTCCTTCTTTCCTTTCACAGTGCAGGCTAGGGACATCAGACGCACCACAGGAGGTGGAGCCAGCATTGTGGAGGGAAGGCCCAGCCCTATTCAGGTCCCAGGTGCATCTCCTCCCACCCATCTACATGTAGATCTTGCTATTCAGCCCTGTGCTGACTCACCCCGTCTCGTGGCATCCCCAGCCCCTGTCACTCACACTCCAGACAAGGAATACACAACCTAGCAGAGGCAGGCTTGGATGGTTAGACAAGAAAATACCCACTTTCTAAAAGTGGTATTTTCAAACACAGAATGTTAAAACCAACTTTACTAAAAGATGCATTTTATCATTCTGAGTCCAGGCATACTAAACTCGAATTTCTACCATGTTCCCTGGGTCAGTTAGGATTATAAACTGTAATAATCAAAACTGCCCATTCTGGCCTATGGGGAACAGGTAGCCTTGCAATAGTGAAAAACGAAATAGGCTGTAATTCACTATCAGGACATGCCACACCACCAGGGCATGTCCTACCTTTCACATACAATGCACCCTGCCCACAGGGGTACCTTGGGCCTACCTTAGGGGTGACTAACATGTAGAAAAGGGAAGGTTTAGGGACTTGCAAGTGTGTGCACTTGCCAAGTCAACATGGCAGCCCCAGGCTGCACACAGGCTCTGCAATGGCAGGCCAGAGTTACACTTTACGGGCTGTTTGCGTGGGTGGCACAATCCAGTGCTGCAGCCCACCAACAGCATTTGATCTATAGGCCCTGGCACTCTCAGTGCACTTTACAAGGGACTGACACATAGACCAAATAGGCCAATCATGGAAACACCAATCCATAACACCTTTTATACAGGAGCACTTGCACTTTCCCACTGGACCGCAGTGAGGAAAGTGCGCAGAATCATCACGCCAGCAAAAACAGAGTCAAAACCAGGAGGTCAGAAAGCAAAAAGTCAGGGGAAACACGCCAAAAGATGCCAAGTCTAACATATATTGTAATAATACTTAGTGGTTTTTCTGCAAATTTATTTTTACGATTTACAGACGTTTGGGAGCTGATTAATGTAAGCTCAAATAAGTTGATAATTCTGTCAATCTATCTCTTCCTTGAACAATTGGTCCAGGACCACTGTTTCTTTATAATAACCGATACCCAGGTCCAGGGACTATTTGGGAATACCCCATTGTTTATAATGGCAGGAATAAATCCCAGGCAAAGGTACATGGGGAGGCTTTCGATAAGCTAAGGTGTAAAAGAGAGAGACTTAGCATTATTATAGCATCCCTTCCCAGGGAGAGTCCTCTCAATCATGCAGCTCGTCTTTTGCATATAACCTGGGATCGGATTCTTCTTCCCACACTGACAACAGCGATGAGGGGGAAAAGCAGGGCCCAGTAAAAGGAAAAGAGCCCCAGCCAAAACCCTTTGGGTGCTCCAGTTTGAGCTCACAGAAATAATTCACCCCAGAGCGTCCAATTGGGTTGCCCCTCCAGAGGTTGCAGAATATGTTCAAAACTATCTACGATGGAGTTCCGTGCTCGCCTCCACACTGAGTGCCCCCACCCAGACCCCGCGGGAAAGGTAGCGTACATGCCAGAGGTGGACCCTACCATGGTCACTTTTATGAAAAAATATGCGAAGGGCCTTGACTGTTCATGGCGGAATTGTCAAGACAAGCTACTTGATATGACAGGACCTTTAACAAAGATCCTGGAGTTGGCATTCCACGCCAAAGAGTCCAACTCTCCGGTGAATACGGATGATCTGATTGGCTGGGCGCAGCAAGCCGTTTGCATGCTAGGCAACACCAACCATACCATATCCACAGAACGCCGTAGATCTATCCTTATGAGTATAGACCCAAAGTTGAATGATTTATCCACTCCGGAAACCGGCCAAGTGGCTGATGGTCTATTGTTCGGGCTTCCTTTGTTAAGGAGCTTTCCAGATTTTATGCCACCTAGTCAACAATTGACAAGGCCCAGATATCACTAAAAAGGGTGTTTTAAAGAGACCTTTTTGACAGGGCTGGGCACTATGGAGGGCGTGCGCCAGGCCGAGGAACCTACCAAGGCTCTCAACAAGGCTCACAACAAGGATACTATTCCCAGGGCAGAAGGTGGCTGGTATGGAGATGAAGCAGAACCTGCCTTCTACCCCACTCGACCCAGAGGTGCCCCCACCCCGTATTCGCCGCAGCTCCCGACATGGGCAACAGAATGCGATCCAAGACACAGGATATTCTGATAAGAATTATTGCTTTTTCCAAAGTGATATTGAGGAGAAGAGTGGTGTTGTTCATAGACAACTGGAAACGCATCTCTGTGGACCCATGGGTACTAGAGACCATACAAGGCTTAAAACTGGAGTTTTACAACTCACAATTCAGTGTGGCCCCACAAGACAAATGTATCTTTCCCAAACAGAACAATCTTTTATAGACTCATAAATTTAAACACTATTAGTCAAAGTGGCAATATGCCTGTCATTTCCACACCTCAAGGTGTTCATAAGCCCCATCTTTCTGGTCAAAAAGAAGGGTGGAGGTCACCGGCTAGTTCTAAACCTCAAAGATTTCATTGTCTGGATAATGTACAGAGGGTTTTTGCAGTTCATATGGCGAGGGCAGTGCATGGAATTCACATCCCTTCCATTCGGACTCTCATCGGCCCAGTGGTGCTTCACAAAACTGATGAGGCCAGCGGTAGAATCACTGAGGGCTCGGAGAGTGCATCTAACAGTGTATCTAGATGATCTCCTCTTGATGGCCCAGGACCCTCAGACACTCAGGACCCACCTTTCATGGAATGTACAGCTTCTTCAGAGTTTGGGATTTCTAATCAACTCGCAGAAGTCTATCTTGTCGCCAGCTCAACAAATGGAATTTCTGGATTTCCAGATAGATTCAGTCTGAGCACAATTGCTTGTTCCAGCCCAAAAGATTTGAAATATCAAGAGGGAATTGAGATCTGCGTTGTGCAGACAGACTGCATCATTGAGGGTGATCGACAGAATTCTGGGCCTTCTGGCCTCCTCGATACAGGACATTTTTCCAGGACCCCTCCATTACAGAGCCCTTCGGAGATTAAAAATTCAACATTTGCGGAAGAGCCTCTCTTACACGGAACAAGTCTTACTGTTGGGCAAAGCCAAGATGGAGATAACATGGTGGTTAGAACACATGGAATCCTGGAATGGCCAAGCCATTTTCGGCACTTCCCCGGAAATAGTGATCGAATCAGGTGCCAGCTGTTGGGGTTGGGGGGGCGAGGTGCGGTACAGTTTCGACGGGGGATCGGTAGTCAGAGTCGGAGCTGGGTCTCCATATAAATTGCCTAGAACTACTGGCGGGTTCTTTCACCATCAAGAGTCTCTCCCTGATAAAGACGGACTGTTGTATATTTCTAAGGATGGACAACATCTTAGCTGTTCTATACTTGTAAGTTGGGGGGACAAAATCCCGTCTACTAGCAGAGATTGCCAAGGATTTCTGTCATTTCTGCATCGATCTTTGCATCTCCCTCACAGCGGAATATCTTCGGGGCAAGAAAAACATGATAGCAGACTGAAACTCCTGTCATTTGTGGGGTTTCAGCGACTGGATACTGAATCATTCAGTATTCCAGCAATTTAAAAGATTGTGGCGTCCGTGCAGAATGGACCTGTTCGCATCACGACTCAATCAACAGCTGACACATTTTTTCAGCTGGCGACCGGATCCAGAGGCCCAAGCGACAGATGCGTTTCTCCAGGACTGGTCTCAGTTCCGGGGTTATGCCTTTACCCCATTCCTGATGATTCCCAGAGTCCTGTCACAAATCAGGTGTCAAAGATCAGAAATCATTCTGGTGACCCCTTACTGGAGGGCTCAATCTTGGTTCCCGGTAGCTCTAACTCTATCGAGTGCTCCTCCAGTTCAGCTCCCAGTCGACCGGATCTCCTTCTAGACCCAGAGGGTCTTCCTCATCCATTGATACTATCAGGTCAACTCAAGCTGATGGCTTGGATGGTTTCAGGGAAAGATGGTATACCCCAGGCATTTCACAACAAGCTGCGAATTTCATCAAACAGGCCTTGGCAGATAGCACCCATAAATGATATTCCTCAGCTTGGATGAGATGGTGTGCTTGGTGCAATGCACGGAGAGTTGATCCCGTGGGGACACAGCATTGTATGATAATAGCCTTTCTTTCAGAACTGGCAGCTTCTAGTTTAGCATACAGAACAGTAAATAAACTTCAGATCAGCTATTTACGCGGGGCATCTCCCAATAGAGGGAAAACCAGTAGGTGAGCATCCTTTAGTCTGCAAATTGATGAAAGGTATCCATACGATCAACCCCCTGAGGCCCAGGTATACAGCCATTTGGAATGTGAATGTTGTTCTCAATTCTTGGAGTAATAGCCAGCGAACAGATGTTTGTCACGCAAACAACTTTCGGCCAAGCTCACAATGTTATTATGCCTGATCTCCTGTAAGAGAGTATCGGATGTGCGGGCTCTGGATTTGGCAGGTAGAGTTTTCTCTCCAGAAGGTGTTTTATTCACTATCACGCACCGGACCAAATCTAATTCCAGGTTGGAAACCTATCTGAGTTTCCCAGATAATAGTCTATTATGTGTGGTTCAATGTTTAAATGATTATGAAGATGCTACTTGTAATGTGAGACAGGAGGCTGGGGGACAACTAATCATTGCCTTACAAAAACCCTTCAGACCGGTGTCTTCAGCTACTTTAGCCAGGTGGATGAAATGGCTGCTGGCAGAAGCAAGCATTGACATTTCTGTCTTTGGAGCGCATTCTCCCAGAGGAGCCATGGCATCCAAGTCGTATGCTCTGGGCTCTCGTGTAGAAGATATTATGAGACCTGCAGACTGGTCTTCAGAGTCTACATTTAAGAAATATTACTATAAGCCTATTGTAGATGTGGCGTCTGTGGTGGTAATGCAACTTTGAACTAGCATAATCAGAACCTCTGGTCCTGACATAGAATGAAACATTTTCTGGCTTACGCATCAAGAAGTTTCAATTCTATTAAGGACACGGAGGCGAGGATTATCCGGCCCATTAGATGCAATTGTCTTTGATCCATTGGTACAATTTAAAAAAGAAATGTTATTACAATATGTTGATATAAAATTGTGTTGTTTTTTCTTCTTCTCCAACCCTATATTTATTGGCAGTACTGTGCAATATAAATTTATGATGCCAGACTTTACTTTGGTGATTTTTCTATTTCAGGAAACGACCAGGAGAACAGGTGAGAGATAACCCTGATTTGGTGGATTATATTCCCCTGAGAGGAGTTGTTTATGACTTGTTGTTTCGATTCACTCTTGGAGGCCCAATTCGGAGTTCGGTCGCGGGCCCTGGTTGGTTGGTGTACATCCCTTTTAGATTATCTGGAAGCTTTGAGTCCACATTTGGGCTGCATGGAACTTTGGTGACTATTAACCTGTTTCCCACTGGAATATTCTGTACTTATGGCCTTATCTAACAAAGATAGAGGAGACAAAATGGTGACATCTATATTTATATGCGTGGCTTGTATATTATTGGAGCATGTGATATAGGAGGTACAGGGAAACATGGGCAATGTAGTTTCTGTTTACTTTATTTTAATTGGCTGCTGAAAGTTTGGTAGTAAAGAAATTAGAAGCATAATCCTCGCCTCTGTGTCCCTAATAGAATTGAAAATTATTGACGCGTAAGCTAGAAATGTTTTCATTATACAGTACAGGACCAATGTGGTGTCTTAGGATGGGAGCATATGTTAGCCTACCGGGGCTCATTCTTGTTAAACAGATTGTGCAGTAAATATAATCTCTGGAACAATTACATGCAATACTAAATGTGGCATGAATATTGAATGCTTCATGTAAACTGTATGTTTGCTTTGTGACCTGCATGACATTTTTCTACTAGTCATTAATGCAGTCGATAGAGCTAACTTGGGCTTGGAATGTGTGAGCCAGTATAGAATTGGCCAATTTTATGAGATGCTGAAATGTTCTAGAGATCCAGAAGGACATGTACCAAGATTTTTGAATATAAACTCCAATATATTATCTGTGACTAATCAAGGAAGGTGGCTGTGGCTGGGACTTCCTGTCCTTTGTTTATGTTTTTAACATTATGTATTTATCACTGAGATGCACTAGACATTTGTGTAAGTGAACAGGGCTCTGGGAGAAGAAAAACATTGTGGAGCTGTTTAGAATATTTTAATAAATCACAGAGTAATGTATCCTGAGTGAGAGAGTCGCCCCCATGACTAACTGCCTGGTAAAATAACTGGAGTATTGCACCGTAGGCTTTGCGCCTCGTACCTCATTACACCCAGTGAGGGTTAGGCAGCTTCACACGGAGATTTGACATTTTATTTTATGATAAACAAATTTATAGATAAATGAATGCAACTTTAGTTTCTAAAAATTATTACATTGATTTAAATGAATTGTATATGTAACATTTTGTAATTTGGAATAAATATTAGGAAAATATAAATACATTTTAGGTATAAATTAAATTAGTTGCGCTACTGTATTTGTTTCATTTTGTTCTACATGTAACATAAATAAATAATTAAATGAATAAATAAGTAAAGAAATATAATTTAGTACATTAATTATTAGCATGCATTTTATACATTTGTTTATGTTTAATATACTTTTTACATTTTCCCCTATATTTTAACATAAGGAGATCACAGCCCTGGTAGTGGAGAACTCCACCTACATGGAACTAGTAGTAATGTCACACTATTGTGAATTAATTATTTAATTACTTTAAATGTGTTAAATTAGGCCAAAATTATTTAAAAGGTTTGATTAAAAAAATACCAAAATCCTACCATTACCTTTTAAGATGTTGGGTGTTATAGTTAGGACCTAGTTTCCATAGGAAAAGCGTTTTTTGATTTGCCAATACCTTTAGCGCCGTTTGACGAATCTTCGTGAAATTTTCAAAACTAATGGGGCGCTCTGGTCAGCTCCTGTCTTGAAAGTTTCAGAGTGATTTGTCAAGCGGGGGCCGAGAAAAAAGGGGGGTCCCAAAACTTTTTCTACATGTTAATTTCCATAGGAAACTTTTGTCGCAGCTACAGCCCGAGCTGCTTAACAGAATTACACCAAATTTGGCAGAAAGGTAGCTCTTGATCCAGAGTGCACTCTTTTTGTTAAATGGTGTAAATCCGTTCAGTAGTTCCAGAGAAATCAATATATTTAGAAATATTGATGTGTGGTGACCTCGGTGGATCCGCAAACCCTCCCGATCACGAGCTTGACTCTGATTGGCTGCCAACACTTCAAACCAGGAAGTGTTGGCAGCCATCTTGTGACTCGGTTGAACCGAGTCACAAGAAAAAGTGTCAAAAAACGTAAAGAATTAAGAAAAGGGGTCAGGGTAGAAACACCTTGACCCACTAGGCCTGCTCAAGGGGTCCCACAGGGACCCAGAGGGCCAATAAAAGCATTATTTTTTTAATACTTTGGCAGGATTCGTGTAGGGTCCGCGAATCCCGCTGGAAAAAAAAATGAATTGCGATTTCCCGGGTTCCGTTTAATTAAGCCCCCGGGTGGGCCAGGTCCCTGGGGCAATGTAAAATATGATGTCGAGGCCTGCGGGGCCCCCGCAGCCCCGGGGACCGCCACCTCCCCGGTGCTAATTTAATGATATGCGGGGGGCACACAGCTCCCCGCAGCCCCGGGGACTGCCACCTCACCGGGGCATTTTTTTATTATGGGTGGGGTGGCCTCACGGGCCCCCCTAAGCCCTGGGGACCACCACCTACCTCCCTGGGGCATTAATTAATTAAAATAAGGGGGGTCCATAGCAGACTCCCGGGGACCCCCACCTCCCAGGGGCTTTAAACGTGTTGGGATGGGGCCGCGTGGCCCCCCTCCAGGAGCCCTCCTTGGCCCTGGGGACTTCCACCCCCCCATAGGTGGCTCCAGCAATGTCCCGGGGTGCCCACCCCCGAGATATTGCAGTTTGCCATGGCAGGGCGGGAGCACTGCTACCATCCTGCCATAGCAAACATCTGCTTCGCTTCATGGAACCGAGAGCAGAAAAACTGCTCTCGCTTCCATGAAGCGAAGCAGATTTGCTTTTTAGCAAAGGGAGCTGCATGTTTGCAACTCCCTTTGTCCGAAAGCAATGCCGGCTCCCGCAGGAGGCGGGGAGCTGGAAGGGATCGCGGGGACATTGGGGCTCCCCCGGCGGTCCCCAACGTGAGGCAAAGCCCTGACCCCCCTCCCCTTTTTAATTTACATTAAAAGAAAATTAGGCCAGGCCCCAGGGGATGGGATCCCCGATGCCAAAATTGGCCTCAGGAGAGGGGTCACCCGGCCCACTCCAAATTTTACAAAACAATATGGCTGGGCAGGCCCCCGGGGATGGGGTCTCTGGGGCCAAAAGTTGCCCAGGAAAGGGGGGCCACGTGGCCCCCTTCCATAAAAAAACTTTTTGCTGGGCCCTGGAGGATGGGGTCCCCAGGGCAGAAATCAGCCTGGGGAGGGAGGCCTCATGCCCCCTCCACTTGAAAAAATGAAAATAAACAAAGGCCTATCCCCGGGGGTGGGGTCCCCAGGGCTGCAATCGGCCTCAGGAGGGGGGCCTCACGCCCCCCTCCCTTTTACATTTTCTTTTTGTAAATGGACCAGGCCCTGGGGATTGGGTCCCAGGGGGCCCAAAACGGTCTAGGGAAGGGGGGCCACACACCCCCTTCCTAAAAGAAAATTTAAAAAAGAAACTAGCAACTCCCCAGAGGCCCCGCCCCCTCCCTGCACCACTCTGCAAATGCACTCCTGGCGTACTCTGGGTTGGGAGATGTAGTCCTTGTTGCTACTGGGAGTATCTGGGGGTCAACTAGCCCACCAGGAACCTCCAGTAAGCCCTACACAGTGGAATTGCTGAGAGGTGGTTCGAGGCCACGCCCCTTTTTACAACACAATGCAAACGCACCTCTTGGTGCACTAGTGGTGGGTGGAGGAGGTCCCTTTGTGTCCTGAGGACGTCAGGACTGTAGTGGACCTGATCCGCCAGGCAGCAGTGAGCCAGGAGGCGAGTTTGCAGAGTGGTGTGAAAAGGGGATGTGGCCTCTGACCACTTTAAGTAATCCAGCTGTGTGGGGCTTACTAGAGGTAACAGGAGGGCTAGTTGGCCCCCAGGGACCCTCAGGAGGCAAGGGGAGTTCATCCCCCAACCGAGAATGTGCCAGGAAGCTCGTTTGCAGAGTGGTGGAGAAAGGGGCGGGCCTTTGTCCACCTCTCAGCAATCCCACTGTGTGGGGCTTACTTAAGGTAACAGGTAGGCTCGTTGGCCCCTAAGGACCCCCAGCAGCGAAGGGGACTTCAATCCCCATCCAAGAACACGCCAGGGAGTGCGTTTGCAGAGTGGTGGGCAAAGGGGGCATGGTCCTGCAATGGTCCAGCAATCCTGCTGTGTGGGACTTACTGGAGGTAATAGGAGGGGTAGTTGTCCCCCAAGGATGTCCTTCGGGGCCAACTCCCCTCCTGTTACCTCCAGTAAGTCCCACACAGTAGGATTGCTAAGAGGTCATCGGAGGCCATGCCCCCTTTATCCACCACTCTGCAAACGCTCCTCCTGGCACACTACTGGTTGGGGGATGAAGTCCACTTTACTCCTGAGGGACTTTGGGGGTCAAGAAGCCCTCCTGGTACCTCCTGTAAGTCCTACACAGCAGAATTCCTGAGGGCTGGTCGGAGGCCCAGCACCCTTTTTTCACCACTCTGCAAATGCGACTACTAGTTAAAGAAGCATTTGCAATATAATAGGTCTCGCATTTGCGAGAGTTAGAGCTATTGGCGTTGTAAATGTTAAAGTGTTTTACTAATGTTTCTTGGAGTAGAGTGGATGTAAGTTGTGTGTTGTGGAATTATGTGGTATGTTGTGCAGTGAAATTATGTGGATAGAAAGTATGTTGTATTTAGTGTATAAGTATTATGTAGAGTAGAATTATGTGTTATGGAGAGTAATTATGTGGTATGGTAGTCTGTGTTGTGGAGTGGTAACCTCAGGTTTAGTCTTGCTCATTTCCATTGAAGCTAAACTATAAACACAATGAGGCAAAAAAAGAAGGAACCACTGAGGAGCACTACTAGACCTAGTCAAGAGTATGAGCAGGGCCACTGGAATTATGTGACTGTTTGGCTGCACTGATTTTAGCACAATTATACATTTTCTGCATTTGCCACATAATCCATCATCTGCTGCATAATCTGCAGATTTGAACAAAAAAAACCTTGTTTCTAGCTCAAACAGCTGAACCGTTACAATAAAATGCAGCGACAAGTGTTACTTGCAAACCTGGAATGGTCAACTGTTACTTATTGCTAAATGTGGGTGTTAAATTAAATTGGTACTAATGGTGTGCAAACCACTCTTGCTTCTTTCTGCACCTCTCTTGCTTCTTTCTGCACTTCTCTTGCCTCTTTCTGCACCTCTGTTGCTTCTTTCTGCACTTCTCTTGCCTCTTTATGCATCCCTCTTGCCTCTTTCTGCACCTCTGTTGCTTCTTTCTGCACTTCTCTTGCTTCTTTCTGCACCTCTCTTACTTCTTTCTGCACCCCTCTTGCCTCTTTCTGCACTGCTCTTCCTTCTTTCTGCACCTCTTTCTGCACCTCTTTCTGCACGTCTCTTGCCTCTTTCTGCAGTTCTGTTGCCTCTTTCTGCACCTCTGTTGCTTCTTTCTGCACTCCTCTTGCCTCTTTCTGTACCCCTCTTGCCTATTTTTGCACCTCACTTGCCTCTTTCTGCACCTCTCTTGCCTCTTTCTGCACCTGTCGTGCCTCTTTCTGCATCTCACTTGCCCCTTTCTGCACTTCTCTTGCGTTTTTCTGCACCTTTCTTGTTTCCTTCTGCAACTCTCTTGTCTCCTTCATCACTTCTCTTGCTTCTTTCTGCACCTCACTTGCCTCTTTCTGCACATCCCTTGCTTTTTTCTGCACCTCTCTCGTTTCTTTCTGCAACTCTCTTGTCTCTTTCATCACTTCTCTTGCTTCTTTCTGCACCTCTCTTGCTTCTATCTGCACACCTCTTGCCTCTTTCTGTACCCCTCTTCCCTCTTTCTGCACCTCTCTTGCCTATGTCTGTACCTGTGTTCTATCTTTCTGCACCTTGTTTGCATCTTTCTGCACCCCTCTTGCCTCTTTCTGCACCCCTGTTGCTTCTTTCTGCACTTGTCTTGCTTCTTTCTGTACCTCTTGTGCCTCTTTCTGCACCCCTCTTTCCTCTTTCTGCACCTCTCTTGCCTCTTTCTGCAAATCTCTTACCTCTTTCTGCACTTCTCTTGCCTCTTTCTGTGCCTCTGTTGCTTTTTTCTGTACTTCTCTTGCTTCTTTCTGCACCTCTCTTGCTTCTTTCTGCACCCCTGTTGCCTCTTTCTGCACTCGTCTTTCCTCTTTCTGCACCTCTCTTGTTTCTTTGTGTACCTCTCTTGTCTCTTTGTGTACCTCTCTTGCCTCTTTCTGAACTTCTGTTGCCTCTTTCTGCAGCTCTGTTGTTTCTTTCTGCACTTCTGTTGCCTCTTTCTGCACCTCTGTTGTTTTTTTCAGCACTTCACTTGCCTCTTTCTGCACCCCTCTTGCCTCTTTCTGCTCTTCTGTTGCTTCTTTCTGCACTTCTCTTGCTTCTTTCTGCACCTGTCTTGCTCCTTTCTGCACCCCTCTTCCCTCTTTCTTCACCCCTCTTCCCTCTTTCTTCACCCCTCTTTCTGCACCCCTCTTCCCTCTTTCTGCACCACTCTTGCCTCTTTCTGTACCCCTGTTTCCTCTTTCAGCACCTCTCTTGCCTGTTTCTGCACCTCTCTTGCTTCTTTCTGCATCCCTGTTCCCTCTTTCTGCACCTCTTTTGCCTGTTTCTGTAACTCTCTTGCCTCTTTCTGCAGTTCTCTTGCCTCCTTCTGCACCTCTGTTGCTTCTTTCTGCACCACACCTGCCTCTTTCTGCACTTCTCTTGCCTCTTTCTGCACCCCTCTTGGGTGTTTCTCCACCTCACATGCCTCTTTCTGCAGTTCTCTTGCCTCTTTCTGTACCTCTCTTGCCTCTTTCTGCACCACACCTGCCTCTTTCTGTACTTCTCTAGCTTTTTTCTGCACCTCTCTTGTTTCTTTTTGCAACTCTCTTGTCTCTTTCATGACTTATCTTGCTTCTTTCTGCACCTCTCTTGCTTCTTTCTGCACACTTCTTACCTCTTTCTGGACCTCTCGTGCCTCTTTCTGCACCTCTATTGCCTCTTTCTGCAGTTCTCTTGCCTCTTTCTGCACCTCTGTTGCTTCTTTCTGCACTTCTCTTGCCTCTTTCTGTGCCCCTCTTGCCTCCTTCTGCACCTCACTTACCTCTTTCTGCACCTCTCATGCCTCTTTTTGCATCTCATTTGTCTCTTTCATCACTTCTCTTGCTTCTTGCTGCACCTCAGTTGCTTCTTTCTGCACTTCTCTTGCTTTTTTCTGCACCTTTCTTGTTTTTTTCTGCAACTCTCTTGTCTCTTTCATCACTTCTCTTGCTTCTTTCAGCACCTTTGTTGCTTCTTTCAGCACCCCTCTTGCCTCCTTATGCACCCCTCTTCCTTCTTTCTGCACCTCTCTTGCCTCTTTCTGCACCCCTGTACCCTCTTTCCGCACCTCTCTTGCCTCTTTCTGCACCTCTGTTGGTTTTTTCTGCACTTCTCTTGCCTCTCTCTACACCCCTCTTGCCTCTTTCTGCACCTCTGTTGCTTCTTTATCGCACTTCTCTGCAGTTCCACTAGTCGTTACTAGGTGTCCCTCATGAGTCAAATGCAAAAGCATTTTACTTGAGGGACACCTAGCAACGACTAGTTGAACTGCAGCTCGATGTAATAATTTCAATGCTTTTGCATTTGACTCGTGAGGGACACCTAGTAACGACTAGTTGAACTGCAGCTCTTTGTAGAATTATTTTGATATTGGACCCCAAAATCATCACCTCTCTCAATGCCTGATATTTTTCATTTTCAAAGTTCACTTTTTTGAATTGGTTATATGCTTTTTAGCATGTAAAGTTGCTTTATCAAAGCATTTGTGGGTGCAGTTTAGTGGCTGACTCCGTTACGTGGAGGAACTGAGTTTTTGCCTGAATTCCGTGTTATTCACGGAATGCATAATTAACAAATCTCCGCAAACTCCGCTAGCGGAGCGGAGTTCATTGCCCAGGCCTACTTTCTGCACCACTCTTGCCTTCTTCTTCACCTCTCTTGCCTCTTTCTGCACCTCTGTTGCTTCTTTCTGCATCCCTCTTGGCTCTTTTTGCACCTCTCTTGGTTCTTTCTGCACTTCTCTTGCTTCTTTCTGCACCTCTCTTGCAAATTTCTGCACACCTCTTGCTTCTTTCTGCACCCCTCTTCTCTCTTTCTGCACCTCTCTTTCCTCTGCCTGTACCCATGTTCCATCTTTTTGCACCTTGTGTGCCTGTTTCTGCAACTTTTTTGCCTTTTTTCTGCAGTTCTCTTGCCTCCTTCTGCACCTCTGTTGCTTCTTTCTGCACTCCTCTTACTTCTTTCTGCACCACTCATGCCTCTTTCTGTACCCCTGTTGCTTCTTTTTCCACCTCTATTGCCTCTTTCTGCACTTCTGTTTCTTCTTTCTGCACTTCTCTTGCTTCTTTCTGCACCTGTCTTGCTTCTTTCTGCACCCCTCTTGCCTTTTTCTGCACCCCTCTTCCCTCTTTCTGTATCTCTTTTGCCTCTTTCTGCACCCTTGTTCCCTCTTTCTGCACCTCTTTTGCCTCTTTCTGCACCCTTGTTCCCTCTTTCTGCACCTCTTTTGCCTCTTTCTGCATCCCTGTTCCCTATTTCTGCACCTCTCTTGTCCATTTCTGCACCACTCTTGCCTCTTTGTGTACCCCTGTTCCCTCTTTCTGCATCTCTCTTGCCTCTTTCTGCATCCCTGTTCCCTCTTTCTGCACCTCTCTTGCCTCTTTCTGCACCCCTCTTGCGTGTTTCTGCACCTCACTTGCCTCTTTCTGCACCTCTCGTGCCTCTTTGTGTACCCCTGTTCCCTCTTTCTGCACTTCTCTTGCCTCTTTCTGCACCCCTCTTGCGTGTTTCTGCACCTCACTTGCCTCTTTCTGCACCTCTCTTGCCTCTTTCTGCACCTATCTTGCCTCTTTCTGCGCCTCCCTTGCCTCTTTCTGCACTTCTCTTGCTTTTTTCTGCAGCACTCTTGTTTCTTTCTGCAACTCTCTTGTCTCTTTCATCACTTCTCTTGCTTCTTTCTGCACCTCTGTTGCTTCTTTCAGCACTTCTCTTGCCTCTTTCCTGCACTTCTCTTGCCTGTTTCTGTACCTCTATTGCCTCTTTCTGCACCTCTGTTACTTCTTTCTGCACCCTTCTTGTCTTTCTCTGCACCCCTCTTGCCTCTTTCTACACCCCTCTTCCCTCTTTCTGCACCTCTCTTGCCTCTTTCTGCAACCCTGTTCCCTCTTTCTGCACCTCTCTTGCCTGTTTCTGCACCTCTCTTGCGTCTTTCTGCACTTCTCTTGCCTGTTTCTGCACAGCTGTTGCTTCTTTCTGCAATTCTCTTGCCTCTTTCTGCATTTCTGTTGCTTCTTTCTGCACTTCTCTTGCCTCTTTCTGCACCCCTGTTCCCTCTTTCTGCACCTCTCTTGCCTGTTTCTGCACCTCTCTTGTATCTTTCTGCACTTCTCTTGCCTCTGTCTGCACCTCTGTTGCTTCTTTCTGCACTTCTCTTGCCTCTTTCTGCACCTCTCTTGCTTCTTTCTGCACCCCTGTTGCCTCTTTCTGCACTCGTCTTCCCGCTTTCTGCACCTCTCTTGTCTCTTTGTGCACCTCTCTTGTCTCTTTCTGTACCTCTCTTGCCTCTTTCTGCACTTCTGTTCCCTATTTCTGCACCCCTCTTGCCTGTTTCTGCACCTCTCTTGCCTCTTTCTGTACCTCTGTTACGTCTTTCAGCACTTCTCTTGCCTCTTTCTGTATCCCTGTTCCCTCTTTCTGTACCTCCCTTGCCTGTTTCTACAACTCTCTTGCCTCTTTATCCAGTTCTCTTGCCTGTTTCTGCACTTCTCTTGCTTTTTTCTGCACCTCTCTTGTTTCTTTCTGCAACTCTTTTGTCTCTTTCATCACTTCTCTTGCCTCTTTCTGCACCTCTGTACCTTCATTCTGAACTTCTCTTGTTTCTTTCTGCACCTTTCTTGCTTCTTTCTGCACCCCTCTTCCCTCTTTCTGCTCCTCTCGTGCCTCTTTCTTTACTTCCCTTGCCTCTTTCTGCACATCTCTTGCCTCTTTCTGCACATTTGTTACTCTTTCTGCATCTCTCTTGCTTTTTTCTGCACTTCTCTTGCTTCTTTTTGAACTTCTCTCGCCTCTTTCTGTACTCAAATGGGAAGTGCAAGCTGTCAAGTTAAACCGTTTGCGTGCTCTCATGACTGAGGTATATATCTACTTGTACATGTATTCTCACATGTGTTATGCATCTGAAGATGGTAGCTTAAACAGCGGGTAGCTTCTCCTATAGGTGGTCAAATCTTCTCAGTTCTGCTCTGTCATTCGGTTGCACAGGCAGACATGTCTTATGTATATAGGTGTTATAGAGCCCCTCAAATATACTATTGAATGCCCATGTTCTCTGTATTGAGCAGAAAGAAATGCATACACCTTTTTGTACAAACATTTACAGAGTATGCTGTTTGAAACACAGGTATTAAAATATTTGTATGTTTATTTTTATATAACATGTCACTAGGTAAAAGTGACCATGGGCAATGAACTCCGCTCCACTAGAGGAGATTTGCTAACTACGCATTACATTGAAAACATGGAATTCATGCAAAAACTCCGACTCCGCCACGTAGTGGAGTTAGCTACTGCACTCAAAACCCTTTGATAAAACAACTTTACCTTTACATGCTAAAAAGCATATAACCAATTCACAAAAGTAAGCTTTGAAAAATATCAGGCAATGAGAGAGGTGATGATTTTGGGGTCCCCTAACCTAGGGAGGACCAAGCAGATGCCTTGAACACAAAGAGCATATCATGCTGAACGATTTGGTAGTGGTCCCATCCTCCTAGGACCACCCCAAGCAAAGTATGGGCAAAAATACAATGCCAACCAAGGCCCAGCAAAGCATTATGGGGCGAGATTCTAGAGTGCAGTGAATATTATAGTATTAGCTCTCAGCTGAGCCGGGAGAGCTGCTGCCGCTTGAGGAATGTTTTGATATTAGATACTATAACATTCACTGCACTCTAGAATCTCGTACCATAATGCTTTGCAGGGCCTTTGGTTGGGATTGTATTTTTGCCCATAACTGTGCTTGGGGTGGTCCTAGGAGGATGGGACCACCACCGAATCGTTCAGCATGATGTGCTCTTTGTGTTCAAGGCATCTGCTTGGTTCTTTCCCTAGGTTAGGGAGGACCCCAAAATTATCACCTCTCTCACTGCTTCTTATATTTACATTTTCACTTTTGTGAGATGACTATATGCATTTTAGCATGTAAAGATAGAGTTACTTGTTTTACCAAAGGTATGTGAGGTTTCTGTTATATTAATTGGGATGAGATGGAACGGAGTTACGGAGCAGAGTTTCACTGAGGTTTTGTTCAACTCTGCAGAATTCCGCGTAGTGGTACTCCGCCAACTTCGCCCACCCTTAGGTAAAAGCAGAGACACACGTATGCATACCTTCACAAACTTGGTGAGACTTACAACAGTGATATTGTTAGGATTGCTGTTTTACTTTTTGTAGGCCTAACATTCTGAGCAGTCGATGAATAGTGAACCTTTAAGAGAAAAGTGAGGTTTAAGACATCTTAGGAGAAGGATTAGTGAATAGGCTACTTTGTATGAGTCTGTGAAAAGGTACAGTCGAAGTAGGCCTCTTTCTGCACCTCTGTTGCTTATTTCTGCACTTCACTTGCTTCTTTCTGCACCCTTTTTCATCTTTCTGGACTTCTGTTGCCTTTTTCTGCATTTTTCTTGCATCTTTCTGCACCTTTCTTCCTTTTTCTGTACCTCTCTTGCGTCTTTCTCCAGTTCTCTTACTACTTTCTGCGCCTTTCTTCCTCTTTCTGTACATGTCCTACCTATGTAGGCATAGTTAGAAATTAGTATTTAAAAAACCTTAGAAATTCACAGAAAAAAACACAGGTTTCAGGGACGTTATAGGTAGTATTAGCATTAAAAAAAAACTTAGAAATTCACTGGAAAAAACCACAGGTTTCAGGGGTGTTATAGTTAGGAATTAGCATTTAAAAAACCTTAGATATTCACTGAAAAAATACAGGTTTCAGGGACGTTATAGTTCGGCTGACATTTCACTCGTACAAAACCAGAGAAATTCAGCTGTTATAGTTAGCTGAGCTAACTATAACTCACGCCTCCGCAATGCACTGCTGATGACAATCCATATTACATCACTCATGACATGGTCAGTGACATCACTGATGACACTCAGGCACCCATACAGGTACTCAGACAACGTCCCTGAAACCTGTGTTTTTTTCTGTGATTTTCTGAGGTTTTTTAAATGCTAATTATTAACTATAACGTCCCTGAAACCTATGTTTTTTTTAGTGAATTTCTAAGGTTTTTTAAATGCTAATTACTAACTATAACGTCCCTGAAACCTATGGTTTTTTCAGTGAATTTCTAAGGTTTTCTAAATGCAAATTTATAACTATAACGTAGTAGTTGCGTTTGCAGAGTGGTGCAGAAAGGGTGCTGGGCCTCTGACCAGCGCTCAGGAATTCCGCTGCATAGGACTTACAGGAGGTACTAGGAGGGCTTCTTGGCCCCCAAAGTCCCTGAGGAGTAAAGTGGACTTCATTCCCTAACCCGCAGTGTGCCAGGAGGTGTGTGGCCTCCGAAGACCTCTTAGCAATACCACTGTGTGGGACTTACTGGAGGTAACAGGAGGGGTAGTTGGCCCCCAAGGACATCCTTGGGGCCAACTACCCCTCCTAATACCTCCAGTAAGTCCCACACAGCAGCATTAGTAAGTTCTCAAAGCAGGCCATGCCCCCTTTGCCCACCAGTCTGCAAACACGCTCCCAGGCGTGCTCTTGAATGGGGATTAAAGTCCCCTTCAATGCTGGGGTCCTTAGAGGCTAACTAGCCTACCTGACACCTCCAGTAAGCCCCAGATAGTGGGATTGCTGAGACGTGAACACAGGCCATGCCCCCTTTCTCCACAACTCTACAAACGCGCCTCCTGGTGTGCTCTTGGTTTGGGGGATGAAGTCCCCTTGCCTCCTGAGGGTCCTTGGGGGCCAACTAGCCCACTAAGTACCTCCAGTAAGCCCCACACAGCTGGATTGTGGAGACTGGTCTGAGGCCATGCCCCCTTTTTACACCACTCTGCAAACGCACCTCTTGGTGCACTGCTGCTCGGGGGATGAAGTCCACTTTAGTCCTGAGGTCCTCAGGACACAAGAGGACCTCATCACCCCACCAGCAATGCACCAAGAGGGGCGTTTGCAGAGTGGTGTAAAAAGGGGCGTGGCCTCGGACCACCTCTCAACCATCCCACTGCTTGGGGCTTATTGGAGGTACCGAGTGGGCTAGTTTGCCCCTAAGGACCCTTAAGATTCTAGGGGACTTAATCCTCCAATCCAGAACACGCCAGGGGGCGCATTTGCACAGTGGTGCAAGGAGGGGGAGGGGCCTCCGGTGAGATGCCGGTGTCTGCTTTTTTTTATTGCTAGGAGGGGGGCTGTGTGGCCCCACTTCTCTTAATATTTTGTGGGCCCTGGGGACTCCATCCCCAGGGCCTGACCCATTTTGTAAAAAAAATGGGAAGGGGCTGCACGGCCCCCCTCCCGAGGCCGATTTCGGCCCCGGGGACCCCATCCCCCAGGGCATGGCCTTGTTTTCTTTTTGTTTTTTTAATAATTTGTAAGGAGGGGGGCCGCGTGGCCCCCTTCCCAGATTCACTTTTGGCCCTGGGGACCCCATCCCCCGGGGCCTGGATTTGTTTGTTTTAAAAAAAAAAAAAATTCTAGGAAAGGGGGGCTGCGTGGCCCCCCTTCCCTGGGCCTTTCTTGGCCCCGGGGACCCCATCCCCCGGAGCGTGGCCAACCTTTATTTTTTTTTAAAAGATTTGGAGGGGGGCCGCGTGGCCCCCCTCCTGAGGTCAATTATAGCCCCAGGGACCCCATCCCCCAGGGCCAGCCCTCACTTTGGGGACCGCGGGGGAAGCCCAAATGCCCCAGCTGTCCCTGCCGGCTCTCCGCCTCCTGCGGGAGCCGGCATTGCTTTTGGACAAGGGGAGCTGCTGACATGCAGCTCCCCTTGTCCAAAAGCAATTCTGCTTTGCTTCGTGGAAGCAGAGTTTGCAATGACAGGGCGGGAGCTGTGCTCCCACCCTGTCATTGCAAACTGCAATGTCCCGGGGTAGGGACCCCGGGACATTGCTGGAGGTGGCCCTGGGGGGTGGCAGTCCCCAGGGCCAAGAAGGGCTCCATGAGGGGGGCCATGCGGCCCCCCTCCAACAAATTTTAAGCCCTGGGGAGGTGGTGGTCCCCAGGGCCGGGGGTCCGCTACGGACCCCCGTATTTAATTTAGTCAAAGCCCCAGGGAGGTGGTAGTCCCCAGGGAAATATGGGGGGCAGAAGTCCCCCCACACTTTTTTTTATATTGACACCCCAGGGAGGTGGTTGTCCTCGGGGCTTGGGGGGCCCCACAAGGCCCCGCACATAAATATACAGATGCCCCGGGGAGGTGGTGGTCTGCGGGACAGTGTGGGGGGCAGGAGCCCCCCACGCATAATTTATACAAGCCCCGGGGAGGTAGCGGTCTCCTGGGATGTGGGGGGGCCGTGTGCCCCCGCATAATATTAAACATGCCCCGGGGAGGTGGTGGTCCCTGGGGCTGCGGTGGCCCCCGCATATATTTTACTTATTGCCCCGTGACATGGTCCACCCGGAGCGCCCCATTAGTTTTGAAAATGTATCAAAGATTCATCAAACGGCGCTAAAGATATTGGCAAATCCAAAAACACTTTTCCTATGGAAACTAGGTCCTAACTATAAGTACCTACTGGCGACCGCCAGTAGGTAATATATATGTATATTACCTACTGGCGGTAGCCAGTTGGTAGTTATAGTTAGGACCTTGTTTCCATAGGAAAAGCATTTTTACTTTTGCCAATATCTTTAGCGCCGTGTGATGAATCTTTCTGAAATTCTCAAAACTAATGGGGCGCTCCGGTCAGCTCCTGGTTTGAAAGTTTCGGGGTGATTCGTCAAGCGGGGGCCTAGAAAAGAGGGGGGTCCCAAAACGTGTTTTCTCCATGTTAATTTCCATAGGAAACTTTTGTCGCGGCTACAGCCCTAACTGCCAAATGGAATTTCACCAAATTTGGTAGAAAGGTATCTCTTGGTCTAGAGTGCACTCTTTGCTTTAAATGGTGTGAATCCGTTAAGTAGTTTTTGAAATATTAAAGGAAAAAGAAATATCGATATCTGGGCGGAGCCTAACCACACATCTCATCGTGAGATCTGATTGGCTGTCAGCACTTCATCCAAGAAATGTTGGCAGCAATCTTGAGACCAATATAAATGATAGCACCCCATTGAAATGCATTGTAGTGAATGGAAGGTTTTGAGGGTCACCAATTGGAGAACATATAAAGGGTGATAACAGACTTTAGTTACATTATAAATCATTTGTTGATGGTATCATACTAATTTTAGGAATTGTGGTGTGTTATAAGGTGATTTCACCCTGTGAAAAAGCCTTCTACTGGGATATCATGAATCATGTTTGAGCGAAAACTATTTTCTCATGCTTTTCCCATAGAGCTTTGGAAGGTGCTCCAGAAGCTGAAATGAGAGCATATTTTCTGTAAATTCACATTATCTTTCTCATACATGTGAGAATGAAGTCAGACATTCTCAGTAAAACATGTACATCCAACAAGGGCAGAGACTGTCAGTTGATTCCTTTGTGTTCTACTACAGCTTCCCAGAGTGTTCTAAAGAACAACTAGAGCGCTAACAGTCTTACTTATGACAAAAGTATGGCACACCTGATTGGATCTTGATCGGAATAAACTGGTAACACTTAAAACATCTAATTTAAAAAGGAACAAAATGAGGGGGTTCATTGTGCCACAGAAAGTATGATTAGTGCTGCTGAAAGAAAAATTAGGGCACATTTTGAGTGACTTCTCAAATCCTGATCTATTTCATTAAAAAATTCTGACATGCAGACTGAAACACGCACTTTCAATACCAGGAGCAGACTTCCAGTTAACTCTCTGGTGAGCAGTAGCTTTACTACAGTGATCTAATGAGCAACTAGAGTGCTAATATTCTGAATTTATGGCAAATGTGTGACACATCTGAATGCCTTCTTGATGGAATCAAAGTAAAAAACGGAAAGCATTTCCTACTGAGGAGACTGCAGTAAATGAGGAAATTAGGAAACTTCATAACAAATAAGTCTCCCAAGATGGCCACCAAAGAAAAAAGAGCCCAAATGTAACACAAATATCACCCAGATGAGGCCCACGTATAGCCCACTGACAGAAGTTTGCAAAACACTTTTTATTTTTTTGCGGTTTTTTATACTGCAGACTGGTCAGGTATTGGAGCGTTGCATCTTACTTGGACCCCTTATTGCGTTTTTTGCACGAAGTACTCGAGATTGATCTTGCGAAACATTGAACTTTACTATTCTGTTAAACTGAAGTTGCTCTGAGCCGGGCTTTGTAACACCCGTTTTTACCTACTGGTTTTAATTAATTCTCATTGTATTGTATTAAGAAAGAGGATTTACTGTTTTTATGTACACTTTTATGAACTATGTTTCTAAATCAGATCGAATAAAGTTTATTGAATTGAATTGAAGTCTCCCAAGATGGCCACCAGAGAAAAAGGAGCCCAAATGTAGCACAAATATCACCCAGATGTAGCCCACGTATAGCCCAATGACAGAAGTGTGGAAAACACTTTTTATTTTTTGTTTTTTTGCAGTTTTATATAGTGAAGACTGGTCAGTTATTGGAGTGCTTTACATGAGCATTGGTTACATCACACAAGGACAAATTCATTTTGGTTGTAGGCATGGGGAGATTAAGTGATTTGACCAGAATCACAGAATGTCGAGCTGAAGCAGAAACTCCAACCTGGTTCCCCCGTTGCAAAGTCTGCAGCTCTGGACGTAACAGCACATCCTCTCCCCTAAGTGCAATATTTAATCAAGTGGTCAACTGGATAAAAAAACCTAAAGATAACAAATATTTTAAAAGTGCTTTGTCGCTATTTGAGAACTCAGAAAATATGTCCTCATTTTTGTTTTTTAGAGCACTAACCATAATTTCGATGCAAATAAGACCCTCTCATTTCTATAATTTCTAAAGGAAATGCTTTAGGTATTCCAGTTTTGATTACATCAAGATGACGTCAGGCGTGCCACACTTTTGTAATAAATATAGAATGTTAGCAATCTAGTTGTACATTAGGATACTGTTGAGAGGCAGAGGTCAGGGGCATGGACTCGGAAAATTGAAGGCAGGAAGGAGGGTGCAGAGGCAACAATTTGACCACACTGGGCAGGCAGGAAGGGCAGTGGCAGCACAACAGACTATGGAGGGCAGTGGAAAGGGGGGCAGGGGCAACAAACCAACAATGCAGGACAGGCAAGAGAGGCTGTGGCAATGTAATTGACCATTGTGGGCAGAAGGAAGAGGCAGTGGTAGTACAACCATACATGCCAACAGACCCGATTCAGCCAGGAAACGCCCAATGTTTTTAAACCCAAATGGGCTTTATTTTATCTGTCTCCTGTCTACAATCTCCTTTTTTCAATGTAAGTCAATAGGGAAAATCAATTCCTTAGTTTTTTTTCAAAATCTCCCTCTTACCAAGTTCAAAATGTTAGCAAGTATGGTACATTGGATCATGGAAGACAGGAGGAATTGGGGTAGGGACATGGACTCGGATAACAGAGGACAGGAGGGACATGGACAGGTGCACCAAACTGACCTTACAGGGCAGGCATCAGGGTTTGCAGCAGCACAATACACCACATAGGGCATTTGGGATGGCAGTGCAGCATAACAATCCATGGAAAGCAATAGGGAGGGGACAGGACCATGCACATGAGAACAGAGGGGAAAGAGGCAATGGCAGCAAGCTGACCATAATGGACAGACAGGAGAGAAAGCAGCAGCATTACGGACCATAAATGGCAGGAGGGAGGGATCAGGGGCATTACAATGGAACAGACAAGCCAGGAGGGAGGGAATAGGGGTCTGCACATGGAAAACAGAGGGCAGGTGGCAAAGGGCAGGGCAGGAGCAGCAAGCTGACCATGGAGGTCAGGCAGGATGGGCACTAGAAGCACAACACACCATGGAGGGCAACAGTGAGACTATAATGCCATACACACAGACCATGGAGAGAAGGTGGGAGGGGGTCAGGGGCAGCTAGCTGACCACACAGGGAAGGTGGGAGGGGCTGTGGCAGCACAGAAGACCATGCATGGCAAGCAGGAGGGTTAGTGCCAGCACAATGGCCACGATGGGCAAGAAGGAGGCAGGGGCATGCACAAAGGAACATGGAGTATAGATGGGAGGGGTAGGAGCTGGGCACAGACAAGAGAGTTCAGGGGAAGTGGCCTCACAACAGACCACGCGGGGCAGGCAGGAGGAGCAGTTGCAGCACAACAGGCCAGGGAGGGCAGAAGGGTGTGGCAGTAACATGGACCATGGCGGACAGGAGGAAGGGGATAGGGGCATGGAAGGTGGACAGGCAGGGTGGAGGTGGCAGGGACTGGTTACAGTCATCTGACAATGCTAGGCAGGTGGGAGGGGAGTGCCAGCTCAACAGAACACTCAGAGTAGATAGGAGGGGCAGGCCCATTGAACATGGTGGGCAAAAAGGATGGAGCAGGGGCATGCATTCAGACATCAGAGGGCAGGGGCAAGGAGAGTAGGGGCAGCAAGCTAAGCACAGAGGCTAAGCAGGAGGTCAATGATGGGGCATAGAATTGGGCAATGGAGGGCAGGATGAGTGGACTGCGCATCATGCTAAATGGAGAGCAGTGGCAGCACATCAGAGCATGCAAGGCAGGAGGGAGGAGGCTAGTGCATGGATTCAGACAACAGAGGATAGGGGGGAAGTGGATGGGGCAGCAAGCTAACTGTTCAGAGAAGGCGGGAAGGCCAGTGGCAGAACAACAGCCACACAGGGCTGTAATGGGGGAGCAGGGGCATGGACTTGGACAATGGATGGCAAATCGGAGGGGAGGTAGGAGCAGCAAGCTTAGGTGGGGGCAGCACAATGCCAGGCCCTGCTTCCAACCCCCCACCATCCATTGTGATAGGAATCTTACTTAACGTTTAAAAAAACCTAGAAATTTGCTGAAAAAAACAAAGATTCCAGGGATGTTATAGTTAGACTCAGATTTCACTCGTACAAAACCAGTGAAATTTAGCATTTATAGTTACCTGAGCTAACTATAACTTATGCCCCCGCAATGCACTGCTTATGACCTCAGACATTCCATCATTCATGACATGGTCAGTGACATCACTCATGACATCACTCATGACATCTCAAATGAGCTGTGAATGGAACTATAATCGCTAGAACTTTATTTAGGGATAGTGTGTGTATATTAACAATCCTTTTTTTCTTTTCTTTTGTGTAAGAACCAATATAATACGCAAAGTGCCCAGATCAATATGGCTGATAGCCTTTCACTTTAAAGTAATGTGTAGTCCATTTTTTATGTTGATGTTTGCAATCGTAAGTGTGTTTATTATGAACAAGTCACATTGACGAACATACAGGTACGGCGGTCATGGGGCAAGATATACTGAAATTACATTGTGTGCATATTAACACTTGTTTTCTATTCTTTATTGTATGAATTCCTGAATTTTCGCATTGTGACCAGGCCAATATGGCCGCCAGCTTTTTGGATTAATGTAATATGTAGTCCTTTGTTAATGTTGGCAACTAGAGGCATTTGTACATTTAAATAAGGAAGCTACAATGACATCTTGTATCGTTATCAAGGTTCGGACGAGCCGAAACGCGTGGATCACATCTTTTCTAGATAAAATACTTCCAAACTACAACCTGAGTGCTGATTCCTTCCTTGAAAGAGTAAGAGGAGATTGAATGCATATATATAAAATTCACTGAAAAAACCACAGGTTACAGGGACGTTATAGTCAGAAATTAGCATTTAAAAAGCCTTAGATATTCACTGAAGAAAACACAGGTTTCCGGGACGTTATAGTTAGTCTGACATTTCACTCGTACAAAACCAAAGAAATTCATCCGTTATAGTTAGCTGAGCTAACTATAACTCACACCCCCGCAATGCACTGCTGATGACATCACATATTACATCACTCATGACATGGTCAGTGACATCACTGATGACATCTCAAATGACATCACTGATGACATCATCCAGTGACTGTGAGTGTTTCTAAAAAGTTTAAGAATGTGATATATATATATATGATGATTCAGTCAGTGTGTGACTGACTGTATAAGTGAGTGATTATACGTGTCTGAATGAATGTATGGGTGAGTGACTAATCTGTGTGAATGTCTGTATCAGTCTGTCAGTTGGTGTGTAAGTGGCTGCATGGGTTGGTGAATAGGTACATGAGTGTCTATATAGGTTATTGATTGGTTGTCTGAATACCTGTATGTGTGCCTGAGTGTCTGTGTGTTGTGTGACTACCTGCATGGATGTGTGAGTGGGTGATTCACTGGGTGTATTGGTTCATGAGTGCGTCTGCGCGGTGCTGTATGGGTGAGTGCGTGTTTATATGGCTGTGTTGGTGAGTGAATGGATTCTCAGTGGTATATGTGTGAGTAACTGCATATGTGAATGGCAGTATATGTGAGTGTTGGAGTATATAAGTGACTGTATGTGAGAGTGAGTGATTGTGAAAGTGGATGTATGGATGAGTGTGTGCTTGTGTCAGTGATTGTATAAAAGAGTAAGTATGTGTTAGTATCTGTATGAATAAGTGAGGTGGTATTTGTATAACTGTATAGGTGAGTAAATGGCTTTGTGATTGACTATTTGGGAGACTGACTTGGTGTGTGAGTATCTATGGGTGAGTGGCGGTGTGTGAGTGTCTGTATGGGTGTATCACTGCATATAATGGCTGTATTGATGAGTGACTGCATGTATGAGTGACTGTATGGGTGAGTGAGTGGATGTATGTGTAGACCTAGGAATCAGTGAGTGGGTATGTACTAACTGGTATTGACTGAGTGTTTCTAAAAAGTTTATATATATATATATATATATATATATATATATGTATATATATATATATATATATATATATATATATATATATATATATATATATATTATTATTCAACTATGTGCCCAAGCATTGAAAGGGCACCCTCAGGTGTCTTCTAGCCTCGCTGCAGCTTGCCTCTCATGTGCCATATGGTGTCCTCATGCCGACGCGTTTTGAGGCTTAAACGCCTCTTCTTCATGGACTTTGATAAAAACAGGCATTCAAAATCCACTTCATTAACCAGTGCGCTTTTATTGACAAAACGCCCCCAGTGGGCTTGGCTTAGTGCAATCTTTGTTTTCAAGGCATTATGGGACTCGTGGTCCCTTGAAGTGAATATCATTATTTCCTTAGTAGGTTGAGTGTCCCGTTTTTTAAAAATTAAAAGCATTTATTTGTCCTTAGTAGGTAGGCAAAGTCAAAGCAGGCTTCTGTATGCAAATGGGGCGCTGTGCTTCATAGAGAGAACGTGTTTCTCTCCACAGCCTTTCTCTTGTCTTGAAATGGTGCTCCTTTCCACGGCGGGCCGCCGTGTGGATAATGTTATTCAACAATGCATGCCAAGGTGTATTGAAGAATCAGTGGGTGTATGAGTGTCTGTATGGATGATTTAGTAGGTGCGTGACTGACTGTATAAGTGAGTGATTGAACGTCTCTTACTGAATGCATTGGTTAGTGACTAAACTGTGTGAATGTCTGTATCAGTCTGTCAGTTGGTGTGTAAGCGGCTCCATGGGTTGGTGAGTAGCTACATGAGTGTCTATATGGGTTATTGATTTGTTGTCCGAGTATCTGTATGGGTGTCTGTGTGGGTGGGTGGGGGGTGGGTGACTCCATGCATAGATGTGTGAGTGGGTGATTCACTGAGTGTGTGGGTTCAAGAGTGCTTCTGTGAAGGGCAGTATGTGTGGGTGAGTGTGTGTATAGGTGTGTTGGTGAGTGTTTAGATGTCTAAGTGGTACATGCGTGAGTAACTACATATGTGAAAGGCAGTATATGTGAGTGTTGGAGTATATAAAGACTATATGCGAGAGTGAGTGATTGTGAGAGTGGCTGTATGAATGAGTGTGTGCTTGTGTCTGTGATTGTATAAGTGAGTAAATGGCAGTGTATTGATTCTTTGAATGACTGACTATGTGTGGGAGTAACTCTATGGGTGAGTGGCAGTGTGTGAGTGTCTGTATAGCTGTATGAATGTATATGATAGTGCTGTTTTGATGAGTGACTGCATGTATGAGTGACTGTATGGGTGAATGAGTGGATGTGTGTGTTTATCTTGGAATAAGTGAGTGGGTATGTAGCAACTGGTATTGGTGTGTCTATGGTTTCAAAAATGGTAGTCTGTTTTTTAGAGTGGGTGTATCAAAGGTTATATTAGGGTGTGAGATCAGATTATCAAGTGGATGATGTCATCAGTGATGTCATTTGAGATGTCATCAGTGATGTCATCAGTGATGTCACTGACCATGTCATGGGTGATGTAATATGTGATGGCGTTTTCCCCATTCATTTTTCCATAGGAACCTTTAGTCGCAGCTACAGCCCGAACTGCTGAACGGAATTACCCCAAATTTGGCAAAGAGGTAGCCCTTGGTTCAGACTGGTGCCTTTTGCTAAAATGGTGTAAATCCGTTCAGTAGTTCCTGAGAAATTCACAATTAAAATCACATATATATCTATGGGCGCGTCGGATCCACGTACCCTCCCGATCACGAGCTGCATGCTAATTGGCTGTCAACACTCCAAATCAGGAAGTGTTGGCAGCCATTTTGTCCCTCGGTAGAACTGAGGGACAGAAACAAGTGCGCAAAGCGCAAAAAGGGGGCAGGGTAGAAACACCCTGACCCCCTAGGTCTGCTCAGGGGGTCCCACAAGGACCCCCAGGGCAGAAAAAAGCATTTTTTTAAAAAAAAATCGGCGGGATGCGCTTAGGGTGCGCGGATCCTCCGAGAAAAAAAAAGAAACAAGTGCGCAAAACGCACAAAGGGGGCAGGGTAGAAACACCCTAACCCCTAGGCCTGCTCAGGGGTCCCACAAGGACCCCCTGGGCAAAAAAAGCTCTTAAAAAAAAAATCGGCAGGATGCGCTCAGGGAGCGCGGATCCTGCCGAGAAAGAATAAATCGAGCGCGGTCTCCCGCGCTCGATGTTAATTTGCCCCTGGGTGGGCCAAGTCCCGGGGGCATGCTGGGGGGTTTATTTTATGTATGGGGGCCTCCAAGGGCTCCCAAGCCCCGGGGACCGCCACCCCCGGGGCTTTATCATTAATGGTGCGGGAGGGCTCTGAGCCCTACCGCATCCCCGAGGACCGCCACCTCCCCGGGGCTTTTTTTGATTTTTTTAAAACCTGTGTGGGGGGCTCCAGCCCCCACACGCTCCGGGGACCACCACCTCCCGGGGCACTAAGAACATTGAAAATGGGGGTCCGTTTTGGACCCCCAAGCCCCGGGGACCACCACCTCCCGGGGCTTTCAAAATGTAGGGAGGGGGCCGCGCGGCCCCCTCCTGGAGCCCTTGATGGCCCTGGGGACCGCCACCCCCAGGGCCGGCTCCTGCAGTGTCCCGGGGTGCCTAACCCCGGGACACTGTAGTTTGCTATGACAGGACGGGAGCCTCGCGGCTCCCGTCCTGTCATAGTAAACTTGGTTTGCATTTTGAAAGAGAGAGCAGGAAACCTGCTCTCTCTTTCAAAATGCAAACCAATTGCTTTTCCACACGGGGAGCAGCATGTTAGCTGCTCCCCATGTGGAAAAGGAATGCCGGCTCCCGTAGGACACGGGGAGCCGGCGGGACTGTGGGGGTTTGGGGACCCCCACAGTCCCCAACCAGAGGCCAGGCCCCGGGGATGGGGACCCCGGGGCCATAGTAGCCCGGGAGGGGGCCACGCAGCCCCCTCCCCAAATACAAAAATAAAAAATAAAAAAAATAAGGGCAAGGCCGGCCCCGGGGGATGGGGTCCGCGGGGCCTTAAATGGCCTGAGGAGGGGGCCACGCAGCCCCCCATATTTTTTATTTAAAAAGAGGGCATGCCCCGGGGATGGGGTCCCCGGGGCCAATAGAGGCCCAGGGAAGGGGGGCCACGCGGCCCCCTTCCCGTTTTTTTAATAAAACAAAAATAAATGCCCAGGCCCCGGGGATGGGGTCCCCGGGGCCAAAAGTGGCCGAGGGAAGGGGGCCACGCAGCCCCCTCCCATAAAAAAAAAAAAAAAACGGCATTGTGCCGAGGCCCCGCCCCCCTCTCTGCAGTACACTGCAAACGCGCCCCCTGGCGCGTTTTAAGAAGGGAAGTAATTCCCCTTGAATACTGGGGTCCCTGGGGCCAACTAGCCCACCAGGAACCTCCAGTATGCGCCAGGGGCTGCCTTGCAGAGAGGTGTACAGAGGCCACGCCCCTTTTACACCTCTCTGCAACGCAGCTCTGTGGCGCTTAATGGAGGTAGCTGGTGGGCTAGTTGCACCCCAGGGACCCTCAGGATTCAAGGGAGTTAATCCCCCGACTTAAAACGCGCCACGGGCGCGTTTGCACAGTGGTGAAAGGAGGGCGGGGCCTGAGGTGACATGTGTGCAAACAGGCCCCATGGCGCGTTTTAAGATGGGGAATTAAATCCCCTTCAATCCTGAGGGTCCCTGGGGCCAACTAGCCCAACAGGTACATCCAGAAAGCGCCACAGAGCTGCGTTGCAGAGAGGTGTAAAAAGGGTGTGGCCTCTCTACACGTCTCTGCAACGCAGCCTCTGGCGCATACTGGAGGTTCCTGGTGGGCTAGTTGGCCCCTAGGGACCCTCATGATTCAAGGGGACTTAATCCCCCAACTTAAAACGCGCCACAGGGCGCGTTTGCACAGATGTCACCTCAGGCCCCGCCCTCCCTTCACCATTGTGCAAATATTCCTCTAAAATCTGCCGAACTACGAATTCTGATTTACTCACCTGTTATCAGGAGAGACCTCAGTGCTGCATCTTTCAGCCCAGTACTAATCCTGAAAAGTAATTTTAACCGTACTTACCAGTAACTTGAATTTCCTTCCATAGGATATCATTGCCTGCTTTTTGCTGAAAAAGTTTCTAAGTGTTGATTTTTGAAACATACAAATATTCCTCTAAAATCAGCCGAAATACGAATTCCGATTTACTCACCTGTTATCAGGAGAGACCTCAGTGCTGTATCGTTCAGCCCAGTACTGGTCCTGAAAAGTAATTTTAACCGTACTTACCAGTAACTTGAATTTCCTTCCATAGGCTAACATTGACTGGTTTCACTTGGAAATTCTTCTAAGTGTGGAGTTTTGGAACTTTAAAATATTCCTCTAAAATCAGCCGAAATACGAATTCCGATTTACTCACCTGTTATCAGGAGAGACCTCAGTGCTGCATCTTTCAGCCCAGTACTGATCCTCAAAAGTAATTTTAACCGTACTTACCAGTAACTTGAATTTCCTTCATAGGCTAACATTGACTGGTTTCACTTGGAAATTCTTCCAAGTGTGGAGTTTTGGAACTTTAAAATATTCCTCTAAAATCAGCCGAAATACGAATTCCGATTTACTCACCTGTTATCAGGAGAGACCTCAGTGCTGCATCTTTCAGCCCAGTACTGGTCCTGAAAAGTAATTTTAACCGTACTTACCGGTAACTTGAATTTCCTTCATAGGCTAACATTGACTGGTTCCACTTGGAAATTCTTCTAAGTGTGGAGTTTTGGAACTTTATAATATTCCTCTAAAATCAACCAAAGTACGAATTCCAATTTACTCACCTGTTATCAGGAGAGACCTCAGTGCTGTATCTTTCAGCCCAGTACTGGTCCTGAAAAGTAATTTTAACCGTACTTACCAGTAACTTGAATTTCCTTCCATAGGCTAACATTGACTGGTTTCACTTGGAAATTCTTCTAAGTGTGGAGTTTTGGAACTTTAAAATATTCCTCTAAAATCAGCCGAAATACGAATTCCGATTTACTCACCTGTTATCAGGAGAGACCTCAGTGCTGCATCTTTCAGCCCAGTACTGATCCTCAAAAGTAATTTTAACCGTACTTACCAGTAACTTGAATTTCCTTCATAGGCTAACATTGACTGGTTTCACTTGGAAATTCTTCTAAGTGTGGAGTTTTGGAACTTTAAAATATTCCTCTAAAATCAGCCGAAATACGAATTCCGATTTACTCACCTGTTATCAGGAGAGAACCCAGTGCTGCATCTTTTAGCCCAGCACTGACCCTAAAAAGTAATTTTAACCGTACTTACCAGTAACTTATATTTTCTTCCATAGGAATCCATTGTTTGGTTTTCAGCAGAAAAGTTTCAAAGTGTCGATTTTCACAAACTACAAATATTCCTTAAAAATCGCCTGTATGACTTAAACGCATTCTTTCAACTGTTTACAGGAGATGCACCAGTGCTGGATCCAGGATCCAACACTGAGTAAGAAAAAGTAACGATAACAGTTTTTACCTGCTAAGTGAATTTCCTTCCATAGGATAACATTGGTGATTCTATGAGAAAAAGTTTCTGTGTCAACTTTTTAAAATACAATAATATTCCTTAAAAATCACTACTGTAACCAAAACGCTTTTACTCAACTGTTTACAGGAGATGTCCCAGGACTGAATCTAGGATCCAGTCCTGTGGTTAGAAAAAGTAATCCATAAAGTAACTAATTGCATTTAACTAGAAATTCACATTGAGCTCAATGTTGCATTGTGTTTGAAAATGTGTTGCCCATTGCAACAACTGTAACTACTGTACTTAAAAGTCTATTGCCTATGTGCAAAGTATTTAAACTAAAGTAATTCATTCTGAGAAAGTATTTTTTGTAATGTATAATGTAATTACAATGTAATTTAAAAAATAAAATATGTAAAAAAAAATTGTTTCTAAAAATGTAGTAAATCAGTATGAAAAAAATAAATATAACAATTAATACATTTAAAAATTGTCATTTACAAAACCTTTGAAATTCACTGAAAAAACCGTAGGTTTCAGACATGTTATAGTTAGGAATTAGCATTTAAAAAACCTTTGAAATTCACTGAAAAAACCATAGGTTTCAGACACGTTATAGTTAGAAATTAGCATTTAAAAAACCTTTGAAATTCACTGAAAAAACCATAGGTTTCAGGCACGTTATAGTTAGAAATTAGCATTTAAAAAACCTTAGAAATTCACTGAAAAAACCATAAGGTTTTAGGGACATTTATAGTTAGTTGGACATTGCACTCGTACAAAACCCGTGAAATTCCCCGTTATAGTTAGTTCAGGTAACTATAACTCGCGCCCCGCAATGCACTGCTGATGACGTCACATATTACATCACTCATGACATGGTCAGTGACATCACTGATGACATCACTGATGACATCTCAAATGACATCACTGATGACATCACTGATGACATCATCCATGTGAGAATTTAATGCATCTTCTCACACCCTAATATAAGTTTTGATACACCCACTCTACATTACAGACTGCCATTCTCAAAACCATACACACTCCAATACCAATAAGTACATACCCACTCACTGATTCTTAGGTCTACACACACACATCTACTCACTCACCCGTACAGTCACTCATACTTACAGTCACTCAGTACAGGACTATCATATGCACTCATATACCTATATAAACACTCACACAACGCAACTCATCCATAGAGGTACTCACACACCTAGTCAGTCATGCAAATAATTAATCACACTCCAATTTACTCACCTATACAGTTATACACACCAGCTCACTTACTCATAAAAATACTAGCACATTCTTACGTTCCTATGCAATCACTGATGCAAGTACACACTCATCCATATAGCCACTCTCACAATCACACACTCTCACTTATAGCC
This sequence comes from Calotriton arnoldi, assembly GCA_963921515.1. Classification (NCBI taxonomy): domain Eukaryota; kingdom Metazoa; phylum Chordata; class Amphibia; order Caudata; family Salamandridae; genus Calotriton; species Calotriton arnoldi. Next base: position 615,852 of record CAWUFW010005237.1, read on the forward strand.
ATTTATATACTCCAACACACATATATACTGCCTTTCACATATGTAGTTACTCACACATGTACCACTGAGATATACATTCAATCACTAACACACCCATACACACACTCACCCACCCATACAGTCCATCACAGACGCACTCTTGAAACCATGCACCCAGTGAATCACCCACTCACACATCTATGCACAGAGTCACACACACCCCACCCACACAAACACTGAGGCACCCATACAGATACTCAGAGAACCAATCCATAACCCATATAGACACTCATTTAGCTAGTCAGAAACCCATGCAGTTGCTTACACAACAACAGACAGACGGATACAGACATTCACACAGTTTAGTCACTCACCCATGCATCCAGTAAGATACGTTTAATCACTCACTTATAGACTCAGTCACGCACCTACTAAATCATCCATTCAGGCGCTTCTACACCCACTCATTCTTCAATACGCCTTTCCCTATATATATTAAACATATTTAAACTTTACAGAAACACACAGTCACTGGATGATGTCATCAGTGATGTCATCAGTGATGTCATTTGAGATGTCATCAGTGATGTCATCAGTGATGTCACTGACCATGTCATGAGTGATGTAATATGTGACGTCATCAGCAGTGCATTGCGGGGCGCGAGTTATAGTTACCTGAACTAACTATAACGGGGAATTTCACGGGTTTTGTACGAGTGCAATGTCCAACTAACTATAACTGTCCCTAAAACCTTATGGTTTTTCAGTGAATATATATATATATATATATATATATATATATATATATATATATATATATATAATATATATATATCCTACTGGCAGTTGCCAGTAGGTAGTTATAGTTATGACCAAAGTTTCCATAGGAAAAGTGTTTTTGTTTTGCCAATAACTTTGGCGCCGCTTGACGTATCTTCACAAAATTTACAAAAAATGTCCCCTTTTTGGTTCAGCTGCTATTTTGAAAGTTTCGAAGTGATCCATCAGGTCTATGGGGATTTCTTTTTTAACACGATTACAGCCCGAACCACCTAACGGAATTGCACCAAATTTAGCAGAAAGCTAGATGTTGGTCCAGAAAGCGTGCTTTTTAAATTTGGTGTAAATCTATTCAATAGTTTCAGGGATATTTAAGTTTAAAAATTATAGATATCCAGTAGCCCAAAAACCTACTGAAATGCTACTGAAATTTGATTGGCTGCCAACACTTCAACCAGAAAGTGTCAGCAGCCATCTTGGGACCAATATACATGATAGCACCTCATTGAAATGCATTATAGTGAATGGCAGGTTTTGAGGATCACAAAAAGGAGAATGTAGAAACGGTGATAACAAATTTTAGTTAAAAAATATTTCATTTGTTGATGGTGCCATACTAATTTTAAGAATAGTGGTGTGCTAATGTGATTTTACATTTTGAAAAAGCCTTCTGCTGGGATTTCATGAATCATGTTTGAGAGAAAACTGTTTTCTCATAATTTTCCCATAGAGGTTATGGAAGGTGCTCTAGAAGCCAAAATGCCGAGCATATTTTCTGTAAATTCACACTGTCTTTCTCAGCCATATGAAAATGAAGTCTGGCATTCTCAGTAAATCATGTAGGTCCAACAGGAGTAGCTTGTCAGTTGATTCCTTTGTGCTCTACTGCAGCCTCCCAAAGTGTTCTAAAGAACAACTAGAGCACTAACAGTGTTACTTATGACAAAACTATGGCACACTTGAAGCCATGTTGATTGAGTCAAACTGGTAGAACTTAAAACAATTAGGTTAGTACAGAACAAAATTAGGGGGTTCAGTTTGTCGTAGAAATTATGGTTAGTGCTGTAGAAAGAAAAACGAGGACACATTTTAAAGGTGTTCTCAAATATCATCCTCTTCTATTTCATTAATAATTCTGACATGCAGACTGAAACATGCAATTTCAACACCAGCAGCAGATTGCCAGTTAACTCCCTGGTGCTCAGCAGCTTTACTATAGTGTTCTAATGAGCAACTAGAGTGCTGACATTCAGAAATTATGCGAAAAGTGTGGCATATATGAACGCCATCTTGATAGAATGGAAGTAGAAATCTGAAATCTTTTTTTACTGAGGATACTGCAGTAAATGAGGAAATTAGGGAGCTATAGAACAGTTAAGTCTCTCAAGATGGCCATAAAGAAAAAAGAGCCCAAACATAGCACAGATATCATCCAAATGTAGCCCAAGTATAGCCCAATTTCAGAAGTGTGCAAAACACTTATTTATTTTTGTTTTCTTGCAGTATTATATAGCGCAGACTTGACTCTGAAGTATTGGAGTGCATTATATGAGCATCATTACTCAAGGACACATTAATTTTGTTTTTAGGCATGGGGAGATTGAGTGATGTGTCCAGAATCACTGGATGTTGAGCTGACGCCGAAACTCGAACCTAGTTTCTCAGTTGCAAAGTCTGCAGCTCTGGACATAACACCACATCCTTTCCCTTAAGTATAACAAGTAATCACGTGATCAACTATATAAAAAACATAAAGATAGCAAAATATTCAAAAGTGCTTTGTCGCTATTTGAGAACTCAGAAAATATGTCCTCATTTTAGTTGTTTAAAACACTAACTATAATTTCTTTGGGAATAAGACCCTCTCATGGAGGAAGGTGCAAAGGCAATAAGATGACCATGCTGGGCAGGCAGGAGGGGCAGTGAAAGCACAACGGATCATGGATGGCAGAGGAAAGCAGGGCAAGGGCAGCAAACCAACCATGCAGTGCAGGCAAAAGAGGCTGTGGCAACATGAACGATCATTGAGGGCAGAAGGAAGAGGCAGTGGCAGCACAACCATACATGCCAACAGACCCGTTTAAGGCAGGAAACTCCCAATGTTTTTAAGCCCAAAAGGGCTTTATTTTATCTGTCTCCTGGCAAGCTACTGATGCAGCGGTAAGCTTACCAAAATTTCCCTTCACCCTTAAACTGTTTTTAAAATCACTAGGCCCATTTGATCATCATCCCTCAAAATCAGAATTTTCTCGATTGATTCCTGTTTTACTACAAAATGTGGTCCTCCAATGGATCCTTTTGTTGAGTTGCCAGGGACTAGAATACTTGGAAACATGAACAATTATACAATGAGGACTTGGAATAAAATAATTGTTACCATCAAATTGTATTTTAAACTCTTTCTCAGTCACTGATACAAACGCTTTGAAATAAAAAAATATGACTAAAAGAATGAGACAGAATCGATATAGATAGTTCATGCAAAACATTTATCTAAATGTCTCATATTGCATAGATAGGTCAAAGATATGCATTTCAGTTGGTTTTAATGACACATTTTCTATTACAGATAGCCTCACAACACAATAAAGATCATTTTAGTCAGCTAGAAATTGACTGTAGAGAGAAACAAGATTCATCTAGAGGTTCAATTTGTTAATCATACAAACCAAAGCAAAGCTGATCGTTTCAAGTCCGAACTACATCACCACGTGCCACAGTAGGAGTCAGCTAACCTCTCAGACGAAAGGTTATTTTCCTGCAAAACTTTACCAGTCGGCAAAGTACAGGATTCGAAGTCGCAGCAAGATATAGTTCAATTTGTTAAAGTGTATTCCACCCCGTGTAGGTGAATAAGGAGCATAGAAAAGACAATAGAGATCAAACGTCTGTCCGACAGCATGCCAGGCAGGAAAAGAAAAAGATAGCCAGCCCCCGACTCCATCTCCAATGGGGCAATTATACCTCAAAATGTTCCTGGTGTACACCCCTAAACATATCCATTCAATCAATCCATGGGGTTCTCATTGGTCACTCACAGTGAGCCATTGTGGGGTGATCAGTGAATCACAAAAATCCAGAAACATTAAGTAATCCGTTTTGCAAATTTCATTAAAATCCATTAATTTTAATTGTATTACCATTTTGTCACTTTTACGGAAGTGGGTGGTACTATACTTTACTTTGCTCACACTCCGTCCATTCCCAGGCGCTTTCCCTGGGTTTGCAACAATATTGTTACATTTCTATCAAATAGGCTTCTTAGCGAGAAGTGAGTCCATTGTTTGGTCGATACAGGAATGAAACTTCGCAGATAGTTCTCATAGGGCTTAGGTGACTGCCTTACATGATTTCACATTAACGTAGGAAAACGACAAGCATTTTGAGGCCTACATGAAGAATTAGCTGAATCACTACTGTTTAATATTATTATTAATTACACATTGATAAATGTATTCTGACTTTCACACTATTTCAGTCATTATTTTGTACAGGAACGTCACTTCATTATTAGCTACTACTACAAAGAAAAATCTCTATAGGCATTATTTGTACGTTACCATTGTCAAGTATAGTTATTAATGATTCACTCAAACACATGTATTATTGTATGAAATGTTACAGAATTTCAGATTTGCACTATGTCATTTGTTTCTCTAGATTAAGCAATTTTTGCATTTCAAGAACTTCATCAGACATATATTTTTCAGGTTCGATGTACATTTGAATGCATATTCCCACAAAACTCTCAATCTTAATGGTATATTTTATTTGCTCATAACACGTAAATACGTTCATGAGTAGTTCTCATTGTTTTCTCTCTTTGTTTACATTTTCGTATCTTCATTTTGGAACACACTGCATGCTTTTTCGATGCATCATGTATTCTCACAATGTTCGACTTAGCAGGTTAACATGTCTTCATCAAGAAATATTTGTCATAATGATTTGTCATAATGATCTTAACTGGTGAGAATTGATAAAGGTAGATGTCAGATAACATCTGCACTCCATTACTACCAGAGAGTGAGCACAGGTTAATTTAGGTTGCGTATCTGACTTACCCTGACTAGGATTGGGGTCTCAATTTGAACAGGGTGCAAACCTCTACCAGCTAGAGACTCAGGGGCATATTCTCAAGGATTCATCGCCGAGTTAGCGGCACTTTATCCCAGCCAAAGTGGTGATAAATTCATCGCACCATTCACAAGCTGGTGCTAACAGCCGATACCACCAGTATTCATGCAATAGCAGCCGCAAAAAACATTGCCACGGATGACACCGGCAACTAACGCTAATGAGATGCAGAGTAGGCGTTCCCGTGCAAAAACCCGCGGAAACACCAGTTCGCAACATTCCCAACGACCAGCCAGAAGGGCGATAAGAATCAAAAACATGCGATAAGGCGCATTAGCAGCATGGATTTAACACCTGCTCCTACCTGGTGTTAAGTCGGACGACAACCTGCACCATAAAAGGGAGCCCAGCCCACAGCCACACCAGAAGAACAACAGATGCCATGGAGCTACTGATCATGCAGCTCGGAGCGCCAAGAGGGCCACAACATCCACCGCCACCACACCCAGGACCCCCACCCCCCCAGAACCTCCCCCCGGACTACCACAAAGACACCGGACCTTCCGAATTCGCACCAGACTGGGAGACTTAACGCCAGAGGAAGTCATTGCCCACTACAGGCTCAAAAGGACAACCATCCTACGCATCCTGACCATCATTGCCCACAGGCTGACGATACCAACACAGCGGAGAACCAAGATCCCTCTGCTGACAAAGCTGCTGACCGTGCTGCACCTGTTGGCCTCTGGGACCTTCCAACCAACAACTGCCAGAGTCGGAGGAGTCTCACAGCCAGCCCTGTCAAAGTTCCTCACACCTGTCCTGGATGCCATCATCAGCTTGGTACCCCAGCAACTTTACTTCCCACACAATGCGCAGGAACAGCTGGAGATCAAGCAAGGCTTCTACGCCATAGCTGGTTTCCCGCACGTCTTGGGGGCAATCAACTGCACACATGTACTCCTCATGCCCCCTGCCGCCACTGCACACAATTACCGCAACAGGAAACATACGCATTCCATCAATGTGCAGGCAATAGTGGACCACTGGGAACTCTTCACCAATGTCGTCGCCAACTACCCAGGCAGTGTGCATGATTCCTTCATCTTCCGACAGTCCATCATCAACCAGCGCTTTCAGGATGCCACCTATGGGAATGCACTGCTCGTCGGTAAATACCAACGGAACACACCACACACTTCAACACCACATTCAGACAACTCACAACTCTGGGAATGCACACGTCACAAAATCACATACAACATGACAACCAACATCCCCACATTCCAAACACGACAACACTACTTACTGTGGCAACCTGGGCTAGCCATCTACACAAGCCATCAAAGGCATGGCACCTCAGCCACACAATAGCAGAATGTGGGGAGAGGTGGGAACCCAGCAGGTGTGAAGGAGGCAAGTGACCCATGAATAAGAATGCACACAATGCCAAGTGTGGAGTGGATGTGCTGGACAGACTGCAGTATGCAGACCACAGACACTTCCATGTCGACATACACTGCTGGTGTCTGGAGTGTACTGGACAGTGGACGCAACCATGTAACCACAGCCAGCGGGGAACAATGCGGAAACGTAGCTTGTTACATTCCCCCCCTGTAAGCGTGTGTGGAGTGGGCTGGCCCAGAGTACGCCAGGCCAGCGTGGGGGTGTGAATAAAAAGCCTGTTACTCTGGGCGTGGTTCTCTTCTGGAATGGCCAACATGTCTGCCAGGGCTGCGCCTCTCACCCCGCCACACGGCCGACACCGTGAGCGGCGGTGCCTGCGATCCTGTGCGCCTGCTGCACCCCAGGCCGCTGGTCCCAAAACGCGTCATGCCCGCCCCAGCGCAGCCAGGCCGCACTGCTCACCTGTCGATACCGGCGTGTGTCAAAGAGGGCCCACCACGTGCCGGTGCAAGCTCCAAGCCCGAGGCCCGCGGCTATGGCAGCCTCCCCAGACCAACACAGGCCCCCCTTACTCCTTTCTCATTGACGTACTCCACCGCTGCCTCCGGCCTACACTGCGGTCCAGTAGGTCACACATTTGGAACTGAGTCTTGATTATTCAATGGCAGAGTACATACGTTTATTGCAGGGTTTATATCACCGTACTCCCTACGATGTGGTGCCACCGACTCTGTGCATAGCATTCCAACGACACGTGTCTGTGGGCCCATGCTGACTACTGCCTTCGGCCTACACTGCGGCCCAGCACCGCGGGGTCACCTGTGAACTACCTACACTGTGGTCCAGCAGGCCTCACACAAATCCAATACAATCCGTACCAGGCAGGACACGGCATCGTCGCAGGCTGCACACACGCACAGCTCTGGTGCCACTACCTCCGTCAACCACAAATCATCGCCACATGGCATTCCAACGTCGTGTGTGAGAGTACCAGGAGGAGCTGCCTGAACAGCCGTTGCCCCACGCTGACCGTGCCTCAGGCCTACACTGCGGTCAAGTAGGTCACACATTTGGAACTGAGTCTTGATTTTACAATGGCAGAGTCTGTATCATTGCACGCTAGGAGAGGAGTAAGAGGAAGACGCGATTCAGTCCGGATGACAAACAGGAACCTCGTTACGGAGGTAACCGAAGCCCACCAACAACTGCCCTGGTACCACTGACTCTGTGCATCGCAAGCCAAGGACACGTGGCTGGGGGCCCCTGCTGACCGCTGACTCCGGCCCACACTACGGTCAAGTAGGTTTCACATTTGGAACTGAGCCTTGATCTATTTATGGCAGAGTTTATACCATTGTACAGGCCTCATCGCAGACTGCATCCCCTTTCAGCTCTGGTGCCATGAGCTCTGTGCCCCGAAATTCATGGACACCCTCTGGTTGAACTTTGGTGGCGTCTCAGTCAATGGCCTAGGGGTTGTCTTCATCATCATGTGGCTGGTAATGACTTGGTGTTAAACATGAGTCTGTAGCATTCATCTCCTCCATATTGCATGTGTCTGCTTGGTACTGCCCTCTGTATCATGCCCTGGAAGAACACCTTCCACTGTCCACCGAAACCCTCTGCGACATTCCCCTTGGACATCGACGAGAACCCGCTCAGTTCTCGTGGCCCTACCTGAGTGCACCGGTAGTCAACGTCCCGTGGTGGTGTGCCTGTGCCGGCCGCAGTGCATCCGTCGCCACTAACTCTGTGCAGCTCAAGTCGTGGACCCTTGCTGTTTGAACTGTGAACTTCTGATTGTCTGATCACTGTTATAGTTGTTGCCATCGCCAACAACTCCCTAAGGGCTGGCTTACACTCACCCCACACCCATCCAGCACAGGCATTACTGGACATGTGACCCTGGCAATAAAGGGTCCGGGCGCACGTGCCCGTAGCCAGTTCCACAAACTATCTAAGTGTGTCCGTGTGGTCATTGTGTGTGCATGAGGGCCCCGGGCCCTACCACATTGCATTGTGCTATGTACAGCGGACGCAACCATGTCACCTCAGGCAGTGGGGTAGACCTGGGACATGTAGCTGTGTCGTACCCCCCTGTAGGCGTTGCCTGAGTGGGCTGGCATACGGCAGTCCAGCGTAGGGGTGTGGATGATCACCCCGGGGCTCTGGGCGTGGTTAAGTGTTGGGCTTGCCAATTTAGTACCTAATGCGTGTGTCTTTGTTGTGGTGTCGGCGCCACCCGTCCTGCAATGGACAAAGTTGCAATGTAACATGCCCCCGAGTGCGGGCTCGGACGAAGGGATTAATGAATGAGCGCAAACCCGCTGGGGGTCCGGGATCATACATGCCAACTGTTGTGTGTGTATCGCTATTACCGCAGCATGAGCCAAAGGTCTTGCCTCAACCGCATCGCGACTTCGTCCAGACATGAACTCCACATCTGTGTCCGCCCTATCCTTACCATAGGCCTACACACACGTGGCCGCCCACCTTCAACGCACAACATCACAGTGTCGTTGTCAGGCTTGTGGACATGCGCAGACAGGCATGACAATGGTGTGCCGTAGGAGTGCAGGTGATGCAAGCGCGCAGCGCACATGAGGAAATAGGCTCGGGGGAGGGAGGAGCTGCAGTGAGGCTACGTAATACACATTGATGGCGCTCATTTGCTACTAGCAGTACATGTCAAACCGGAATCACTATGACACACATATCACATGCCAATGAACTAGTGAGCCTGCCAACACATCATGCAGAACCAACTATTGATTCATGTCTCTCTGCACTGTCACAGGTGTGCAGGGATATGCACTCTGCCCTTGGATGATGACACCCCTCCGAGCCCCAGACACACAGGCCCAGAGGCAGTACAATGCAGCCCACAAACGCACCAGGGGCATCGTGGAACACACATTTGGCATGTTGAAGTCACGTTTCAGGTGCCTGGACATCACAGGTGGGAGGCTCCTGTACAGCCCAGTCATCGTGTGCAAGATGATCGTTGCATGTTGTGTGTTGCACAACATATGTGTATGCACCAATGCCCCATGGTTACGAGTGCCAGATGTACCGGACGATGATGAGGAAGATGAGGCAGGTGGACCACACCCCACTGCAGCTGCTGCAGGAATAGCCCATAGGAACAACATCATTGACAATTTCTTCACATGAGGACGTCACATTGTGTCAGTGCTTGGCAATCATGAGACAGTGCAAAATGACCACAGGCACAGCATGTGCAAATAAATTCAATGCAACACACATTCCCTGAGTTTCTGTATGTGTGCTGCTGTGTGGCACGGGGATCAGGGACATGTTCCATAGTCATTGTGGGTGTGCAGTGTGCTCTACTTAATTGTGCATGTGTTCCATTGTGCCCATCTCCCCCTGTCCCCCCAGTCCCTGGTCGGTACTCACCCTGTTGATGTTGTGTCAGGTCATGTTGAGCAGTGTCCCGATCCCCAACTCCTGGCACCGTATCCCGACTGATGACTATGGCCACCATTTTCTCACTGTCATCCAGCTCCTGCTGTGCCGCTGATCCCCCACCTCCAATCTGCGTTGCTGCTTTCAAGTTGGCATAGTGTTTCTTCTTGGTCTTGCCCTTCACATCATTCCAGCGCCTCTTGACCTCTTCCATTGTCCTCCTTGACACTCCGACTGCATTCACGTTGTTCACGATGTACTGCCATGTTTCCGTTTGTGTTGCCGATGACACAGTGGAGGTGACATACAGTTGTTGGTTGTGTTCTGTCTCCTCCGTGACGATGATCTGGTTTTCCTGCGGACTGAACCCCGTCTCCCTCTTCCTCTTCTCCTTGCCCTTCCCCGGCCCCGGGGTTCCTGGCTGGTCGTCTGTGGGGCTTGTGGGGTTCACGTTGTCCTGTGCACTCGGTCCGGGTACGTCCATGGTGGTATGCAGTTACATTTCTTTGTCTTTTTTTTTCTCTGCTTTTATGGTGCATTTTCCCGCATGTCGCGTGGGAATCGCAGGCCTGTCGCTGGTTTTGTTTTGCGATTTGGGACGTCGCAACTTTTTTCGCGTTGGGGTTTCGTATTTTTTGGGCGTCGCGTTGATTTTAACGCGGGCATTTGTCACGTTATCGTGAGGCTATCGAATGGCGCCGCCGAGTTGTGAATGCTGCGTTAACACAGTGTTATTTTCCCGCGATGGACTGCGATGTGAGAAGTTGCGTTAAGCGATTTTGCCGATAGTTAACACGCGTTCTTGAGAATATCCCCCTCAATTTCTAACAGAATATATTCCTAGAATTCGAGAATGGCAGACATGTTGTAATCAGGGTTATAGCAACAAAATCGAATCATAGTTTTAAGGACATATTTGCCGCTAGTGTGAGCTTCTCTATGAATATCGAGAAGATCGGCTGCCAGTGCATTCAAGACATAATATGATAAGAAGCAAATGAAAATTAATGAAACTTAGCACACTAGAGAGCCCAGCTGCAAGATGTCCGCCACAGAGCGAGGCTCTGATGGCTGGGGAAGTTAATCCGACAATGATCCTATTTGGGGTCATCGGTTCTGCACTGACCAGGATCACGCTCTTCATGGTGTGCTGCACATTTTGATTCCACCACCGCAGGAGATGTGGTACCTGTTCAGTGGTCCTGGGTGGAGAGAGGCCTGCTGTCCCCCGTGCTGCATTGGAGTGAGGCTTGGGCCCAAGACATTGGCGAGCAGCCACAGATGACGGCACTCAATTCCAAGCTGCACCTGGCCTGGCAGGGCCCAGCAGGTCCTGTGAGGTGAGATCATGAGTTGAGATCGAGTGTGTGGGTTGTCTGGGGGCCTTTATTTGGGAAATCACCACCTCTCCACCACACCTTGTCCCTGTGGCACCGGCCGCCTGCACCCAGAAGGTCGATCCCTCATGCCTGGGATTAACTGGTGCCTCTGGGCCTACTTGTGATCCCGTGCTTTGTCCTTGGGTGGGTGGAGCCCGGGGAAGGAAGCCTGATCATGAGGTCTTTCTGGGGCCCAAAGCATCAGTGACACTGGTGGAGAGACATTGAATGGGGGCACCTGCCTGTCCCTGGGTCTTCTGGTAGTGCTGTGTGGCTGGGTCTGCACATGCCCCCCTAATTGGGAGTTCCTGGGGAGTGGTGGGACCCCAGACAGGTGCACACATCCGGACCCCACACAGGTACACACCTCCGGACCCCATGTAGGTGCACAATGTGCCCCTGATCTGGGGGGCCCTCGATGAGCACTAGGTCCCTACTGAGTTTGCGCCTGCAGCTCTGTTGAACACTATGGGGAAAAGTGACAATAAACAGTCCAAGCTGTACTTTGAGTCACGACTACTCACACGTACTGCTGCGCTAAGAATGGAAGACCGGGAGTCGGGTCTCCAGGCCACCAGAGGGAAAGTGTGGAACCAGACATATGCTCTAGGTTCCTGGATCTCAAGCTTGTTCACCATCGAAACAAAAATAGATCTGCTCACTGACAGGTTTGACCTCGGAAGGAGAAAGTTGACAAACAAAAACAGTGCATTGACCAACTTGCACATTGCACGTCAGAAGTAGAGGATGCACATACTTCCGCTGGGGAGTGCTTACTCCAGATGAAGAAGGTACTTGAGGTCATACGCAACAAGAATTAGGACCTTGAAGTGCGTTTGAGATGAAACAGTTTGTGCATCCTAGGAGTAGCTGAGTCGACGGCTATGTAACGACTGGTAAACTTTGTGAGGTGATGCTGCAGTCTCTATTTGGTGACAATCTCTCCCCCATTCTCATTGTAGAGAGAGCCCACAGGTCCCTGAGCCAGAGCCCTCCCCTGGCACCCCTGGGCACCCGGTCATTGCCAGGCTGCTAAATTATTCAGACAGAGACACCACAGTAAGCCTGGCCAGGGCTCATCACCCCATCCAATATCAGGGGACTGAGATTTCTTTCTTCACAGATTTCACATTGGCTGTGCAGCCTGCCAGTCACAAATTTCTTCTGGTGAAACAGACGCATCAGAAAGCCGGTGCTTAAGTACTCTCTGCTCTACCGGGCCAAATTTCGCATTTCACATCTGGGGAAACACTATAATTTCACCAACCACAAGGCTGCTTCCAAGTTTGCCAGAGGACACCCTCGGGACGTTACCACCTCAGCGATAACGACTAATGGGATATCCACTTTGACAGAAGCTCAGAGATGGTGGATGGAATAAGTGCTGGCCCAGTGAGGATTGCCTAGCAATTCTTTTTCTTTGAATTTAGGGCTGCAGGCCACACGTGACTTACCTTCAGAACCTACATTACCCCTCCAGTGTGATGTTAAGATGCCGCTTCTGGACTTCTAGCTGTCCCCACAATACTCCCTTCCCGACCACCCAGCTTTCCAAGGCTGGGAGTGTGTTAGGCATCCTGGATGTCCTCTGGGATGATTCACTTCATGATTTTTCTGAATGTATGAGGAATTTAGTGTGGTGAGTGGGGGTGCTATTTGGTCTGATTGGGGGCCAAAGTGGGAGGTGGGTTGGGTTTTGGGAAACTGTTTTTGGTGTTCTGTTTCTGTTTCTCTCCCCCATTGATGCCACCCAGTACTGTGCCTCTCAGTCCTTACACTGATCACACCGGTCCGAATATTGGGATGTCTTACTCCCTCCTTGACCTTTAGATGCAGCTGGTTAAGTGCAGGACCTGGAACATTAGGGGGCTCAATGATAGGTGCAAGGCACATCATGTAATGGCATAATTTCAGTGTCATAACATTGACATCTGCCTGCTGCAGGAGCTGCATCTGATGGAAGTGACCCAATCACCCCTAGAGTGGACTGGACCAGAGAACGACATGTGGCACATTCCTCAAACTATGCACGGGGGTTTGCAGTGCTGATTCATAACGGCCTTTCATGGCATAAGTGATGCATGTTATGCAACAAGCAGGGTCTGTAAATTGATTTCAGTTTATGGCCCCAATGTACATGACACTCTCTTTTTTTGCAGAGGTCTGGCAAATGGCTTGGTCGATGGGCCTGAGGGCCATCCTATAGGGTGGAGACCTCAATGTGGTGCTCAACGCGAACGCAGACAGGTCAACTGACTTCCAGTGCTCGCACCTGAGTGCCACTGCACAACTGCACATCATATGAACAGATAATAACCTTACTGATACCTGGCAATCCCATCATGCTAGCAGTGCAGAAGGTACATGCATAACATCTACACATAATACGTGATCAAGAATTAATTATTGGTTGGCCACAGGGACGTGGTCACCATGGCCACCAATATCCTGCACCTCCTGTGGACACTGTTCGATCATTCCTTGGTCCTGCTGGAGATGACCCCCTCCTGAGTACATCTCGTATGCATTCTCTTGGCGATTTACCGGCTGGTGCCCTCCGTGACCAGGTGTTCTGGAGTGAGGTGAGGTGAGGTCGGCCTTTATTGAGTAATTTGACCCCAATGAGCAATCAGTCTCCTCATTGTCTACCCAGTGGGAGGCTTTTTAGGTAGTGATCCGTGAAGTGTGTATAGCTAAGCAGGCGGGAGTGCTTAGGGTGCTGGGGTGAGAGCTGGTGCGGCTGGAGTTGGGGATCAAGCCTTAGAACTCCAATGCTTTGATGCATGCAGCAAGTCCACCCGGTGTCCATCCATTGCAAGCTTTCAGAATACAATGAGGCAGTGCATAGGATAATGCATTATCTGGGAAGGGAGGCCTGAGCTCGGAACTATCGAGAGGGAGGCATGGCGGGTAAAACTCTTGCTAGCCTGCTGCGCAAACCCTGGGCGAGTGAGTCTATTGTTGAATCACTAGACGATCAGCAGAATGTACACATTGGGGTGGACTCCATACAATGCACTATGACCTCCTTTTTTTCTGACCTATACATATCCTCCCAGCCTCTGCCCCTCAACCTTATTTGCTATTTGAACTCCGTGCAGCTACTTTGGCTAAAAGAGGGCCACCGTCGCTACTTTGAAGAGCCCATCACGATAGAGGAAGTTATCCAGGTCATTGGTAGTCTGCCTGGAGATAATGTCCTAAGCCTGAATGGCTTCATCACTGCCTTCTATAAAGATTATGCCCCTATCATTGCTCCTCACTTCCTGAATATGTATGAGAAATCCCTATCGAGTGGAGTGCCCCCCCCTTTTCTCCGGGAGGCCCTTATTGTCACCATTTTAAAGATGTATATAGATCCCCAGAGCTCTGAATCCTATATGACTCTCTCGTTGATCAACGTGTATAATAAACTGCCCAAATGAATTGCCTCACAGCTCCTCCCTCTCCTGCCAAGCATGGTACACCCCAACCAATCTTGCTTTGTAGCCAGCCCTTTAATTGCTCAAAACGTGCACACTTACTTTGCTCTCCTGCATACAATCGACCCCAGCCTTGGTGCTGCTGCAGTGTTCTTAAACGCCACTAAGGTGCTTGATTCGCTCAATTGGCCCAAACTTTTCCAGTTATTTATGCGCCTTGGGGTCAGAGACGAGTTTGTATGGATGATTGGCCTTCTTTACGCTCAACCAGTCGCCCATCCTAGGGTCAATGGAGCAAAAAACCCCTTCATATCTCGGAGCACCCGATAGGGATGCCCCCTGTCACCCATATTGTTTGCAATTGCAATGGAACCCTTGGCAGCTAGATTGTGGCAGCTCCATTTCCACCGTGGGCTGGCATTCACCCTCATAGGGTCCTGGTTTCAATGTACGCAGATGATGTTACCGTGTACATTAGAGACACCCCAGAACAATTTGGATCCGCTTATTAGGGAGTTCACTTGATTTGGTGGCATAGCGGCCATCAACATCAATTGGGCGAAATCTATAATGTTCCCTCTTCCTGCTGCTACCCGGTACTTTGATCCAAAGTTCCCCTGGGGGATCTGACTTAGTCAGGATCTAGATGAGCTCTGGTGGCTGAATTATGGCAGATTGATGACATGGCTTGAGGACAGCGTGGTAGTGTGGACAAAGCTCCTGTTGTCCCTCAATGGGAAATTGGCTGTAGCCAAGATGGGGGTTCTTCCCAAATTTTTGTATATGTTTCTTAACTTGCCAATTCCCCTACCAGCGTATTTTTGCAAGGGGTTTAGATCCCACCTCCTAACGTTGGTGTGGGTAGGTAAACAACCCCGAGTGACATGGGAGATATAAACATTCCCCTTTGAGCAGGGTGGGTTGGGAGCCCCAGATATCGAACTATATTTCATTAGTGCACAAGTACAATTTGACCATTAATGGCTATATCCTACACAATTTCAACCACAGACAGTGCCTGAACATGATTATGCTGTCCCTTGCCCCCTCAGATGGACCTAGGTGACCGTGGACTCAGATAAACATGGTGGCTTGTGCAGTTTAGGCGTGATGCTAGCTGTGACAGTGGGCGTGACTGGATCATTTATTGGCCGAGTAGTGCTTGTAGTTATGGACACTGGCACTCGCGATCAGCTACATCAACTACAGCTGACGTCCTTTGGGGCGGTGTACCCGGAGGGGACCTTAACTATCCCACAACAGGTATTCCAGGATCCCACATTCTTGGTGCTAGACACCTTGACCTATTATCAGCTGTGAGCAGCTCTGCGAGCCATTCACAATACTTTTCCCGAGGTTCCTCCAACATTCAGTGTGCTAGAAGCAATACTCACGAACCCGTCCCCACGCAGGCTCCTCACACTCCTCTAAGCTGGATTGCAGGAGACTGTGCCACTTCTTACACCCACCACTCATCAAGCAAGGTCCACAGACCTGAATATCCCCATCATTGATGAGCAAAGGAAGTATTATTTCTCTCAGTCCAAGGCAGTCTCCCCGAACTTTAGGCTGCATTTAGTCCATTTTAAATACTTGCATAGAATATATTGTACACCTGAGCATATGTATAGGATGGGTCTGGTGGCTGATGCGAGCTACGCTTGCTGTGCTGCGCCTGGTGCTGACTTTCTACATTTGGGAATGGGACTGCCCCAAAGTATGGCACTTCTGACGTCTTCGATGATGATGCACAGATCACAGAACATGTACCCGAGCATTCACCATGCTTTGCTTGACTTGGTTATGTCAAGGAGGTCCCAACTGAGGTGCGCAAGCTGACTGCAATCTTGCTGCTGCTGGACAAGTAAAAGGGGGTGATTCATTGGGGCAGGCGCCCATCTCCCTGGAGAGTAAGGTGGCTCCAGAATGTTGATTTTGTCAGGAGCAGCTGGACCTTTACTGGGTGCTGATGCCTGTCCGCTCTCAACCCAAAGACATATGGTCCCCCTTTGTGACATTCCTGGGAACCCAGGAAGACACTGATGATGCTGCTGCTGCTCCCCAGCCTCCTGAAAAAGCTGAGTCTGGCCTGGGGGTGTCCCCACTTGTGCTGAGCCCCACTTCCTCGCTCTTGAGACTCCTCCTGTTATTGTCGAATTTAGGGACACTGTGACAGTGGATGCTATTACATACACAGGATACAACCCCTGCTGAGTGGCAGGTTTGCTTTCCCCTTCTTTCTTTCCCCCTCCTTCCCGGCTGCATGCTGCAAACTATGACATTAGGTATATTGTCAGATTCCTTGTATCTTGACTGCAGTCATATTGTTGGTGTTGATTTTACAATGCAAAACTTCAATAAAAAAAGTTTTTAAAAAGAAAATTAATCAAACTAAAATGAAAAAGAAATAATAAAAAATAAAGACAACACTAGCATTTTGGCATTTGTTAACACACTATCCTCTTACATCAAGAGCAACAAATTACTTTCTGTCCCACACTGAAGGCAATATATGGGAGAGAGATTTTCTCATGATGACACCAGCATCTGGCCCGAACAAGGTATCGATGCCTGTCTACATGTGTCAGGGGGCTAGTACTTTATATTTCTTTCCACACACAGAAATACTAGTAGAGATGATTATGTTCGGTCTTACCAACAATGTTTTCTTATTTATTAATGAATACTACACACAGATTCAGGATGCAGCTATGGCTATCTGTTTCATCCCCAGCTATGCATACCTGTTTATGGGCCATTGGTAGGAACAGGTAGTCAGTGGCCTGAACATTTACAACATACATGCTGTGTTGTGGATGCTTTACATAAACAATTTTTTCACCATCTGGCAATGTACACCAAACACAGCTTCTAACTTTGTAAAATGCTTGAATGACAATGATTTTAATCCTCATTTCACTAGTACCATTAGACTGTTGATTTTCTCGATTTGAAAGTGTATGTAGTGGGTCACAAATTTAAGACCAGCCTTCACAGAAAGGAGACAGTAGGTAATAGACTTTTAGAAGCGCACAGTAGTCACTCTAAAAACCTTAAACACATCCACCCCTACTGAGAATTATTGACGGCTAGAAGGAACTGCAGCACAGATGAGACCTATGCAAAAGGAGAAAGTAACATGTTGCTGAGATTTCAGTAAAGGATAATGGCACATTGCAGGTTGCAGTGGAGAAGCTCAAGAATGTGAAAAGACTGATTTACCGAAAGATACTAGCTACAGCAATGTGATATGTGGGGCATCTAAAACACTTAGAAGATTTTTCATTACTTTCAGTGAAAAGACTGATGATCTGCTTTTTATTTCATGCAAACACTGGCATATCCTTGCAATGGATGAGATGGTAGTTGGTGACCCCAGCAATCAACCTCTGATTACGTTTTGGAAGAGCAACAGTTTACATGCTTGTTTAAGTAAAATCATAATTGCAGTGAGTGAGGACATTGAATCTGTCTAAAGCAAGGCATGTATTTTGTTTGGAGCAAAAGATGCGATGCTTGCAGCAATATTACAGATATGACCACCTTCATGACACCTGGGCACACTACAGCAAGAAATTCCAGTTTGGCAATGTATGCTCTTGTTTGCCTCTGCAATAAAATGTATATTGGTAGTACCATCCAACCTATAAAAAAGACAATTTTTGATTGGTCAAAAAACAGGGACAAGAATTACCCAGTTTCAAGGCATTTTTAGGAACACCATGAAGGAAAATATGACATCTAGAGATTTTGCCTTCAATAAAATTGAGCCCAATCCCAGGGGTGGAGAGCAGGATTGAGACATTAGGAATTCAGATACATTGTAGACTATGAAACCAAAGTACTTCAAGATTTGAATAGTGATGAGGAACTTATTGCTCATTTGGAATGAATTGCATGAGATATTGTCTACAGCATAGGATATCCTGTTTTGTTCCTCTCTCTCTCTCTCTCTCTCTCTCTCTTATCTGTGATATTCTCCGTAATTCTTCTAATGATTCTGTATCTTTTAAACATTCCAAGTTGCATTTTTAAACACTGCTCATTATCACATGGTTGTTGATCATTGTTGTACTTTGTTTTATATATGTTGGACAAAATATGTTTTTGTGCTTTGGTATGATGGAATAGTCTCTTGTCAGGTGAATTTACATTGTGCAGAAAATTACTGACGTCATGGAAAGATAAATATCACCTGTGTACTGCAGCACTTATTGTGCCATCGACTAGTGTGACAAAGGAAAATATGGCTTCAAGCCTAACCTTCTAGCCTGGCTGCTGCAGTTAAAACCTGCAGGCTGACCTGCAAAAATAACCTCTATAACATTGGATATTCTCCATTTTGAATATTACTATGTTACCACTGTGTAGGCCTTGTAGCCCACAAGGTAGGGTTTATGCTATTTAAAAGTGAAACATGTAGAAATGTAATGTTACTATGGCCATGTGGAAGAGTCTGGCTGTCCTATGAGAAAAATTGTTTACAAATTAAAATATTAATTCTGCTTCCTCAGATTTGGGACCAGGTAGAAATGATTCAACCACTATTTCTAATATGTATTAAAAATCCAATCTAAAATCTAATGGTAAAGTTAGATAATATTTAATACATATTTAGGAAAAGTGACTTTTAGAAAGGTACCTTTTCCCTGTCTGAAGCCTCTGGAGCCTAATTTGCATTAGGTTGCCAGCAGTTATAGGTCAGTGCTTGGCCTTAATGAGATGTGAAAACTGCTCCCATGGCAAAAAAAACGGGTAAGGCCTAGGACAGGAGGAGCTCAGCGTGGGGTAGGTGATCCCCCTACCAGCTGAGGAAGAGCAGCTGGGGAGGGTTCCAGGAACTTCATTAACTTCAAAGAGACAGAAGTGAAGCTTGCCCATTTATAGCTTAGTTTAAAGGGGTACCTAAGGAAGGGGGAAGGGGAAGGCTTTGTTTTTTTGCCCAGGACAGTCAATTGGGCATTAGTCGGAGGGGAAACTAATCCCAGAACCATTTGATGTAGCTTAGGAGGAGGATACTGCTCATTTCCCTAAACACACTCCTGCCTGGCACACAAGCAGCCTCTAAGGCCTGGGCCTTCCTGGCATACTCTTAGAATAGTGCACTGTAAACGAGGATATGGTTGTGTACAGGATCTGTTTCCCCATTGATTAAGGAGTGTCCAGAAGTATTCCCCCACCAATTAGCTAGTGAAACCTAAAAAGCTGGTACCACACCCACAGCTCCTCTATGCAATCTCTGGACCTGTGGAAAAACAGAAGGATGTCACCTGCTGTTTGAGATGTGTGAGGAGACCTGAAGGGCTGGACCTGCACCCAAGACAAAGAAGTGAACACCAGGGGCCAGTTGGCTGACCTCCTGTGTGGCTTGATGGGCACAACAAGCTGCAAGAGATCTTTTTTTCCTGGAGTGAAGAGTAACCAGCTGCCAATGCTTGTGGCCTCCATTGGAGTAAGTTCTGATCCCTAAGTGCTGTCCCTGACGTTCTGTGACTCTGGGCTGTGCCCATCTGGACTTCTCCAACCATCTCTGAAAAAGTGGGGCTTAAAAATCCAGGACTTCCAGACCTCTGGAGGACTAGGACCAACCACATATGTTAATCTACCTAAGAGGCTCTGGAATAAAAATTGAGATAGAGGATTGTGTGATGCTGCACCCGGTTACTGGTTGCCATCCCCCAGATATCAGATATAAAATATGACTATAACTGCAAGGTATCGAGACTTAGGAGGGTGGTAGGGGAGGGGAGTTATGGTTAAAAAGTATGGTACAGTTATGGTTGCACTGGAGGTTAACCTAACGTTATTACTGCAACAGAGGAACATTCTCACTGTTCTGTGACATGTATCAGTTATCACTGGAATATGCTGTGCAATGTCCGCAAGGACTGTTTACAATGAGAGTTGGAATTTGATATGTCAGGAATTATGTTATAAGTTTGTGTATTATCTGGAAACATAATTTTGGATAATTATAGAAATGCCAATAAAATTTATTTTAAAAAAGTGTATCTGCCTAAGGTGTGACCTCAAAAAATCAAGTCTGTCCTGCTGGGAGCTTTTTACTGCTCAAAAAAACCTGTTCAGCACACCCTTGGGCTGAACCTATCCAATTTTGGTGCAACCTTCATGAGTACAGCCTGCAGCCTGGCCCAGTTGAATGGTTCTGAGTTCCAAAAAAAGAGGGTAAGTCCAAACAAAGACATCTTGACCTGACGAAGGTGCAAAAAGTATCCAACTGAATAGGGGATTTCCCTGGGCTCGAAATTTGAACTTTTCCCACTCAGAGCGTTTCCCACCACAACCAATGGCTTCGGTATGACCTCATCCAACAGCTATCAACTTCGAAAGGACTTTCTCGAATTCAGTCTATGACCTTGCCCTGCTGAAGTTTTTATAATTCTATTTCAGAGACTAAGTCCTAAAGTAAAATCTTTGATCAATTGAGCTTGCTTTGGCGTATATGACCTCCATCGAAGCTGGCCTGAAATCAAACATAGGTCCTGGTCACCCACGAACAGTAAATACTGATTGTCATTATACTTTTTATTGATGCTGTGCATTCCTTCTCTCTCCTTTTCATCCAGCAAGGGCCAGATTTATCAATCTTTCAGACAATGCAATGCAGCAATTACAACTTACTGACCTGCTTGAAAGGAAGAGGGCAGGAATTCGCCATATTTACAAATATTTGGTTGACTCTTGCCCTCTGCCTGTGCTGAGACACAATCTGCTGCCTAGTGCCAATACAGTCACCCTTGTGCCATGGTGCAAGACTGCCTGCAGGCATTTTCCTCTTTCTAAGTGTGCTAATAGTAAACAACAAGAAGAAATAAAGATATTTATCCTCGCTGTGCCTCTCCTGGGAAGGTGTCGCTTTTTGACACATTTCCAGGTTTAAAAGTCTTGGTAAATCTGGGAATAAGCCAAAATCCATGAGTGGATGCGGGGGAACTTCCATGCTCCACCTATGGAACGCCTATCCAGGGCTGAGTAACACAAGGCAGTTACTTGCTCTCCCTTCCGTTGCTCCAGATTTACCAAGCAGCCCACGTTCATGCAAGGTGGTCTTGCATTGCCTGGTAAATTTTACTTTAGAATTGGGTCACCCTTGCGACACCATGCATGACAGAAGGGCACCGCAATACTATGATAAATCTGGCCCCAAGTTGCCTTGCTGCATTGTTTTGCGTGAAAGATTGCAGCACACTCAGAAAGAGGAAAAAGCCCCAAAGCATTGTTTTTGGTCATGAAGGTGTTTCTTTCTGCACATAAGCAATCCTGCCTGCTATGCAGGCACCCGTGCACCATGGCGCAAGGGGGCCTGCATTGGCGCTCGGCAGCAGATTGTGTGCCAGAGCAGACAGAGAGCAGGGATGCGCCATTTATGCCTAAATATGGCAAATTCCTGCCCTTTCACGCAGTGTAGCAAGTTGTTTTGCTGCATTGCGTGAGAGTTGATAAATCTGACCCTAAGTGCAGGTGGGCATTAATGTAGCCGAAATGCATGTTGTAAACGCCTTTGCAGTCAAATTTGTGACCAAGAACAGATGACTTAACTGGACCTCTTGTGGTATTTTTGATTGCAATGTCATGACGTTATAGTGCTTGTAGTGGTCCAAAATGCTCTGAAGTGAGCCTGCATGTTGGCGCTACATAAAATCAAAAACATAATTAATCTATCAAACCACTCTTTATTTGATTCTGTTTTGAGAAGAGGTAAAAAAGACTACAAAAATGTTGTATGTGTTATTTGCAATGAAATATTTTGCTAGACAGCCAGTGAATAACTGCATGGGTGATAACGTGCATTAGCTAACAAGACCCCGACCAGTTACTAAAAGTGGCTCAGCATCATTTGTGAAGCGGTGACAGAGCTTTATGTGTTTAGACATTTGCTATTGTAGTGGTTCATGGGAGGGAGGGATTATTTGGTTAAAAGGCAGGTTCCACAACGGCTGGTCTGCAGCTTTTTGTTTTGTTGTTGTGCTTGCTGTCAGACTCTATTTATTACTATACTGTGTGCTCTGTCTGACACAGGGCCACGAGAGGAAAGAAAAAAATAAGCATTGGCAAAGCTGCTGTGCAACATGGTTTAAAGTAAAAAAAAATGGCATGACCGGGTCAACACTGGCTCGTGCTGCTGTGCAATATGTAAAAAAAAAGAATTGCCAAAGCAAATAGATTTTGCATAGGTGAAACGTATTTGCTTTGCCAATGCTTGTTTGGTCTAGATCTTTTGCAAGGACGGCATAGTTTATACTCATGCATGAATTGGGTAGGAGTGGTGCATAGTGAGCCTTTCAACAGAACTTTGACAATCAGGCTTATAAGTACGGCCCCTCTTTGTTCTCCTTTTCCATGGGATCTACAGGATAACTGCACTGAGAAATGTATCCTTGGAATCCGTCTGGCGCAGCAACACAGCAGGAGGAATTTAGCTCAGTGTTTCAGATGATGATGAAGGCGGTCAGGAAGGAAGAATGCTTGGGATGAGACAGTCATATATCCCCATGACTCACACTTAGAATTGGAAAAAAGGATAGTCTACCAGGCAAATGCAAAGAGAGTGATTGGGGTGTCATGTTGCGTAGAAGAAAATAATTATCCTGGTGGTGTTTAACCCCTTGTGTGCTCGGGACGGCCCCCGGCCGTCCGACGTCACAGTGGGCGTGTGCGGAGGACGGCCAGGGACCGTCCAAACCCCGCCCACCTAATAAAACTCCAGCACCACGGCGGAATTCGCGCCACGGTCAAGGGGTTAATCAGGAATTCCTAATAACTCTAGAACTGGAATATGTGTATCTCAATGTCCTGTTTATGCCAGACCACAGTGGGTTCCTTTATGGGGTGTTCTGGTTAGCATGTTAATCGGAAGAGTGTCCCTTCTCATTGCTCCATGAATGAGTGTAGGTGTGTAAAAATGCTTAGAGTTTGTGCCATCATTCTTCAATGCGCTACCACACAGTTAAATTCTCTCGTCTGCCATGTTTCAGGCCATTTTGGTGACACTACAGCCAATTTGATGTCAAGAACTGCCACAATTTCCAGGTTATTACAGTAATGGTGGAATTGGGCAAACTTTCCAAGGATGTTGATTTGAATACTCAGCAACCTCTGATTGCCACAACCAATGCAAGTCTAAAAGGGTGGGGCATTCTAGTGGATACCTCCTTTGCAAGGGGGCTGTGGACTTCTGAGAGAGCAGGAAAGTCCTTGAACTGGAGGGAGCTTTCATTCGTTGTTTTAATGCTTGTTTTTCTGTATTGACTAGTAAGAGAAACCCAGTGACAACATCCAAAATAAATTGCAAGGAGTGTTCTAGGTCAAGTTGCTAGATGACTTGATATGCTATTTTTAGGCAGAGTCAGCTTCCTCTCACGAAATGTATGCAACATACCTGTGATGAGCTGCACCCGGGGAGAGCAACTTGACAGAGTGATTCACTCCTCCCTGTTGTTCTCTGCAAAGGACAGCATGCTCAAGCTCATTTGAAAAAGGTATTACAGCGGGTTACTCGGTTCTTCCAGTTACCAAGGGGTTTGTTACTTGCCTTCCTCTCATCCCCCTTTAATTTCCAGGTTCCTCTAGAACAATGATACACAAAGTACGGCCTGGGGGCCGCTTGCGGGCCTCTTGACCTTTACATGCGGCCCCCCCTGGTGAACAGCAGCACGAGCTGCTGTGTACTTGCTAAGCACTAATATTCAGAATAAAATGTTAAATAAACGGACAAGCATTTATTTGCTGGTTAAATGAAGTTATGAAGTAACTACGGTGGTGTCCTGCACCACTTAGCTTTCGTTAAACTGCAAATAAATGCTTGCCCATTTATTTAAACATTTTTAGACCTCCTTAACAATCACTTAATCATCCAGACCCCCTTCTGCCACCCTGCTGGCATCAATGCGGCCCTCGGTCACAACACAGACTATACTTTGTGGACCCATGGCAAATGTTTGTGAGTAACCATGCTCTAGAAAAACAGGAGGACAGAAGCTCTAGTTTTGTTACAGATTTTCGATGGAGTCACACATCCTTTTCCACATCACCAGATGGGGACAGAACCGGGGTGGTACTTTCCCCTCACTACCCCACCTCACTAGTGTATAATTTGTTAGTCAGGTCCTCCTGTCACTATTAATGACTATCTGTAATCTGAATGCAGGAATATCTAGAGATGAGGCTATTGGTTTTTGTCAATCAATCCATCTAGACACAGGAATACATTTTGCCCCAGGTGCTCAATTATGTATCAGAGACTACAGATTTGTTATTCTCTCAGGACTAGCAGTTTAAAGTCCCAGGGGTCACCTGACACTATAAGTGTCATTAGAAAGCCACGTCTTGGGACCGAGTATGAGGAGGATTATGGCACCCAGTTTATGAAGATATCTGAGATATTCAAGCAAAAGGTCAGGTTGCTTGTTTAGTCTTGGAGTCCTCCTTTGGCAGTCGCAGCCGGCATGTCTCGCGGGTGGGGGCAGTGGGGGTGGTGTCCCACAGGGAGGGAGGGGTTGCGCGGGGAGGGGGGTTTAATTTAAGAAAAAAAAATAGACATACCTTTCCGCCGGCTGGGTCCCCCATCTTCTCGGCTCCTGCTCCCGCTCTCCTGCCTCCGGCAGGAACAGGAAGCAGGCAGCCAGGCTCCCTTTGGACCCACCCCTAAGTCAATCACAATGCTGCAAGCAGCGTTGTGATTGGTGGGGATGCCGACCAGCCAGGGGCTTACGTGGAGGCCATGTTCTCCATGCAGGCTGCATTGCAGCCTGCATGGAGAAGATTGGAGTGCGCATGACGGGAAACAACCTTAACAACGCGGTCAAAACACCGCAGTACATTTAGATCGCTGCTTTTACAACGCAAGTCGTTACCACGACTTTGGTTTGGGTGGCCCCAGAGGGCCGACCAAACAGCCATTGCGCCCTCAGGAGTGGGCACACCACTCCTCCTCTGCCCTGGCTGCTCGCAGAGGAGCCCCGCCCACCTGCAACCAAACAGAAAATGGTAATAACTGAAAGTTATTACCATTTTATGTTTCTGCTTCTCGCACTGCGAGAAAGCAGTGGGGCGATGCTCCTAGGCCCTAGTTGAATAGCCGCCACTATACTTTGGTCATTAAGGCATTACAAGTTACCTATGTCTGCGCTGTTGTGGGGTTGTCTCAAAATGCAATGTTCAAAAGTTGATTTCCTTGTGTCTATTCCATCAGTTAGATATTGGGGGAACTGTGGGTGCTTCGATGCATGCGTCCTTTCATGTGTTTCCCATTAGACAGTTTGTTTCCTTGTCTGTCCACTTCTTTCCTCCTGAAAATCCTGATTGACTTTCATCTCTAAGAAAAACCACAAGGGAGGTCCCCTTAAAATCCAGTCAGGGACAGGGGGATCATCTATAAAACTAAAAGGTCCCTAGATACAGTGAAAAATCAATACACAAAAAATAACAATCTTGACTAATGCTAGTGGTTATAAAGCTAACAGATTAAGAAGACATTATGATTGTACCATGTCCTGGAGTCAAAATATATCGTAAAAAACAGAAAGTTTGCATATAATATTTATTCAATTCATTAATAAAAAACATTACCATAAAAACATTTCATTAAAAAGATACATAATATTAGGCAAGTAATAATCATAAAAACATTTCATTTCAAATACATAATCTTGAGAGAACAGTTGCCGACGCAGCGTTTCGGTGAGTACGTAGAATAAACACCTTCTTCAGGACAGTTTTCTAACCACTCTGGAGACGATGTTAGTGATTAATTAAACTAACACATCGGGTGGTTAAACTCAGTCTGAATTAGAGATCTTGGAAAAGGGAAATAAATAATGTTCTCCTCTTCAGTCGAGAGCCTTATGGTGCAAGGTGTTCTTTTTGTAGATATGTATACTGGTGCCACAGTTATTTAGCTAGGGTCCGGGTACGAATGTAAAGGAGCTGAATATCGCCAACCGTTGTAGGATAAATAAAATTATACGATTTGGGCTGGTGTGCCACTTTTTGAATACGTAGTCCCACTGGTGGGTAGGTTCACAGCCAATAGTCCTGGCCTCTGATATACCACCTAGTAGAAGTAACACGGTCTCCCTGCAACCAGTATACAGCTTCCGGGTCAACAGCTAAATAACGGTGGCACCAGTATACATATCTACAAAAAGAACACCTTGCACCATAAGGCTCTCGACTGAAGAGGAGAACATTATTTATTTCCTTTTCCAAGATCTCTAATTCAGACTGAGTTTAACCACCCGATGTGTTAGTTTAATTAATCACTAACATCGTCTCCAGAGTGGTTAGAAAACTGTCCTGAAGAAGGTGTTTATTCTACGTACTCACCCGAAACGCTGCGTCGACAACTGTTTTCTCAAGATTATGTATTTGAAATGAAATGTTTTTATGATTATTACTTGCCTAATATTATGTATCTTTTAATGAAATGTTTTTATGGTAATGTTTTTATTAATGAATTGAATAAATATTATATGCAAACTTTCTGTTTTTTACGATATATTTTGACTCCAGGACATGGTACAATCATAATGTCTTCTTAATCTGTTAGCTTTATAACCACTAGCATTAGTCAAGATTGTTATTTTTTGTGTATTGATTTTTCACTGACTTTCATCTCTACCAAGGTATTGTGCATCCATCTCTGTTTTCCAGGAGTAACCCACCCCAGAAGGTTCACCTAAATATTATGATGATTGAGGAAAAGCAGTCAAGGTATATCCTGAGTGTAGGCTTGTTTTTCATGCGCTTGATTTGAGCTTCATCACTTTTGTTTTTGTTCTTCTGTTCTAAAGCCATTTACTATTACTCTAAGCAATTAAAGCTGATTGGAAATCTCAATGCCATATGAGCCCCATTTATTGCTCTCCAGAGGCTGAATTTGGAAGTTCTCTTCAGAATGGTAGTGGTCAGGACCGAGTCTCCTTTGTTCGACAAAATTCTGGAAGATGCTAATAAACATGGAGTTTCATGTCCAGGAAGAAACCCTAATGTACGTCTCCCAAGCAGATGAGATTAAAAAATATACACCATGGTGGTAGCAATCAATGCTGCTGGGGCGAGAATCAGGTTTAAATTCAAGGTTTCTGGTTTACCATCATCCAGGTTAATTCCCCTCTGTCAGGCTGAAGGATTTTGGTTGTTGCTTTGAGAAGAGAAAATCAATGAATCAAGTAATTTATCATCACAATCATCAATATTATATTTGACTCAATAAAGAGAGTTAGGAGTGAGTTTTAAGGGTTTTATTAAATCAAAATCTTTTAGTGGTTCATCTTTATTAGGCCAGCAAACAAATTCATCAATAATTTATATTTAGGATCTTGTTAAAATCAATCAAAATGTAGAGTATTAATAAATCCATTAAGGTTGTTCCATAAAGGAAAGAATTCCTATTCTAAGAATGTGGAGAAAAGGAGTCAGTCAGAATTCAGTAATATCTATATTGAGAGAGTGAGAGTAAGCATAAAGCTTCAGCAATAATTCAGCTCAATAAATCAAAAATCAAAGCTGAACGTCCAGGGAAATCGTAATAGCAAGTGAAGTCTGGCAAGGAGATGGGAAATGGTTGGTGAGCCCAAAATCTCTGGACCACTCTAGGTACACACACTTATATATGATAACGCCGATTCTTATCTAATTATCTATAAGAACCTTCTGGTCGCCAAGATCTTTTTACCTGTTGAATAGTGTAAAGGAGAGAATCTCATCTGGTTATATAACGGCATTCATTTTGTCTGAAAGGACCACTGACTCCGAATTCAAGTTTAAGAATTTATTATCGCCAAAAATAACTGAACATGCAAGCACCTCAACACGAGGTTAAAGAAATAGATGGGCACTAATACAAATAATAACCTACGCAGGAGTCTCATCCGACTCAGGATAAAGAGAATAGAAAGTTCTAGAAGGATCAACCAAGCTATGATTGCTCCAATTTCTACGTTGCTCTTCATTTATCTAAGCAAGCTTTAAATCAATTGCTGTCCCTACACTAACACTTAGTGACATCCCTGCATAACGATTTTTCCAGGCAAGAGTGAATAAAGGTGTCAGCTGTGAAGACTTCCTAAGAAGTAGTCACATAATACCTAAGCTCAGCTCTGTCCTTCTCTCTGGTCTCCCCTACCTCTTCTCTGGCCTCCTCCCTCAGGGCGCTATCCCTAATACAAAACCCCAATACAATTGTACACGCCTTTGTCACGCCTCCTTGGCCAGGTCTTCTTTCTTGTACTTTTCCATCGAAACGGTTACTTCATCCTGGACGGTTGCGATGACCTTGAGTCCCAGGCACCTTCTCCGCTGAAAGTATCATCCCTAAATTCCATTGCACTCCCGTACCATGCCTCCCATCTCTCTAACTTTTGAAAACAAAGAGTTAGTCTTTACTAACGAGACATGTGTCCTTGCACCTGCAACAAAGATACGTTCAACAGAAACCTTCTACTGTGCAAATTAAATCTACCGTTTGTGCCCAGAGAGCCTTACCAAGAGAAACTTTTCTCTGCCTACAAAATAAGCTAACATAAGAATAAACCAGGCCTTCCCTAAGCATATATGTAGTCAGGCATTTACGTATAACTTTTAAACACACATCTTACTTTTCCCTATAAGCATTTTCATTACAATTCATATGCAAACAATGAATTACATGTGCAACTTTAATATGGTGCACGTTTAAACTACTGCCATTGAATTACACACAAACTAATTTCTCTATGCATTATTTTTCACACAATTCAATAAACATTACATTGCATAATTATCATGACACAATTATACTACTGATTCACTTTATCTCAGTGAACTATTCATTCTTTACTAAACATGCATGGATATACAACTGAATATATGCGAATATATGTCTGAGTACATGCGGGTGCGGACTACCAGTGATTATGATGCACCCCTACAATTCACAAGAATATTTCGCTCTATCAGTTCCCCCCTTTGATGACTCCTGTCATCACATTCCATTCAACTCCCTTGGAGAAAGAACCGACCTAAACAGAACCCGTTGCCATTTTCCCTGATCTTAGTTTCTCCATGCTCTTGAGCCTTTGATACTGACTGTCCTGCAGTCTTGCCAATCTCATCTCATTTTCCCTCAAAGCTCTCTTGACTCGGCCTGCTCGATACCACTTGTAGGCCTTGATCAAAATCCACAAACAAACCACACAAACCACTAAGATAAGGAGGGGTCTCAGAAAGTACCCAAGGAATCCCTTTCCTAGATTCGCAAACCAACCTCCCACTTGACCAAAACCCTTGCCAACCTTTTCCCAGGCCCCTCTTCGGTCAAATCCGCTATTTTTGTGTGGATTGTAGTGATGTTACTTATATATTTCTCCAGATCCTTGCTACGGTCTGGTATATAAGTGCAGCACTCTTGAACCTTCAACATTTTACAGACTCCGCCCTCTTTTGCCAATAAGACATCCAAAGCAAGGCGATTCTGCAAAACCATTCCCCTTATCGACAACATCTCTCCTTCCACCAACACCAATGACTTTGCTGTATTCATTGAAAATTCATCCACCACAGTCGCTAACCTCCGGATCTTCACATCATTCAAGACTACTCCCAGACTGGGTATCATAGCTCCAAAGATATCCCCCACAACGATTCCTGCACTTGCAGCTCTTCTCGCTCTTGAATGCTCCCCACCTTCTAGAAGATCCAAATCCTCTGTATGGTAAATCTTTGGAAATATTATTGCCAAATAACATGTTCCATACCAATTTGCAGGCAACCTCACATAAGCATTCTTCCCACATACATAATACACCGTTGGTATCACTTGTACAGGACCTTGGAGAAAATCTTTTGCCACATCTGCCATGGTGAAAACGTGATCACAAGTGCTTTGTCCCACTGCAACCTTTTCGTAGTAAGTCTGATAACGCCTTATACACAACTTACCCCTCTGCTCTTTGTCTAACGCTATAGGACCATAGCTTCCCTTGGTCCTATGCAACTTTTCTTCATCTGTCCAATCAAGCCTGTGATGCCCCAAGTCTCGGGAGTGGGTCAGCTTTCTATACCTGTCCTCTACCTGATCTACAAACTTTTTCTCCACATCTGACATCGAGCAGGTCAGATTGTGTCTGTGAGCGAATGCTGTATCCAATTCCAAACTCGGTATGAAGAACTTCCTGAGTCTATCCTCGGTCTTATAATAGTCATACTTATTCAAATGCTTGTAAGCTGGAACTTCAGGAAGCACTGCGTCGAAATTGGAAAAGAAATACTCAAACTGATCTCTCTCATAAAATAAACTAAGCAAAAGACTACATGGAATTCCATAAGTCAGTGGAAGATGGTGATACCTAATACCCTCGTCCACTGAAGCAGGCAACTGCATACACACATAACAATCTTTCGCATCCATCACATCAACATACTCATATAGCAGCTTAGCATATGCGTTAAGCTTAAAATCACTCCTAGATAAATCTATATGTAACCTACGACTTTCTTCTAATAGCAAAGCTCTGTCAGCTCCCAAGTTTACCCCCTTTTGGCTAGGTGTAGTAGGTGTAGGTGTCCCTGGCACCCCTGCACTTCTAGCTCATGCGAACCAGTATATGAGACTATGATTACTATGATTATAGAGACTATCACACTACTTATAAGATACGCCTACAATCCACTTTGATCTACGATTGGGATCTCCCGGCTCCATGGTTTCGAAAGTTCTCAAAAGTCTTGGTTATAGCAATGAACCCTGAAAAAGTCTCTGTGTCCTTTGCTCGTGACTTGCTTAACCAGCTCGAGCAACCATGAAATCTCCGGATTTTCCCTTCTCGATCACAATCTTATTTACACAGTCCAGAAAAAGACTTCCCTAGTTTTCGTTCCTCTTCTGTGGAAAGTCCCTAAGTTTATTCTTCTTCCACTCGGACCTAGGTTATCTTCTTCTTTTAGACTTTTATTTACAGATTATAGTTGATCCACAATAAGATCCTCATTGAGCAATACCAGAACGTGATACAAAAGTTCAAGACGCAAGACTACCATTTCATGTGAAGACGGCTCAAACCCAAAAGACGGAAATTCGAGTCGATGCAGAACCAAGTTTCGAACTTCACTCAGAAGCGGGGATTCGGAACTGTGAGGGTCAGTGTTCCTTCTATTTCGAGCCCTGGCAACTGCAGCACCACCTTCACCACCACATTCGGGCTCCAACGGACCACCAGCACTGACCTCAGCCTTCCCGTGCTCACCACCCCCTGCATCAAACACCGTGTAAGTCCACTCAGGGGTAGAGTATCTGCGACAAGGTACTCTGGTTCTTTTCGACCTTCGCCGACTATCTTGAGCCTGGTCTTCGTCGCTTGCCTCTGTTTCAGATGCTTCAGACACTGGGGCAAGGTCTCTTTCAGGTGCTAACTTCAAGTTCCGTCGCCTCTGTCTTTCAGGCCAACTTTCCGCACTTCTGTTCATTCGTCTGCCTTCCCCTGCTATACCCAGTGCACTACTTCCTCTTTCTGCTGAATCTGACTCTTCTCCGCCCACTGCACCGTTTTTGTCTTCGGTGTCTGAGTCAGGGTTCGAACTGTGGAAACCCCCTTCAGCTTGCTCTAGTGCACCACCAGCTGTGTCAGCGACCCTTACAGCTTGACTTGTCCTCTCATGTGGCCCTTCCACATCAGCTGGATTTTCATTTACGAGAGGAGCTGTTTCTTCCATGGGTGCTGAAACTCTGCGGGTATGGGAGGCATGCACCCAGTTCGGCAATCCTCCACACTTTACTGCTGTGTTCGTGATGAGTATCACCTGATACGGGCCACGCCAACGGGCATCCAAGCAACTCTTCCTCACGTGCTTCCGGACAAGCACCCAATCTCCGGGACACAAGTCGTGGCACAGATCACTCGAGGCTGGGACCACTGCTGCTTGCACCTGCTGGGATACAGAACGGACCACATCAGAGAGTCCTTTACAATAATCGAGAATCAAGTCATCAGTGATGCTTATCAAAGCTGTAGCTGGTACTGCCGGCAACCTCATTGCCCTTCCCATTAGAATTTCGTGGGGGGACAACCCGGTTTTCCTGTCTGGGACACTTCGCATGCTCATCAGCACGAGCGGCAAAGCGTCGGGCCATTTCAGGGATGTCGAAGAACACATTTTTGCCATCCGGGCCTTCAAAGTTCCATTAACTTGTTCCACCATCCCAGAAGCCTCTGGTCTGTAACTACAGTGGAGTCTCTGGTCAATATTCAATGCAGCACAAAGTAACTTCATGATTTCACTGTGGAAGTGCCTTCCTCTATCCGATTCCAAAGAGGTTGGGATCCCGAACCTAGGTATGAGCTCCCTCAACAATAACTTAGCCACCGTGAGAGTGTCACACCTGCGTGTTGGGTAAGCCTCCACCCACCGTGAGAATACACATACCAGCACTAAAATATACTTCAACCCATTACACTTAGGCATTTCCACAAAGTCGAGCTGTATCCTGTTGAAAGGCCCACCTGACCTCCCAATGTGACTCAATGTAACTACAGTTTTCTTTCCAGCGTTCATCTGCTGACACGTAACACACCTTTGACACACTGTTTCAGCCATTGCTCGAAATCGTGCGTTGTACCACGTTTGTCTAAACACCCTCATCATTGCGTCTCTACCAAGATGTGCCTGTCCATGTATCAGCCTTGCCATCGGACTCAACAATTCTTCTGGTAATACGGCTCTCCCATCGTTGGATACCCACACATCCACATCTCCTCTCTCACAACCAGCTTTGATCCATCCCTCTCTCTCCTGGTCTGAAACTTCATCCTGCAATCGCTTAAACTCTTCCCAAGTGTCTGCCATGGCCAACATTATGCTGAGCTCGGTTCTTTCTTGGCTCTCCCCTGCGTATCTATCTGTGAATATGCATCCTTGTTCTGCACAGAAACGGGCGACCTCGTCCGCATAATTATTACCCAATGACACAAAGTCCTCCCCTTTCCCATGGGCGGAACACTTTACAACAGCAATTTCTTTCGGATGCTGTAGTGCATCCAACAGTTGTCTTACATATTCTCCATTCCGAATGGGTGAGCCAGATGATGTCAAAAATCCCCTCTGAGACCATAACTGCCCGAAGTCGTGCACCACGCCAAACCCATATTGGCTGTCTGTGTAAATCGTGATTCGAATTCGATCAGCGGCCAAACAGGCACGGGTCAAGGCAATGATCTCAGCTACCTGCGCGGAGCGTACTCCTTCTAGGCAAGCAGCCTCGACCACTCCTGAAATGGTACATACAGCAAACGCTGCTCTCAATTGCCCCACACTGTCTCTTAAGCATGAACCATCGACAAAGAAAATTTCATCTGGGTCAGCCAATGGTTCATCGACAATGTCAGGTCTCGGTTTGGTGCAAAGCTCGGTCACATCGAGACAATCATGGTCCGCACAATCTTCATCATCCGTGCTCGGTGTAGGCATCAATGTCGCAGGGTTCAAGACAGAGCACCTTTTCAGAGTCACATTCTCTGCGGCAAGTATGACTTGCTCGTACCTCGTTAACCTATTGTTCGTTAAGTGCTGAGTCTTGGTCCTGGTCATCAATAACTCAACCGAGTGTGGCACATGTACAGTCAATGGATGTCCCATTACAATGCTTTCACATCTTTCAATGCTGACACCTGTTGCAGCAACGGATCTTAGACATCCGGGCAACGCAGAAGCTACTCGATCTAGAGTAGCTGAGAAATAGGCAACTGGTCTACGGACACCTCCATGGTTCTGAGCTAACACTGCTAATGCACATCCTTCCCTCTCATAACAGAACAATGAAAAGGCCTTGTTGTAGTCAGGCATTCCCAGTGCCGGAGCACTGCACAATTCCTCTCTCAGTTTCAGGAATGACATCAAGCACTCCTCGTCCCATGGTACCGGATCACTCACATCCTTGTGCGTAAGCGTCTGCAAAGGCTTTGCTCTCAAGGAGAAACTAGGAATCCACTGTCGACAGTAGCCAACCATTCCCAGGAACATCCTAACTTCTCTCTGTGTAGTGGGTACTGACATACTCATTATTGCCTCGATTCGGTCTGGTGACACCTTCCTCTTGCCTTTTTCTAATCTGTGTCCCAAGTACTGTACTTCATTCAAACAGTACTGCAGCTTGTTCGGGGACACCTTATGTCCATTCTCTGCTAAGTGGTTCAACAGAGCTACAGTGTCTATTCTGCAAGCATCTTCCGTTTCTGAGGCAATGAGTAAATCGTCTATGTATTGCACGAGGACTGAATTCTGCGGCAACACAAGACTCTCGAGATTCTTTTTCAGGATCTGGTTAAAGATCGATGGACTTTCCGTATACCCTTGAGGGATACGACACCATGTTAACACGCGATTTTCCAGCCTGAACGCAAAAAGAAATTGGCTTTCCTCATGGAGCAGTATCGAAAAGAAGGCTTGACACAAGTCGATAACCGTAAACCACTCGGCTTCACATGGGATCTGGAACAGTATTACTGAAGGATTCGGTACCACTGGACAACAAGGGACAACTATCGTGTTGACCTTTCGCAGGTGTTGCACGATCCTGTATTTCCCGCTCGGTTTCTGTAGCCCCATGATGGGTGAATTACAGGGGCTACCTCTGATCTCTTTCAGAATGCCTTTCTCAATGAAAGTCTCGATTACAGGTTTTATCCCTGCAATCGTTTCTGGCGACAGGTTGTATTGAGGTGTCCTTGGGAAATCAACATTCTGTTTCACCTCAATCCGCACTGGTTCAACCCCTCTGATTAGACCTATTTCATCGCCTGCGAAATCCCACACCACAGATGACACTGCGTCTCTCAGATCAGGTGGAAGTTCTTCCACCGTCACCATTGGGTACAGATCTATACATAGATGCTGATTGGTAACCTTAAAGTCAGCATCGTCATCTCTCGTCTGGACCTCCACTCCCTGAGGCGTACAATAAATCGTGCAGTTCAACTTCCACAACAGATCTCTTCCCAAAAGGCAAACTGGATTCGTATCACACACTACAAACTGATGTCTAGTTTGGAAGGAACCTATCTTTACTAAGATCGGTTCTGTCAATGGGCTGCTTATTCTTTTGTTCGCTACTCCAACAACCTGGATTGATTGTCCCGAGAGGGGTAGGTTAGGGACTACTGCTGATCTCACAGTAGACCGGGTAGCACCAGTATCAACCAAAAGTGTGGCAGGATGACCCTCAATATCTGCCTCCACAAAAGGTCCCCTCTGGTCTACCTCCAAGACCGCTCCAAGCGTGCAGTCTTCCTCCCCCCTCAGGCACCGTCAGGATAAAGGGTCTGAGCTACTCTCGTCATAGTCTTCAAACAGGGCCTCTGTTGGTACGTTCGTATTCCTTGTGTAATCCTTGGAGCCTGGGGAACCTGGGCGTGAGAGCTGTATACCCCCCCTTTCATCGTCCTAGGCCTCGTCACTGTGTTAACTACCTCTTGCGCGGGTGCCTGAGCCCCCTCTTCCTCTTCCTGCAACTGATTAACTGGGTTCAAAGGACACTCGCGTTTCCAATGTCCGACCTGGCGACAAAGATGACACGCCGTGGTCTTCTTCAGTGTGGCCACGTCCACCCCTGTCTTGGGGTCTACTGGTTTTCCCTTTCCCTGTCCTTGCCCATTCTGGTTCCCCTGGAAATTTCCTTGTTTTCTTCCTAAGGTCCCTCCATTAGACTGACCCTGTGCTGTCTGCATCTGGACAAGCATCAATTTGTCTTTCAGCTTCCGATGTTTCGATTCCACCTCATCACTACAGTATCTCGCATACCTCAAAATTTCATCTACCGGCTTGTTCTGCCAGCAGATCAAATGGTGCTGTATCATGAGACTGACTTCCATTCTCAGACCCAGTACAAACTTTGAGACAAACTGTCCCATATCCTTGGGGTCCAAGATATCTAACCCACTATACTGTTTAAAAGCTTGCAGAAGTCTTTCATAATATTCATGCACCGTTTCTTTGGGTTCCTGTACAGTCCGATCTATCTTAACCCAATCTATATCTTGGGGTGAAATCTTCAGTTTTAGCCATGTAATCACCTGCTCATACTTTTTCATTACTAAGGGTGATGGGCCATTTGTAACCGGCTCCCTTTCAGGTTCCGAAGTTGGCCACTCGACAGTGACTTTACAAGCTGTCCACAAATCTCCCGGTACCACTATGTCAAACAAGGTGTTCAAATCAATCCATAGTACTTTTGAAATTTTTACAAACCGCTCAACCTGCTTGTACCACTCTACTGGTTTCTCCCTCAGCCGAGGAAAATCATTTGTAAATGCAGCCAAATCACCTCTATTCCACGGCACATGCACATACCCTCCATTCTGTACTTCCCGTAAAGGAAAATTTCCAACACCCGTCGACCCCCTCCTGGAGGCGGCGTTTCCCCCTCAGCTTTCTTTGCTGGTTTCTTCTTGGACCACCTTTCTTCCCATTTGTCCAACAAAATCCATATTCTCATTCCTACAATCAGGTCTCTGGTGTGTGTCCTTAATCCTGTGATTCTTTTCTCCTCCAGCTCCTGGTCACCGTAATGTAATCTATGCGGTCCCTGCAACGCTTTAGTTTTGTTCAGGTCTACCTCATATCTTTTGGCCAATTCCTTTAATCTATCATGTGCCATTCTAGCTTTTCGAGTCACATCTTTTGCTACAAACAGCAGCTCATCTGATCCATAAATTTCTATCCTTTCCAGAGGCAGACCCCCGCTGATCATCTCGTCTACCTCTGCTTTCAACCTTACTACGTCTAGCAACCTTGCCTGTACTGCACTCCTCAGTACTTCTCGACAAGTTGAACCATCTCGCTCATCACAGTCACTATTCTGTCCTTGTGACCTATTCCCTTCCATCATCTTCCTGGAACTTGGTCTGTCTTCCGAGATGTTTTGTGCCCTATCTCCTGGAATCCTATCACTTTGGTTTGTTACTGTTGGTGTCCACATCCTCAAAGCTGACTTGGATTCCTGCAAAGACCTCGGTCTGACCGGTCTCTCCTCCTCCTGTCTAAAGGAAGAGTCTGCCGTAGCCGGTAACGGCGTACTTGTCTCCCCTGGTCTTGGGAAATGAACCACTCATACTCCGAACCCGTTCCCGCTCTCGCTGGTTACTTCTTCCCTTCCCATCTGTACGGAGCTCCCTTCTCTCACTCGGTCTGGGTCATATACCGGTACTATAGGGCCAATGGTAACCGGTACTGTCAAGGAGTCCGGTAATCTTGTGCTCCCAACAGGAGGCTGTGTTATCATAGACGTCGTTGCCCCTTCTGTTCCTGTGGAAATCCTTCCCACTACTCTCATGCTAGTCTGATTCTGGCTCCCATCAATTGTTACTGCATGGGGTCGGCTTTCCCTCTTCTGAATCTGGATTAAATGGTGGTGGCCTCTCTGCCAACAACCTATCTAACAGGCTGTCGTCTGTATCACTGTCGTCCTCATCGATTCTTATAATCTTTCCATTTTGTATTAGCAGTGGGTATAATTTATCTCCCTCGATCGTTTCCACTCTCCACCTTTTCTCCAGTGCATCCCACCTTGCATCTTGAAATGCCCTGACCGATTTCTTCACCCTTTCCTGGCTCTTGTCTTTCCTCCTATCGTACGCTGCTCTAATCCACGCATGTAGCGCCTCAAACTGTGTTGGTCTAGGTAGTGGTCGTAAAGAAGCCATTATACTTTTTAGCTGGTACAACACCTCTAATCTGAAAGTACCATAGCGTGGGAAAGACAATTCTCCTTCTCCTTCTGTCATTTTATGCCAATTCTCAAGCCATATTATAGTATGCAATCCTACATTCTTTGCCATATAATGTGCTGGCGTATCCTCGGGAGGAGCTTCCTCTCCTTCCCGAGTAACCACATGTCGATCACCTCTACAAAGTTCCCGTAAAACTTTAAAACATTTCATGATGAATCAACTTTGTATTTGCACTCAGAATGTCAGCTTTTACTTCCTGATTTCAATCCAACCGGCCTATCGCAGCGCGGCACTTGTCTGACGTCACTTTTCCTCCGCTCGCAGCAGTTCCCCTCCTTTCTAATTCACTCGTTCTCGCTCGCACCTGTCCCAATCATACTCTGAAATAATGTCCGTCCTACCGAACAATTACTTCTCTGACCGTCAGTCTTACCAATGACCGATCAGCCTCTTGAGCTTGTTGACCTCAATCTGGCAACCGTCTGTCCGCGAAACGACCGGACAATCGCCTCTAACACACTCGATAGGATTCAATCAC
Source organism: Calotriton arnoldi (assembly GCA_963921515.1). Taxonomy (NCBI): domain Eukaryota; kingdom Metazoa; phylum Chordata; class Amphibia; order Caudata; family Salamandridae; genus Calotriton; species Calotriton arnoldi. Next base: position 654,580 of record CAWUFW010005237.1, read on the forward strand.
TCGATGTTCTGCACACAATAACCTACGACCTGCGTTGGTTATTCACACACTCACACATGTGTTCCCTATCTTCAGTGGGTCTGTCAATGACGTCTCGTGACCCCCACAACCTCTGGTCAACGTTCTCAACTCTGGGTGTATTCTACACCACAATAAATCTCCCGGTCCCGCGCGCGCTCACGGTCCGGTTCTCAATCACACAACTCTCGTTCCAACTCCGCAAGACATCACACAACAATAAAACACCGCAATCTACCAAACACCACTCTTTTCATACTCACTCTACCACGAACTGCTACTTCCGCCGCACCGTCACTCTCCGTCAGTTTTCAACGACCTCCGACCTCCGACATCTTTCTCCCGCGGTCCTCTGGATCTGCGTCACTCGGGCTCTATGGGGCAACTTAATCTCCTATCTTGTTCTAGATCTCCCCTTACCATCAAAGGTAACCATCCTCTGCTACCAACTGATAACGCCGATTCTTATCTAATTATCTATAAGAACCTTCTGGTCGCCAAGATCTTTTTACCTGTTGAATAGTGTAAAGGAGAGAATCTCATCTGGTTATATAACGGCATTCATTCTTTGTCTGAAAGGACCACTGACTCCGAATTCAAGTTTAAGAATTTATTATCGCCAAAAATAACTGAACATGCAAGCACCTCAACACGAGGTTAAAGAAATAGATGGGCACTAATACAAATAATAACCTACGCAGGAGTCTCATCCGACTCAGGATAAAGAGAATAGAAAGTTCTAGAAGGATCAACCAAGCTATGATTGCTCCAATTTCTACGTTGCTCTTCATTTATCTAAGCAAGCTTTAAATCAATTGCTGTCCCTACACTAACACTTAGTGACATCCCTGCATAACGATTTTTCCAGGCAAGAGTGAATAAAAGGTGTCAGCTGTGAAGACTTCCTAAGAAGTAGTCACATAATACCTAAGCTCAGCTCTGTCCTTCTCTCTGGTCTCCCCTACCTCTTCTCTGGCCTCCTCCCTCAGGGCGCTATCCCTAATACAAAACCCCAATACAATTGTACACGCCTTTGTCACGCCTCCTTGGCCAGGTCTTCTTTCTTGTACTTTTCCATCGAAACGGTTACTTCATCCTGGACGGTTGCGATGACCTTGAGTCCCAGGCACCTTCTCCGCTGAAAGTATCATCCCTAAATTCCATTGCACTCCCGTACCATGCCTCCCATCTCTCTAACTTTTGAAAACAAAGAGTTAGTCTTTACTAACGAGACATGTGTCCTTGCACCTGCAACAAAGATACGTTCAACAGAAACCTTCTACTGTGCAAATTAAATCTACCGTTTGTGCCCAGAGAGCCTTACCAAGAGAAACTTTTCTCTGCCTACAAAATAAGCTAACATAAGAATAAACCAGGCCTTCCCTAAGCATGTATGTAGTCAGGCCTTTAGGTATAACTTTTAAACACACATCTTACTTTTCCCTATAAGCATTTTCATTACAATTCATATGCAAACAATGAATTACATGTGCAACTTTAATATGGTGCACGTTTAAACTACTGCCATTGAATTACACACGAACTAATTTCTCTATGCATTATTTTTCACACAATTCAATAAACATTACATTGCATAATTATCATGACACAATTATACTACTGATTCACTTTATCTCAGTGAACTATTCATTCTTTACTAAACATGCATGGATATACAACTGAATATATGCGAATATATGTCTGAGTACATGCGGGTGCGGACTACCAGTGATTATGATGCACTCCTACAATTCACAAGAACATTTCGCTCTATCATATAAACAACACATTTTGTGAAAGTCGGCAACTGTTGCAGCTTTAATCTTCGTATACCCAATCAGCGTTTGATGTTTTCCTGGAAACAGGATCACTCCTCATCTTATCACAAAGAGAACAACAGGTCTTCAAGCCTCAATTTTAGTTTTGTAGACAAATGGGGAGTATGGTTCAGCTTCTCGTTCAGAGTCACTTACCCACATATATCTAACCTTTGGAATCTAATATCTACACAATATGCTATATAAAAAGTTGAAACATCTTTATAATGAAGGAAACGTTTTGTAGCAAACATTCACTGAAAATGAAATACAAGTTAGTAAACAAGACTCAATATCAAGTTTAACTGCTGAATCCATACATATGATTTCATCTCTTCTCCATTGAAAAGACTAATTTCTAATCTTTTGCAACGGTAAGCTTTGTTTAGAAGCATTCTGCAGAACTATATGAAACTTTATAAAATGTTTACTTCATTATGAGAAGCATTTCTTTGTAGAGGTCAAGAGTTAACATTTTTGTTATAACTACATTCTTGGATAATGTGTTCTGTTCAGGAAATAACATTTTGTGTGTTTAAGCGTTTCTAAGCAAGTTAGGCTTTCAGAAGTGTTAGTTTAGCCATCTGAAGCCTAGTACTCTGAAGTATGGTAGCTGTATCCAATTTGTCATATTTTTAACTGCATTTTTTTCATTTAAGCTTGCTGGTTAATACTGCACATTCATTATAAACTATATAGGGGCATATTAGCAATTCTGGCGATAAAATTATCGCCGTTTTAGCGGCAGGAAACTGCCGCTAAAACGGCGATAATTGGCTTGCTAATAAGCGTTATAGAATTCAAATAGAAGCCCAGGTTAGATGTCCTGCACATCTAACATGGGCTTCTATTGAATTCTATAACGCTTATTAGCAAGCCAATTATCGCCGGTCTTGCTAATATGCCCCTATATTGTTTCGTTTTTATTAAAAACACTTTCACAATGCCATTGGACTGCTCTGCACAGGATACTGTGATGAACAGTCGACCTGTTGACTGCAGCTTTTAATACTCCTAAAACGGCAAGGGTGACTAGAAAATGCAGCAACGTGGTCCAATTGATCTGAGCCTGTGTCATAAAAGGAACTGGCTAATTCTTAGAGAAAACACCCTCCTTCATTTAAGTTATTTTATCCATTCCTATATGTATATATTACAAAGTATTGGTATAACAACGAAACTATCAAGTGATGCCTTCGATAAGAAGTGGTCTAGCAGGTATAATAGCACATAACAATGTGCCTTCCTTGTAGCACAGCCCCACCGACCGCACCCCACCCTCTCTCCCCGCATGTCCTCTCTTCTTCAGGCACTTTCTGCCTCTTTTTCTTCTATCATCATGTTCTCTTCCCTTTAGCCACAGGAAAGAGCCGGAAGGCAGGCGAGTACCTAGTTGCGCTTTTGCTTTTGCTTCCACTTACTTTTTATCATCAGGGTCCATTGTGTTTTGTTTAATAAAAAGAGAAGAAGGACCTCGAAAAAGCGAGCAAATGAGTAGGAAGTACGGAATGACTGGGGCTGAGAAAAAAGAATGGATGAGGAAAGGTGGGAACTTTCATGAAACAATTGGTGCCAATCACGTCCCAAATTGTATTGCAAATTAAAACCTGGCCCTCAGCGATGGTATTTTAATACCTCTGATCTTGAGAGGCCTTTTCTGTTAGTTGCTATGCAGGAGCCAAGCTAAACAATGTTATGTGATCCACGGTAATAATTGAAGGTATGAAACACAACGCTGAACATATTCACTACAGGTACAGTAGTCATGAAAAATAGAAGTGGGACAGAATATGATATTGTAGCCCGTCTAATGTATGTGTTGTAATTGCTATAACCATTCAAATATGACAGAGATTACCTAAGAAGCTATTCTCTCTTCAAGTTACTTCTGTACTTTCACACACAATAGGTGTAAAAACCACGGGTCCGTCAGCGCGCAGGCTGGTCCACCGTATACATTTGGTGTTAATATCTAATACTCAGAGTTATTCCGGGATACTTGCTTTCACCAGTGCAAAAAGATGATTTTTAGTGAGTGCGCATTTAAATCTTTAAGTCTGTTTGAACAACGCCCTCTTTAAAACAAATGCATGTGTGCAAATTGTTGGATGCTTGTGCTCAATGCACGAACTTGTTATTGCAGTATGAACCAGACAGATGACGTAAGGACAAGGTGGTCCTACATACAATGCCAACCGCACCAGGACGAGTGTGCAATAATTCAACAACACATCAATAGATTTTAAATCAGAAACTCCCAATGAAGTTTAGGGAAGAACAGGGCAGACACGGGAAGGATTCGTTTCAATGAAGAAGTAAAATCAAAATGGGTGCAGCGTGGAGCGTCCACGTCAGCCACAGGTCACCGGCATGGACGCCTCGTAGTGTGGTGCAGCATGCAAAATAGAGATTTGACCGGTAAAATAAAGGGGCATATTATCAAGGAAGTGCGATATTTATCGCTAACCGCGCCTAGCGCGTTTTTTTTTAACGCCGCCTATCGCTGGAAATTATCGCTGAGATAACACCCTATTAGTAAGGTTTATCTCCATAGCGATAATATTTCCAGCGATAGCGGCAAAATGCGAAAATATCGCTGGAAAACCAGCGATATTCTAGCATTAACGCTATGGTGGATTTAGCCTGACAATCCACCCCTATGCTACAAACAGGTAAGTCACCCTCAGTAGCAGGTGTAAAAATCTAGCGATAAACGCGCTTAGCGCGAATTATATTATCGCTTCGCCTGCCTTGCTAATAGGGGGTAGTTGTTTTAGCGACTGTTTACAGTCGCTTTTAGTGAGAACGCCTACCTTGCATGTCATTAGCGATAATTATCGCTGGCATGCAAGGCGATGTAAATACCGGCCGCTATCGCCTGAAAGCTGTCGCTAACGCCTGTTAGCGACAGCTTGCTGATAGGGCGATATAATTATCGCCGCTTTAGCGGCAAAAACTGCAGCTAAAGCGGCGATAATGGGCTTGATAATATGCCCCATAATCATGTAACTCCTTTAGGGGCATATTATCAAGAACGGCGTTAAAATTATCGCCGGTTTAGCGGCAGAAAACTGCCGCTAAAGCGGCAATAATGGGCTTGATAATATGCCCTGGAGAATTCCAATAGAAGTCCATGTTCTGGTGTGATCCTGGGCTTCTATTGGAATTCTCCAGGGCATATTATCAAGCCCATTATCGCCGCTTTAGCTGCAGTTTTCTGCCGCTAAACCGGCGATAATTTTTAACGTCGTTCTTGATAATATGCCCCCACATCGGCTGTGTGCTGGCCGTCCAGGCCCTATCTCTGAGCTTCATTTCATGTTCTCCTCCATCCCGCCCTCAAACTTGGGGCTTGTTTCCTCTCCTTCGCCTGAGACTTTGGAGGGCTGTACCATTCCGTATGTTCCATCTCCTTTCTCCCTTTAACACCCACTTCTAACCACACATTTTCCCCTCTCACCTTTCCTGGCTGCTAATAAGAATAAATAAATTAAAATAAACTAATTGTACCGTTCATGCAATTATGTCCAGCGATTTGATTAAATAACTGTATGCATTCAATACATATTACATAAACATAGGTTAAAAAGGGGCATATTATCAAGAACGGCGTTAAAAATTATCGCCGCTTTAGCGGCAGAAAACTGCTGCTAAAGCGGCGATAATGGGCTTGATAATATGCCCTTGAGAATTCCAATAGAAGTCAATGTTCTGGTGTGAACATGGGCTTCTATTGGAATTCTCCAGGGCATATTATCAAGCCCATTATCGCCGCTTTAGCGGCAGTTTTCTGCCGCTAAAGCGGCGATAATTTTATCGCCGTCCTTGATAATATGCCCCCAAGTACTTTAACGGGGAGCACGAGATTGGTATTATACAGTGGTTCCCTTTAGGAAAAGAGAGTCTAATACCATCGGCAGAAGTGGCATGTCACTGTCACCAGTTCTGAATTGCCTTTTATGGAAGAGGCAAATTTCATTACTCGTAGGTGGTAAATCCTGCTCTATCATCAGCTGTAACAGGACTGTCTGCCATAACAGCACATTTGACATAGTAAAGGCAGTACCATTGATGGAAAATGCTTTAATACCAGCAGTCTCATTACAATTCAGTGCAAGCACTCGCAAAACGAATAGGCCTCCACTGTAAAAGGCCAAGTTGTGGGCTTTTCCAGTGCTTGTTTGCATTGGCTTTACCTACTCCCAGAATGGTCGCCACTGTTTTCTAAACGAGAAGCCATTTCTAGAGGGCAAATGCATGCATCTCAATTCACCTCTGAACTTGCACTTTGATGCATGCATGAAGATGAAGGTATTCCAAGATGGCTACGGTTGTAAAAACATGCATGCACATGCACTGAGAAGCATGCTTGTTGATGCACCAGCGGCTATGTTGCTACTTTTAATTTACCATTTCAGCATGGGTGTCGGCCATTTTAGAACAGTTAAAAGTGAAAAAGAAAGTTTACTGCTGTGAAAAAAAGGGAAGCAATCGGGCCTATAGCAATATGCAGCTTCACGTCAATTAAAAGAATTGAAAAGAATTGGAGCAAGACGGAGCATTTGGAGTGACGGTGCAGGACAGGAAGCAACAGTTGAGTGAGGGAGAGGGAAGGTAGTTTGGGTAGAGGGGCACCGGAATGTCTGGTGCAACAAGTGGGGGGGGGGTACCAAGGAAAGAAATATTCTCCCTTGTGGTGCAGATAAGTGAAGAAGAAAAGCCCCCTCAAGTCAGCAGCTAAATAATACAACTCAGATAATCAGAACAGTGTGAGACCGAAATGCTGGACAAAGGCAAGAATAGGAAGAAAAGTCATTGAATCAAGAGCAGGAACAAAATATATTCGATATCAGCGGGAGAGACAAAAAGAAACTATTCCAATGAATCCCATGCCACCTGAGTATATTCTTTTTAAGAAACATTGTGAAGCTATAGGCCACCGGCAGAGAAAGTAGAACTAGGAACCCAGGAGGAAGTAGATTGCCCCTGAAAGAGACTTTGTGATCCTAAAACCACATCTCAGCTGCCTGCATCCTTCGATTATGCAGGACGATCCAGAGTTTTATGAAGGATCATTCTAAAATGCATGATAATGCATAACATTGTGATACACAAGGCCCTAATTCACAAAGATAGACTTACACTTTTGAGTAAGTTTACAATAGTTTGCTATTCACAGCAATATTTTACTAGTAGTATCTTTAAGACTGAGGAGTCTCCACACATATAAAGATAGTGTAGGAAAATGCCCTTTAATATATGCACCCAGAGAGCACCTTAGAGGTGCCCCCTGAAAACCTACCGACTACTAGTGTGCTGGCTGACTGGTGTAGACCTGTCCTCCACCACAGACAGGTTTCTGACCCCCTTCAGGTGAGATCCTGCGCTCTCTGAGGGCAGGCACAATGCCTGCTGCGGCCGGAAGTGTTGTCACCTCCTCAAAGAAGGATGGATAAGTGATAAGCATATCAAGGCAGGAGGTTTCAAAGGCCTCTGCCACCTTTGATATGTGACCCAATGCTTCCCCAGACAGGGGAAATGCCATCTCCGGCCCGGGCCCATTTGGCACCAGGACAGGCGGGTAAATTAGCTAGTCAGGAGGCGTGCACCACCCCTAAAGAGGGCTACCTGAAGCAGATATGACTTTTAGAATTCCACCGTCTTAGTTTTGGTGAAATTAGGCTCTCTGGGTCAGGGTTATGCCCACTTCCCATAGGAGGTGGTCATATAGAGGATGTAGGCAGCCTAAAGGTAAGTAGGCCATTGACTACTACCTGTCACTTCCTGTAACACCCCTAAAGTAAGTATTTAGGTTGCACCCTTGACACCAGGAACTCAGATTCAATGGTTCAAGAAGAGAGGACAACGAAGAACTGCAAGAAAAGCGAGAACAGAAGACTGACTGTGGACTTTTGGCACCAAACCCTGCCTGCCTGCACCAAGTCTTTACAATCGCGATCAGCGACTCGTCCTGGAGCTGACCAGCTTCTAAGACCCCGGTAGACTGCGAGTCTTTGCAAATTGCCAGCAATCTCCTTTGGAGCAGAGGAGCTACTCCCCTGCAGTCCTCAGACACCGACAAGTAAAGTCTGGTTCACCGAGTTGCAGCTAACTGGCCAGCCCGATGTCGCAGCCCCCAGGAAGAGGTACCTGTGCTGCTGAAGGTTAGATCTGTCCCCCCACCAAGTAAGAGGACACCAGGACATACGAGAGCCACACAGGAACAATACCCGGGGTACCGGACCACTTGTAGCAAACAAAAACTGTGAGAGTCCAATGGGTACTCCAACAGCACCGAGACCAAGCAGCTATCGAGTGACGTCAGCACCGCAGAGACCCACTTTGAGAGTGGCCCAGCAGTCCTGATTTTGCACCCTCAACTGGTGAGAGTGACAACTGCAAGGCACCAGGACACATAGAGCCCAGCCTATCTTTTTGCTCTGCACCCAAGCTCCCCAGCCCGGGTTCCAATGAACCAACTGTGCTCCTCTTTTCCCCAAAAGCTTGTGACCAGAGACACCCATTAGGAGCTCCCTGACTTGTCCCCAAATCACCCTCTGTAGCCTGTTTCTAGGTGGCCCACCTTCTTTTTACCGGCGTAGCTCGCACAGCTACCAACACGACCAGCACCTCTGCACCATGATGCCCAGGGCAGGTAACGAGTACCTGCTGGTAGTACTTTGGATCTTGGCCACCTATGACCTCAAGACCCAAAGGAGACCTCCAGAAGCAGACCGTAAATACCTATATACTATCTATGCCTTTTCTCCCATAGGAAAACACTGCACATAAAGGTACATTTGGGTAGCTGTTTTACTTACCTGCAAAGTTCAATATTTTAAAAAGTACTTCCTTGCTATCAAAGTTCTTGGTATCAAACTTTATATAAAAATATGCCTTATTTTTCTAAATTGGTCTCGATTTTATTCTTGAGTGTGTTTCTGATTTATTGCCTCTGTGAGTACAACAAATTCTTAGCACTACCCTCTGATACGCCTAACTACTCGGCCACACTACCACAAAAGAGAGCATTTGGGATATAATTTTTGCCTCTGTAAACCAATTGGGGTTTGCCTGGACTCTTTACATAGTATACTTCGTTTTGGTCTACTATATAAAGAGCCAGCTTCCTACAGATAGGGCAGTCCTATCTTTTTATGTGCGGAGACTCTGCTGTCGTAAAGATACAACTAGTAAAGTAACTTTGTGAATAGCAAACAATCATAAACTTACACAAAATTGTAACTTACCCTTGTGAATCAGGCCTTAGGTGAAGAACAACTGGATAAAAATACCCATCAGCCCAGAAAGCTAGTCATGGCTTTCTCAAGCAAATTGATATGAAGACCACATCATTGTGTTTCTTATGCACAGCAACAATGAATGCACATAATGCAAATGGACTTGGAAACGCCTGAAAGTCTCCCATTGGAAGCTCAACATGTGGTGGCTTACTCGTGCAGAGTTAAGATTTGAATCATTAAACACATACACAGAGGAAAAAATCCTACCAGCATGCAATAATCTCTGACATCCTGTCTCTTTACACAGGCAAACTTCCAACTACCTCCCTCTCTAGCTTCTATTAAAATGGCAACAATATCTATGCTCAACAACGCATGTTCCCTAACCCCGTTTTTCCCAGATTTCTGACACTTTATGCACCACACCTTCATAACTACTACAGCCTCTAACACCCTACAATCCTCTCTAATGCTAACAACATCTTAAACATCACCTACTCATGCCCAAATGACCACTTCCCTGGCAAACGAACCACTCTCCTTAACCCCCAATGTCTGTTACCCTACCTCCATCCTTAATAACCAACAACCTCTAACACCTTCCTTCTCTATTCCTTTAAAGACTGGCTATAATTGACCACAAACTTTGTCTATCCCAAGAAATCTCCCACCCTATATCTCTTTAAAACACCAGCAATAACTTCAACGTACCTCCATCTCTCGCCATCAATCCCTCTGTCTTACATCCCTCCCAACTCAAACAGTCCCTCTAGTTGTCCCTCCAGCCAAATCCAAACAATTGCGAATTCTCCTTTGCTTTTAGATTAGATTAGGTGTAATTATATTTTCTAAACGGGAGAATCACAATGCTTTCTGGTACTTCTAGTTTTGCATTTACGTTATGGCTGCAGGACTACTCCTATCACAATGTAAAATGAAAGCAGAACTGGAGCATCTCCTTACACTTCACCTGCGTGTTTGCAGATTATTGACAAAGTGTTTACTATTCAGCAAAAAATAACATTACATACAACTTTGCACTTCCCTTAGGTAGTACAGGACTGGAGGGAACCATGCTCTGCACCAAGCATCGAATCAGCAAGTTATTGATTATTTGTACCGTTGCAGTCTCCTGTGAAAACTCCTGCCTAGAATTACAATGCACACAACACATCTTGATCGTGACTTTTGCATGGATTTATTTTTGCATAAATCAAGCTATGCATTTCTAGCATTTCTACATAACACATTGGATGAAGTGTCTAATTAGTCCTAATTCTGTAATTTAGTTCCTAGTCGCTGTACATTTTCTTTGTAGGGTAAATATTCTACTCCTTTCTAAAGCTTTTGTCATTATTCCATTATTTTTATTGGTTTAGTACAGCATACATGTATAGCAGTTCATGCAAGAACACTTAACAAAGTCATCATAGTCATCGCAGATAAATGCAAATGCCAACCAATGAAACCCATTTGTAGTAAACCGAGTCTGTGATGGTTACACTGAGAGATAGCAAAGCAGGAAGGAGTTCTCCGTTTTTGTCCCTGTCAGGCATGGGGCAGACATAGACATGTTTGGAGACCTGTTTGATTTCAAGCCCTAAATATCTTCATGGTGATATCCTTCTTGTTATACCCGCAGCATTTGATATTAGCTGTGGTATGACCTGCAATAAATACATCTGCAATCCCTTTTTAGGTATGGATTGACAGAACAGCTGTCTGCCAAAGCTTCATCATTGCTTTTATCATTACTCTTCGAAATCTTCATGCAGTGATATGCAGAGGAGTAAATATAGTTTAGGTCATGCTGTTGGTTTATCAGTCTCCTCCTATGCAGTGCTTCCATTGAAATGCATGAGAGATTATTATATATCTGGGAAGCCCAAAAGATTATACCACGCCATTCTAAACAGAAAATAGTGTCTTTCACTACAGTACAAGAAACAAAGGCATCCTTAATGTAATCTTCAGGCTTTAGTGTGAGATTGACATTTACGTGGCCTCCTAATTGCCTTTTCTCTTTGTGACAGCTTGAACCCTAAGATGGCTGCCTCACAGTTTTACCTGATCGCATTTTTTTACACTCCTGGTGGATTCACTATGCTGCTGCTGTGACTGGGCATATATCGCAGCTTCTTTTCAGTCCCATTGAAACTATCCATTTATTTGTTTACACCCAGGGGCATATTCTCAAGAACGTGTGATAACTACTGCATGTGTAGCTTAACGCAACCCTACACATCGCAGTCCATCGCGGGAAAACAACTCTGTGTTAACGTGGTATTCACAACATGGCGGTACCATGCGATAGTCACAGGACAACGCGTCAAATGAACGCGCTAAAAACAACGCGATGCCGCAAAAACGCGAAACCCCAACGCGAAAATAGTAGCGATGACGCCAATCGCGATACAAAAATCTACGAAAACCAGCCACAGGCCTGCAATTCCCACGCGTCGTGCGGGAAAATGCACCATAAAAGTAGAAAAAAACATACCAACAAAAGCCAAACAACAGCGAAGCACAATGGAGGCAGCCGGAGCAAGTACAGAGGACAACCAGAACCCCACAAGCCCCACGGAGGACCAGCCTAGGACCTCGGGGTCAGGGAAGGGCAAGAGGAAGACGGAGTTCAGTCCGCAGGAAAACAGGATCCTGATAACGGAGGTGATAGAACACCATCAAGCACTGTTCATCACCTCCACTGTGTCACTGGCAACTAAAAATGGAATATGGCAAACCATCGTGGACAAGGTGAATGCAGTCGGAGTGCTGAAGAGGACAATGGATGAGGTCAAGAGGCGCTGGAATGATGTGAAGCGCAAAACCAAGCTGAAACTCACAAACAATCGGAAGGCAGCAATACAGACTGGAGGTGGGAGTCCTGCGCCACAGGAGGAGCTGGACGAGATGGAGGAAATGGTGTCCACAGTCATCAGTGGGGAGACGGTGGCAGGAGTCGGGGGACCGGACACTGCTCAACATGACCGGACACAACAGCAACAGGGTGAGTAACCACCAGGGACTGGGGGGACGGGGGGAGATGGGCACAATGGCACACATGCACAATTAAGCATAGCACATCTGCGGACAAACCATGACCCAGACCCACAACTCCCACCAAGAGACCAATGCACACAGGTATGCAACATCTCAGCACTGCAGAAGCACAGAACCCAGAGGGACACCGCATGGAAGGGAGGAGGGCAGCTAAATCAGAGCTGCAGGGGCGACTCCCCCAAAATGCGGCACACACACATAACATGCAGAGCACATCAACATTGACAACGAGGTGGTACAAACCGCAACACGTCCACAACAGAACAGAGGACACAACATGTGCGTAGAAACTGGCCAATCACATATGGCACTGTAGGGAAATGTGAGTTGACAATGTACAAGTACAAACTCACATCCGTGATGTAGTCGGAATGTCCACTGTCCCGCATCAAATAGGCAGCTCCCCCCAAACAGTCACAATGTACACTGTCATGCAGTCTGAATGCAGACATGTACAATGCGTCAACATACATGTGTACACGATGTCAAACTGCATCTCCCCTTCACATTGCAGGGGGAAATCCAACACCTCCTGCAGAGCAGTCCGAACCTCTCTTCTCTGATGATGAAGAGGACCACCACACCTTCGACTCAGATGCCCTCGAACAGCTCATGGAGAGCCCCGCAGCCCACTTCCAGGATCAGGCCAACCCAGCTGCCACGAGGAGCCCCCCCCTGCACAGTACACCCAGCAGGCAGCACCCACCACCACGGCTGCCTCCCAGGACCCCCACGACGAACACATGGCCTTCCAACGCCGTGTGTTGGGGTGCCAGGAGAAGCTGGCTGAACAGGTGCAGGTGGGGTTCGACCGCATGGCAGCCAAACTAGACGCCATACGTGGGTGTCTAAGTCCCATCAGGGACCACTCACATTCCCTAACGGACACCCACAGTCCACTCCATGCCCTCCAACGGACCATGGCTGACATCGCCAGAGTCCTGACTCTGCGACAAGAATGACTGTCTAGCCAGAGTTCCTCCAGCGATCTCGCCCGGGAGTTGGGACACATGCGGGGGATCATGGAGAACATGGAGCGGATGCAGGCGGAAAGAGCAGCTGCCACGGCTGCACACCAGCGAGAGGTAGCTGGGTCCCTCAATGCCCTAAAGACCTTCCTCATGGCATTGCTGCCACAAGGCCTGGCGCTGATGCATGCTGCTGCTACCACCCCATCCACATCTCCGGCCCCTGATGTGTATGTGCCACACAGTGCTGGGGACAGTACACCACCACCCACATGTGAGGCACATGCAACAGCAGAGGACGAAGATGCGGATGAACCCACCCTCATGGTCAGGAGGATGCAGTAGCATTCATCTCCGCCATGTGGCCTGTTTCTGCTTGGTTCTGCCCTCTGCATCATCACCTTCCACTGTCTCCCGATGCACTCTGCGACACTCACCTCGGACCTCGACATGGACTGCCATATTCTGTTTGGTCACCAATGACACAGCTATCAGACTGCGGACTGAAGTCCTCCTCTCCTGATGTACCTGTCATTCCCTGAAGGACTCTGGCTGGCCCTCCACGGGCCGACAATGTGAAGTGGGGTTGGCATGGCCCTGTACTGCTCCAGCTGCAACACTCCCTTGAATGTGTAATAAACATTCATATCCACACAGATGTGTCATGTCTATGATCTTTCAAGTGTGTAAGCATGGATGAATGTAGGGTCAGTGATTCCCCCTTACGTCCATGTTGCCCATGTTGTGGGACTATTGTCACAGGGTGACAGATTGCCGATTCCGGTCCGGGTGGTGCCGACACTACGGAGACACATCCATTAGTCACTTCCTTGTCCAGCCCAGGACGGAACCACGCCCAGAGCCCCGGGGTCATTGTTCTCACCCTTACGCTGGACTGGCATACGCCAGGACAGCCCACTCCGATTACGCACACAGGGGGGGACCACAGCGCTACATGTCCTAGGTCTTCACTGTGGGGATCTGCAGCTCACAGGTCTAGTTGTCAGCATGCCACAGCCACTCCCTCACGGTTGGTGTACACCCACACCACACCCATCCAGCACTGGTGTCACAGGACATGTGACCCTGGCAATAAAAGTGGCCTGGCGCACGTGCTGGACGCCATTTCCACTCTCTCTGACTGGGTGTCTCTGTGTAGTTCTCATGTGTGCATGAGGGCCTAGGGCCCTGCCACCTCACATTGCCCAGTGCCGGGGGTGACAGGATGGCGTCCGCACAATGGGACTCAATCATTAAGGGTCCATGGCTAGCGGGGCACAGACTTGGTGGCACCGGATACACTGCGGCAGGCACAGGCACCCCGCCACGGGACGGTGTCTTGCCGTGCAGTGAGATAGGGGCACCTAAAGTGCTGAGCGGGTGTGCAGCCTGCGATGATGCACCATCCTGGCGGTCCGGACTGGCAAGGATTAGTGTGAGCCCTGCTGGACCGCAGTGTAGGCCTGGACCACGTGGCGTTGCATCGCGCTTCACAGAGTTAGTGGCACCTCAAGCGCTGAGCGGGTGTGCAGCCTGCGATGATGCCGTGTGCACTGATGTGGTCTCTGTCATTGCATAATCAAGACCCAGAGTCAGGTGTGTGACCTGGTGGCCCGCGGTACGGGGCTGCATGATGTGGAGGGTGCCATGGTCGCGGGCACCGGGCTTGGAGATCCCTCCGGAACGTGGTGGGCCCTCTTGGAGACACGCCAGTGGCGGAAGGTGAGCAGTGAGGCCTGGTTGCGCAGGGGCGGGCAATCACCGCTGGGCGGCGGGAGGGGCTGGGGTGCAGCAGCCTGTGTGAGCAGGGGCGGGCAAGCGATGATGGCGTGTGCAACTGTATGGACTCTGCCATTCATGTCTCTGGAAACGGTTTCAGATGAGGGACCTGGGGGACTGCTGTGAATACCGGCACGTGGTTGGAGACACACCAGTGGCAGCAGGTGAGCAGTGAGGCCTAGGTCCCCAGTGTCGGCACTTTTTCCCTCTCTCCTTCTCTCCCTCTCTCTTTCTCTCTCCCTCTCTCCCTCTCTCTTTCTCTCTCCCTCTCTCCCTCTCTCTTTCTCTCTCCCTCTCTCTTCCTCTCTTTCACTCTCTCTCTCTGTACTTTGATGGGTGCATGGCACACCTTCTGATCCAGATTTCTGTTTTGTAGGCTGTGACTTACAGAATGTCCTGAGACGACCCGCCATGCCTCTTCAGAATTGTTTTTTTTTGGTTTGTTCTGTAATAAACGTATTGTTTGGATATTTTGATATGGGTGTATGATTTCCCTTTTTCTGGCCACACATGTATGTTGGGTGTTGTGATTGTGCGACTTCAGGCGATTTGTTTGGTTCATGATTTCGTGGAGTTGATGTGCAATATCTTTGTCCATAGTGGGGGGGTGCCCGGGGTAGGGTCCTGGGGGGGACAGGGGGATGGGGGTGGTGGGGTCCTGGGGGTGGTGGCGGTGGGTGTTGTTGACCTATTGGGGCTCAGGCCTGCATGATGGGTTGCTCCAGGGCATCTGTTGTTCTTCATGTGTGGCTTTGGGCTGTGCTCCCTTGTCTGGTGCTGTTGGACTTAGCCCTTTTGGCAGGGTCATGCCTGAACTTTTTGCCTTCCTCCTGTACTTTCTCTGACCTGTTTTTGTTGGTTTTATGACTCTGGGCACTTTACCACTGCTGATCAGTGCTAAAGTGCATATGCTCTCTATGATAAATTAATGTGTGGATTAGTGACTCCATGTTTGGCCTATTTGATTGTTAACCACAAAAAGCTGCTCCTAACTTAATAACATCGGGGAGGAACGGGAGCAGTCGCCTAGGAACCATATGGGAAACTTTCCTTGAAGCAGGTTTGACAACAGGGGTTTCCCCTCCCCTCCTTCCATGGGGCAAGTAGTTCTGATATTTAGGGCTTGAACTTAGAAGCCATCAAGTTGTGGAGAGTGACAATTATCACGCCCACACAGTGGTTTTCTCTTACTACTAGCTGGTAAGAACGGAGCCCTTTATGTTCTAATTAGTTCCTGATGAATGCCCTGGACCCAACTGGGCCAACGCGGCAGAAACATGTTGACCTCACACGCAACGGTTAGGGGACATTAATTCCCCCATACACCGTCTTTTGATTTTAATATCATATAGTTACCCTTCACATTAAAAACACAATAAGGTTAACTATAATGATTTTTAACTACACTCACTTTTTTATGGGCCCCCACTTAGTTTAGAAGTGCATCCTGTCGTCAGGTGAATGCCCGCCCTCTATCAAACCAAGGTTTTAGAGGGCGAGGACTGGTCAATGATGAAGCATGACACCAGGTGGTGTGTGAGACCAGTCCGTTACATTTTATGAGATGTCTTCACTCGTAATGTAACCCACATCTCACAGTAGTTATTAAGTTAGGAGCAGCTTTTTGTAGTTAACATTTATTGTTGGAGGCTGCTAGCTCCTAAAAAAACCCCGTGCCTCTTGTTCCCCTCTCCACACAGTGTGGAGCTTATGTGGTTTTCTGGCCTGTTTGATTCACTGTCAGACCCTAGTACAGTGCACTGTTTGTGCCCAGGGCCTGTGAATCAAATGCTGCTGGTGGGCTTGCAGCACTGGTTGTGCCACCCACAGGAGCAGCTTGTAAAGTGTGTCTCAGGCCTGCCATTGCAGAGCCTGTGTGCAGTCTGGTACTGCCATGTCGACTTGGTAAGTGCACCCACTTACCAGTCCCCAAACCTTGCCTTTTCTGCATGTTAGTCACCCCTAAGGTAGGCCTGCGGACAGGGTGCATTGTATGTAAGAGGTAGGACATGCCTTGGTGTGTGTGGCATGTCCTGATAGTGAATTACAGCCAATTTCGTTTTTCACTATTGCAAGGCTACCTGTCCCCATAGGCCAGAATGGGCAGTTTGATTATAACATCTTATAATCCTAACTGACCCAGGGAACATTGTAGAAAAACGAATTTAGTATGCCTGAACTCAGAATGATAAAATACATCTTTTAGTGAAGTTGGTTTTAACATTCTGTGTTTGAAAATACCACTTTTAGAAAGTAGGTATTTTCTTGCCTAACCATTCAACCTGCCTCTGCTAGCTTGTGTATTGTATGTCTGGGTTTGTGAGTGACAGGGGCTGGGGGACTCCAGGAGACAGGGTGAGTCAGCACAGGGCTGAATAGACCTATCTGCATGTAGAGTGGTGGGAGGAGTGGCACCTGGGTCTGAATAGGGCTGTGCCTGCCTTCCACAATGCTGGCTCCACCTCCTGTGGTGTGTCTGATGTCCCTGGCCCACACTGACAAAGAGAGAAGGTGTGCACTGGCAGAATGCATCCAGAACTGGTTTGGACTAGGTACAGGACCCTCTGCCTTCAGAGGACAAAGGATTTATGGGTATAAATACTGGGGCCCTGACCCCAAGACTTTAGATCACTTCTGGAACAAACAAGACAAACCTTTGCTGAGGAGAGGAACCAGAGAAGCTGAAGGAGGAGACTATCCCTAGGCTGTGTGCTGTTTGGGGGATTGGCCTGCAGTGGTTGCCTGATTGCCAAACAAAGGAGAAAGGACTTTGTGCTACTTTCATCATCTTGCAGAACATCTCCAAGGGCTTGAAGATTGAGCTTGCCTCCTGCTGAAGTCTCAGGGACACAAGACTTCACCAACCAGCTCCCCTGAATTCCCTTGCTGGGAATTTGAAGTGCCTGCTGTTGTGTTGGGCCTTCTGAGAGCCTGCGTGTCGCTGGGAGCTGGAAGCGCGACTCAAGAGGGAGGAGCGTGTCACCGCCGCAGCCGCTGTCGTTGCATCGCCGAGAAAGTGTGCCGCCGCTGTCGCCATCGCATCGCCGAAGCGCCTCGCATCACCGGAGAAGAGTGTCGCCGTCGCGTCAGATGCCGTCGCAACATCGGAGAAGCGTGTCGCAGGGCCTGTCGAGGCTCAGAAGATTCACCGAGTCGCCGCATGGCCGTCGGGCGTGCACGCATCGCCCCCTGAGTGTCGCATCAAGAGGAAGACGCCATTTTGTTTCATTGCACTGGATCGTCATCGCGGCGCTGCGGGTCGCATCGCCACAGAAGCGCAGTAAGAAACCGACGCATCACCTCCCCACGCGGTGAAGAACCGACGCATCACCTCCTCTCCGGTAAGGAACCGACGCATCACCGTCCCATACGCATCAGTAGGGAACCGACGCATCACCTCCCCCAGAGCAAGGAACCGACACATCACCGTTCTTGCATGTAAGGAACCGACGCATCACCTTCCCTGCAACTCTTTTGTTTGTATTGCGTTACGCATCCAAAGGTACATTGAACATTGAGTGTCGCATTTACCATCTTTATTGAACTGAACTATTTTCTACCATTGACAGTCATATTTTTAATAGTGTATTGTGGATTTTTGTCGTTTTGGGTCCTGTGTTAAGTCTATATAAAAATACTTATTTTTATAATACAACCTGTTTGGTGTCCATTTGTAGTGTTGTCACTGTATTACTGTATGTGTTCACAAATGCTTTACACACTGCCTCTGAGATAAGCCTGCCTGCTCGTGCCAAGCTACCAAGGGGGTGAGCAGGGGTTATTTTAGTAGTGTATCCCCTTTACTCTGACTAGAAGCAAGGGTCCCTATTTGGACAAAGGTACCTACCTCGGCCAACTAGAGACCCGCAGTTCTAACAGGTGCCGGTTGTCGTCCGACTTTACACCAGGTAGGAGCAGGTGTTAGTTTCCTGCTGCTAACGCGCCTTAGCGCATGTTTCGTGATCTTATCGCCGATCTGGCTGGTCGTTGAGAATGTTGTCGAGTGGTGTTATCGCGGCTTTTAGCACGGGAACGCCTACTCTGCATATCATTAGCGTTAGTTGCCGGGCTCCTCTGTGGCGATGTTTTTTGCGACTGCTATCGCAGGTAAACTGGTGTTATGGGCTGTTAGCACCAGCTTGGGAATGGGGTGATAACTTTATCGTGGATTTGGCTGCGATAAAGTGCCGTTGGCTTGGCAATAGCTCCTTGAGACTATGCCCCCCAGTGTTTTTTCCATTTCCACTATGTGTCTGTTGACACGCCATTGCAATGCTAAAGCAACGTTTTGCAGGTCACTGACTGCTCCTACCTCCTACCGAAAACTTGACATGCTTATGTCATAACATCGCTGATCTTGTACCTCACAATAGATATTGTCCTGCTTTTTTCAGGACCAATCTGTCTGTTAGCATAGCCTTTCACTATGTATTGCTTAGGGCTACTTTGACTGCAGTAATCAAAGCCCCAGAACAGGGTGGAATGTCAGAATACCAATAACAGAAATAAATATTGTGGCCTAAATATTTTTTTCCAAATGTACAGCTCCATTGGGTGTAGATTACCTATTATTAACTCTAACCGGCCATATTTTTGTAAAGAGTATTTAGGACGCAATATGTTTATTGTTGTTTTAAGCTTGATATTTATATGAATGATGTCGAACCCCCCCAAGCACGAGCACTTTACATACAATTTAAACTTGGGGTCTTTCCCTTGAATGTTATGAAAAGCAGTTGGGTGAATGCTACCGTAACCCCTATGTGTCCATCCTGTTGCTCTACCCCAGAAACTATTGAACACTTTTTCTTTTTTTGTCCTGCTTATGCTACCTTGAAAAAAACATGGATTATCCCTGCATGTTGGTTGTTGTCGTTCTCACGTCCCTCGGATGCCCTACGTGCATTTAGATCAGACACGCCAAGGTGGCTTGTCTTCACTTTATCAAGATATCTGCTTTATGCTTGGTGGCAGAGGTCTAAACTAGCAAAATACCAATTTAAAGCAGTACTATAGGTACGCGTAGGGAAAGTATGTACCAAGGCTATTGACAGGGATTGCAGTGTAAATAATGGTTTAGGATTTCCTTGCTAAATGCTGATTTCCTTTTTATTGTTTAGCATAGGTTTTATACTAATTTTAATCATCTAAATCAAGTCACAACTTTTAATCCTATCTCTGGATGTGTTGCATAGGTCTGTGAAGATGGTGCTGTTTTTTTTATCCTTTGCGCATTTTATTATCAATGAAATTTGTATTTTATGAGATTTTATGTATGTGTGTATGATCATGCTATTGATCAAATAAACTTGACTTGACTTGACTTATTAGACAATATTTAATCCACAATATTTGGATAGAACATGGACCGTTCTCAACTTGAAGAATCACCCACCATTCAGCTGAACATTGCCTACCTTCTGGCCAAAAGGAACAGTCTTTTCTGGTGGGGCTGCATCAAGGATGAGTGGACAGTATTTCTCATTTTTTTGTGAGTCTGTGTGAGTACCTGTGTGCACATGGCAGTATGGTTCTCTGTGTGTATGCCTGTGTGTTTGTGCATATGTTAGTGGGTCAAAAACAATATGTATGTAGACCATAGTCTTTCAAACAACAACAGCAAGAATATATTATTAAACACTTTAAAAAATATAAAAACACAATTAAAATGTCATTCGAAAAGTGCTCATGGCTAATAAAAGCTGTCCTATTGCACAAGTGACATCAAGATAGTTCATTTCCATTAAAAAGTTAATGACTTGTCTCCAATCTAATATACGGTACTTCTATTTTTTAAAACCTTTGTTTGTCTTTCAACCAGTATACAACATAACCATGACAGAGTATACAGCAAAGTAGCAACCAGTGAACATAGCATATATAATACACTTTTCGTTAAAGAGCTAGTGCTAACTCAGTTCAGAGTCAATAGACAACCTGGGGTACCAGAAGAGGTGCAATTGGCAAGGGAAAAGGAGAGGGAGATCGTGTCATGGTTTAGACCCCGCCTACCCCGGCACCTTCAATTTGAGCCAATGGTCCGGGGAGTCTCCGCACCCATGCCTTCCGTAGTCTGAACATCCAGGTACTTTTTCAAGGGGTCCCAAATGTGTTTTGGACGTGAGGCCCTTGGAAGTAGTTCTGAATATGTTTCTGCATGTGCATTGCATGTGATCAAGTCTCTAAGTCACTCCTCCACGATACTGTACTTCTTTAAAATAAGCCTTAAAATTCTTTCCGTTCAGAAAGTATCATATATGACTGCTAAGCGTGTTTCTCTGTATGTCTCTGTGTGCATTGTTCTATCTAAGTGCCAGTATGAGATTATGAGCCTGTTTAAGCATGCGGGGCTCAGTGTGTCTGCTTATACACGTGAGTGTGTAGCTGTGATTTATTGGCGTGAGCCAATGTCTGTTTTTAACTATCTTAGCTTAGTGTATTGCCTTAATGCTATGCATAATGCCCTCTCATGATAGATATGTGAAGAAAACACATAGTGCCAGCTTTTGGGCGGTACAACCGGTGCTGCCACACCGGGCAAAAAGCTGGGGTGCACCGTTTCTGCTCTGATGGGAGGAAAGAACAGAGCAGACAAGCCAGATGTAACAGACGAGACAATACCAGCCTGCTAAGACCTTTGTGTGCCCAGCAATTTTCAGGGGGTAATAATAACAGCAAGATAACTCCAGCAGTTCATGTACTTGCTGGAGAGACCTGTGTTTTGTCTAGTCACAGTTCAGACTCATCATAAAGTAGTGAAAAGGAATAATGTGCCTTCTGCAAAGCACAAAGTGTAACTTGAGAGATTTGTATTTTATAATAACTCAGTGGGTTACTGGTTTTGTCACTGAAACCTTTTGTTGCTTGCAGTTCATAAGTTATGATCCTTCAAATATAGCACAATGAGCTATGAACCAACAACAAAAAGCTGCAGGCAAACTGCAAGGCTTTAGGTTTAAAACCTTATTGATTTTTTTCTCATTCTTTCATTACTCTAAGGTACATTTTTTATCAGTAAAAGCATCTCCAAGCACTGTGTTACGTTTTAAGTCCTGAGTTTGTGTTTCTTCAGACCAAGCACAATTAACATATAAGGCCTGCCATTATGGATGGTATGGGATGTCTAACCCTTGTAGCTCTCATTGTCTTATGTAATTATACATTGATTTGCACACTCAAACGATTTATTATCTCTGTAAATATGTATGTGGGATGTAAAGTACTCTGCCAACCTACATTGCCATGAGAAGAGCTATAAAACAAATTGAATAAATGTGAGCGAGGCGCTATGGAGAGATGAGGAGCGTCACTGGAGGGTAGTAGTGAAGGAATCATTGAAGAAAGAGGTCATGGGGGAGCAGGCACCAATAAAGATTATCGCATCAGCTCGACCAGCACTAATGCAGGGCCTTCTAACACATCTATCACATGTAAACCTCAGTGCATGAATAGTACAAATTATGTATGTGTACCTTTATCTGTAAATGCCTGCTTGTGTTAGTGATGTGTTACGTGTGTCTATCTGATTGGGTGCTGGTGTGTGTAGCTATGTGCGTTTGTATTTATTTATTTTGTTTATTGTTTTTTTTTTTTGTAAAGCACTAGTGTTCACCCACTAAGGGTGTTTTGGTGCTGTGTGGTTTTGTGTAAAATAAATTGGAAGATGAAACATATTTGTGCATGTGTTTTCTCTCTGGTGTGCATGTAGGTGCATGCATGTGCATGCTTGTTCATCTGTTTACGTATGTGGGTGCCTACCTTTGTTTTGTGCCTGTTCATCTGTATCTAGTTTAGTTAAATAGCTTAATAAAGTACCAAATGCTCTGTCATGATAGATAGCCTTTGTGATTTTATGCCGGCTGTCTCAGCAGTGGTTTTTCACTGAATGTGCATCCATGGTGGTAGAGTATTTCAGTACTGTTCAAATGTTCTACATAGGCTACTAAGAAATGCTACAGGCCCTATTACGATGTTGGGCGGAAACCCTCCGACCAGTAGTCGGAATCTTTCCACCCGACATTGTAGGTTTAACTCCGACCGCCGTATTAGGATGACAGCGGTCAGAATGAAACCAGCGGGGGGAATCCGACATGGTTCTGACAGGCTCAAGGAGCCCGCCGGAGCATCGGAAGCCAGCATAATCCCCTAATGACAGAGGAGCCAGGCGCGGCTCCGCCATCGGGATTATGATGGCACTTTCTGACAGCCATTTCATGTCGGCCTTTGCGACATGAAAAGGCTGTTGGAAAGTGTCTTTGGGGGCCCCTATCAGGGCCCCTTTTCCCCCCTGGCCCTACGTAATGGGGCCTGGGTTAGGTGCTCCCTAAACATCCCTGCACTGTGTGGCAGGCACCATGTGGTGCCTGCCACACAGTGCAGGGATGTTTACAAACATCCATTTGTCAATGAAAGCTTGTGCTGCGGGCCTTTTCCACCCACCGCACAAGCTTCCATTGACAAATTGATGTTTGCAGCCGCCATATTTGCGGTCACATTATAATCCTGTGGTCGAAACTGCCGACCTCAGGTCGGGTAGTTCCTTTCCGCAACAGTGTCGGGTGGACATAAGTCACCCGACATCGTAATTAGGCCCTACATTGTTACAATTCTCAGACTTTGTTCCATGGTTCTATTTCCTGGATATAAGAAACACATGTCTTACAGGCTTTTACAGCTTTCAATGTTTGCTGGTTGCACTAATGACATATACCGTATTTCTTGTCTGAATCATAAACCCTAGGAAATCCTTTTAATTTATTATTCAGTTTACTTTCTTCTATATGCTTTTTGCTCTTTTTGTGTTATTAGTATATTATAAAATGAATAAAGTTTAGCTGAGTTAAGAAAAAGGAAGCTGGAGGTTAGCCAGCCCATTCTACCTAAATTAAGGACACAAGAGCTGAAATTGATTCTAAAAATCTTGACATCATAAATATTCAATATTTGTCATCCGTAGAAGATACACAAGTTCTTAGGCTTTCAACTATACTGAGTGCAAATAGGAATAATGATCTGAAAACTATGAAACAATTAAATGATGATTAGTGATCAACAACAGTGTGAAATGAAATAATAACCAGAAAAGGTAACATCACAGTCCACGTTGGAATCACTTTCTCACTGAACAGCCCCTCCTTATAGATGAGTCGTTTGCAAGCTTACAATCCATTCATATGTAGCTAGGACTCTATACTGGCCCATTGTAGCAGTTAAAGGAGAATTTGAAATAACCAAGGCCTAATCAATATGGTCCCCCAAAGAGCAACAGAAGAATGGGCAGTGATAAATCCTCCTTATGAGTTCTCTCACCAGGCTAAACCCTGATCAGGTTGGTTAGACGCTCAGTAGATTCTGTCCGTACCAAAAAGCTGAATGGTGGGGTGAAGAGCAGCAGCTGCACAGATGTATTATTTAGTCATGAGGGAATAGCGACTACATAATAGCCTTAATGATTGAGTTTAACAGCTCCTGTATTTATCCCCTGGAGTATAATACTGAATTAATGAGAATTCCCAAAGAATTGGACACTGTATATTCCCTTTC
Source organism: Calotriton arnoldi (assembly GCA_963921515.1). Taxonomy (NCBI): domain Eukaryota; kingdom Metazoa; phylum Chordata; class Amphibia; order Caudata; family Salamandridae; genus Calotriton; species Calotriton arnoldi. The sequence continues at coordinate 679,012 of CAWUFW010005237.1, forward strand.
CCCAAATTTTGTCAATAGTAGCATTTTAGCAACTTCCTCTGTGCTTGCTCTCGGTGATACACCATGTCTTAGCCAGTAGGAAACAAATAGTGATGTATCTGTTTCAATTTCAGCAACAAAAGACATACAACAAAAACGTTTGGAAAACTACTGCCAATGAATCTGAATCATCAATCCACCCTCATTAAGGTCTTGAAATAAACAGACACAAGATCCAGTTACATACATGTCTTGCTTTTTCTCCAGAACACCTGAGCAAGACCACAAAATACCAGGACATAACATGAACACTCTTCAAAATAGGACTCTACACACTTTAGAATACCAAAATACAACATAAACAACGCCCAATATTCATTTGCCAAGTAAAGGGGAATATTTATTGCAGCAAGTTCCCATATATCGAATGGCAATAGTGCACATGTAACATACATGCGTATATAGTGAAGGTATATACACAAGAATAAATGCATAGAAAGATAACTGCATGTACATAAGAGTAAGTAGTTAGAACTTGAAATACTTCACTGGCTGTCTGTTTAGCATCATCCTTGACTGCACGACTGGGGAACCCGTTGATAGTCTCAGGCAGGCGGTCTCAACAGGGCATAAAAGCCCTGGGCAGCGCATGCCCTCCCAGGAGAGTTCCTGTAAAAGCACCAAGAGGTCTCTGTCTTTATATTCTTTATTAAAACGTAGAGAGATTTTTAGAAGTTCCCCCTCCCTTCATCCGTGCTATCGGTGCTGACTACACCCTCTGCGTTGAGGTCACTCAACGGAGCTGGCCAGGCTGCAATGAGATCTGAGACAGAATTCTTCACTTTCTCATCCTGGGACACTGTACGCATCCTACACTGTCTGTTCTAGCAGCTTATCTCTCTCACTCGGTGAACTGAGAAATATAAACAATCTGTGTGCGCAAGTAACCTGGCCTGCCTGCATTCACAGCTGAAAGGCAGGGTCAGACAGACACAAGATGAAACCGTGCTCACAAAATGTAGTTAGAGTAAAATTGAGTCAATGGTCAATACACGATCTCTCAAAGTATAACTGTCTGTAGCATTACAATCCAATGGTTGAGATTTCGATGATAGGTAATTTAGACTAAAAATCAACAATGTCTTTGTACCACAAGGGTTTTCACACTTTGAACAGGATCGGAAATGTTGTAAAAATGGCAAGTCACTGCAAAACCAAAAGAAAAAGAAAACTTTTCTTGATTTTAATGATTCATTGTGATATCATGAGTAGCCTGCGTACAAGGGAATCTTAAGAATATCATCCTGATAACCACAGGTATCGTTTCAACATTACTCAGGGGTCTATCAAAGATAAGACAAAAAATTGATTAGCTCTGGTGATCTATTACCAAAAATTTCTTTTTATCAGCCCTCAACAGTGCAGAACTCTGCATCAAAAACATTACAGCCTGCAATGCATGGAAGCTATTGTCAATTATGGATTATGTGTGTATTTCATTAAAAGTATGGATCAATGAATGCAAAGTGCAGTACAGAAAAGAATGCAATGACAGCCCCTACTGATGATAAAGAAAAGATACTTAGCAATGCTATGGTAGATGAACTCCAGATGTCAGTGTTACAAGAAGGCAGGATTGCCATTTATTAAAGGAAACTATGAAACAACACAGCCTTTTTGAAATAGATCACAAGCCTGGCACTATTTACCAAAATATGCTCTTGTTGAGTGACTTCAACATATGGGTGGAGTCACCAGACAGTAAATGAACCACGAGGTGAATAAGAACCAGAATGCGCTAGCACTCAATCAGTTGAAGGTCTGATTCCTAAAGTGGGCCACGCACTTGACCCTTGAATCTCATCCTATCTGGACTCTGTTTGTTGACTCTTTTGTGGACACTCTGCTCCTAATAGCAAATCTGTATAATTAGTTCAAAGACCTTTTGAGAGTGGGACGTATATTCTAAGAAATGTTTGCACAGTCCACATTTACTCTACTCCAAAAGTGATTTCTGAAGCTGTTGCCGGAGAGTAAATATGCCATCTTCACTACACCCATAGAAACCACAGTGCCTATTCAGCCAGAGAAGCCTAAACCACCAGCCAAGATGATAACTAAGTAACTCAGTCTGAAGTGGGCAACCATGAGGAGAATAGGGCAGATTATAGACTGCCAGTGCAACAAATCTATATGAAGGGCTAACATACAGTGATACTGGGTGAAAAAGAGCTAACTCTCCAGTTATATTGTGTAGTAAAGTCTAAGCCTGGGCAGTGAACTCCGCATCACTTGCGTAGTTTGTGGAGTTTTCTGTACTCCGCATTACGCAGAGCTTGCAGAGTTCTGAAAAAGTCTGCTCCGCAGAGCGGAGTTTCTTTCCGCGCTCACGCTCGTCAACATCAAGTTGGCGAGCACGAGCATGGAAAATCCACCTCCCAGCGAGATTTTTCTTCATTCGTGCTCATCAATGTCAAGTTGGCGAGCTCAAGCAAGGGAAAACAACCTCCCAGCAAGATTTCTCAACACGTGCGGTCGGATTTCTCAATGTCGCGTTAAGAAATCGTCTGTTCGCGTTGAGAAAGCTGCTGCTCGAGTAGAAAATCTACTCGAGTGGCAGAAAGGAAGCAGCACCCGCTTGCGCTGTGCACTGTGCCGTTCGCAATAATTTCACAGCATGGACAAACATCCGGCACTGAAAATTACAGCGAGCAGTATTTTTCTAACGCACTCTGCCGCTTGCAGAGCTCCACGTAGCGCGGCAGAGTTTTTTTGCACTTCGCGGAGTTCTACGTACTCCGCGTACTCCTCCCAGGCTTAGTAAAGTCACTTTATGGAATATGTTTTCTGAAAAAACAGAGCAGAAGTCCTCAAAAACTGGCCTTTGTCTCACATTTCTACTTTCATGGAGACCTGCAAGTGTTCCTCAAGTCTAAGATCTAGAAAATGTGGTAGATTATCCAGAATTACCTATGCAGCCATACTGCCCACCCATGAAATATGCCTCCTTCCCTGCCTTTGAACTAATAAAATTCAGGTAACACCTCCTGACCTATGGAAAATGAAGATACACAAATTGCATGTGTATCAATATTTATTGTAATTTTGCAAGACAAACATTGAGACCCTTCCACCAGACATCCTGTGATTATTGACTGTGTACCTCACAGGAACCTAGGGCCTTAGGGCATTAAAACAAGGCACACTGACTATGGACCCTTTTATCAGATCCCTATGAGATAACTTGTTTCCGCCTCTTAGCGAAACATCGTCTCTCAAGCAATAGCATGAAAGGAGTTGTCACAAATCAACTTCATTCAATCATGGAAACTCACTCATTCAACCCCAATCACCTCATTCCTTCTAGAGAATCCAATATCTCACTGACAGATGTTAGAAATTGGGTTAATGGTTAACTGGGGTGTGAACCCTGGTCAAGTAGCAACCACAATCCTAGTCAGGGTAAGGTACAAACAAACCCCAAATTAACCTGTGCTCAACCCCCTGGTAGATTGGCATAGAGAAGTCAGGCTGAACTTAGAAGCAATGTGTGAAATATTTGTGCAACACAGTAAAACAGTGAAAAGACCACACAAAAAAGATCCAACACCAGGTTAAAAAAAGGAGCTTAATTTAAAAGATAAAACAAGACCAAAATGACAAAACTTAAATCAGTAGAACTGGAGATATGACGTTTTGAAGAATAAACTTTCAAATAACGCCTGAAAGCATAAAGCGCCAAACTCAGCTATCTGGTCGTGTTGGATCGGGTCAAACTCAAAAGTTCAGACCGACCATGATGGAGCGTGGGGCCGATACAGTCCCTGATTAGTCCAGCTGAAATTTTACTTTCTCAAGTTTTGAGCCAAGAGTAACCCTGGGCGGTGAACTACGCTACGCTCGCGGAATTTGCGAAGTTTCGGTAACTTCGCGATTCACGTAGAACGCGAAGTTACCGTGCACTACGCAATTTGCGGCGTAGCGTAGCTGTTTTTCTTCTTCGCGCGCTCAATATACGTTCTCGCGCGCGCGGTAACGACCTACCGTGATTCTGCGTTCGCCGACGCGACTCCCTATCCGTTCGCGGGCGCCACGAGATTTGGAATCCGGCCGCACGATCCCGCGAGAGTGTGCGAACGCGAACACGTCATTCGGACGCGCGATCTGACTTCCGGCGGCAGTGTTGGTAAGATCGCGATCCCGAACACGAAGAAACTACTATCTGGCGAAGAATATATCTCGAGCATCATAAAACCTTCTCGAAAATGATGAATTAGTTCATTTTGCACAAAAAACTCCTCAGGTTGTCATTTAGAGATGTAGTTTGGTGAGCAAGGAGTCCTTTTTCTTTTTTTCCAAGAGGAAGGAAGTGCCCCTGATTCTCAAACTTCCTGTTCCTGTCCAGCAGGCTCCTCCCAGTGCTTTGTCCATGTGCTGTTCACTTTCATTTGGATTTGGAGCTGGAAGGATCACTTTTTGTGTCTGTCTGCTGCATCATATCATTGGATTGGATTTGAGGACTCTTGGATTTGAGATTTTACAAGTAAGTTGGAGAATTGGTGTACTTGTTTGTTTGATTGGGGCTTGTTTGTACCTACATTTTTTTGTGGGATTTCCATAGTTTTTAAAATGTATTGTTGTGGCCTGTAGTTTCGGCAGGGGCCTAGTTGTTTTTCTTTGATTGGAATTTCAGCCAGTAGGCCCGGACTAGAGCCAGAGGTACCCATGGGTGCATGTTTCTGTGGTGTCTGTTGAATTTAAAGTTTAAACATCATGTAGGCCGGGCATCCATGGATGGCATTGGATTGATTTGCAAAATGTGGGTTTTGGGGTGGTATTTTATATTTTTGGGTGTTTGTTAAATAAATAGGCATTTTCAGCCAGTAGGTAACCCTGGGCGTTCAGCTCGCGGACTTTGGGCAAGTCCGCACTGCGCGACAACGCGGACTTACACTTTTTATCTTCTTCGCGCGCTCAATGTACGTTTTCGCGCGCGCGATAACGACAATTTGTGACGATCGCGATGCCGAACACGCAGAATTTACAATCTGGCGAACAATATCTCTCGAGCATCATTAAACCTTCTCGAAAATGTTGATTTAGTTCATTTTGCACAAAAAACTCCTCAGGTTGTCATTTAGATGTAGTTTGGTGAGCAAGGAGTCATTTTTTTTTTGTTTTACAATTTTTTCCAAGAGGTAGCAAGTTGCCCAGAGTCTCCAACTGCCTGGTCCTGTCCTTTGTCTTCACTTTTTTGTTATTTTGGGTGGCCTGGCCATGTTGGTGGTGGCCATTTTGTAAAGCCAGGCATTGTGCTTTTGCCATAGGCCTGCATTGTCTGTCTTGTGTTCCTTTTCTTGTTGTTCTGGGTGGCCTGGCCATGTGTTGGCGGCCATTTTGTGTGAACAGCCACTGTGCTTTTGCCATAGGCCTCCAAGCTTGCGGCCTAGTGTGCCAGTAGGCCCGGAGGTAGTCATCCTCATGGGTGCATAAAAACTGTTTCTGTGTTGTCTGTTGAATTGTAACATAATTTAGGCCATGGATGGCATTGGATTGATTTGCAAAATGTGGCTTTTGGGGCGTATTTTATTTTTTTGGGTGTTTGTTAAATAAATAGTCCTTTTCAGCCAGTAGGTAACCCTGGGCGTTCAGCTCGCGGACTTTGGGCAAGTCCGCACTGCGCGACAACGCGGACTTACACTTTTTATCTTCTTCGCACGCTCAATGTACGTTTTCGCACGTGCGATAACGACATTTTGTGACGATCGCGATGCCGAACACGCAGAATTTACAATCTGGCGAACAATATCTCTCGAGCATCATTAAACCTTCTCGAAAATGTTGATTTAGTTCATTTTGCACAAAAAACTCCTCAGGTTGTCATTTAGATGTAGTTTGGTGAGCAAGGAGTCATTTTTTTTTTGTTTTACAATTTTTTCCAAGAGGTAGCAAGTTGCCCAGAGTCTCCAACTGCCTGGTCCTGTCCTTTGTCTTCACTTTTTTGTTATTTTTGGTGGCCTGGCCATGTGGGCGGCGGCCATTTTGTTAAACCAGCCACTGTGCTTTTGCCATAGGCCTCCAAGCTTGCGGCCCAGTATGCCAGTAGGCCCAGAGGTAGTCACCATGGGTGCATAAAACTGTTTCTGTGTAGTCTGTGGAATTTTGACATCATTTAGGCCATGGATGGCATTGAATTGATTCAATTGAATTGCGAAATGTGTTTTTTTTTTGGAGGGTCTGACTATTTCACTTTTTGGGTGTGTTAAATAAATGCCTTTTTTGCGTGTGTACTGTGTAATTATAATTGTGTTGTTGTAGTGGTTGTCTAACTTTCCAAAGTGTTTTTAGCCATGTGGATTTTAGTTTTTGCATTAAAGCTGTGTGTGTTTTATAAGGCATCCTTTGTCTGCCCATATATAGGCCTGCTTGAGTTCATTGTTTGCCGTGCCTTGTGCCTGTGAGTCACCATGTTTCTGGGGGCCATTTTGTTGTGGTAGTTATTAGTGTGCTGTTTTTGCCACATAGGCCTGCGTGTCTTTCCATTGTTCCTCTTGTCTTACTGCTTCCAAATCCATCCCCATTGCCAGCTGCAGCTCCCTGATGCTGCTATATAATACATCCCACGTGATGCACAAATTTAGGCCAAACATGCTCCAGTACATTTTAGTTTTTGTTCTTTACTATTCTTATTCTTCCAGAGTGTACACTAGCACTACACAGTAGCCAGGAAAGCCCTGGCCTTGTTGTCAACGTCTCATAAATGGCTACACTGTGTGTTGTTGTTCACAGAGTTTCTGAAATTTAATAATTGAGGCCACCACACACTAAGTTCTATATTCTATTTGTTTGATTTGTGCTATGTTTGACTGATGTTCTGGCTTTTTTGCTTTTAGGTGCACAAAGACTGAGGAGGAGGTGTGTCTCTCATCATTGCCTGTTGCACTTCCAGACAGACATCCTGCTGCTGTACACACAACACAACGTGACGTGTGACCTGACCAGACATCTCTGCAACTGAGTGCTGCTGACATCTGAAGAAGATGGGCCCAAAGAAAGCAGGTACCAGGTCCTCCAGTACCAAGAAAGTTGCTATTGAGAAGAAGAAGGAACAGAAGAAGCAAGTGACACTGAAGTCTGGTGTGCCGGCCAATACCTTTTTGGGAAAAAAATATTGCGCCTGCAGCAGCGGTGTCCGGGGGGCAAGCTGGGGGCAGCACCTCCGCATCAGTGGACCCAACCCACCAACCCAGGCCCAAGCACATGAGTGGGGAAGAGGTAGCCAGCCTAATGGTGGAAAGCAGTGATGCTGAGCCGGAGATAAACTTATCGCTATCTCAAAGTAGTACCCAATCAACGCAGGAGGAAACACAGCAGATAAGTGGTCAACAACAACAGCCGCAACCACCGCCTGCAATAGTAGTTGTTGTTCCTCCTGAAGTAGGGGCAGTTCAGGAAATTGAGCCTCATGCAGAGGTAGAAGAAGAAGCCACTCATTCAGAAGATCCATTGTCTTCCAAATCCCCAGCAAGGAAAAGGAGGGGTAGTCCATCAAGTTCTTCGCCAAGCCCCCTTCTGATGATCTAGATGCCACTTGGAAGCCACAAACTGAGTCTGAGAGGGAGCCACGTTCCAAGACCAAGCTAGGGAAAAGGAAGGTTCCAGAAAGCCTTACACTTATGGAGGTCGATGTAGAACAGCAAGATGATGATGATGATGACGACGAGCCAGTCATCACGAACATCACTCCCGGCCCCGAGGAGATGGAGACCAACATTCTTACTCTATCCAAAATCGCTGCGAGGGATGTAGCACGCATACCTCCACAGGTAACACCAACACGACCTACAGCTTCCATATTTGCATTAGCAAAGGCCCGGCAGCGACCTACATCCAGCACAACCACCACCTCTGTAGGAGTAGGTAGTGGTACAGCAGCACAGAGTCAAATTCAACACACACCCTACAGATCATCCGGCATTGGAAGTGGCACCTCCAGCAGGAGGCCAAAGTTAAGCTCCCCAGTTTGGGACTTCTTTACGGTTAGCGAAAAGGAGGAGAACATTGCTATATGCTCCATTTGTAATACCTCTGTTAGTCGTGGTAAGCTTGGTACAAACTATGGTACCGGAGGCCAAATGACCCATCTGAAAAAACACCACTTGATCAGCTGGGAGGACCACCTTCGCGCCATAAAAAAAACTGCAACCATTGGTGTTGGTGGGGATAAAGGAGTAGAAGAAGAAGATCCGATCACGGTGGAAGAGGAAGGACAGGGAGACATTCTCTCTGGTAGTGGTACACAAGGTGTCCCTGACCCCAGCAGTGCAGTCTTAACGTTGCACACATCTTCAGCAACATCTCAGTGGCACAAGAGTAAGAGTCAGCCGGAGACACCAAGAAGTACCAGGTCCGCACTACCAAAAAGTGCGTTGAGCCTAAGAGAAAGGAAAACCATGCAGCCTACCATTATCAGCATGTTTGGGGGTGAGGGGCAGTACGAACGCAACCACCCAATAGCACGTTTGTACAATGCGAAGCTGGCTAAAATGTTAGCACTGGACCTTCTCCCTTTTTCTTTTGTTGAAGGGTTGGGTTTTGTGGAATTTGTGTCAACCATCTGCCCAAAATGGCATGTTCCCAGCCGCTACTATTTTGCCAGAGTTGCAGTTCCAGCACTACATCACGACGTGCTGGAATTGCTAGGAAAGGCCTTGAAGCAGAGTGCTGTTCACAGTATCCACCTGACTACAGACATGTGGACCAGTTGCCAAGCCACAGATTACATGTGCATCACTGCACACTGGATCAGTTTTGCGGGGGTTAGAGAACAGGTATCTGCTGGTGTTGATACTGCAGAGATTTTTCATGCCACTCGCAAACATGCAACTGTAGCCATGTTTGCCATGGAGAAATCTCATACTGCTGCAAACATTTTGGAAGAGTTTAACACCAAGGTCTTTGAGTGGCTGCGCCCAAGAGGGCTTACGATTGGTTTTGTTGCCACGGACAACGGCAGTAATGTAGTTTTGGCCATGCGCAATGGTGGCTATTTCAGGGTCCCGTGTTTGGCACACTGCATTAACATTGTTGTTCAAGACTTTTTGAAAAATGAATCAAAAGTCAGCAGCTTACTGGTCACCTGCAGAAGAATATGCACACATTTCAGCCATTCTTTTAAAGCCCGGAAGCAGCTGAGGGTCATTCAACGTGAGCATAATATGCCAGTCAAAGCGCTCATCCAGGAGGTGCCAACACGTTGGAACTCAACTTATTACATGCTTGATCGTCTGTTTGAACTGTACATACCACTCAATGCTTATGTCATGCAAAGATTAGGGGAACCTACTGTGAGAGGCATGACCATTGAGATGGCTCAATGGGACCTCATTAAATGCCTGACTGAGATGCTACTTCCTTTTGAGATCTTCACACGTGAAGTCAGCAGGGAGGACTGTACTATGGGCCAAGCTATCCCATTGTTGCACATGCTAGAGCAACAGCTGAAGGATGTGTCTGAAACGTACGCAGGTGTGGATGACAAACAAGACGCATATCATTTGGCGGAGACCTTAGCCGCTCGCTTATCGGAAAATACAAGGATTAAAAATAACATTTTGTCACAACCACATTACATTAGTGCCACAATTTTGGATCCACGGTACAAAGTATTTCTGAACAGCAAGGCAGCAATTACTTTTTCGGAAGTGGATGTTGCCAACTACAAAACTTTGATAGCTAAGGAAGCCACTATTTTCGAAAGCGAACGGCTGTTAATTACAGGCCCCCCACCCCAGGCCATAACCAGTACTACAGGGCATCCAGAGTCAAGTTCTACTTCGGAGCCTGAGGGCAGTGCATTTGCCTCCCAGCAGTCACCTACACCAACAATAACATCAAGAACAGGATCATCCACAGCACAATGTGCAACTGATTGGTTTCTACAGCAGGGGTATGGTAAGTCCAGTGCTGATGCAAAGGCAAAACAGGCCGAGCACATCGGAGCACCCCTGAACATTGAGCGGATGGTCCAGGCCTATCTGGATGACCCAACAGAGGTCTTCATGGATCGAAACCCATTGGTGTATTGGTATGGGAAAAGAAGCCAATGGACAGTGCTCAGCAGGCTGGCGATAAAGTATCTGGCTTCCCCTGTCGCAAGTGTCTCTTCTGAGCATGTTTTCAGTGCTGCTGGTGCCATTGTAACTTCGAAAAGGACCAGTCTCTCGGCCCAAAGCGTGGAGAGGTTAACCATGATCAAAATGAATCAGCACTTTATACCACCGGATTACAAAATACGTGAATCACAGCAGGAAGAGGAGAGCGACTTGGATGACGTAAATAGTGCGTTACAGGACCTACTTCTGTCCGAACCACCAGAGTTTGAGGACGAGCTCCTCTTCCCTGACAACTAGGCTTTCAAATTGTTGCTTTCTTCCTTCCTTTATGTGTCTGTGTATCTGTCTTTCTGGTTCAAATCAAATCACAACAAAACCATCACCACCGTCTTCTCTTTTTATTTCCCTATTGGAGTTGCACGTCTGTGCATTTAACTGTCCACTCTTCAGAGTCCTGCTTCATCTTCCTGTCTCGCACAAGTACATTTCCATCAAGCCAGACATTAGTACAAGAAATGTTGCCTTTACCAGTCCCGCCTCCATTAGAAGTGAAACGTGACTACTATAGCTATCCTCCGTTTTGTTTTTGAGCCGAAACTCATCAGTGTCCGAAGGCTACAGCCTCAGCAGGCATCCAAAGGTCCTCACTGTCAGGACAGAAGGTACTTGGCAGAGAAAGACAAGAGACTCTTCGAAGAAACTTGCTGACATTTGTGCAAACTCAAATGACCAGCAATGAGCGCTACACAGGCCGCGGCCCATCATCACAGTGCTGACCATGGGAAGCAACTTAAACTGTGACAAAGTGCCACAGATGAATAAGACGAAAACCGAAACAGCGCCTAACACTCAAAATGAATGTGGACTGGAGTAATGATGAGGCCACTGCCCCGTAAAAAAATAAAATAAAATGTCAGAACTAGGCATCTGATGATCTGACAGCCAAAGAGAAGAGCAAGACAGGTAATGATGGAATGCATTGGATGCTTGCAGACTCTGAGCGATTGCTGTTGTTTGTTGTTGATGTTGTGCATGAAGTCGAACTCTACTCTACTAGTTAATCTACAAAGTGACTCAAGTAAGTCAGTGACAGTCAATGTTTCCCTTCTTGTTGTTTAATAACCAAATTGTACTCCTACTACTGCAGGTGCAGGCCAATACCTGTTGCAATTTTTTAATATGGAATATGGACTTAATCGGAGTCACTACAGACTGAGTTGTAGTTGGACAACACGTACCACACCATGATGATGACCATACTATCTTTTTGCGCGCAGTCATTCAGTTGGATCGGAGATGATTCAAGGAATAACTGCATTTCATGAAGTGGCATAAGGTAAACATAAACACAACAATTCAACAAGAAAGTAGTAAACACAGCAGACCTACATGTCCATGTAGTGGTGTAGTCGAGTGTAGTGATGACTGACAGCGGCGCATTGATTTTGTCACTTAATTAGGAAAATGCTAAGTTGCTGTGTATGCCTTTTGTCTGGCTATGTCAAAAATTAAGGTAAATGGAGGTTGGGTCACGGGCTGGTGCTGTGGTGGGCCTGTTCTGTCCTGTTGTTGTTGTAGCTTAATGCTGTAAACAGAATCTACACGATATATCCAAGCCGCCTCACTCTGAAAGTGTTCTCTCTTCTCGGACTCCACCGTAAATGATGTTTTTTTTTATTCATTGATTTCTCAATACCCCTTTTGTTTTTCCATCTAGACGTTACAGACCGGCCTTTACCCTGTGCTTGCTATACTGGGAGACACAACTCACATTTACCTTACCAATCGGCATCAGGAAGGCCACCAAGATTGATGTGCGGAGCGTCCATGGAAGATAGGACCAAGAGGAAGGACGAGATTCAACTCCACAATTTTAGCATGATAATACAGTAACTTTAGTATCATTCATCATTCATCTTTTAATTAATTTGAATCCTTTTTTCTCTGCAATGATTAGGACTGTGTGTTGTGTGTTTGTTTGCTAATTGATCCCTACAAATGTTTTTTAATTGTCTTTGCTATCTTTACAAGTAAGCCCAGTACAACATGGAATTTGGGTCTCTGAGGGCATATTACAGGCAAGGCAAATTGCATAGAATATACTGGTGCCCTGTACTGTCTAATTGTCTAGTAGGAGTTATTAAGTACTACTCATTAACCATCAAGTTATCTAATCTTCATCATCATTAACGCATGCATTTCCCTTTTCTCCCTTTATAGATTTTTTGGATAAGATCATGGTCGTCTGCCAAGATTGCGCTTTGCTTTTGTTGTCCATGCGTACTGTTTTTCATTTTCAAACCTTTCCCCAAACCCCCCTTCCCATCCATTCATCAAACCCTAACCCTCTTCCCCCGGGCTGTGATTTATATTGAGGTGTGATGTGACTACATAAAATGTACACCAATTGATCACACGCTTGCTGGGGCAGATGTGGTGAAAGCAACACTAATTCAATTGCAAGGCAGGGCGAGGAGCTTCTTCTGCTTGCCCACCCATGCTCAGTCTATGTGCAAGCCGTCACCGGCTAATAGTAGTACATCATAATTAATTGCCGTCATTGATTGGATTAATCATCAAACTCCTACCACACAGCAGTAAAGGTTACGAATTACGATTGTGTTAAGTTAAGTGACTCACTCGACAGCACAACTACAGTTTATAACTTCTTGTACTAGGCTGTCCCCGCCACCATTATGTTTAATTTGACTTTAGCAGTTGCAACTGCAATATTGTTTGTTTGGCAGTCGTCTTCTGTACTGTATTTTACTTCGTTCGACTACTCCTCCCACAGTCGCTCTCAGGCAAGTGACTGTCTCTTTTTTATTTTTTTAGCAAATGCTACTGCCAGTGTCTACTCTACTACTACCACCACAACCATGGCATCTTCTACATTCTCTATGGAAACCATGCAGCCATCGCTGTGCCGAACGTAGTCATCATCAATCACAGGTAAGATAAGTTTGGTGGGAGGTAGAATACTAGTAGGACAAATAACTCAGTGAGGGGTACCGCATGTATCTGTTTGTTATACATCATCGGCAGATTATTTAAATCAAATACTGGCTGCGGCCCTGCAACAGCAAGGAAACCAATGTGACGTTAATTCGTAAAACAGTAACCCCCCACAAAACATTAACATTGTATGTTTAAGTATAAATATAATTTATTACCCTAACAAAAATAAACTATCCCACACCTGACCCACCCCTCTCCCTAACCCCAACCAATGTCCAAAACAAGGAATAAAAAGGGGCAAAGCAACAGGGTCCTCGATGTTATAATCGGCGGGCTTTGAGGTGTTTGTCCACCAGGATTTTCACCCGCTCCTCCATTTGCTCCTCTTGCCGTGCCATCCGGAGGAGAATCTTCCTGCGGAATGCCCTGCAGTGGCATCCACAATGGGGGACAGCAGTGCTGGCTGCTAGTGAATTACGGCGGGCGGCTACCAGACCGCGGCGCCGTACCGCTGGAGTTGGGGCCTGGCTGGGGCCCGGGGCATCGGACGAGGCTGCAGCTGCTGCCGCCTCCTCCTCCTCCTCCGCCTGAGCCACCAGCCGCCGGTACTCCTGGCATATGGCCTCCAGTTTCCGGCGCCGGGCCCTGACTGCCAACTCTTTCCGCGATGGTTTGTCTTGGGAAAAGAAAGAAAAAAAATATTGTTGTAACCAGTACTCTTACCTAAACAGTAACACAAAATTAATTCAACATATAATGGCACAGTAGCACTAGCAAGAAGCACAGTACATAACATTTGTGGTAATAATCTATCTATCCTCCCACTTCCTCGGCCTCTAACATTTGTGGGAGTTTCAGGCATTATACTAGCACTATGGACTCCAACCAGTACACAGTACACCAGTGTTCTTCTTATCTCTAGTTTAGCGAAATGACATAACCTGGTTGTAGCCGGCATTGCCAGCTCGGTCATCTATGCTTGAACCCAAGACAAACATACGAGTCATGACGCAGAGTCACATTACTTTGATTTACTACTGTTTGCAGGTGGGGAAGCTCGTATTTTTCTATTACGGGTGGCACTGGCCATACTCTCTCTGTTACATGGAGGGCAATTGCTCAATTTCACAGTGCCTTGGCTACTACAAAAAGGCAGATTATATATCTGATCCAATGATCGTTGCTTTTATATGGGACAACGACATAAGGTCAGTAGCGGTCGGTGGTGGGACTCGGGGAGTTCGGCCGGGCAGTGACGTGGGTAGGGGCAGGATGGGGGTAGTAAACTATGGATTACGGCCAATTACAGGTAAGTAAACATATAAATAAATGAAACTAATTTTGTTGCGCACACTGCATCGCATTTGGCGGTGCAGTGCGCACAATGAAATTCACTTTATTTATTTGTATGTTACAGTAAAGTTACCTGTATTTGCCCGCGTAATACATTGTTTACTACTACCCCCACCCTGCCCCTCCCCACATCGGCTTTGCTACGCTGGCGTGGTTTCTTTAACATTCCCTAAAACTGTGCATCCCGTGACAGTCTCCACCTATGCTGTCTATGATGAATACATACAGGCATCCATCCATTCTAAGTAAATGTCAATCATTCTTCTTAATCTCTCCACAAACGTTACTTTGTTTCACCAACAACAACGCATGCGTCCACTCACTCCGTTGCTTGCCTTGGCTTTGAGTTTCACCCAAACACCGCTGATGATTCTTGCTATCCACAGTATCCACCCATACTGTGTCGCCCACCCAGGCAGGCATCCATTCTTCTTTCACCTCCCACCCATCCTTCAACAACACATGCATCTGATTCCTATCAGCCACCTATCCATGCTTCCAACGTATCCTTCTCTGCCAGTCGTCATATTAAATCTCGCCCGCCCTTCCTCCTTCCACCCTTCTTTCCCTTTTTGTTCAACACATCCATCAAGGTCATCTGATCTGACTTTTAGTCTCCTCCATAAAACTTTTCACAGCTGAGTTGGAGTCAGATATAACAGGCCATTGGTTAATGAAGTCACGCTGGTAATGCTATTGCTACTGCATTGCTCATGCTAAGTAAAGGGTGTCTTCTTTATTAACCGTTGTATAATGTTCACTACAACTTCATACCTAATAAGTCTCAACAACAGTACAGTGAGTGAAGTCCACTCCACACACCCTTCCAGCTAGTGCAATGTCAATAAGTCATGAATATAACTTACCACCGCCCGCCACTGCTGCTGGCTCTCCCCCTGTATCTCCTGCAGGTGCTGCATCTCCTGCCCCCTCCGGAATGGCCGCAACGCCATCGCCGCTGGCCCCACCGGCACTGGTGGTCGGTAGTACGCCTAGAAAAAACATGACACATTTTTAGATGCCTGTACACCTCCCCCTATTTATTCTTTTTCACTAGCAAGATTGAAAAAAAAGTTAATACATACATATTATTATTATAAATCACATTCAATAGTCCAAATCGGGTACTAGAGTACAGTCAGTAGACAGACACTAGTAGTGTTATTATGGTCCCTAGGGTCATTATTATACTATACTCTACTCTTTGCAAAGTTAGCCTGAGCCATGCAACCATTTTTCGCTTCATGTCTTTTGCGCATGTTACCTCGCAGCTTGTTGTGCAGTAACAGTAAGACGCCTTTTTGAGCCCACATGAGCACATACAGCTACTGTCTGAGCGTTGCGTACAAGAGGTCGAAAAACAAGCCACTTTGTTAAGGAGTTCGGTTAGTCCGTATTACTTAGCCATAGGTAACATGTTACAGTTTTTTGGCAGGACTGACAAATGCTTGCATTAACACGCACCATTTTTCTCAGGCAGAGGATTCCCTTCTACGAACCAGAGATTTGCAGAGCTTATGAATGATGCATGTAACCAGTAATTCTACGTTCTACGGTGAGGAGTCGCCCAGAATTCACACAGATCTTTTGTCTTATATCATCATGCACTTGTTGCAACAATTTTTATTGTTTTAATCTTATGCATTTTGCTGTTGGAGCTGGCTGGAGTACACTGAATTTTATAGAACAACAACATACAGAGGTTGTTATTTGAAAATAAACCTTTTGAACTTACACATAGACTCTGTGGTATTTGGTGTGGTGGTGGTGGTGGACTTACACGAGTGAGTGAGCAAAAGGGTGTTATGTTCTGGGTTGTGGAATCATAATCATTGGGTATCTTCGGGTGGGGGTTCGGGGACCTAATGAGACACTAGCTAGTCGTTCAGGGGATTGTGGGTTCACTTCTGACTGAGGTGTGAGGAACGTCCAAGTTCCAAACTCGCATCACCAACATCCTATTTCATTGTGCATAGTTCTGCATGGGGCTGTGCAGAATCCAAGTAGTATGTACTATATCCTATCAAAAATAGTCAAATATCTGGTTGTGCATTTTGTTTGTGGTAATTGTCAAAGCCTCAAGATTAAGAAGCCTAGAAGAGGACAACCGAAAGGACTGGACTCAGTGGCTAGAGCTATTAGTATTGGTCAATCTGAGTTTTATTCAAAACCGTACAATAAAGAGTGGCAATGCAAACTGGGCAAGCTTAGCGACAGACTAATAGTAGTAGTACAGAGTACAGACATTCATAGCAGAGGCAGTTAGAACTTAGAGGCAGGGATAACCAGAATTTAGAAACAGATAGTCAAGTCAAGATCAAAGAATCTTTTGTAAAAAATATAATTAGGGAGTGGAGCCAGAATTAATAGTTCTGAAAAAATAAGGTCCAGTAAAAGTTAGGGCAATATAATTGTTAATATAACCACTGGAGGACTTACTGGGACCAGCAGCAGGGCCCTCGGTAGAGGAGCGGTCCTCTGGTGGTTGTCCCGCCGACTCGGACCCCGTCTTCTTGCCCCTGGGTGCTGCAGATCAGTGATCATGTAAGATATAATAAAGAAAAAGAAAGACACAAACATTAATGATTGCTGTGAAACAAATAAATTATCTAAAAAAACGCTCAAAAAACGTTTTAGGAAACAAAAATTGCAATAAAATTGACCTATCTAATCCGATCGACTACTGGCTTGCGGGATTCACGGACAGTCTACTTATTTGGGAACACTAATTCAGTGTTCCATTCTGATTGATTCAAATAAAATCCAGAACACTAACTAAGCCTAAGTACCACCTGACCTAGCCCACCTATTCCAGGCGGGCCAATTGTTCATTAAGCCTGCATTTCCATTTTTTTTTCCATCAAAAATGCATAGATGAGAAGGAGGACACATGCATAAAGTCAGTGCATAATGCATACACCAAATTGTTGGTTGGTTGCGTCTGATGTTCTGCAGCTGACTGACACTGCTAAGCTAAGCTTACCAGTACCACTCACTAAACAAACTACAAAAGGTTCTACTAAGGACTGGGGTAAGCAGCACTCAGTGACAGAGGATGCGTCACGCAGACCGCTCAAAAATTATCAACTAATAGTAACTAAACCTAGTATCAAATCCATCCACACTATTTGACAGGAGGACAAAGGAAGGACTACAGTCTCTCTAGCAATAGCATTACCTAACTGAAGTTCTCTAAAGTAAACTCTTACATAATAATGACAAGCGAGCGCAAAGTTGCAAAAAAGTAAGAGTACCGCCCAGCACCTGTGTCCTACAATCACAGAAGATTTTGAAACGTAATTTACCTGCAATGTAAGCAGCATTATTCTTGTTATTTGTAAAAAATGTATACACAAATCACAATACTTATACTACTATATATATTGGCTACTCACCAAGCCCCACGACCTCGACACCTAGCAGGTCCAACAGGTCCTGCTCCCGGTCAAGAATGTCTGACCACCGGTGGGCCAGCTGGTTATGGGTGCGCCGGACCGCGGAGCAGCGAAACACTGCCCGACGCACCTTCGCCCACCGGCGGTGACGCTCCTGGGTCGGGTAACCGGAGCCTGGCCTGCCGCCTGCTGCCAAGGTCAAGGGGAGGTGGCGCTGAATAAAAAAAACAAGGGCGGCCACCTCCTCCTCCGTAAACAGCTGGCGGGCTTGCACCCCTGCAGGGCGCAGTCTGCCGCAAGGCAGGCGGCGATTGGGCGCACGCGCCTTGCCCTTTGAGCCGCTGCTGCTACCCTTCGCCATGGTTCTGGGGTGGGAGGAGGTGAAAAAGAAAAGTTAGAAGGGAAAAATAAAGTTAGGGGAAGAAGTAGGAGCTTAAAGAAGAAAGTTATATAAAACAGTTGAAAAGTAAAAAAAACACAGTAAAAAGTAGAAAAAAATGCAAAATATAGACTTAGGCAGAGAGAGAGATAGGTAAGAAATAAAGAAAAATTGAAAAACAGTGTAAAAAACTAAGGATTGCAAAGATTGAGGGAGGATAGAAAAGCAGGCCCAGAACCATAGCATAGAGTGGTAAAACAAGATGGCCGCGCCCATCGCGACCGCATGGGTAAGTTCGCGCGATATTTCTCCCCGAGCACGCAAAAACGTCGCGAACACGTACAACGCGTTCCCGAACATGGAATGCGCATCGCGAGCACGCTATACGCGACCCGGAACAGGAAATAAGGGATCGCGAACGGGCGGGACAAGTGAAAAACAAAATGGCCGCGCCCATAGGCGACCGCATGGGTAAGTTCGCGCCCCCGAGCACGCAAACAGCGTCCCGAACACGAACAACGCGTTCCCGAGCAAGAAAAACGCATCGCGAACGGGCGCGCCAAGCAGCTATGCATGCTCGCGCAGCTACGCGTAGCTCGCGTAGCGCTCCGACGTCTTCGCGTAGCTTCGCGTAGCGCGACTACGCGAACTACGCCCAGGGTTAGCCAAGAGTCTCGTTTATGTGGAAGAAAGTTGCCGGGAGCAAGGAGAGCTTTGCTGGTGATGGTCAGCAGCTCGTGAAGAGCAGGCTGAGTGACATGGACGGGTGGGCTGGAGCTTCGTTTTGGCAGTTCACGTGGGCGAACGATGCTTGCTGTGTGAAGAGATAAACTTGCGGCGGCTTGCACTGATATTTCGGTGCGAGTGGTGCGGTTCCAGCATGAATGGGCCCATTCGCAGTTGCGAAGAGCCCAAAAACTAGAATTTAAGAGCTCAAGAATCACACCAAGTGTCCAGGACCTGAGGGACACCTCTTGGGTGTCAGGGACTCGCTGAAGATGGGTCCAGCAGCTGTTGGGGAGCCTGTTATGTCCCTGGGGCTCAGATCAGGAGGCCAGCAGACTAGGCCTTTTAAGTCACTCTGTGGTCCTGGGTTCAAGATGGAGTTGCAGGTCCAGAACTTCTTCCCCAGGCAAAAGGGCAGCAGGCAGCAGGTCAGCAGAGCAAGGCAGCAGCTCCTTCAGACCAGTAGTACAGCAGAGTGTCAGTCCTTTCAGCAGCACAACAACTTCCTAAAAGTGGCATTTGGAGAAATATAATTTAAAACCCGACTTCACCATAGGTTAGGATTTTAAATTAGAATTCCAGAATGAATGAATGAATGGATGAAAGTGATTGTTAAAGCTCAACTCCTACCCTGGGGCATCTTGGCGCTAAAGACGGGTACTGCGACAAAGAGAGGTAATCCTTGCAGATACTCCAATATCTCCTAATCCTGATAGAAGAGCCAAGTTTTCAAGGCCTTTCTAAAGGTAAATAGCTAAGGAGCGGCTTTGAGTTCCAAAGGTAGACTATTCCAGGTCAGAGCTGTGGTCCTGAAAAAGCTCTTCCCACCACAGGTTGTCCTCCTAAAAGGGGGGACTACAAGGTTCATAGCTGAGCCTGAACCTAGCGTCCTCCCTGGGAAATACCATCTAAGCTTTTCCTTGAATCGGGCTGGCCCCGGTCCCTGCAATGATTTGTAGGCCAGGCAAAGTGCCTTGAACCTAACACTTTGTTTGACTGGGAGTCAATGAAGTTTCCTGATGGCTCCTCTGACTGTTTCAAATTTAGGGATTTTAAAATGAAATTGAGCAGCCGCATTCTGCAAAGTTTGAAGCTTATTCAGAGATCATGATGCAAGATTCAGACATAGGCTATTGCAATAATCGAGTCTTGAAAGTACCAGTGCGATGATTACTGTCTTCAAAAGCTCTGATGGCAAAAGATTTACAACATTTTTTACTAGCCTCAGAGAGCGGAATGAGGCAGATGTAACTTTATTCACTTGATCTTTAAGCTGCAGTTCTTTATCCAGCAAAAAAACCTGGTTCTGGGAGAAGGCCTAACTCAGGAGGCCACCATTCCGGTGTCCAGAATGATGGATTGTTGCCAAAAATGATAGCCTCAGTTTTCACAGTGTTCAGCTTAAGACAATTGTCATCCATCCAGTTACTTACATCGCTCATGCAGGTTCTAAATGCAAGGCCTGAGTAGTTCTCATGTTTCGCCAGTGCCACCACAATTTGAGTGTCATCTGCGTATGAGGCTAAAGAAAAGCCAGATTTTTTAATAAGAGTAGCCAACGGTGTGACATAAAGATTGAACAATGTCGGGCTCAGTGCAGAGCCCTGTGGGACTTTACAGGGCAGAGAGAAGGGACTGGATATAAATTTGCCCAATGCCATGCTTTGTTGCCTGTTAGCTAGAAAGGATGGGAGGGTTTATCTTCTATCCCCAAACTTCGATTATGATCAACCAGAATGTCGTGGTTGACCGTATCAAACTCAGCTGAGAGGTCCAACAGAATCAGAGCCACAGTCCCTCCCCTATTGAGCGTTTCACGGATTTCCTCAGTGGCTACCACCAAGGCAGATTCTGTGCTATGGTTTTTCCTGAACCCATATTGGGTGTCATTCAACCCAGTTTTCTTCAATATACTCCGATAGCTGTTCATTCATTACTTTCTCTACCAACTTGGTGGCATAGCGAAGTCTAGAGATAGGGCGATAATTATTCAGATCCAGTGCATTAAGATTATCCTTTTTAAGAAGAGGCAGAACAGATGCAGATTTCCAATGCACATGGAAAGCACCCTCCATGAACATTATATTGAAAATTTTCCCCAGATGTTGTGCCACTTGTGCTGGAATCATATGCATTATTTTTTGAGGACAAGGGTCTTGCGGAGCACCAGATTTGATTAATGGAATTAAATTAATTATCTGTTCTTCAGAGGGTACCTTAAAAGTTGAGAATCTAGCTAGACCTGTTGCTACATTTGAGATTTGCCTCTCCGGCTGTATGGGTGTCCTGCCTGAGGAGAATTTGTTATAGATATTTGCTACTTTCTCTTGAAAAAAGCCAGCAAGGGCATCACAAAAATTTTGATTGGTTACTGCTGGTTTGGAATTAGCTGGTACTACCATTTTTTTATGACTTGAAAGAGAGTTTTATTTGCGTCACATGCTAATTTTATCTGCTCAGAGTAATAAGTTTTAGCAGCTAGAATATGTTTTTTATGTTCCGCTAGTTTAGTTTTGTAGATTGTTCTTTCTTCAGACTCATAGTTTTTCCTCCACTTCTGTTCTTGCCTATGACAGTCTTGTCTTGATGTCTTAAGGGTCTCATTATACCATGGATGGGAGACTTTCTTTGTAGTGGTTTTTAATTTGACCAGGGCTAAATTTAACCAGAGCGAAAAGTTTTCAGCACTCTGCTCCAGGTTATCGGCTGATTGCCGAAATGTAGTTGTAAGGATGGCTTTCAGTTCGGCCAGCTGATTTTATGCCAGGCTCTGCCTTGGGTTTGTTGAACTACATGTCTGTAACAAAGGAGTCTTCTGAATATGTAGCTGCCAATTAACTGCCCAGTGGTCAGACTAGGTAAGAGGAAGAGATGGTAGTATATTAATAGTTGGATGATTATAAAAAACCCCATCCAGCACATGTCCAGCCCTGTGCGTCGGACCTCTGGAAATTAAGGATAGTCTGAGCCCATTCATAGTGTTGATCAGCTTTGTGGAGTCTGAATCAGTCTCATTTTCAAAATGGAAATTAAAATCAACCAGCACTGAGAAGTTTGAATTGAGGATGGATGATTCGAGGATCGTACTAAGCTTATCCACAAAGCTGCATGCAGGTCCTGGTGAGCGGCAAATTAGCATGCCCTTAAAGGGCTGCAAGTTAGACAGTTGCACCGAGAATGCTAAAGCCTCAAAACCAGGAGATGTTGAAGACTCAAAAGTAGCTTTAAGATGATTACGATAAAAAACAGCCAACCCACCTCCCTTTTTTGTTTGCCTGTCAAGCCGATAGACAGCGTATCCTGGGGGCGTAGCTGCAATAATTTCTGGGCCTGAGTTTGAATCTGCCCATGTTTCAGTTACGAACACACCAACGAGACTCCAAACATGAACCAGGCATCTCTTCCCATTTGGAAATTACACTTAGAAATGTAATAAGGCAACTCCAAGGTTATTCTATTAGGGAGATGGGCTTTGCAGTATTGAAAAACGAATTAAAGAGTTATGTTCACTACCAGGACATGTAAAACTTAAGAGTACATGTCCTACCTTTTAAATACACTGCACCCTACCCTCCTGGCTGTCCGCGGCCTGCCCCAGACGTGACCTATATATATAAAAAGAGAAGTTGAGGCCTGGCTACAGGATTATTTTGCCAGGTGGAAATGGCTGTTTAAACTGCACACACAGGCTCTGCAATGGCAGGCCTGAGACATGTTTAAAGGGCTACTTAAGTGGATGGCACAATCAGTGGCTGCAGGCCCACTAGTAGCACTTAATTTACAGGCCCTGGGAACATGTAGTGCATAAGTACATGAAATATGCCAATTGGGTAGTAGCCAACGTTACCATGTTTTAAGCAGAGAGCACATGCACTTTAGCACTGGTTAGCAGTGGTAAAGTACCCAGAGTCAGCAAAACGAAGTCAGCAAAAACAGGAGGTCTGAAGGCAAAACGTTAGGGGGAACCACACCAAGGAGTCCAGGTCTAACAGCAGCCATCTGGTAAGATTTTCTCACATCCTTGGACATTGACCAAGTCACAGCTCATTCCGTTTGATTTGTCTATAATATGTTTTGCAATTGATCATAACATGGTCAAAGATTGACATGAGAAATCGACAGGAATAATGGGAACAGATATCCATTGGATCTGACCTATCCTTGACATGAGAAATGGACAGGAGAAATGGAAACAGAGGTCCATTGGATCTGATCTATCTTTACTGACTGAAGCCAAAATGTACGATTTGGGAATACTGCCTCCAGTTAAAAGTTTTACTGTGTCATCATCATATATGTCAGATCAAGGGCACAGGTCATTGCTCAGCATAGCCTCCAGATCCAAATGCACGAAGATAACATAAATATACACACCAGTCTACAGTACAGCCGTGGACTTCAAACATGAGATGAAAATCTCAAAATGTATCAGTCAAATCAATGAGGGAGAGCAACCTACATTTAACTAGTTGAATACAGAGATCGCGGTGACCTGAAAGTTTTCCATGATAGCCCTCTTTCCATTTAGGCACCAAAAACTGGAAGTGCCTTAAATACCCACTGAACCACATAAAAGGCTTTGGTGTGTGGTTTCATGGTGACCTGTCCTTTTCTTAGTATATCTTAGCAATAGCGCAAAGAAACACTTTAACTCACACTGCTCATGAGCGCCATGCTGCAGCTGTCAATAAAATGAAACTGGAAAGCACCAGGGCACTAGTTTTATCGTGGTAGATTGCTGCAGCTTAGTTTGCATCACATTTTCATAAAATAATCCAAAATTTCAAGTAGATACTGAATCAGTGCCCCAGGCATCACCATGTAAATCTCTTTCCTCTTTATTCCATATCTCTAAAGCATAGCCGCTGGATACTAATGAAGATGTGAACACACAGTAACCAATAACTCTGACGTAAACATAGGATCAGTTAGTTCCAGCTAAACATGCTCCATGACTTTCCAAGGAAGAAACATGGAGAAAACATCAGAACATAAGCAGTTCTATGGAAAAACGTGTAACTTTTTGTTTTTACCATCCCGTCCCCATCCGAGGAATCAAGCCTTCCTTTCTGAGGAATTTAATTGCCACTTAAATCAGAATCAGGGGGCTGGAGGAAAGTCAGGGATGTAATCTAGCATTTTGGATCCTGAAGAAGTAGGGGCGGCGTTCTTTCCTTAAGTGGGAAAGTGGTTTCAGTGATTGTTGTGTTTGGCAGAAATTTCAGGTACTTTCATAATTATGTGGGGAGAGTGCCATGGCATGCCCGTGAGTTTTGGCCCTTCAGTTAATCAGTTGTTGTTTCTTTCGTTATGTTATATCAAACTTTGGGGCATATTAGCAAGACCCACGTTAAAATTATCGCCGTTTTAGCGGCAGGAAACTGCCGCTAAAACGGCGATAATGGGCTTGCTAATATGCGTTATGGAATTCCAATAGAAGCCCAGGTTAGATGTCCTGCACATCTAACCTGGGCTTCTATTGGAATTGCTAAACGCATATTAGCAAGCCCATTATCGCCGTTTTAGCGGCAGTTTCCTGCCGCTAAAACGGCGATAATTTTAACGTGGGTCTTACTAATATGCCCCTTTAAGTGTTAACATTGGCATATAGTGTGGTTGTCTTGCTACCCTTTTTTGGATGTCCTCATAAATCAGCAATCTTTATACTTCTTATGCGTGGGCACTGAAAGATTGCTAAACTAAGGGGGGCTCAGTATTTTGTCCCCACAAAAAAGGAAGCCACCTGGACTGCAAGATCCCTTGTCAATGAGGTAAAGCCATAGGAATCACGCTATACCTCCCTGAGAAGCCAATCTGAGACTGCTTTTGTCCCCATTCGGAGAGAACCTGGCCTGGCAGTCTGGTCTGGACTTTTCAAGTTAGAGCCGGATGATAGCTAAGTTGTACATGACTAGTATTTGTCCTAAGTGGCTAGTGGCTGAAAAACAATGGACTAAAATATGGCCCAAGTAATACTAGTGGCTGAGACGTTTACAAGCATTCCACCCATTATCTTTGTTGATGGGTAAACCCAAATGTGGGTCATATGCTCACTGTGCAGCATGGCCTCAGCTGACTATACTGAAAATGCCTATGTAGGCCAAAACCAGTCTGATTTTGCTTGTGATCCCTGGCAGTTTTGACTAGGCTATTTCTGTAGGAGCAGTTGGTGAGGAACGATGGACTGGAATGCGGCCCAATGATTGCCAGTGGATGAGACTTTTGCAATCATTCCATCCATCACCTTTGTGCTTTCCTCAGATCCCTGCACAAACCCTGGGGATACAGTATCAATAGGAGGAAGGATAGAGAGCAATATCAAATTTGGAGCAAACCAGCGCAACCCCAGAAAGCGTGGTTGGGTGGTTGCATGAAGCTAGTTCAGAGGGTGTGCTAAGGAAGGAATTCATGAAAACTGTAAATGAGGTCACTCTCTGCACCATAGATTCTCTGAAGATTGTAGACCTGAAGAAAGGCTTGGGAGAGGATGTAGCCTTACAGCTAGAGCGGTCAAACTCAAAGCTGGGGGACTGGGTTCTAGTCTTGGTAGGGACACTCAACACCCTGTGATTCTGGGCAAATCACTTAATCTCCCCATGCCTAACAAAAATGAATGTGTTCATCTGACGAAACTGGTGCTCATGTAAAGCTCTCTGATATCTTCGGGTCAAGTTTGTGATATATAAAACTCTTAAAAAAAAAAAGGCTTGAAAAAGAAACTGCTGGAACCATCAGTGTTGTTATTATTAAGGTGATGCCAAGGCGCCGGGCAAATGAACCATTGGTATGGACATCTGGCGTCTGTGGTACAGTCATTTGTGGCACGGACCAGGATGCCCCAGAAGTGTTTGGAATTGACATGACATTTTGAACCTTTAAATATTTGTAGGGGTATGCTAAGGCTACGTGGGAATGCTGTCAATGCAATTTAAGGCAGTGGCAAAATGGGCATAATGGTTCTCTTTGCCCGAAGGGCAGTGGGATCATTGCTTCCCTTCTTGGAGGTCTCACACTTATGCTCCAACATTTTTTATAGATTTTAGAGTCTGATCCATTTATTAATGACGAGGCAGCTAAAATGTTTAATTGAACTAGATGGTGCCAGATGCTGGATCTGCCCTGTTTTATATTTACTAGATTAACATTTTTTTTAAACTTTAAAGCAGGTCATTGTCCTGTTTTGGGCCTGCTTCATTTTCTGGTCCCAGGCCCCGCAAAAAATTCTTACATGTATGTCTTTTCCTGATGATGGCATCAGAGACAGATTACAATGTGTAAACTAAACTCCCTCACCAGTGTGGGCAGCCGCGGCTTGTGCATGTAAGAGCGGTGGGGCCGTGTGGGGGGGGGATTTCGACAGACGATTAATTATTTATTTAATTTTCCCTCGTCGTTGTCTGTCGAAATCCGACCCACCCGGCCCCACCACCCCACCGCTCTTACCTGCATGAGCCGCGCCGGAGTGTGGGTCCTCAATATCAAATAGGGAACTTTGTTATACCCTAATATTATAGCCAAAACTTTGAGGACAAAACTATTAAGAGGTAAATATGTCTTTCTATGCCTAGCTTCACATATATATACCTGATAATATACATCTTATGCAGATGTGGAGTCAAAAAATAGTAAATCTATACTTCCCTATATGTACCTACCGTTCAATGTTTGTATACTCGATATTTTGGTGATGATATAAAGGTAAAACAATATACCCTCCACAATATTCCAGTCTACAATCTCCATCACCTAGTACTGTTACAGTGATACAACTGTTAGCCTAATGAAGAAGCACAAATTATTCATTAATAAAGCTGAAAAAGTTAAGTAGATGTAAGGAAGAGGTTAATAGTGAGAGGCAAGCAAGTGGCTATGAGAGAGAGATAATAACCAACAACGTTTATGGAATATTCTTGATAAATATCTCAACTTCACAATTTTTAATACAACTTTTACAACATTTACTTTTTTGAGTGATGAGCGATGCAATCTGCTATACAATAACTTTTTTTGAATGATCTCAGTCTTTTAAGCAATTATCCTTCAATTGCGTCGAAAGACGACATGTTGGTCCCTCTCCACGCTCGTCTCTTATTTAATTATGGGAGATAATAAACAACTGATACCCGTACTATTTTTGGCAAGTTATTTTAGCCACCTACACATGAGTATTTTGGAGGATCTGTGGGTAGACACTAACATAAATCCTCTCAGCTCGAGTGGGAAGGTAACTGGAACATAGCCAAAAGGTAGTAGGAACAAAGTACATTTCGCTTGTTTCAGTTTATATGCCTTACATTCTAGCTGGTAGGTGTCCTTGCAAAGGGAAACTTTTTAAATGTTTTCTTTGTAAACTAATCTGATATTTATGTGTTGGTTCTGCATTATTTATTTCATGGTTCATGCAAATAATATAAGAAGTAAAATAAGACAGATGTTCAGGTAAGCGGAATTATCAAAGAAATATGTGATAATTTGCAAATAAATTGCAATTTTAAAGCTCTGTTCTTGGCTTCCAGAAAAGCAAAGGCAGCTTAAAAGTCACAAAATCTTTAGGGCAATTCGCAAAGCCACGTACAAATTACGATATAGATTGTGAGTGATCGATTTGGAAATATTTTCAACCTAAAAATGGATAATCTACGAATTATATAATGCAAAAGTGTAGGCCGGCCCGGATTTAGGGCGGTGCACCTAGTGCAGGGCTCAGAGGTGTTATGTTTGGAAATAACTTATGGGTTTAAAAACACCTGCTGCATAGTTGCTTGTGTGTCCAGCAGTTTTCAGGCAACAATAAAAGTGTCAAAATAACTCTGAATTTTCTGGCTGGAGAAAGATCCGAGTTTTGTCTAGTGGCAGTTTTGACTCACCATAAAGTAGTTTAGAGTGCTAATTTGCCTGCTGCAAAGAACGTGAACCATGCAGATCATACAACTGTTTTTTATGTGGATAGCTCAGTGGAACACTGCTTTTGTCACAGTAATCATTTTATAAGTAGCAATTCATAAGTTACAATCCTAATATAGCACAATGACCTATGAACTGTCATCAAAGAGCTACATGCAAACTGCATAGTATAGGTTAGAGCATTGTGTTTTTCCCCAGTCTTTCACTATTCTAATTTTTCTAAAAAGATATTGTTTGGGTAGAAATAGACTCTTATTAGTAAGGCCAATCCCCATCCACTGTAGTAGGTTTTAAATCCTGAGGTTGTGCTTTTCCATACCAAACCTTCTAAAAATATACTGCCTACCAGTATGGATGATATGTGATTCCTACACCTTGTTGTCCTCATTGATTTATGTAACATTTCCTATAGACTGATTTACACACGTATGATTCATTGTTTCTGTGTAATGTGTGTATGATGTAAAGTTCTATGATACCCTAAATTGGTATGAGCAGCGCTATAAAACAAATTAAATGCATTTGATAGAGGGGCTATGGAGAGATGAAGGCCATTATTGGAGGGGGGCCGTGTGGGAATCCGTGTAGAAAGAGGTCAAGATGGGTGCCAAAAAAGATTGTCACACTGGCCACCACCATTTCTAACACTGGCCCTGAGTTTAGGTGTATGTTCATGGTATGACAGTGCTGCTGACTAACACCTGTTTTCGTAACCTGACATTTCTGTTTGTAACGTTACAGAACATTGAAGTTTCATCTTGTATTTCTTTAACCTTTTCCTAAAATGACAATTGCTTTCGTTTTATATGTTTCTCCTTCCCACACACACTGTCTGAAAACTAAATTTTTTGCCCGCTTTTCCAAATATTCTGCACCACTTATGCCAGTAGGGGCTAAGGGGGTAGCCAACCAGGGGGAGGGATGCCCCCCAGGTTGGTTGGGGGAGGTGGTACAGTCCGGACAACTGTCCAATAGATTTTTGAGCTATATCTGGTAAGGGGGGGATAGTAGCGTTATAGCCGCCATGTACTTGTGCTATTTGCCACCATTTTGTTGATTGGTGACCTGGTGGCTGATAGGATTACTAGGGTAGAGATAAAAGTTGGCTCTCCCACCCACTCCAATTTTTCCCTACAGTTGGTGGGCAATCTATTGTGATGTGAATACATGTCCTTGCAGCAGCGCTTTATATTGGAACAGGTGTGCAGAGGACAATGTATTGTGTCATTGTCCATTTGAGACAGGTGCAATTGGTGGTTGGCTGAGAAGTTTATATGGCTTTAGCTATTTTATTGTTGTTGCCATTGTCAAACTAGGCTGAAAGGGAGGGTGTAAACAACTTCACACCTGGAAGAGGCAGGAAGTGAAAGATTACACTATAGGAAGTTATTTTAGTTAGATGGTAATAGATGGAAAAATAAGCTGTAGAAGTTAAAGGTCACAGTTGCCAAAGTTCAGTAAGGTAGGATGTAGATAGGTACAGGGTTAGGTTATGTGGGGGGACATTCAGGGGTGGTGTAGGAAAACATATAGGTGACATTTTTTGTGTAGTGAGGCATTCGTTTGGTAAGGCAGCATACCTAGGAAAATGTATGATTGTTAGAAATGGGGGTCTCTAGTTGGCAGAGGCAGGTACCTTTGTCCAAATAGGGACCCTTGCTTCCAGTCAGGGAAAGGGGGATACGCTCCTAAAATAACCCCTGCTCACCCCCTTGGTAGCTTGGCACGAGCAGATAGACTTATCTCAGAGGCAGTGTGTAAAGCATTTGTGAACACATACAGTAACACAGTAAAAACACTACAAATGGACACCACACCAGTTTAGAAAAATAAGTAATCTTTATCTAAACCCAAAACAAGACCAAACGACAAAAATCCACAATACAGTATCAAAAATATCCTTAAAAATAGGTTATTCACTTAAATAAAGTTCCTAGCAACAAATAACTCCACCTGGAGTTATTACGACGTCGTGACAGACGAAAATCCCAAAGTACGGTGCCGACCGCGAGGTGCGCGGTGTCGGGCTCGGAGTCAAGCAGACCCACAAAGAACAATACCTGGAATTGATGAAAACAAAGATGGTGCACGGCGTCGGGGAGGTGATGCTTCGTTGGCGCCTGCGGCGTTGGTTCCTTACGACCCCAGGGGAGGTGATGCCTCTGTTCCTTACTGCAGCGCAGGGGAGGTGAGACATCGGTTCCTTACTGTGTCGGGGAGGTGACGTCACGAACGGAGGCGAGGCGTCGGTTCCTTACGACGGTGCGATGTCGATGGATTCGGGAGTCACCCACGTCGAGAATCGGCTCTGCGTTGATGAAGCACCAGCATCGATGAAGTCGGGGCTGCGGTGCCAAGTCAGGACGGTTCGTCATGCACGTCACGAGCGGTGTCCTCGGCTCCGGTGCATGCAGCAGCCTCGATGACGGCTTCGGAGTCGATGCGGCACGGCGTCAGCAGGCGTCGGGCCTACGGTGCAAGTCAGGCAGGGTGTCGTGCTCTTCACGAGCGGTGCCCACGACTTCGATGCAGATTACGGCGTCGCTCGCCGGCGTCGGTGTTGCAATTTCCTTCTGTAGCGGCTGAAACAGCAGTTCCAAATGCAGAGAGGCAGAAGGGATGAAGTCTTTGTGTTCCTGAGACTTCAGAACAGGAGGCAAGCTCAGTTTCAAGCCCTCGGAGATCTTCTTCTTCAAGTAGGTGACAAAGCAAACAGCAAAGTCCTTTTCTCCTTTCCTTGGTAGCAAGAAGCCACTGCAGGCCAACCCCAAACAGCAACCAGCACAGGGGCATTATTCCTCCTCAGCTTATCTGGTTCCTCTTGATTTCCCAGAAGTGATCTAAAAGTCTGGGGTCTGGGCCCCTCTTTTTATACACCAAAATCCTTTGTTCTCTGAAGGCAGAGTGTGTCGGTACCCAGCCAAAACCAGTTCTGTCCTCACTGGTGCATCTTCCTTGCAGGAGGTGGAGACAGCATTGTTGAAGACAGACCAGGCCCATTCAGGTGAAAAGGAAATCTCCTCCCCCTACTCTAAATACAGCCCAGGTCTATTCAGCCCAGCCCTGACTCATCAGACTTCTGGAGCCTCTGCCCTTCTCCAGCCCCTGTCATCCAAAAGCCAGACATGCAATAAACAACCCTAGCAGAGGCACACTGGGTGGTTAGGCAAGAAAATACCTACTTTCTAAAAGTGGTATTTTCAAACACAGAATGTAAAAATCACCATCACTAAAAGATGTATTTTAACATTCTGAGTTCAGGCATACTAAACTTTTGTCTCCGATCTTGTTCCCAGGGTCAGTTATGTTTATAAGATGCTATAAACAAACTCCCCATTCTGGCCTATGGGAACAGACAGCCTTGCAATAGTGAAAAACAAAATTGGCAGTATTTCACTATCAGGACATGCCACACACATCAGGGCATGTCCTACCTTTCACATACAATGCAACCTTCCCACAGGGGTACCTTGGGCCTACCTTAGGGGTGACTAACATGCAGAAAAGGGAAGGTTTAGGGACTGGCAAGTGTGTGCACTTGCCAAGTCGACATGGCAGTCCCAGACTGCACACAGGCTCTGCAATGACAGGCCTGATCACATTTTACAAGCTGCTTCTGTGGGTGGCACAATCAGTGCTGCAAGCCGACCATCAGCATTTGATTTACAGACCCTGGGCTCACATAGTGCACTGTACTAGGGTCTGACAAGTAAACCAAATAAGCCAATCATGGAATAACTAATCCATAACAATACTTTACAAAGGGAGCACTTGCACTTTGGCACTGAACAGCAGTGACAAAGTGCCCAAAGCATCTAGACCAGCAAAAATGGAGTCCAACACACAGCAAAACACAGGAGGTAAAGGCAAAAAAAATGGAAGGGAGACCCACGCCAATGGTGCCAGTTCTAACAATGATGTACTCATGTTTCAATAAAAGCAGCCTTTTCACATAAAAATCTTTGTCAGTAGTCTGGGCTGTACCTCTCTCACCCAAGTGAATTCTGGTGCACATTCTAGGGACAGCTAAATGTAGCAAATACATTGGGAATTGATGGTGGCTACCCAGAGTTAAAAGTCTGGGTTGTCACCTCATTTGCATGTTTTTCGTGACCACTTCTCTGACACTCTACTGAGAACGTGATCTATTCTCATCTAAGTTCAAAAATGATATGCCGAATGCATCTATAAATTGCAGACATGATGTACATACCACACCATTTGTATACTACATCTGCGATTTACATGCAACTTACAACTCTGAGCTTGGTATTAAATTTGGGAATACACTGGTGAAATGTCCGTTTATATAACATCCCAGTCACTATAATTCTTGAAAGCTGACACAGTAAGCTATACATCTGCCAACCATTCTCCCCCAGCATCTAGCTTGGTCAGTGTAGAGTGCTAGTATAGAGTGGCATGATTCAACACCTTGATGTGGTGCATGGTAATTTAAGCAGAAGGTGGTGCATCCCAAAACATTCGGAGTACGATTTAGAGAAGGGTGGCAGGGCTGTTATGTTGTAGCATGATATTGGTAACTCTTCTGGGAAAGAAGTCACCACATTTCAGGGGATTGCATTTCCCCCTTCCTTAAAGTAGGGTTGAATGTTTGCAGAGAATATGAGGGTATTGCAAAACTATCTAACAACAGTACAGTCTATCTGAGCCATTGGAGAATTTCAAATACATCCCAGAACACTTAAAAAGAAAGAACTGCCAGTTTGTCAACTATTCGCATTGCACTTTTATCGGCTACAATTTGTTATTATTTGCACAGTCTATTTTAAGAGACACTGTTGGAAAGCACCAAACTGTGATTACAAATGTAATCCTAACTAGCCAAAGGTTTAAAAATAAGTGCACACTTAATAAAATGAGTACCTGCCATTGCACGCACTGAGCTAATGTGGACCAAAGCTAATGACATTGAGTATGGATCAGTCACGACAAACGTGGTCCGCTTGTTGCTAATTTCCTTCCTGTATGTGCAGTGGTGAAATAAGGACCCGTATGTTAGACCCATCCTTAGAAAATCAGCCAAACAGGAAGAAGAGCAGAAGCCTACTGTCCAGGAATGGTACCAGAATATTGTGGCCTAAATATCGTCCGACAATAATGTCACCCTGTTGGAGTTAATAATAGAAAATCGACACGAAATCGAGCAATTTTTTTATAAACAATTTTTAGGCCACAATAGTTTTATCCATATTCTGTTGTGCAGCTAAAGCCTCCATCTTTGCATGCACTGCTAGATTGAGCAAAATGACCATTGAGCTTCTTGCTACATGAAATGCTGCCTACTAGAAATTGGGTCTTATGTAGGCAGAGGTATGCACCCTTCTAAGTAGGGACCACAATCCTAGTTCAGGGTAAGTCAGATACACACCCTAAATTAACCTGTGCTCGCCCTCTGGTAGCTTGGCACAGAGAAGTCAGGCTTCAATTAAGAGGCAATGTGTAAAGTATTTGTGCAACACTTTAATTACAGTAACAGGGTGAAAACACTACAAAAGACTCCACATCAGTTTAGGAAAATAGAGAATATTTATCTGAGTAAAAGAAAAACAAAACAAAAAAAAATCCAATAAGTAGCACTTACGATATGAATTTTCAAAGAGTAAACTGCAATATAGTGCTTAAAAGCCAATAGAGCTTAGGGGTAACTTGAGGTCATGCTGGACTGGGGTAAATCCACAGTTCAGGTCGACTGCGATGGAGGGCAGGCCGGCTACAGGACCCACACAGGGCCTGCTGAAAAAGTACCTTGGATGGAGCAAGTGTCGGCGTCAAAGACTTGATGCTTGGTTACGATCTATGCAGTCAGGTAGATGCATCGGTGTCAAACCTCACAGTTAGGTCCCATGTTGTAGTCGAACCCCTTATGATGCAGATGCTGCATCGCGCCAAGCCTTGAAGTCAGGTCCTGCATCATCGTTGAACCCCTTATGATGCAGGTGCTGCGTAGTCGTCAAGCCTTGCAGTCTGGTCCTGTGTCATCGCTGAACCCCTTACGATGCAGGCACATTGTCATCGTCAAGCTTCATAGTCGGGTCCCACATTGTTGTCTAGTCATGCACTGAGTTCCTCTAATCAGCGCTGCATCAGCGTCGAAGTGCACTGCGTCGATTCCGATCAGCGCAAAGTGATCACTGCGTTATTTTAGGAAAACAGCTGCAGAACCCACTTTCAGGGCCCAGGACTGGATTGGCACCTCTTGGCAGGGCAGGACTCACAGTTGGCTGAGTCCAGCAGCTGAACAGAGTTGAAAGAAGTCTTTGATGGGCCTGAGACTTCAAAACTGGAGGCAAGCCAGCAATCTCTTGAGGAAACTTGGGTTCAAGGATTTAGAGATCAGGTCCAGTCGTTATCACTCCTGGGCAAGAGGCAGCAGGCCAAGCACAGCAAAGCAGGTAACAAAGTGGTAGTTTCTCCTACAGCACTGCAATCAGCAATCAGCAATTAGCAGGCAGCAGGCCAACACAGCAGAACAGTTAGCAAAGTGGCAATCCCTCATACAGCACAGCAGCTCTTCATCCTCACAGAAGTTCAGGCAAAGTTCTGAACTCATAGTGTCAGAGGTCTAGTACGTATACCTAATTTGGCCTTTGAAGTAGGGAGACTATGAAGAGAAGCTTTGACGTGCACAAGGCCCTATCTTTCCTGCCCTGACCACAGACGCAGTACAGGTGGGTATGCAATCCTTTGTGTGGGGACAGGCACAGCCCTATTTAGGTGCAAGTGTCAGCTCCTACCTCTCATCCTGCCTCAGAATGACTCATCAACTTGCGGATGGCTATTCAGTGACACCCTCTGTCTTTGTATGTGGCTTTTTAGAGGGAATGCAGGAAGCCAGCTGTCTCCTAGCCCAGACGAGTATTCCAGGGACAGTTAGAAGGCACCAAATGGTTTATGTCAGAAAATGTCAACTTTCTAAAAGTGGCATTTTCAGAACTGTAATTTAAAAACCAACTTCTCCATGAGTTGTATTTTTAAATTGTGAGTCCAGAGACACCAAATTTGATTTTCTTATCTCGCCCCAATGGGAAACTTATAAAATGTCATAGGCAGTCTCCATGTTAACCTATGGGAGAAATAGGCCATCGAGTATTGAAAAATGGATTTAAGAGTATTTCGCTACCAGGCAGCCGCCGCCCATGCAGGTAAGAGCGGTGGGGCCCAGTGGGGGGAGGGGAGGGATTTCGACGGACGATGACGAGGGAAAATTAATTATTTATTTAATTTTTCCTCATCATCGTCCATCGAAATCCCCCCGACCGGGCCCCACCGCTCTTACCTGCACGGGCTGCGGCTGCTACCAGAACATGTAAAACTTAAAAGTACATGTCCAACTTTTTAAATACACTGCACCCTGCCCATGGGGCTACACAGGGCCTACCTTAAGGGTGACTTATATGTATTAAAAAGGAAGGTTTGGGTCTGCACTAGGGTTAACTTTCCAAGTCAAAGTGGCAGGTTATATCGCGCACACACAGGCTCTGCAGTGGCAGGCCTGAGCCATGTTTAAAGGGCTACTGGAGTGGGTGGCACAATCAGTGCGGTAGGCCCAAAGTAGCATTTAATTGACAGACCCTGGGCACATGTAGTGCAATTTGCTAGAAACTTATAAGTAAATTAAATATGCCAATTGTGAAGAAGCCAATGTTACCATGTTTAGAGTACAGAGCACATGCACTTTAGTAGTGGTTACCAGTGGTAAAGTGCCCAGAATCCAAAAGCCAGCAAAAATGAACTGAGCAGAAACAGGTGGTCGGAAGCCAAAAAGTCAGGGGATACCACACCAAGGATGCCAGGTTTAATACTTCTCTATTTTCAGTACACGGTCAGTAGCTCAGAGAATGCCATGGCCCCTGTCTACTCACTCACATTCCTTTTGTGAACCAGGGAGGTGTCCATTGTAGCAAACTTTGCGCACATAGACAAAGGCAGATCAGCGTACAAGACCCCAATTATGAAGGACTTGCTGGTGGTAAGGGGGATTTCGATGATGTCAAGAGAAGGGTAGGATATGAGCTGACACTGGGAAGCATTGCCCCCTGTGGTAGCAGTAAGCTAGTTCGGCCTGGAGGCCAGGGTCTGCCTGATCTTGCGGCAATGTTATTGTCTGTATTTTCCAGTTGATCAAATTGTCCCTGGTGTTCTAGAACAAAGGAAATCAGGGAACAGAAACATTGGGTGAGTGCCGATCAGATGAAGCAATATCTTCTCTGGAAATCCTCTGGGGCGTAACGTAGGCCCCTGCAGCTCCTGTGACACAGAAGGGCCTCCAACCCTTAAGGGGGGCCCAAATTCTTCATGAGGCCCACAATCCTCCCAAAGCCAATACATTTCTTTGGGGTATGGAAGACTCCAGGGCCCCTCATTACCTTGTGCAGGGGGTGCCATCAATTTTGGTTACGCCACTGGAGATACTGTTCTGTCTGACATGTAATCGGAGTCCACGAGTTATATTCGATAATTGAATTTGCTTTGCCATAGCCAAACCAACTGCTTCATTTAGGAAACGTGCACATTTAAAGATAGAGGAAAAAGGCCATGTGCAGAATTGCACACATCAATATGCGCAAACTTACTTCAGTGCGCATAATGCAGCATTGGAACATGCAAAGGGCTTTTCGAGTATGGACCAATTAAATGAGTACAGCTATGTGCCTCGGTCTGCTCCCAATGGCAGAAGAAATATGCACTTTGCTTTTCTGGTGGAAAATATACATACAATAAAAAGTTTACCCAACATGGCAGAGTACTCCAGACTTATACTTTAACCAAATATTATATTGGAAATATTTATTGACCTTCAAACGGACCTCCATCTAAACATTCGGGGTCCACTTCACAAAGAGGAGTTTTAAATTTACTCCTGTCGGTTTCTCCTACATTTGGTGTAAAATTGAAACTACTATTCAATTCACAAAGCTTTGCACAGCACTTCATTGTATCTGAGTCATAGATTAACATGAGTAGCTATTGAATTATTTTGTGATTTCCATATTACTCATATACCTAACCACTTGGGAATGTGTAAATATGTATGCTGTACATTTACGCTTGTGTATGTGTAATGCACAAGTCATGTTACACATGAAAAGGGATTTTACT
This sequence comes from Calotriton arnoldi, assembly GCA_963921515.1. Lineage (NCBI taxonomy): Eukaryota > Metazoa > Chordata > Amphibia > Caudata > Salamandridae > Calotriton > Calotriton arnoldi. The sequence goes on from CAWUFW010005237.1 coordinate 715,944, forward strand.
CAATAGGGAACTTACTCTGCCCACGGAAAAACCCCTTCACCCAATCTCTACAATCTTGGAGGTGTCTCCTCCCCTATCTCTTCTTGGATATGGATTTACTGATATGGATTTAGCCATATGCTCTTGACATAAGTAAATATCTGCCCCTACCCAGGGTGGCATGTGGCTTGCAAAAGGTTGTAAATACCCAGAAGCCTAAAGGTTTGTCTGTATTCACCAACTTTCTGAATTATTCCTCTCCAGAAAACCCCCATTCTCTGTCCTTGTTACCAGACTTGCTCATGAATATTATGCGTAAATTGAGGGCACTCAATTTAGAAAATGCAATGTGTTCTTACACTTTACACAAGCCATTGGCACACGGAAGTTCAACTTAGGTGACCAAAAGCCTTTGTATAATTGGTCCCTCTGTGCTAATATGTTATGTTTCGTATGTTAAACTTGTAGACAGCTTACGTTTCTTCACAACTAGAGAAGTGCTTTGCACCAGAAGCCCTGGAAATGAAATGCTAAATTCTGAATGCAGTCTTAAGCATGGTGTACCCTCACATCAATGTGTCAGAAGATGCACAAATGAAAAAGCATACAGTGGGGATGAACTTGCTGTGATGTAATGGACGCCAAAGTGAAGATAAAAGCACCATTTGCAGGTTCACCCCTTTGCACAGGCTTCTTTTTCGGTTCATGGAATAGCCTATCCATCACCATTTTTGAAGAAAGTAGACCGCTGGCATAATGAATTAACAAAGGCATCCTTTACATTAGCAGCTCCATTAAATGCAACCTCTCTCAACATCTTGAAAAATCACATCACACAAATCCCCCTTAACAAACCAATCAACTACCTAAACTTTATGCCTGACCTAAACGCACAACTGCTAGATATTAACTTCCATGTTTCCACATTTCCAATTTATTTAAAGTCTTGGGGCCAGATATACGACCGTTTTTAGCGTTCGCAAACGGAAAATCGGGCCGTTTGCGACCGCTAAAAAGGGTTGTAGCATGTACCAACCCTAATTTGCAAGTTGGTAACCTATTACCAACTCGCAAAATATGGTTTGTGAGTCACTATTAGGAAGGGGTGTGCCAAGGGCGCCACTTCCAAATAGCGAGTCACAGGGGGATGTACTATTGTTTTCAATCACATTTACCACCAATTTCAAATTGGTGGTAAGCCAGTCGCAAACGGGAAGTGGTCCCCAGGGGACCCCTTCCCCTTTGTGTTTGGCAGCGAAAATATTTTTTAAGAGCAGGCAGTGGTCCCACGGATTTTGCCCTTAAAAAAATGAAAAGAAAACTTTTCATTTTTTTACTTTTAAATGTATCCTGTTTTCCTTTAAGGAAATTGGGCTGCATTAGAAAAAAAAATTGCTTTATTTCAAAAGCAAACACAGACATGGTGGCCTGCTGTCCCCAGCAGGCCACCATCCCTGTGTTATTGCCCATTCCCAAATGGTCGCAAATTGCAACCTGCCTCATTAATATTGATGAGGCAGGTCATTTGCGACCCTATTGGAAATCACTAAATGTGTCTGAGACACATTAGTACATTCTGTTTTGCGAGTCGCAAATTGCAAGTCGCAAAAAATCACAATTTGCGACACGCAAAACGGAATGGTCGTACATCTGGCCCCAAGTTTTAGGGCCTGGAAATTCAACAAGGCCCCCCACTTCAATGAATTTCAGGAACCTAACGTAACGCTGAGATGTTTTAAGACTATAAACTGTATCGAAATGTAAACTTACAGTCACATTTCAGTCCAAAATTATAACAATCAGTGAGAATTTATCCCCAAGCGCTTACATTCACTTACTCTCATTCATCATATATAAACAATATGACCTCCCTTGGGGTCTAAGCACGTACACCATATACTTGATAGCAGATGTAAATGCTCCTCGACCAATTTGCATCAAATTGGAGGCAATAGCGTTCATGACGGGAGCTGACAGCATGTCAAATTTAGAGCTGATTCGAAAGGTGTACGAAAAAAAGCCAAAGCTCGCCACTTTGCAATTTGACATGGATTTCACCAAAGCAGAAGTCCATAAAATACTCGGAAACCGCTTTACGAAAGTTCGCCAAATTGTATTGGAACCATAGCCTTTCTGTCATTCGGTGATTTTTGGGTTTGTGAATTGTCATACTGCATTCCTGAGATACCAGGCAAAATGTGTCTATTGTTCATGTCGCAGTGCTGCATGTTTCATTTTTTGTTTGTAGTTCCAGATAAAAAATAGAAAATCATTCTTAAACAAAAAAAATTGTCACAGGAGCAGAAGTCATTCACTACTCCCGTCTCTCTCAATGAACATAGTGACAGAGTGGAAAAAAGAGAAAAAGTAAAGCAGCACAAATCCGAAGCCGATGCTGCAGTATACATAAGAGGTAGGGCCTTGGCCACCATTCACATGCAGATCTCTCCCCAGCCTGTATATGATGTTAATAAGGACAGGCCCATTGTCCAGGGTTACAAATACCCCCATGCCATAAAAGGCTGGAGGAATTAAAATAGCGCTTTGCAGCTTTGGCGAGTGGCCAGGGTGGTCTTGTTTCTTCCCCTTTTGTCCAACAGTGTAAGGCCAAGATTATAGCTGCACTGACACAGCTGCCAGCTTCTCTGGTTCGGCACAATTTCGCACTTTACATTATGCACGGGCAGGAGGTATTTCTTACATCCTCACCTTGCCTAAGGAAGGGTATTTTTATCCTCTACATTGCTAGGAGCTGGGGAAGCGTGTGCAGCCCTCTCTTCCTCCATGCCCACACAAGTATGGGGAGAGAGAATTTACTACACCTTCTGTTTAGCCCAAGGGCAGAGTGGGGATTGTATGTACCTCTGCCTGGCTGCTAGCTGCCCCTCTCCTACATCTTCCAGAGAAAGTCGTGGGCTGCAGAGGAAGGTGCTGTTGCCAACTGCCTTTCACTCCGTTTGTAAGTTCAGAACAGGGAGACAGGGCTGCTGTGAGCTACACCACGCCTTCATGTCCTGAAAGAAGTTGCAAGGCACAGAGAAGAGGTGTGCTCCTCTGTCCCAACGCCATGTTCACAGCTGCGAACATGGAGCAGAGACAGCTGTGAGCCCTGTAGCATGTGGCTGTGGCAGACATGGGGGAAAGGGGTACCTCACTTCTGTTTTCACTGTGCCCGCTTCTGGATTGCAAACAAGGTGCAGGGGCAGAATGTGTGTGCTGCCCTGCTCTCCTACCTCCTTTTAAATGCTGTCTGATATAGCGAAGGCTAAAAGCTGCCTCTCCCAAAAATATTGTGCCTCTCGCCCTTGGACAAAGCCAGAAGGAAGATGGCAAAATGTCTCTAGGTAGGGTGGGGTGGTGATTTAAAGCAATTGCGTATTTTCCCCTTCCCGCTTCACCTTGCACAAGGGTTTGGGGCCATATTCCCCACACATATCTAGAGAATGAAAGTATAGCTTTTTAAGACATGCCCACCCCGCCAAAGGGTCAGAGGGGGGAATTGTTGCATCCCTGTGATTATAAATCACAAAAGAGGGGTGACCGGGAGCTTAGAGAGGAGAGAGGTCCAGTTATCGTGCTCCCAAAGGAAATGCAGTAATCACTAGGGGGTAACAGTTCCTACGGCGAGAGTAGCCTGACCTGATTCAGTCGCTTACAAGGTCTGTGGGAAACAGTCTCACAGAATAGGATGGAAATAATACAGGACAAAAGGTGGGGGAATTCCTCCTTTTGGAAAAAGTGCCCTCACACACCCATGCAGGTGTCATGCTTCATCATCGGGCGTTGCTCCTCGTGGGGGTGGCGCTACAGTCACCCACGGGCCCCGCAAGAGGTCTCTTTATTGGAGATCTTTTTGGAGTAACGCCGCAACTGTGAGTGCGGGTGTGTGGGATGGAAAAGTGGGTGATTAAACTGCAGCCCCACCCCCACGAGGAGCAACGCCCGATGATGAAGCATGAAACCTGTATGGGTGTGTGAGGGCACTTTTTCCAAAAGGAGGAATTCCCCCACCTTTTTTCCTGTATCATTTCCACAGACCTTGTAAGTGACTGAATCAGGTCAGCCTACTCTCGCCGTTGGAACTGTTACCCCCTAGTGATTACTGCATCCCTGCAATTCACATTTACCTATTTAAAATGATGTGTTGTATAGAGCTCCTATTTCCAACATGCAAACAGAGGCATAGGAGTAGTGAGGGAGCCACATATACCAGTATTTTTTATATTTTAAAACACCTGACCTCCTGCCACCCACTCCCACTACCCTCGACAGATAGATAACCTCTCCCGCCCTCAAATATAAAAAATAAATGCCTGGTCTCCTGCTACCCAGGCCCACCTCCCTCTGAACCTAATCTGCGCATGCCCAAATATAAAAAACATTTAAAAAAAAAGAAATCTGGTCTACACCCCGCCCACCCTATAACCCCCCCCCGCCCCCCCTTCCTGGGCTAAGCAATTCACCAAGTGACGTCACAGCAGTGGTTAACCACTGAGGTTAACCAGTGGTGTGACATCACAGCACTTGATAACCACATTTTTCTCCATTTTTGCACTATATAGGTTTCCAAATGAACTCACAGACAACAATGAATAGGGGTCGAAGTGCAGATTTAACATTGTGCGACTTCCCAACAAATTGTTCAGCCTTCTTTGATAAAAGAACAAGGTCACAGTGGGCACATCTTTCCCTATTAGTACATTTGAATCAACTTTTTGGTCAAATTAATGCACAAGCAGGGAACAATTAAGCAGCCACTTCATATGCACCGTTTTTTTTATTCAGTGCAAACAGCTGTAGGAATTTCAGACAAATACGCTTCTGTTTTACTTTTATGATTTTTTTTTCACTATGTATTGTTTCACTGGAATGGTAAGGTCATGTTTCCGAAATGCAGATTTGCAAGGAGAATTATGGGCAAACGTTTGGTTCACTATAGGATTGCATTACTGTAGCATGTGCCTGAAGCTGGATTCCAAAATGCTTACACAGAAGTCCTTTGTGCCGAATGTGCTGCTCATATTTCCTCTATTTATCAGTAATGAACATTAAGAGTGACAAACAACAACATTCTTTCTTCATTATTCTCTTTTAGTTTCACCCAGTGTATGTAATTGTGTAGACAAAGAATGCACATTCTGTTTGATACGTGCTAATCGATTAAAACCATCTCCATCCCCACATTTCATAGTAGACGTAGGTGTTAGTGTGGTAGCATGCGACAGGCAGGCAGCCCATGCAGGAGTAAGGAGGGCACAGCCTACGTGTGGGCACAGCACAATTACACAATGACTGTGTGTCGTTAAGTATTTGCACTGTGTGAAGAAGCACAATTGGCACTGAACGCGTCACGGGAATCGAAAGAGGAATATGTGTCTCACAAACAGCTATTTAAGAGTTATGCTGATGCTAAACATGTTACAAAGTACGGTGGAAGGCAAACGATAGAGGGTTTCCATACCAGATCCCCAGAATGCCACATGATGGGTTTTTAAGATGTCGCTACTAAATGTTAGATACATTTAAAAAACAGTACACAGATGAGGACCTGAATGGACAGCTTCATGTAGGAACTGTGGGCCTGATGTACAAAGACAATTTGTGGTCGCATAGCCTTTAATTCGTTAAAGAATTTAAAATACCTTTTTTTACTATTTCTAAAATCTCTTTTATGAGTTGGAAAAGTTGGAAAACATCTTTTTTGACCCTTTCCGAACTGCAAATAGGAGGGAGAATGAAAATGGTATCCATCTCCTGTTTGTGTTTCTTAACAGGAATGTATCAATGGTTTGTGACTGCAATTGAGATTGTAAACCATTCATCAGATATTGACAACTTAAAGTGGGTGATATCTGATTCTCGTAAAGAAAACTGTCCCTGTGACAAAGCTTCTTATTTGGGAATAGTGTCGAAGGACTCAGGGGAATCTGGCAGTGGCCCAGAGTATTACTGCTATTGTATGTCAATATTAGGTTTTGCGTGGTTAGAAGTTTGCCAAGTCTGCATATTTTAAACTAAGGTAAACTGTCCAATGAGAGACTGTGTCAGCAGCATGTGCTAGATGCCACTCAAAGCAGCAGGTGTCTCCCTTTCCCTCTGTTTTGATCCTCTGCTCCATAAACACAAAGATCCACCGTTGGCCTGGCCATCTGTGCCTCACCTTTCCTCTCACAAGCTGTAAGGACGGATCACCCTCCCCCACCTACAATCTGCATGACCCCACCCTACACTGCCCCCAGCTGCGACCCTTGCCAGAACTCAGTGATGATAGTGGGAGAGTGCAGTTGTATAATCTATCATTTCCTACTCCAGCATGTTCCACCTAAAGACCTACTAGATCAATACTAGGAATGGGTGGAACTTGTGGAGTTTCACTCCATGGAATTCCATGGAGTTACATGAAACTCTGCGAGATTCTGTTGGAGTTCCGCGAACGAGCAGAATTAGGCATGTTGCGCTGCTCATGCTGATTTTTAGTGCCAGGAGCTCGTTCCGTGCTGAAAAATCAGCACAAATGGTACCATGTGGCATGCCAGTGGGCGTTGCCTCTCTAGTTGATTTTGCTGCTGCTCAAGTAGATTTTATGCTCAAGTGGCAGCTTTCTGACTGCGAATGGTTGTGCCCGCCCACAACAGCCCACTTTGGGGAACTCGTGCCAGGTGCAATCCTAGCAACCCAACCAAAAATCATGCTAGAGGACACCAAATCTCGATTACACTCGCCAACTTGTTATCAAGCCGTGTGCGAGAAAAAACTCCACGCGGCGGTTGGCCGGAATTTGTCCACAACTCCATGTTACATGCGGAATGCGGAGTGGCCAAAACTCTGCCAACTTTCTTAGCTGAGTGGAATTTATCACCCACACCTAATGAGGACATAGCCATCTGGATGCATGATTGTACTTTTTACTATGCTACATATAGTTGTGTAAAACCATAAAACGTAGGCCTACTATTCATCACCACACATCTTCCTATTTTTACTGTTAAAAATGTGCACCTCCCTACAAAAGCATTCTAGGAAAAACCTAAAAAATGGAAGTCTTAGAATCTCTTTAGGGTTCTAATCATGCAGCGCTTGGTTACCCTTGCATGAGCAATGGCACTGTACAATCATTGATAATACACAAATAGGATATTTCCCATTCGCATCATTAGCACAACACTAAATAAAGAGGGTGGTTTTCCCTACATCACAAATGATTTAACTTACGTGAGGATATATTAAAAAAAATAGCACAGATAAAAGTGGTGCAGATGGAGCCTAGATGCCTCTAGGGATCATTTCTTTGTAAAAAGGTCACACAAAAGTACACCAATTGTAACACTTTGTTGGCCTTGGCATTAATGTGAATGTTTTTAAATATCAAAATGATTCTGGGGGTTCACTCCATTGCACTGCTTTTGTGACAATATAAATGGCTGACACCCCAAGAAACAAGATACAAAAACTAAAGTTTCAAAAAGTGAAACAGAAAATCCTTAAATTTGTTATAACTCCTGTGAGCAACGGTTGACAGCCCTGAACTCAGGCTAAATAATCATTGGTCAAGCCAAGAGCTCTTGCTTTAGCAAGCTGGTGCTATGGTTATTTCTTTATATTGCAAGCCTATGCCACAAAACGAAACATAAAAAACACACACTTCTACCTAATCAAGTAGCCGTGTGTTTATAAAACATGCAATTTACAAAATAAATAAACCATCACATATAAATTTAGTAGGGCAGTAGCTGGGCTCCCTAGCAGGCAGGAATGCTTAGAACAGGTATAGAAACCCTTTACAGTTTACTGTACATCTCGGGACAATATGATTCATATTGCCACCAAGAGCATGTACTGTTGACTTTAAAATACTGTAAACTGAAACCATACTGTGAACAAATAAGGATGACTAAAAAAAGAAAGAATGGGAGGAAAAATACATTGACATAGGAAAGTATTGACCCACAAGCACTGTCACTGAAGTGCACTTCTTTGTAGGTGGATGCATATGCTTGATCAAATTAAATGCTTACATTCAGAGTGTCAGAAAGTCCCTGGTCAAGTAGGCTGCCCATTTGCGGTATACTATGGCAGGTGGAATTAAAATGTGACTGAAAGTTGAACAGATCAAAAGATGCAGAGGTCTGACCTAAAAACCCTTTATGTATATTTATTTATGAATTGAGCATAGTTAATTAGAAGGTATCTCATTTGCTGCAACTAGTACTGACCTAATCAGTGACAGCTGCCCCTCAATTGTGGAAAAACAAAGAATGAACAAAAGGTTCAGTAGTTTCTAGTTGGCCTCAAGCCTTAACTGTGCTTCATCTTCAAAAATAATTGTCCAAGTTTCATCTTCAGATAATCTTGATGTAATTCGACAATCCCACATAAAATTTACTCTTCAGATCCAGTCAGCAAAGTCTCTAAGATGATCTTGATAAATTGTGTATCCAGCCTAAATTTAAAAAAAATTATCACTCAACACATGCACTGATTATAGAGATTATAAAATCCAACAATTTTGGATTGTGTGCGTCCGTGTAAATGAGAAAAAGCTAAAGTGAGGATGACTGTTATAAACAGAAGGTGAGAACAAGAGGGTACTTATTGATAGACGGCAGAGAGTAGGAGAGGATAGGGTGTGTAAAAAGGCAAACGAGAAGGGTTTGTGGTGGAAAGGAGGATTTGATGGTAAGGCTATATGTGTGTGTGAATGGAGCCTTTCAGTGACAGGAAACTGTGAGCGTGTTTGAGAGTAGGCTAGTAAGAGTAGTGAGTGGGACAGACATGTTAATCTTAGACAGCATGGTTTGGGAAAGGTGAAGGAGGTGAGACTATACAATATATGAAACGAAGGTGTGATAAAGGTAGGCATGAGACGAAAGTGAAATGACACTCAGGAAGAGGATAGTGTGTGTGTGTGTGTGCAGAGAGCTAGAGGGAAGGAGAATCATTAAGGTGCCAGAAGATGGAGAGAATTGGCATGTGGCCATGAAAAGCCCCAGATAGTAGAGTGAAAGAGAAGGGAATGTTAGAGAGAGAATGGGAGGTGATAAAGTAAAAAGGGAAAGGTATGGTAACATACATTTAGGAAGAGGGTGGAGGATGAAAAGTAGAAGAGTTCCACAGTGACGGTTTATCAAAAGAAGACAGTATGAGACATACATTAGGAAGTGACATTTTGGAGGGAGGGTCTTATTAGGCAGATGCCTGAGCTGGCACTAACAGAGTATTTCATATTAGCAGAACAGGAAGCAAAATTGACAACATTTATTTATTTATTTACTGTATTGATAGAGCGCTACAATCATCCCCAAAGGGATATCCCGGTGCTGGATCAAAGCATAACATGGCACCTTGCTCAGAGAACCACTATAGATGAAATATCCAAGTTTTCAGTCTCTTATGCAAAGTAAGAAGATCCTGTGTGAGGCGGAAATCAAGAGGCAGAGAATTCCAATGGGTGGCTGCTTAAGGAGCGACAACCCATTCTGGCATTTTGATAAACTTGGCCTTCACCATAGCTAAATTGCTAGAGGGCGTGTTACAGGAAAAGATGTCTTCACCCTAGGTGAGAAAAATCCTTACATTGACCCTTGTGATGAAGAGGGAAGAAGGAGGGAAGGGGAAAAGAGGGTGTAGGTGAAAGATAAAAGGGATAAGAGAGTAAAGAAGAGCGTGATAGTGGATCTGTATGAAAATTGTCTGGAAGGAAAAGGGGCAGGTGAGAAGCAAGAGTGAGCAAATAGCGTGAGGGAGGTGAGGTTAAGTAAAGTGGATGAAAATACAAATGAAGTTGAAACAAGAAGACACCGAGAAGCGATTGAGAAGAGAATGGAAAGGAAACTGGAATGATGAATTGAAGAGATAGAATTATAGAAAGAGGGAAATCTAGAAAAGGGGATACAGGGAGAGAAAATGGAGTGAAAGAGAGTGGGAGAGAAGGAGAAATGTGTATTAGAAAAAAGGAACTATAAAGACCAGAATGAATGAATAAATTGTGCTCCGCATTTAGGTTAACAACCCAATTATGTTTAATATAACACATCCTAAAACACATCAGATTAAAAAGCTTTATATATGTAAAATATATCTGATTATATAAAACAATGCATTTAAAACAGTCTTGCAATGGGCCTTCAACCAAGATCTAAAAACCAGTTAATCACTGCAGCAGCACACATACGTTCTAGGTACGTCCCAGAAACGTACGTTTAGCATTAGAGAACGCAGATGTATTTTGACTGAATAATTTAACTGAAGCATTCCTAAGCTGTTTGACCCTATGAACTGTATTATTTGCTCTTACGGTTAAACACAAATAATATATGCCATTCTAGCTGTTTATCTCAAAATCTTTGAACATATTGTAAAAAATATTAGACTCAGCTAATGCAGCCCAGGATCGATTGTGAGAACATGTATTAGGGTCTCAGTGTCTAGGTAACATAACTTGCTCGAACTCTCTGGGAGCTTCTATTTCCTTTAGAGTCAGATATGTCAGTTGATGAAGAGTCATTTTCAAAAGACTGTTTGAAAAAAGGGACTAAAACCAAATATAAGATATAGCTGAGGAGACAGAGGGCTGTACTTGTTGCTTGAAATTGTTCCCACGTTTAATTTATCCATAGAGGACATATTAATGCTCACTTCCTATATGCTTTTGTCAGTTCTAATCCATATATTATAACCTATGTAGAAAGCCAGGAGCAAAGAATCCAAGCAAATCTGAATGTACTCATTCCTCGAAAAGGATTTGTTTACATAGATGTGCAATAGTTATGTAGAATTAAAACTTTACTCTCTCTTTTAATATGGCAATAATTCCAACTCTAACTATAATAATAAATCTGTGGAACAGTAAAGTAAGATTGATACATTTTTGCTTCAAACTCCTCTAATCTACGAGTCCAGCGTATTTTTGTTACAATTTACAAGGCCAGCACAGCTTCGCTCCAGTTTTTATAACATCATCACGAATATGGAACTTCATGTCAATGGTAAGTTAATGTGGGAACCGAGTATTTACATATGTTTGAGGCCATTTGTGAACAAAGAATGGTGTTTATTACATCTGCCAAGCGACTGAACTTTATAGTGTTTTTTAGATGTTCTTGGACAGCTTGTAAGCATAGGGGTTTGGTTGTAGAAGGGTAATTGAGGAGGAAGAACATAAAAGTGGCATAGCAGTGCATTATTTATTGCTGACATTTTGTATTAAAATGCTTGTACTGGGCAACATTTACTCCCTCCTCCCTTCCTATCACAATATGAAGAGTCTCTGTAAAAGTATAGCAAGAAGTATTTTCTAAGGTTCATTGTCAAATGTTCATGTAATGGCAGCAAACGCATCTAAAGGAAGTTTACAGTTCCAATGTCGCATTAATGGACTGACACATAGAACAGGATTTGTTTCTTATCTGTGATCTATTATAGCATTCCCCAGAGGAACACTTGAAACAGCTAGTTCCAGAAGATGGATCAGCTTCAACTCTCCCAATTGAAAATTAAAAAATCTAATAATTCTCTACGTTCTAGTCATTACCTACTTAACATTCCAACTACAACATATCCCCTTTTTTAAGCCTTGAAATGGCTATGCAGAAAACATTATATGACAAAAATAATACAAGTGTAAACTATATACATATGTACATGTTGATTGTGGACATGTCCTCACAAAGTACTTTCAATAATACATGAATGAACAAAGAAACAAAATGGATGATCCTTTTAAGCAGTAATTGGCACCTGTACAATTTGAAATCATAAAATGGATTTGGTAGGTTTTTTTTCCATCTTAGTTGTATCAATTTTTTATACCTGTACCTTTGTTTAATGCAACTTATCCTGTATCTCTGTTGTACCGTTTTTCTGTTTGAAATGCTTCTTGTTATCCGACTCTTCAATACTACCTACACTTGTGTCAATAAGGGAACCCTCAACAACCACTACCATTTTTATTCAATATGGTTCCATCATTTATCTCAACATACCTCCTCCTTGCTATCTTAACAATTTGGGTTTCAAATATCTGACTCACCCTTACATACACCACGCAGAGGTTTAATCTTCACAAATACCATTCTTCTGCTTCCAAATCTTTTGTCCTCCATTGTTCCTCAAATTACCTCTTAACAGTCATTTGTTTGTTTTTTACCTTGTTTCCAATGTGTTCTTGGTTAACTTCAACAAGGTCCTCAATCTTACATGTAGACAACTCTATTGTGGATTTTCTACCTCTGAGCATTTCAAAAGGCAAATAACCAGGGGTTTTAGTTCTACTGATTCTATAAGCCCACAGCATTTGGTTGACCAACTCAATTATAGGTTTATTATTAGCAAAAGCTGTGCAATGGTTCCTGTGTTACAGTTCAGATTCTTACTGGCCCCCTCCGCCTCCTGTAGGGTGGAGGCTATGGTTTCCCAAAAGCTTCACTCATTGTGTGCCCTACATTGTTCCTTCGGTGGTCTTCTAAGAACTTCTCTATTATTAGCCTAAGACCAGCACGCTCTTCCAAAGGCCATTTTCCTGCAGTACTTACTTCACACTTTAACACTGCATGGTCGCTAGCCACAGAATATTTGATGGAAATGGGCTATTGATGCCCATATGCGATCAAGCGTGGCCATCCTACTATGCAAGAAATGCGTATAAGCAGCAGGTGAATCTGTCTCAAACCTTCCATTCAGGAGCCGAAGACCTAACTTGTTGTTGAGCTCCTGCTACATATTGCATGTCCCCATGCTCTCTGCCCTCACAAGGCTGTAAGGCAGACTTTTCCCCTCTACTTTTGTTCAACTTCTTCAGTCTTTTCTTTTTCTTCCTCGACAGTGGTTGCTCTTGGTCTACTTTTATCCGGTTATTTTTTTCACTTCAAGAGGTGTCCATGCCAGTTGTCTTGGACCCTGATGCCAGCATATGAGAGTCAGCCGCTGGCCTTGGATGATTCTTGGGGGGGGATTTATGCCTGGGAGAGACAAAAACGTCTCTATTAAAAACCTACATGGGCATGATTTATGCTCTTTATTCATAGTAGCCAACTCCTGGGCTCTCACTGTTGATTGGTTAAGGTAGTATAGTTTTCCATCAATTTTCATGATTAAGGCAAGTATGGCAAGTAGTACTGCAGTTTGTATATATTTAGCTTGCCAGCACGCAGTATTGTGGCTTGCACCACGGCGGCCAATGAGCTGGCAATTCTGTCCATTAATTTGTGGCCCACCGCCCACGATACTGTTTGCCTAGTTTGTTCTTCGACTTGGGTTCAAAATGGTGATTGAAGATGGTGATGCACATTGGCTTGTCACTCTTGGGAGGGTTGGAGATTTAGTTTCCAGTTTGGAATAGTACTGCAGTCACTCAGATCTAAAATTGTTTCTCTTTCCTTGATAGGAGTTGTACTGCTATAATGCTGATCTTGGCGGAACTGGTTCTTATGATCCTTCTGAGATGCTGATCTGTTGGTTCTCTAAATTAACTTTCTCATTTGCCTCTTCTCTGTATGTAAGGACTGTTGAATCTGTTGAGATTAGTGGCGATTTGGGCCATTGCTGTGGCTCTTCAATGATACCCACTGGACATTCCTCCTTGACGTTTCCTCCCTGTTTCTATTTTGCTTTTATTATTATCTTTGGGCTCAGCGGTAGTGCGGTCTGCTGATACTCTTCTTTCAAGTTTTTCCATTGTTCTACCAGGTGATTGTCACAAGGTGACCACTCTTGATTTATGCTATGTCTTGAGTGCCATGAGTTGATGCCCCTGGTTTCAGGGCTTACCCATGTCATATCGTTTTTGTTTAGGGATCAGCGCTTTGGGGTGTTTCTGGAAAGTTCTTTGACTGCTGGCGCCTTTTTTGGATTGTCCAGGAAATACACCCTAATATAGTACTTTGCAGTGGTGGAGGCTGGAGCGGGGGATGATGCTCTTATTCCTTGAGTGTCTTTGGTAACAGTCCCACTCAATTGGGTATCCCCATTAGTGAATCCTTGATTCTTGCTTGTTTCATGGGTCCCATTTTCGCTTCTGTGTAGCACTTGTGATGGCTTGCTAATATAGGTTTTCCTATGTTTTGCCTCCTTATTGAGTTCTGTTCTGTACTTGTGCATGCTGAAGCCTTATTTGAACCCGCTACAGATATTTATTGTATTTTTGTTGCTCTTAATATCTCTTGACGTTACTTGTGGTATACTGGTTCAGGCACTCTTACCTCTAAGAAGTGGTTAAAGGTTACCTGCTTTGTCTGTTTTCACAGTCAGTCTTTGTATAGGTTACGGGGGCAGCAGTTGCGTAGAAAGGTAGGCAGAGATACACTGGGCAGGACGGCGCAGGATTGTGCAGAAACCCCATGCTGTGACATGCTTTACTGTGCGCTTCACCCCTTGACTTTTTAAAAATTTTTAAGTGATAGTGCTGTGCTTTGCAGGCTGGGTGCTTCAACCGGGCTCTCCCAGGCATATTTTTCTGCTCACACCCTCACCTGGCCCACCACGCCTTGACCAGGCAATGGCTGCCTTTGCTTACTTGAGATTGCCTGATGCGTGCCAGTCACTTGTTAGGTGGATATCGGAATGTATGCAGGTGGCATTGGGCAGCGGGCAGTGGCCAATGCAGTACAAGGGCTGCAGGACAGTGAGAGTCTGGCAAGAATGCAGTTACTTGTGGCATTTTATATGGTTTGCATGGTTTGTGGCCTAACTCCTCATGCAAGCACAAGATGCACTGACCTAATGCTAGCCTCCACCACGCATTACTCATAGCCCGCTGCCTAGTGCACTCACTGCCCTGTCTGCTCCACTCCGCACCGATTGTCTGCCTGCTCGGCCTGTGCTGCTGCTGCTTTGTCACCACTCCTTCCTCCGATGCTGCCAGCTCACTTCATGACTGTCACAGGGTGGCAGCTGTCAGCTTCAGCCCCGGGGGCCCCCCTTTTAGGCCCTTTGGGATATTGTATCTCTCCCGGGAAGAATGCAAGTGGCATGCAGCAAGCAGCTCTGCGATAGCTTTACCCTTCACCCTCATGCACGTACACACATACACGTGGCCCAGTATCCTTCTCTGAACATGAAGATGAAACCTTATTCCAGTAAGCAATGTAAGCCCACTAAGTAAAAAGTACCCTAAGAAAATAAGTTACACCTTAACAAAAAATAAACAACTAAAATACATCTCTCTATTTATGTTTCCAAAGTTTAGCTTCCACTTACAAAAAAAACATTGTTCTGCTGACCAGGACTGCCAACATCACCAACATAAAACTTTACAAAGAAACTTTAAGAAAAAGTAACTAAGAATAATAAAAAAATTAAGACATGGCAAACCTAAACATTACAATTATAACTAGCACCCAAATACCCCCAAAGATATACAAAACTATATTTTAAACGTATCACTAAACAAAACATTCTCGCCTTGATTACGATGCCGGGCGGACTTATGTTCGCCCGACACTGTATCGGTCTGGAACCGTCTGACCATAGTTCGGTGGTACCGACTGCCTGATTTAGAGGTGACCGCCCTATGAGCAGTCTGAAACATTCAATCTACAATGGAAGCTTGTGCAGTAGGCAAATAGCTCTGCAGCACAAGCTTCCATTGAAGAATGGATGTTTTTAAACATCCCTGCACAGTGTGGCAGGATGTTGAGGGGGGCACTATGGGTGCCCCCCAGGCCCCATTGCGGAGGGTCAGGGAGAAAGGGGGCCCTGCTAGGGGCCCCCAAAGACACTTTCTGACAGCCTTTTCATGTCGGAAAGGCCAACATGAAATGGCTGTCAGAAAGTGCCATCATAATCCCGAAGGCAGAGCTTCAGCGTCATAATCCCCCTCTGGTTTCGTACCGACCGCCGTCATCTTGATACGGAGGTTGGAACAAAATTTACGATGTCGGGCCCTTTGTATTCAACAGGAAAGGACTCTTCACTTGACCCACATTTTGACAAAACTAAAGACAAAGTGAAGAAAAAGCCAGCAGCATTTTAAAAGGACAACAAATATGTAAGTATGAAATGTACAACTAATAATACATGGTAAAATTATCGTAATAAATTAAATAACATTTTTCACATAGTAATAGCTATATACCTCTAACTTTCACAGATGAAATAGAATAAAGAGTCACTTAAATCACCCCTCAGAAAGGCAAGCAGTTGCTATTGCACATGATGTGCAAATACAACCAGTAGAGCACAAGCACCAAAAACTTACATTGAAAATGTACATAATACTATGCTAATGCTTGATATGGGAGGGCTATAACTAGAAATTATATTGTAAGTAACATTAGAGAACACAACTACGACACAAACATAACAGATATAGAAGAAAGGCATGTTTTGCAAGATCTCAGAGAGGCAAGCAGTAGCTCCTAGGAAGTCACAGGTACGATTTAAAAAAAATATACTATCCAAATTCCAGAGAACACTACAGGTAAACTGCCAGCAATCCCTAATTGAAAAAGAATAATAGCATTCACCCGAATGGCCACAACAGAAACCCCTGCTGCTCCTAGAAGATACCAAGATTTATACATTCCAGAACACCTACGCTCTATATACAATGACGAACCCTTACTTCTGCATGATAATAAAAATAATAATGAGAGAAGAATAATAATATATGCAACAGAAAATAACCTCCTTAGACTAACCCAAAACCAAACCTGGATGATGGATAGCACTTTGAAATCAGTGCAGCAGCCATTTGCACAGCTATACACCATACATGGTGAATAGCATAACAGTAGCACAGCCCTAAATTTGCACACTGCTCCCCAACAAGCAAAGTGATACATTCTATGAACAATTAAGCCAGGTAAAAGTAAAAACTTACACCAATTGACAAAATAACAGACAATGGTATAAACATGTCCTAAAAATGTACCCACACAGTCATACTAGGCTGCTATTATTATTTTAATCAAAGCATTTGGCGACACATCCAAATATCTACACTACGGTCCTAATTATGAGTTTTTGGCAGAGCGGTGGCACGGCGGTGCAAACCGCCGCACCGCTGCTCCACTGCTCTACCAAAGCTTGCCCCACCTGCCCACCAGATTACAACTTTTTAGTAGTCTGGCAGGCGGGCGGCATGGCGATCCCATGGCGGTGCCTCTTTTAAAGGTGGCGGTGCCATTAAAAAAGACACTGCAATGGGACCGCCCTACAAGGTTCCTGCACGGCATGGATGTTACAGTCCATGCCGTGCAGGAACCTATGTGCATGCACACTTGGGGCACATGGTATGCCCCCCTGTGTGCATACACATATGTTTGGGGCACATGAGGGCCCTGTAGGGCCCCCTTAGTTTCCTCTCTGCCAGGGTTTTCATGGCGGTGGAACCGTCATGAAAAGCTTGGCTGAGAGGAAACTCGTAATATGCTTACCGGGACCATGGCCATCCCGGCAAGCATATTTTGGCATCTGATCCTACGCCAGGAAAAGGCGGTTCCCTGGCAGAGCCGGTTCAGCCCCAGGGTGGTCCGATCGCCCGAGTCATAATCGGGCGGTCGGACTGCCCGTGCGGCGGTGGCTGGATCCGCCACTTCCGCCCCACCACGACTCTAGTGGTCCTCGGACCACCAGACTCATACTAGGGCCCTAAGTGTAGAGTATGCAACAGCCAATTTGCTCTTAAAATAAAATAAAATAATAGCCCTAGCATATGTAGCCATCACAGAAGTAGCTTATTATTACAGAATCCTTATAGGGTCCCTACTGCCAAGCATATGGCCAAAAAGGTCCCCAAATTAACTATTTTGAAGATAGGTGGGTTGGCAGAATATACTGTTCTGGCCATAGATGCCAACCCAAGTTACAAATACCATGATGGAATGTATACAACAGTGCCGTGGCTCATTAAACCAAAACCAACACAGCAGTGGATAATGGCACAATGCCTTCCAAGCCAAAATTAGGCCAAGGCTACCGTACCCTCTACCAATTCTCCTAAAGAAAAAAGCTACCAAGAACAATCGATAATCCATATTAAAGCTAATATTTCTAAAAAGTCCAAATAAATGTATAAATGTTACAATGCAACGTGCAAGTCTTTATAAATAACTAAGGAAAACTCTCCTAGAAAGCATGGCAAAAACAATTTAACTAACACTAAAATCCATCAGGAACCAACAAACATGAAAACATATATATTACTTAAATTACTTTTATTAATCAGACTGTATTAAAAATGTAAAAAAACACGATACAATAAGACGGATACAAATGCAAACTCAACAACCATTTCATAACAACACATAGCAAAGTGCATTTTTTTGAAATCCCATATCAGTACATAATATAAAGATTAGCAAACATTGTCCATCCACATTTAAAAAATAATCTCAACTCACAGTTTTGTAGCTGATGTCCATTATCCTCCTCCAGTCTACAAAAACAAATCCACAAAAATTGACCAAAGATAACACAAACAAGAAAAAATGAAATGCTCAAAAAATAAATCCACAGAAGTAACCTATAATCTATGGCAACTATAACATATCAGAAGAAATTGAATTTCTTTTTAAACTGCCTATAAACTAAGGATAAAAGGAAGTTAAAAATTAAAAAGTAATCTTGGTTAGAAAATAGCCAAAATAGTTTTATTTTCTTAAAAGTCTTCCACTTGATAGAGGGAACATGGCGGCTAGCTAGAGAGCCGGCTGCGAGCTCCGCGCGTCTCCGAGAATCACTCACCGCGTCCTGAAGGCGGAATGAATTTTCAGATGCCACGCTGATGCACGCATCACGGCAGGCATTTCGGCGCTGGAACCTGGGCTGGTAGGGCTCCTTTAGTGGTCGAGGAAGAAGGGAGAAGACAGCAGAGGCAACAAGGCCCCCCGGTGTTTATCGGCTGCCTCGGAGATCCGGCGTGATCGCCGAGCAGCGGCCAGAGTCTGCTTCCAGGTCCCCGGGGGCAGAGTCAGCGCTTTCCCCCCAGCGGCTCTGGAATCTGCAAGCGCACGAGAAGAGGTGAGGAGTGGGAGCCCACCTCAAACATCTATGACCCCAAGGAAGACCAAAGCTGGTTCTGGCAGGAAGCCAAAGTCTTTTTCCCAGGGGAAACCAGAGGTAGTCGCAGTAGAAGCTAGGGCAGCCCCCAACAAGCAGAAGACGTCTATTGTTTTAGAAGGGGCACTGGTACACTATGAGGTGCCCACGACGAGAGCAGGTAAAGACAGATATAAGTTAAGGAATATTAATTTTGAGTTAGGAGAGGCAGTTTTGTCACAAAATAGTAAGGGAAAAAATCAAAAGTGTATACCAGTAACAACTGTCTCCCCTATTGATGTTAGACAGGAAAACGCCCTATAATCAACCCCCTTTACAAGCCAATACTCAAAAAAATTCCAAATGAACAAAAACCTTGCAACAGCCCGAGAACAGCTTGAGAGGCAAAGTTAAAATCACCCCTTCACTAAGATCTTATTTTAAAATAAAAGGCACGGAGGATCAGACCAACCGGTTGGGCATGTCTGGGGTACCAGATAAGAATTTAGCTGTACCGGAGATGGAGCCAGAAACTTCAATGCAGGCCATATCTCAGGATTTGCATGTTTCAAATCGGTTTGCACCGTTGGCCAGTGTTGAATGCCCAAACAATCCTTCAGAGGAAAATCCACCTATAAATGTGGAGTTGGGGGGGGAGCCTGCTCGAACACTTCTGGAGGTATAGGGGAGAGGGTAGGGGGAGAACAGGGCAAAGAGGAGAGAAGTTCTGTAGTAGTAAACGAAACAAAGAGCACCGAAATTAGTCATATCCTACTCGCCCTATCAAATTATATAAAGGACCAATTTGCAGTATCAGAGCACAACCAGGCAAAAATCCAAGGTACATGTGAGGGTCTAGAAGAGAGACTTGTAGATATAACAGAAAGGCTGCTTGTCATGGAAGGCTCTCTCGGGGCTTTACAAGAGGTTGTAAGGAGTAATCAAAAGGAGATCGTAGCCCTAAAAGCAGGAGAAAAGGAACTAAGAGATAAACTAGAAGTATTGGAAAATAACTCTAGAAGGAACAATCTGAGGCTTCTGAATGTTCCGGAGACCACGGAGGGAGGGAGCATAAAGCTCTTTGTAGTTAATCTTCTTAAGGAACATATCCCGGAAACAGCGGAGTTGAACTTAGAGGCGGACATACAGAGAGTTCATCGAGATCCCTTTAGGAGGACTCCGGATAAAGGAAAACCAAGGAAGATTCTGGTAAACTTTCGCTCCTACTCCATAAAAGAAATAATTTTGACAGCGGCACTTAGAGCAAAGCAGTTTCAAAAACAGGGGTGGGCCTTTACTATAAGGTCTGATATCTCTTAGGCAACTCAAACCCGGCAGTGGGAGCTAGGACGATATATTCAGGATTTGAAGGCCCTAGGTGCAACGGCGCAATTGAAATTTCCAGCAATGCTGAAGGTCATGTGGCGAAATAAAATGTTTAATTTAAAGGAGACATCCGAGGTCGAAAATCTTATAGCGCAGATTAAATCTCACAAAGACGCTTAAAAAGTAAAAATGCCACTAAGGAGTCGGAGACGCAGGGCTCAAAGGGGTATGAAAATATACCCAGTTTGGATAATGGGGGGGGGTTCCCCAGGGTGGGCAGAAGGGAAGGGGCACAGAGAAATGTTGTCTTTTATACATTAAGCACAGGGGTGGGGAGCATCAGGAAAAAAATCCCCCCAAAATGGTCCTCATTATTACAAAGGATAAAAGGGTGGCGAGAAGAGGTTGGGAGTCACACAATTCATATCAGGACAAATGAAAAAAAAATGATTCGTAGTTTAAGGGTTCTTTCTTGGAACTTTAATGGGTTAAGGGTGAATAGTAGACGAAGGAAGATCCTAGAATTACTCAAACTCTCTGATAATGATGTGATAATCTTACAAGAAACCCATTTACGGCAGGATGAATGGCAGGAACTGTTAGTGCGGAATAAATGGATCACCCATCTGGTATGCACCAGGCAATCTTGCAACGTGAAGGGGGTGGCAATATTATACAAGAACGCAGCTCAAGTTAGACTGGAGGGCTCCATCGCAGATCCAGGAAGTAGATGGTTAATCAGTTATGTGAAAATCAATAATATAGAGTATGCCTTCGTGGGATATTATGGCCCAAGTTTTGACGATTCATCTCCCCTCAGGGAATTATATCAACAGCTGCTCATGACAAAATATCACATTGTTATAGGGGGGGATTTTAATACACTGTTGGATCTAGTATTAGATAAAGCTACATCTAGACCAGCTACCAATGCACCCAAGATGAGGGACTATGTACATCAGGTAATAAAAAATTTAGTGCTGGTCGACATCTGGAGACTGAAAACCGGACAAGATAGGGGGTACAACTTTCAGAACAAAAAGTGGTCTCATTCCTCCAGAATTGATTTTTTCTTGATATACTGGAAACTTGTTAAGTTTATTAGCAGTGTAGTGCATCAACCATCACATCTATCAGACCATGCGGCAGTTAAATTAGAAATGCTACTAGAGGCCCCCCCAACACAAAACAGGTGGACAGTAGATAGAACTCTGTTAGCTGATACAGAAATTGTAAAAACCCTTAAAGCAGATACAGTCGGGTTTTTTAATCAAAATGAGTATTCCGCACCACCACATATTGTGTGGGATACGTTTAAAGCCTATATTCGTGGGAGACTAATCAGCGCCGCAGCATATAGAAGGAAGATAGAGAGATACAAATTAAAGGATCTGGAGCGGGCCATTGAGGAGATACAGGATAAGATGGCAATTAGATCACAAAAGCAAGATAGCATAGCTGTGCAGCTGGAGAATAAATTAAGAGATGCAAAGGAGTCACTAGCAGACTACCTGGAAGGAAGAGTGAAAAAGAGATGGGAGGCTAGTAAGCTAGCGAATTATACATACGGGGAAGGGTGTGGAAAGATGCTAGCGTGGAATGCAAGACAGGACCAGGTCAGAAGTCAAGTCAGGGAAGTAGTTAATAATGCAACCAAAGAGAGATGTTCGGAAGATCAGACAATCAGGGAGGCTTTTCTGGTATTTTTTAAAGATCTGTACACAGAAGATACAGAAGCGACACAAATAGAAATTAGGGAATGGTTGCAACAAGATGAACTTCCTTACCTAGATGAAAACCAACAGGAGTCACTTAATCGGGAGATCACTTTGCCAGAAATAGAGAACATCATTAAGGATTTAAAGAATGGGAAAGCCTCAGGTCCCGACAGTCTTCCTAATGAATTATATAAAGCCTTACGGGAAGAACTTACTCCCGTTTTGGGTAAGTTGGTAAATAAGATATATATAACTGTCATGCCCTAATCCCGACCACGTGGAATGAAGCAGTGATAACTCTGATATGCAAGCCAGGGAAAGACAGTAAGAAATGTGAATCGTATAGGCCAGTTTCATTACTTAACACAGATTATAAAATATACACAAAGATACTGGCGAAAAGGCTGGAAAAGGTATTAGGAGAGTTAATAGACGCAAACCAGAAAGGCTTTATGAAGGGAAGGCAGCTCTCAGACTTAACACAAGATCTGGTGTGTGCAATAGATGTAGCTACAGTTATGGGGGTTCCTCTGTCAATCATAATGATAGACGCGGCCAAAGCCTTCGATCAAATTAGTTGGCCGTACCTTTATGAGATAATGGAACAGAATGGTCTGGGTGGAAATTTTCTGACAGCAATTAAAAGCATATACTCAGCTCCCACAACCAAGGTAGTGGTCAATGGGCTATTAACTGCAAGCTTCCAGATAAATAGGGGAACCCACCAGGGGTGCCCGCTATCTCCGCTCTTATTTAATCTGTATATAGAGCCTCTTGCAAGGATAATCAGAGCAGAGCAAAGAATTCCATCATTCCAGTACGGGGACTGGCAAAAAAAAAGAGGCTCTGTATGCCGACGACTTAATAGTCTTCACAAGCAATTTGGAGGTTTCATTACCGGTAATTTTGGAAATAACGGAATGTTTTGGGAGCATTTCGGAATATCTGGTAAACAAAGACAAAACGGAGACTATGACATGGAACAGGCCTATTCCAGATCATCTTAAACACCTAAATAAATCAGAAATCAGGTACTTAGGAATCCATGTCATGAAGGAGGTAGAGAAAATGGCTCTTATTAACTTTAATCGATTAATGCAGGAGACAACAAAATTATTACAAAACTGGGCCTCTCTTCCAATCTCGATTCTAGGGAGGGCCAACTTAATTAAAATGACGATTTTGCCAAAATTTACCTTCCTGTTTAATAATCTCCCACTACATTTTAAGCATTTAAGCAAGCTTGGTTTAAAAATTACAAGGACTACTTAGCAGTTTTATATGGGAGTGCAAATCGGTGAGAATAGCGTGGAAAAAACTCAGGAAAAAAAGATGGAGGGGGAAATAGCGCTCCCTGATTTCCAGCTTTATTATTGGGCCTTATTCTTAAAGAATGCCAGATGCCTGCTGATGGACGTTAAGGATATGCTGAAGCAGTATAGAGCCATGGTATGGAATCTAGCAGGAGAAGCAAACCACTTCTTATTTAAATTTGGCCACCTAAAGTTTAAAAAAAAAAAAAAAATTAAGATTCTAATAGCAGCATATAAAGTCTGGATACAAACTAGGAGAATTCTAGGGCTCCCCTACTATAGCAATTTGGCACCAATTTGGAGATCTCCAGGAACCCATCTATGTCTGAAGGACAGTTTGGCGATCCCTTTGCTAAAGGCTGGGTTAGTGAGGTGGGGTCAACTCACTGAACAAGATGGCTTGGCGCCCTGGTCTTCGTTATCACAGTCCGCAAACTATAAGTTGTCTAGATTCAAGTATTATCAGTTGGCAAGTTGGGCACAATCGCAGCTAGACTTGGGGTTTGAAACAGAAATCGAAAAGGAGCTACAAAACACTCAGAAATACAGGAAAAAAGTTTCCAAATGGTACTGATCTTTGGTACAAGGGGACAACGCCCACCTGATTCCTCCGGAAGAGATTTGGAAACTGGACATGCCAGGCTGCAATGTCCCATATTTATTTATATATAAGTATCAGCTACTACATTATGGGCATCAGTAAAATCTGCTGCACTCAGGAGTAACCATCTATTTACATTGTACAGGGTCTACTGGACCCCCAAGAAATTGGCGAAGATGGGAGGAAGTAAAAGAAGAAGCTGCCCGAAGTGCGACTTGGAGAATGCGGATGACTTGCATCTTTTTGGGCCATGCCCAGCTATCCAGGCCTTCTGGCAAGAGGTGGGAGAAGTCTTGAAAACATTTTTGGGGGTCAACATTGAGGTAAGCCTATCCCTAATTATTTTTGGGGTAGTAAGTGCAACTACACCTGGTTTGGGGGAATTTAAATCTTCTTTACTGTTCATACTAATTGCTATTGCACGTAGGGAAATATGCAAAAATTGGGTCTCTGAACAACCGCCTACTTGTCAGGGGTGGCTAAGTTTTGCTAGACATGTTGCAAGATTGGATTGTCAATCGGGTTTGACCAAAAGAGAGAAAATGTGGGACAGTTTCTTAAAGGTAGATCTCCAGATTAATAGGGGAAATTAATATATGTGGGTCGGCTGAAGCGGATAGTTGTATCCTGGTACAATAAAGTCCAAGGATTAAGACAAGCTCAACTGGTTGAGGTGATTAGTGGGAAACCACTAAGATCAACTTCAACAATCAGTTGCAAAAAGGCTGTTTAAGAACGGCGGGAGTATGGAGGGATGCGGCGCTCAGAATTCAGGAACCAGGTTCCTCTCCCAAGCTGTGGCCAAGCCTTTGTCATATATGAGGACTAAAAAAAAAAAAGTGAAATACTCAAAAAATAAATCCACAGAAGTAACCTATAATCTATGGCAACTATAACATATCAGAAGAAATTGATTTTTTTTTAAACTGCCTATAAACTAAGGATAAAAGGAAATTAAAAAGTAATCTTGGTTAGAAAATAGCCAAAATATTTTTTATTTTCTTAAAAAAATAAAGGAAGTCTTCCACTTAACAAAAAAACCTTTGAAATAACACAATATACCCACGCTAACATCACAAACATTCCAAATACAATAGAAAAAATAGCACAATGCTTTACAAACAATATTGACCTAATAAAGATAACTAATAAAAGTAACTAGGCTAAACACATATGCTAAGGCCTACTACACTCTGAAACACAACCTAAAACTGAACTGCACAACTACGATACACCAATACACTGCTCTACACTTACTACAAGTACCCACATCCTCCCCCACCAAACCCATAAATAATAACTTAAAGTGGTCTTACCTGATCCATAAACAAGCAAGATGGAAATATGACCACCTGGAGCCAAACTCAGATAGCAAGGATATAAATATACAAAAAAATACACTAAGGCTCTGATTACTACTTCTGTGGTTTTGGGACTACCATTGTAGCGGCATCGGATTGACTGCCTGTCGACTAGGTGGTCCGACAGCCGAATTGCAATGTTGGCAGTCCCACAGATGAAAGACTGCCTCCTCCTCCAGGATTTCTCTTCCCGCCTAGATGGCGGTCACAGGCAACAGCAGCTGATGGAGTGAGTCCAGCCCCTGTTACCGTCATTGAGATTACCATGTGCCTTACTGGCAAGCCGACTGTGGCAGGATGACCTCCACACTCGACCTGGGAAAAACTAAAGATTTAATGAAAAAACGTACCTTGTCTCATGTTTCCAATCAATCAATCAATCAATCAATTAGGGAATTGTAAGCGCGCTACTCACCCGTGAGGGTCTCAAGGCTCTGGGGGGAGGGGGGATAGCAGTTCCGTTCAGCCGAAGAGCCAGGTCTTGAGAGTCTTCCTGAAGGTGTTCAGGGAAAGGGCGCGCCTGATGTCAATCAGGAGCTCATTCCAGGTCTTGGCCGTGATGTAGGAGAAGGATCTCCCCCCTGCTTTGGCTCTGCGGATGCGTGGGGTTTCGGCGAGGACGAGGTTGGCTGATCGGAGGTTTCTTTTGGGTATGTGGAGGGTGACTCTGTCGTTGAGGTATTGGGGTCCAGTGTTGTGTAGGCATTTGTAGGCATGGGTGAGGATCTTGAAGGTGACTCTCTTCTCAACGGGGAGCCAGTGGAGCTTCTGTAGGTGTTGGCTGAAGTGCTTGTGTCGAGGGATGCTGAGGATGAGTCTGGCGGCAGTGTTCTGTATCGTCTGGAGTTTGCGGTGTAGAGACTTGTTTATGCCGGTGTAGAGGGTGTTTCCGTAGTCCAGCCTGCTGGTGATGAGTGAGTGGGTGACTGTCTTCCTTGACATGGGGGGGATCCATTTGAAAGTCTTGCGGAGGATGCGTAGGGTGTTAAAGCAGCAGGAGGCGACAACGTTGACCTGTTGGTTCATGGAGAGGGAGGAGTCGAGTACGATGTCGAGGTTCTGGCATGGTCCATGGGGGATGGCGGGCTGCCGAGGGCGATGGGTCACCAGGTGTTGTCCCATGCTGATGGGGTGGTTCCGAGGACTAGGACTTCTGTCTTTTCAGTGTTGAGCTTTAGGCAGCTGTTTGTCATCCAGGCTGCGACATCCTGCATTCCTTCTTGGAATTTGAGTCTGGTGTTGGCGGGGTCCTTGGTGAGGGAGAGGATGAGCTGGGTGTCGTCGGCGTAGGATACAATGTTGAGGCTGTGTTGTCGGACGATGGCGGCAAGGGGGGCCATGTAGATATTGAAGATGGTTGGGCTGAGTGATGACCCCTGTGGGACTCCGCAGTTGATTTCTGTGGGTTCGGAGAGGAAGGGCGGCAGTCTGGTCCTTTGACTTCTTCCGGTGAGGAATGATCGAATCCAGTCGAGGGCGGTTGCTTGTATGCAGGCGTCGTGTAGTCTGGCTACAAGTGTGCGATGGGAGACGGTGTCGAATGCGGCTGATAGGTCGAGTAGGATCAGGGCTGTGGTGTGGCCTTGGTCGAGGAGGGTGTGGATGTCATCTGTGGCGGTGAGTAGGGCGGTCTCGGTGTTGTGGTTGCTTCGGAATCTGGATTGAGACGGGTTGAGGACGGCGTTGTCTTTGATGAACCTTGTCAGTTCTGAGTTGACGGTTTTCTCAGCGACTTTCGCTGCAAAGGGGAGGAGCGAGATGGGCCAGTAGTTCTTGAGGTCCGTGGGATCGGCTGAGGGCTTCTTGAGCAGGGTCCGGACTTCTGCGCATTTCCAGTCATCGGGGAAAGTGCCGGTCTTGAAGGTAGTGTTGATGGTGTGTTGTAGTTCTGGTGCGATGGCGGTGGCGGCTCTGTGGTAGATGTGTGGTAAGCAGGGGTTGGTGGGGGCCCCTGAGTGAATGCCTTTCATGGTCGAGGCGGTCTCTTCGGCCGTGATCGGGGTCCAGGAGGAGATGGTGGGCTGGTTGGTGTAGCCGGAGGGCGGGCTGGCTGCGGAGTCGGGCGTATGGTCGTTGAAGTGGTTGGTGAATTCCTGGATGACGCTGAAGAGTTCCTTGGAGTTGCTGGAGTTGGAGAGGATTTTGTTGTGGATGAAGGTTCTTTGGTGGTTGTGATGCATTTGTGCTAGTCCGTCATGGCGTCCTTGTAGGTTGTGTAGTTTCCCATGTATTGTCGCTTCTCCAGTTCTTCTCCAGGCGTCTGCAGGTGCGTTTGGCTTCTTGGAGGTCGGTGGTGAACTAGGCGGCTTTCCTGGAGTGACGTTTGTCGGGGTTGCATAGCGGGGCGCAGTTGGAGATCCAGGTGTGGAATTCCCTGGCTGTGAGGTTGGCATCGGTTGCCGTGGTGGGGATGTCGTGGTTGAGGGTGAAGTTTAGTTGCTCGTCGGTGACTCTGCTCCAGTTCCTTTGTGGGGGGCGCAGGTGGGTTTGGGTGCCTTGGGGTTGTTGACGAGGAAGTGCACGCAGTGGTGGTCTGTCCATGGGGTAGCGTGGTGTGGCTGAAGTGGAAGTTGTTTCCTCCTGCGAAGATGGGGTAGAGGGTGTGTCCTGCCTTGTGGGTCGGTGTGGTGACGAGTTGTTTTAGTCCGATATTGGCAAGGTTGTCGCAGAGAGTGGTGGAGTTGGGGTCGCTGGGGTTGTCGAGGTGGAAGTTCAGGTCTCCGATGATTATGAAGTCCATCGTGGCGATGGCGTGGGGTGTGATGAGGTCAGTAATGGTGTCGGTGAAGGGGGCCCGGGGCCTAGGGGTCTGTAGGCGAGGGTGCCGTGGAGTGTGGAGTTGGGGCTGGTCTGGACCCAGAAGTGCCGGTGTTCGGCAGCGGGGTAGGTTTCGCTGGAGGTGGTGAGGTGGAGGGAGTTCTTGTGGACGATGGCGAGGCCTCCTCCCAGGTGGTCGGGCGGTCCTTCCTCTGGATCTTGTACTCGTCTGGGATGGCAATGGCGATGTCAGGGGCGGAGGAAGCGTTGGTCCAGGTTTCTGTGAGAAAGGCGACGTCGAGCGCGAGTGAGTCCAGTAGGTTCCATATCTCTATGGCGTGTCTGTGCACGGAGCGCACGTTGAGGAGGGTGCATCTCAGGGCGTCCACACCTCTTTCCATTAGGGAACCCCTCATGCAGGACCCCCATTGATGCAGACACTTGCCCACAAGGGAAATCCACACCATCGTCACCAGAATCACAGGTAAGTTCCTTGTCTATTTGTCCCCTGTTATAATGGCTGTGGACCCGTGCTGTAGGAGAAGGTTAGTTTTTCATAGGTGTAATACATATGCATATTTACAGACTTGCTTCATAAAAATACACACATTTGTATTTGGACTGTGGCAAAAAACCTAAAAATAATTTATATTCCTAGCAAGAAGGTCCCCCTCCATCAGAAGACCGCCGTAACAACACCGTCGTAACAACTCCGCCATAACAACACTGCCATAACAATGGTAGCATCGTAATACTCAGCGATCTACTTGGGACCACCATGGCGGCGGTCCAGTGGTAAGACCTCCAAAGTTGTAACCATGCCCATAGTGTAAACATGTGCAAAAACAACAATTGATGGACCGAATGCAGAACAATGTCGTACATTCACCCCAGTACAGAGATCTGGTCCTAAATCCATCGTTTTTTTGCTCACCATGCCATTCCAGTTTGGACCCAGCCATATGCAAATCAGTCTTGACCCTGGGCCCAATGGGAACAGTCCAGCCCGAACTGCCAGGCCAGGTCCTCCCTGGACTGGAAACAAGCATCCTAGGACCGGTTTCGGGCTTTCAGCCCTCATCAGCCAGGATAGCTTGACTCCAGTGGCATGGAGAGCACGGGACCCACGTCTGGGCATACCCGTCCCACTCGGGGTGACAAATGCAAAAATAACAATTGATGGACAGAATGCAGAACAATGTCGTACATTCACCCCAGTACAGAGATCTGGGCCTAAATCCATCGTTTTTTGCTCACCATGCCATTCCAGTTTGGACCCAGCCATATGCAAATCAGTCTTGACCCTGCGCCCAATGGGAACAGTCCAGCCCGAACTGCCAGGCCAGGTCCTCCCTGGACTGGAAACAAGCATCCTAGGACCGGTTTCGGGCTTTCAGCCCTCATCAGCCAGGATAGCTTGACTCCAGTGGCATGGAGAGCACGGCACCCACGTCTGGGCATACCCGTCCCACTCGGGGTGACAAATGCAAAAACAACAATTATTGGACAGAATGCAGAACAATGTCATACATTCACCCCAGTACAGAGATCTGGGCCTTGTGTGTCTTTTGCTTTCTCGCCCTAAGTGCGCCAGGAATGCTCAGACGTGGGTCCTGGGCTCACTGTGCCACTGGAATCAAGCTATCCTGGCTGAAGAGGGGTGAAACCCCGAAACCGGTCCTAGGATGCTTGTTTCCGGTCCAGGGAGGACCTGGTTTGGCAGTTCGGGCTGGACTGTTCCCATGAGGCACAGGGTCAAGACTGATTTGCATATGGCCAGGTCTAAACTGGGGTGGCATGGTGAGCAAAAGAATGATGGATTTAACCCAGATCTCTTGACTGGGGGTGAATGTTTTGATTTGTTCTGCATTCCGTCCATCAATTGTGTGTCTTTTGCTTTCTCGCCCTAAGTGCGCCAGGTATGCCCAGACGTGGGTCCTGGGCTCACTGTGCCACTGGAATCAAGCTATCCTGGCTGAAGAGGGGTGAAACCCGAAACCGGTCCTAGAATGCTTGTTTCCGGTCCAGGGAGGACCTGGCTTGGCAGTTCGGGCTGGACTGTTCCCATGAGGCACAGGGTCTAGACTGATTTGCATATGGCCAGGTCTAAACTGGGGTGGCATGGTGAGCAAAAGAATGATGGATTTAACCCAGATCTCTTGACTGGGGGTGAATGTTTTGATTTGTTCTGCATTCCGTCCATCAATTGTGTGTCTTTTGCTTTCTCGCCCTAAGTGCGCCTGGTATGCCCAGACGTGGGTTCTGGGCTCACTGTGCCACTGGAATCAAGCTATCCTGGCTGAAGAGGGGTGAAACCCCGAAACCGGTCCTAGGATGCTTGTTTCCGGTCCAGGGAGGACCTGGCTTGGCAGTTCGGGCTGGACTGTTCCCATGAGGCACAGGGTCAAGACTGATTTGCATATGGCCAGGTCTAAACTGGGATGGCATGGTGAGCAAAAGAATGATGGATTTAACCCAGATCTCTTGACTGGGGGTGAATGTTTTGATTTGTTCTGCATTCCGTCCATCAATTGTGTGTCTTTTGCTTTCTCGCCCTAAGTGCGCCAGGTATGCCCAGACGTGGGTCCTGGGCTCACTGTGCCACTGGAATCAAGCTATCCTGGCTGAAGAGGGGTGAAACCCCAAAACCTGTCATAGGATGCTTGTTTCCGGTACAGGGAGGACCTGGCTTGGCAGTTCGGGATGGACTGTTCCCATGAGGCACAGGGTCAAGACTGATTTGCATATGGCCAGGTCTAAACTGGGGTGGCAAGGTGAGCAAAAGAATGATGGATTTAACCCAGATCTCTTGACTGGGGGTGAATGTTTTGATTTGTTCTGCATTCCGTCCATCAATTGTGTGTCTTTTGCTTTCTCGCCCTAAGTGCGCCAGGTATGCCCAGACGTGGGTCCTGGGCTCACTGTGCCACTGGAATCAAGCTATCCTGGCTGAAGAGGGGTGAAACCCCAAAACCGGTCCTAGGATGCTTGTTTCCAGTCCAGGGAGGACCTGGCTTGGCAGTTCGGGCTGGACTGTTCCCATGAGGCACAGGGTCAAGACTGATTTGCATATAGCCAGGTCTAAACTGGGGTGGCATGGTGAGCAAAAGAAAGATGAATTTAACCCAGATCTCTTGACTGGGGGTGAATGTTTTGATTTGTTCTGCATTCCGTCCATCAATTGTGTGTCTTTTGCATAGTGTAAAAATGTCACTGCTAAATGAAAATTTAAAAAAATACTATTTTGCAATATAAATCAAGTGTGCAAAAATACTTATTAAACAGATAAAATGAATATGATAAAAATGCATACAAATGTTTGCTATAGTTAAAAAATGCAATAAAAGAAACAATATTTGATAAATATATATGAAAATGTTCTATATAAAAAGATGTATTATTCTATATTGCAAATTAATATATTTTATTAACTATTCATGTTGTTTGGAAAAAGTTCATGTGTTATTTACTTTGAATTAAAAATGTGTATATAAAAATATTTAACGTGTAAAATAACATAGAAGTATGTGAGCAACATAAATAAGTTTTATGTGCAAATTAAAAATTACAAGATGTTTGTAATTTTTAAAATAACAATCAGCAGAAAAATCCAGAAAAATGTCAATAAGTGTATTAACATTTTTTATGTAAATAAAACTCTAAGGGGCCAATTCCGATCTCGCTCGGATTGCCCTCCCAGAGCCATCCGTAGCCTTACCTTCCGACCAACTCGTTCCCGGAGCCGGTCCGTCCAAACGAGGAAGTACGATGCGTGAATGTGTGCATTTACCGAGCGACACGCACGCTCCGAATCGAGCAACATTTCCAGTACGAGCAAACTCCGTAAACGCTGAATGGACTCGCCCGGAACCATAACCATGTCAGTTTCCGGCCGAGCAAGTACGATGCGCACTTCATCCGCGCCAAACAGGTCGCCACTTCCAGCTCATCACAGCATCCGGAAGAGCTGTACATCATGTCCGAATCGCGCCACAACACGAACACCGCGTACAAGACGAAGCTGCCATGTATCTGATCGCGCATGTCATCCCGATACTGTATGCCTATGACCGAATCAACAACCGGAACCGATGCGTACATCACAGACGGTAAGTCAGACACCTACCACCCACTAATACGTCACGATCCCGCGAAAGCCAAAACACTCATTGGGGGTGGATGCCCATCCCCCCAGCACAGTCCACCCCACAGGGGGTGGATGCCCATCCCCCCAGCACAGTCCACCCCACAGGCGGTTGTTGTCTATCCCCAGCACAGTCCACCCCAGAGGGGGTGGATGTCCATCCCCCCAGCACCGTCCACCCCAAAAGGGGTTGTTGTCCATCCCCCCAGCACAGTCCACCCCAGAGGGGGTGGATGTCCGTCCCCCAGCACAGTCCATCCCCCCAGCACAGTCCACCCCACAGGGGGTAGATGCCCATCCCCCCAGCACAGTCCACCCCACAGGGGGTTGTTGTCCATCCCCCAGCACAGTCCACCCCACAGGGGGTGGATGTCCATCCTCCCAGCACAGTCCACCCCACAGGGGGTTGTCCATCCCGCAGCCCAGTCCACCCCAGAGGGGTTGGATGTCCATCCCCCAGCACAGTCCACCCCACAGGGGGTGTGTCCATCCCCCCAGCACAGTCCACCCCAGAGGGGGTGAATGTCCATCCCCCAGCACAGTCCACCCCACAGGGGGTTGATGTCCATCCCCCAGCACAGTCCACCCCACAGGGGGTTGTTGTCCATCCCCCAGCACAGTCCACCCCACAGGGGGTGGATGTCTATCCCCCAGCACAGTCCACCCCAGAGGGGGTGGATGTCCATCCCCCCAGCACAGTCCACCCCAGAGGGGTGGATGTCCATCCCCCAGCACAGTCCACCCCACAGGGGGTTGTTGTCCATCCCCCCAGCACAGTCCACCCCAGAGGGGGTTGTTGTCCATCCCCCCAGCACAGTCCACCCCACAGGGGTTGGATGTCCATCCCCCAGCACAGTCCACCCCACAGGGGGTTGTTGTCCATCCCCTAGCACAGTCCGCCCCACAGGGGGTGGATGTCCATCCCCCAGCACAGTCCACCACAGAGGGGGTGGATGTCCATCCCCCAGCACAGTCCACCCCACAGGGGGTTGTTGTCAATCCCCCAGCATAGTCCACCCCACCCCAGAAGGGGTGGATGTCCATCCCCCCAGCACAGTCCACTCCAGAGGGGGTGGATGTCCATCCCCCCAGCACAGTCCATACAAACACATATCTGTTGAGGCAAACATCGTTGGGCCTTTAAAAAAATACCCCTGCCATGTGGAGACAAGCATTGCCATTGTGGGCTAACACTGCCAGCAATGTTCAATTGGACAATGGAAGAAGTGACCATCAAAATGCATAAACACACATTTGTTCACATACAGACCCACATACAAAGGAAATCCGCCAGAAACAACAGTGTAGACAAGATCCTGTTCCACACTGTGGCAGCAATGGCAAATTAAGAACATGATGAAAGGCCAGATTGAAGATGTTGGAGTCCCAGGGACAGTACATAAACAAAATAAAACAAACATCAAATCACTGCTCACGAAGCCAGTAGAAATACGTGGGTCAAGA
Organism: Calotriton arnoldi; assembly: GCA_963921515.1. Classification (NCBI taxonomy): domain Eukaryota; kingdom Metazoa; phylum Chordata; class Amphibia; order Caudata; family Salamandridae; genus Calotriton; species Calotriton arnoldi. Next base: position 749,582 of record CAWUFW010005237.1, read on the forward strand.
TGCACTAAAACAACCAGCCAACCACACACTGCAGAACAAACACAACATGTGTGTGTGTGTGTAAGTGTCTCTAGGCTCCCCCCACACACACGATGGTGGTCTAAACTCCACTGAGACATATGCCTCCTGAGTACAACCCAGATGCATCTCCATTATTGTGTTACAGAATGTTGGCAATTTGGCATTGTTTAATGTGCAGGTCAACAACAGTCACCTGTGGAACAATCTTGGTGGAACTCCAAACAATACATCAGGAGACTGACTCTCCATCCCTGGTATCCTCAAGGCCACTATACTGTGGTGACAGTATCCTGTATGATGACCCACTGTGATGCAAAATCATGATGTGGACCATACTTTGGAGCACACGCACTCTTGTGCACTGTGTCACATGTCTTGCCAGAACAACTTCCATTACACATTACTCACAGGGCATGGCCTGTAATGTAAGGCCACAATGTAGTTAGGGGCCTTGCCAAGAGGCGAGTCACATTTGGCCAGTCTAAACATCACACACCTTGATCACACACAATGTGCAGCAGCTAAGCCTACATTGAATGGTGACATTGCATATGCACCCATGACAATCCCAGGGGTGGTGGTTGGATCTGTGTTTTACAATCACAAGACACATAGCCAGGCATCACACATGATGGAATTTGTCACTCCGCATAGGGAAATTTAACACTGTAACAGAGCAATGAAACACTCAAGGAGACCTATAAATAAGACACGTTGACATCAGGTGACAGGGAAGGGAAGAATCGGCTGAGTGTAAGCAGTCATACACACATACAAGTGCCAAACGCATGAAAACAGATGAAAGATAAAAAAACACGCTAATGTTGGTAGCAAGATGTGACTCGTGGAATCCTAATTATGTCTAATGTGAGTTTACCCACAGTGCAGACACTTATAGCAACCCAACCAGGGCGGACACCATATTGACTCTATTTGTCACATGCACCCACATCACGGACACACAGTCAAATAGGCTGACAAATCACTGTACAATTTGGCAAGCCTCGCAGACAGGACCATCTGCAGGGACTACAGTCTTGGCAGAAAAAGGGCTATCAACACCAAAAATACATGATCACAGAACATATACCATGGGCTTTGAAAAGGTCACAGATTAACACACTGTCAAGAGGAGATTTCACTACTGTCGAAGGTCTGCTGTGTCAAGCTTGGTCTTGACATGGGTCTGCCTTGTCAGAATGAGACTCGGACATTGACTAAACTATTACAACACACAGAATACTTTGGTCCCATCAGCCTGTGTACATGTGTGTTTCCCAAGTCTGCGGCACGTAGTCATAATCCATGTTTACCAAGTGGCACTGATGAGACAGATGACTTGTTCATCATCAATGCGCTAATATGCATGTCCATTGGAGTGGTGCATACCATCATAAACATTTAAAATGAGTATAAATGTCAGCCCGGCATATGTGCTAAAGTGTAAGCCAAAGATGGGAGGTTGTGAAAAGAATGTCACACTCCTTGTCCAAAACAATGTGGATCCTGACAACAAGCAATATCAGCCAACGACGACTCTGCTTTGTACTGTAATAGGACACACATCCCATGGACCTCAGGCAGTCCATCACATCACTCTATCATGTTTTGTACCAAAACAATATTCCAACAGCAATTTCAGTACACTAATCAGCAACATTATGTACACCAAAAGAAAATAGCCAAAATAACAAAACATTGCTTTATTCAGCATTTAAATGTGAAATCACGATTCTCCCAGAAAAACAAGGCCAATGGCCAGTCGATGTCAATGAGTCCTTCAGGGGGTAGACAGGATGAGTCTACATCCATTGCTTGCCTGCACTGACATTACTAGGGGATAACTCCCCAAGGAGGAGCATCTTCTGGGGCAGGCCAGGCACCGCAGGGACAGGATTAGGGTGTACCAGGATGGGTAATGGGAGGATTGGGTGCTAGTGGAGTGTCTGTAGCAACTGCAGTGGACAATTCGGATTGAGGGGTTGGTTGTGGCTCCACTGCAGTGGACATGTCTGACTGAGGGGGTTGTGGCTCCACTGCAGTGGACATGTCAGATTGCGGGGGTGGGGCCTCCACTGCAGTGGACAGGTCAGATGGGGGGGCCAGGGTCTCCACTGTAGTGTCTGGAAGTGACTGAGGGTGTGGTGTTGTGGGAGTGGAAGTGCCTGTGGTAGGGGGTAAGGGCCTTTGCATCTTGGGGATGGTGTAATGGTGGGTGGGTGAACCTGGGATGGCTTTTGGTGTGTGAACTTTGGGAGGGGTGGTCTTGGCTATGGCAGATGTAGCTTTCAGGGGAAGTGTGGGATGGTGGTGGGGTTTTGCCTTCCTTTGTTCTGGGGGATGTACGGGTGGGGGCCTCAGTGTTCCTACTCTTAGGGGAAGGTGTGCGTGCGGTGGGGGATCTCCTCTCTGTGCGTGGTGATTTCCTCTTCCCCTTGCGAGTCTGGTGTGATGTATCAGTGGGGAAGAGGCCAAGGTCACAGAGGAAGACCCTCTGGGAAGGGGGGTTGTAGGGGTTTTGGAGGGAGAGGTGGCTGAGGAATGCGCAGTGGTTGTGGATGGGTGTGTGTGTTTTTTTGCCCTATCCCCTGTGTGTGTGTGATGTCGGTCCCCTGAGTGTGCTTGTGTGTTTGTTTGGACTTTGTCTTAGTTTGCTGTGTGCTGCTTCTGTCTGTTGGGGTGTGTGCATGTGCCTGTGTGAGTGTGCTTTGGTCAGGTAGGTTAGTGTGGTCTGTGGATGGGGCAGAGGTAGGAGGGGTGAGGGACTGTTGTAGGAGGGACACTGCTGGCGTCCGTGAGGAGGCCATGGACTGATTTGTCCGCTGTAGGGCAGACATGTTTGATGATATGCCCTCCATGTATGACACCAATTGTGTCAATAGACTGGTGTGTGCATGGAGGACACTCAGCATGGATGTCTGCCCCACATATTACTGTTTTTTTAGCAAGTCCACAGACTCCACACTCAGGGCAGCAGGGGTGATAGATGCAGGGGGTGCAGTGCCTGGACCAAAGGGACATGCTCACTCACACGGGAGTGTCCACGGACCTTTTGAATGGGAGCAGCTGGGAGGGTGGAGGTGGTGGTGGTGGTGGTGGTGGTGGCGGGGACAGACTCTGTGAGTGCGGCCTCTGCTCTGGTAACACCCACCACCACAAGGGAGTCATCACTGGAGCTGGATGGTTCATCAGCTGATGTTGATGTTTGTGAGCGGCCCTCAGTGTGGCTCCCCTCACCATCTGTGCCACTGGGTCCCTCATCATCCTCCACAGTGGACCCCGTCTGGCTAGCCGCTTCCTACTGGTCCGTGGAACTGTCTCCTCCAGTTGCCGTAGATGATGCTGTGAACAAGGAGGGGAAACAGATTCACATCAGTCATCTGCATATATTTGACACATAATTTCTTTTCACAGCACATCACAGAGCAAGGCCTTGCATAATGTCAAAGCCACTATTCCTTTACATCACATATATGTAAACATGTGACTTGTCAGTCTGCCAGTGAATCATAGTTACCAAACACATGATGGCAATGGAAACATCTGTTAGATGTATCTCAAATTAAACTAAATACATGGCCAACAGGGTACTGTCTTGCCTGTTGTCTGATCTGTAATGCTCCTGAGTGTCAGGGCTTATCACAAACATGTCCCATCTCATGCAAGGGAGTCTGGAAGTGGGCACGCAAATGGGATGGAGACATTCATAAGTTTACATGATGAACATACTTCCATCCCCAGTAACCATGATGGGCTCATGTCGTGAACTGCAATGCTAAAATGGTCTGCATGCAGGACAACTGACAACTACAAATACTGCATCTTATACTTTTTCATGTGGCACACTATGCCACAGTCCTGTCTGCCTAAACAGTCTGTACTGACTCTTGTTACCGGGGCAGTGAATCAAGATTTAACAGTCAGCATCAGGTCACACTCATGTATACACTGTTTAAGTAACATCTGTAGTGCTCAAGTATACATGTCCCCTAAGTGCTACATACAATTCTAACACTTTGACAAGCTCACGTTGTTCTACTGAGACATTGGAGTATGTGAAGTCTCAAATCTGTATACAGGAACATTTTGCAAACTCCCAAGAACAAAGTAATGCAGCATAAACATATATGTTGAAGCCACCATTATGCACAGTCAAGGGATAACACACACATGATTAGTCCTGTGTATCTGAGCCAATTTCCATACATGAGATGTCTGTCCATATCCTATACATTTGCCACATGTGTAATCAAAATAGCTCGTCCTGTACACACTGACACAGAGTCGGACACATGAATCTTCATTTGCAATGGTTACAGTGTTGCCTGACACACAAAAATAGGATGTGACAGTGTTCCTGATGGCCTGACTTGGCATACCTGTCCTTGCTCCATGTGACACATGGGATTAGAGGGAGCACGAGGCTGGTTACTATGCATTTTTAAAGCTTATCCAGTTCATTTGTCTGAGGCATCAACATTGGTCTTACCTGCTGCACGTGTGTGTAGTATTAATCTCACAAACCTGTGTTTACCCAGATCAGCTAATCGTACATTTAGGTATCTACCACACAGAGTTCAGGTCATATTCCTGTCAAGTTGCTGACACATGTCAGACAATCACATCACTCATGATGGTCAACACAATGCACCTGTTGTACATGGTGCTGTACACAGTGACCTTGGACTACAGCAAATACACAGGAGCCTAGTGACACATGTTACAGACGGAAAGGGGCACACCTGGGCATCAGATGAGAATGGGGCATCTTTACATTTTGACACACAAGTGTTGTCTCAGCAGACACACAACCTGTGAGAGTGTTACCAGGCTGAGGGAGTGCAACATGCATGTCAGACATAGTTCAGCTAAATGGCACAAACTCACCCCCTCCTTGCTGCTGTCTGGCCTTCAACTGCCCATCCAGGTCAGGGAAGACCACCATCAGTATCCGGAGCATGTGGGGGGACAGGGTCCGTCGTCCACCACTTTTGCGAGGGGGTGACAGCTTCAGCTGGACTCTTGCGACGGAGGTCCTGCCACCCCCACAGATCTCACAGCCCGGACGATGGTCAGCCAAATTTCCTGCTTCTGATGGGCGTCGACCTGTAAGGATGACATAGTGACACACCATTACTACACATGCTACATCTTTTTTCATCACACACGTGGACATATAGGTCATTGGTAGGTAGGCAGATGATGTATCAAGGAAGTTCAAGTACCAGCAGGGGCAGTTGTCCTGTGTGCAAGCCTGCATCAACAACATGAGTACAGTGCATGAAATAAAATTGCACAGGATACACTTTTACATCACAGTACCTATCCAGTACATGAATCTACACACTGTGAGAATTACAATGACTATGTGTACATGCATGTCCTTGGTGATCTGAATGCTAGTAGTGCCTGTTAGGAAACATGGTGTACTGAGAAGTCAGTGCAATCAACACTCACCTGCTCCCCTGGTTTCCCATACAGCTTGCTGTACTGTGGAAGGAGGCTGTCCAGCAGGGCCTGGTTTTCCTCCTCTGTGAAAGCTGGTGCCCTCCCCACAGTACGTGCCATTGCAGACCCCACAGGATGCTGAGACAGCAGTAGTGGTAGGTTAAGATGTAAGCAAGTAGCATGTAGTGCAGGCAAGTGAAGTCTCTTGGGAACAGACAGCCTTATATCTGTGCTGCAGAGGCGGATTCTGTTCTATGGGTCCAAAGAGATAGGTCGGAGATGTTCGCATTATCCGAATATGTCCAATCCATCACATTGCACACCTCGGACACGCCTACCGTGTCGTTCAAATATTCAGCATCATGACACTATTGAGTTTGATACATTGTTGTTGTTGTCCAACCGAGTTTGTTTGCACGCGATTCGTACATGCTGCAAAAACGCGTCTGTCCCCATGACGGCCAATACCCAATGTATGCGTCCGGCTTGGTCTTGAAGTGTACGCCGCATCTTTTGAATAGTCACCCGCGTCTGTACCCCTGAAGGCCAATAGCCAATGTATGCGTCCGGCTTGGTCTTGAAGTGTACGCCGCGTCTTTTGAATAGTCACCCGCATCTGTACCCCTGAAGACCAATAGCCAATGTATGCGTCCGGCTTGGTCTTGAAGTGTACGCCGCATCTTTTGAATAGTCACCCGCGTCTGTACCCCTGAAGACCAATAGCCAATGTATGCGTCCGGCTTGGTCTTGAAGTGTACGCCGTGTCTTTTGAATAGTCACCCGCGTCTGTACCCCTGAAGACCAATAGCCAATGTATGCGTCCGGCTTGGTCTTGAAGTGTACGCCGCGTCTTTTGAATAGTCACCCGCGTCTGTCCCCATTACAGTAAACAGCCAAAGGATGCAATCCACACTATTTTAGCTGAGCCTCAGGTGCCCTACACCAATCAATAAGCCTGTCACACAGTTTAGGAAACCGCATTTCCTGCTTCATGACATGTGTGGGTACATAGCTTCACATGTCATATTGGACAGAGCTGTTTCTAGCTCACACTCCCATGATGAGCCATGTTTCATGGGGACCAAATCCATTGTGTGTGATGCACATCACAACTGTGAGTGACAACTTTACAGATCACCCTCCTGGGCCTGGACACAGTTCAAGGGGCCCATTGTGTGATCACATGTCACATACACCCTGAATAACAGCTGTAATGGACTGTGTGTTACAAAGTGCTTTTGAGACAGTATTTTGGGGTGAATCCACAGTATTTGCATATTGTGCAACGCACACAATCCATTTCTTATGTTGTTGATGTAATTCACTTTAAACATCCATCTGTATTTGGCATGTGAGTTGCTGTAGTGTCTGTGTGTCACAGACATACCTGTTTGCCATGCAAACAAATTTTGAAACACATCATGGCTTTTTCATGGGTGTGATGGTACGTGTACGTCAGACGTTACGTCATGACTGTGTCCATGTGGCATTACTTGATCCCTGTGTGTGGACCTTTCAAACACGTGTTATTTGGACCACACATCTATTTTTGCTAGTTACTGAGGTGTGTGTTTGGTATGTGATATTTGTTCAGATGTACTGTGACAGACCCCCTTGATTGTTCACAGCACAGCATCGCACTTGTTGTACAACCATCAGGACATGAAATGTTCTGTGAGGGGCACATAGCTGGCATCTGTGTCAATGCTCAACAGTACACACCTGACTTCATTGAGTCTTGCTTTGATGTTGCATGTGATATTTAGCATGTTCATTGCCACATTTGAAAGGGAAATGATAATGTTTCTTTGTCACCTATGTACCGCAGGAGACCAGCTGTCCACAGACCCTTCCCAGACCTAGAAACCATGGCTGAAGGTGACAGCATCCGGCGTTACCGCTTCACCAGACCACTAATTGAGGATTTGGCAGAGCAGTTGGCCCCACATTTGCAACCTGGACGCCCATATCCATCTGCGCTGACCCCCAAGGTGAAGGTGATGGCAGCCCTACATTTCTTTGCCACAGGAACCTTCCAGTACACTGTGACTACTGCTGGTGGGATGTCACAGAATGTTTAGCCGTGTGCTTCGTGATTTTGTAGAGGGAATGTTGCTTTTGCTGAACCGGTACATCAAATTGCCAACACCACGACAATTTGCAGACATCAAGAGTGACTTTTATGCTTTGGGAAGAATGCCACATGTCATTGGCTCCATAGATGGTACACATGTGGCTTTGGTACCACCACAAGCAAATGAACTGACATACAGGAATCGGAAGCATTTTCACTCCATCAATGCCCTGGTGGTATGTCTGCCTGACATGACAATCTCACATGTCTGTGCACGTTTCCCGGGATCCGCACACGACACGTACATCATGAGGAATAGTAGGATCCCACAGAAGATATCACAGCTGCAAAATCAGTGTGCCTGGCTTGTCGGTGTGTAATGTCTGTTTATGTTGTGTGTTGTTTGTATGTCGGGTTTACCCTCTTTTCAGACCCATGATATGTTTTTTTGTTTGAATGTAGGTGACTCCGGATACCCCAACATGCCGTGGTTGCTGACAACACTCCGGAACCCTGTCACCCCTGCTGAGATACGTTTTAATGAGGCACATGGGCGGACCAGGTGAGTGATAGAGCGCACATTTGGACTACTGAAAAGCAGATTTCTCTGCCTGGACCGGACAGGAGGGGCCCTCCAATATGCACCAGAAAAGGTGTGTAAGATCATCATGTTGTGTTGCATGCTGCACAACCTGGCAGTGAGGAATGAGCTACCTCTCATCCAAGATGACAATGACCAGCAGCCTCCAGCAGGGGAGGATACAGCCCTGGGCCATGTTGCCAGTGATGATGAGGGGGAGGAGGATGTTCGGAGGCAGCTCATCAACAACTTTTTCTCATGATTGTGAGTATACAGTGATGAATTGACAAAGCTTTTTCTTTGCCTGATATGTGTATGTAGTGCAAGGTCTATGTATATGTGTGGGTGCATGCTACTTGACATGATCCTTGTAGTTATGTGTCCATTGAGTTAGTATGTTCACCAGTACAGTAGTGACATGAGTCCTAGGTTGTGTTCACAAATCATAAGACTTGTGTATGGAATGTCTATTGGAGATGTATGCAGAAATGTTGGTATTTCAAGACTGTTCTATGTCTGTACTTCACAGGGTCCTTTGGCTGTTGTCTGGTGACATGTGACCTCCAAAACACACAATGCTGTTACAGAGTGCAACTTTTCTTAGAAACAGGAAGTGGTGCCACACACCCAATGACTAACATTTTGGACTTTCTTGGTTACTATGTGCTCATTGTCACGGTGTGGTTAGCTTGCATCTGTTGTGGAGGCAACATGTTGTGACTGTGTAATAAACCTGTGCTCCACATTGAGGTGTGCCTCGTCTGTATACACACATCCAAATTCCATTTGCATACTGTACCTGTGGCCTGATTTCCACTTTCTCTGAATGAGTTTAGCGTATGTAAATTTAAGTGTCTTTTCAGTTCACAATAGTGGAGGCAATGAGTATGTATGCCATGTTAATTTTGTGTTTTGTTGGCCTTGTTGTGTGTATCTCTCATATGTGTCACATCACAATTACTCACAAGACTGTGTATCAATTGCTGTAGTTGTTTTCCTGCAAGAAATTTGTTTAGCAGGTCATCATCTCTATGTCACAAACAGTGTTTAATTCACAACAGAGGCAAGTATTGTGAGAATATGATTTAATTAAGATGCATGTGGGAAACAGTACACGTAATTGATAGTGCTGTACAGAGTGATAGAAATCCAAAGTTCACAGAGGAGTTGTTAGTGTTAGTAGATGAAATTTTCAGAGCCAAGTCCACAGTCATTTGAGTCATTGTTCCAACTTAGACCCTCCATTCCATGTGGGAGAGTACAGTGACAGTCAACAAGGTGAACACTTGCCACACAATGGAGGATATCAGGAGCAGGTTTTTACTTCCTGGGGGGTATACATGGACATCTGCCTCTCATTTGTCCTTTGTCCTTCTTCGGATGACCCCTCTTCTTCTTTTGAGGGGGACCCTCAGGTGCAGGCTGCTGCAGTGCAGGGGACTCTCCGCCACAGTGCCTCATCCCTGTGGCAGTTGCAGATGTAGTGGCAAAAGATGTGGTGGGCACACAGGGAGGTGTGGTCATGTTGTCAGCAATCTGGCGGAGGCATGTGAGTATGTCCCTGTGCACCGCAGCGAGGTCATCTATTTTATCCATTTTGGACTCCATCTTGGACATGTAGGTCTCCATCCTGGACATGTGAGAGTCCATCCTGGACATGTGGAAGTCCATTTTGGCATAATGGGCAGCCTGCTGATGTTGCATGTCCTTGAGGATGCCAACAACCTGGCCAAAGTCTCCGGTGCATTCTCGGTATGCATTTAGGATGCGTCCTAACTGTGGGTCATCTTGCGCAGCAGCACCATCTTCAGGACGTGACCTCACCCCACGCACCCTCACACCACCCCTACCCACACAAGCAGGACCTGCCGTTGCAGACACAGACAACACTGAGCCTCCTTCATTGTTGACACTGGTGTTGTTGTCCACCAACTCCAGAGTGCCCTGTGTAGCTGTGCTGTCAGTGTTTTCTTGCCTTGGTCTGTCCGTGTTGGTAGAGGTCATCTGGGTGTTGGCAGATGTTGCGGGAGTGGTCGCAGGGGGTGCTGAAGTTACAGCTGCTGGTGCTGCATGCTGATCCACACCGGAGGGGCTAGGTCGTTCATCGTCGTCCGAAGAGGACTGAGACACATCCACACTGGAGAGCTCAGGGTCAACCAGAGTCTGGGACTGGGATTCTTGTTCTGTTCCTGCAGTGTCCCCAGCAGGCCCTGTGGGTAGCAGAAAAACACAATGCATGTTGTGGTTTTGCACAGCTCAAGGGATCTCAAACATTCCATTTGCTATTGTACATCATGATGACTGTGTGTACATTGCATTGTCCTCAATTGTCACACACAGAGGCCTATATTGGTTAAGAACATTGTAATCTTAACTAGATGTGTTTTGCTTAGCAGGTGGAGCTTGGTGCATGAACAGCTCATGTATTGATTCTTTGACTGTACATAGCCATTGAAACTCAAGTGGCACCGTGTGCCTGACACAGGTGTGTTGTTCTTTAACACATTTGTGCTTTTTGAATGACATACATGCACTTCCTCTTACAATGTGTTACAAGATTTGTGCAGGTGTGCTGGCATTTGTGCATGTCTTTATGAGTCACATTGGTGTGTCTAACAACATAGTCACAGTCCTGTATGTATGTGTGCATATGAGATATACTATTTGGTCATATGTGTTCCTGGTTGTCATCTGATTACACACATGTGATTGTGTTACTGTAGCAAATGTTGTTGCTGCTGAGCTTTGTGCGTGATAACATCATTTATATTGTCCTTGTCTTCCATGGACAGATAAGTTAACCAAGGATGCTTTCTTGCTTTTCCATGGTGATAACTGTGAGGTCCAGAGGTTTGTGTGCTTGGGTTATGCTGATGTAAGTTGTACCCCTCCTCCCACCCAGTCCAGATTACTTCTTGTGTTGACAGTGACAATGGCAGTGAGGGGACTGTAGTGCCAAGGATGCTGACAACGCTGCATTATGTAGGAGTTGAATGCGGCTCACAACAGCACTTTATGTGAATGACACCATGCAACAGTGTCAGCTATCTTTCTGTGGCCATTCCATTCACTGTCAGGTATCCCTTGTCAATGATGTATATGGTGGTTTGTGTGTGTGTAGTGATGTGTGCTATGTCTGCATCTCACAACTTGTCCTGTACTCAACACACCTTCACAGCCAGCCAAGGGGGCACACCTGGGACAATGCATCCCCAGACAGTGAGTGGAAATGTACAGTTAAGATGGCTGAGAGTGTGAACGTGTGTGAGAGGGCCTGAGCCTAGGTGTGACTTGTGGCCAATTCATACATCAGGCCCATGTGTCAGCCATCTTTCGGTACATTTCCTTTCACTGTCATGGACTGACTAGTCCCAAGAGTGCTATTTGTTCGGGATGAGAAGGTGTTTGTAGGGCAGGCCTTGATAGTAGTTTAAGTCATTGAGGAACTTCCTCCTCCCCCCCCACAGCCTAGATAGGCCACCATGAAACATGCTTCCATGACAGTGAGTCAAAGTTTACGTTCAAGATGTCAGACAGTGGGGCCTGGTGTTTGTTTGTGCACAACTCCCAACAGGGCCTTGTACTCCCCACAGCAGAGCCCAGTGTCAGCCATCTTGTCAGTACTTTTCCACTCCCTGTGAGATGTGCATAGTTCAAGGTGGGCTTGATAGGCCATGAGGGAGGAGGATTGTTAGCTGTGAGTACAACTCCCATCATGCTTTTGGCTACACCCACCTTCCCAGCAATCCCAACCTCCCTTCCTGTGACTCTGCTTTCCTGTGGGTGAATGTGTGCAAACAAGATGTCTGCTGTATGTGACTGGTGTTTGGATCACATTGCCTTGCTGTGAGTTAGTGCTAAGTCATTAATTATTTGTACATGGTGTGCTTTGCTGTTACATTGTCGGTATGTTGTTGGTTACAATCTGATTTTGATCATATATCCCATCATGGACTGGTGCAACTCACGCCAGGGCCCAGTGTCCAGCAACTTGGGAGTAGATTTGCCTTGACTCTCAGGTTGTGCATAGTCACAGGTGTGGGGTTTGGTGTTGGTGGGAGGGGTGTGTGTGTGAGAGGGCCTGCTGGTACATGTAGTCAGATCTGGCACTCCTCCTCCCCCACAGCCCAGATAGGCCACCATGAACCATGCTTCCATGACAGTGAGTCAAACTTTCTGTTCAAGATGTCGGACAGTGGGCCTGGTGTTTGTTTGAGCACTACTCTCAACAGGGCCTTGTGTTCCCCACAGCAGAGCCCAGTGTCAGCCATCTTGTCAGTGCTTTTCCACTCCCTGTGAGATGAGCATAGTTCAAGGTGGGCGTGATGGTCCATGTGGGAGGAGGATTGTTAGCTGTGACTACAACTCCCATCATGCTTTTGGCTACACCCACCTTCCCAGCAATCCCAACCTCCCTTCCTGTGACTCAGCTTTCCTGTGAGTGAATATGTTCAAACAAGATGGCTGCTGTATGTGACTGGTGTTTGGATCCCATTGCCTTGCTGTGAGTTAGTGCTGAGTTTGTAAATTTTTTGTACATGGTGAGCTTCCCTATTACATTGTAGCTATGTTGTTGGTTACAATTTACATTTGATCACATATCCCATCATGGACTGGTGCAACTCACACCAGGGCCTAGTGTCAGAGATCTTGGTAGTGGATTTACCTTGACTCTCAGGTTGTGCATAGTCCCAGGTGTGGTGTTTGGTGTTGGTGGGAGGGGTGTATGTGTGACAGGGCCTGCTGGTAGATGTAGTCAGTGCTAGCCCTCCTCCTCCCCTGACCAAATAGGCCACCATGAACCATGCTTCCATGACAGTGAGTCAAAGTTAACGTTCAAGATGTCAGACAGTGGGGCCTGGTGTTTGTTTGTGCACAACTCCCAACGGGCCCTGAACTCCCCACAGCAGAGCCCAGTGTCAGCCATCTTGTCAGTACTTTTCCACTCCCTGTGAGATGAGCATAGTTCAAGGTGGGCTTGATGGGCCATGAGGGAGGAGGATTGTTAGCGGTGACTAGGACTCCCATCATGCTTTTAGGTACACCCACCTTCCCAGCAAACCTGACCTTCCTTCCTGTGACTCAGCTTCCCTATGAGGTAGTGTAACAGTGCTGGCAAGATGGCTGACAGTGGTGTTTGGTGTTTTGAGGCCAAAGCCTTGCTGTGTTTGTTAGTAAGTTTGTACATGTTATGACATAGTTACATATTACTCTAAGATTGCAGGTATTTTGTTTGTCTAACTGGCTTACACATCACAGGATAATTTGCTTTGTGTTGATATGGCTTTTCTAACAGTGATTGGTTTCACTGTCCCCTTGACAGTGATGTCTGTGGGTGTGTATTGGCTCACAATATTGGCTAGTTGGTTATGTACTCACCAGGCTCTGGTATTCCTGATAATCAATGGATGCCCTCCGGTGGAAGGATGACCCGCACCTTCTCCTCCCAGGAAGTGAAGTGCGTAGGTTTTGCAGGAGGGCCACCACCAGTCCGCTGGCTCAGGGCATGGTCTCTGCCAATCAGCTTCTTGACCCTCCGTCGCACATCATAGTACCTGTTCCTGATATCCTCCATTGTGCGCAGGCAAGGTGCTTGTGCGTTCACCTTGTTGACAATCCTCTCCCACATCTTTGTTTTCTGGGACATGGTGGTCTGTTGGACCAATGTGCCAAATAACTGTGCCTCTACTCTGAGAATTTCATCTACCATGACTTCCAACTCACTGTCTGTGAACTTTGGATTCTTATTTGGGGGCATGGTGATGGGTGGTGGTGGAGATGGATGTGTGGGTGAGTGTGAAAGTGAGGGTGAGTGAGTATGAGTAAAGCTGGGTGTTTGTGAGTGTGGTATTTGACAGGTGCTAGTGGTGTACAGGTTGTGTGGTGGGTGGGTTGTGAGTGTATGTCTCAGTGCAGTGTAGTGGTGTTATCTGCTGGCAGGTCTGTGGAATTTGCAAAGGATCATGGTAAGGATTTTGGCCCTTTATGTAGGTTGAGTTGTGGGTGTGTCTTACATATTTAAATGTTTTTTTTCTTGCCTTTGACAATGCTTGTTTGGTCTTTTACTGTCTGTTTCTGTTGTGTTTAGTTGAGCATGACGGAGACTTTCAGTTGACCGCAACGGATGCTTTTATCAGCATTTGCGGGGTAGTCTGAGTCTGTCACATTCACGTTCAGCTATGTAGCAGTGTTCGCGTACGAGTCGATCGCGTCGGGCTCATGCTAGGCTATGTAGCAGCGTTCGCGTACGAGTCGGTCACGTCGGACTCTTTTCTGGCCGATTCACTAAAACGGCTTGATTTCCGTACGAATCGGTCGTCCGTATTGTGCTCTGTGCGAGTCGGTTTTATTTGACACGCATTGCATCGTACTCCGCCGCTCGTACAGCGCGCGTACGTGTCGGTCGGAATACATTCCCGGTCCGTGTCGGTCGGAACGGTTTCCAAGCGAGATCGGAATCGGCCCCTAAGTAGAGAACAAATTGTATACATATATATATATATATATGTATACAATAGTATCAATAGTACAATAGAGCTCCGAAACGCGTAAGGCTTTTAATTTTTCCAAAGGATAGCGAATCCTGTTGCCTTTACGAATCCCGAGCAGTGTTCCTCTTCGAAACCGAGCACTCTCGAGTGCTCTTTGTATTGAAAATGTTATGACGGCAGGCCACCGTGAAGAGAGAACCGTCCTTAATTGAGGGGCCATGGAGACATAGAACGGAGTCGAAGTCTCCTGAGGTGCGAAGGATGGCAGTAATAAGGAGGACCTGGAACTTCGGAGGCCCACTGGAGGGCGAAATCAATTAAGGAAATAATGTTGAAGCGCAGAACCCACTGAGGCTAACAATGAAGAGGCACAGCAAAGCCTACTAAGGCAACAAGGGAACTACTTATCCCAGCATGCAACACCAGTGTTACTCACCTGTGATTACTAAAATATAAATAAAGACATGCTGTTTGAAGTGCATCTTCTGTTTCTGCGCACTGACATTGATGCCTGTGAACAAGGAGCCGAGAGCTCCGAAACGCGTAAGGCTTTTAATTTTTCCAAAGGAAAGCGAATCCTGTTGCCTTTACGAATCCCGAGCAGTGTTCCTCTTGAAACCGAGCACTCTCGAGTGCTCTTTGTATTGAAAATGTTATGACGGCAGGCCACCGTGAAGAGAGAACCGTCCTTAATTGAGGGGCCATGGAGACATAGAACGGAGTCGAAGTCTCCTGAGGTGCGAAGGATGGCAGTAATAAGGAGGACCTGGAACTTCGGAGGCCCACTGGAGGGCGAAATCAATTAAGGAAAATAATGTTGAAGCGCAGAACCCACTGAGGGTAACAATGAAGAGGCACAGCAAAGCCTACTAAGGCAACAAGGGAACTACTTATCCCAGCATGCAACACCAGTGTTACTCACCTGTGATTACTAAAATATAAATAAAGACATGCTGTTTGAAGTGCATCTTCTGTTTCTGCGCACTGACATTGATGCCTGTGAACAAGGAGCCGAGAGCTCCGAAACGCGTAAGGCTTTTAATTTTTCCAAAGGAAAGCGAATCCTGTTGCCTTTACGAATCCCGAGCAGTGTTCCTCTTGAAACCGAGCACTCTCGAGTGCTCTTTGTATTGAAAATGTTATGACGGCAGGCCACCGTGAAGAGAGAACCGTCCTTAATTGAGGGGCCATGGAGACATAGAACGGAGTCGAAGTCTCCTGACGTGCGAAGGATGGCAGTAATAAGGAGGACCTGGAACTTCGGAGGCCCACTGGAGGGCGAAATCAATTAAGGAAAATAATGTTGAAGCGCAGAACCCACTGAGGGTAACAATGAAGAGGCACAGCAAAGCCTACTAAGGCAACAAGGGAACTACTTATCCCAGCATGCAACACCAGTGTTACTCACCTGTGATTACTAAAATATAAATAAAGACATGCTGTTTGAAGTGCATCTTCTGTTTCTGCGCACTGACATTGATGCCTGTGAACAAGGAGCCGAGAGCTCCGAAACGCGTAAGGCTTTTAATTTTTCCAAAGGAAAGCGAATCCTGTTGCCTTTACGAATCCCGAGCAGTGTTCCTCTTCGAAACCGAGCACTCTCGAGTGCTCTTTGTATTGAAAATGTTATGACGGCAGGCCACCGTGAAGAGAGAACCGTCCTTAATTGAGGGGCCATGGAGACATAGAACGGAGTCGAAGTCTCCTGAGGTGCGAAGGATGGCAGTAATAAGGAGGACCTGGAACTCGGAGGCCCACTGGAGGGCGAAATCAATTAAGGAAAATAATGTTGAAGTGCAGAACCCACTGAGGGTAACAATGAAGAGGCACAGCAAAGCCTACTAAGGCAACAAGGGAACTACTTATCCCAGCATGCAACACCAGTGTTACTCACCTGTGATTACTAAAATATAAATAAAGACATGCTGTTTGAAGTGCATCTTCTGTTTCTGCGCACTGACATTGATGCCTGTGAACAAGGAGCCGAGAGCTCCGAAACGCGTAAGGCTTTTAATTTTTCCAAAGGAAAGCGAATCCTGTTGCCTTTACGAATCCCGAGCAGTGTTCCTCTTCGAAACCGAGCACTCTCGAGTGCTCTTTGTATTGAAAATGTTATGACGGCAGGCCACCGTGAAGAGAGAACCGTCCTTAATTGAGGGGCCATGGAGACATAGAACGGAGTCGAAGTCTCCTGAGGTGCGAAGGATGGCAGTAATAAGGAGGACCTGGAACTTCGGAGGCCCACTGGAGGGCGAAATCAATTAAGGAAAATAATGTTGAAGCGCAGAACCCACTGAGGGTAACAATGAAGAGGCACAGCAAAGCCTACTAAGGCAACAAGGGAACTACTTATCCCAGCATGCAACACCAGTGTTACTCACCTGTGATTACTAAAATATAAATAAAGACATGCTGTTTGAAGTGCATCTTCTGTTTCTGCGCACTGACATTGATGCCTGTGAACAAGGAGCCGAGAGCTCCGAAACGCGTAAGGCTTTTAATTTTTCCAAAGGAAAGCGAATCCTGTTGCCTTTACGAATCCCGAGCAGTGTTCCTCTTCGAAACCGAGCACTCTCGAGTGCTCTTTGTATTGAAAATGTTATGACGGCAGGCCACCGTGAAGAGAGAACCGTCCTTAATTGAGGGGCCATGGAGACATAGAACGGAGTCGAAGTCTCCTGAGGTGCGAAGGATGGCAGTAATAAGGAGGACCTGGAACTTCGGAGGCCCACTGGAGGGCGAAATCAATTAAGGAAAATAATGTTGAAGCGCAGAACCCACTGAGGGTAACAATGAAGAGGCACAGCAAAGCCTACTAAGGCAACAAGGGAACTACTTATCCCAGCATGCAACACCAGTGTTACTCACCTGTGATTACTAAAATATAAATAAAGACATGCTGTTTGAAGTGCATCTTCTGTTTCTGCGCACTGACATTGATGCCTGTGAACAAGGAGCCGAGAGCTCCGAAACGCGTAAGGCTTTTAATTTTTCCAAAGGAAAGCGAATCCTGTTGCCTTTACGAATCCCGAGCAGTGTTCCTCTTCGAAACCGAGCACTCTCGAGTGCTCTTTGTATTGAAAATGTTATGACGGCAGGCCACCGTGAAGAGAGAACCGTCCTTAATTGAGGGGCCATGGAGACATAGAACGGAGTCGAAGTCTCCTGAGGTGCGAAGGATGGCAGTAATAAGGAGGACCTGGAACTTCGGAGGCCCACTGGAGGGCGAAATCAATTAAGGAAAATAATGTTGAAGCGCAGAACCCACTGAGGGTAACAATGAAGAGGCACAGCAAAGCCTACTAAGGCAACAAGGGAACTACTTATCCCAGCATGCAACACCAGTGTTACTCACCTGTGATTACTAAAATATAAATAAAGACATGCTGTTTGAAGTGCATCTTCTGTTTCTGCGCACTGACATTGATGCCTGTGAACAAGGAGCCGAGAGCTCCGAAACGCGTAAGGCTTTTAATTTTTCCAAAGGAAAGCGAATCCTGTTGCCTTTACGAATCCCGAGCAGTGTTCCTCTTCGAAACCGAGCACTCTCGAGTGCTCTTTGTATTGAAAATGTTATGACGGCAGGCCACCGTGAAGAGAGAACCGTCCTTAATTGAGGGGCCATGGAGACATAGAACGGAGCCGAAGTCTCCTGAGGTGCGAAGGATGGCAGTAATAAGGAGGACCTGGAACCTCGGAGGCCCACTGGAGGGCGAAATCAATTAAGGAAAATAATGTTGAAGCGCAGAACCCACTGAGGGTAACAATGAAGAGGCACAGCAAAGCCTACTAAGGCAACAAGGGAACTACTTATCCCAGCATGCAACACCAGTGTTACTCACCTGTGATTACTAAAATATAAATAAAGACATGCTGTTTGAAGTGCATCTTCTGTTTCTGCGCACTGACATTGATGCCTGTAAACAAGGAGCCGAGAGCTCCGAAACGCGTAAGGCTTTTAATTTTTCCAAAGGAAAGCGAATCCTGTTGCCTTTACGAATCCCGAGCAGTGTTCCTCTTCGAAACCGAGCACTCTCGAGTGCTCTTTGTATTGAAAATGTTATGATGGCAGGCCACCGTGAAGAGAGAACCGTCCTTAATTGAGGGGCCATGGAGACATAGAACGGAGTCGAAGTCTCCTGAGGTGCGAAGGATGGCAGTAATAAGGAGGACCTGGAACTTCGGAGGCCCACTGGAGGGCGAAATCAATTAAGGAAAATAATGTTGAAGCGCAGAACCCACTGAGGGTAACAATGAAGAGGCACAGCAAAGCCTACTAAGGCAACAAGGGAACTACTTATCCCAGCATGCAACACCAGTGTTACTCACCTGTGATTACTAAAATATAAATAAAGACATGCTGTTTGAAGTGCATCTTCTGTTTCTGCGCACTGACATTGATGCCTGTGAACAAGGAGCCGAGAGCTCCGAAACGCGTAAGGCTTTTAATTTTTCCAAAGGAAAGCGAATCCTGTTGCCTTTACGAATCCCGAGCAGTGTTCCTCTTCGAAACCGAGCACTCTCGAGTGCTCTTTGTATTGAAAATGTTATGACGGCAGGCCACCGTGAAGAGAGAACCGTCCTTAATTGAGGGGCCATGGAGACATAGAACGGAGTCGAAGTCTCCTGAGGTGCGAAGGATGGCAGTAATAAGGAGGACCTGGAACTTCGGAGGCCCACTGGAGGGCGAAATCAATTAAGGAAAATAATGTTGAAGCGCAGAACCCACTGAGGGTAACAATGAAGAGGCACAGCAAAGCCTACTAAGGCAACAAGGGAACTACTTATCCCAGCATGCAACACCAGTGTTACTCACCTGTGATTACTAAAATATAAATAAAGACATGCTGTTTGAAGTGCATCTTCTGTTTCTGCGCACTGACATTGATGCCTGTGAACAAGGAGCCGAGAGCTCCGAAACGCGTAAGGCTTTTAATTTTTCCAAAGGAAAGCGAATCCTGTTGCCTTTACGAATCCCGAGCAGTGTTCCTCTTCGAAACCGAGCACTCTCGAGTGCTCTTTGTATTGAGAATATATATATATATATATATATATATTATCTACTGGCGGTCGCCAGTAGATAGTTATAGTTAAAACCTATTTTCCATAGGAAATCCGCAACATTCTATTTGAAATAACTCTTGCGCCGGTTGACGAATCTTTGCGAAAGCTTCCAACTTGTTGGGGCGCTCTGCTCCGCTCCTACCCTGAAAGTCTCGGGTTGATTCGTCAAGCGGGGGCCGCGAAAAAAGGGGGGTCCCAAAACGCGTTTTCCCCATTCATTTTTCCATAGGAACCTTTAGTCGCAGCTACAGCCCGAACTGCTGAACGGAATTACACCAAATTTGGCAAAGAGGTAGCCCTTGGTTCAGTGTCGTGCCTTTTGCTTAAATGGTATAAATCCGTTCAGTAGTTTCTGAGAAAATCACAAATAAAATCACATATATATCTATGGCCGAGTAGGGTCCGGGTACCCTCCCGATCACGAGCTGCATGCTAATTGGCTGTCAACACTCCAAATCAGGAAGTGTTGGCAGCCATTTTATCCTCGGTAGAACCGAGGGACAGAAACAAGTGCGCAAAGCGCAAAAGGGGGCAGGGTAGAAACACCCTGACCCCTAGGTCTGCTCAGGGGGTCCCACAAGGACCCCTGGGCAGAAAAAAGCATTTAAAAAAAAAAATCGGCGGGATGCGCTTAGGGTGCGCGGATCCCGCCGAGAAAAAAAAGAAACAAGTGCGCAAAACGCACAAAGGGGGCAGGGTAGAAACACCCTGACTCCCTAGGTCTGCTCAGGGGTCCCACAAGGACCCCCTGGGCAGAAAAAAGCATTTTTAAAAAAAAAAAATCAGCGGGATGCGCTTAGGGTGCGCGAATCCTGCCGAAAAAAAAAACACAAGTCCCGGGGGCATGGGGGGGTATTTATAATATGTGGGGGGCCTCTAAGGCCCCCCAAGCCCCGGGGACCGCCACCCCCCGGGGCTTTAAAAATAAATGGTGCAGGAGGGCTCTGAGCCCTCCCGCAGCCCCGGGGACCGCCACCCCCCGGGGCTTCTTATTTTATTTTTTTTAAATTACCTGTGTGGGGGGGCTCAAACCCCCCCACACGCCCCGGGGACCGCCACCTCCCCGGGGCACTAAAAATTTCAATATGGGGGTCCGTTACGGACCCCCAGAGCCCCGGGGACCACCACCTCCCGGGGCTGTGCAATTCAAGGGAGGGGGCCACGCGGCCCCCTCCTGGAGCCCTTGATGTCCCTGGGGACCGCCACCCCCAGGGCCGGCTCCTGCAGTGTCCCGGGGTGCCTACCACCGGGACACTGTAGTTTGCTATGGCAGGACGGGAGCCGCGCTCCCGTCCTGTCATAGCAAACTGCTTTGGATATTGGAAGAGAGAGCAGGAAACCTGCTCTCTCTTCCAATATCCAAAGCAGATTGCTTTTCCACACGGGGAGCTGCATGTTAGCAGCTCCCCATGTGGAAAAGCAATGCCGGCTCCCGCAGGAGGCGGGGAGCCGGCATGGTCCGTGGGGGAGTTGGGGTCCCCCCACGGACCCCAAAGGGTAGGGCCAGCCCCGGGGTATGGGGTCCCCGGGGCAAGTAGTGGCCCGGGAGGGGGGCCACGCGGCCCCCCTCCCCGAAAAGTATAAAAAAAAAATTAAAAAAATAAAAATAAAGGCCTGCCCCGGGGAATGGGGTCCCCGGGGCCGGATTCGGCCACGGGAGGGGGGCCACGCGGCCCCCTTCCCGTTTAATTTTTTTTAAAAAAGGGATAAGGCCCTGGGGGATGGGGTCCCCAGGGCCCAAAAATAGGAAAAAGAAAGGGGGGGCCACACAGCCCCCCTTCGGGAAAAAAAAAAAAAAAACGATTGGGGCGCAGGCCCCGCCCCCTTCCTTTACCACTCTGCAAACGCGCCCCCTGGCGCATTTGCAGATGGGGAACGAATTCCCCTTAAATACTGGGGGTCCCTGGGGGCCAACTAGCCCACCAGGAACCTCCAGTATGCGCCAGGGGGCTGCGTTGCAGAGAGGTGTAAAGAGGCCACGCCCTTTTTACACCTCTCTGCAACGCAGCTCTGTGGCGCTTTTTGGAGGTACATGGGGGGCTACTTGGACTCCAGGGACCCTCAGGATTCAAGGGGACTTAATCCCCCAACTTAAAACGCGCCACGGGGTGCGTTTGCACAGTGATGAAGGGAGGGGGCGGGGCTTCAGGTGACATGTGTGCAAACAGGCCCCGTGGCGTGTTTTAAGATGGGGAATTAAATCCTCTTCAATCCTGAGGGTCCCTGGGGGCCAACTAGCTCACCAGGTACCTCCAGTAAGTGCCACGGAGCTGCGTTGCAGAGTGTTGTAAAATGGGGCGTGGCCTCTGAACACCTCTCTGCAACGCAGCTCTCTGGCGCATACTGGAAGTACCTGGTGGGCCAGTTGGCCCCTAGGGACCCTCGGGATTGAGGAGGAATTAATTCTCCAACTTAAAACGCGCCACACGGCGTGTTTGCAGACATGTATCCTCAGGCCCCACCACCTTTATTCACCATTGTGCAAATATTCCTCTAAAATCAGCCGAACTACGAATTCCGATTTACTCACCTGTTATCAGGAGAGACCTCAGTGCTGCATCTTTGCGCCCAGTACCGATCCTGAAAAGTAATTCTAACCGTACTTACCAGTAACTTGAATTTCCTTCCATAGGCTAACATTGACTGGTTTCACTTGGAAATTCTTCTGTGTGTGGAGTTTTGGAACTTTATAATATTCCTCTTAAATCAGCCGAACTACGAATTCCGATTAACTCACCTGTTATCAGGAGAGAACCCAGTGCTGCATCTTTTATCCCAGTACTGACCTTGAAAAGTAATTCTAACCGTACTTACCAGTAACTTGAATTTCCTTCCATAGGCTAACATTGACTGGTTTCACTTGGAAATTCTTCTAAGTGTGGACTTTTGGAACTTTAGAATATTCCTCTAAAATCAGCCGAACTACGAATTCCGATTTACTCACCTGTTATCAGGAGAGAACCCAGTGCTGCATCTTTTAGCCAGGCACTGATCCTGAAAAGTAATTCTAACCGTACTTACCAGTAACTTGAATTTCCTTCCATAGGCTAACATTGACTGGTTTCACTTGGAAATTCTTCTAAGTGTGGAGTTTTGGAACTTTATAATATTCCTCTAAAATCAGCCGAACTACGAATTCCGATTTACTCACCTGTTATCAGGAGAGAACCCAGTGCTGCATCTTTTAGCCCAGCACTGACCTTGAAAAGTAATTCTAACCGTACTTACCAGTAACTTGTATTTCCTTCCATAGGAATCCATTGTCTGGTTTTCAGCAGAAAAGTTTGTGTCGATTTTCACAAACTACAAATATTCCTTAAAAATTGCCTGTATGACTTAAACGCATTCTTTCAACTGTTTACAGGAGATGCACCAGTGCTGGATCCAGGATTCACCACTGAGTAAGAAAAAGTAACGATAACACTACTTACCTGCTAAGTGAATTTCCTCCCATAGGATAACATTGGTGATTCTATGTGAAAAAGTTTCCGTGTCAACTTTTAAAATACAATAATATTCCTTAAAAATCACTACTGTACCCAAAACGCTTTTACTCAACTGTTTACAGGAGATGTCCCAGGACTGAATCTAGGATCCAGTCCTGTGGTTAGAAAAGTAATCCATAAAGTAACTAATTGCATTTAACTAGAAATTCACATTGAGCTCAATGTTGCATTGTGTTTGAAATTGTGTTGCCCATTGCAACAACTGTAACTACTGTACTTAAAAGTCTATTGCCTATTTGCAAAGTATTTAAACTAAAGTAATTCATTCTGAGAAAGTATATTTTGTAATGTAATGTATAATGTAATTACAATGTAATTTAAAAAATAAAATATCTTTAAATAAATAGTTTAAAAAAATGTAGTAAACCAGTATCAAAAAATAAATATAACAATTAATACAATAAAAAAATTGTCATTTACAAAACCTTTGAAATTCACTGAAAAAAACCATAGGTTTCAGGCACGTTATAGTTAGAAAGTAGCATTTAAAAAACCTTTGAAATTCACTGAAAAAAACCATAGGTTTCAGGCACGTTATAGTTAGAAATTAGCATTTAAAAAACCTTACAAATTCACTGAAAAAACCATAGGTTTCAGGCACGTTATAGTTAGAAAGTAGCATTTAAAAAACCTTTGAAATTCACTGAAAAAACCATAGGTTTTAGGGACAGTTATAGTTAGTTGGACATTGCACTCGTACAAAACCCGTGAAATTCCCCGTTATAGTTAGTTCAGCTAACTATAACTCGCGCCCCGCAATGCACTGCTGATGACGTCACATATTACATCACTCATGACATGGTCAGTGACATCACTGATGACATCACTGATGACATCTCAAATGAGTTCTTTCTGCACATCTTTTGCTTCTTCCTGCACTTTTCTTCGTCTTTCTGGACTTCTGTTGCTTCTTTCTGCATTTCTTTTGCTTCTTTCTGTGCGTTTTTTCTTCTTTCTTCACATGTCCTACCTCTGTAGGCATAGTTACAAACTAGCATTTAAAAAACCTTTGAAATTCACTTAAAAACCATAGGTTTCAGGCACGTTATAGTTAGAAATTAGCATTTAAAAAACCTTTGAAATTCACTGAAAAAACCATAGGTTTCAGACACGTTATAGTTAGAAATTAGCATTTAAAAAACCTTTGAAATTCACTGAAAAAACCATAGGTTTCAGACACGTTATAGTTAGTAATTAGCATTTAAAAAACCTTTGAAATTCACTGAAAAAACCATAGGTTTTAGGGACAGTTATAGTTAGTTGGACATTTCACTCGTACAAAACCCGTGAAATTCCCCCGTTATAGTTAGTTCAGCTAACTATAACTCGCGCCCGCAATGCACTGCTGATGACGTCACATATTACATCACTCATGACATGGTCAGTGACATCACTGATGACATCACTGATGACATCTCAAATGACATCACTGATGACATCACTGATGACATCATCCATGTGATAATTTGATGCATCTTCTCACACCCTAATATAACTTTTGATACACCCACTGTAAATTACAGACTGCCATTGTCAAAACCTTAGACACTCCAACACCAATAACTACATACACACTCACTGATTCTTAGGTCTACCCACACATCCACTCACTCACCTCTACAGTCACTCATACTTACGGTCACTCAGTACAGGACTTTCATATGCACTTATACACCTACATAGACACTCACACACCGCCACTCATCCATAGAGGTACTCACACACCTAGTCAGTCATGCAAATAATTAATCACACTGCCATTTACTCACCTATACAGTTATACACACACCAGCTCACTTACTCATACAAATACTAGCACATTCTTACGCTCTTATACAATCAGTGATACAAGTACACACTCATCCATACAGCCACTCTCACAATCACACACTCTCACTTATAGCCATTTATATACTCCAACACACATATATACTGCCTTTGACATATTAGTTACTCACACATGTACCACTAAGATATACATTCACTCACTAACACAAACATACACACACTCACCCACCCATACAGTCCATCACAGATGCACTCTTGAAACCATGCACCCAGTGAATCACCCATTCACACATCTATGCGCAGTCACACACACCCCACTCACACAAACACTCAGGCACCCATACAGATACTCAGACAACTAATCAATAACCCATGTAGACACTCATGTAGCTATTCGCAAACCTATGCAGCCGCTTACACACCAACAGACAGACGGATGCAGACATTCACACAGTTTAGTCACTAACCCATGCATTCAGTAAGATACGTTTAATCACTCACTTATAGAGTCAGTCACGCACCTACTAAATCATCCATCCAGACACTTATACACCCACTCATTCTTCAATACACCTTGGCATATATATTAAACATATTTAAACTTTATAGAAACACACAGTCACTGGATGATGTCATCAGTGATGTCATCTGTGATGTCACTGACCATGTCATGAGTGATGTAATATGTGACGTCATCAGCAGTGCATTACGGGGGCGCGAGTTATAGTTAGCTGAACTAACTATAACGGGGGAATTTCACGGGTTTTGTACGTGTGAAATGTCCAACTAACTATAACTGTCCCTACAACCTATGGTTTTTTCAGTGAATATATATATATAATTAGTGTCAATGGCATAAAACCAATAGTAAACTATTTAGGCACAATGAGGTAGTGCTTGTTTGGGTAGATTTATGATAAAAAAATAGCTAAGTACTTACTTTTAAGCATGGTTTTTATCATATTTACTACATCTTTTAGCACATTTTTTAACACTTGTATTTTTATCAATATACATCGTGTTTTAATATTTACAGGTTCAACATGGAATTTTTTTGTATAGAGGACTGTATATAAGGTGCTTCTAGTATTGGCAAAAAAATGTTTTTAACTCTTTTAATAATTCTTATTTAAAGAAATATTGATTGATTTAATTTTATTACCCTATAAAAACCGTGTATTTATATTTATACATATGTATATGAACTTTAACCTGTAGTTGGTGCAAAAAATATGTGTTTTATCTCAATTGACGCTAGTAACTCTTCCATGGTCATGAATTAGTCACCTTGGTTAATACGTAATTGTTGCACTGGCACTTTAAATGTATGGGAAGCACAAAGCAGCGCGTCATGTGATCAAGGCCTTTGGAAGGCCGAAACACGTTATGGCGGTGGTGCGGGGCAGCAAATAAACTCACCTTTGCACCAGAAACCTTTGGGTCCGCGTTCGTCTTTTCCGGGGGAAACTGGATGTTGTTGAGACGAAGCCAATAATTTGAAAGTGCCGAGTTGCTTCTTCGGTACAGACGGCAACCCCTCCTCCCAGTTGGGCATCGCGGCAGGAAGCAGCAGGTTCCGGTGTGACCGGAACAGGAATCGGATACTCCGGCGAGGAGCAAGCCGCGGCAGCCCCTGGACGCTGTCAAATTCCCTACCCGATAGACGAGGTCGGCGGAACTCGAGTCGGAAGACGGGATTCACGCCAGGCAACTCGCAGAAGGTAGGAGCTATCAGAAGGTCCAATAGAGGAGTGTGCTCAATATTGACGTGGATACTCATCACAGCGTCTGTTAATTAACTTTGCCCACACATACGCACCATGTCCGCAGACGCTCTGCGCAACCGCGAAGAGGCGGCTATTGAAATGTTTAGTGATTCTCCGGCTGGGGAATCGACTACCAATGTGCTATCAAATACAATACCAACGGAAAGCACCAATGCAAGGGATTTATTTAAAAGACTGGAGAAACTCATGCGCTCCGAACAATCCAAATGGTGGGAGCACAAATCCTTGTCACGTTATTTGGAGGTGGGCAGGATCCCAAGGGGACTGCGTATAACGCTGGCGCCGAGCTACGAGAATCCGGACCCCAACATGTTGGCAGAGTGGGCCGACTGCAATCTGGAGTCCTCTTGCCGATTGGTCCGGATTCTCGTAAAATATGCAGAAAGTGACCGCGCAGCGCTATCACTTAAAATAGACAAATTAAATGAAGAAATTGATAAGCTGGAAGTGACAGACACAATCAAAAAATATCGGGATGAAATGCAGATGAGATTACAAAAAGAGGAAGAAGCAATAAAGAAGCGAAAGACTTACAAGTTCCAGAGAGATAAAATGGACTATTTGAATGGACAAGTCTTCACATTTTCCCGTAAATATGACGCAGTGAAAGCAAGAGCAAGCAAGGCAGGCTTGCCACTAAATCAGGCTGGCTCAAGTGATATTGCCACAGCGTCGACATCTGCATCAGATCTAAGCTCCGCGCAGGGGAGCGAATCGGAAGGAGAATCATCCAAAACTCCAGGATTGGGGTTTATCAAGCTTTCCCTTGCGCAGGAGTTGGATTGCCTTTGCCAAGACAGGAGACAAACACTACGACCTCGGGCACAGGCTGGTCAAAAAACAAAAGAGACAACAAAAAACGTAGGGAAAGACGAAAATGCAACCAGCAGCGAAAGGCAGACCACAAGGAAACCGTTGAGAGGCAGATGGAACCGCAAATAAGAAATGTTGATTTGAATTCTGTGATCAACTTGACTGATACCAACTTAAGCATGGCTGAACAACAGATTCTGGCATTAGGGCTCTCATATAGCCCGGAGAGCAGTTTTAATTATGCTGAAACCCGGATGGACATTTTTAGATTTATAAGGAAACTTAAACTGCGCAAATTTCATCTATTGCAGGCCAGAAAACAGCCAACGACATCTATATCTACCATTTCAAGTCCCTCCCTATTAACAGCAGGAGATGTGGACTTACTTCAGGATTTATACCATCTACACAATGACCAGGCTCTTGACACATCAGGATTAAGTATGGCCAATCATGAGATAGGTGGCACTGTCAAAACACCATTCAAATTGAAGTCGACCTTTCAACCAATCATGTTACATGACAATCTAGATGTATACCATGAACAAGTCACAACTGAACTAAAACAACTATACAAATCCACCACCAATGCCCGCCACACACGTAATAGAAAAAATCATTGCTATGTTCAACTGATGAAAAAACTCCAGAACAACAATAACATTATAGTGAGGCAAGCAGATAATGGGGGCAATGTGGTGCTGTGGCCTCGCAATTTGTACATGGAGGAAGCATCAAACCAATTGAGTGACATTATGTGCTACAAAAAGAGTAACATACATATGGTAAAATCATCTTGGAATGAATACTATCTCAAGTTACTTGCATGGAAAAGTGGGGGTTGCTAAGCGAAGATGAATTCCGCTTTCTAAAAAAGGAGCATCCTGTAATCCCCACAATGTATTTCATTCCAAAAATCCATAAAAGTGCAACAAAACCTCCTGGCAGGCCGATAATTTCGGCTATCAATAGTCTCATGGAAAACACATCTAAATATGTGGACTATTTCTTACAGGAATTTGTCAAAACCTTGCCATCTTATCTTCAGGACACAACTGACTTCCTGAGGAAAATTTGTGAAATGACATGGAATTCAGATTCTCTATTGATAACATTGGATGTAACATCGCTATATACATCTATTCGCCATCAGGACGGCATTAAGGCGATTGAACATTTTCTCAACAAGAGGCCAATGTGTTTATATATGCACAATAGAATGCTGATTAATATGGTTTCAACATGTTTAGAACAAAATTTCTTTCTTTTTGATAACCAGGTTTTCCAACAGACTAGGGGTGTTGCAATGGGGGCCTACTTTTCCCCCAGTTATGCCTGCTTGCATATGGGACTATGGGAGGAGCAGGTCCTCAATGTGCAATTCGCAGATACAATGGAACAGTATGTTCCTTACTGGTTTCGCTATATTGACGATTTGTTCCTTATTTGGCGAGGTCCAGAGACATTGGCCCGCCGATTTATTGAACAGATTAATAACAATGACCTCAATCTACATTTCACGGCCAACATTAGTAGAACAGCTATTTGTTTTTTGGATGTAGAGGTTATTGTAAGGAACAATAGTCTTGAGACCTGTATGTATAGGAAACCGACTGCGGGAAATACAATGCTCCATGCACACAGTCATCACCCCAGACACCTGATTAATAGCATTCCCTATGGGGAAATGCTACGCATTAGACGGATCTGTAGCACTGATGAAGATTGCAAAACTGCACAACTGGCTAGCAGGGAAAGGTTCCTAGAGAGAGGATACGCTGCGAATATTATTGATAAAGCCATCAACAAAACCATGGCTATCGATAGGGAGCAAGCTCTTGCAAACAAAACAAATCAGCAAGCGGTAGGTTTGGTCCAAACTGTACAACCAACTAGGATGATTTTAACCTACAACAGGCAACACCAAGCCCTACGTAAAATATTAAATAGGAATTGGGGCTTGGTGCGCAGCGATCCTATTTTGAGAGATGCTCTACCAAAGAAACCTGATCTGACCTTTAGAAAGGCAAGATCAATGAGCAATAGCCTTGTTAAAAATAGTCCTGAATTAAGATCAACCAGCAATTGGCTCACCGCACTTAAAGGATTTGTAAAATGCCCCACATGTAAAGCATGTAAATTTGCTCAAAACAAAACATGCTACATGAGCCCATTTAAACCAGACCCTGTACCTATTACGAAAAGGCTGACATGTAAGACTGAATAGGCTGTATATGTGCTGGAGTGTCCCTATGATTTACGCTATATTGGCAGCACCAAGCTGCCAGTGCACAAGCGGATACTCCAGCACATAAGAGCTATAACTAACAGCGATCCAGCTTATCCTGTGGCCAGACATTTTGGGGAGACACATGGCGGTAGCACGGAACATCTAAAATATTTTGTTATCGATAGTATCCCCCCCTTGAGGAGTGGAGGCAACCGTGAGGCCCAACTACGTCTCTTAGAAACTAGGTACATTCTGGAGCTCGACACCAAAGCACCTTTTGGGCTTAACGCTAGTGAGGATTTTTTCACCTGTTTATAAGGGGTTTCTCCGATTATGAATTTCATACCAAATGTTGTCTGAATCCCTTGTTTTAGTTATTTAGATATTTTTAATGCACACATGTAATCATTAAATTTAGTAATTTTAGCTTCTTTTTTCGCATAGTTCTTATCCAGATATGTATAGCACTTAGCACTTTTTGGAATCTATTTCAGATTCCATAAGGTGACACGTTTGGCACTTTTTCACTTAATCACAGTAGAATGTGGAGGAATTAAGACAGCTCACTAAGGGCATAATTAGTGTCAATGGCATAAAACCAATAGTAAACTATTTAGGCACAATGAGGTAGTGCTTGTTTGGGTAGATTTATGATAAAAAAATAGCTAAGTACTTACTTTTAAGCATGGTTTTTATCATATTTACTACATCTTTTAGCACATCTTTTAACACTTGTATTTTTATCAATATACATCGTGTTTTAATATTTACAGGTTCAACACGGAATTTTTTTTGTATAGAGGACTGTATATAAGGTGCTTCTAGTATTGGCAAAAAAATGTTTTTAACTCTTTTAATAATTCTTATTTAAAGAAATATTGATTGATTTAATTTTATTACCCTATAAAAACCGTGTATTTATATTTATACATATGTATATGAACTTTAACCTGTAGTTGGTGCAAAAAATATGTGTTTTATCTCAATTGACGCTAGTAACTCTTCCATGGTCATGAATTAGTCACCTTGGTTAATACGTAATTGTTGCACTGGCACTTTAAATGTATGGGAAGCACAAAGCAGCGCGTCATGTGATCAAGGCCTTTGGAAGGCCGAAACGCGTTATGGCGGTGGTGCGGGGCAGCAAATAAACTCACCTTTGCACCAGAAACCTTTGGGTCCGTGTTCGTCTTTTCCGGGGAAACTGGATGTTGTTGAGACGAAGCCAATAATATATATATATATATATATATATATATATATATATATATATATATATGCTTGCAACAGTTCAAAGTGAAGACGCACACTCGAAAGTTCCTTAACGTCAAGCAGACGGTTTATTCCCTCACAGGGTTACGCGTTTCGCCAAACAAAATTGGCTTGATCACACGCCGAGTTAACCACAGTTACGTGCATAAATAAACATACAAAATAAACATAGGACTCTGGTTACACATGAGTCAATGGCCCTGGTAAATAGTCGGCCATTTTGGAGTGGTAAATGTTATGCTGTACACAAACATTCAAATGCCCAAAACGTAATCAAAAGCAAAATTAAAGCTTTGTATGTTTATTTATGCACGTAACTGTGGTTAACTCGGCGTGTGATCAAGCCAATTTTGTTTGGCGAAACGCGTAACGCTGTGAGGGAATAAACCGTCTGCTTGACGTTAAGGAACTTTTGAGTGTGCGTCTTCACTTTGAACTGTTGCAAGCATTACTAAACCCGGCGGTGGTTCCACCGGGATTACGCACCACCTGGCAGCGGGCTCGATCCCGGAAGGAACCGCTTTGTAGAATTTATATATATATATATATATATATATATATATATATATATATATATAGTATATGTATATTTTATATATATATACATATATATGTGTGTGTGATATTTATCAAATAATATTATAATATATGTTTAAGTGTAAAAAATTTCATGTGTAGAAAGCAGTAACCAAGTAACACTACAAACCATCTAAAAATGCAAAACACACAACAATGCAATTCTGTACCTTCATAATTACTATATCTCTTTACAAGACAATCTACACTAAGGTTTCCACATAAATTATATCTAATCTACAAACTAAAAGTTTTAATTATACATTAAAAGGGTAATATGTACTAATCTAAGCCATTTTATAGAAGGTGCTGGACAGTAAATGGATATTATTTACTATTCCCACTTTCATCTAAACTACTTTTGGGAAGGTAATGGACATAAAAGGGATCACATTCTTTATTCTCCCTCCAATCTAAACCATTTTGGGGAAGGTTCTGAACATAAAATGTGTTTGATGTACTATTCCCACTCCAATCTATGCCATTTTGGGGAAGCTCTTGGACATTAAAGAGGTCTGATTTATTATTGACTCTCCAAACTAACCCATTTGAGGAAAGTATTTGACATTGACGGCGTCACATTTACTATACAAGCTCAAAACTAGGCCATTTTGGAGAAGGTTTTGGACATTAAAGGGGTCATATTTACTATTCCTACTCCAACCTAAGAAATTTTGGGAAGGGTATTTTGCATTAAAAGGATCTGATTTACTATTCCCACTGTCATCAAAACTATATTTTGGGAAGGTGTTGGACATAATTGGTATCAGACCTTCTATTCTATTCCAATCTGAGCCATTTTGCAGAAGGTGTGGGACAATGAAGGGATCTTGTTTACTATTTTTGCTCTCATCTAAACTATTCTGGGGAAGGTCTAAGACATAAAAGGGGTCTTATTTCCTAATCCCACTTCAATTTAAGCAATTCTGGAGAGGTGTTGGGCACTCCAACCTGAGCCATTTTGGGGAGGGTGTTGGACATTAAAAGGCGTCTGATTACTGTTGCCTCTCCAATCCAAGCCATTTTGGAGAAGGTGTTGGACATTAAAGGGGTCTGGTTTACTATTCACGTTTCAATCTTTGCCATTTTGGGGAAGGTGTTAGAAATTCAAAGGGTTGGAATTATTATTATTATTACGAATATGGCGGTCAGACTGCCATAGCATATCACGAGTTTCCTCAATGCCAGCGGTCTCATGGCATTGCTCACGCCATGAAAATGCTGGCAGTGAGGAAACTAAGGCGGCCCTGCCTCTGGAGATATATGCAGGGGTGCACATGGTGTGCCCCCTGTGTGCATGCACCACCATTCCTGCACTGCATGGACTGCACAGTCCATGCCATGCAGGAACTGGCTTTGGCACTCCCATTGTGGTGCCTTTCTGATAGGCACACCACCATGGGGTCAAGTTTGGTGGTATGGAGCTGGGCGACGGTGTGGCCCTAAATCATTTTGGGGAGGTATGGGACGCTAAAGAGGCTACGTTTACTATTCCCACTCCAACATAAGCCATTTTAGGGAGGGTGTTGGACATTAAATGGGACTGGTTTACTATTCCTCCCCCAAGTTAAGCTATTTTCGGGAAGGTGTTGGACAATAAAGAAGTCACATTTACTATTCCCACTCCAATATAAGTAATTTTGGGGCGGGTATTTTACATTAAATGGGTCTGATTAACTATGCCCACTAGAAACCTAAGTCATTTTGGGGAAGGTGTTGGACATTAAAGGGTTCCCATTTACTATTCCCACTTCAACCTAAGGCCTTTTCGGGTAGGTGTTGGACACTAAAGGGGCCTCGTTTACCATTTACACTCCAAGCCATTTCAGGCAAGGTATTGAACATTAAAAGGGGTGCATTTACTATTCCTAATCCACTCTAAGGCATTTTGGGGGAAGCTCTTAGACATTAAAGGGCTCAGGTTTACTATTTCCACTCCAATTTAAGCTGTTTTAGGAAGATGGACATAAAAAAGGTCTGATCTTCTATCTCCATTCTAATCTAAGCCATTTTGAAGGAGGTGCTGGACATAAAAGTAGTTGGATTTACTATTCCAACTCCGATCTAAGCCATTTTGGGGAACGTATTGACATAAAAGGGGTCAAATATACTGTTATCATCTGAACCGAAACCATTATAACCACATTATCAATAAAAATATTACTAAGGCCACCCAAACTACAGTAGATTGCACTTGGTGTTTGAATTTTTAAACACTAAACAATTCCAAAAATATTATATATAAATTAAACATTAATAAAAATAATAATCTTATTAAAACACATAAACATAAAAATAGTATTTTTCCTCAATTTTTAAAAACGTTTTATAACAAGAATTTTCTCTTACTGTAAATTAAAATTTCAAAATGTACTTATATTAATAAATTACAACAATGAAATAGTTATACATAAATGTAGTATTTTTAATTGCACATTTCAAAAAAGTAACATCAAAAACTTCTTAAAGTCTAAAAATCAAATATATATTAAAAAAAATAATAAGTGCATGAACGCGTTTACAATTTAAATAAATCAATAATTATTATTTATAATTGTAATTACAAATTAAAAAATACAAAGTCATCCATAAAAAATTAATAAACCACATGAACACCTGTAACATAAAAAACACGTTTTTGTAAAGTTTGGATCTAAATATCTTAAATGTTAAAAATAATTTTGATTTAAAAACCATGTACAATAACAACCCCCCCACCCTTCTTCCTATGAGCCCAACATCCTGCTACTAAAAATAAGTTCACAAAATGAAAAGACACAAAAAACTTCTAATGTACAAGACAAGTGTTTGAAAAAATATTCTCAAATTCAAAATTATAAACTAGTCTATAGAAACATAACTACGAAATTAAAAAATAAACTGCAACATAAAAGTCATTAAACAATAAGTAACACTTATAACATGGAAAAATATTGAAAAAAGATACATACAACAATATTTTTAACCATGATATATTTAACAACAATATTAAAAACAACCTTAAAATCAATATGCTTAGCTGCATTATTTCTGTTGATGATATTCTCCACATCTCGATATTCTTGAAATGATATTCTGATACCACAACATGAAAAACTGTATGGGCCTGATTACGATGGCAGTCGGACGAGCGTCCGACTGCCATCGCCGCGGGCAGGTGACTGTCTGACAATAAGTCGGCAGTCCCACCTGCCCTATTATGATAGGACCTCCATGCAGGTGGTTGGAAAGTGCCTTTTTCTACTGCAGCTGGTGCTGCAGCCCAGTAAAAGGGCTGCAGCACAAGCAGCAGTAGTAAAAGGCACTTAGTGCACATCCATGCACCTTGTGCCAGGAACTATGTGATGCCTGGCACACGGTGCATGGATGTGGGGGGGGCACTACATGTGTCCCCCAGGCCACTTATCAGTGGTCCGGGGTGGACGGG
This sequence comes from Calotriton arnoldi, assembly GCA_963921515.1. Taxonomy (NCBI): domain Eukaryota; kingdom Metazoa; phylum Chordata; class Amphibia; order Caudata; family Salamandridae; genus Calotriton; species Calotriton arnoldi. The sequence continues at coordinate 784,659 of CAWUFW010005237.1, forward strand.
GGCCCTCCTTGGGGCCCCTGAAATCCTTTCCGGTTGTCTTTCCATGGCGGTGAGACCACCATGAAAAGGCAGTTGGAAAGGGACATCCTAATCCCTATGGTGGTGCCTGTGCAGGCACTGCCCTCACAGTAGGGATAGGAGTCCGAACGCCGCACAGACGGGATCCTTGATCCTGTTGGAGGCTGAGCGGTCTGTCCCCCAGACTGCTGCGGTCTGACCGTCCGCATCGTAATGCGGCAGTTGGACCGATGGCCTGGATGTCAGTGGGACTGCCACCGATGGGGTGTCGGTGGTGGTCCCACCGACATCATAATGAGGCCCTGTGTTCTGTCCAAACACTAGGGTATTCAATTAATTGCAATGTTTGTATGATTGTTTTGTTCACTTTATCACTATAGACAGCCATGGCCTGTTCAGGTAAGAGCGGTGGGGCCACATGGGGGGATTTCGACAGATGACGACGAGGGAAAATGAATTATTTATTTAATTTTCCCATGTGGCCATCTGTCGACTCCCCCCTCACCCGGCACCACCAGCCCCCGGCACCACCACCGCACCACTCTTACCTGCTGGGACCACGGCTGACTATTGACAAACTAAACAATAATTCTCACAGCCTCTTCAGCATTGCTGTCTATTACCGGCCACAAAAATGCTTCCATTATTCTAGATTTTGTTTTCATTTTTCCTAAAAGACCTTGATGAGTGGCATCAATGATTCTACTTCCTAGCCTCTCTGGAGAGGCCAATTTAGAACCTTTGTTTACACACCATTTATCTTCACTCAAGTTCTCCTTTTCACAGGCAAACTTCTATAAACCATTTTACTGCCTTGGCCACCCTCTTAATAGATGTAATTCTTCATATCCTCCTTCATTGCTTTCTTCATCACTTTCAACAGCTTTCAACTGCTTCCAAAAGTAGAAATAGCCTCTGACTTTGCTGCTCCAAGTGTTGCTGCCCATCCTTTTTTCTCACCCTTATCCAACACCAATTCATTTTCATAACCCTTCTCAAATTTTATTCTTGGCAAGCCAACTGCTAATTGGTTGTTTTTTCCCCAAAACAAATTCAATAACAAAAGTGTACTCTTCTACATTAGATAGCCATCTTGATATCCTAGCAGAAGGTAGACCAGAATATTTTGCGGATATTAAATGTTTAAATGGGTTGTAATAAGTATACATTTGAAGGGCATAGCGCATAGGTATGTGCAAAAATGCTTAGCCATGAAAAACACAGCCAGAGCTTCTATTTCGTTCACAGAATACCTTCTCTCCAACGTTTCTAGGGTACATAGGGCATGAGCTGAAACCACATTTTCTCTATTTTGTATTTAACTTAACCTGCTCCAAAACAAATGATCTAGCTTCTGTGGTAACAATATTCCCGCATTTCAAGTCAAATCTTTCAAGTGATGGAGTCTGTTTTATTCATTCTTTTGTTCTTTTAATACGTCTTTTATGGTCATTCTTGTATCTGAAACGTTTTTTACAAACTTTGCATAGAATTCAGTTACACCGAAGAATGATTATAACTCAGCCTTACTTTTTGCACAACGGCGTCCACAATATTATCAATCAATTTTACCTTAACCCCTTCGCTGCTAGGCCTTTTCCCCCCAAATAGCCCTTTTATGGCTATTTGGGGTAGATCGTGCTTAGGCCACTGTAACTTTTTGTCCACACAAGGTATTCACGCCAAATTTGCGTCCTTTTCTTCTAACATCCTAAGGATTCTAAAGATATCCAGGGTTTGTGGATACCCCTGGAGGGGACTGAGAAATTAGACAAAATTCAACTAACTTTTGGGTTTTTGGGGAAAAATTGGGAAAAAGTGATGCAGAAGAAAGCGTCTGCTTTTTTCCCTGCAAATGGTATCAACAAAGGGTTTGTGGTGCTAAAATCACCATCTTCCCAGCTTTCAGGAACAGGCAGTCTTTTGTCAGAAAACGAAATTTCTCTACACAGGTTTGGCATTCTACTGGGACATAGCCTATTTGTCCTATTTTTTGTGCTTTCAACCTCCTTCCAGTAGGTGGTAGAAACGGTGTGAAAGCAATAATGGATCCCAGAAATCTATTCGGGGCATATTAACAACAGCATGCGATAATTATCGCAAATCGCGCTTAGCGCGTTTTCTATTATCGCCGTCTATCGCTGGTTGACATCGCCGTGTTAGCGGCGTATTAGCAACGCTTTGCACAGAGGCGATGTCATAACCAGCGATAGACGGCGATAAGCAGAAATATCGTGTGAAATCCTGCGATGATCATGCATCGCTAATGGAAACCTTGATAATAGGCATGTGTGTACTTAACCATTTAATCCACCTCCCATTCACAGGATGCCTAAGTGAAGTTTCAAACAGGTGTTAGATTCCTGAGATAAACGCGCTTAGCGCGAGTTTTCCTATCGCTTCGCGGGTCCGGGCCGGCATTGTTAATAGGGCGAAGTCGTGTTTGCGACTGTGTCCATGTTGTTTTCGTGAGGAACGCCTACTTTGCATATCATTAGCGATAAATATCGCTGTCATGCAAAGCGGCAAAAAAAACGGCTGCTAACGCATGTTAGCGAGTCCTTGTTAATAGGGCGATAAGAATATCGCCGCTTTAGCGGCAGAAAGTGCCGCTAAAGCGGCGATACTGCCCTTGATAATATGCCCCTTCATTTTCAAAAAGTAAACAAAAGTCTGAATTCTGCAAGGGGTCATTTGTGTAGACCCTTCAAGGTTTTCCTATAGAAACAGTTGAAATAAAAATATATTGAAATTGAGTTAAAAAACAGGAAATTGTGCCAACATTTTCACCTGTAACGTCTTGTAAGTATAACAAATTTTTGAAAGCAATATACCTTTATGTCTACTGGACCCTTCTGGTTGCAGGGATATATAGGACTTGTACGTTCAACAAGAACCCAAGTTACCCAGAGTCAACAACTGAGCTGCGCCTTGGAATGTTTTTTCATTGTGTACCGGGTATATAGCAATTCATTTGGTAAAATATGGATAGTGAAAAATAGGTATCAAGGAAACCTATGTATTTACTAAATGGGAACAAAATATAGAGTTTAGAAGCAGTGGTTATTTGCACAGCTCTGAAATTGTGGGTACACGTACTAGCATGTGAATTAGAGGACATTTTTCAAAATGACTTCTTTTTCACACATTGACTAACATTTGGAAGGCAGAAATGCAAAGAAAGTCAATTGGTAATAACAATTGTTCTACTGTTCTGTGTTGCCCCAAGTCTCCTGATGAAAATGGTACCTCACTTGTGGGGGTAGGCCTAGTGCCCGCAACAGGAAACAGCCCAAACCACAATGTGGACGCATCATATTTTTACAGTGAAAACTGACCCCTTTTTTGCAATGTGACTAACTGTGGATTTTGGACCCTCACTCAGCTGGCACCTAGGGAAACATAGCGAACCTGTACATTTTTCAAAACTAGGCACCCAGGGAAATCCAAGATGGGGTGACTTGTGTGGCTCTCACCAGGTCCTGTTTCCCAGAATCCCTGGTACACCTCAAACCTTGTCAAAAAATACATTTTCCTCACTTTTCTGTGATGGAAAATTCTGGAATCTGTGGGGAGCCACAAACTTCCACACACCCAGCATCCCCCCAAGTCTCCAGATAAAAATTGTACCTCACTTGTGTGGGTAGGTCTAGTGCCAGCGACAGGAAATGGCCCAAAACACAAAGTGGGCACATCACAATTTTGCAGTGAAATTGGACTCTTTTTTTCACAATGTGCCTAGCTGTGGACTTTGGACCCTAGCTCAGCCGGCACCTAGAGAAACCTAGAAAACCTATATATTTTGAAAACTAGACAACCAGGGGAATCCGAGATGTGGTGACTTGGGTGGATCTCACCAAGTTCTGTTAACCAGACCCCTTGGAAACCTCAAACTTTGCAAAAAAGAAAACACATTTTCCTCACTTTTCTCTGATGGAAAGTTCTGGAATCTGCAGGGATCCACAAACTTTCACCCACCCAGCTTTCCCCCAGGTCTCCCAATAAGAATGGTACCTAACTTGTGTGGGTAGGCCTAGTGCCCGCGACAGGAAACGTCCCAAAACGCAACTTGGGCACATCACATTTTTCCAGTGAAAACTGACCCTTTTTTCGCAATGTGCCTGGCAATGGATTTGGACCCTCGCTCAGATGGCAACCAACAAAACCTAGTAAACCTGTACATTTCAGAAGTTTAGACACCCAGGGGAATCCAGGATGGGGTGACATGTGTGGCTGTCACCAGTTCTGCTACCCAGAATACCTTGCAAACCTCAAACTTTGTCACTTTTCTGTGATCGAAAGTTCTGGAATGTGAGGAGAGCCACAAACTTCCACACACCCAGCATTCCCCCAAGTCTCCTGATAAAAATGGTACCTCACTTGTGTGGGTAGGCCTAGTGCCCGGACAGGAAACTGCCCAAAACGCAGTGTGGGCACTTCACATTTTTCCAGTGAAAACAGACCCTTTTTTTCACAATGTGACTAGCTGTGGATTTCGGACCCTCACTCAGCCGGCGCCTAGGGAGACCTAGCAAATCTGTACATTTTTTAAAACTATACACCCAGGGGAATCTAGGATCGAGTGATTTGTGTGGTTCTCACCAGGTTCTGTTACCCAGAATCCCTTGCAAAACTCAAATTTGTTAAAAAAAAAACACATTTTCCTCAATTTTCTGTGATGAAAAGCTCTGGAATCTGCAGGCAGCCACAAACCTCCACCCACCCAGTATTTCCCCAAGTCCCCCGATAAAAATGGTACCTCATTTGTGTGGGTAGGCCTAGTGCCCGTGACAAGAAACGGCCCAAAACGCAACATGGACACATCACATTTTTCCAGTGAAAACTGACCCTTTTTTCGCAATGTGCCTAGCTGTAGATTTTGGACCCTCACTCAGCCGGCACCTAGGGAAACCTGGCAAACCTGTACATTTTTTTAAACTAGACACCCAGAGGAATCCAGGATGGGCTGACTTGTATGGCTCTCACCAGGTTCTTTTACCCAGAATCCCATCCAAATCTCAAACTTTGTAAAACAAAACACGTTTGTTTCATTTTTCTGTGATGGAAAGTTCTGGAATCTGTGGGGAGCCACAATCAATAACCCACCCACATTCCCCCAAATCTCTCGATAAAAATGGTACCTCACTTGTGTGGGTAGGCCTAGTGCCCGTGACAGGAAACCCCCAAATCCTACTGCGGAGACTTCAAAAATGTCGATCGCAAAACTACCTGGTTTTGCGAGGGAGCCACCTGAGTTTTTGGTTCCGTGTTCAGCGACCATCTAGGGAAACCTACCAAACCCAGACATTTCTGAAAAGTACGTTAAAAGTTTTCTGAGCTCCAGATGAAAATACTGAATGTAAGGAGTTAGTTCCAATATATAGGTGATTTCTCTTGACATCACGAACTTCTAGGCCTTGGTTTGTATTTTTCACAAATCTTTTAATGGATGTATATGGTCATAAAACAGCCATTATTTTAAAAAACCATAGGTCAGCCAACACGTGTTTCGCCCTTGGCCTGCAAGTCGGGGCATTTTCAAGGCTGAAATATTCCAAAAGCGTACATTATTTTTTATTATTATTTACCATCCGATTGTATGAATCATTATCAAGGCCACCATAAATTAACATACATTTGCCCACATTGGGATGAAAGAAAGGAATTGCATGTAAATCAAATCATGAGAAACCAAGACAATCCATAACAGTAATTTCACAAGTTCAAAGGACCATAATAGATCGTGAACATGAAACACAAACAATATACCAAACATATCCAATTCCACAAGGGAATTTGGTTGCACCCGGTGCCATGTGTTTATAACAAACATTATCATAATAAGAAAATTATAACAATGAAAAATAGCAAATTACACCACCAAGAAGACATGTGGATTGCCGCATATGTATGAGGCCAAACGGTGGAAGAATTGAAGTAAGGAGAAATACAGCGCATAGCGTCAAGTTCATGCATGAAAAGGTCGAAGAATTGCCCCCACACGTGTATTGTGTGAGTATTTCATATAAAGTCATGCCATAAATCATTTGAACCCCAATGCAAAAGAAAACATGTCAATGGATCCACAGTAGTGTGTATTAGGTGTCAACAATTGAAATATACATGCATATCGATGTCATCAAAATCGAAATTTTCAGTTTTTTGTATGAAGCAGTCGGAAACCAAAGCGGAAATCGAAAGACATGTTAGTTACAAGGACACTAGACCCTCAATATATGGAGGTGTCAACGTGTTCCGTGACATCCTCCATTCTTGGCCACCAAAATTAGTGCTCTATCATTGCACATGCTTACTGTTTTAAAATTGAGAGTGTTCTTATTATTAATCAGTTGCCATTCCATGTTCATTAAGTTTTGGTACCCGAAGGCTGAAACATATAAATCAACATAGGTCCGGCATTGGAGTAATTACTAAATTCAAAATCGGTCAGGGTATACTTAACCCTGATCCATACTTAATCCTACTACACTTTACCGTACCACAAAAATACAGGGGACAGGAGAATTCCCTACCTCTCGTGTGCTTTTTAGACCATCTATCTATTCACAGCTTAGTCCATGTCAATTTAAAGGAACTGAAAAGAAGTGAGAGTAGCTCATGTTACTTTAGGCTGCGAGAATGTAAAGGAAGCACACGTGACTTGCTATCATAGCTTGTACATTATCAATTCAAGGGCAGAGAAGTCTGCGAAGTCAGCTTACCGCATCGGTGTCGTTCATTCGTAATATCAGTTGGCTGCCAGCACTGTGTATTTTGGCTGCAGTGTTTTTATCGTCCCGACCTCGATGCCGCGTAGGGGCGGGTGGACGCGTCCTTCCGGTCTAAAGTTAGGTCAAGGGCTACGTGGGTAGATGTGGCCGCCATCTTTCAACGTGGTCAAGTGTAGTCATATCTCATGTTATAATTATGGCTACCGGTTTACTAGACTAAAATAAAAGTCAATATATATGTTTTTATACAAGTGTGTATAATGTACTGTTTTACGGCACTAGTACTCTCATTTACGGGATGAACATGACTCGTTCTGTTCATGCTCATTAGCTTGAGATAAATTCATTTATCACCTGTAAATAAGACTACGAGGGACAAACTTGTATTCTAGTTCGATATTTAGCTGTACAGTATAACAGAAGAATCCTTTCCTCACACTAGGGAAACGAGATCACCGCGGTCGCCATCTTGTAGTATGCTTTTTCGTTTAAGGACCCTCCTAGTTTCCTGGTCTCTTTTGAAAAGATCACAAAATTATTATTTGATACACACTAGTCATCAAAAAGCACTATGTATATTGAAAGACCTGGCACCTCCATAAGGTTAATAGCAGCTAGTCAGAAGCCATACTATTAAAAATTCTGATTCTCCATTACATCCTATTTGATGGAAACTGGAAACTGAAAATAAATATATTGCAGAATTTGTTGCCCTATTACATATTATATATTAAATCTGAACAGTATCTTTACAGTCTCTAGACATTACTATTAAATGATTTAAGTCCAACTATGGTACCATATAGCTTAAATTTAATATGTAGATGAATGAAGGTAAACCCTTCAACCTACTTGATGCTATTTAGTTTCAGTTCATAGGTCCCATGTAAAACCTATGTATTTACATCGCATCGAATAATCCAAGACATGATCCATTCAATTTCGGATACCAATCTTCTTCTCCTAGAAGAGACATAGTCATACAGAAATCATAATCTTGGTCTAACCAGTATTGTAGCTCTGCATCTTTATTGAGTCCCTTCTGAGTGGTTTTATATTGCATAAGCAGTTTGCTTTCTCTTCCGCAAAGTTTTAATTCCTGATTGCCTCCACGTCTATGTTTGTGTATAAGTTCCACACCTGCAAGGGAAAAAGTTTTATTATGAGGATGCTGTTTGTGAAAATGTTCAGTTAGTGGGTAGCCTGACGTGTATTTATGGATATTCCTGTAGTGCTCTTGAATCTGAATCTTTAATGGGCGAATTGTACTACCAATGTATGGGCGATTACATGGGCACATTATAATGTAAATTACAAATCTGCTTCCACAGTCTATCCATTCTCTGATCCTTACTGAGGGACCATAACCAACTGAAAAAACTTTGATGTTGTTTTTGCCCAGTTTGCATGAGTTGCAATTATGGCATATGTGAAAGCCCGCTGGTCGTTTAAAAAAACGGTTGGTTTTTGACTGCGTTTTTCCTCAAACTCAGATTTACATAACATTTGCTTGAGGTTGGGTGCTCTACGGAAACATAATTCCGGAAAATCCTGTATATATGTTGTAATACCAGGCGTGTGTTGTAGTAGATGCCAATGGCGTTGAAGTACTTTGCGAACATTATATTGACCATTGTGAAGTCAGTTACAAATCTTATTTTCTATTTGTTTTTGTTCGATGTGACTTTTTTCAGCATAGTTGTCGATCTAGGTACTTTGGCTACTTCTTTCATGGTGGTTTCCAATTGTTGATGGTTGTATCCTCTATTAGCTAGACGTGTTACGACTTCTTGACTCTTTGTTAGGAATACAGTATCTTCACTACAATTTTGTCTTGTCCGCAAGAGTTCCCCCTTTGGTATGTTGACTATACTTTGTCTTGGATGGCAGCTGTCTGCTCTTAAGGTGGAATTCGCTGCAGTTTCTTTGCGGTAGATCTTACTTTGGAATTTGTTGTCATTAATATACAGAGTCAGGTCAAGAAAGTTCCCCTCGGTTTTGGAGACTGTGTGCGTCATTTTTATTTGCCATGGGTTGTTGTCCAGGAGGTGTAAGTAAGCACGTAGATGTGTTTCCTCTCCTTGCCAGATACATAGAATATCATCTATGTATCGCCCCCAGAAGATTATATGTGGAATATAATCTTTGAAGGATTTGTCCCAGAGCCAGAATTTCTCCACATGACTCATAAAGATGCAGGCATATGGGGGCGCAAATTTGGCCCCCATAGCAGTTCCGCGTAACTGTTTATAAAATTTCTTATTGAAACTAAAGATGTTATTAGTCAGGCAGAGTTCCAGCATCTCAAGTATCATGCTGTAAGAAGTAAAGAGCCAGGTTTTAGGTCCCTTCCTGAATGTCAACAGCTCTGTGGTGTTCCTGAGGTGGAAAGGAAGCTCATTCCAGGCCCTGGCGGCGCATGTAGTATAGCTTCTGCCCCCCCCCCCCAGTTGGCTTTTTTAAATGGGGGTACTACCACATATCTTGCTCCGGCCGATCGGAGTGCTCTTCTTGGAGCATACCATTTAAAACACTGTTTTAGGTGTTCCGGGCCTCCTCCGTGGAGGGCCTTGAAGACTGTGCATAAGGATTTGAATTGAATCCGCTGTTTGACTGGGAGCCAATGCAGCTGTTTTATTCATTTTTTGATGGAGACAAATTTTGGTGTTCCAGTCAAAAGTCTTGCTGCTGCGTTTTGCACAAGTTGAAGCCTGTTTAGATGTTTCTTCTGGATATTTAGGTATAGACTATTGCAATAGTCCACACGCGATAAGATTAAGGATGTTTTCACTACCTTGTGGCTGTCTGCCGGCTGGAAGGACTTAATTTTCCTTATCATTCTAAGGAGATGGAAACATGTAGAGGTAACCACATTTACCTGGTCTTCGAATGTCAGTTTGTTGTCATTAAGACTCCTAGGTTTTTTGCTTTCCTAGTTGACTCCGGGAGTGTCCCTAGTTCTTCTGGCCACCAATCTGGTGTCCAAAAATTGGCATTGCTGCCAAAAATGAGGACCTCCGTTTTGCTTGAACTAAGCTTCAAACAGTTCATGGTCATCCACAACCTGACCGTTTTCATGCAGTCATTAACTTTTTCCCTTTCTCAGCCTCTTGTCTAGATCGTAGTGACATCACTATTTGCGTGTCATCTGCGTAGGACGTCAACTGGAATCCAAAAGATCTGATTAGTGCAGCCAAGGGTGTCACATAGACATTAAAAAGCGTGGGACTGAGGGAGGACCCCTGTGGTACTCCACATGGCAGGGAAAAAGGTTGTGAGCGAGCTTTATCTAGGTCCACAGTTTGAATCCTTTCTGTAAGGAAGGATTTTAGGAGGTTCCAGGCCTTGCCTTCTACCCCACAGTCTGATAAGCGGTCCATCAGAACATCGTGATGGACCGTATCAAAGGCCGCGGAGAGGTCCAGCATGATAAGTGCTGCATTACCTCCTTGGTCCAGGGCTTCCCTTACTTCCTCTGGGGATTTTATCAAGGCTGATTCTGTGCTGTGCTCTGGCCTGAAACCATATTGAGTGGAATCTAAAGAGTTCCGAACTCGGAGATGCGTACTGAGTTGAATATTCATTGCTTTTTCGATCATTATTGCTGGCAGGGGGAGACGCGAGATTGGTCGATAGTTGTTAGGGTCCTTATGACACTCTAGCCATAAAGTGATCAAAAAGCAGTCAACCAGTGTGACTAATAAACAAGAAATGTGTTTAATAATATAGCTGGAGTTGACATGCTGACTTTAGCCAGTTCTTCCACATTGTGTACTGTATTGGTTTTCACCCGTCTCTTATAAACACTTTCTCCTTTAATTTTATTGAGCACTGTATGACCATCTTAGGAACTAAACTCTGTAGCTTCATATTAATTAATTTGTTATATATTGACTAGCTGCATGCATCGTAATAAGAACCTAATTGTTATATTAGAACAATGTGATCCTGTTGTTCATGTTATTGTTCTTCTAAATAACTTCTTTGGAACTATTCATGAGTTCAAACTTCATATCAGATTATACCACTGATAGAAATAAAGTAGGCATCATTAGATATATAGCATTAACTTTGCCTGCAGAGCACAGATTAGATGATGGTTTACAGAGCCAGAAAAATAAAATAAACATACTTGAACCATATTCCGAATGGCACTGAGTGAGTGTGCCTAGTTCTTTCCAGGAAAGGGTCAAGGAAATAAATCCTCTACTAAGCATATATGAAAATCATTGAGGTAAAATGATGCATTTAACAGCACAATTTTCAGGCAGTTTAGCCAAAATACTAAAACATTTTAGATCGTTCATAAACATCAGTTCTGAAATAATCCAACAAATTAAGGAAAGTCTGCTGAGGCTACTATGGATGTGTATGGAAGTTGAGCCCTTGAGAAATTTCTGAAAAGATTGGGCCAACCTAGACACTCTACAGCACCATTTAAAAATATATTGACTAGGGGGCGTGGCTAACACCCGACGAGGACAAATGTGTGAGACCAGTGCTCCGGACCCGAGTGGCTCCTGACCCAGAAACTCTACACAATTGGGGAATGCTTTCACTTTGAACCACGCAGACCTGCTACCGTGGACATCTTGCCGCCCCAAGTGCCCTGAAATAAAGGCTCTAATCTACCATATGCCCCAATTTGATCACCAAAGCGAGTGCCAGGATGAAGGATGTTTCTGAACCTAAGCTAGCGGCAATGATCGCTATGCTGTACCCAGCTCATTAAAAAGTTGAGCGGATCCCTAGAACACAAACATTTGGTTCTACCAGAGGTAGGAGAGCGCAATACCATTGCACCAGTCTGACGTTGTGTACTCCGCCTCTACCCACTGTTCCAACCCTGCTACTCCTTTGCACTATGTGCGAAGAGGCCCTCACCTCAATTTACTTTAAATTAGATGCTGAGGCCTGCTGGTATATATGACGCCTGATGATCCCAAACCCAAGATGGCGCGCGTAACTGCTATGAGGCGCTTCGCTTAGTAATGGGACGGGTGGCTAGAAATTTATCCGAGATTGAAAAAATGTTGGTTATCTCAGAGGTAGGAGAGTGAAATTCCACAGTGTCAGCCTCTTACTGTTTACTCTGCTGCTATCAGCCTTTCCTGCTCCCCTAATTCATCGCATATGTACGGAGAGGCCCTCTCCTCAAATCACCTCAAAGTCGATTGGAGGCAGGCTCGTATGCATGACACCTATACAGAAGAGGCACACTGTAACTCTTTTGAGCCAATATATTTTGGCTATTGATATGTATCCCCAGAATGGTCTTCAGGTGGCAAACAACACCGAGTTGCCCTGGGGTGCCAGGAGTGCCAGGAGATAAGGAATAGGCATTTTCTGATTCATGCGCTGTCCTCCTGTCTTCAATATTTGGGACAATGCTACTGCAACCATGACACTATTGTCTTCTACATTGTCTACATTAGGTTCTGGAGTGTACCTTCTCCGCCATTACATGACTGAAATTGTTCCCTGTAGTTTTCTTTTGTCACTGCCAGTCCTCCTATTTAAAGAATTTTCTATCAAACCTGACATGAAAGATAAAGACCTAAGGGGGGAGCACAGAGGTTGCAAAGAACAAAGAGAATAGAAACCTGGGCAAAACCACACTATGGCGACTGAATTCATTGTACAACCTGACGCAATCAACAAAATCCAATACAGATAACCTACATGTCGAAATGGTGGGATAAAGGCAAGATATTACAGCCCTAGTCAATCGTATGGAGGAGGCAGAATCTAGGATTAGTAAGGAAGAAGACACCCAGAGCTGACTGATGAAAATATCAGACATAATGTCACAAAAGGTGATGTCCTTGCACAGAGAACTTTGTGATTTGGAAGATAGCAAATAGAAGGGCAATTTGAGAGTTTTTGGCTTTCTGGAAAACACAGAAAACAATGTAAAATTATATGTGGCCTTTCTAGAAACCTAGTTCCTGTGTGTCCTGAAAATATCTTTTGAGAGAAGTTTTGAAATAGAAAGAGCCCACAGAATCCCAACAAGAGCAACATCTGCTTCTTCTACTAACCCAATAGCACTTATCTTCAGACCTCTGAGGTATCAACACACCAAACTGATTCTGGACCGCATGAGACATATTAAAGTAATTGTTTGGCTGGATCACAAAGTGGGAATCTCCCTAGACTATGTCAAGCCTACGGGGGATCGCAGGAAGACATTCATTGCATTACATACTGATCTTAGGTCTCTAAATATCGCATTTATCTTTATTGGCCTGGCAAGGATGAAGATCACTCATGAGGGCCCCTCACGCATTTATGATGAACACAGAGATATTGAGCCTTTTTTTAAGAACTTGTTGGACTCTAGTATGACTCACTGAACCTTTCCATCACTTTATTGTTCTAATATAGATGCCATACTCTGGTCCCCACTGCCATTAATGAATTTTGGAAAGTATCATTTTTCCACAAATATTGCTTGTTACCTTTATAGAGATAATTTAGATAAGTTATCAGCCATACACAATGATGTGATGTACTTGTGTAAACTCATGTTCACACATTATATCACACTTGGGTCACATCCTCCTTAGGTTGAGATGTACTCTAATATAAGTTTCTCAACCTGTATGGGTTGTCGAGGTCCCTGGTGCAGCCAATTTCAGGTTCTGCATAGTTTACCTTTAACTCTAACACTAGACAGGACATCCGAAAGCCGCTGATATGATAAATATCTTCCTCTTTCTGAATGGGTATGATGTTTGGCTGCTTGTTCATCTTGTACATCAGCGTTTCCCTGATGTTCCTGTTACCCTTTGCCTCTCGGGCCCTGAGACACAAAAAGTCTCACTGATCCAATCAAGCTTAAGAAGGTGCTAGATTATTGTTGGATGCTAAAGAGTGATATTATCCTCCTCCAGGACACCAGGGCTGGGCCCGTGGAGGCTTGTATCATGCAACACACCTGGATTTGTAATAGTGCATGCTCACCGGTACTCAACAAGAAATATGGGGTATTTTCCCTGATTTACAAACAAGCCAGGTTCTCATCTGACACTTTAGCACATAATGACCAGGGCAGATAGCTTCTATCTAAAATCACTAAAGATGGCCATAAACATTTATACCCCAATGACAGATGACCCCTCTTTTTGGTCTTCTCTGAATTACAAATTACACAAGCTTCCCAAGGATAGTAGAATCACTCTGGCAGAGGATTATAATCTTCAATACAACACTACTCTAGCCATGCATGTCACTACTGACCCAATCGCTTTCATGCTGCAGACTACACAATCCCACAGGTAGCAATTTCACCTTTTATTCCCACATTCAAAACACCCTGACTAGAAGTGACTACTTTTTTGTTAGAACAATTTGGTCCACACAGCCAGTGACCCACTGTTGAACAGATGCTCATTTCGGACAATGCATGTATTACACTAACCATGAATCTATCCATAAATCCTGCTCATGGAGAATGAATGATGACATACTTTCTGATCAAGATTCTAAAGACTGAATTGCTTGCTCATTATCCCACATTTTTCAAGAGAATAAAGCTGTGGATACACAAACGATCTGGGCTACTATGAAAGCGACTATTAGGGGGGAGATGACTGGCATTAAGGCAACTAAAAATAAAGGTTTAAATGCAAAACTGAATGTTTTAGAGAAACAGATTGCCAACTTGGAAAAAGACAGGAAATTAATTCTAGACCCTTTAATTACATCCACAATTCAACAACTTAAATATGAATATAATATGATCTTAAGTGAAAGGGCTCACATTTTGTCATCCAAAACTAAAGCCAAAAATGTCCTGAAATGAAATAAAGTGGGTAGATGTCTCATGCTAACTCTTAAGGACTCGGAGGTGGAGCTTGCCGGAGCCTAAGATGGCCGTGCTTTGAGCAAGCTCCGCGAATCATCGCTACTATCCGGCAATTATCCTGAATTCATGCCCTTATCGTGATCTCTGATTAACGGCAGGAGGCAGCCCGAGACAGCGCTATAGCCCGATGTGAATTTTACTGGAACCCGAGCGCTGGTGACACCGGGGGCTGCTGAGGCCTACGCTCGCAGCCTGCGCGCCGACCCGTCTGGCTGCTTCCCCCGCCTGGGCCCGCCTGAGAACAGTCGGATCGAGGTGCGCTGTGCCGCAGATCGCGCACACGACCCTGGCGTGCCTGAGGGGGCTTCATCTTGTGCCGACCATCCTTGATGCCCAGAGGAGCCCGCTGGAGAGCCGAGGGCGGACGCCACAATGATTGCTCCTGTGAGCGTGGCTCGGCGGGACCGCGGCTCCTGTGCAGTGTAGCAGCTATCGTCTGGTGGCTGGTGTGCCTGTGATCAGCTGCCGGAGACTAGTGCGCTGTTGCGGCGAGCATGCCTGGAGCAGCGTTGTGGCCCTGTGGATTGCCGAGTGGACCGTGCCGCCGGTCACGGGCTTGGAGACGCTGCCCGGCCGTACTGGGAAGCCTCGCGGTGAGGAGCTGCGGCGGACCTAATTGTTGCGTGGCTGAGTTGCGCGAGACCTCCGGCCCTGCCTGCCACTATCTCTGGATGCCCTGTGGCCTGCCTTGAACATCCATTTGGGCCTCCTGCGGTGTCGTGCGGTGGAGCGCTGCGGCAGAGCTCGGGGTGCAGTGAACACCGGTGGTGAGCTGCGGGGCATACGTGCAGAGCGGCCTAAAGTGTGTGCCCTCCTGGAGGTGCCTGGGCACATAGTTCATCCAGCCTGGGCTCGCTTCGATGCTGCTGCCCCACGAGGCCCTGTCTTCACCTGGGATCTACCTCTGCGTCCTGTTTGCCTGGATCACGCTATCTGGGCGATCCACATAGTGAGTTTCTGGTGGATATTGCATCTCTGTCGCACCGGGGGGACCTCCTTGTCTGCGCCGCCCACTTTGAGAGCTAAGGGTACCCGGCGGGCCAGTATCCCCTACGAGTGAGCGGGGCCTCCGTCTGTGAAGTGAGAAGACTGTGCTGTTTCCTGTCCTTGTGGCTGGCATCGGAGCGCAATTGGACTGGGAGGTGTTGGATCTCCTTTACCCCAGTGACCCGGCTTGGGCAAGGTGGACAAAACCCAGTCCAAGCTGCAGTTTGACCAGCGCAAATCGAGATCTAGGGACGCAGAGGGCGCCCCTCCCACTGAGGAACGGGATGACATGTCGGAGGAGGCAGCGGGGGATCTTAAACAGATTCTTGCGGCAATGCAGAACAGTCTACAGAAAAGTCTCTCCACCATTGATGGTAAGATTGATACCCTAGCATACTGGATGGCCAGAATGTCAGAACGCCTAGACAAGCACGCTGAACGAATTGACATGACTGAGAGGAGAGTCACTGAGGTTGAGGAGGTGCAGTCGGAGGTTGGCGCAGCCCAAAAGCAGTTTGCAAAAACGCTAGCCGCCCTGCAGGAGAAGGCGGAGGATTTGGTGGCGATATCCAGGAGGAGCAATTTATACATCACGGGGCTGCCGGAATCCACCTCTATCGGCAACATGGAGGTGTTTATTGAAAAATTGCTGGTCACACTCCTGGGTCGAGAAATCTTCTCGGACACTGATCGCTTGGCCCCAGGCCCCACCCCCCCCGGGGGCACCGCCATGACCGGTAATCGCAAAGCTCCTAAATTACAGGGATAGGGATGCTGCCCTGAAGCAAGCAAGAGCAAAAGGTGCCCTGCAGTTCGAAGGTTCTGCGACCTCCCTGTCCCCAGACTTCACTATGAAGGTGCAGGAAGCCAGACGGCAATTCGCTCCTCTGAAACGACGCCTATGTGATCAAAACATTGATTATGCTATGCTCTACCCCGCCAGGTTGAGGGTTAATATGAACGGCCACTTCAGAATTTTCCTCGACCCTAAATCGCTCCAGAAAGCCTTGAAGGACCTTCCCAAGGCGGCCGGACGCAGTTAGGAAACTGAGGGACTGGAAGAGGCGGCCGGTGGCGCAGCCGGTGACGAGGATTAACGCGACACTCACTGTGCTCCTTTGGACTGGGACTTACTGAGATGTCTGGTTCAGCCCTACCCTTTCCCCCCCCCTCTCTCGATTCCATTAGTCCGTGATCCTGTGCCTGATTCTCTGTTCCTGTTCTTCATCAGTCACGAAGCCAGCGTATCGCAAGTATTGTTTAAATTACCATGTTGGTTGGTGCAACTGGGATTAGTTGGACCTCTTTGACTCTATGCCCTGATGGTAGACTCTATACCCTGTATACATGGGCGGGGGATGCCGGGCTGTTACAGCCGAATGACCAGCTTTGTCATTGTTAAGCATGGATGCTACGGATTAGCACTCTATGGCAGTACTATGTTTTCTAATCTGCAGAGTTTTTCTTTGTTTCTTGCGGTAGTCAGGTAACATCCACCCCCGTGTGTTACTCACCGTATTGTTCTTGCTGGACTATGGTCTTTGTTAGGGAGGGTGTCGTCAATGCTAAGTTGGGGTCTGCATGGTGTGGGTGGTGGGTGGGGTTTGCTGAGAAATGTTTGTTTTTATATTGTTTTTTTTTCGTCACAAAGTGTACATTGTGCTCCACCAATTCAGTAGGGGCATCCACAAGTAGGGTGGGGAGCTGGAGGGTTTTCCCATCTAGATATGGGAGGGATGCTCATGTTGTAATGATTCCTTATGTAGACATCAGGGCGATGGACTGAAGCTTTTAACCTGGAATATTAGGGGCCTAAACGATTTGTGGAAAACTAGAAAAGTGATTGCCTACTTCAATAGACATAATATAGATGTAGCTCTCCTGCAAGAGACTCATTTACCTACTGACTCCCAGATGCTTACTCGCAGGCGACTACATGGCGCCTTTCACGCTGCTGGCTACTCCACAAATGCCCGAGGGGTGCTCACATGGGTTAACACTAGAGGCGGTATATCCCTTGAGGCTTTAGAGACCGACAGGGAGGGAAGGTTTGCAATCTCCAAGATCAAAGGGAAGGGGATGGAGTTTATCACTTTAATGTATATGACCCCAATTTTGACAACCCGCAATTCTTTAGGGACTTGCTAGTGCGCTTGCGGCGATGGGCATCTTTCCCATTGGTTTGGGGAGGAGACTTTAATTACATCCTCAATCCTGCATGGGATCACTCCGGGGGCCTGGTGCGCAGACAATCATTGACGGCTAAAGCTGTCGAGGATGCCATCGCAGAGTTAAACATGATAGACCTTTGGCGCTCCAGAAATAGTGGTCCGGGGGGATTCACGCACTACTCAGCCCCGCACAACCTGTATACCAGGATTGATTATTGGTTTGTCACTGGCTCACTTTCCGCTGCAATTTGCGGCTGTGAGGTTCACCCACGCTCATACTCAGATCATTCTCCGGTTCAATTACGCCTTAACACCCCATCGAAAAGGCCTGCTCCTTTTACCTGGCGGTTTCCACCCTATGCCCTGCTCGACAACACATTCAAGACTGAAATGGCAGAAGCCATCAAGGTCTTCTTTGACACTAATATTGGTTCTGTTCCTCTATTTGCCACGACATGGGAAGCCTTTAAGGTTTATATAAGAGGGATTGCTATGTCCAAACATTTGGAGTACTCCGCTCCATCAGGGATTACCTGGTAGTTCTGGAAAGGAAACTTGCTGCCCTTGAACGGGAGGCCCTAGAGGTTGGAGCCGAGTAGGCGGCGGCAGAATTAAAGACTACACTGGGCGAATATCACGAGACTGCCGATAGAGAAGTCAAATTTCTTGGGAAGTACGCCGTCGCCAAGACTTATGGTGAGGGTGAACACCCGGGCGCCACACTTGCGGCGGTCCTGAAGGGTAGAGGTGAAATGACTGGAGTCACAGAACTCCACGCGGCCACCAGTGAGATACTACGCGAACCTGATGCCATTGCCGACAGGTTTAGTTAAATGTTGACACGAAACTATTCGCCAAAGTACTTGCCAACCGCTTAGCCCATTGGTGCCGACATTGGTCAGTCCCAGAAAAGGCAGGTTTTGTACTGGGGCGTACCCTCACCCATAACTTACGCACAGTATTCGGAGCCATCCAACATACTAATCCCGAAGTCAAGGCTGCTGCAATATTTTTGGATGCCGAGAAGGCTTTCGACTCGGTTGAGTGGGACTTCATGATGCTGGTCTTACGGCGGATGCGTGTAGGCGACCTCTTCTCTCAGCTAGTGTCCGTTCTGTATAATTCCCCGACTGCCAGGGTCAAGGTGGGCAATTTGGTCACTTCCTTTTTCAAGATTTCCAGGGGTACTCGTCAGGGGTGTCCACTATCACCACTCCTCTATGCTATTGTTGCTGAGCCATTGGCCTGTGCCCTCAGGGAGTACCATAGCCACAGAGGGATTCGTTTCCCCAAATATAACCTAATCATTTCCACTTACGCGGACGACACTCTCCTATACATCAGAGACCCTGAGACCAACTTGTCCCCGGTTTTGAGGGAGGTGGTACGTTACGGCGTGTTCTCTGGTCACCGGATTAACTGGACCAAACCGCCATTTTCCCACTCACGCCGGCATTGGAACCTATCGAACTGGAATTCCCGCTTCAATGGACTACCGACTCTGTGCGATATTTGGGTATCCAGGTGCACACTAACTCCGAAGTGGTGTTTAATGAGAACTACAGCAGGACGGTGGCTAGACTTGAAGACGATGTCAACAGATGGGTGTGCTTGCCACTATCCCTCATGGGCCTCATCTCTTTAATGAAAATGCTGGTCCTCCCACGGTTCCGATGATTCTCCCTGCTCCTTTCTTTAAGCGCATTAAGTCCGTGCTGATTCAATTAGCCTGGGCCGGTAAACAACCCCGGGTCAGATGGGATATTCTAATGCTCCCTTACTCTATGGGTGGCCTTGGTGCCCCGGACATGGAACTTTATTATCATGCGGCACAATGCTTGCCTGCATCAACAAACCCCTCCTCCCCATCTGCACATAGAAAAGGTTGCCGCGGCGCCCTCCCCACTGGCTACATATCTGTCCCGAGCCCCATATAGACGCGCGGGTACACTTGATTCCATAAATGCCACTACACATGCATGGTACAACATACTGAAGCGGCAGGCGGCTTCTATTTTATACTCTCCACTTGCTCCAGTCGAACTGTGTTTTTGGTTGCCGGTACTCACTGAGTCGGAGGTGCAGCGCGCACTATCATCACTTGATATTTCCCGAATTGGCGACCTCTTTGAGGACGGAGTGGGATGGGGATGGGAAGAAATTGTCTCAAACGACGTTTCATTACTATAGGGTCAGGCATGCACTCCGTGACATGTTGGGAGATGAGCTGACTGAACCGCCGGAGGTTGCCCCCTTCTCCCTCCTACCGCGGGCAGAATCCCCTCGGAAGGTTGTCTCAAATATTTACACCCTTGCCCAAGACTATCGGAAACATCACTTCACTAAAGCCAGGCTCGACTGGCAAACCGATCTAGAAATTGCATTAGACGACCATACATGGCGTTATTGCTGCAAGGCTACACAGCATGTCTCTCTGAACGGGCGACACCGTCTTATACATTTCAAATTTATCAACAGAGTATATTACACCCCTATCCGCTTACACAAATATGGCCTCCGGGACACTGCGAGATGTGAAAGGCGTGGTATGGATCCCGCAGGATTTATCCTCATGGCCTGGCTGTGTCCTGACGTAGCCAACTATTGGATCGCCATTTTCCGGAAGCTTAGTGACATTACTGGAGAATCTCTGAATCCTGACCCATTGTTGGCTCTGCTTGGCTTCTCCAAACATATACGCAAAGGCATTAGATGCTTGGTTGGTATGAGACTATTGATAGATAAACGTGTGGTTGCAATACATTGGGCCAGAGGACCCCCCCCACCACAGTGCAATGGTCTCGAGACATGTTGTAACACGCAAACCGAACTATATAGTGAATTACTCCCCCCCCCAGAGCCGTCCCAAGAACTTCTGGGGCCTATATCAAGATTATCTAGCGGGTAAGGAATAAACTAGGTATTAGTGGAACCTTTCCCTTTCTCACTGCGGGGATTCGTCAGGGGGCAGTTGTAGGGTATTATTGGTTTCCCCCTTAGGGATTCGTTTTGATGTATTGCTTCTGTAAGCTGCTTCTGGGGCCCTACCTTGGATTCTTTCGCCATACATTGTTCCCCTGCATTGTCATCATGGTCTCCCAACAATGATTGTAAATGACTCCTTGTGATGCTCGCCCCCCTCCACTGTAAAGCCCTGTGAAACTGTGCACTAATAGCAGGAATGTTCCTGGTATTTTATATATGCACACTGCAACTGATTTTTATTGTTTCCTTCCTTTCGCTGTAATTGGTATGGCTTGTCCCATTTTTTTTGTTTGTAAAACTCAATAAACAAATAAATAAAATTTAAAAAAATTAAAAAAATCTTAAGGACTCAAAAAATCTATGAATATCCCAGCCATTAGAGATGGTAATGGCCTGATACAAACAGATCAATTTATTATAGTGGGCGCTTTCCAGGCTTTTTATACAGATAAAGATGCAGATGTTCTTAACAAACCAATTACACAGGATGAGATTACTAAAGCTATCAACTCTCTTAAAATGGAAAAGGCCCTGGAACCGGATGGCTTCCCAGTCTCGTTTTACCAAAGCTTCCAACACATACTACTGTCACATTTGTCTGATCTGTTCAGCACCTTTTAAACAAGAGGCAAAATCTCAGGATCTACCTTGAAGGCTCATATAGTTGTGATACCAAAAGAGGCTAATGACCTGTTAGAGATGAAGAACTTCCACCTCATATCTTTACTCAACACTGACTAAAAATATATATACTAAACTACTGGCTCTCATATTAGAAAAGGTTCTTCCTTCTCTTATTCATCCTTCACAGATGGGTTTGGTGAAAGGTAGACTGGCAGCAGACAATATCAGAACTTTGTGTCACATGATTGAAAAAGTTAAACATTCCTACTCCCACTATGGCTATGGCCTTAGATGCAGAGAAGGCTTTTGATAAGGTCTCTTGGACCTTCCTCAGGGCAGCTCTGGAGAAGTTTAACCTGGTAGCCATTTTATATGCATGGCCATGTCAGTCTACCACAAACCATTGATGCGCTTAAAGCTTAACGGGCTATTATCAGGCAAATTTGTTCTGTTGCAGGGTACAAGACAAGGTTGCCCTTTGTCTCCCCTTCTTTTTCTGCTCTCAATTGAACTGCTCCTACACTCCACTAGGATTAATGAAAAAGTAAAGGGCGTCCCTTTTAAAAGTGGCCCCTAAAAATTTGCGGCTTATGCTGATGACGTTTTAATTTTCTCAACGGAAGCTGACACAGCTTAGCATCTTCTCAATATACGCTTCTGTCTCTGGGTACTCCTTAAACAAAGAAAAAATGGAAATGTTCTACTTACATATGCCATGTCTACCACCCATAGCCATCAAAACTAATTTAAAATGGCAATCTGTCAAGTTAAAATATATTGATTTTGAATTTGCAGACTCAGTAGAAGCCCCCAAGATCCATATAAAGGAAAATTTATTGACAAAAATCAAAATATTAAGGGGCTCATTATGATGAAAGGCGGAATTGCCTCCCAGTGACACCGCCTCAGACTCAGGACCGACCGACACGCGGTTGTCGGTTCCGACCGCCGGATTACGATATGACCGAACACTGTTTGGTTGGAATCCCATTGTTCCCTATGGGAGCTCATGTTCCACCCGACAACCGGCCGTAACACAGGCTACTATGGGGAAATGGGGTGTGTACGGAAAACCCTGCACCCTGTCGCAGACACCAGACGGTGCCTGCCACAAAGTGCAGGGTTTTACAGGGAGGTCCCTTAGGTACCCCCTCGGCCATCAACCGTAGGCGGCGGGGCCAGGGGGCCCTGCCAGGGGCCCCCAAAGTCACTTTCCAACAGCCTTTCCATGTCGGACAGGCCGACGCGGAAAGGCGGTTGGAAATCGTCATCGTAATCCCGACGGCAGAAGCGCTGTCCATAGGGGTGTACGATGTGGTTCCGACCGACACGAATACTCCGCGAGTCAGTCGGAACCGAGTCGGAATGACCGCACGGTTTACGTTCCGACAGCAAACATCATAATTGGGCGGTTGGACTGTAAACTAACCGAGTCGGTCAAAAGGGCTCCGATGCGGTCGGGAAGATTCCGTATTATCCGTACGAGGCTTTCCGCCCGACATCATAATGACCTCCTAAGTGAGGAATAGTCTCCTAAATTTTTCACATACTGGGGCCGAGTCTAAATGGTAAAGATGAAGATTGCTCCACAAATTAATTTCTTCTTAATCATGTTTCCAGTCAGCCTCTCCACACCTCTTAATAATTCAGTTAATGCAATATTATCATCTTTTATATGAAAGAATAAGAGATCAAGGATATCGATGCGGAAAATCCAATCAAATAAGTGTCCATGTGGCCTGAACCGCCCCAATGTTAAGAATTATCAAATAGCATTTCTTGCCTGACAAACCCCACATCGTGGTTTCATCCGAAAATTCCTAATCGTCTGGCATGGGTCTATATTGAATCCGATCTTGCAAGCCCTCTTTGTCTTATCAATACCTTGAAATTTAAACAGCTTAGAGTTCCTCATTAATTTCCAGATTATTAAAGTGTCAATTCTGGCTATAAAGTCTCTGGACAGGTGAATTCTACATAAAATAAAGGGTTCAGCATTTGCCTCTCTCTGGTTTAACAGTGCCATAAGACTAGATCCCATCTGATCTTTTGTGTGGGATTAGGCACCCCTTGGTATGCTCTATGTTAAAGATATTTTCCAGTCTGCTAATCCTATCTATTTTGCTATGTTAACTGAAAGATTCAGCCTGCAACCATATGATTTCTATTTTTTGTTTTTATTAAAAGTTGCTTTACGGTACTTCAAACATCCCCTTCCAGTGGATTCCTTACATTTTGTTGAGAAATTTTTATTCAAGCCTCACACTGCTTCATAAATCTACAGAACCTGGCAAAAGATTTCCAAACCAGACACTGCCCATATTCCATGGGTTTGGTAGAACTCATGTTCCAAATATCATATTGACCCCATCTCCTCAACATCTTGGGATAAAACATGGGATTTCCTTGTGCGTCACTTAGTACCCCCCTGGTACTACAATGCAAGTTTTGGACAGCCATTAGGTCTTACTGGACTCCTGAGAGACTACACAAACAAGGGCTTTTGCCATCAGTTGTATGCTGGCACTGTGATCACCCCTCAGGTGACCATGACCTCTTGTTATTCTATTGTAAATATGTACAACCTTTATAGAAGAAAATTGAGAACGCACTGAATAACATTTTTAATATCACTTTGTCCCTAAACCATTAAATAGTTACACTAGGGATAGTAGCCAGCTCAGACAGTTTCTTGTTAGAATCTCTAACTAGTTGGGACTGCTTCCTGCTCGATATTCTGTTCTCTATAGGCATAAAGACCATCCTTTCCAACCGGAAAAACTACAATACCATTTCAATTCAGACATGGTGAGCCTGGGTATGTTTTATTAGTCGTGTGGATAATAACCTGCACAGTGGTGACTTCAACAACAAATCCTCATGTTTGTTGTGGCTGAAACTAGACCTGTAATTACAAAAGATCAACCCCCCCTTGAGCTATGATTATTCTTGATTGAATTGCCAATTTATGATTTTGCAAATTTTTATCTCAGAACTCCTTCCTCTCCTATTTCTATCCCTCCCTAGTCTCTAGCTTTCTCTTCCATACTTCTCCCGCTCTTCTCTACTTTGCTTTAAGGGGCTTAACATATACTTATATCTTCATATACTTATATCTTCAATTGGTTTATCTTTGATTTCATGCAGCTAAATCGATGTATATGTCAATATTTCTTCCTCCAATAAAAATAGTTCAAAACAAAAACAAAATTATTGACTAAAAAAGCCATCAATTTTACTAATAGTTCAGAAAAGGCATTCATCAAATATTTCAGCACTATTATGGTGTAACTAACAAGTCTTATTCTCCCGGGCATATTGGAGGGGGTGACCCGCTAACAAGCCTAATACGAAATGGAAGCAAAACAAATAATTTTTTAATACAGTTTCCCTATCAATTGGATGAAAGTTGATATGTTTTAAACTCAGTTCACAAAGTCTGGGTATGCAGTTTCACAAGCCCTGCTATAATTGTTTATATTTCTTCTTTTCTGCTTCTGGCTAATTTCATGGCCTCTTCCTACCCCTTCCAAGTACATTTTCAAGCATATATTTTAACTGATAATGCAGGGGCGGCTCCTCCGCAATGGAACGTCGCCCCACAGTCTCAGCCAGCGGCCGAAAAAAATAACAACATTATTTTATTTTTCGGCTGCTGGCTGAGCCAGTGTGTGTGGGGATGGGCGGGGTGGGGCCAGGCAATGGGAAGGGGGCGGAGTGATGTACACTACTAACTGTGCATGTCTGTTTGGCCAGCCATTTTAGGCCGGCCAAACCAGTATGCCCATTTAGGTTTCTCCAACGTGGCTGTATTATACAGCCAGGTTAGAGAAACAGCACAAACTCCTTGACCTGAGCGGAGCGTCAAAGCAGCCCACTCAGGCCAATCCCCATGAGAGCAGCGCTGTGACTGGATGGGGATTCTGCTGCTGTCCCAGTGTCTGCTTGGTCCAGGAAGCAGAGGAGCTACGAGGCGAGAGGCAGCAGAAGCAGCATGAGGTAAGTTTTATTTTATTTTGCGCCCCCGCGCTCCCCCCCCTTGCTCCCTTCACCTGCCTCACCACTATCAGTATGTATCGGCTGCCGCTGTGATAATGTATGTTCAATAGAAGGTTTGGGAAATTGAAATTACACAGATCAGTGTGTGGCAGTGCTATCCCTCAGTTTAGGCAGATCTATCAGGCTCAGAAACCAGAGCTACCAGCAAATGCAGTGAACAAACATATCCATAAGCTCAAAATATTCTCACAAGCTTTGACCTCAGCATTACAGATAATAATGTCATAAAAAAGCTCCATCAACATAAATTATGAAACCCCTCCCCATGAATCATGAAATACCATCAGCAGGAACAAGTGCCTTTTGTCACCAAGAAAATGGCATTAACAATATGTCTTCTCTGTCCACCATGAAAAATCCCCTGGAATACCTGACTGAAATATATAATGGAAACTCAATCTTTTGTCTCCAAAGATCAGATTGAAGTGTTCCAAATCCCAGTTTTTCCTTTGGAGAAATAAACCCAAATCTCCTGACTGAATGCTTGAACACTTTTAAGTAACTCAGTTACCGAAATACCAGCTGTTAATTTTCAGTAAATCATAAAATGTTTCCCAAATTCCATCTTGTATTTTCATCAATTACTATACTGCTTGCTATCTGTGGACAGAATCTGACTCACATGCCCAGGTATCACAATCAAATGCCAGATATGGCCGTCATATGGTAGTGGTAACCACCAAATCACGGATTTGCCCAACTGATGTCAGCATGTGAATGTGTGGCCACCACAGGCCGGTGATGTCAACCATATGCCTAGTATTCTGGCAAAAATGGCAAGGATGCTGATAATCTGCTAAATATAGCCATCTGATCCCACTGTAACCTTTACACATTAATGGCCAACATGATGCTAAGGATTCTCACAATATGCAATGAAAATCACTTTATACCAGGGCCTAGAATGCCTAAAATATATAAAAGAAGGGCCCCTTTAAACCAGGGTCACTAAAGTGCCCCAAATAACCACAATATGCCAAGAACAGTGGCATTCTCTCAGGCTTCTATATTATGTAGATTGTTTACAATATACCATCGATGGTCACTCTATGCTAGTGCCACTAGAATTCATGGACTAGCACAAAATGAGAAAGAGCATTAGAATAATGACTAGCCTTCTAACAATATGTCTTGGAGGGCTTTCTCGAGTTCTTTGGCTGGATAGGGGAGCAGGGAGATCGGTTGATAATTTTTTAGATCACTTGGGTCGGCGGAGAGTTTCCTTAGGCGGGGTCTGACCTCTGCATGTTTCCATTCATCTTGGAAGGCTGCTGTGGAGATGGAGGTGCTGATGTGTCATATGGCCGTTAGGGTCATTGTCGACACTGCTAAGTTAGCATGAGCTCTGCTGCCATGATGCTGCTTTTGGGAATGTTACTACATGACTTTAGTTTGCAAGACT
The DNA here is from genome assembly GCA_963921515.1 of Calotriton arnoldi. Taxonomy (NCBI): domain Eukaryota; kingdom Metazoa; phylum Chordata; class Amphibia; order Caudata; family Salamandridae; genus Calotriton; species Calotriton arnoldi. Next base: position 811,506 of record CAWUFW010005237.1, read on the forward strand.
CTGTTTGTGACTTTCACATGAGAACCGTCTGCTTTCTGCGTTCTCTGCCTGTTCCCGGAGTTTAGTCTGAACGCAGTGTGCAAGGTCGATAAACAATGCCCCTTGTTATTCTGTTCTGGTTAGTCCCTAGCACCTAGACAAAACATGCTAACACAGCTGCTACTGCAGGAAACTTGTGCTTTGATATTATGGGGATGCATGTTGTTCTAAAACACACTTGGAGAGGGACCTTTCCAGGGAGAAGAGCTACGCTGTTCCTATGATGTAAAAATACCATTTAGGCACTAAGGTATGGTGGGGTCTGCTGACAAAGCCCAGAGATCTTCCTTTATATAATAAAACTTCTTCTTACCAAGGGGAGGGTGTTTAGGCCTTATAGTCCTTTATCCACTGTCTGCATAAGATGACATCCCCCTTATAATCTATGGTCTTGCGACAATGCTAACTGTTTTAGGTTTATGCGTTTTGCTGCTGGTAGTGGCTCGTATACTGCATTATAGAGCACTATAGTTAAAATAAACATTTTGAACTATAACAGTGACTCTGTCAGTTCTTATTGTGGACAGGTACGAGTGAGTGAGCGAAAGGGTACGTCTTGCTACCGCGATTCCTGAGAGAGTCGGGAGTGTTGTGTTCTAGGTTGTCTAATCATTTGTAGCTTTGTGATTATGTAGGAGAACGAATGAGCCACTATAGCTAGTCGGTACTGGGAGTTTGGGTACTGAGGCAGTAGGAAGGCTCAGCCCCTACACACCGAGGTCCTGTTTTCCTGCACATAGTTCTGTGTATGTGCAGAATCCCTACAACATGGCGCCCCCAATGTTTGGTCTGGTACTTATTTGCGAGACTCCTGAGTAGTGCTTGTGCTTGTCCACAATCCCCTCACTACTGTTTCCGGAGACAGTTGTGACGGAGTAGCCTCCTATATTGAGATATTATAGGTTTTTCAAGCTTGGATTTCAAAGGTCTTTCCCTTTCTTTCTTTTACCTGTTGTTGCGCTGCCGCTCGTAGGTTGGTATTCTCTTCTATTTGATTATGGCTGTGGCCATAGCGAATCCTAACGGCGCACCAGTGACAGCTTATCTGACTCAAAATGGCTAATGCTGGTGCTGCTATTATTTTTGTTGTTGAGGCAGATGCAGCTCACCGCTTTGAGGTTTTTTATTCTTGGGTCACCTTTCCAGCAGTAGATGGAACTGATAATTTCTTTCACGAATATACTGCCACCGCGCTTCCGCTGGATTATCGGCCTTATCGATCTCTTGAAGTTCCGTTAACAGCTTGGCAACATACAATATGGTTTAATGGCACCCTTCCTCACCCTTTGACAGCGGTCCGTTTAGGCCCCTTATCGATTGATGGGGCCACGTGGCCCGTTTTAACTGGGTATACCCCGCATCCAAATTACCTTAATGTTCCAGTCGCAGGACTACGCATAATACATACTTCATTAATATGTGTACATAGAGCTGTTATACAGTTCATGTCGGCCAACATACAGGTGGGACCACCTGGAGTTGCTGCACAACCACCGGGACACAGTGGTGAAGTTTTCAGTCCTGTCATGATTAATTTGGTGATGGGCAAGCATCCGCAAAATAAGGACGAGCTTCCTTATTGGCTTGCTGAAAAATTTGGGCAACTCAAAGCTGTTTTTCCAAATACCACACCTGTGGAGAAACACAGGATTCAGACCATGAGCCTACCTAAAGGACTTGTTCCCGAGTTAGCTGATTGTAACACTTGGGGTAGAGTGTTTGCAGCGATATATTCAATGTGTTTTGGCACTCCCTCCATGACCGTTCTCCCTTCCGTGATAAAACGTGTTCAGGATGAGCATGAGGCCAAGCAGCCCTGGAGTTGGGAATAAGACTGGTGGGAGTGTTTGATATTGTTTGCAATATGATCCTTGCTAATGTAAAGGGTGAGGCTGTAAGCTTTAAAGTTTAAAGCGGCACAACGCTTGGAGGCTGTTGTTGACGCAGACAAACAGCGCAAATTGCCAAAGATTATTGCTAAAGCTTATAAAACCTTAGGACGCAATAGTCTGGGAATTAAGCCTTTTACTCAGGCTCAACATCAACAAAAAGCCCAGACTGATAAGGATGGGCGTCCGTTGTTTCCTAAAAAGAACTGGAAAAATAAAAAACAGGGGCAGCAACAACAGAAACAAGATTTGCGTGCTGGATCACCGACACCTGATTCTTCTGAGTGAACTTATGATTGGCGCGACCGCGTGAAAATTAAGACTCCTGATAGATTTCAGGTCCCTGATCAGCGCTCTCCTCGTTCTTTACAGGACACATCAGACTCTCAAGTCGGTGGTGGGGAGCGCCAGGATCGCAGCAAAGGTGCGACCACTCAACAGGGACGGGATCAACCTCGACAGTTTGACGTAAAAGCCAAACAAGAGGGACTGCCTTGTTTTCAACCCCCGTATCAAAAGAAGAAAGTTGCAGCTTTAACAGCGAAGTATGCCTCGGACGGTGAGAACGCTACTCCTAGACTGGACATGGGCAGTGACTCTGCTCGACAGCGCGGCGGAGATTACCATAGTGCGGGAGGCACTGCGTCCCTGTCTGGAGGCAAGAGCAACTGATACATTTATTACAGTAGAAACAGCAGATACTCGAGTTGTTCCCCCGGATAGGCTGTACGAAATTGTCTTCCAAATTGAGGGTGAAATATAGCGTACTATTACAGTGGTTTTCTGGGAAAAACTCACCTCCTCGTATGACATTTTAGTAGCGGAAGCAGATTGGCCTCCACCATTTGTTCTGGCCGCTTCTAGAGGGGAGAAAGTGATACTTCTGAGTTTTTCACTCTACGTCCCTGACGAAGCTAAACAGGCTTACGCATCTGAATGGGCATTGGTCCTTGCCCCAGCGGTGTACCGTAATCAAGTGGGCTGGGATAGAGATTCACCGGCGCATGAGATACCATTACGGTCTATGCCACAGCCACAACCGGAATATCCAATCAGACGAGAGGCTAAAGCTCCCGTTTGTGACATTCTGACTCAATTGGAATATCAAGGTGTAATTGAATCCTGTGTATCACCGATGAATAATCCTCTTTTTCCGGTATCGAAACCGACGGTTCATATTGCATTTTATTAGATTATCGAAATTTGAAGTCATTGTCGTACGTTTGTGGTACAGAACACCCACAGCTCTGCGCTAGTGAACAGCATTGTCTGCAAAAAATACAAAACCACCCTGGATATATCCAATGGATTCTACAGTCACAACTTGGCTCCTGAGAGCCGTGACTTGACAGCATTTAGCGCTGTCGGAAATCAAAAAAGATTTACGCCTTTGCCTATGGGGTATAAGAACAGCCCCGGTGCTTTTGCTGCACGTGTTGTGTTTTTGTTACACAGCATAGACTCGGATGCGTACTTGTACGTAGATGATATTTATCTGACGGATGATGAACTGATACCGCATCTTGTCTGAGTGGACCGCATTATTCTGCCGTTTGCCGACTACGGATACAAATTTAATTTTGCTAAATCACACATTGCTTGTTTTGCGGTGCTCTTTTTGGGCTACGAGCTCAATAATGAAGGTAGGGGGTTATCCCCTCACTTTCTGTTGAAATGTGCACAATTGCAACCTCCGTCTACAATGAAGAAGCTTCAGTCTTTGCTGGGATTTTTGAATTTCGGGAGGACATACATCCCCAATTATGCCCAGCGTATCAAACCGCTCTATGCATTGATACAAGCTACATATTCTTCTGCCTGCTGGCTTCCGGAACATACCTCTATTCTACAATTTTGCAGTCAGATCTGCTCGCGGCTAACTACTTGTTGACGCATGATAATTCTACGAACCTGGTCATACGTATTGTGCCGGGGACGGTGGGTTTCACTTACTTGACGTTCAATGAAGGCGACACAGTACCTATTGCATACTTATCACATTTGTACACTGCAGCGGAAATGTGATTTTCAAATGTTGAAAAGATTTTGACTGAGGTCCAAATGGCGATTCTGAAAGAACGCTCGCTGGTGCAGGGGAAACGCATTCTTATGGTTTCGCCTATCCCTGCTTTAGAAGCAGTGACTAAGGCAAGTGTACCGAACTCTAAAGCTTTACATCCCGTTGGATACAATGGGCTACTTCTTTGACATTCGCTGATGTCACGTTTATCTTTGATCCTGCTCTTCAGGCACAGGAGTTTTTACAGTATGAACATGTTCATCCTCCTCCATTGTCGTTGTATCAGTACAAATGTATCATTTATACCGACGGCTCGGCTCAACTGGCCATCGGGTCCAAACATGCTTATTCAGCAGCTTGCGCTATTGTGTCTGGTTCAATAGTAAATTGTGAATTTAAGTCCTCCATTGTGCATACACAGGCACTTGAGGACTGTACGGCGCAATTGGTGGAGCTGTGTGCTCTTGTTCTAGCTCTCGAGTTTGCAGATCCTAATGTGAATACTCTTATTGTGAGCGATTCTTACTACTGTGTCCAGTCTTTAATGACAACTTATTCTTTTGGTCTCAGAATGATTATCGGGACTCCAAAGGCAGTGCAGTAAAGCATAAAACGCTTTGGGTTCGAGTGGCGGAGCTTAAAGAACGTCTGCCACTCACACAGGTCATTCATACTCTTGGCCATCAGCGTGTGGGAGCACATGCTGTTGGTAATTCTTTGGCTGACGAAGCAGCCAAATCTGCAGAAGCCACATGTTCCATTGCAGCAGTTAGAAGATCCATGACCAAGATAGATAATGAAATTTTGGCAGCTATTGCTGCTACGAAGGATGGAACTGCTCACCCGCATGGCTTCCCTTCAAAATATTCTTATCATTTATCTCCCAAACAAGTTCCTTATGCTAAAATTCCGTCAGTTGGGGATCAGCTGATTTCAAACATGATCATATCCGCACATGAAGGCATGGCTTCTGCACATGCCGAAGTGTCAGCGACTGTCTCTATTTTACAGCCACGTTATTGGTGGCGTGGTTTATATAAACAGACCTGCAATTATGTGCTTTCTTGTGACATTTGTCAACAAATCAAACCATCTACGGTTTCACGACCACCACAAACACAGCTATATATATCAAATCAGCCATTTGGCTGTGTATATCTTGATCACTGCGGTCAATTGACTTCTGATACTGCGTATAAATACATTTTTGTTGCAGTTGATTCGTGCACTAGGTTCCTATGGGTTTGGCCACAACGCAGCGCTGACGCTTGAAATGTCATTACAGATTTGCGTGTCTTTGTCTGGATGTTTGCCTGTGGCACCTTCCATTCTGACCAAGGTCCAGCGTTCGCCTCTTAGCTGTACAAGGACGCGATGAAGTCTATGAGGGTGCTGGTGCAGTTTTTGTCTCCATACAGGCCTGAGGGCAATTCAATAGTGGAGCGAATGAACAGTGACTTAAAGCAATCTTTGACAGCTAGAGTCTTAGGTACTGGCAGGAACTGCTGATGAATTCCATGTGCTGATAGGGTTAGTCCTGAGGTTGAATAGACAATTTGGGTAGGGGTCATTAGGTGCCCCGGAGTGTATGGAAGACATGATGGCCATGGTAGACTGAGTGGTGAACGGAGACCAGGTGGTGATCGGCTGGTGTTTGCTGGGTGGTTGAGGTTGAGAGCAGTGGGTTGGGGGTTGAAATTGCTGTAGATGGTGGCAGTCTTGCTGTGGAAGTAGTCCAAGAGGGTGTCACAGAGTTTTTGGGAAGGGTGTAGGGTGTTCTCTATGGTTGTCGGGTTGGAGAATTCCTTGACTATTCTGAAAAGTTTATACGTGTGGTTGGCCGCAGTGTCGATGAAAGAGAAAGGAATAACATATACTACACAATGACATGCATGAGGGAGGCTAGTGGCATATTCAAACCATAGCCAACAAAAGGACACTAGGCGACCGGTTGGAAGATTGGCAAAGTAATAATTATAAATGTTGTATATGTGAGCACTATGATACTATGAGATCTGTAAAGTAAACTGTTGGAAGGAATCCAATAATGAGTATGTCCAAAGAAACATGATTTAGGAAGAAAATAGGCAGGTGGGGGGCACCAGGTGTGTGGCAGAGAGCAGAGAAGTCCTCTATGAATTAAACCAGCCTCTTTATCTTCCTGGCCATTATGAGTGCAAATGGATAGTCTGATTTTAGCTTATGAAGATCATCCTACACTTCAGAAATATGGTTATCAATTAATAGAATAGTATTTTTAAGAACATAAACATTAATCAGAACTTCCAGTGGCCAAGGCAAGCAAGGTGCTTGCAGCTGCACAGCTTGTTTTCAGTACAGGCTGAGCCTGCTCCTGGTTGGGGTCTAGCGGAAGGAACCACAACTGAGATAATGACTTTATAAATCTCTATGGACTCTTGGACAGTCCACACATGGAGTGAGTACTTCGGAAACAGCACACATGCTCACCAATAGTAATGACCATGGTACTGGAAGCCGGTGAATGATATATTTAAATATCAACAATGGTTAAGCTTTTAAATGATAGCAAATTATTGTATGTAATGCAGGTTCCTGCAGTAGTTTGAGCAGGGTTAACTGTATGAGAGTTTATTTGAGTTTATGGTCTGTTATGGACTGAAGAAAAACAATAATCTACCTCGGACTTAGCATCAGTAAAGCCTTGGTAAAGGAATCCTACCGCCAGTGGGAGTAGGTCTGGTGTTGCGCGGCGATGCCATTTTCTTAGTGCGTTGGTACGGGTTACAAAGGGGATACAAGCCGTGAATTAGGTGCCGTGCTTACCAGGAAAGGGCTGGCTCTAAGGGAGCCTGTTTTTGGTAAGAATGTTAACAGGCACCAAAGGCACGCAGCTGCCAAAGATAAAGTGCGGCGGCAGTTGTGCTGATTTTAATTTTAAAAATGAAAGCACGGTCGCCGTAATTGCATGCAGCTGAAGCCCCTGAACATAACAAAGTGCGGGGTGCAACGTGCTGGCAAAAAAAAAAGCAGTTCCACTCGCACATAAGAAAACAAAGGTGCGGTCACCATTATTAAAGCTGAAGCCCAAAAACATAAGATAAAGTGCGGCGTGCATCGCGCCGGATAATATAACAAAGGGCCATGCGGTCACCCTGGCTCTGCACACCCCCAGGTCTCCTGTGAGAATGAGACGCATGAGCCCTACCCTGCAGCACTAGAAGGCAGCGCGAGGAAGGACTCTCTGGGGGATCGAGGGGCAGTCGCGAGCTACGGGAAGACAACAACATCACAAGGGGGGCGGGGGCTGTGTTTACTTTATCCCCCGCCTAACACTTGGCTTCGGGGCTGCGCAGCGTGAGCGCTTCCCCCTCCGCCGTCACTCACCTGGTACACGCCGGCACTGCAGTCGCGCGCTGGTGTCTTCCGTGAAGTGTTCTGGCCCGTGAGCACTATGGTGGCAACCGCGAGCTCTCAGCTGCTCCCCTTGGTGTTCCAGCTTAGCGCCACACCCTTCCCCCCTAGTTCAGCATCCACAAAACACTGATAACAATCCAGGTCTTTCGGTGAATTTTAACACACAGTCGGCACCAGCTGAAATGTTTGAAGTGTGTTAATATCACCCGCTTGCCTAGAAGTAAATAAAAAATATAGGTGCCGGGAAACACACTCAGCAGAGGCGGTAATATTTCAACTCTAACAATATCACGTGCTTGACTCCAACTAAAAAAAAAAACATGTATACATGCCTGGGAACACAGTCAACAGAAACTGAAACATTTCAAATGTAACAATATCATGCGCTTACGTTGAAGTACAAAAAAAAAACGCACTTGCCTCGAAGTAAAAAAGTAGCAAGGCACATTTAAAAAAAGAGATCCCTGAAAAACAACAGACCCCCAAAAAATGCACTAATACCAGTAAAGGGGCCAATAGCCATAGGCGTGCCCAACAGGGAAAAAGGAGGGACTTAAAACACGCTTAGCCAATAGCAAGTAGTACATATTGAAAGACACACTCAAAAGCAAATAGGAAAACGGAGGCAGGGACTCACCTAGTAAAGCATATACTGCATGTCTCAACAAGACAACGCATGCACTGCCTAGGCGAGACCTAAAAAGGGAAGTTTTCATGCCTGCCTTTTCTTATGTATTTAGGTCCTCAGAGGGGGCGAGTGCACTCCCAGAAAATGTCTGGGGACTGTAAGAAACAAGGATGAGCATGCTCACACACGTTCAGTCAACAGGTCATAGCAATACTGAACCTGTGACTTGTGATAATTGTTTTAATATTCTGTCCCATTCACATTGAGATGCATTTGAATCTTCTTATTTAATAACATATCATGACATGAAGGTAACTCCTGCAAGCCAAAAATACTGGATTAGCATATCCATGGATTTGTACAAATAGAAAAATCAAGCTTCCTTAAGCCAATATTAGATGAGAATTACATTATTTTTATGCAAGAAATATGGTAGTGGTAATCTCCTAATACTAAATTATTTACATCTATATGTAAACGTGGCCATCACTAGGAAGAAGGTATCTCACATGTGAAATTCTAACATTGATTTCAACAACATTTTCAAATAGTTTGAGAATGTTTGAAACCAAAGGTCCATGGTTACTGATCTGTGTTGTGCATTTGTTAAATAATAACTAAAGTGTATGATTCTTGGTTCTGATTAATGTTTATATGCATAAACTTACTATTCTTTTAATTGATATCCATATTTCAAATATGGAGGATGATCTTCATAAGATAAAATCAGACTGTCCATTTGCACTCATAAAACTTGCAGATGATTTCAACATGAAGTTAGTGCTCACTAAGCCTGACTTGGCATTAAGCAATCTATTTGAATTATGCACAGTGCCACCCCCTATATTTCCTCTAGTGTAGTAAATTCCACTAGAAGTTCTCAATTTTGGCAAACTGATTTTTGGACCTTTACTGTGGGTGAGTCTCACTACCGGAGCCCCACTGTAAAGTTGCTGTAATTGGACTGATCGTGTTTACATCAGTGTCTGCCTTTTAAGGTAAGGCTGCTGCTGCGCAGCTGGGGTAAGAGGCCCTGGGCTGGTTACATGTAAACACGTGTGCACATGCATGTGTGCATATGTGGTGGCTGCACATGTGAGACTATGGTTGTGTGCAGTCCAGTATCTGCGCATAGGGAACCTGTCACAGAAGAGGTTCTGCAAGGAATGTTACTGACCTGGGGTAGGCCTTACAATATTAGTGGACATTAATAGTGTAGGTCTGGATGACATACTTTCACTGTATTATACAGATAGGATAGATCTTCCCTAAAGTACAGCTTCGCTCCACTTAGGCATACAGGGTCCTGCAAGGTGTACAACTGGGGTAAAACATGGATGCTGAGCTTGAATTTGCAGTCCCCAACACACTACATATACATCTTATGGGACTTCAGGAATTATAATATTTCTCTGGCTTAGTTCATAATCAAATTCCAGGCCTTTGCCTCCCTGCTGCTCCCTAGTGGAGAGAACAAATTCCTTTGCACACAAAAGGAGCAATTCTCAGTGATTTTCCCAGTTCCAGGGAGAGGAAAGGGATATGGGGGAAATCAGCATCTGATAATTAGCTTGTCACACTGCACCTGGGATGGAATGGTGGAAGGGCGCAGGCAGTGATGTCAGCCGGGGGCAGAGTTGAGGGCCTCAGAGGAGTTTTTATCAGAGAAAAGTTGAAGTCACCATGTTAGATTGTCTCAGAATACTGTGCAGGAGGATTGGGATAAGGTAGAGGAATGTATCAGCATTGTATGATTGACCAGGGGTACCTGCCATCTAGAACTTTCCACTCCCACTCAGAAACTCATATACAAGGACCGGACAGCTGAGAAGACCCTAGACCTGGGAGGCCAAGATGACAGAAAGAATGCCATGCTGCAAAGAGAAGCCATCTGATGCCCTGCCAAAATAGACTAAGGACTAAGGACTTGGTCACCAGCTGAACCCCAGGACTAGGATGGGTCTCTCCAAGGCCAGTGATGCTGGCCTACTTTTGCCTGAAGACCGGTTAGGGGAAAGGCCTGGACTCCACTGACCACCACAGGTGCCCTGAAAGACAGCTCAGAGGCTCTGGGCCAGGGGAGTGCAGGCAGGTGGGTGTTCTGCAGACTGGTAACATAGGGACTGAACAAGATGCTCCCACCGCAGGAGAGGACCACCAAGAGCCAGGCAGCAGAGAAAGCCTAGCAAAGGGAATCAGAACATCCAGTGCCACACAAAATGTGCTCCTTTAGAGGCCTGATGAAAATAATCCTTGTGACTAGGCTTGGTCACCATGAACAAATCAAGCTGAAGATGAAGGAAATTGGTGCAATGGGCCAGATTATGTTGCTTCGAAGATTTGTTGATTTGTAAGAGAAAATTTAAGAAATCAACTGCCTATAATTTGTTGCATTCTCAAAATGTTCCGCCAATGTGGGCCAGGGCCTGATGATTGGCACATATGTAGATATTTTTTTCCCTTTGGGGTGGGGGCATGCATGAGGCCCCCTTCCTAAGCCAACTTTTGGCCCTGTGAACCCCATCTTCCAGGTCCCAATGCAACAAAAAATGTCCCAAGGAACCCCATCTCACTGGGACTAGAGCCAGGTGCATTGCCTGCGCCCGTGCTCATGTCTGCGAAGCGGGTCGTGCTGGCCCTGAAACGCCCTGCCCACACTCACGGCAGGCAGGACTACATGCACAATCCCGCTCATGGGCTGGAGCAACAAAGGAATATGTTCCCGCTGTGGCCGAATCAGAAGTGAAGGTGCCAGCTGTTGCGTACACAGGACCTGTACATGGGGAAGCCAACAGATGTTGCAGTGGCCTTGGGGCTCCTCCTGTGGCCCCTAAAGTTACAAAGCCTGTTGGAGTCCTGGTTTGGTATCAGGGCACCCAAACTAAAATTAAAAGCAAAGCAACTGACACGGTCTGAGGTCATTGTCAGCACAGAGCGAACCCTCTCATTAAATATGCATAAACGCCAGCTCAGGAGAGCCCCCTAATGCCCTGCAAGGGCTGTTATTTGCATATATACTCTCTCGCGGGTCTCCAGCATGGTTATTAGGAGTTGCAGGCCACTGCAGGGAGTGCAGCAGCCCCCAAGAAGCAATCTAGAAAAAACTGACCCTAAGTCTCTCAGGGGCCTTGCAAGGATGACCCCAGAAAAGGTTTAGATTGTTTTTAAACATTTCTAGAGCTGACGCTTTCTTTCATCAGCTCTAGCGGGCTGGGACCACTTGTAGTTGGTCCTATGGCTCAATTCTGCAGTCTGTACACAGTGGAGAATGACTCTGATACATATGTGGTGATTGTGTTGAACATTAATGCTCTATTTACTATATAGCTGATGAACACTCCAATGCAATGCTTATGCCTCAAATAGTTGCTTTTGATTATGCTTATTGTTCATATTTCTTTTAATGGTGAAATACTAGTGAATCATAATATGTGGTTATTGTTATTAGGGTGGTTATGTAAAATAACACTACCATAATTTGTGATGTTGCATCTGGTATAGGTGGAGGGAAATGTGATTATGGGGTTCAGGACCCAGTAGGGGAGTAATTTGATATGAGAATGCCACCCAAGGCATTTCTGTCTACCTGGTGTAAATATTTGTGATTTAATGCATATATTTAGTGGTGCGTGTGTAATAAAAGTGCTTTCCATTTTTAAAAGAAACAGTACTGACTGGAGAATCATTTATTAAATGTTATTGCTGTGTGCCAGTGATTTATTTCTAGTCTACACCACCTCCCCTGAGTATGCCTTGGACTGCTCTGCTGCGCTAGCCTGTAAGAGTCAAGCGTAATAGGACAATGGCAGATCTATTAGTTGTGAAGGATTCACATCTGTTGCAACTAATAACCCAATTTCTTACAGCCACATACTATTTCATCATAAGTCAACTGTGTGTGTAACTGTCTGGCAAAAATTGGAACAGTGTTTATTAATGTTTGCAGTATATTAGATTCCCCAGCTCACCAGTCCGTCTGTGTAATAGATCACAAATGTGTCCTATTGACTACATGTTTGTACCAGTTTCCATCTTTAAAGGTTGAACAAAGTCTGCTATATTATGTTGGGATGGCAGTGACTATTGGCCCTTATTGGTTATCTTTCTTATGAAGAATGATGAAGAAACAAATCCAAATTATAACTTCAGTCCAAAACCTTTAAGTGAACTGTTATTCCTAGCTCTTAATGAGCCCCGTGTTAACTTTATTGAGGAGGTTTGAAGCTGTTTTCCAGTTGCAGGGTGTTCCAGCCATGTGCCAGGAAGTTTGTGCCTCCCAATTTATTGCATCTGATTCCTTGATCTCAAGGTCAATAAGGGAGAATATTTCTCAAATGTACATATACAAAGGTGGTGCCCTAGCCATAAAGAATTTTGTTCATTATACATGGGGCTGTAAATAAACATTTTTTGGGGGGATAATCAGCCAATAAAATTGGCAAAGGTGCTTTTTGGTGCTATTTCCACTAAAATTGTTAAATGTGCAAATCTCTGATTCTACTATTTAGATTTTAGCCATTTTGGTGTTGTTTTATTTGTTGAAATTCACTATATTTTTCAGAATTGGTGTGGGATTTTTCTTGTTTAGTGTTTTCACTTTATTACTGTTTGAAGTACTGCATGCATTACTTTACACATTGCCTCTAAGTTAAGCCTGGCTGCTCTGTGCCAAGCTACCAAAGGGTTCAACACAGGTTAATTTAGGGTTTGCGTGTGGCTCACCCTGACAAGGATTGTGGTTGCTGCTTGAGTAGGGTTTTCTTTCCCTCAACCAGTAACCCAATTTCTTACATGTATCATCTGCAAAGAAACAAGAGGAAGAGTGGAATCACATTATGATTTTTCTGAAAGGCATAGAGGGAGAAGAAAAGAGGTCCTAGAACTTGGACTTGTGAAAAACTGGTTGATTGAAAGCAAGAAGCACCCAGAGATAAGAACGTTTGAAAGTGATAAAAGATAAAATATAATTGAATGCTAGGCCAGTGATACAAAATGTGCCATTAAAAATAAGTCAAACATCTTCTAACCCTGTGAAGAATCAATGTGTCCAATTCACAAGGGGCCTCCGCGCTCATGGTGAAGGCTCTGCACTCTTAGAGAGACTTCCGCAATGAGTAACTGCAGTGCGGAGGTCACGCCACGAGTATGGGGCCCCTGCCACCACTACTGGGCACCCACCACCAGTGCAGGGGCCTTTTGTGAATAGGGCCCCAAGAGAGCAATACAATCTGCGTGGGACAAATCCTTATGGTATTTTGTGGTTTAAACTCATTGATTTATTCTTATTTTTGTTAGCATATTTATTTTGCAATTTTTCAAAAAAGTATCACTTCCTGAAGTACTGTATTCTTGCTCTTCTCTTTTCTGTTTAATGCGCATCTGCAGTTCCTGTCTTAAATGTAGCTTCTGTCTCCGTGTGGTGCAACTCCAGAGCTGGGGTTTCCAGAGACCACAAAACTTTGCGTAACAGGATGCTAAGTATCAAGGTAGAGCTCAGCGCGTCTCATGCGGCGAGCCTTTCAGCTTTGGGGAGCTGCTGCTTCATTTCACAAATACTAATTGCTTTTAGGCGGAATATATCCTTCGGCCATATTACCTTCGTGCTGTTTTCATAATTGTAATCTCCACTCAAGTCTCTCTTTCCTGTTTTAAATTCCACTGAGTCATATGCCTCTAGTCCTTGCTATTATATCCTAATTAGCAGACGCAGCATCACTCGGTTCCTTCCCTGGCCCGCTCAGCACAACGGAAGGTCCGCTATTTAGGAAGCAGTGGTCCAGGCTTTGTCTATGTCCAATTAATCCCATTCCAGTGGTCGTCATGAGCTATGAGTCATGCCGATATTTGGGTGAGATTAGCCTAAAACAACCCAATTAGCCAATCACTGTATTAATCAGTTAATACGCGTCCAATGTCTTCAAAATCATGGTTTTGAAGTGTAATTTTCAGCACCGGCGTCCCTCAAGGTGGCTGGGGTCCGTGCCCCATCTCCATTTGTCCTGTTCTCACTCACACCCCTCTTGGTCCCCCACCACCATTGCTGTTGAAAGTAGCCCCATGTCATGTGGCAACACTCAAAAATAAAACACACACAAGGTCCAAGCAACTTCACTGCAAATGAGTGATTGTTTGATGCAATACACAAGTCTACACGTTTGATTAAAATATTTAAATGTATTTTTGCAAGACTGAGTGTGTGTATATTTATATATATATTTATTCATACACACACGCACTCTAGTGAGATTGTCATTTGATTGGTCAGTTAGGATTCCCACATCCAGTGATGTAGGCTGGTTGGGCATCCGTAAACTGATTTAGGTCATTGCTTTCGCCAGTTACCTGCCGTATATTATTCCCATCTTTTAGGGCTTTAAAAGCACTACATTAAGATCAACAATAAGTTTTCCCAAAACGACGAAGGAATGTTTAGGAGATTGACAATGGATGGGGACGAAGAGATAGATAACTAAGAAGTAACAAAAAGAAGAATTACAAGCACTGGTAAAGTTAGTAGGAGTGGATTTAATGTGACAACGCACGTAAATACAGGCAGGCAGAAGGTTGATTCTATGTGCTAGCACATTAAATAAAAACAAGCTCTATTGTATTACCAATGCTTGATATTGGTGATGGCTGTATTAGTGTTGCATTTATGGTAATTGTTTGTGGTGTCAATATTAATACTGTTGGTATTGGTGGCATTGTCAGTGTTGTGGTATTGGGAATGATGGTATTGGTGTTGGTGATATTGTTTGTATTGGGGTGGTATTGGTGATATTTATTTTTGTGGTGGTCTTGGGGATGATGTAATTGGTGGGTTTTTTGGTGGTTGTGGTGGTGATGTGGTCTGGTATTGTTAGTTATGTTTGTTTGGGGGTGGTGATGTAGTATTGTTAGTGGGTTGGAATTGGTGGTGGTGTGGAACTGGTTGATGTTGTCTGTGGGGTGGTGTTTTATTGTTATACTTTTGTTGGTAGTGGTATTGGTGCTTCAATAGGTAGTGCTGTTAGCTCTGCTATTGCTGATATTGTTGGTATTTTATCTGAGGTGCTGTTAGTGATAGTATTTTAGGTGCTGGTATTTGCATTAGTATTACTGGTGGTGGTGTTAATAGTCTAATGGCTTAGTGCATATTTTATATGTAAAGTAGTCCCTCATGCATTGAAATTCAAGCACTCCATAGGAGGCAGAATGATACTAAAAAAGCCAAAAGAATAACGTAAGCAAGATACACTCCAGAATAGCTGGCAGATAGTTACACCTGTTTGAAGTGAGACACAAAAGAGCAGATCAATCAATCAATCAATCACAGAATTTGTAAAGCGCACTACTTACCCGCGAGGGTCTCAAGGCGCTAGGGAAAAAAGGGGGTGCTGCTACTGGTCGAACAACCAGGTCTTGAGTAGCCTCCTGAAGGTCAGCAGGTCTTGGGTCTGTCGTAGGCTTAGTGGAAGGGTGTTCCAGGTCTTGGCGGCGAGGTGGGAGAAGGATCTGCCGCCGGTGGTAGTTCTTCGAATGCGAGGGACGGTGGCGAGGGAGAGGTCGGCGGAGCGGAGTTGGCGGTTGGGGACATAGAAGAGGAGTCGTCTGTTGAGGTAGGCTGGGCCAGTCTTGTGGAGTGCCTTGTGTGCGTGGATGAGGAGTTTGAAGGAGATTCTCCTGTCGACGGGGAGCCAGTGCAGGTTCCGCAGGTGGGGGGTGATGTGGCTGTGGCGTGGCACATCGAGGATCAGGCGTGCGGAGGCGTTTTGTATGCGTTGCAGTCGCTTGATGAGCTTGGCCTGGGCTCCCGCGTAGAGGGCGTTCCCATAGTCAAGTCTGCTACTGACGAGGGCCTGGGTGACTGTTCTTCTTGTGTCTGTCGGGATCCACCTGTAGATCTTGTGAAGCATGCGGAGGGTGTTGAAGCAGGAGGATGAGACTGCGTTGACTTGCTTGGCCATGGAGAGCGTTGAGTCGAGGATGACTCCCAGGTTGCGTGCGTGGTCGGTGGGTGTCGGGGCTGCTCCCAGCGTCGTTGGCCACCAGGAGTCGTCCCAGGCTGAGGGGTTGGAGCCGAGGATGAGGACCTCTGTCTTCTCCGTGTTCAGTTTTAGTCGGCTGATCTTCATCCAATCGGCGACGGCCTTCATTCCTTCATGGAGGTTGGATTTGGCGGCGAGGGGGTCCTTGGTGAGGGAGAGGATCAGTTGAGTGTCGTCGGCGTAGGAGATTATGTTGAGGTAGTGCTGTCTGGCGATGCGTGCGAGCGGGGCCATGTAGATGTTGAACAGTGTTGGGCTGAGGGACGATCCCTGGGGTACGCCGCAGATGATCTCGGAGGCTTTGGATTGGAATAGTGGGAGGCGGACTCTCTGGGTTCTGCCGGCGAGGAAGGAGGTGGCCCATTCCAGGGCCTTGTCTCGGATCCCTGCGTCGTGGAGGCATGCGCGTAGAGTGCGGTGGCAGACAGTGTCGAAGGCGGCGGAGAGGTCCAGCAGGATGAGGGCTGCGGTCTCACCGTTGTCCAGCAGGATCCTGATGTCGTCGGTGGCGGCGATGAGGGCAGTCTCAGTGCTGTGGTTGCTGCGGAACCCCGATTGGGATGGGTCCAGGATGCTGTTTTCTTCGAGGTATCGGGTTAGCTGTTTGTTGACGATCTTCTCGATGACCTTGGCTGGGAACGGAAGCAGGGAGATGGGCCGGAAGTTCTTGAGGTCTCTCGGGTCCGCCTTGGGTTTTTTGAGTAGGGCGTTGATCTCTGCGTGTTTCCAGCTCTCTGGGAAGGTCGCGGTCTCGAAGGAGAGATTGATGACGTTGCACAGGTGGGGTGCGATGGAGCTGCTGGCTTTGTTGAAGATGTGGTGCGGGAAAGGGTCTGACGGGGAGCCGGAGTGTATTGTGCTCATGGTCTTGATGGTGTCCTCGATGTTCACGCTGGCCCAGGCTGGCAGGGGGTCGTGGTCGATGGTGTGCGGCGGGTCTGGTGCATCGATCAAAAGAAAGGATGCCTTTTGTATGCACATTACTAATGTATGAAGAAGTTATTATTTTATTATTATGATATATGTAATAAAGTCCCCACTTCCTTACATTGTGAGACTATTGGAAGTCACTGAGGAGTTCTGTGATCATATAGAGGAATGAGACTGAAAGTTGAGTTTCTTTATAAAGTCATGGAACTCTGGGGTGACTTGCAATACTCTTTTAGTGTAAGGCGAAGGGTATTTTATTTCTTATAATACTTGAATACATCATCTCTCTTTCCAGAAATCACTTAAATCCTTGCATTTTCTTTCGGTGCGTTCCTGTTGAGGAGTCCCACCCCTTGACTGTGTTTTGCTTTGTTTATATTTTTGTTTATTATCCCATTTTGTCTTTGAAGAATCGGGTGCTTGTTTAGAGTTAACCTATTCAGAACTACTCTTAACTATTGGTTTCCCAGGTCTGGCTCCCAGATTATCACTGCCAAGTGAGGCATATGTATCTTGGATAATCTTAGGGAATTCTTTCTCCTGTTGTGCAGGAGTGAATTCCCTCAGGCGTCTGCTGCCTCCCCTTTTATGTTACTCAACATAATGGCTGATACCTGGGCAAAATTGCCCGTCAATTTCATCCCCAGATCTAAGGCAGGCTCTGCCCCATTCTAGTTCTGTATTTGCTTCAGTACATCTGGTATGACCGCTATCAAAGGGGTACCATGTGTTCTGGTATACACGGCAGTGAAGATTGTACCCATCCCCATTGGCAAGCACATTGTCTGTATTCTGTGTTTTTCCTGCGGGCCCATATGGGGAAAAACTGCTTCAAGCTGTGCTGTTTTTTGTGCTATCCAGAACTGGATTTGCTCCCCGCTGGTGGGAACTTTTCCCATAACGGCGTTTAGTTTTTGGGTGCTAATACCTGTAGTAGCTGTGTGTGGTTGTGTAGACTGAGCAGCCCCTGCAGGTTGGACTGTAAATGTTCTCATTACGTATTGAGTAAGATTTCTGTACATTTTTTACTAGATCTCTGTAAAGTTTGTGCATTCCTGCTGCTGTTAAGGCAGCAATGTCTGGATGTGGTGTGTATGATGCTAAGACCGGCCTCCTTCTCTGCTGAGCGACCGAGTCTCACATGTTCTGTGGTATGGGGTAGCATGCCTTTAAACCAATTAATGTGCTCTTGGTAAGTTAATGGGACTTCTAAGTCCACGTATGGGAAATACTCATCAGGTGGTTCATCTTCAATGTATTCACGGAATAACCATGAATGTGCATCTGCAGGTGGAAATTTAACCCAAGAATAGAATACCTCTGTTCTGAATGCTTCGGGTGCCTTTACCACGAAGGTAACCTCTCCACCCGTTGCCGGGAGGCCATGTTGTAATAATTTAATGGTAACTGCCTGTCTGCAGTTTTCTGAAAAATTTAATCCAACTATCTGTTCTTCAACGTCCTCATCTTGTTCGGTCATTGTTAGAGCAGTAGTATTTTCAGGAGCGGCTGGTCCATTGGGGCTGAGGGGCCACGCCCCTCCACCTTTCGCCCCTCGTGAACAGTGTCTGTCAGGGTGAACAAAGGTCAGCCTGACAGACAATGTTCACTTTCAGGTTAGGCAGCCGGGAGCCAGACAAGCGCATTTAGCGCAGGCTCCTGGCTGCCTGGGCTGAACTTTGCTTGGCTGAGGAAGTCACAGCTCCTGTGGGCGTGACATTCTCAGCTCAGCAAAGTCCCTGAGGCCCTCCCTTCAGTGACGAGGGGTAGCGTCGCTGATTGCCTCGCACCTGGGCGCTTCAGTTTTAAGCCATGAATCGCCACGAGTCGAGTGTCATTCACTGACAACTCATCACAGAGTGGGGTGGGGTCAGCAGTCTCACTGACCCCATCCCACTCTGTGTTGACTTAGGGACTGCTGTCTTCCCTCTTTGGCTGACCTTAAGTCAGCCAATGAGGAAAGGCAGCAGTCCCAAGCCTCCTGGAACCTCCGAGGCAGAGCTGGCTGCAGGCAAGTGTTTTTCTTTTAAGCCGTTTGATGCACACGTGCGTGTATGTATGAATGTTTGGTGAAGAGTGTTGTGAATGGATGTGTTCGTGTGCGTGTAGGTCTGAATGTTTGGTGAAAAGTGTTGTGAATGAGTGTGTTTGTGTGCATGTATGTATGAATGTTTGGTGAAGAGTGTTGTGAATGGATGTGTTTGTGTGCGTGCGTGCGTGTGAATACATGCTTTGAGTGTTATGTGTGCGTGTGCGTGAGAGTGTGTCCCGTCCGCCCCCCTCCCTCCAAAACGTACCGACCGCCACTGAGTATTTTTGCTAAAATCTTATAGAGATATGGTATGCACAATGTGGGAACTTCTAATCCTCCAAGCTTGATTAACCTACAGCCAATACCTAAGCTATACCTACTCAGCTGAGGTGGATTTTTCCCTTCCCACTATGGATGTCTCTGGTTTAAATGTGAGTAGGGGTCTCTGAGAAAGAATGACTGAACTACTCAGATTTGACTGTTAAATAAAAGCCTAACCAACGTTGGCGGCACCATGTCTTGTAGTTCCTACCAATCCATAGGGTTCTGCACATTGTTTCGACAACATAAACTGAGGGCTGGGTGTCAAGACTGGCTCCGGACATCTCCGCAGTATATGTTGGCCTACTAACCAGCTATCTCACAGTGCCCCCCTAACATACCAGGCAGCGAATGGTTTTCTGGCAACCACTGAACATGACAACCCTGATCCCTCAGGGATCATGAAAACAGTACCGAACTTTTCGCTCAGTCACTCGTGCTCACTTATTCTCAGAGAAATATACATAGAATACACAGTGGGACGTTTTCAATAATATTTATGGAACCAACATTATTCTTGCATAAAATATGTGTGCTGCAATGATTAGTAGACAGAAGCAGATAAACATAACTACAAGCACCAAAAGCGTAAATAGAAGATATAGTTCTGCCATGGTGATAAATAATGTATATATGCAGGCATAGAAACAAGGCAGCAATCTTGCGTACTCCTACTATGAAAATCCTACTGTAATGTACCTAGAGTGTGTGTAGGTGTAGAGCCAAGAATCCCCCCATTGGATAGAGTGATAGACCCCGTCTTGGTCACGAACTGGACACCCCTCACAAGATGTCAGACCGCTGCGTGGTGATTTCTCAGCATGCAAGGACCCTCGGTGTCAGCGGAATTACCTCCTCTGCTAATCTATTGGGATGCTCATCTTTTCTAATTGAAAGCAGCCTTGCGATGTGCGCATAGATTAGTGATGTTATGGATATATAGATAGCCCTGTTGCCCCGTGGATGTAGATAGTGATGACATTTGTACGTAGTGCGAAACAAGACCTTGTACATGATGTTCAGGGTGTTGTGCTAATGTTGTGCGAAGCTACATGTAAAAAAGGTCACAGCTGGAAATGTTATTTGTGAGGACAATGTAAGAAATAAGCTGCTTCGCTACATGGGCCTAACTCAGGAATATAACACTTGTTTTTCAATAGAAATGTGGTTGTACGCATGAAAAATAAAAGCGAAATCTCTGGTGCCAAATTAAACCCATCAAAAAGTGGTTAGTAATTTGTTGTTAAGCATATTAAATTGTTTGTAGCTCAAAATGAGTTGTGGCATACATAAAAATACTATCTTTCATCTAATGAACAATAGAGTTTAAAAAATAAACTTGTTTCCATAAGTCTCTCCTTTCTGCTGATGACTGTACATTTTAGGAAAATGGATCGTTAGAATGAAAAGCCAGTTCTCATTTTCGTTGTTTAAACTGCAGCTATAATAATACTCAGTGACCAGCCTTTCACCTTGGCTACTGGCTCTGGCAGGAGGCATCATGATGTCACAACTCAACTGTAATAATATTTTACTGTACAGCACCTACATCATTTTGCTGTCACAGGTGACTACAGACATCACAACTCAACTGTTGTAAGAAAATTAGAAACAAAGTTTTATGTAGCAATTAGAGGCTCCAATGTGTAGAAAACAATAATAATAATGATCATCAGCATCATCATCAACATCACCATTATCAAAAGTATATGAAAGGATATCAGTATAAACAAATATATAATATTGGTCATCTAAAAAATAGATGTGTAAACTAAGAAATCAATTTCAGATGTAGTCTTTGGAGGATGCAATCCCTTTTTGCATCCTTTGATTTGTGTTCAAATTAAGGATTAAGCTCTCAACCAAAGTAACTGCTTCTTCGGTATCATTGGTGACCGTTTGTTCCACCTTTTTCAAATGATCCTGTAGCAGTTGCAACAGAGGGATTGCATGGCTCATGCTACTTGTCCTCCTTGCTGACTTTCTGTGTCATAATCTCGAAAGGAAGTAGCATTTGCATGAGGCACTCCGCTAGCCCCCCATTTGTCAACCTCTATTGTCATGGCTTTGGCAGGTGCATTCCTTCTCCTTTGAATTATGTAATTGTTGATGGATGTGTACTGCTCAAACAGGGGCTGCAGCAGGTTGTAGATTGAATTCCAACATGTTAGGGCCTCCTGTACAATGGCTTTTACAAGTAGTTTATTAGCACAATGAATGATCCTCAATTGCTTCAGGCCCTTGAATGAATGACTGCATATTCTTTGGCAGGTGGCCAGTATGTTGCTGACCATCTCTTCTTTTTTAGAAGGTCCTGCACAATTAGGCTGATTCAATGCACTAACACAGAACTTTGAAATATCCACCATCCGCCATGTCTTTGACTATATTACTACCATTGTCAATGGCAACAAATCCAATTATGAGAACTCTGAGTTTAAGCCATTCATAAACCTTTTCATAAAACTCATCCAAGATGTTGCCAACTGTATGTCATTTCTCCATGGTCGACATTGCAACTGCTACATGCCACTGAACGCCCTGAAAAGCATCATGAGCTGTGAGACCAGAAGTCAGCATTTGCTTAACTTTCGAGAGTGAGATCTAGTGTGCAGTGATGCTCATGTAATCTTTTTCTTGATAATGGGTCCACATGTCTGTCGTTCGGTGGATTGACTAAACAGCTCTCTGCTTCAGAGTGCTGCCAGCCAACTGCAGCACTTCATTATGCAGAGGTAGCACAGCCACCATGGCAAAATAATTCTGGCTAGGAACCTTCCACAAATTCCAGAAAGCCCACTCCTTCCACAAAAAAAGGAGAAGGTCAAGCGTTAACATTTTAGCCAGCTTCCCATTGTAGAAACAGGCTTTTTCATAGTTCTGATGGTGCGGCAAGCCCGTGGTAAACATAGCCTTAATAGTAGGCTGATTTTCTTGTGGTATTACTTCCAGAACCGACCTGTGGATACCAGCAGCATTTAGTCTGTCTGGATGCTTTGAGGTGGAGGTTGCTGTATCCCATTGTGCTTTATGCCATGCAGAGGATTCTGTGGGTGGGAATCATACAATATGGGGGAGACTTACTAGGCTGCATTGCATAACACTGCTTCTGGACTCCTCTGCTTCTTCCTCCTCACTGCCATTTTTGTATCACTATGGCTGCTGATTCTCTCTCACCACCAGCAGCTATGTTTTTATGGTGCTCTTCTCACATGAATGAGTGTTGTTTTTACAAATGGGATAGCTGGTCTCGGGTACCTTATATCCACCCGGCTTACCACAATGAACTTTTCTTGCAGGAAACAGAGCATATGGCGATGTTATCTCAATGCTGGCTAAGCATAAAGAAACCCATAACTGGGGAGGAGAGCTTTCTTATAGTGCCAAAGCTGGAAAACTTGGAGATAAAGATAGGTAGTTGTGCTGTTTGCCTTTCTGTAGGGTGTGCTGTGACTGTGGTAGGGGTGGTGGTAGCTCCAGGTTTCTGGGGTTTTGCAAATATGGGAGTTGGTGGTTTGGGGGGAACCACTTGCATCTGAGGAGGTTGATTAGAGGTGAGCTGTTTTTCCTCTGTGCCACTCTCAACACTGATAATCACTAGCTCATCATCTTCATCACCTTGCTCTCTTGCAAGGCTTTCTGGAACCATCCTTTTCCCTTGTCTCTCGGACTCGGTCGAGGTCCAATCCATGTCTATATCATCAGGAAGGGGGCTTGGAGAAGATGGGGGAGTACTCGTTCTTTTCCGTGCTGGAGATCGTAAAGCTGATGGGGGAAGAGCAGTCTCCTCAACAACATTTTGCTCAGCGGGAACCTCAACATCCTGTTCTGCTCCTACTTCTGGAAGATCTATATTGAATGTGGCTCCTGTTGTTGACTTTCCTCTGATGATTGGGTTTGAGCCTGACACAATTCCATTTCAGATTCACTCCTCTCCATGACTGTACTCATTGCAGCACTGAGAATCTTGGTCTTAGATTTTGATGGCGGTGATGCCATTTATGCAGAAGTGTTCCTCCCAGCTTCTTTCTGCGCAGAGCAAGGTGCAGCAGGTATGTTACGTTTACTAAAAAAGGATGGGGGCTTAATTCCAGTGGGTTCTTCTTCTCCTCCCCACTGGACACTTTCTTGGCAGGAATATCCTTCTTTGGGGCCGTCTTCTTAGCACTAGCTGTTGGTGCTTAGCACTAGGAGCAGAAGCACTTAGCAGAGGAGAACTCAGGTGTCATTGTCAACCTGTTTGAAGCCTTCTCTCCATGTCAGTATCGTGCATGATGTTGTGTGCACCTGCAAGCAACAACAAAAGGTCAGTGAAACGTGGCAATCAAAATCTAACCAATCTAGCAGAAATTAAGTCATCCTCATCATCACCTCAAATGCAGGAAAAAACTGTTCCTCAAAACATGTATAAACTATTTTTCACATAACAACATTACAAAGAAAACATTAGAATTTGTCCCTCCAGAGCACTGTTGCAGGGAAAAACATTATTAAATAAATTAATTATTTGCTGGTGTCCATCTAGGGCCCTGAGAAGAAAAGCCCTAAGGGTGGCTAGAGGGGCAGGCAAAAACCATATAAATAAATTAAATATTTGCTGGTACCCCTCCAGAGCCCAGGGGGACTCTATGGGAGGTAGAGGATGCAAAAACTGCATAATACATTAAATAATTGTTGATGCCCCTCCAGAGCCCATAAGGACTCTATGGAAGGCAGGAGAAGGCAGGCAAATATTGAAAAACTGAATTAAAAACAACAAGACTACTACAACCAGTTACAAGCACAAATAAATATCTCAGGGAAAAAGAAAACAATGAACAAAATTGTCATATGCTTCTTCTATCAATTTTCCTAGAAAATTGCTTTAAAAAGTGGAAGAAAAGTATCAAAACACACACTCGTTGCACACAATGGTGGTATGCAGCACATGGAGGCATGGAAAACAAACACACACATGCACAGACACACACACACCTCTCTCATTGGCTCCCTAAGATAGTGATCACCGCATGGCCAGCAAAGAAGGATGCATGGAAAACAAAGATAAAATAGTGGCCTATGGCAAACACAGTACACATTGGGTACAAAAGCTTACCATAGCTGAATAGTGAGCAAAGAAGGAGGCATGGAGAACAAAGAAGACATGAGGCAAACATACACACTGGCTGCACAAAATGGCCACCACCGCATGACTAGAAAAGAAGACGGCATGGAGAACAAAAACACATGGAAACTTAAGGCAAATACACACATTGGCTACAAAAAATGGTCACCATCACATAGGCAGCAATAAAGAAGACATGGAGAATATTTAACACATGGAAGTCTATGGCAAACACTCACTGGCTACACAAAATGACCACCGGCTCATGGCCAGCGAAGGAGACATGGAGAATAAAGAAGACAGTTGCACTGTCCTGCTTACGGCACCTTCCACCCAGCACCCAAAAAACATCTTTTAGCATTGCAGGGAAAGGATAGTGAAGATATGTTTTACCCCAAATGTCTGGGCCTACACATGAAACTGCCCTTTACCCACCAGCATTAAATCAGCAATGACAAAAACAATAATTAAATTATGTTTAATAATTCTCCAACCACAATAGCAACCATGCCACACATACAAAAACTCCTAAAAATGGCGGGCAAGCACATGAAGAAGAAGAAGGTAGGGGAAAATAATGGAATGTGTCTGGCTACATGGTTTTGGACTTCATGAACCACCCCAACCCCAGCCACCAACAGGCACATGCACACAAAAAATAACATATATTTTGCATTTAATCCAAGGCCATCCACCACAACCCCGTAAAGGTTTGTTAAAAATATATAGCACAGAAGCAGTCAGAATGTGGAAAATACATCAAAAATACATCAAAGACCAAGTGGAGGGCAAATGAGGCCCCAAACAGTAAAGCAAAGTCACAGTAAAATGATAAACAAATCAGTAAAAATTTCACAAACCACACACAAGAAAATGGAGAAAAGTATATTCAGCCTCAGTTCTCCGCCATCAACAAAGCGCAAACATTTCCTATTGAAAAAAAGTCAGTTGCACATGGGCCCCCTCTACTCCAGTCCAAACTCCAGGTCACTGACCAACAAAGATACAAAATAAAAAAACTCAATGGAACAAAAAATACTGGTGTATGCCCTTCCTCAAACAACGAACATTTTCCCAAGTGATGCACTGAACTTACTTGATTTTTCCCAAAACTGTAATATTCCAAGGGTGTGGATACAGAAGAGATAGCAGACAAAAAGAGTGATGCTTTCTGTCCAAAATCCAAATTCAAAGTGACTAAGAGCTGGACAAAGTTTAGGCATGAGTCTTCAGGACAGAATGAGGAATTTGCTACTGCATGTACTGCAGCCTCCCAGTCTCTATGGCACTTCCTACGTGTTTAAAAAAAACATAACATAAAAAGTGCATTTCATGCTAAATAAATACCCAAACGGTCCGTTCAGGTAAAATATCAACTCGCTAAAGCATTTCAAGTTGATATTCCAGCCGCTCGAGTAAAAAATCTACCTGAAATGCTGAGTGGTGACCACCCTTGTTAAGGAATGCAGCTCCCGTTCAAAACAGCCGCTCTGATCGCGTTCGCTGAAAGAAGACAAATGTGAGTGCTAGTGTGACCATATTATTTCAGTGCTTCTTTGTTTTTGATTTCCCCCAAGGGGAAAATCGGTTACACAGCATAGCATTATGGCAGTAAAATTGGTAATTACGCATCACAAGAGTAATGCAAAATTACCGAATTACTGTAGGTACACCAATGTAATTAAAATCAGGCCAAGGAATAACCCAGGGGAGGAAAGACTAGTTCTCTCCTTGGAAAATATAGTTATGATATAGTGAGATTTTAGATTGCATGATGTATTTTTTTATTATTAATTGTATTATTTTATTCTGAAAATATTGGAGAACTTGTGGCAAAAAGCAGATCTTCAAGCACACTAGATTAGCAATTTTATAAAAAATAAATCAGATGTAATTTAAAGACGATTTTACATGTGATTTAGGGTATTTTCTGGAAGGAAAGTTTGAAAAATAAATGGCAAATAGTGGATTTTAAAACACACTTGACCAGAAACATTGACAGCAACTGAGGGTCAGGTTGCTGTACTCCAAAAAATGTATGTGTAATTGTTGAAAACTAGAGATGATTGGTAAATAGTTTTGCTTAGGGCCTCTACCAGAATATGTTTTGCGCAAATTACTGAAATGTGAGATAAAGTGGTTTGAAATAAAGGATAACAGCAGTCAACGTATCCCTTGACTCCAAAATTGTTTGCAGCACACTTGGTTCAAACAGCAAAGGATACTCTAATTTCATAATGTGTCCATAAACCTTCCGACTTTATTCCACACTTTTAAACATTAAAATAGAATCCTGCATCAAGTACATTAAGCTATTTCACCAGGGTCTTATGGGGTAATGCAAATATACATAAAAAACAAATGCATTCCACTGTGATATGCTGAAAAGCGGTATACCCTGTCAGCTGGGGAGGTGTGATTTAGAAATGAACTGCATTGATGCACTTTCTGTAATATGTAAAAAGTCTGAGGTTTTATGGACTCATTGTGATATTGGAGTATCCTTTGCATTTTGAACCGAGTGCTGTGTGAGCAATTTTGGAGTCAATGAATATGTTGACCACTGTTATCCTTTACTTCATAACACTTTATCTCTCAGCAGCTGATGTCAAGGGGTTGATCCATAAAGCAAGAATCTAGTTTTTAATTTTATTATTTTCTTTAGGGTATTTGTAGAGTGCACTCTGACCAGACTGGTGTCCTGGTGCTGAGGCAT
This sequence comes from Calotriton arnoldi, assembly GCA_963921515.1. Lineage (NCBI taxonomy): Eukaryota > Metazoa > Chordata > Amphibia > Caudata > Salamandridae > Calotriton > Calotriton arnoldi. The sequence goes on from CAWUFW010005237.1 coordinate 838,608, forward strand.
ATGCTGCCTAAAGGAAGAACAGGAATGGTAAATTGCTGTGGGCACCTACTAATTGGGAAACATCCAGGTCTTTAAGGCTTTCCTAAATTTCAATAGGTCTGTGTGCGCTCTCAGACTGGACGGAAGCTTATTCCACATTTGAGCAGCTTTGATAGAGAAGGCTCATCCGCCTTGTCGAACTTTTTGAAAGCTAGGTACCTGGATAAGGTTAGCCATGGCAGATCACAAAGACCTTCCCGGAACATAGCGTTTGAATCTACGCTGCAGCAACACAGGGCCCCTATCTTGAAGGGCCTTGAAAACAATACACATGGACTTAAAGAAAATACTCTGCTCACCGGGGAGCCAAGGAAGTTCTCTCAAAGCCGAAGAAGCGGAGGATATTCCAGGTCTGTTTAATGTTAGCTTGGCGCCGCTGTCTGACTCTTTTCAGTCTCTTAATCAGATAGTTCGGTAACCAAGAAGCAGCGCATTACAATAGTCGACCAAGTATAACACTCCGTGCAATTTAAGTTCTTTGGCGCATAGGTAGCACTGCGAATACTTTCCTGAGGTCACAAAGCAGGGCAGAGCAGACACTCGCTATCTTTTTGACGTGCTTCTCGAGAGAGAGATGATCACCAAAGCTAACGCCAAGGTTATGAACCGCGTCAGAGGGACGCATCTCTGGCTCTGAAAGTAGTGGCCAAAAATTGAAAGGAAGGGACATCTAAACTCTGTTTGCAGAACAGCAAAGGAATTCTTGTCAGTTTCAGGAAGTTTGCATTCATCTACTTCACAATATCTGTCATGCAGGACCGAAAGGTGTTTACCACATCCTGCTGATTATTGTTAAAAGACAGCATCTATTGTGTATCATTGTCATAGTTAATGACTGTAACATGATGTAATTTTATTAAAGAGTTTAATGGCTTAAGATACACATTGATTGGTTGCATCTGAAGTCCGATTGATAAGGTGGCAATGCAACCAACTCACAGCGGTCCTGTAGGTAAGATTTTATCCATTCTAACATGGTCCCACCAACACTCGAAGACGTAAGTCTTGCCAGCAGGATGTGGTGGTTAACCGTATCAAAAGCTGCTGATAAACCAAGCAGAATCAGCACAGTAATCTGGCCGTTGTCTGCCCTCAGGTGTATTTTATCCAAGGCACTCAAAGGGCTGTCTCTGTGCCATGGCCAGGACTAAAGCCAAATTGTTCTTCTTCCAACAATGAGTGTGTATCCAAGTAAGAGGAGACAGTCTTACTAACATAGCATTTAAAAATCTTTACAGGAAAAGGAAGTAAAGAAATTGGCCTAAAGTTGCTTAAAACAGCCGGGTCCGCAGAAGGCTTTTTCAATAAAGACATAATTATATTTTTTTTCCTAACAACGAGGTACCACCCCCAAATCCAGGGATTGATTGCATAGTAATCTCAAAGGCGGCAGTAGCTCACCAGCCCACTTTTTCCATTGTCTAGAGGGGAGGGGAGCAAAAGGAGATCCAGCTATAGTGGTCAAGGCAATGCAGAAATCATTTTCCTCAGAAATAGCTTTGAAAGAGCCAGACCAACAATTAATCAGATCCTGTCTAGAACCATTTATTCGACTGACCGTCTGTGTGCCATTGTTGTTAAGTAGGGAGGCACTGATTTGCTTACCCCTAGTGCTATACACATGTTTCTGCTCCCTAGGTTGCTTAATCGTCGCCAGAGAATTAATCGAATGGGGGTGTTGCTCTCCGTGGCGGTGACTTGCTGGGACAGATGCATAGCGCGTTCCAAGGGAAGCCTGCTCTATGCACCAAGTATTCCACTTACAGGTATCCCTCAGGCGGGAAGAGGTCCTCCCCTTACTGGCCGACAATTGGTGGGATGGGAGGAGGAGGGAATACAGACAGTTGGTGACTGCTACAGAGATGGCGAATTGTTGTCATTGGATGAGTTTCTGGAATATCACGAACTCCCACTAGGACAATTTATAAACTACCATAAAATTCGAGGAGCGATGACAGAATTATGGGGTATAGCAGGGAATGAACCGGGTACTCATCCCACCCTACAAGCACTATTGACTCTGGGTTTGGCGGGGCATTTGGTAAAATGGTTGTATCTGGCAATAAGGGAACTAGCACCACCATCCTTGCCTAGATTGCTAGAGTGATGGGAGAGCACGCTAAATAGACAATTGACTGACAAGGAGTGGGGAAGGGTCTTGAGCGGTCGAAAAAAGATATCCCGGAATACAGCTTTTAAACTAGTACAATTTAACATTCTCCATAGAACTTACCTTACCCCACACAGGTTGAATGTGGTATATAGCAGGGAGGACCAAGCCTGTGCTAGGTGCTCACAATTGGATGCAGACTTTGACCATATGATTTGGTCCTGTGGGCAACTAGTAGACTTCTGGTGCAAAACTGTGGACATGCTTAATAGTGTCTTCTCTAGGTCGCTGGCGTGTTCCCCAGGGATTTGTCTGCTGGGTTTATTTCCGAGACCCAAGCCAAAGAGAATAGGGCATAGGTTTATTGATCTGGCTCTCATCCTGGCCAGGAGACGGATAGCTCTTGTTTGGAAATCGAAACATGCCCCGCTGGTAGTGGCTTGGGAGGAGGACGTTACTCACTGGGCTAGAGCAGAGGAACAAGCTTTGCTTCAAGAGGATAGGATTACAAAACGGCGTAGACCACTGGCAGAACCCTGGGCGGATATGGTGAGGATGTGGGAAGCGCGACATGCACTGGAGCAGACCCAGATCTCATCCTCGACCGACTCTGAAGGATAGCTAGAGATATTCATCTAGACATCGCGACTCCTCACTTTCCCCCGTCTGTGTTGGGACCTCCTTCCCCCCTCCCCCCCCCGTCGAACACTGATGGAGATTCTTTAAATTACAATCGCACTCTAAATGCGCAGACCTCTGGTGGTTTAGATTTAGTTGTAGTCAAAAGTTTGTTTTGTATGGTTTATCTTTTTGAGTGGCATATTTTATCAGCTTGGCACTGATTGAGTATATACTGCAGAGATGGTAATGTAGACAGCAACGATATGTATATTGACAACCAGCTACAAAGAATAGATGCTCACCAATTCCCCACTGAATCGGAGTTAATAGCAATTGACTATTACAAAGATGCTTGTATCCACCAGAAATAACTGCTTCATGTACTACTGTATTTGTGTGCGATACTGAGCTTACGATTAATCATTGCCTTGCAGGAAGCACCTGAAATATTATACCAGATGTAATCCATATGTACTGTAATGAACGTGCTCTTGCTATACTTCAGTAACTGTGCTGATTATCTTCTAACAATATATGTAAATGCCAATAAAAAAGATATTTAAAAAAGTAGGGAGGCACTGACCACATTGCACCTATCAATACAGGGCAGTCTGTCTTGTTTTGTAGGAGGTGGGGATTCAAAAGGTCGCAGAAAATATCAAAAATTATTTTTGGCACTACTTGATGCAGCTAAAATTGAATTCAAATAGAACTCTGCTTTTGCTTTTCGCACCTCCTTTTTTATAATTGATCAAGGCAGTCATAGGATTTTCTTTGTTTTCTTTTGTATAATGCCGGCACCATCACCTTTCCAGTTGTCTGCAAACAAGCTTAGCAGTTTTTAATCACTCATGGCTGGAGCAGGTGAGTTGACATTGTATATTTGTAGTAACTGCATAAAATAATGAACCCCTACTTTTCTGTATTTATTTATGTTCTCACATCACTAGAACTCATTTTCTATAGTACTATAGATGTCAGGCTCCTCCTTCCAGAATCCTCGGAGTGGTGTTGATGCTCTATGGGGGCCCACCTCTCGACAATCCCAAGTCTGGAGAGTAATAGTCACAGACTGTTGGGGAATATCAAGCGGGGGAAGGAAAGGGTAGGAACAGCTGGGAGGGAGATCTGAGGAGGACACAAGAACGCAAATCAGAAAATATACTCCTTTCCGTCTAAGCTGTAGTAAATAAACAACACCCCTATCCCTTAATTCGATTAAGTCTCTTACACCCTACCTGAAATAATAAAGATGTGAGTGAGCGATGCCAGAAGAGAGCAGGGTGGTTGCGAATTCCTCAACCTGAAGCTAATGAAACAAAAAGAAAAGAGAACAAACTGGTGTACACAAATTCAGTCTCGTGGCATATTGTGTTAAGGCAGGCTAAGGAAACCCATGTAACACCTACCAATAACAACCTGAAGTTTGGGCCAATATTGCACAATACTTGAGAACTGCACCCCCTTTCATGTACACTCTCTCTTCTGGGAAAATATAAGAACAAAGAACAGCCAATGGTGAGATCGAAATTGGAGGGCTAAGAATACAATAACAGTCTTGCACAATGCCCAAAAGAAGAAAACCCAGGTAAGTTGATGATTCACCACGTCCTAGGCTTAAAGGAAATGAACTACTAGGTACAAGCCTGTTCCAGTAATAGTAACAAACAAAGGATAATCAGAAGTGTCTAGGCGTGTACATCATAGTTATTTGAGAATGAGGTCAAATAGAAACGCTCTAAATGAATATTCCCTGCATGAAAACCGTGTTGGTTTCCGCCAACAGGGAATATATTTAGAGGACCGATAATGCCCCAGGGTCTGTAAATCCTCCTCTGCAAGAGACCGCTAATGCCAATCTCGTCCAACAGAGGAGGAGCTCCAGGAAGAGTGACAAGGAAAGGAGCCCTCCTCTCACTCGGATATCGCGGTACAGATGGCCGTGCCGTCGCACTCTTACCACTACTTTGGAGAAGTCTGAAATCACTGCAACCATCAAAGTAATCGGCAGCGTCTCTGTTCATCCGCCGCCCTTTACCCTGCCTCTGACGTCACATCGTACGTGCAACGTGACGCCGCTTTGCATGCCGGGAATTGTAGTTCTGGCACACCCCGTATTCCCTGGTTCACGCAATAGAGTCAGCCAGCGTGTAACCGGAACCTAGATCTTGACAGAACATCCCTCTCCCGGGGAGCGCTGGCTGACCGACGGTTTATCCGGGTGTAAACGATGGAACCGGGCCACCAGCCTGGGCGCATGCACCGCCCTGGCAGGTTCCCAGGTGTCTCCTCCGGCCCATATCCTTTCCAGGCAAGCAAATACCATAGGTACCCCCGCACCCACTTGGAGTCCAGGACCCTACCGACCTCATATTCCTGATCCTGACAAACCCCTATGGGCTCTGGCCTTTTCCTCACCGGGCAGTGAGAGGGTTTCAACAATGACACATGGAAAACGGGGTGAATGCGGAAATGAGCAGGCAGGTGCAGTTTTACCGCTACAGGATTGATGTGTTTAATCACCCGATATGGGCCAATAAACTTGGGATTAAACACACTGAATTTCTTAAAACGTATATGTTTCGTTGACAGCCAAACCTTATCTCCCTTTCTATACACCGGACCTGGTCTGCGATGTTTGTCAGCTTGGGTTTTATATGCATTCTTTGCCTGGAGCAGGTTGGTACGTGTTGCAAGCAAGGTCTTGCGAATGAGCGACAGCCTCTCACACAATTCGGGAAGTTTGTTGTTGTTACTAGGAAGAATCAAAGGGTGAAACCGAGGGTGAAACCCATAATTACTGATGAAAGGAGTATGTTGTGTGGATGAGTGTTTGGCGTTGTTGTATGCTATCTCTGCCACCCATAACCATTCCACCCATGCCTCTGTATTATTGTCAACATAACACCGGAGGAATTGTTTAAGTGTTTGGTTAAGCCTCTCTGTTTGGCCGTCAGTCTGAGGGTGGAAGCTAGTGGAAAGAGAAGAAGCGATTTTTAATTCAGAACACCAAGTCTTCCAGAAACGAGCTGTGAATTGAGCCCTCTATCAGAGACTATGACTTTGGGAAGGCCATGTAGCCGGACGATGTTAACTAACAAGGTGTGTGCTAACTGACTTGCTGAGGGTGCTGGTTTGCAAGCAACAAAATGTCCCATCTTAGTTAGATAGTCCACAACCACCACTATCGCTGTGTTACCCTGATCCTTGGGCAACCCAACTATAAAGTCCACAGAGAACCTTTCCCATGGCGTTTCGGGTGTGGGCAGTGGCTGAAGAAGTCCTTGAGCTTGTCTATGGTCGGTTTTCATCTGAGCGCAAGTGGTGCATTCTCGAACCCATCGTAGGATGTCTGGACGAACCGTGGGCCACCAGCATTGTCTCAATACTTTCTCCAGGGTCTTCTTCCCTTCGATGTGTCCTGCACACGGGAGACTATGACACCAGGCAAACACCATTTTGCGTAGCTCTAGGGTAGGAACCAGCACCTGCGGACCTTTCATGAGGAGACCTTGTCTTATTCGCCATTCCGGATGATGCTTGAGCCAAGTTCTCCAAGTGTGTGACTGTACCCCTTTTTTGGTCTTATGTATAAAGTCATCCGTTTGAACAGCACACAGCACCTTGCTGGGCTCTATGATGGATCTTTCAAATGTGAGGGACTGTTGAGTAGGGTTTTCTTGCCTCGTAAGAGCGTCAGCTTTTTTATTGTCTGCGCCAGGCCGGAAGGTGACAATAAAACGATATTCAGCAAAAAATAACATCCACCGAAGCTGGCGTGGGGTGAGATGGCATGCGGCTTGCATAAACTGAAGGTTGCGATGGTCTGTATAGACCGTCACCTGGTGGACAGCCCCCATCAACCAATGTCTCCATTCCAGAAATGCATCTTTTATAGCTAGGAGTTCTTTTTCTGCTATCGTGTAGTGTTGTTCCGCAGGATTTAACTTTCTAGACATAAACGCGATGGGATGCATATACCCGGTCGTTTCATGTCTTTGGGACAACACAGCTCCCACCGCTATTTCAGAGGCATCGGCTTCCACAATGAAGGGTAACTCGGGATTGGCATGCGTAAGAACTGGGGCCGACGTGAAGGCTTTTTTCAGGAGATCAAATGCATTCTGTGTTTCTTCGGTCCAAAGAAAAGGAGTCTTCTTCCGGGTTAACCGGGTTAAAGGTGCCACCAGGTCCGAAAATTGAGGAATAAACCTCCTGTAGAAGTTAGCAAAACCTAACAGGCTTTGTATGTCTTTGACCGTATGAGGACGTGGCCATTCCAAGATTGCCTGAACCTTCCTTTCCGCCATGACTTGTCCCGAAGGAGTAAGCATGACCCCTAGGAATTCGACGGTGGTCACGTGAAATTCACATTTAGTGATTTTGCAAAATAGCAGATGTTTCCGTAGAGCCTGCAGCACTTGACCCACATGGATGACATGTTCTTCCTCGTTTGTTGAATATATCAGAATGTCATCGATATAAACGACGACAAAAATGTCCAAAAACTCTCGAAGGACCTCATTAAGGAAATACTGAAACGCTGCCGGGGCGTTGCATAGCCCAAAGGGCATAACAAGGTATTCAAAAAGACCATACCGTGTCTTGAAGGTGGTCTTCCACTCATCACCGTGGCGCATCCGTACTAGATGATATGCCCCGCGTAGGTCAAGCTTTGTATATATGCCTGCGGCTCTCACCTGTTCTAAATGAACAGGGATCAATGGAAGTGGGTATTGGTTTTTGACGGTTATGGCGTTCAGTGCGCGATAGTCGATGCAACATCGAAGATCCCCATTAGCTTTCGGAATAAAGAAGAGTGGGGATGCTGCCGGAGATCTGGAAGGGCGGATGAATCCCAACGCAAGATGTTTATCCAAGTAGCAGCGAAGGTATTCATTCTCAGGTATGGTAAGAGCATACAGACGTCTGCACGGAATTACTGCACCGGGGACCAGATCAATTCGACAATCGTACTCTCTATGCGGAGGGAGTACCTCCGCCTGGGTGTCACTGAATACGTCGTTATATTCCTCATAACATGCGGGTAACACTACGGTTTTTTCCGCTGCTGTTGCGATATGGTGTTTGGCTGCCAATGCTTGGGAAGGACTGTTGTGAGTTTGGCTACAATTGACCTGGCAGTAGGGGGAGTTCAGTAGCACAGTCTTGTTTGCCCAGTCAATGGTGGGTTCATGGTTTTGCAGCCATGGGAGGCCCAGAATTATCCCATACTGGGGAGCTTGAATGATATTGAAAGAAAGCCATTCATGATGGTAGCCTTCAAAGGAAACTTCATACTCCTTAGTGCAGTACCTGATGGGTCCCGATTCTAGCTCCTTGCCATCTACAGCATACACCTGTTCAGGGGTTAGTTTGTTGATGAGCTGTACCCCTAGCCGTTCTGCTTCTTCTTTGTCCATAAAACATCCTGTGGCCCCAGAGTCCACCATAGCCCTTATTTGTTTTTGCTCCTGCTCTACTCTCAGATGTAAGGAAATAAAAAAATGATCCGCTTCCAAAAAGGCGAAGAGATTAACCAAAGGGATAGGACATCCGCTTGAGGGTTTCCCTTCTTGTTTTCTCAAGCGTTGTGGTTTTCCGCCCCCTGCTCTGCAGTTATGGTGGCCAGTTGCCCGGAACGAGAATGGCCATATTTGGGTTTTACTGGACAATCACGTAGGAAATGTCCTTTTTTCCCACAGTACAAGCATAATCCTTGTTTACGCCGGTGGTCTCTCTCGCTAAGCGTTAAGGATGCTCGAACCGTCCCGATCTCCATAGGTTCTGCCTTCGGTGGGGTCTTCTCTGTAGGAAACACATGATCAGTTAAGGGCGCATGTCTCTCCCTTCGTTTGTTTTCTCCTTTGCGCTCCCTCAGTCTGTGATCAAGACGCAAGGTGAGTTCAATGAGCGCGGCACAGGTACGAGGTTGGGGGTCTATTTGGGCGAGGACATCCTTTAGTTCTTCTGTGAGGCCTTGATAAAAGATAACTGACTGTTTGGCCTCCGGCCAGTCAGTTTCCGCTACCAGTCTTCGGAAATTGTTGAGGTAACCAACCAAATCTGAGGTGCCTTGGCGAAGCTCTAGAAGATCTCTGTCAGCGGAGAAGGTTTCTGCCCGACGATCAAAAGTTTTCTCAAACTCTATTCGGAATTCATCCCAGTCATAGAGCAAGGGATCGTCTCTCCGTACTATGGGAACTGCCCATTGTGCTGCCTCACCACCCAGGTAGGAAATTAGGAAAGCAACCCGGGCCTGATTGGTAGTGAACATTTTTGGTTTACAGGTGAACTGCAGCAGCACTTGGGTCATGAAAACCTGCACCTTTTTTATATCCCCATGAAACCTCTCAGGGGGGGCTAGTGGTATCTGTGTTGGCATCTCAACAACTACTGACGTTGGGTGTGAGCGGCCTCCTGCATCAAATGGGTTTTTCTGCAGTCTGTCCATTCTATTCTGTAACGCCGCTGTTTCCTGACGTGAGGCAGCAAGCTCGGTTTGGACTAACACAAGAGCAGCCATCACATCCTCTAAGGTGGCCATTTCTATCCTCAACACCACCGGGAGGAAAGGGAATACTTGGGCCGATTACTCTGTCAGGCTCCTCCTTCCAGAATCCTCGGAGTGGTGTTGATGCTCTATGGGGGCCCACCTCTCGACAATCCCAAGTCTGGAGAGTAATAGTCACAGACTGTTGGGGAATATCAAGCGGGGGAAGGAAAGGGTAGGAACAGCTGGGAGGGAGATCTGAGGAGGACACAAGAACGCAAATCAGAAAATATACTCCTTTCCGTCTAAGCTGTAGTAAATAAACAACACCCCTATCCCTTAATTCGATTAAGTCTCACACACCCTACCTGAAATAATAAAGATGTGAGTGAGCGATGCCAGAAGAGAGCAGGGTGGTTGCGAATTCCTCAACCTGAAGCTAATGAAACAAAAAGAAAAGAGAACAAACTGGTGTACACAAATTCAGTCTCGTGGCATATTGTGTTAAGGCAGGCTAAGGAAACCCATGTAACACCTACCAATAACAACCTGAAGTTTGGGCCAATATTGCACAATACTTGAGAACTGCACCCCCTTTCATGTACACTCTCTCTTCTGGGAAAATATAAGAACAAAGAACAGCCAATGGTGAGATCGAAATTGGAGGGCTAAGAATACAATAACAGTCTTGCACAATGCCCAAAAGAAGAAAACCCAGGTAAGTTGATGATTCACCACGTCCTAGGCTTAAAGGAAATGAACTACTAGGTACAAGCCTGTTCCAGTAATAGTAACAAACAAAGGATAATCAGAAGTGTCTAGGCGTTTACATCATAGTTATTTGAGAATGAGGTCAAATAGAAACGCCTCTAAATGAATATTCCCTGCATGAAAACCGGGTTGGTTTCCGCCAACAGGGAATATATTTAGAGGACCGATAATGCCCCAGGGTCTGTAAATCCTCCTCTGCAAGAGACCGCTAATGCCAATCTCGTCCAACAGAGGAGGAGCTCCAGGAAGAGTGACAAGGAAAGGAGCCCTCTTCCTCTCACTCGGATATCGCGGTACAGATGGCCGTGCCGTCGCACTCTTACCGCTACTTTGGAGAAGTCTGAAATCACTGCAACCATCAAAGTAATCGGCAGCGTCTCTGTTCATCCGCCGCCCTTTACCCTGCCTCTGACGTCACATCGTACGTGCAACGTGACGCCGCTTTGCATGCCGGGAATTGTAGTTCTGGCACACCCCGTATTCCCTGGTTCACGCAATAGTGTCAGCCAGCGTGTAACCGGAACCTAGATCTTGACAGAACATCCCTCTCCCGGGGAGCGCTGGCTGACCGACGGTTTATCCAGGTGTAAATGATGGAACCGGGCCACCAGCCTGGGCGCATGCACCGCCCTGGCAGGTTCCCAGGTGTTCTCCTCCGGCCCATATCCTTTCCAGGCAAGCAAATACCATAGGTACCCCCGCACCCACTTGGAGTCCAGGACCGTACCGACCTCATATTCCTGATCCTGACAAACCCCTATGGGCTCTGGCCTTTTCCTCACCGGGCAGTGAGAGGGTTTCAACAATGACACATGAAAAACGGGGTGAATGCAGAAATGAGCAGGCAGGTGCAGTTTTACCGCTACAGGATTGATGTGTTTAATCACCCGATATGGGCCAATAAACTTGGGATTAAACACACTGAATTTCTTAAAACGTATATGTTTCGTTGACAGCCAAACCTTATCTCCCTTTCTATACACCGGACCTGGTCTGCGATGTTTGTCAGCTTGGGTTTTATATGCATTCTTTGCCTGGAGCAGGTTGGTACGTGTTGCAAGCAAGGTCTTGCGAATGAGCGACAGCCTCTCACACAATTCGGGAAGTTTGTTGTTGTTACTAGGAAGAATCAAAGGGTGAAACCGAGGGTGAAACCCATAATTACTGATGAAAGGAGTATGTTGTGTGGATGAGTGTTTGGCGTTGTTGTATGCTATCTCTGCCACCCATAACCATTCCACCCATGCCTCTGTATTATTGTCAACATAACACCGGAGGAATTGTTTAAGTGTTTGGTTAAGCCTCTCTGTTTGGCCGTCAGTCTGAGGGTGGAAGCTAGTGGAAAGAGAAGAAGCGATTTTTAATTCAGAACACCAAGTCTTCCAGAAACGAGCTGTGAATTGAGCCCCTCTATCAGAGACTATGACTTTGGGAAGGCCATGTAGCCGGACGATGTTAACTAACAAGGTGTGTGCTAACTGACTTGCTGAGGGTGCTGGTTTGCAAGCAACAAAATGTCCCATCTTAGTTAGATAGTCCACAACCACCACTATCGCTGTGTTACCCTGATCCTTGGGCAACCCAACTATAAAGTCCACAGAGAACCTTTCCCATGGCGTTTCGGGTGTGGGCAGTGGCTGAAGAAGTCCTTGAGCTTGTCTATGGTCGGTTTTCATCTGAGCGCAAGTGGTGCATTCTCGAACCCATCGTAGGATGTCTGGACGAACCGTGGGCCACCAGGATTGTCTCAATACTTTCTCCAGGGTCTTCTTCCCTCCGATGTGTCCTGAACACGGGAGACTATGACACCAGGCAAACACCATTTTGCGTAGCTCTAGGGTAGGAACCAGCACCTGCGGACCTTTCATGAGGAGACCTTGTCTTATTCGCCATTCCGGATGATGCTTGAGCCAAGTTCTCCAAGTGTGTGACTGTACCCCTTTTTTGGTCTTATGTATAAAGTCATCCGTTTGAACAGCACACAGCACCTTGCTGGGCTCTATGATAGATCTTTCAAATGTGAGGGACTGTTGAGTAGGGTTTTCTTGCCTCGTAAGAGCCTCAGCTTTTTTATTGTCTGCGCCAGGCCGGAAGGTGACAATAAAACGATATTCAGCAAAAAATAACATCCACCGAAGCTGGCGTGGGGTGAGATGGCGTGCGGCTTGCATAAACTGAAGGTTGCGATGGTCTGTATAGACCGTCACCTGGTGGACAGCCCCCATCAACCAATGTCTCCATTCCAGAAATGCATCTTTTATAGCTAGGAGTTCTTTTTCTGCTATCGTGTAGTGTTGTTCCGCAGGATTTAACTTTCTAGACATAAACGCGATGGGATGCATATACCCGGTCGTTTCATGTCTTTGGGACAACACAGCTCCCACCGCTATTTCAGAGGCATCGGCTTCCACAATGAAGGGTAACTCGGGATTGGCATGCGTAAGAACTGGGGCCGACGTGAAGGCTTTTTTCAGGAGATCAAATGCATTCTGTGTTTCTTTGGTCCAAAGAAAAGGAGTCTTCTTCCGGGTTAACCGGGTTAAAGTTGCCACCAGGTCCGAAAATTGATGAATAAACCTCCTGTAGAAGTTAGCAAAACCTAACAGGCTTTGTATGTCTTTGACCGTATGAGGACGTGGCCATTCCAAGATTGCCTGAACCTTCCTTTCCGCCATGACTTGTCCCGAAGGAGTAAGCATGACCCCTAGGAATTCGATGGTGGTCACGTGAAATTCACATTTAGTGATTTTGCAAAATAGCAGATGTTTCCGTAGAGCCTGCAGCACTTGACCCACATGGATGACATGTTCCTCCTCGTTTGTTGAATATATCAGAATGTCATCGATATAAACGACGACAAAAATGTCCAAAAACTCTCGAAGGACCTCATTAAGGAAATACTGAAATGCTGCCGGGGCGTTGCATAGCGCAAAGGGCATAACGAGGTATTCAAAAAGACCATACCGTGTCTTGAAGGCGGTCTTCCACTCATCACCGTGGCGCATCCGTACTAGATGATATGCCCCGCGTAGGTCAAGCTTTGTATATATGCCTGCGGCTCTCACCTGTTCTAAAAGAACAGGGATCAATGGAAGTGGGTATTGGTTTTTGACGGTTATGGCGTTCAGTGCGCGATAGTCGATGCAACATCGAAGATCCCCATTAGCTTTCGGAATAAAGAAGAGTGGGGATGCTGCCGGAGATCTGGAAGGGCGGATGAATCCCAACGCAAGATGTTTATCCAAGTAGCAGCGAAGGTATTCATTCTCAGGTATGGTAAGAGCATACAGACGTCCGCACGGAATTACTGCACCGGGGACCAGATCAATTCGACAATCGTACTCTCTATGCGGAGGGAGTACCCCCGCCTGGGTGTCACTGACTACGTCGTTATATTCCTCATAACATGCGGGTAACACTACGGTTTTTTCCGCTGCTGTTGCGATATGGTGTTTGGCTGCCAATGCTTGGGAAGGACTGTTGTGAGTTTGGCTACAATTGACCTGGCAGTAGGGGGAGTTCAGTAGCACAGTCTTGTTTGCCCAGTCAATGGTGGGTTCATGTTTTTGCAGCCATGGGAGGCCCAGAATTATCCCATACTGGGGAGCATGAATGATATTGAAAGAAAGCCATTCATGATGGTAGCCTTCAAAGGAAACTTCATACTCCTTAGTGCAGTACCTGATGGGTCCCGATTCTAGCTCCTTGCCATCTACAGCATACACCTGTTCAGGGGTTAGTTTGTTGATGAGCTGTACCCCTAGCCGTTCTGCTTCTTCTTTGTCCATAAAACATCCTGTGGCCCCAGAGTCCACCATAGCCCTTATTTGTTTTTGCTCCTGCTCTACTCTCAGATGTAAGGAAATAAAAAAATGATACGCTTCCAAAAAGGCGAAGAGATTAACCGAAGGGATAGGACATCCGCTTGAGGGTTTCCCTTCTTGTTTCCTCAAGTGTTGTGGTTTTCCGCCCCCTGCTCTGCAGTTATGGTGGCCAGTTGCCCGGAACGAGAATGGCCATATTTGGGTTTTACTGGACAATCACGTAGGAAATGTCCTTTTTTCCCACAGTACAAGCATAATCCTTGTTTACGCCGGTGGTCTCTCTCGCTAAGCGTTAAGGATGCTCGAACCGTCCCGATCTCCATAGGTTCTGCCTTCGGTGGGGTCTTATCTGTAGGAAACACATGATCAGTTAAGGGCGCATGTCTCTCCCTTCGTTTGTTTTCTCCTTTGCGCTCCCTCAGTCTGTGATCAAGACGCAAGGTGAGTTCAATGAGCGCGGCACAGGTACGAGGTTGGGGGTCTATTTGGGCGAGGACATCCTTTAGTTCTTCTGTGAGGCCTTGATAAAAGATAACTGACTGTTTGGCCTCCGGCCAGTCAGTTTCCGCTACCAGTCTTCGGAAATTGTTGAGGTAACCAACCAAATCTGAGGTGCCTTGGCGAAGCTCTAGAAGATCTCTGTCAGCGGAGAAGGTTTCTGCCCGACGATCAAAAGTTTTCTCAAACTCTATTCGGAATTCATCCCAGTCATAGAGCAAGGGATCGTCTCTCCGTACTATGGGAACTGCCCATTGTGCTGCCTCACCACCCAGGTAGGAAATTTGGAAAGCAACCCGGGCCTGATTGGTAGTGAACATTTTTGGTTTACAGGTGAACTGCAGCAGCACTTGGGTCATGAAAACCTGCACCTTTTTTATATCCCCATGAAACCTCTCAGGGGGGGCTAGTGGTATCTGTGTTGGCATCTCAACAACTACTGACGTTGGGTGTGAGGGGCCTCCTGCATCAAATGGGTTTCTCTGCAGTCTGTCCATTCTATTCTGTAACGCCGCTGTTTCCTGACGTGAGGCAGCAAGCTCGGTTTGGACTAACACAAGAGCAGCCATCACATCCTCTAAGGTGGCCATTTCTATCCTCAACACCACCGGGAGGAAAGTGAATACTTGGGCCGATTACTCTGTCAGGCTCCTCCTTCCAGAATCCTCGGAGTGGTGTTGATGCTCTATGGGGGCCCACCTCTCGACAATCCCAAGTCTGGAGAGTAATAGTCACAGACTGTTGGGGAATATCAAGCGGGGGAAGGAAAGGGTAGGAACAGCTGGGAGGGAGATCTGAGGAGGACACAAGAACGCAAATCAGAAAATATACTCCTTTCCGTCTAAGCTGTAGTAAATAAACAACACCCCTATCCCTTAATTCGATTAAGTCTCACACACCCTACCTGAAATAATAAAGATGTGAGTGAGCGATGCCAGAAGAGAGCAGGGTGGTTGCGAATTCCTCAACCTGAAGCTAATGAAACAAAAAGAAAAGAGAACAAACTGGTGTACACAAATTCAGTCTCGTGGCATATTGTGTTAAGGCAGGCTAAGGAAACCCATGTAACACCTACCAATAACAACCTGAAGTTTGGGCCAATATTGCACAATACTTGAGAACTGCACCCCCTTTCATGTACACTCTCTCTTCTGGGAAAATATAAGAACAAAGAACAGCCAATGGTGAGATCGAAATTGGAGGGCTAAGAATACAATAACAGTCTTGCACAATGCCCAAAAGAAGAAAACCCAGGTAAGTTGATGATTCACCACGTCCTAGGCTTAAAGGAAATGAACTACTAGGTACAAGCCTGTTCCAGTAATAGTAACAAACAAAGGATAATCAGAAGTGTCTAGGCGTGTACATCATAGTTATTTGAGAATGAGGTCAAATAGAAACGCCTCTAAATAAATATTCCCTGCATGAAAACCGTGTTGGTTTCCGCCAACAGGGAATATATTTAGAGGACCGATAATGCCCCAGGGTCTGTAAATCCTCCTCTGCAAGAGACCGCTAATGCCAATCTCGTCCAACAGAGGAGGAGCTCCAGGAAGAGTGACAAGGAAAGGAGCCCTCTTCCTCTCACTCGGATATCGCGGTACAGATGGCCGTGCCGTCGCACTCTTACCGCTACTTTGGAGAAGTCTGAAATCACTGCAACCATCAAAGTAATCGGCAGCGTCTCTGTTCATCCGCCGCCCTTTACCCTGCCTCTGACGTCACATCGTACGTGCAACGTGACGCCGCTTTGCATGCCGGGAATTGTAGTTCTGGCACACCCCGTATTCCCTGGTTCACGCAATAGAGTCAGCCAGCGTGTAACCGGAACCTAGATCTTGACAATAGATATATTGTTCAAAACCTTTGCTTTATGTATTTCAACTTTTAGCATTTTCCTCTTGCAGGTTCTGTGGACACTGAGCCTCACAATGATGCTATACCATCCACAAATGGAGGACAGGGTCAATCCAGGCAAAAAGTCCATCCTCATCAACATTTCTATTTTGGCAGCCAACACTGCAGAAGAAAAAGAGGAAGAGCAGGAGCAGAAGATGATTGAGGAAGATGATGAGGAAGGGGATGAGAAGAAGGACATTGTTTGCCCCATATAGAATTCATCACACACAACCACCACTCAATCTTCCTCCAAGGTCGATTCTGAAGATTGCCAGAACCCACCCACCAGCTAAGCAGTCACACATGCTTGTCCCAGCTATGCAAGACTCACCACAACACAGTTGTCAACCTAACGGTACCTCTTTTGACTACCTCTAAACTTTTCTCATTCTTCTTTATAAAAATGTTCTCATGCATCTCTTTTCAATCAGTGATGTCATCAATGATGTCACTGACCGTGTCATGAGTGATGTAATATGTGAGGTCATAAGCAGTGCATTGCGGGGGCATAACTTATAGTTAGCTGAGGTAACTTTAACTGCTGAATTTCTATGGTTTTGTATGATTGAAATCTTAGCCTAACTATAACGTCCCTGTAACCTTTGTTTTTTTCAGTGAATTTCTAAGGATTTTTTAAACTCTATTTCCTAACTATAGCGTCCCTGTAACCTTTGTTTTTTTAGTGAATTTCTAAGGTTTTTTTAATTTTAATTCCTAACTATAACATCCCTGTAACCTTTTTTTTGTGTGAATTTCAAAGGCTTTTTGAATTGTATTTCTTTACTGTAACCTAAAACCTTTGAGAGAGTGTGTGTGAGTGGCTGTATAGGTTGGTGAGTGGGTGTGTGAGTGGTTTTGTGGGTATCAGTAGCTGTATGGATCTATGAGTGGGTGTGTGAGTGTCTGAGTGGGTCTGTAAGGTGGTATGTGAGTGTCTGAGTGGGTAGCGTAAGTGTCTAAGTGGGTGTGTCAGTGGGTGCATGAGTGAGTGTCTGAGTGGGTCTGTGAGTGGGTGAGAAAGTGTCTGAATGGGCTTGCTAGTGCTTCCATGAGTATGTGAGTGCATGAGTGTTTGAATGAGTCTGTGAGTGGGTGCATGAGTCTCTGAGTAGGTCTGGGAGTGGGTGCATGAGTCTCTGAGTGGGTCTGTGAGTGGGTATGTGAGCCTCTGAGTGGGTCAGTGAGTCAGTGCATGAGTCTCTGTATAGGTCTGTGAGTGGGTGTGAGAGAAAATGAGTGGGTCTGTAAGTGGGTGTTTGTGTCTAAGTGGGTCTGTAAGTAGGTGCATGAGTGTCTGAATGGGTCTGTGAGTGGCTGTGAGAATGTCTGAGTGGGTCTGTGAGTGGTTGCATGAGTGCCTGAGTGGGTTTTGTGAGTGGATGTGAAAGTGTGTGAGTGGGTTTGTAAGTGGGTGCATTAGTGTCTGAGTGGTTCTATGAGTTCGTATGAGAGTGTCTGAGTAGGTGTGTGAGTGGGTGTGTGAGTGCCTGAGTGGGTCTGTGAGTGGGTATGTGAGTGACTGCGCAACAACAGAACCACACCTACCCGCTTATCCAACAACAGTTCACAGTTTTGCATAAAATATCTACTCAAGTGGAGTGCTTACTTCTTGTTAATTAGTAACTGCTACCTCACTGGATAAATGTCCAGTGCATATTCTACACTACATCTGTGTAATGGACCACGAGGAAATGTCTCCAGTCACCTTGAGTGCATTTTGGCAATGTGATTGTTCCTTCTGCGTCTTTATCCAGAAATCTGTGATGACATGAATCCTCCTATAGAGAGGACCACAAGACTACAAAGAGGCAAATCTCCAACATACTTCATTTAGCTTAATGAAGTAAATGCTTCTTTGTTTGGTGGAGATGTCATCATATTCCTTGGCATGAAGAATGCATCACTAAAATTAGCGGGAAACACCCCGGAGGGCTTTTTGGTATGCTGTCCATCATCCTGGCATAATGCAAGAACACCTTTGCATACTACTAAGGTGGGTGGGGAGGCCCACCCAATTTTTAGAAGGGGGGCCCTCTCAGGCTGATTTTGGTCCCAGGGACCCCATCCCCCAGGGCTCAGCCAATCTTCAATGGGGAAGAGGGACCACCTCACCAGGCCGATTTTGGCCCCCGGAACCCCATCCCCCGGGGTTCCACCTTAATTGAATGGGGGAGGTGGGCCACACTGCCACCTCCCTGTGTTGATTTTGGTCCTGGGGACCCCAACCCCCTCACCCAGGCCACGTCTCACTGGGTGCCCTGGTCCCACCCAGGGCACCCAATCTGCATGTTGGATACAGCGAGGGAAGCCTCAAGGCCCCCCAGTCCCAGTCAGCTCCTCGCCTTCTATAGGAGCCGGCATTACTCTCACACACAGGGAGCTGCTGGAAATGCAGCTCCCTGCACATGAGAGCAATACTTTCATCTCTTTTCCTGCCTGCATCTCTGCGGGCAGGGCAAGAGATGAAAACTCTGCTACCAGCAAGTGGAATCAGTTTGACAGCTCCTGCTTGCCCCATCGCTCAAGGCACGCATCATTTAAAGGTGGGTGCACACATTTGGGGTCACAGGGGTAACCCCAGGACCCTACCACCCCAGACAGCTCAACACATGGCGTGGGAGCAGTCATTGCTCCCGCGCGAAGTGAGCAGCTATTTATTCTGTTCCCTCTGGGTGGGAGCAATCTGTTGTTCTGTTTCCCTGCTCGCATCATTTTGTAATGCAAACATATCCTGGATGATTCTCCAACTCCTCATCTGAATTTGGGAAAATTATTATTTTAAATCTGTTTCATTTCTGGATTGTACATAAATGGGAAAGTGTGCAATTAGAGAAGAAAAGCCAAGTCAGAGTTATGACAAATTAACATGTTTCAATGTGTAAATATCTAAATATATGACAGAACTAAATATTGGAACTGTATTAGGCCAACAGAGACTTCATTAGTATAGTAGAAAATTCATTCCAGAACTCAACAAACATCGGCAATGCCAATTGTTAGGCTTATGAATGAAAGTGCCTTTTGTGTCATTGCTGGTTGTAGACACTATGGGGCATATTTTTCATTGAGTTGCGTTGCCCTTATGCCACGCAAGAGGGTGCAAGGGCGATGCAACAACTAAGTCAGATTTATCAAGCCATGCAAAGCCACATTGCTTGGTCCTGCGTGGCTTGATAAATCTAGAGTAACGCAACACAGCACACATTGCTGCGTTGTGTTACTCTGTCACAGGGAGTCATTCCATGGGTGAAGCATGGATATTTCAATGCATCCACCCATGGATTTGAGCGTACTTCCAGAATTACCATTACTGGTAGACCTGGGAATGCATCAAAATGCTACACCTCCCCATGGGAGGTGTAATGAGGAGAAATATCTCCATAGCTCCAAAGTTTTTTCTCTTTCTATGTGTGCTGCATTTTGCAGCACACATAGAAAGAGGAAAATGCCTCTGAGGATTGTTTTTGAGTAAAATGGTGTATCTTCCTGCACAAAAACAATCCTGCCTGTATGCAAGCACAAATGCACCACAGTGCAAGAGTGCCTGTGTTGACGCTAGGCTGCACATTGTGCGCCAGCACAACGAAAGGACAGGAATGCACCATACAATGTTAAATACTGTGCATACCTGTCCTTTCACGCAGTGCAGCTCAGCAAGGGGCTTGCTGTGTGAAAGCGTGATAAATGTGCACCTAAATCATCCTACACGCACTCTATCACTCATCTTTGC
This sequence comes from Calotriton arnoldi, assembly GCA_963921515.1. Lineage (NCBI taxonomy): Eukaryota > Metazoa > Chordata > Amphibia > Caudata > Salamandridae > Calotriton > Calotriton arnoldi. The sequence continues at coordinate 858,593 of CAWUFW010005237.1, forward strand.
ACTCATGCATCCATTCATCAATTCACTAACTCATCCTTACCCTCACCCTCTGACACAACCACAGTAAAGCACACATAAACCCATCAACATATGCAAGGTAAATTAAGAGAATGCAAATAGAAAAAAGAGAACATGGTACCTTCTAAACACGGCGGGCACGCGTTTGAAATAACAAAACTAAATACAGCAGTGGTTGTCCATCTTGCAAAGGTATCATAAATAGCCTATCATTGTTTTAAAGTTCAAACATGACTGCCACATTCAGAACCAAGGTGTTGGCATCTTGGAATGGTAAAACAATGACACACTGTGGACAACAGCATTCCATATTGATCTCTTGGTTTAGAGGATTTTGCCACATAGAACGCGGTGCACAGCCGATGAATTGAGTGTCAAGCAGCCTGGTAGCACTGCCTGTAGGGCTGTAGTGCCATCTTAAGAAACATTAAAATAAAAAAAGGAGAAGCAAAGAAAGTGGAGCTATAGAAAAAAGAAATTCTAAACTAAGGGACTGCCAACCAGCGCTGACACGGAAACACCTCCATTTTCAGATGGATGTGCACATGTACACATGTGATCCGAAAATAGTATTATTTAAAGGGCAAATGATCCAATGACTGATGCACTATTACCCCATGCAGTTTGATGTCACAGATGGAAGCAGAGTGTAAATGACACTCTGACAGGCCAATGGCAGAACAGATTGGACCCAAAGCCCCTCTATGTATCTCTATGGATATATATTTATATCTATCTATATATATTGATGCGTGTATTATTTAATGCTTTTTTAATACAACATCCTGGAAGACATCTAAAAGGAGATTTTAGGGGGCATGGCCAAGATGGCGACAGAGTAGCAGCCTCTTGGTGGAGCTCTGCCGTGAGTGGCCCCTGACACACCATTTGGGCTGACGCCTGGATGGCACCCAAATCGAAATGTGGACCTAGACATTGAGCGTTCCTCGTTAGCTTGAATATTGCCACAGAAAAGAGGAAAATCCAGCGAGATTGGCTCCCGTGAGGTGGGGATTTGAGATGGTATCTACCGACGGGTGCGGTATGGGAGTGGCCTGCAGAGCCTGAGGCCAGGAGCCACTGTGTGGAGGGTGCGGTGAGCAGCTTGGACTGCACCTGAAGCTGATCGGTACATACTGGGCTGGGGCGGGGCCCCCATGCGGTACTGGCAGTGCAGATAAGTGCAGTGATGACATCACAGCCACCTGGGAACTACAGCTGCCAGAGGCCTGGAGGCTTACCAACCAGGTGGGTCCTGGAGCGATGCCCAGCCGACTGGAGTTGATCCTTCCATGCAGCAGGGTGCCTTCTGCAAGTGAGTCAGGCATGCGGCGGTGCACCTTGGGCTGCCATTCCTTCCTAGGCATGCCATTAACTACCTGTCTACCCTTGTCTGATGGGCTCTCTCTCCCCCAGCTCTGCTCACCACGTGAGAGGCCTCTACAGACTTTGTTGCTCTCAGCTTGTGGCATTAAATTTCTGCCTGTCTTCTGTGCTATAGCCCCCACCTGGCGCTAAATAGCATACTATGGATGATGCAAACTTTTGATGTGAGAAGTGCCAATACTTTTCAGTGGAGTCTCTACTAGGCCAGGGCGTAGTTCGCAGAGTTTTGCTACGCGGAACTCCGCGAAGTTACAAAAAAACTCTGCGAAGTTCCGCGAGTGGCGGAGTGCAGTGCGAACTGCAATTTGTGCTGGTATTCCTGCCGCTCAGGTAGAAATTCTACCCGAGCGGCAGCTCGCGCTCTCGAACTTACTGTTCGCGATTGCAAACTTACCATTCGTGATAGCGAGCGGGGAAAAAACTCTGCTGCACATCGCGAAGCGGAGTTTTCTGCACTCCGCGAGCTCCGCGGAGTGCGGAGTGCAGAAAACTCTGCAAACTCCACGAGCGGAGCGAAGTTCACAGCCCAGGCCTAGTCTCTACCTATGGCCCTGAGTGTTAGAGGCTGGGGCCTGTGAGGTGGCTCTAGCTCATATTGTGCAGCAACTTGTCCCAGTCATAAAGGGACTTTGGCACTGGCTGGCGGGCCCTTGCTGCAATTTGAGGTAACGTTTGGTTCCAGGTCTGGAACTACTTGGCTGGAGTGGAATGTCTGGGCTCCTGGGGTGCTGTAGATCGGCCCCTGGGTGATTGGACAGGACATTGAGAGTCATCGCTATTGTTCAAAATGTCCGCCAACTGTTCCAAAAAAGATTCCTCGATTAAGGACTTTTTCAATAAAACCTCCACCCAAAAAACTGATAATCGCCCCGACATTCCACCAGTGACTTTTGCCCCTGAGGGAGGAGCTGAAGCAGATGCCCACCTCTCAGAGGAACCAGTGAACCACGTGTTTTTGGAGCAACTCTTTGACCTATATGCGACGATATTGCAGTATTATGGCGCTCTAGTAACAGGCCTGATGAAGAAGTCCACGACCATATTCAAGAACTTTTAGAATTGCGAGATAAGAATGAAGAACTGGATGACCTCCCGGAACACTTGGAAAAGAGGTCTCGTAGACCCAATTTTAGTATTAGGGGAGTGCCTCTTCAACCAGATGCTGGGAAGCTAGAGGATATTGGGATAAGACTTCAGGCATGTGGCGCCAGAGTTGGGGGATAAAGACATTACGCTTGACCAAATTCACAGAGCGGGTCGCCTGGTGAAGACTCCAGGGATGCCACAGGACATTCTCATTGCTTCCACTTGTGTAAACAGGAGGACTTGATCATGTCAGCTGTCAGAGACATGCCTGTTATAACCTTTGATAGCACTAAGGTCAGCATTTTTCAGAATCTCTCACCTCTCACCCTCCAGTGACGCAAAACACTGAAACCAGCAACGGCTTTCTGCGCAAGAAGGGCATTCGCTACAGATGGGGCAATCCCTTCTCCCTAATGTTCATTTGTAACCAGGAAAAGCACGCACACTGCACCTTGGAAGAGATACACGCAGTACTGGGCTTCGAGCTCCCATCAGGAGATGAGACTCAACAGCTGCGGCTCGGGCCCCCAATGCTTCCCAACACCAAATCGAGACGCCAACGTTGTACTGTGAATGAATCGCAGATGAAACCATCTGCATCTGAAACTCAAAGAGAAAGGGAGGCCCTTCAGCATCAGTTTCAACGCCGAGACGATACAGCAGATATTGAAAAGGATTGATGACAGGACTCAGAGCAGAGGAAGTCTTTTTATCGCCGAGGGTTGATTCCAATCATAGAAGTATCCCCTAAGCTTGGCCTAATTGAACAGATCCAAAGTTCAGGTAGAGAGGGTCCTCGCACGGTGGGGCTTCTACGCTGCCGTCCACAGATGGTTGGCTGCCTGGCAGACGGATGCTTACTGACTGGTGATATTGTTTCCTGGGAGAGGGAATATTCTTGTATTGTATTGCTTCCAATGTATTTTCCCTTATTTCTATTGGTGTCTATGTATTCCTCTGGGTTGCTGACTTTAACGCCCCGTGGCCCCCTGGGCCCTTGGGCATTATCTGCATTCTGTTACATTTACGGGCTTCAGTGCCTTGATCTCTCCGTTCCACATTACATTATGACTGTTAGGTATGACTTTTTAGTTTGATGCCTTATGTTCAAGGCATTGACTAACCCTGGGCGGTGAACTACGCTACGCTCGCGGAATTTGCGAAGTTACGGTAACTTCGCGATTCGCGTAGAACGCGAAGTTACCGTGCACTACGCAATTTGCGGCGTAGCGTAGCTGCTTTTCTTCTTCGCGCGCTCAATATATGTTCTTGCGCGCGCGGTAACGACCTACCGTGATTCTGCGTTCGCCGAAGTGACTTCCTATCCGTTCGCGGGCGCCACGAGATTTGGAATCCGGCCGCACGATCCCGCGAGAGTGTGCGAACGCGAACACGTCATTCGGACGCGCGATCTGACTTCCGGCGGCAGTGTTGGTAAGATCGCGATCCCGAACACGAAGAAACTACAATCTGGCGAAGAATATATCTCGAGCATCATAAAACCTTCTCGAAAATGATGAATTAGTTCATTTTGCACAAAAAACTCCTCAGGTTGTCATTTAGAGATGTAGTTTGGTGAGCAAGGAGTCCTTTTTCTTTTTTTCCAAGAGGAAGGAAGTGCCCCTGATTCTCAAACTTCCTGTTCCTGTCCAGCAGGCTCCTCCCAGTGTTTTGTCCATGTGCTGTTCACTTTCATTTGGATTTGGAGCTGGAAGGATCACTTTTTGTGTCTGTCTGCTGCATCATATCATTGGATTGGATTTGAGGACTCTTGGATTTGAGATTTTACAAGTAAGTTGGAGAATTGGTGTACTTGTTTGTTTGATTGGGGCTTGTTTGTACCTACATTTTTTTGGGGGATTTCCATAGTTTTTAAAATGTATTGTTGTGGCCTGTAGTTTCGGCAGGGGCCTAGTTGTTTTTCTTTGATTGGAATTTCAGCCAGTAGCACCCGGACTAGAGCCAGAGGTACCCATGGGTGCATGTTTCTGTGGTGTCTGTTGAATTTAAAGTTTAAACATCATGTAGGCCGGGCATCCATGGATGGCATTGGTTTGAATTGGTAAAAGTGGTTTTTGGGGTGTATTTCATTTTTTGGGTGTTTGTTAAATAAATAGGCCTTTTCAGCCAGTAGGTAACCCTGGGCATTCAGCTCGCGGACTTTGGGCAAGTCCGCACTGCGCGACAACGCGGACTTACACTTTTATCTTCTTCGCGCGCTCAATGTACGTTTTGCGCGCGCGATAACGACTTTTTGTGACGATCGCGATGCCGAACACGCAGAATTTACAATCTGGCGAACAATATCTCTCGAGCATCATAAAACCTTCTCGAAAATGTTGATTTAGTTCATTTTGCACAAAAAACTCCTCAGGTTGTCATTTAGATGTAGTTTGGTGAGCAAGGAGTCACTTTTTTTTTGTTTTACAATTTTTTCCAAGAGGTAGCAAGTTGCCCAGAGTCTCCAACTGCCTGGTCCTGTCCTTTGTCTTCACTTTTTGTTATTTTGGGTGGCCTGGCCATGTGGGTGGCGGCCATTTTGTAAAGCCAGGCATTGTGCTTTTGCCATAGGCCTGCATTGTCTGTCTTGTGTTCCTTTTCTTGTTGTTCTGGGTGGCCTGGCCATGTGTTGGCGGCCATTTTGTGTGAACAGCCACTGTGCTTTTGCCATAGGCCTCCAAGCTTGCGGCCTAGTGTGCCAGTAGGCCCGGAGGTAGTCATCCTCATGGGTGCATAAAAACTGTTTCTGTGTTGTCTGTTGAATTGTAACATAATTTAGGCCATGGATGGCATTGGATTGATTTGCAAAATGTGGGTTTTGGGGTGGTATTTTATTTTTTGGGTGTTTGTTAAATAAATAGGCCTTTTCAGCCAGTAGGTAACCCTGGGCATTCAGCTCGCGGACTTTGGGCAAGTCCGCACTGCGCGACAACGCGGACTTACACTTTTTATCTTCTTCGCGCGCTCAATGTACGTTTTCGCGCGCGATAACGACTTTTTGTGACGATCGCGATGCCGAACACGCAGAATTTACAATCTGGCGAACAATATCTCTCGAGCATCATAAAACCTTCTCGAAAATGTTGATTTAGTTCATTTTGCACAAAAAACTCCTCAGGTTGTCATTTAGATGTAGTTTGGTGAGCAAGGAGTCACTTTTTTTTGTTTTACAATTTTTTTCAAGAGGTAGCAAGTTGCCCAGAGTCTCCAACTGCCTGGTCCTGTCCTTTGTCTTCACTTTTTTGTTATTTTGGGTGGCCTGGCCATGTGGGTGGCGGCCATTTTGTAAAGCCAGGCATGGTGCTTTTGCCATAGGCCTGCATTGTCTTTCTTGTGTTCCTTTTCTTGTTGTTCTGGGTGGCCTGGCCATGTGTTGGCGGCCATTTTGTGTGAACAGCCACTGTGCTTTTGCCATAGGCCTCCAAGCTTGCGGCCTAGTGTGCCAGTAGGCCCGGAGGTAGTCATCCTCATGGGTGCATAAAAACTGTTTCTGTGTTGTCTGTTGAATTGTAACATAATTTAGGCCATGGATGGCATTGGATTGATTTGCAAAATGTGGGTTTTGGGGTGGTATTTTATTTTTTTGGGTGTTTGTTAAATAAATAGGCCTTTTCAGCCAGTAGGTAACCCTGGGCGTTCAGCTCGCGGACTTTGGGCAAGTCCGCACTGCGCGACAACGCGGACTTACACTTTTTATCTTCTTCGCGCGCTCAATGTACGTTTTGCGCGCGCGATAACGACTTTTTGTGACGATCGCGATGCCGAACACGCAGAATTTACAATCTGGCGAACAATATCTCTCGAGCATCATAAAACCTTCTCGAAAATGTTGATTTAGTTCATTTTGCACAAAAAACTCCTCAGGTTGTCATTTAGATGTAGTTTGGTGAGCAAGGAGTCACTTTTGTTTTGTTTTACAATTTTTTCCAAGAGGTAGCAAGTTGCCCAGAGTCTCCAACTGCCTGGTCCTGTCCTTTGTCTTCACTTTTTTGTTATTTTGGGTGGCCTGGCCATGTGGGTGGCGGCCATTTTGTAAAGCCAGGCATTGTGCTTTTGCCATAGGCCTGCATTGTCTGTCTTGTGTTCCTTTTCTTGTTGTTCTGGGTGGCCTGGCCATGTGTTGGCGGCCATTTTGTGTGAACAGCCACTGTGCTTTTGCCATAGGCCTCCAAGCTTGCGGCCTAGTGTGCCAGTAGGCCCGGAGGTAGTCATCCTCATGGGTGCATAAAAACTGTTTCTGTGTTGTCTGTTGAATTGTAACATAATTTAGGCCATGGATGGCATTGGATTGATTTGCAAAATGTGGGTTTTGGGGTGGTATTTTATTTTTTTGGGTGTTTGTTAAATAAATAGGCCTTTTCAGCCAGTAGGTAACCCTGGGCGTTCAGCTCGCGGACTTTGGGCAAGTCCGCACTGCGCGACAACGCGGACTTACACTTTTTATCTTCTTCGCGCGCTCAATGTACGTTTTCGCGCGCGCGATAACGACTTTTTGTGACGATCGCGATGCCGAACACGCAGAATTTACAATCTGGCGAACAATATCTCTCGAGCATCATAAAACCTTCTCGAAAATGTTGATTTAGTTCATTTTGCACAAAAAACTCCTCAGGTTGTCATTTAGATGTAGTTTGGTGAGCAAGGAGTCACTTTTTTTTTGTTTTACAATTTTTTTCAAGAGGTAGCAAGTTGCCCAGAGTCTCCAACTGCCTGGTCCTGTCCTTTGTCTTCACTTTTTGTTATTTTGGGTGGCCTGGCCATGTGGGTGGCGGCCATTTTGTAAAGCCAGGCATTGTGCTTTTGCCATAGGCCTGCATTGTCTGTCTTGTGTTCCTTTTCTTGTTGTTCTGGGTGGCCTGGCCATGTGTTGGCGGCCATTTTGTGTGAACAGCCACTGTGCTTTTGCCATAGGCCTCCAAGCTTGCGGCCTAGTGTGCCAGTAGGCCCGGAGGTAGTCATCCTCATGGGTGCATAAAAACTGTTTCTGTGTTGTCTGTTGAATTGTAACATAATTTAGGCCATGGATGGCATTGGATTGATTTGCAAAATGTGGGTTTTGGGGTGGTATTTTATTTTTTTGGGTGTTTGTTAAATAAATAGGCCTTTTCAGCCAGTAGGTAACCCTGGGCGTTCAGCTCGCGGACTTTGGGCAAGTCCGCACTGCGCGACAACGCGGACTTACACTTTTATCTTCTTCGCGCGCTCAATGTACGATTTCGCGTGCGCGATAACGACTTTTTGTGACGATCGCGATGCCGAACACGCAGAATTTACAATCTGGCGAACAATATCTCTCGAGCATCATAAAACCTTCTCGAAAATGTTGATTTAGTTCATTTTGCACAAAAAACTCCTCAGGTTGTCATTTAGATGTAGTTTGGTGAGCAAGGAGTCACTTTTTTTTTGTTTTACAATTTTTTTCAAGAGGTAGCAAGTTGCCCAGAGTCTCCAACTGCCTGGTCCTGTCCTTTGTCTTCACTTTTTGTTATTTTGGGTGGCCTGGCCATGTGGGTGGCGGCCATTTTGTAAAGCCAGCCACTGTGCTTTTGCCATAGGCCTCCAAGCTTGCGGCCCAGTATGCCAGTAGGCCCAGAGGTAGTCACCATGGGTGCATAAAACTGTTTCTGTGTAGTCTGTGGAATTTTGACATCATTTAGGCCATGGATGGCATTGAATTGATTCAATTGAATTGCGAAATGTGTTTTTTTTGGAGGGTCTGACTATTTCACTTTTTGGGTGTGTTAAATAAATGCCTTTTTTGCGTGTGTACTGTGTAATTATAATTGTGTTGTTGTAGTGGTTGTCTAACTTTCCAAAGTGTTTTTAGCCATGTGGATTTTAGTTTTTGCATTAAAGCTGTGTGTGTTTTATAAGGCATCCTTTGTCTGCCCATATATAGGCCTGCTTGAGTTCATTGTTTGCCGTGCCTTGTGCCTGTGAGTCACCATGTTTCTGGGGGCCATTTTGTTGTGGTAGTTATTAGTGTGCTGTTTTTGCCACATAGGCCTGCGTGTCTTTCCATTGTTCCTCTTGTCTTACTGCTTCCAAATCCATCCCCATTGCCAGCTGCAGCTCCCTGATGCTGCTATATAATACATCCCACGTGATGCACAAATTTAGGCCAAACATGCTCCAGTACATTTTAGTTTTTGTTCTTTACTATTCTTATTCTTCCAGAGTGTACACTAGCACTACACAGTAGCCAGGAAAGCCCTGGCCTTGTTGTCAACGTCTCATAAATGGCTAGACTGTGTGTTGTTGTTCACAGAGTTTCTGAAATTTAATAATTGAGGCCACCACACACTAAGTTCTATATTCTATTTGTTTGATTTGTGCTATGTTTGACTGATGTTCTGGCTTTTTTGCTTTTAGGTGCACAAAGACTGAGGAGGAGGTGTGTCTCTCATCATTGCCTGTTGCACTTCCAGACAGACATCCTGCTGCTGTACACACAACACAACGTGACGTGTGACCTGACCAGACATCTCTGCAACTGAGTGCTGCTGACATCTGAAGAAGATGGGCCCAAAGAAAGCAGGTACCAGGTCCTCCAGTACCAAGAAAGTTGCTATTGAGAAGAAGAAGGAACAGAAGAAGCAAGTGACACTGAAGTCTGGTGTGCCGGCCAATACCTTTTTGGGGAAAAAAATTGCGCCTGCAGCAGCGGTGTCCGGGGGCAAGCTGGGGGCAGCACCTCCGCATCAGTGGACCCAACCCACCAACCCAGGCCCAAGCACATGAGTGTGGAAGAGGTAGCCAGCCTAATGGTGGAAAGCAGTGATGCTGAGCCTGAGATAAACTTATCGCTATCTCAAAGTAGTACCCAATCAACGCAGGAGGAAACACAGCAGATAAGTGGTCAACAACAACAGCCGCAACCACCGCCCGCAATAGTAGTTGTTGTTCCTCCTGAAGTAGGGGCAGTTCAGGAAATTGAGCCTCATGCAGAGGTAGAAGAAGAAGCCACTCATTCAGAAGATCCATTGTCTTCCAAATCCCCAGCAAGGAAAAGGAGGGGTAGTCCATCAAGTTCTTCGCCAAGCCCCCTTCTGATGATCTAGATGCCACTTGGAAGCCACAAACTGAGTCTGAGAGGGAGCCACGTTCCAAGACCAAGCTAGGGAAAAGGAAGGTTCCGGAAAGCCTTACACTTATGGAGGTCGATGTAGAACAGCAAGATGATGATGATGACGACGAGCCAGTCATCACGAACATCACTCCCGGCCCCGAGGAGATGGAGACCAACATTCTTACCCTATCCAAAATCGCTGCGAGGGATGTAGCACGCATACCTCCACAGGTAACACCAACACGACCTACAGCTTCCATATTTGCATTAGCAAAGGCCCGGCAGCGACCTACATCCAGCACAACCACCACCTCTGTAGGAGTAGGTAGTGGTACAGCAGCACAGAGTCAAATTCAACACACACCCTACAGATCATCCGGCATTGGAAGTGGCACCTCCAGCAGGAGGCCAAAGTTAAGCTCCCCAGTTTGGGACTTCTTTACGGTTAGCGAAAAGGAGGAGAACATTGCTATATGCTCCATTTGTAATACCTCTGTTAGTCGTGGTAAGCTTGGTACAAACTATGGTACCGGAGGCCAAATGACCCATCTGAAAAAACACCACTTGATCAGCTGGGAGGACCACCTTCGCGGCAGAAAAAAAACTGCAACCATTGGTGTTGGTGGGGATAAAGGAGTAGAAGAAGAAGATCCGATCACGGTGGAAGAGGAAGGACAGGGAGACATTCTCTCTGGTAGTGGTACACAAGGTGTCCCTGACCCCAGCAGTGCAGTCTTAACGTTGCACACATCTTCAGCAACATCTCAGTGGCACAAGAGTAAGAGTCAGCCGGAGACACCAAGAAGTACCAGGTCCGCACTACCAAAAAGTGCGTTGAGCCTAAGAGAAAGGAAAACCATGCAGCCTACCATTATCAGCATGTTTGGGGGTGAGGGGCAGTACGAACGCAACCACCCAATAGCACGTTTGTACAATGCGAAGCTGGCTAAAATGTTAGCACTGGACCTTCTCCCTTTTTCTTTTGTTGAAGGGGTGGGTTTTGTGGAATTTGTGTCAACCATCTGCCCAAAATGGCATGTTCCCAGCCGCTACTATTTTGCCAGAGTTGCAGTTCCAGCACTACATCACGACGTGCTGGAATTGCTAGGAAAGGCCTTGAAGCAGAGTGCTGTTCACAGTATCCACCTGACTACAGACATGTGGACCAGTTGCCAAGCCACAGATTACATGTGCATCACTGCACACTGGATCTGTTTTGCGGGGGTTAGAGAACAGATATCTGCTGGTGTTGATACTGCAGAGATTTTTCATGCCACTCGCAAACATGCAACTGTAGCCATGTTTGCCATGGAGAAATCTCATACTGCTGCAAACATTTTGGAAGAGTTTAACACCAAGGTCTTTGAGTGGCTGCGCCCAAGAGGGCTTACGATTGGTTTTGTTGCCACGGACAACGGCAGTAATGTAGTTTTGGCCATGCGCAATGGTGGCTATTTCAGGGTCCCGTGTTTGGCACACTGCATTAACATTGTTGTTCAAGACTTTTTGAAAAATGAATCCAAAGTCAGCAACTTACTGGTCACCTGCAGAAGAATATGCACACATTTCAACCATTCTTTTAAAGCCCGGAAGCAGCTGAGGGTCATTCAACGTGAGCATAAAATGCCAGTCAAAGCGCTCATCCAGGAGGTGCCAACACGTTGGAACTCAACTTATTACATGCTTGATCGTCTGTTTGAACTGTACATACCACTCAATGCTTATGTCATGCAAAGATTAGGGGAACCTACTGTGAAAGGCATGACCGTTGAGATGGCTCAATGGGACCTCATTAAATGCCTGACTGAGATGCTACTTCCTTTTGAGATCTTCACACGTGAAGTCAGCAGGGAGGACTGTACTATGGGCCAAGCTATCCCATTGTTGCACATGCTAGAGCAACAGCTGAAGGATGTGTCTGAAACGTACGCAGGTGTGGATGACAAACAAGACGCATATCATTTGGCGGAGACCTTAGCCGCTCGCTTATCGGAAAATACAAGGATTAAAAATAAAATTTTGTCACAACCACATTACATTAGTGCCACAATTTTGGATCCACGGTACAAAGTATTTCTGAACAGCAAGGCAGTAATTCCTTTTTCGGAAGTGGATGTTGCCAACTACAAAACTTTGATAGCTAAGGAAGCCACTATTTTCGAAAGAGAACGGCTGTTAATTACAGGCCCCCCACCCCAGGCCATAACCAGTACTACAGGGCATCCAGAGTCAAGTTCTACTTCGGAGCCTGAGGGCAGTGCATTTGCCTCCCAGCAGTCACCTACACCAACAATAACATCAAGAACAGGATCATCCACAGCACAATGTGCAACTGATTGGTTTCTACAGCAGGGGTATGGTAAGTCCAGTGCTGATGCAAAGGCAAAACAGGCCGAGCACATCGGAGCACCCCTGAACATTGAGCGGATGGTCCAGGCCTATCTGGATGACCCAACAGAGGTCTTCATGGATCGAAACCCATTGGTGTATTGGTATGGGAAAAGAAGCCAATGGACAGGTGCTCAGCAGGCTGGCGATAAAGTATCTGGCTTCCCCTGTCGCAAGTGTCTCTTCTGAGCGTGTTTTCAGTGCTGCTGGTGCCATTGTAACTTCGAAAAGGACCAGTCTCTCGGCCCAAAGCGTGGAGAGGTTAACCATGATCAAAATGAATCAGCACTTTATACCACCGGATTACAAAATACGTGAATCACAGCAGGAAGAGGAGAGCGACTTGGATGACGTAAATAGTGCGTTACAGGACCTACTTCTGTCCGAACCACCAGAGTTTGAGGACGAGCTCCTCTTCCCTGACAACTAGGCTTTCAAATTGTTACTTTCTTCCTTCCTTTATGTGTCTGTGTATCTGTCTTTCTGGTTCAAATCACAACAAATCCATCACCACCGTCTTCTCTTTTTATTTCCCTATTGGAGTTGGATGTCTGTGCATTTAACTGTCCACTCTTCAGAGTCCTGCTTCATCTTCCTGTCTCGCACAAGTACATTTCCATCAAGCCAGACATTAGTACAAGAAATGTTGCCTTTACCAGTCCCGCCTCCATAAGAAGTGAAACGTGACTATAGCTATCCTCCGTTTTGTTTTCGAGCCGAAACTCATCAGTGTCCGAAGGCTACAGCCTCAGCAGGCATCCAAAGGTCCTCACTGTCAGGACAGAAGGTACTTGGCAGAGAAAGACAAGAGACTCTTCGAAGAAACTTGCTGACATTTGTGCAAACTCAAATGACCATCAATGAGCGCTACCCAGGCCGCGGCCCATCATCACAGTGCTGACCATGGGAAGCAACTTAAACTGTGACAAAGTGCCACAGATGAATAAGACGAAAACCGAAACAGCGACTAACACTCAAAATGAATGTGGACTGGAGTAATGATGAGGCCACTGCCCCGTAAAAAAAAATAACAACTGTCAGAACTAGGCATCTGATGATCTGACAGCCAAAGAGAAGAGCAAGACAGGTAATGATGGAATGCATTGGATGCTTGCAGACTCTGAGCGATTGCTGTTGTTTGTTGTTGATGTTGTGCATGAAGTCGAACTCTACTCTACTAGTTAATCTACAAAGTGACTCAAGTCAGTGACAGTCAATGTTTCCCTTCTTGTTGTTTAATAACCAAATTGTACTCCTACTACTGCAGGTGCAGGCCAATATCTGTTGCAATTTTTTAATATGGAATATGGACTTAATCGGAGTCACTACAGACTGAGTTGTAGTTGGACAACACGTACCACACCATGATGATGACCATACTATCTTTGCACGCAGTCATTCAGTTGGATCGGAGATGATTCAAGGAATAACTGCATTTCATGAAGTGGCATAAGGTAAACATAAACACAACAATTCAACAAGAAAGTAAACACAGCAGACCTACATGTCCATGTAGTGGTGTGTAGTCGAGTGTAGTGATGACTCACAGCGGCGCATTGATTTTGTCACTTAATTAGGAAAATGCTAAGTTGCTGTGTATGCCTTTTGTCTGGCTATGTCAAAAATTAAGGTAAATGGAGGTTGGGTCACGGGCTGGTGCTGTGGTGGGCCTGTTCTGTCCTGTTGTTGTTGTAGCTTAATGCTGTAAACAGAATCTACACGATATATCCAAGCCGCCTCACTCTGAAAGTGTTCTCTCTTCTCTTCTTGGACTCCACCGTAATTGATGTTTTTTTTATTCATTGATTTTTCAATACCCCTTTTGTTTTTCCATCTAGACGTTACAGGCCGGCCTTTACCCTGTGCTTGCTATACTGGGAGACACAACTCACATTTACCTTACCAATCGGCATCAGGAAGGCCACCAAGATTGATGTGCGGAGCGTCCATGGAAGATAGGACCAAGAGGAAGGACGAGATTCCACTCCACAATTTGAGCATGATAATACAGTAACTTTAGTATCATTCATCATTCATCTTTTAATTAATTTGAATCCTTTTTTCTCTTCAATCATTAGGACTGTGTGTTGTGTGTTTGTTTGCTAATTGATCCCTACAACTGTGTTTTCTTTTAATTGTCTTTGCTATCTTTACAAGTAAGCCCAGTACAACATGGAATTTGGGTCTCTGAGGGCATATTACAGGCAAGGCAAATTGCATAGAATATACTGCTGCCCTGTACTGTCTAATTGTCTAGTAGGAGTTATTAAGTACTACTCATTAACCATCAAGTTATCTTCATCATCATGCATGCATTTCCCTTTTCTCCCTTTATAGATTTTTTGTATAAGATCATGGTCGTCTGCCAAGATTGCGCTTTGCTTTTGTTGTCCATGCGTACTGTTTTTCATTCTCAAACCTTTCCCCAAACCCCCTTCCCATCCATTCATCAAACCCTAACCCTCTTCCCCGGGCTGTGATTTATATTGAGGTGTGATGTGACTACATAAAATGTACACCAATTGATCACACGCTTGCTGGGGCAGATGTGGTGAAAGCAACACTAATTCAATTGCAAGGCAGGGCGAGGAGCTTCTTCTGCTTGCCCACCCATGCTCAGTCTATGTGCAAGCCGTCACCGGCTAATAGTAGTACATCATAATTAATTGCCGTCATTGATTGGATTAATCATCAAACTCCTACCACACAGCAGTAAAGGTTACGAATTACGATTGTGTTAAGTTAAGTGACTCAATCGACACAACTACAGTTTGTAACTTCTTGTACTAGGCTGTCCCCGCCACCATTATGTTTAATTTGACTTTAGCAGTTGCAACTGCAATATTGTTTGTTTGGCAGTCTTCTTCTGTACTGTATTTTACTTCGTTCTACTACTCCTCCCACAGTCGCTCTCAGGAAAGTGACTGTCTCTTTTTTAAATTTTTAGCAAATGCTACTGCCAGTGTCTACTCTACTACTACCACCACAACCATGGCATCTTCTACATTCTCTCTGGAAACCATGCAGCCATCGCTGTGCCGAACGTAATCATCAATCACAGGTAAGATAAGTTTGGTGGGAGGTATAAATGGACTAGGAGGAGAGACTGACAGTACTAGTAGGACAAATAACTCAGTGAGGGGTACCGCATCTATCTGTTTGTGTTACATCATCGTCGGCAGATTATTTAAATCAAACACTGGCTGCGGCCCTGCAGCAGCAAGGAAACCAATGTGACGTTAATTCGTAAAACAGTAACCCCTCACAAAACATTAACATTGTATGTTTAAGTATAAATATAATTTATTACCCTAACAAAAATAAACTATCCCACACCTGACCCACCCTTCTCCCTAACCCCAACAAATGTCCAAAACGAAAAAGTCCAAAGAATGTCCCGAAACCCCAACGCCCAATTCCCACCCACCAAAACAAGGAATAAAAAGGGGCAAATCAACAGGGTCCTCGATGTTAAATTCGGCGGGCTTTGAGGTGTTTGTCCACCATGATTTTGACCCGCTCCTCCATTTGCTCCTCTAGACGTGCCATCCGGAGGAGAATCTTCTTGCGAAATGCCCTGCAGTGGCATCCAGGGTGGGGGACAGCAGTGCTGGCTGCTAGCGAATTGCGGCGGCGGCGGGCGGCTACCAGACCGCGGCGCCGTACCGCTGGAGTTGTGGCCTGGCTGGGGCCCGGGGCATCGGACGAGGCTGCAGCTGCTGCTGCCGCTCCTCCTCCTCCTCCGCCTGAGCCACCAGCCGCCGGTACTCCTGGCATATGGCCTCCAGTTTCCGGCGCCGGGCCCTGGCTGCCAACTCCTTCCGCGATGGTTTGTCTTGGGAAGGAGTACCATCTATATCAAGAAAGAAAAAAATATTGTTGTAACCAGTACTCTTAGCTGAACAGTAACACAAAATTAATTCAACACATAATGGCACAGTAGCACTAGCAAGAAGCACAGTACATAACATTTGTGGTAATAATCTATCTATCCTCCCACTTCCTCGGCCTCTAACATTTGTGGGAGTTTCAGGCATTATTCTAGCACTATGGACTCCAACCAGTACACAGTACACCAGTGTTCTTCTTTTCTCTAGTTTAGCGAAATGACATAACCTGGTTGTAGCCGGCATTGCCAGCTCGGTCATCTATGCTTGCACCCAAGACAAACATACGAGTCATGACGCAGACTCACGTTAGTTGGATTTACTACTGTTTGCAGGTGGGGAAGCTCGTATTTTTCTATTACGGGTGGCACTGGCCATACTCTCTCTGTTACATGGAGGGCAATTGCTCAATTATTTCACAGTGCCTTGGCTACTACAAAAAGGCAGATTATATATCTGATCCAATGATCGTTGCTTTTATATGGGACAACGACATAAGGTCAGTAGCGGTCGGTGGTGGAACTCGGGGAGTTTGGCTGGGCGGTGACGTGGGTAGGGGCAGGATGGGGGTAGTAAACTATGGATTACGGCCAATTACAGGTAAGTAAACATATAAATAAATGAAACTAATTTTGTTGCGCACACTGCATCGCATTTGGAGGTGCAGTGTGCACAATGAAATTCTCTTTATTTATTTGTATGTTTACAGTAAAGTTACCTGTATTTGCCCGCGTAATACATTGTTTACTACTACCCCCACCCTGCCCCTCCCCACATCGGCTTTGCTACTCTGGCGCGATTTCTTTTACATTCCCTAAAACTGTGCATCCCGTGACAGTCTCCACCTATGCTGTCTATGATGAATACATACAGGCATCCATCCATTCTAAGTAAATGTCAATCATTCTTCTTAATCTCTCCACCAACCTTACTTTGTTTCACCAACAACAACGCATGCGTCCACTCACTCCGTTGCTTGCCTTGGCTTTGAGTTTCACCCAAACACCGCTGATGATTCTTGCTATCCACAGTATCCACCCATACTGTGTCGCCCACCCAGGCAGGCATCCATTCTTCTTTCACCTTCTTCCACCCATCCTTCAACAACACATGCATCTGATTCCTTTCAGCCACCTAACCATGCTTCCAACGTATCCTTCTCTGCCAGTCATCATATTAAATCTCGCCCGCCCTTCCTCCTTCAACCCTTCTTTCCCTTTTTGTTCAACACATCCATCAAGGTCATCTGTTCTGACTTTTAGTCTCCTCCATAAAACTTTCACAGCTGAGTTGGAGTCAGATATAAGAGGCCATTGGTTAATCAAGTCACGCTGGTAATGCTATTGCTACTGCATTGCTCATGCTAAGTAAAGGGTGTCTTCTTTAACCGTTGTATAATGTTCACTACAACTTCATACCTAATAAGTCTCAACAACAGTACAGTGAGTGAAGTCCACACACCCTTCCAGCTAGTGCAATGTCAATAAGTCATGAATATAACTTACCACCGCCCGCCACCGCTGCTGGCTCCCCCTGTAGCTCCTGCAGGTGCCGCATCTTCTCCTGCCCCTCCGGAAGGCTCGAATCGCCGGTGGCCCCGCCGCCACTGGTGGTTGCTAGTCCGCCTAGATAAAAACATGACACATTTTTAGATGCCTGTACACCTCCCCCTATTTATTCTTTTTCATTAGCAAGATTGAAAAAAAGTTAATACATACATATTATTATAAATCACATTCAATAGTCCAAATCGGGTACTAGAGTACAGTCAGTAGACACTAGTAGGTGTTATGGTCCCTAGGGTCATTATTATACTATACTCTACTCTTTGCAAAGTTAGCCTGAGCCATGCAACCATTTTCCGCTTCATGTCTTTTGCGCATGTTACCTCGCAGCTTGTTGCGCAGTAACAGTAAGACGCCTTTTTGAGCCCACATGAGCACATACAGCTACTGTCTGAGCGTTGCGTACAAGAGGTCGAAAAACAAGCCACTTTGTTATGGAGTTCGGTTAGTCCGTATTGCTTAGCCCTAGGTAACATGTTACACTTTTTGGGCAGGACTGAGAAATGCTTGCATTATACTATAATAACACGCACCATTTTTCTCAGGCAGAGGATTCCCTTCTACGAACCAGAGATTTGCAGAGCTTATGAATGATGCATGTAACCAGTAATTCTACGTTCTACGGTGAGGAGTCGCCCAGAATTTGCACAGATCTTTTGTCTTGTATATCATCAATGATCATGCACTTGTTGCAAGTGCAACACTGTTTATTGTTTTAATCTTATGCATTTTGCTGTTGGAGCTGGCTGGAGTACACTGAATTTTATAGAAAACATACATACAGAGCTTGTTAGTTGAAAATAAACCTTTTGAACTTACACATAGACTCTGTGGTATTTTGTGTGGTGGTGGTGGTGGACTTACACGAGTGAGTGAGCGAAAGGGTGTTATGTTCTGGGTTGTGTAATCATAATCATTGGGTATCTTCGGGTGGGGGTTCGGGGACCTAATGAGACACTATAGCTAGTCGTTCAGGGGATTGTGGGTTCACTTCTGACTGAGGTGTGAGGAACGTCCAAGTTCCAAACTCGCATCACCAACATCCTATTTCATTGTGCATAGTTCTGCATGGGGCTGTGCATAATCCAAGTAGTATGTACTATATCCTATCAAAAATAGTCAAATATCTGGTTGGGCATTTTGTTTGTGGTAATTGTCAAAGCCTCAAGATTAAGAAGCCTAGAAGAGGACAACCGAAAGGACTGGACTCAGTGGCTAGAGCTATTAGTATTGGTCAATCTGAGTTTTATTCAAAACCGTACAATAAAGAGTGGCAATGCAAACTGGGCAAGCTTAGCGACAGACTAATATTAGTAGTACAGAGTACAGACATTCATAGCAGAGGCAGTTAGAACTTAGAGGCAGGGATAACCAGAATTTAGAAACAGATAGTCAAGTCAAGATCAAAGAATCTTTTGTAAAAAATAGAATTAGGGAGTGGAGCCAGAATTAATAGTTCTGAAAAAATAAGGTGCAGTAAAAGTTAGGGCAATATAATTGTTAATATTAACCACTGGAGGACTTACTGGGACCAGCAGCAGGGCCCTCGGTAGAGGAGCGGTCCTCTGGTGGTTGTCCCGCCGAATCTGACCCCGTCTTCTTGCCCCTGGGTGCTGCACATCAGTGATCATGTAAGATATAATAAAGAAAAAGAAAGACACAAACATTAATGATTGCTGTGAAACAAATAAATTATCTAAAAAAACCGCTCAAAAAACATTTTAGGAAACAAAAATTGCAATAAAATTGACCTATCTAATCCGATCGACTACTGCCTTGCGGGATTCACGGACAGTCTACTTATTTGGGAACACTAATTCAGTGTTCCATTCTGATTGATTCAAATAAAATCCAGAACACTAACTAAGCCTAAGTACCACCTGACCTAGCCCACCTATTCCAGGCGGGCCAATTGTTCATTAAGCCTGCATTTCCATTTTTTATTGACATCAAAAATGCATAGATGAGAAGGAGGACACATGCATAAAGTGCATAATGCATACACCAAATTGTTGGTTGGTTGCGTCTGATGTTCTGCAGCTGACTGACACTGCTAAGCTAAGCTTACCAGTACCACTCACTAAACAAACTACAAAAGGTTCTAAGGACTGGGGTAAGCAGCACTCAGTGACAGAGGATGCGTCACGCAGACCGCTCAAAAATTATCAACTAATAGTAACTAAACCTAGTATCAAATGCATCCACCACTATTTGACAGGAGGACAAAGGAAGGACTACAGTCTCTCTAGCAATAGCATTACTTAACTGAAGTTCTCTAAAGTAAACTCTTACATAATGACAAGCGAGCGCAAAGTTGCAAAAAAGTAAGAGTACCGCCCAGCACCTGTGTCCTACAATCACAGAAGATTTTGAAACGTAATTTACCTGCAATGTAAGCAGCAGTATTCTTGTTATTTGTAAAAAATGTATACACAAATCACAATACTTATACTACTATATATATATTGGCTACTCACCAAGCCCCACGACCTCGACACCTAGCAGGTCCAACAGGTCCTGCTCCCGGTCAAGGATGTCTGACCACCGATGGGCCAGCTGGTTATGGGTGCGCCGGACCTCGGAGCAGCAAAACACTGCCCGACGCACCTTCGCCCACCGGCGGTGACGCTCCTGGGTCGGGTACCCGGAGCCTGGCCTGCCGCCTGCTGCCAAGGTCAAGGGGAGGTGGCGCTGAATAAAAAAAACAAGGGCGGCCACCTCCGCCTCATTAAACAGCTGGCGGGCTTGCACCCCTGCAGGGCGCAGTCTGCCGCAAGGCAGGCGGCGATTGGGCGCACGCGCCTTGCCCTTTGAGCCGCTGCTGCTACCCTTCGCCATGGTTCTGGGGTGGGAGGAGGTGAAAAAGAAAAGTTAGAAGGGAAAAATAAAGTTAGGGGAAGAAGTAGGAGCTTAAAGAAGAAAGTTATATAAAACAGTCGAAAAGTAAAAAAAACACAGTAAAAAGTAGAAAAAAATGCAAAATATAGACTTAAGCAGAGAGTGAGATAGATAAGAAATAAAGAAAAATTGAAAAACAGTGTAAAAAACTAAGGATTGCAAAGATTGAGGGAGGATAGAAAAGCAGGCCCAGAACCATAGCATAGAGTGGTAAAACAAGATGGCCGCACCCATCGCGACCGCGTGGGTAAGTTCGCGCGATATTTGTCCCCGAGCACGCAAAAAACGTCGCGAACACGTACAACGCGTTCCCGAACAAGGAATGCGCATCGCGAGCACGCTATACGCGACCCGGAACAGGAAATAAGGGATCGCGAACGGGCGGGACAAGTGAAAAACAAAATGGCCGCGCCCATAGGCGACCGCATGGGTAAGTTCGCGCCCCCGAGCACGCAAACAGCGTCCCGAGCAACCACAACGCGTTCCCGATCAAGAGCAGCTACGCGAGCTCGCGAAGCTACGCATAGCTCGCGTAGCGCTCCGACGTCTTCGCGTAGCTTCGCGTAGCGCGACTACGCCCAGGCTTAGCATTGACTCTAAAACACATTTATATATTTGTGAATGAGGCCTTATGTTGGTCAATGTCATGTCATTTCCTGACACCAGCACTAGATGGGGTCAGGAGTATTTTGATAGGGGCTTGCATCGTCCTCTGTTTGGAACTAGTTCGGGTTTTTTGCTATGACCGAATCTTTTCTTCAACTCGACATCCATTTATTTTAAAATACAGCTTTATACCCGTCTTTTTTTGGTCAGTGAGGTTGGGATTTGTAAACCATTTCTCTCTCTGCCACTTCCTATTGCTTCATGATTAAAATACTAAGCTTCAATGTACGGGGTCTAAATAACCTGTCAAAGCAATTGGCCCATCTTTCTTTTCTCAGAGAGTCAAAATGTGACATATGCTTCTTACAAGAAAAACACCTACTCCGATCTGACTGGAAACGCCTCAGTTCCCACTGGTTTGACTGCCAGTTTTTCTCCTCAAGGCCCTGGAAGAAGGCGGGAGTGATATTGTTTGCCTCACACTTCCCAGGGAAAGTGGTTAAAAACCTTTGGGAGTTGCCTGGCAGTTTGCTCTCACTTCAGCTAGAAGTGAGGGGCTACACTTTCACAATAGCCTTGGTTTATGCACCAAATGATCACCAGGAAATATTCTTAAAAATGCCCTAGAGAGAGTGGTGTCATCTCCAGACAAAGACATACTGATAGGGAGTGACTTTAATGTGGTGAATGACGCACATTTGGACAGATCCACATAACGGGTGTGACATTCAGGAGCTCTCGCGGAGGCAATGCAAGAGTGGCTAGTAGATATGGATTTAGCAGATGTGTGGCAACAGCGCAATCCAAATATGAGGGCATACACATTCTTCTCTGTTGTGCAACAGACTTATGCACAAATAGATCAGTTCCTGACCTCCCCTTGTCTCACTTTGGGTACTATGTCAGCTGACATAGGAGTAGGGGCCCTGTTGGATCATTCGCCCATCACCCTCACATTGCGGTTGCCCAGAGGGACAAACCGACAACACACTTGGCGCTTGAATCACAAATTACTCATATACAACACTAATATTTCCGAAATCGCAGAGGCCATCCCGGTGTCTTTAGACATACACAACATGAATGACACGCCCATTTCATGGCTCTGGGACACTTTAAAAGCAGTTGTGCGAAGTCATTTTATTGCCATATCTTCCAAGTTCAATATAGATAGGCGAGACAAACGCGAACAATTGAAAAGGGAAATTAAGGAATCAAAAGGGGTATATTTATGCACTGTCTCTCTTAAAATGAGACACCAACTCACAGCATCCCGTAAACAACTAGGAGCATTAGATATGGACACAGCAGAATATGCACTTTTATGAACTAGACAGAGATACTACGCCAGGGGCAATAAGGCCGGTCGACTACTTGCATAGCAGCTCAATACCTGAACCCTCCAACAACCGGTTCCTGAGATTGTGGGTTCGCTGGGGACACCGGTGTACTGTGATGATCATATAGTGGAAGAATTTGAGCAATTTTACTCTACCTTATATACTGCGGATGTGCTCAATAAAGACGCCATGGTAGCTTATGTATCACCTAATCTTGTGACACAACTTCCTAAAAGTGAGGCATCCAAATTGGACAAAGATATACACCCAGAGGAGGTTCTTTTGGCTATTCAAAAATTGCCCTCGGGTAAAGCACCTGGGGAAGATGGTTACACTTCTGATTTCTATGAAGTTTTTGCAGCTGTACTCACCCCCTTTGTGGCGCGCCTCTATAACTCCTTCAGCAATTCCATGACTCTCACTGCTTCTATGAGGATGGCCATGATTGAGGTTCTTCCCTAAACGGACAAAGACCTGGAATATTGTGCTACCTACTGCCCCATCTCGCTACTGAATGTCGACATAAAGATCTTCACTAGCATTCTTGCGTCCCGTCTAGCACCATATTTTCAGGGATTTATTAACGCTGATTATTGTGGGTTCATTCCGGAGAGGAGCTGTAGTGACAGTACTAAGCCCCTCTGCCACCTCCTTGACAAAACACAACGATCCTGAACACCCACCCTTCTCATGTCAGTTGATGCCGAAAAGGCCTTTGATTGGGTTCAATGTTCTTATCTCCAATTGATTCTCGCCCGATTTGGGCTGGGGGAGAGATTCCGACACTGGATAAACTGCAACTATGCAGCTCCAGAGGCCAACAATATTCACAAATATTTTTTCCTGGTGAACCAATCACTAGCATGTAGCTGTTGTCAAGCATTTATCACCATAATCAACTGAGGCCTCATGTATTGATAATAAGCTTTCCCATAATGAAACCATCAGGCATACAGTCATAATATTACATAGTGTACAAAATTACAGTTGGCAAAGCAAAATACTATCTCTCCTAAGGAAGCCTAACAAGGATTCTGCCAGTATAAATCTTCTATATCCACAGTTATCCAGAGGGGGTAACTGGGACAAAACTGCTTGCCTAGTATGGGAATCTGTGTGATTCCATGTAACAGAATCTGTAGGCTTCAATTCGGAGTAATACAATTACAAATATGTGCAAAAAGCAGTTGTCAAAACAATAAAAAGTCCCTAATAGAAACTAATAAGGATTATCATAGTGCAAATTGTCTATTTCCAAGATTTCTTTCTGGTTGGTCACCAGCACACAAAAAAACTAGTTTTTACAGTATTCTGTGAGATCATATGTAACAAAATGCCTGCCTACATAATGCCAGGCTTTAGCATAGTGTAATACCAATCCATCCTTAAAAGCTGCTTGCCTTTAACACATACTTTTCACAATAAGGAATTAAAGCCTACTTGGTTAGTCCTAACTTTTCATTAAAAACAGAATACACCTAATGTATCATTGAACTGATAAGGCATCTAGCCGTTACTAATGGCTTAATACTATATACAACCAGACCTTTAAGAAATTACAAATGTGTACACAATTACAGTTGGCAAAACAATATACAACCCATCTGAATAGGACCTAACAAGAATCACCTCAGTGAAGTTCTACACCCAGGGTTTGTCAGAGTGTGTGACCAACACCAATACCCTTGCCTACTAAGACAATCTGTGAGGTTACGTGTAACCAAATACCTTTCTATGGCCTGTAATATAATTTGATAACAATCCACTTTTAGATGCATATTGGCTTTACTATATGCTCTTCACAATAGATATGCCAGGCCTACTGCTTTGGTAATAAACTTTTCATAATAAACAGGCCACACCTATGGCAATGGGAATAAAATTTCCCGGTACACCAATCAAGCCTATAGCTGTTAACATTGGCTTGTCACTATAACCAAATCATAGCCACTGGTCATAAGCTTCCCCACAAAGCAACCATCAAGCATACAGTCATAAAATTGCAAATGTATACAAAATTACAAGGGAGGTTTTTTACTAACCTCTTGGACTTTAAAGAGCTGGTCATAATAGGAGGAGGACTTCAATATCAAATTCGATAATATTTTAGATAGATCAACAACATATAATCGTGTGCGTCAATCTAAATCTTTTTGATACCTAACATTTCTGAGAGAAGAGCTTAGGGTTAGCGACATTGGGGGTTAATGGCTGGGAAAGGGAGAGGCTATGCCCACCATTTCTCATGTATAGATTACTTTCTTGTGACTAAGAGAGAAGTTCAAAATGTGACACATGTAGAACACCTCCCTGTTCATATTTTGGATCACGCTGCAGTTGTTCTAGAGTTAGATATCTACTTCTGAAGTGGAAAGTCGAGATGGACCCTAGATAGGAGAGTACTATTTGAAGAGAGGGCTCTTTTAGAATGGAAGAATAATACCATCACTATTTTTATTTTGAATTAAGGTTCAGCCAAATTACATATAATCTAGGACACGTTTAAAGCCTTACTCAGAGGAAAAGTGGAAGGTATGGCCTCTCATCTTAATAAGTGGAGGAGGGAGGAATTTTAGAAAATGGAAAAGTGAACTAAGGACTTCCAACAGGAATTAGTTAATGCAAACCTGGATGTAGATACAAGGGTGCTTCTGTCTTTGGACCTTCAGGATGCTCAAGACAAGCTAAAAGGATACATAGAAACCATGATGAGAAAGAAGAGGGAGGCCAATAAGCTTTCCTATTATGAATATGGGGAGAAGTGTGGAAAGCTGTTAGATTGGAAGTCTAGTGCATATCAGAATAGGAGCCATATAAAGGAGATCAAAGATAGCAGCATGTCGGCACCAATGAGTTCCAATCATGAGATAAGGAAGGTAGTGAACATAGCGATCCGAGCATCCCATAGTTGAGGGTCTGGCCAAATTGGAAACAACTGCCAAAGCTGAGCCAAGAACAACAAGAGGAATTGGGAGGAGAAATTGGTGAGTCTGGGATATACCACAAACTAAAGAAGTGTAAAAGCAGGAAATCCCCTGGCCTTGATGGCATCCTGATAGAAGTGTATGTGAAGTTAGCTGAAAGTTTAGCATCAGTGCTGAAGGTGTTATGGAGAGAAGTCTACAGATGCCGTTCTCCTGGAAAGAGGCAGTTATTTCACTGATCTTGAAAACGGATAAGTCTCCTTGCAGGTGAGAATCCTACCGTCCAATATCATTGCTAAGTTGTGAATATAAAATATTCGCTGCTATCTTGGCAAAGAGTTTAGCTTGGCATATGAAATCAATCGTCCATGAAGACCAGAAAGGTTTTATCAACGGTAGGAACTCATATGAATTGACACACTCTTTAGTAGGCTCTGTTGACCTAGCCACTACTCAATCTGTTCCCTTAGCATTTGTGCTAATAGATGCAGCTAAGGCTTTTGACCAGATTAACTGGGCTTATTTGAGAGAAGTATTAAATCACCTGGGGCTAGGAAAAACTTTTTGCAATGTTATCCAGATAACTTATAGTGTGCCGGCAGGTAGGATACTGGTAAATGGCATGTTAACGGATCGTGTGACCATAAGGAGGGGTACGAGGCCCACTCTTCCCGCTTCTCTTCAACTTACATATAGAGCCCTTGGCTCAGAGCATTAGGTTAAGTGAGGGGATATGTCCTTTGCATTATAAGTTTTTTGAGAAAAAGATGATACTATATGCAGATGACCTAGTCATTTACACTGCTAATGTTCACCAGACTCTGGGGCATCTGGAGCTAGAAATAAGTACCCGTGGCCAGTTTTCAGGGTAGCAAGTAAACTCAGATAAGACGGAAATAATGTCTTGGAATTGTAGCTGGAAAGCGGGGTGGAGAGAAAGAGGTTATTAGGTACTGATCCAGCTCCAAACCGGGGGTCTCTGAAACGGACACAGCAGACAACGGGCCCCAAGCACAAAATACACAATTTCTTCACCATTTAATAGACTCTACGAGAATGACGCTGAATACGCGTTTAGTGTGACGTTGATTTTCCTTTACTCATCTAAAGGGGAAACAGATCATCTAATCGTTTCTTCGTTGTTTTAGCCCTTTTTACCTATCTCGTCAACTACTTTCCTCTTGGGCGATGAATCATATTGATTGAGTAGTGTAAATTATTGACAGGACTTATTTTACTAAAATCTCAACATTTTGTCATGAGGAAATAATCACAAACTCAAATATCGTTAATCTGTTTATCTTCAGTAATTATAAGAAAAAATCTCAGGTACAAAGTTACAGGGAAAGAAAATACACACTATAGGAGAAATATCATAACATTTGCAGACAAGATCACAAACATCTGAATCACAGTGAATATTATAGAGTGGATAGATGAAGAGACATAAGAGTCATAAAGAAAAAACATTTGTATTCATTTGCAAATTCCCTATTGATACATACCTAACGATAAAAGTTCAGAAAAACCACCACCCCCTGGCCACGAGGTTAGTGATAGGAAACCCGATAAGAGAAACCGGGTTAAAGATAGGATCAGGAAACAGGTAGGCCTCTACCGACGGACAGCGACGATCACCCTCTGCCTCTTCGGACCTACGAAAGCTGACAGTCAATTCTCCTCACCACACTCCCCTAGAGCACCCCAATTATACCCTAATTCAACCTGACCATCCCACTAATCTGCAACATTCGGGAAAATCTCAACATTTCATTGGTCAATTTGTGGGGTGTTACACCACACCTCCGTTACTTCATTTGGCTTTACATGCTCTCCTTTGTTCTTAACTCGTTCTCACGATTTACATCCTTGCTTATGAATCGATTCTCTATCCCCCATCATGTATTTTCTGATGAATGGCTTGTCCCTGTATCAGCAACTTTGTTTCAAACAATGTATCAGCTAGACACAAAATGTTCATCAATTTGAGCTTTCCCAGGCATCTCGACGTTCTGTAATATTACACGTCTTTCTTTCAGTCTTGAAGGTTTCCTTCATTCGCCGTTGACACTCACCAAATTTCACGTATAGGTCACATTTTCTCGGCCTGACTTCGGCCTTAGGTCAACTTAAAACACCCAACTAACTGCTCACCATAGGCCCATGTTTAAAGCTACGATGAAAGAGAAATACAAAGAAATTAATAACACAAAAATGAAAATTACACTGTTTCCCTCCCACCATTGTACTAATCCCATGTTAATTCATATGAGCATTAATGTGCAAAGCATTATTATTTGCAATAGCATTATTCCTTCTTGTCGATTTTAATATGCAAAAAGCGATATGCGGGCTAAGCATTTCATGCATTAATCTTAATTGCAATGCACGCATGCGCAAAGCATCTCCCCGTGTTTGTGTGTATTAATGCATATTAGTACAAAACACACGATTAATAAATGTTATCTTGGGGCGTTGATCCGAGCAGGTTTCCATGATGCAAACCCTGCTCCATCAATTCCCCCCTTTGATGGCTTTTTATGCCATCATAAAATATCCATCACCTATTGCCATTTCTTGTTTTCTCAGAAACTCGTACTTCTTTCACTTTTAAGTTTCTTCTTCTCACCTAAATCTTTTGTTGCTTCATAATATTTGCCTTTCATATTTTCTAACTCTATTTCTTCTAATTTCCTTTTTCTACCTTTACATTTGTTATCTACCCCTAGCATACTTATCTTTTCTCTTCTTTTCTTGCAACATTTGTAAGTCATTATTATTAGCTTGATCACTATCACTATTGATTATTATTACTCCACCTAATAAACTCTTACCAAAAGCAGTGAACCATTTACCTAATTTTGAAAAACTCTTATTAATTTTCTCCCAGACTCCATCAACCTCTAGTTGTGTTAAATCTCTGTGTAAATTCGTAATATTTTTAATATACCCTTCAATACATTTGCTTTTGTCAGGAATATAAGTGCAGCAATGTTGCACTTTTAGCATCCCACAGACTCCACCCTCTTTTGCCAATAATATATCAAGGGCAAGTCGATTTTGCATAACCATTGATCTAATTGCAACCATTTCTGTATCAATTAATAAAAACCCTCCAGCAGTATCAGTTGATAATCGATCAACCACTGTGGATAATTTTCGAATTTTGTGTGAATTAAGAACCACTCCAACTGAAGGTATTATTGCACCAAATATATCAGCCACTATTTCTGAAAAACGTGCTCTCTTACTATGTATTAGTCCATGTTTCATCCCATTAAACGTATTATTTCTATCTACGTGGTATACTTTCGAAAATACAATCCCAAAGTAACAACTACCGTACTAGTGGGCAGGCAATCTATAATAAGCATTCCTCCCACACACATAATATACACCTGGGAAAACAGGGTCCGTTCCTCCCTTTAATCCCCATCCTCCTGTTATTAAGAAATTATGTTCACATTTACTAGTACCTAAATAATAGTTGTTATAGTTAGTTTTTAGTCTTAGTAAGCAAAGCTTCCCCTTGTGATTCCAGTCCAGAGACATTGCAGCATAAGTCTCGCCTTTCTTATAGTTTCCTTCTCTAAAAGCCCAAGGTGGTATATTAGTTTTTTGTTCAGCAGCCTTTTTATGGAATTCTTGTCTTCTATTTTCTACCATATTAATGAAATCTTTTCTTCTATTCGTAAACTACAGGTGAGATTATTTTTGTTAGCATATATTAAATCTAAAGTTTGTGTAGTATGAAAAAACTCTCCCATATATTCAGCTTCTAAGCTATTAGATACTTTATTTAAATTCTTTCTAATAGGAAGTTCGGAAAAGACCACATCTAGATTAGAATAATAAAATTCTAATTTTCCTGTTACATAAAATAGACTAGTTAGTGCACTACACGAAACACCATACGTTAAAGGAAGGTGGTGGTACGTCACACCCTCCGAGACAGACGATGGTAATTGCATGCAAACATAACAGTCACTCACATTCATCGTATTAATATGTTCATACAGTAATTTAGTAAAAACGTTTAATGAAAAATCAGTAATTGATCTATCTTGATGATAAATACTTTCATCATTATGACCTATATTAGTTGGACTTTTATTAATAACTTCCACTCTCATACTTATTGTATTATTAGTCTGATTTTTGCCATTAGTCACCATCAATACTAGAACAACAATTGTTAGTATTAACCACACTGACATAGTTAATAAAACGCCACATAAGCAAGCTCTAATATATTTACGTTTTAGACTAGGTTTTGGACGTTCAGTCACTGTAGAATCTACCATCTTTCCTGGTTTTAAAAATGTTAACATTTTGAAAAATCTAACTTTGCTATTAATTCCTTATAAACCTAAATCTAGGAAAAAAATTTAATTAATCTTCTTTTGTACAACCACACACTTAGATATTTTCTTCGGCCTTTTTTTGTTTTTTTCTTTGTCCCCCTTTTAAGGTCTTTCTCAAGTCTTTTTGAAATCTTTCTTGATGTAGCAACTTAACTTGACTGGATTATGATGCACCTTAATTTTTTTTACAATCTCTTTTAAGGTGGTTTCAATTTGCTCTCATCAGTTCGTTCTGTATCATTTGTAACTTCTCCTTCTGTTTGATCAGGGCCTTCAATTTCCTTTAAGATAACGTAAATCCACTCAGGTCTGGTATACTTTCGGCTTGCAATTCTTGGTCTTGTTGTTCTGCATACTATTTTCTTTTGTGAATCTTCTTGATCTGACTGACTTGAAATTTCATTTATTTGCTCTGGCCCTCTTCTTTCTAGGATATATCTCAGTCTTTTTGCTCCACTTTGCCAGTTATCATTATATCTCAGTCTTTTTGTTTGAACTTCTTCTTCACCCTGATTTTCTAATTCCAGAGTTCTTTTGCATAACCTTTTTCTTGGCTGTTCTTCCTTTTCACTTTCAAAGTCTTTCTCTATTTCCGGTTTACTAGTGTCCTTTTTTGCTTCTTCTTTCTGTTGACTTTGTTCTTGGCTCTCAATAGCTTTTTCTGTCAGCTGATTGTCTTCTTTAATCAACTCTTTTTCTTGTTGGCCTTGTTCTAGGCTTCCAGCAACCACTTCTTCTGTCTGGATATCACTCTCAATCCATTCCTCTGTATGTTGGCTTCCTTCTTGATTTTCGGAAGCTTCTTCCTCACTCTTTTCAACAGCAGTCTTTCCAGTCCCAGTATCTGGTACCCACTCTACTCGGCTGGTACTTGGTTGTTTATCATCCACAGGCTCAGTGACATCTGCCTCTCTGGATTCTTCAGGCTCACAACCTCTGGCTTCTGGTCTCTCTTTTTCTTTTTCCAGTTGCCGTTCATCTTCTTCAAGTGGACTTGGGACTCTTCTAGTATGGCTGGCGTGTATCCAATTTGGTAGACCACCACACTTTACTGCAGTTGTTGTTATCAATATGATTTGGTACGGTCCATGCCACCTGGGTTCTAAACAGGACTTCCTCATTTGTTTCTTGACAAGAACCCACTCTCCTGGACTTTGATCACGCACTGGATTCAGCTGTATTTCATTTGCTCCAACCCGATGAGACACAGAACGCACCATATCAGCCAGTCCTTTGCAATATTCAAGAATCAGATCATCAGAAATGCTCATCAGTTTGTTTGATGGTACAATTGCTTGTCTCATGACTCTTCCCATGAGAACCTCATGTGGACTCAATCCAGTTCTCCTGTCAGGAATGCTTCTGATACTCATTAAGACCAAGGGCAAAGCATCAGGCCATTTCAGTGTTGTGGATGCACAAACTTTTCCTAATCTAGATTTTATAGTGCCATTGATTTGCTCCACATTTCCAGAAGCCTCTGGTCAGTAAGCACAGTGCAGATTTTGTTCAATTTGCAATGCTGCGCAAATTATTCAAATTATTTCATTATTAAAATGTGTTCCTCTATCTGTTTCTAGAGTGACTGGAAATCCGTACCTTGGTATTAATTCTCTCAAAAGCAATTTTGCCACGGTGAGGCTATCATTCCTCCTTGTAGGATAAGCCTCTACCCAGCGGGAAAATAGACACACAATGACAAGTACATATTTCAAACCATTACACGGAGGCAATTCAATAAAATCAAGCTGCAAACGTGTAAATGGTCCTGCAGCCTTTCCGATAGTTCCTGTACCCACAACTGTCCTTCTCCCTGGATTCTGCTGCTGGCAAACAACACACCTCTGGCATAAACTCTCTGCAATGTACCTGAACCTGGGATTAAACCAGGTTTGCTTAAAGAGTCTGATCATTGCATCCCTTCCAACATGAGTGATCCCATTATAGACTCTTGCCATATGAGAAAGCATGCAATCGGGCATAACTGGTCTGTCATCTACATATACCCAAATTTCATCCTCTGGTGTTTGTGTACATCTTGCTTTTCTCCAAAGCTTCTTTTCCTCTTCACTAGCTTCTTCCTGTAACTGCTTAATTTCATCCCAATTGTTTATTGATGTAAACATTAAATGGCAATCAGTGACTTTTCTTTCTGTTTTCCTGTTACGTGCAGCTGAATTTTCCGCACAGAAACGCGCTAACTGATCTGCGTATCTGTTGCCACTGGTCACATAATCCTTTCCTGATTTATGTGCAGCGGATTTTACCACTGCAATTTGTTTTGGCAATTGCAGGGCCTCCAATAAATCTTTCACAATTTTTCCATTTTTAATAGGGGAACCTGATGAGGTAATGAATCCCCTTTGCATCCATAATTGACCAAAATCATGTACCCCCCCGAAACCATATTGACAGTCCGTAAATATGGTTGCCCTCAAATTTCGAGAAACTTTACAGGCTCTAATCAGAGCGTATAATTCTGCGATTTGTGCTGATTTTACCCCAAATAGGCAGGATGCTTCCACAGTTCCAGTTACCGTGCACACTGCATAAGCAGCTTTCAACTCTCCTCTTTTATTCCTCAAACATGATCCGTCAACAAACAGAACATTGTCAGATTCTTCTAAAGGTACATCTTGGATGTCGGCCCTAGGTTTTGTACAGAATTCTGTCACATCCAAACAATCATGATCTGCTTCTTCTCTTACCTCCTCCTCATAAGGATTTGGTAGTAGTGTTTCTGGATTTAAGGCAGTATACCTCACAACTGTCACATTTTCAGCACCCAAAATCACTCTCTCGTACCTAGTCAGCCGACTGGGAGTCATGTGCTGAGTTCGTGTTTTGGTTAAAAGAATCTCAACAGAATGTGGAACATACACTTTGACTGGGTAACCCATCACAATTCCTTCATTTTGTTCCAAACTCACACATGTAGCAGCAACAGCTTTCAAACATCCTGGTAAGGCTGCTGCCACAGAATCTAACGTAGCAGAAAAGTATGCCACTGGTCATCTAGTCAATCCATGTCTTTGAGTTAACACTGCTAACGCACATCCATCTCGTTCACAACAGAACAGTGCGAATTCTTTTGTATAATTAGGCATTCCTAATGCTGGTGCTTGACACAAACTGTCTCGCAAATTTACAAAAGCTTCCATACTCTCATCATCCAAATCAATCGGATCAATCACATCTTTATGCGTCAACCTCTGTAAAGGTTTTGCAATCACTGAAAATCCATTTATCCATTGTCTGCAGTAACCAACCGTTCCCAAAAACATTCGCACTTCTTTCTGGGTTCTTGGAGGTTTCATCTGTTGAATTGTCTCAATTCTTTCTGGTGTCACTTTCCTAACTCCTTTCTCAATTCTGTGTCCTAGGTATTGTACTTCTTGTTTACAGAACTGCAATTTCGCAGGAGACACTTTATGTCCCCCTTCTGCCAGATGGTTCAATAAAGCAATGGTATCTGTCACACATGCCTGTCAAGTTTTTGATGCCAATAGTAGGTCATCAATGTATTGAACCAAAACCGAATCTTCTGGCATTACCAATGTTTCCAGACATTTATTCAGAATTTGATTGAAAATCGAGGGGCTTTCTGTGTACCCTTGAGGAACTCGGCACCATGCCAAGACACGGTTTCCAAACCGAAATGAAAATAAAAATTGACTGTCTAGGTGTAGAGGGATTGAGAAGAATGCTTGACACAAATCAATTACTATATACCATTTGGCACTACATGGAATCTGGTAAAGGATCACTGCTGGGTTTGGCACGATTGGACAGCAAGGTACCACTATCTTATTGATTTTTCTCAAATCTTGCACTATTCTGTATTTTCCACTTGGCTTTTTAATTCCCATAATAGGTGAATTACAAGGACTGCTCAGTATTTCTCTTAGAATGCCTTGTTCGATCATTTGATCAATCATAGGAGAAACTCCTGCCATTGTCTCAGGACTCATTGTATAGGGAGGAGTGTTTGGGTAGTGAGCACCAGGCTTCACTATAACCTGAATAGGATCCACATTTTTCATCAACCCTATTTCCTTTCCTATAAAATCCCATACATCTGATCTTACTGTTTCTCTTAGCTCATCAGGCAAATTCTGTTCTGTTAAAAGTGAATATAATTCATCCACTTCCGTCCCTTGCTTTGCTAGCATCAACTTAAATTCAACATCTTCATCAGGTGTCTGAAATGCAATACCATCAGGTGTACAAAAGATGGTACAATTTATTTTGCATAGTAGATCTCGTCCCAATAGATTCACTGGGCTCGAATCACATACCACAAATCGATGCATGTCTTTAAACCTTCCAATGTGAACCTCAATTGGTTCTGTAATTGGAGTTTTAATCTGCTTGTTTGACACTCCCACAACTTGGATAGTTTCTCCCGAGAGGGGTAGGTTAGGAATTTCTGCTGCTCTCACAGTAGAACGGGTAGCACCAGTGTCCACTAGGAATGTAATGTTGTTACCTTCCACCTTCCCATCAACAAATGGACCTGACTGATCTACCTCCAGAGTTGCGCCAAGCACGCACTTCCCCTCAGGCACCGTCATTGGCTACTCTCCGAATCACTCTCATTACACTGCAACCAATATTGTGGAATCATCTGCACATTTGGGTTCTTACCATGTGGTTCCATAGGAGTAAATCCAGTATTCGCACTGTATCTCTGTACCTGAGCACCTACATTACCCTGCATAGGAGCTTGGGGCACCTGTAACTGTGGTGTAACTATCTGCTGCGATTGTTGCTGTTGTTGGGTCACAACCACTTCATTCTGCACCTGTGAATTTGAATTTTGGTTTGTCCCATTAATCTTTACAGTGCTTCTACACTCGTTCTTCCAATGTCCAAGCTTACCGCACACATGACAAGGAAATTTTCTCTTCAAATCATCTTTAACAAATTTCCCTTTACCCTTTCCAACACCTGGTACCTGACTATTTTGATTCTGGTTATTTGTCTGCTCGACACTGTTTGCTTCCTGTTGCTCTGCCACCTTAACTTGCGCCCACATCATTTTTTCCTTAAGCTTTTTGTGTCTTGAATCAATGTCATCGCTGCAGTACTTTGCATATCTCAAAATCTCGTCTATCGTTTTATTTTGCCAGTAAATCAGATGCTGTTGAATCATATTACTAATCTCTGGTTTCAGTCCAAACACAAAACGATACACAAAATGTCCCATATCCTTGTCACCTATATTCTCAAATCCACTATACTGCTTAAACACCTGTAACAACCGCTCATAGTATGCATGCACTGACTCTTTTGGCTCCTGTGTTGTCCTGTCTATTTTTACCCAATCAGTTTCCTTCGGGAAATCTTTCCCTTCAAGAAAGTAATCACCTGATTGTACTTTTTCATCACCTCATCTGAAGGTGCACCAGTTTTGGGTCTCTGGGATATTCTTCTTTAGGCCAATCAACAGTTATCTTACACTCTGTCCACAAATCAGCCGGAACTACAATCTCGAATAAACCATCTAAGTCCTTCAGCAATACCTTTGAAACCTTCACAAACCTTTCCACCTGTTTATACCATTCCACGGGTTTTTCTCTCAATCTGGGGAAATCATTCGTGAAGGACAAAATGTCCTGTCTACTCCAGGGAACATGAACATATCCACCACCTGGAACTTCCCTCATTGGACACACCATTTCAACCTGTCCACTTGTTTTTAATGGATAAATCGAAGTACCTTCCGTAGGGTTTAATTCATTTTTTCTTTTCGACCATCTACCTTTCCAACGATCAACATCTCCCCACTTCCCCAGAATCAACATCAATTCCTTTATCTGTAGTCTTTTACCAGACACATTCAAGCCTTCCAAATCCCTGTCAGTGAAATTCATCCTGTATGTTTTCGGCAATACCTTTGATCTCTAAATATGTATTCCGTAATCAACAGCAGCTTCTGCTATCTTCTCATGCAAATTTCTTGCTTTCCATGTAATATTCTTACACAAAAACAATAATTCCTCATCTCTATAAATACCTAATCTATCTGGACTGATCGCACCAATTATCATTTCCTCCAAATCCACCTTCAATCTGCACACATCTATACTTTGTGGTAGGGGTTTTCGTTTTTCCATTCCCTTTATCCACTCATTCAGCTCTTCTGGTGTGGGACCTACTGAGCTTTCAGATGCAGAATCACCACTCTGTGCTATTCTCCTAGGATCTATTTGAACATGTCTTCTTGGAATTTCATGTACTATTTCTCATAGAGGAAGATCCATTAAGGTAACATTTTCTTCCATTCGTTCAATTGGACTAGATATAGTCATTGCCTCATTCCTCATACCACTTGTCGGAACTGCCAAAGCATGTACACCTTTTATGTCAATTTATATCCGTATCCTCGACAGGACACTAACTGCTGGTGTTCATTTTATCGCGCCGGAGACTGATGAGGCTTAACTAAGTAGGCCCTTAGGTGAGCATTACACCAAACTATGCTCGACTACTGCTTTCCAATGGTTTTATTGATTTTAATTGTTTTTATTACTAAGTGCGTGGTCCATCACTGTATGCTGCACCTAGACACTATAATCGTGAGAGTCATCACTATGGAATGCACACCCCTTTGAACACTTCGTGTGCAATTTTGACAAGGCAAATAAGATATACAATGCGACATGCATGGGGTTTACAGCTTATATAATGTCTGTTACTTCATTTCAATCTAGGTTCCGTGACAACCCACTATACCACGATGTGGGAGGTAGGTTTCCCCTCTCACTGTGTGTTGATAGCATTTTTTCAATCTGGTCCTGAGGAATTGCCAATGATCCCCCTGACAATATAGGCAAGAAACATGTCGACCTTTTGAGAGTAGGATGTAGATATCTAGGCACATAGCCCCTAGGTTTACGCCACTCCATACATTTTAATCAGGCAGTTTACCTACCTGAATAAAGATTGTTCAAGGATTAACTGACCTGTTTTAACTCACTTTCACCACATCTACACAACTAGGCCCCTCACCCCCACTGCACCAAACCGCAGGAACAAAAGATCTCCGAGAAAGAGCCCCATTTATGGGAGCCCGTCGGGCATTGCAGCGCCGGCCTGACGAGGAGCAGGCCCAAATGATGAAGCATGACACCTAGCTTGCTGGGTGTGTGAGGGCCTTAGTTCCGAAGAGGGGCTTCGCCCTCTCGCCAGGAATCACAGGACATTCACTTGTGCTCCTGCACTTAGAACCTAGCACCCCTCTGACCTTGTATATCTTCATGCCCTTAGGAACTGCATACCCTTCTTCAATGTTTATTCCCATACAACGGAACTATAGGACCTATTGTTACGGGTACTGATAATGCTTCTGCATTCAGGTTTAACTGTTTAACTTTCTGAATTAATTCTTCTCTTGCTTGGTTTTATAACTCTATCTCTCTATCCGGTACTACTCTCATAACCACCGGAACTTGTGGAACCTGCGGAATCAGAGGAGATCCCATTATCGGAGCATTTGGAACTACTCCTCTTGGACTTTCCTGGTATGGTGGAAGTCTTTTGTTATAATATCCTCTAATAACTCGTCATCTGAATCATTCATGTTACAACTCCCTCTTTGCACATCAGTATTATTCTTTTTCTCCTTACTTTTGCCTCCCATTGACTCATCATTGGCCAAGACAGGATACAATCCTTCCGTTGCTACAGCTCTTCTCCATCTTTTCACTTTCTCTTGCATACTCTCGAAAGGATATCCGGACATGATATTTCTGTATCTTCTTCCGCCCCTGTATTTCTCTCGCTCAAAAGCCTCATACTCCCATTCCTCAAGTGCCTCATACTGAGTCGGTCTAGGTCTAGGCTCCAACACATTCATCCACATTACATTACATTAAATGTTCCATGTTCCGGAAAAGCCAGAACACCATCGCTCTCAGTATACTTCACCCAATTCTCCAACCAAGTGCATGTATGATATCCACATTCTAGCATCATATAGGATGCGGGTGTTCCTGGAGGCAGAATAATAATTCCCTCCCTTGTAACTATCGGTCTGTCCTTTCTGAAGAAATTCCTGATTTTATTAATAAACTTCATTTTTTCTCAACTGTCCCTTCAAAATGTGACCCAAAAATATCAACAAACTCTTCGTACTTCTGTAGTTTCTATTAGGCAACTGTCATCCAATACCAGCGCGACTCACACCAACCAACCAATCAGAGCACTGCTACGTCAGCAATGTCTCATCCAATAGAAATGCAGCTTACAATAGCTCATCCAATCACAGATCTAAAAGCTCCTGCTGCCTGACCAATACCAGCGCAGCGTTTTCTGACGTCAGTATTACTCCTTCTACTGACCCTCCCTTTACAAAATGACTCGGCAAATTTTTTCTTATACTTCTTTCTCAAAGAAATCTTGTTAATAACGACATAAAAACAATGCTACCTTGTCTGTTTTCTAAACAAAGAGATATTTTTCGTTTTTCCAAAGAGAATTTTCTCAACGAGCAAGAATAACGACCCAACGCTATCTCACCCTTCAATCAAGCTCCGGGAGGACCTGTTACTTCTCCAGGGATAAGGCCAAAGTTTCTCAAGAGGACTTTTTGGTATGAAAAGGAGTCTTGGTACTTCTCTGGGATAAGGCCAAATTTTCACAGGTGGACCCTTCGTTATAACATTCCAAATCTACTCTCATACGAATATTCCCTAATGCAACACCTACAGCCTTTCACTGTTCAGTGTTATGACTTACAGACAAAGTACTTCCGTAGTGGGATACGTCTATCCACACTAATTCCCAGCCTATTTCAGGCTATGACTTTACCCCGGGCAACCTTCTTGCCCGTATATTCAAGACGACATAAAAACGTGACGTTAACTTTTCGGTTTCGAATACATATAATCAATAACCAATAATCAACTAATCAATAATAAACCATCATACTGCTACCAAAAACTGATCCAGCGCCAAACCGGGGGTCTCTGAAACGGACACAGCAGACAACGGGCCCCAAACACAAAATACACAATTTCTTCACCATTTAACAGACCCTACGAGAATGACGCTGAATACGCGTTTAGTGTGACGTTGATTTTCCTTTACTCATCTAAAGGGGAAACAGATCATCTAATCGTTTCTTCATTGTTTTAGCCCTTTTTACCTATCTCGTCAACTACTTTCCTCTTGGGCGATGAATCATATTGATTGAGTAGTGTAAATTATTGACATGACTTATTTTACTAAAATCTCAACAATTTGTCATGAGGAAATGCTCACAAACTCAAATATCGTTAATCTGTTTATCTTCAGTATTTATAAGAAAAAATCTCAGGTACAAAGTTAAAGGGAAAGAAAATACACATTATAGGAGAAATATCATAATATATGCAGACAAGATCACAAACATCTGAATCACAGTGAATATTATAGAGTGGATAGATGAAGAGACATAGGAGTCATAAAGATAAAACATTTGCAGACATTTGCAAATTCCCTATTGATACATACCTAACGATAAAAGTTCAGAAAAACCCCACCCCTGGCCACTAGGATAGTGATAGGAAACCCGATAAGAGAAACCGGGTTAAAGATAGGATCAGGAAACAGGTAGGCCTCTACCGATGGACAGCAACAATCACCCTCTGTCTCTTCGAACCTACGAAAGCTGACAGTCAATTCTCCTCACCACACCCCCCTAGAGCACCCCAATTATACCCTAATTCAACCTGACCATCCCACTAATCTGCAACATTCGGGAAAATCTCAACATTTCATTTGGTCAATTTGTGGGGTGTTACACCACACCTCCATTACTTCATTTGGCTTTACATGCTCTCCTTTGTTCTTAACTCGTTCTCACGATTTACATCCTTGCTTATGAATCGATTCTCTATCCCCCATCACGTTGCATTTTCTGATGAATGGCTTGTCCCTGTATCAGCAACTTTGTTTCAAACAATGTATCGGCTAGACACAAAATGTTCATCAATTTGAGCTTTCCCAGGCATCTCGACGTCCTGTAATATTGCACGTCTTTCTTTCACTCTTGAAGGTTTCCTTAATTCGCCGCTGACACCCACCAAAGTTCACGAATAGGTCACATTTTCTCGGCCTGACTTCGGCCTTAGGTCAACTTAAAACACCCAACTAACTGCTCACCATAGGCCCATGTTTAAAACTATGATGAAAGAGAAATATAAAGAAATTAATAACACAAAAATGAAAATTACACTGTTTCCCTCCCACCATTGTACTAATCCCACGTTAATTCATATGAGCATTAATGTGCAAAGCATTATTATTTGCAATAGCATTATTCCTTCTTGTCGATTTTAATATGCAAAAAGCGATATGTGGCCTAAGCACTTCATGCATTAATCTTAATTGCAATGCACGCGTGCGCAAAGCATCTCCCCGTGTTTGTGTGTATTAATGCATATTAGTACAAAACACACGATTAATAAATGTTATCTTGGGGCATCGATCCCAGCAGGTTTACATGACGCAAACCCTGCTCCATCAGTACCTAGGAATATCAGTGGTAAAGGATTTGAGGAAAGTAACAGAAATAAATCTAGGTAAGGTTGGGAGAGAAATTAGGCGGAAGTTTAGCAAATGGAAGAATCTCGGACTGACAATATATGGTGAAGATAATGATACTGCCAAAGTTGACTTTTCTATTTGACACCATTCCCCTGTCCTTTGATGAAAAGGTGGTTAAGAAACTTCAGGGTGAAATAGGTAACTTCATCTAGGCGTCAAGGGGGTAAGAGTATCCTTACAAAAAGGAGGAGAAAACTAATTGAGGGGAACCTTGGCCTACCTGATATACAACTTTATTGCTGGGCCTTCCAACTGAAGAACTGTAGAGAGCTCATAGGGGTAGTAGACCCCTGTGGGACTGGTGGGATATGGCACTGCATGACGGAGAACGTCTCCGAGTTTGGGTTTATGTACAAGCTTGGAGCACCAACATTTTAAAAAAAAGTGAGGCTGAAGGTCTTACAGGAAGCCACGAGGTTGTGGTTTGGAATTAGAAACATTCTTGGCATTTCATATCTCAGTGCACTAGCTTCTATTTGGACACTCCCCTGGGGCCCCAGAGTGCTTCACTGACAGACTGTGTTGTTGGATCCAAAAAGACAGGGTTGCGAGATGGGGGGACATGTGGATTGAAGGTAAACCAACTTCATGGGAATAATGGACAGAACTTCAATCTTTAAATACCTGCAAATAACTTCGTTGTTAAACACTCAAGAGGCTCCCGAGCCTGGGATATGTCAGATGGAAAGCAACTTGCAAGATGCTGCCCCTAGAAAGAGAGGAATTTTGACCTGGTACTGGTATTTGGTCTCAACTACGAATGAGAAGCTGAAGTCTACATATTCAACCTGGATGAGAAACATGCCGGATGAGGAGAATTGAAGGCTGTGGCAAGTATCATTAAAATGTTTATATGGCACAGTGATATTGGCTGCACTTAAGAGGAACCGTTTTTTTACCATTCACGGGTGCTATTGGACTCCTCTAAAAATGGCTAAGGTGGTAAGGAATGAGGTGTGTACCTGTAAGAGGCATGTTCCTGGAATGTCCAACTTTGTGTCCTTTCTGGCAAGGTGTGGT
This sequence comes from Calotriton arnoldi, assembly GCA_963921515.1. Lineage (NCBI taxonomy): Eukaryota > Metazoa > Chordata > Amphibia > Caudata > Salamandridae > Calotriton > Calotriton arnoldi. The sequence continues at coordinate 899,737 of CAWUFW010005237.1, forward strand.
TAAGGTTGTGACATCTGTTTTTAATACCACCATCAAAGTAAGCCAAATCTTGGTCTTTTTTTGGTATCAGTGAGACAGAGAGCGCTGAGCCAGTTGGGAGCTGTAGCAAGTTGCATTTTTTGAAGGTTCTGTTAGCAAGTAGGGAGATCTGCAGGAGATGGTTGCAAGTGTACCCCCGACAACGGCAGAGTGGCTAGGAGCTGTAAAGCAGCTGTATGTTATAGAAATAACAGGGCAAGTTAGGGGTTTGGATAGACTGTGGGCCCTGCTAGAGACTTGCCTTTGTGTACAGATAATAGATACCATGGTCCTATGATTTCATCTGGCCCTTCCAGGAATGGATGTTCTAGAATCAAAATATTTATTGCGATACTGGAGTAGGAAACTGAGCTTTTGGGCAGGGAAGTGGGATGTTTTCCGACCTCTGGATATTGGTTTCACCTTTGTGGGGTGATATGAGGAACCAAAAATAAAAAATTACGGTTGGCTAAGCAAAATAGTATCTAAGAGGGCTTTACAAGGATTTTCACAGTGCAAATTTTCTCTGCTCATCGTTTGTCATAGGTGGGTAACCAATAACAAAACCCTTGCCTACTAAGGTAATCCATGAGATTCCATGTAACAATAAATCTATCTGTTGGCTTTAAATCAGAGTAATAAGAATCTACCCTTAAATGCCTATTAATTTCCACATTGCTTTTCAAAATCATTATGTCATGGCTACTGCCTTTACTGTAACTTTTCATATTAAACAATCAGGCAAATAGCCTTTATCATTAGCTTGTCTCCATAACCAACTTAAGCCCATTGTACTGAATGGTAGATTTCCACAAGGCAACCATCCAGCATACAGTCATAAAATTACAAATGTATGCAAAATTACAGTTGGCAAAGCAAAATATTATCTCTCCTAAATCAGCTAAATAAAGATTATTGTAGTGCCTATCTTCTATCCCCACAGTTTGTTCGGGTAGATCACCACACCAAAACACTTCCCTATTTAAAGCAATCAGTGAAATTCCATGTTACAAAGTACCTGTCTACAGGCTTTAGCATGGTGTCATAATATCCATCCTTAAAATCCTATTGTCTTTAAGCAAGCTTTTCACAATAAGTAGGTCAGGTCTACTGGGTTTGTCATAAAAAAAAAATTTAAAACACACTTTATTGATTTTATATTTTGGCGGGCCTCGTGCAAGCATTAATACAGTAGGTACATAGATAGATTGGTAAAGGCAATTAGTCATAAATGTATGAATACCAACAAGTTACAGCTAGTGGGTAGATGCTAACTCTTATGTGAATTGGCAATTTGATATCAGACCTTCTACTATCGCTAGTGCTGGCTAATAGGTCTATAAAAGGTCAAAGTAATAACGAAACAGTCCCAACCGACCCTCACCCCACCGTCTGATCTGGCTCACCCCCACTTTAATAGTAATAATCTTTATTGCTTGATTACTTAAATGCATTGCAATCACAACAGCTTCACATCTCAATCTTAAAAACTAAATTAATCATTAAAAAATTAATTACAAGCAAAACATCTTCCCAACACATAAAATAAGGAACTGTCCTATATATACAATTTAAAACTTATCAATAAAATCAAATACAATCACATAACATCAATAATTACAGAATAATATTGCACATTTTATATTTTGAGGTGACGGTGTGCACAGCATACTATTTCCTTATACATAATGGAAAGGTATTCTAACGAATAACCATTAATTTCAGCTGAAAACTTTACACATGTTGTAATTCAAAGCATTAATGCTAAGGTGCAAAATTACCTGAAACAAAAAAGTTTCTAATGTACATTTCATGCACAAATTACATTTCAAGGTGCTAATGTGCAATTATTGCAGCGACCATCATATTAAAGCAATAAAAAAGTGCCTCAATTTACTGTTAAGTGTTAATATGCGATTATTACAACGACCATCATATTAAAACAATAATAAAGTGCATCAATTTGCGGTAGTAGTGGCACGTCTGTTTTGACATTTCAAATTGTCACCCTCGCAACATGATTATTAAGTAGTAAAGATTATAAGCCGGACAATACTATTAGTCAACACAGCCATAGAAATACTGGAGATCTACCTTATTGTATCAAACATTTTTCATTTGCCAATAAAACTTTTACCAAATGACACTATTATGGAATCGATTCGCCAGATAGTGACATGATTAAAGCCTGACGAGCAGATCTCACCCCGCTCTTCAAGAAATGTGGTCTCAAAACTGTACGTCGAAGCTTAATCAACTTGGGGCACACACACACTATATGGACTAGTGTTTCCTGTGGCCAACCACAAAGTCTACAGTTGGAGTCCGGCCACTGCTTGATCCACGATTGCGTGCCGTCCTTTGTTGGGTTTAATCCCATACGTAACCTTAAAAACTCATTTTTAAACTTCACTGAGAAAAAAACATTCAAATACGGCTGAATACGCAGGGATTGGTATGAGTTAATCACATACCATGAATAATTTTTCTCTGCTAATTCAATTTTATCCAATTTAAGCGATTCAGTTTTGATAAGCTTTTTTAAAATTAACTTGTAATTGGGCATTTTCAGATCTTGCAGTGCAATGTGCAGGCCGATATCTCTTAGGGAAGTTAAAATATAAGATCTCCATTTAGCCGCATAGACAGACTTGTCTATTTCTTGCCAACAAATGTTCCCTAAGGATGCTGGTGCTGATGTTGACAATGCGACCATGCATTTTAAAAAAGCTCCTTTTGATACCAGGCTCTGTCTCTGGAGACCAAACTCCAGTCTTATTCCTGCTTGACACACTGATTTGGCAATCCCAAAAGTTGCTTTGAAGACCTTGACAACCAATAGGTCAAGCACCTTCACATCTTTCCCTCTAATAATGGGAGAACCATATATGAGGATTGGTTGTAATTTGGCTTTAATTACTTTAAGAATAAAATCATATGATTGGCAGTTCAATGATTTTTTAGACATTTAAAGCGTGGATCAAGATCACAGCCTTGGCCCTTAGATCCTTAAAATGAAATTTAAAAGACACACGGTTGTCAAACACCAACCCTAGGTATCTAAGGGCCATATGTATCAAACACCCCTTTTGCGAATCTCTAATAGCGAATCTTAGCGAATCGCTATTAGAGATTCATAAACAGTATGTAAACAAAAATTTGCAAAAACATAGCGAATCGTTATAAATCGCAAAATGATTAGCGAGTAGCTAAATAGCGATTCCTTATTAGCGAAATCTATAGTTTGCGAATTCGCAAAATAAGCGAATTCGCAAAATAGCGAGTCGCTAAATGCGAATAGGGGAATCAGGTGCAGGTGGATGACATCACAACCAGGAAGTGTGACTACCCATGCTGCACCTGAGTACCAGGAGCAGAGTGAGAGAGTAGGAGTTGAGGCTGAGGCATCACTGCAGTGCTACACACATTGGAGAGAGTGGAGACATGGCCAGCAAGGACAAGCAGCAGGAGGAGACCCCCAGAATGAGGAAACAGAAGTTCACAGAAAGTGAGCAGGAGGCCCTGATACAGGAGATGGTTGTGAGCCATGAGCTCCTGTTTGGCAAGAAGTCCCTGCGTGTGCCAGAGACACGCAAAGAGAAGGATATGGGCAGACATCCAGCGCAAAGTCAATGCAATTGGCGTCACACATCGTAGCGTCAAAGACCTACAGAAGCGCTGGTATGACATGCACGCGCGCTCAAAGGAGAAGGTCGCTGCCAGGTTGGAGGAGGCCAACAAGACCGGTGGTGGAACCTCCACTGCCACCGCTTCAACACCACTCGAGGAAATGGTTGAGGGGACCCTGCTTCCGGAGAGTGTAATGGGCGTGCCAGACCTGGACCGCTCCGACCACCCACAACCAGGACAAGGTAAGAAGCATGCCATCACACCCCTGATACCTCCCTACATCCCCCACACACCCAGGAGAGACCCTGGGGCACAACCAAAGTATAATTCCAGTGCAGGTGCACAAGCACACACAGCAATGCATTATGGGAGATGTAGTCACATGCACCTAACAGTGGAGCAATGACACCCAGCCAGGCTCAGACAGTATGTGTGCATCATGAAAGTCAAAATACAGACAGATGGGGCCCATGTAACTCCAAACAGTGAAATTTAATGCATGACAAATGCAAGGCAGGACAGTCAATTAATGTGTGCATTTATGTCCACAGCACCAACAGAAACACAGGGAACAATCAGTGGAGGGGAGGATGAATCCCCAGCCCAGAGGCAACAGGGCAAGAGGAGGAGGAGGAAGAGGAAGATGAGGGCAGCCCAGTTATCCCGCCAACACGCCGCAGGCGGATTGCAGTGCCACCATTGCCCCCACTGGAGGAGGAATCCCAGGACAACGATTCCAATGTCCAAACAGTCCAGGGACAGCCAGAGCCACAACCCCGTGCCCGAGCACGTGCAGCACCAATACCACCAATCCCATCCAGGCGCAGGGCACCACAGGCATCCACCAGTGCAGCAGTCACAGGAGACGACACAGTCTTCCAAGGGCTGGAGGGCCACATGTTAGAGGTCCAGCGCCTGCAGGCAAAAAACATACGGTCAATACAGAGGCAAATCAGGGTTGGCTTCATGGGCCTGAGGGGTGCCCTGGAGGCACTCTGTGCTGAACTAAGGGTGGACCGTGCTGCTAGGCGCAGGGAGAGGCAGCGCCTACACACCCGCCTAGACCTCTACACCAGGGCGGTCAACCGCCTTTCCTCAGCGACCTCTGTGCTGTTAAGGCGCAGCATCAGTATGCAGCACGAGGTGGCACACTGCAGCCAGGATGTGGCCAGGGGTCTGGTACAGGTGACATGTGCTGTGGATCAGCTGCGTGCAGCTGCCACTGCTGGCCCAGGAGTCCTCAATCCAACAGATGAGGATGCCCAATCCAGCAGGAGCAGCATTACCCCACCGCCCCCACCGGACAGGCGCTGTAGTGTGCGTCACGGCAGGCCTGCTGAGACAGGTGAAGAGGGCACTGTGCAGCCACAGCAAGGGGCTACAGGCCGACAGCGCCGCAGTTGAGGCGCCCGGATATGGGTGCACCAACCCAGTGCACACGGACACTTGCTCAGGATAGTCAATTTGCACTGTGAATCACACATGTGCGGGACTCTTAACAATACATTGTGTGCCAATATATCTCCTATACTAAAGGAAATTAAACACAGTCTCGTATTAGATCTTTGGCATTGTGTCATCTTTTCTTACCTAGAAATAGTTGCGTGTGATCTCATCTCGCCTCTGGTGGCCAGCAGCTGCACCAATTACACCGGCTGGCATGCGTCCAGGAGCTGGCCCCTCCTCATCTGATGATTCCGATTCGGTGAGCTCCACTGGTGTGCCCTTCCTGGTGGCGATGTTGTGCAGCATGGCACACACTACCACTATCTTGCAACAGGTCTGGGGGCTGTATTGAAGTGCCCCTCCACTCTTGTGTAAGCATCGGAACCGGCTCTTGAGTATCCCGAAGGTCCTCTCGATGGTACACCTGGTCGCTATGTGGGCACTGTTGTACCTCCGCTCTCCAGCGTTGGCAGGATTAAGGTGAGGAGTGAGTAGGTAGTCCCGGACCGCATACGCACTGTCACCTGTGGTGCGAGACAAATATGGTTGAACACTGTCCTGCCACTGCTGTGCATTACTAGTGTGTCCTTCTTTCACATGCAATTACCTAGTAGGTATCCCTCACCAAACTCCCCACTTGTGAGTCGGCGGTGTATCCCACTGTGGCGGAAGATGAATGAGTCGTGGGTGCTGCCTGGGTATTTGGCGACGATGTCGGTGATGATGTGCCTGGCATCACACACCACCTGTATGTTCAGGGAATGGTAGGACTTGTGATTCCTGTACACATACTCATTCTGGGAGGAGGGGGATATGGCGACATGGGTCCCATCTATGCATCCAATGACATGGGGGAATTGTGCAATTTGGTAGAACTCCTGCTTGGTCTGGGCTAGTGCCTGTGATGTGCTGGGGAAGTATATGTGGTTATGCAGCCTCTGTACCATGGCTTAAAGGAACGCGTGGAAGAAGCGCGACAATGCACTCTGTGAGACCCCTCCTGCTGTGGCTATCACCCCCTGAAAGCTCCCTGACGCCAAGAGGTGAAGTGAGCACAGGACCTGTATGTGGGTGGGGATTGTGTGTGTCCTTCGTGTGGGGTGTTCAAGTATGGGTTGGAGCTCTGCTATTAATTCCAGGATGCTCTCTTCATCCAGCCTGTAGTTGGTATGGATCTCCTCCTCAGTCCGCTGGAACAGGGTTATGCACGCTCTGAAGATTCTTTCCTGGCGTCTCCTCCTCTGTGCAGCAGCTCTGAGTCGCAGCCTCCTGGCTATCACGTACAGCCCAGACATTGTGGCAAACGTCAGTTGCATTGTGGGTCTCTTTAAATAGGTTGCACCTGGTTACCACCTACTCAGACTTGGTTCTAATAGCGATTCTCTAATTTGCGAATTTCGTGTATTCGCAATTAGCGAATTTTTCATGCATCCCGTTTAGCGAATTCGCGAATTGCGAGTACGCCAATTGCGATTGTCGCTGAATTTCTGTCTCTATTTGCGAATTCGCAAATAATTCGCTATTTGGGGATATTCGCTAATTTGCTAGTCGCTAATTTAGCGATTCGCAATATTGCGATGGGTGTGTGGCTCATACATAGCGGGGCTCTGTTTTGCGATCGCAAACACCGTTTTTTTGCGATTCGCAGTGTTTGCGATCGCAAAACAGCTTCATACATATGGCCCTAAACGTCTTAACAATGTCAATTGTACTTGCTCTGGCCTTCCAGGAATTGAACTTCTGTTTCGCTACACCAATTTTCATCACTTTGGTTTTTTTGACATTCAATTCAAGGCCATTCTGTTGAATGTAGGCTTCAAAGGCGGTAATAAGTCTTTGTAGGCCGATAGGAGTATGACTCACGAGGATGATGTCATCGGCATACTGGAGGTAACTAATTTTCTCCCCCCCCATCCTAGGAACATGCCCATTAACAACATCCAAATGCTGGGAAAGATCTGATAAGAATAAATTAAATAGACAGGGGGCAAGGACACAACCCTGCTTTAGGCCGTTATATGTTCTTATCTTCCTTGACAAGGAATTGCCATCACCCAACTTAACTTGAACCCAAGTATCGGTATACAAAAGAATGATAGCCTTCAACAGTTTCCTTGAGATGCCCCGATCTACCAATTTTTTCCATAACAGATTTCGTGGCACAGAGTCGAAGGCTGCCTTAAGATCAATAAAAGCAATGTATAAATTTTGTTTATTTAAGACAGCCCTCTCCGCAAGTAAGGTTAAAGCCAACAGATTTGTAATAGTGGATTGACCTTTCCGGAAACCAGTCTGATTAAATGGAATAATGCCCTCCTGCGTAGCCCAATCTTCCAATTCTATCAAGAGAGTAGAAGCGAACACCTTTGCATCGACATCCGTAAGCGAGATTAATCGATAGTTAGTGGGATTAGCAACCGGGCCGCTCTTATGATAAAAGGGGCATGGGATTCAGCCTTGATTGCCTGTGTTCCTCATGTAGGGATCATCAATTAGAAGGGTGTGATTCTGCTCGTCAGTCGTTATGTTAGGCGGGGAAGCTCCGTTTAGTGTTGTGTGATGAGACACCTCTTATATACAGTGTGGTGTAAGGGGGGGTTCAATGGCTTTGAATGCTTCCAGCATGAAGTCCCATTCCATGGACGGTATTTTTCGCAGCCCCCGGTACTCCTCTTGCCTAATGACTGCACTTTCTGCTCCACCCCAGTGGGCAATTTCCCCATGCCAGGTGTACACTGTAAGGGGGCGGGCCGATTTCCATCTCATTGTGATGGAGTGCTTCGCTATGAGTAAGGCTAGGTGAGCGAAGCGAAGCTGTACTTTCTGTAACTTAGGACGGCGAAATAACCCTAGTATGCAGCTTTCCACTGTGTCCCAATTGGTGATTCCCGTAATGTTTCCTATGATATGTGTGGCTTCCGACCAGAACCCTCTGATACATGGGCAGGACCATAGCATGTGCAGCATATCCGCCTCTTCTGCCTGGCATCTGGGGCACCAGAACTGCGCATTTGGGTACATGCTTTTTAGGCGATGCTCGGTGAGGTAGGCCCTGTGGAGGATCATAAACTGTATTAATTGAAATTTGGCATTACGGGACACCTTCTTAGGGTATTCCAGGAGGGCGGTCTATTCCTTCTCTGCTAGCTCCTTCGCCAGGTCTCTGGACTACTTATCTCTTAGTCTAGTGAGGGAGTTCCCTGGGTGTGCCCGGGTTCCCCTGTATAACCATTTTATGAGGTGGCGCCCTTCGCCCATTAGGTACACTGCATGTATTAGCTCGTGTGTTGGGGGTTCTTCCCCGTTTGGTGCCCAGTGCCTCCTCACATATCGGATCACGGCTGCATGTAGCATAAAGAGATTGCGCGGAACTCCGTGTTCCCGAGCAAAATTCTCGTGATACATCAGGGCGCCGATAGCAAACATTGCCCCCACTGTGGTGGCCCCCTCCTCAGACCAGCAGATAATACTCAGATTAGTGACCAGGCCAGTGAGTATGGGGATTCCTAATAAGGGATTGTTATTGGCAAAGGGGGGGAATTGACGCATATATTGTAACGCCTTTTTCCAATATGAGAGAGCTATACATAGAAGCAGTGGGGCTCCGGGGGGATCGTGCTCCGAGGCAATAGTAAGGTATGTAGGGCACCTTGGTTGAGGGATTGCGTTGTGTAGCCCAGTTCGTGTAAGTTGCGCCCCGCGAGCCAGTACGACAGCAATTGCAATTGGCTAGCGAAACAGTAGGCACGGAAGTCCGGCACTGCCAGTCCCCCTCTGTCCGGCCCCAGCTGCAACTTGGTTAGCCCCACCCTTCTGCGACCAGTACCCCAAATGAGGTCCGACAGGAGTGTGTCTAATGTTTTAAAGAGGGAGGCAGGTATCATTACTGGTAGGTTTGTAAAGAAGTACAGCAGGCGTGGGAGTATGACCATCTTAGAGATGGCTATGCAGCCCATCACGGAGAGCGGCAGCGGGACCCAGAAGGATGTCTGAGCTCGTAGCGCTCTCACCGCCCTGGTCAAGTTGCCCTCCAGTAAATCCTGTGGGGTCCTATAAATTTGAATACCCAAGTATTTTAAAGTGTTTTGGGCCACTCAGAGAGAGAGCTGCCCAAACTTGATAGTTTCAGGGCGCTCTCCAGGGTGAAAAAAAAACGCATGGGACTTCTTCTCGTTTATGGTGGAGGCTCGAAATGTGTTCAAATTGCTTGAAAATACGTGGCATTGGCTCTAGGTTGCCTGTCAGGCCGTGCGTGTATAAGATAAGGTCATCTGCATATGCTGACAGTACGTGCGCAGCATTTCCCACTCAAATTCCTATTATCTCTGCTTCCCTCTGGAGTTTAATAGCAAGGGGTTCAAGCACCAGCACAAAGAGTAGTGGTGACAGGGGGCAGCCTTGTCGTGTGCTCCAGCCCACTGGGTAAGAGCGCGAGATGTGGACTCCGGTGAGGACACGTGCCGTGGGGGCCGTATACAGTAGTTTAACCCATTTCAGGTACCCAGGTGGAATGCCAAACTTTTCCATGGTCTTTATCATGTATTCCCATTTAAGGGTATCAAAGGCTCTTCGCAAGTCAAGGGAGATGCATCTGGCACCAGAAGATTTGTGTGGGGTGGTCTCCATGACATGATACAGATGTTTAATGTTCAGGGATGTACTACAGGCTGGGACGAAGCCGCATTGGTCTGTATGAATTAGTTTTGGTAGGTAGGGAAGCAGCTGGCAAGCCAAGATCTTGCTTAGTATCTGTAGCTAGGAGCGACAGTGGACAGTAACCCGTCATGTCCGTAGATGTCCTGCCCGGTTTAGGGAGGGAAATAACCAGGGCCTGCATTGTGGAGAGGGGGATGTTACCTCTGTCAAGGGCTGCTTGGTATAACCGTTCCAGGCGAGGGGTCAATGTGTCTGACAATGTATCAAAAAACTCTGCTGGTAGGCCATCAAGACCCGGGGCCTTATTGTGTGGGAGTTCACGGATGGCCTCTTTGATTTCGGATCTGGTGATAGGGCCTGATAGGTCGTCCTGGGCTGCTCGCGAGAGTTGGGGGTAGGTTAAGTCACTCAGAAATACTTCCGTGGGTTCACTAATCTTTTCCTGGGGGGCTCAGTATAATGTCTTATAGTATTCATAGAATGCCTCATTTATTTCCTGTTGTGTGTTCACAGTGATTCCTTCGGGCTTAGTTATTTTGAGTATTGTAGTGAGGGGGGTGTATCTCGCAGTATACGTGAAAGGAGCGCTCCTGATATGTCTGCCTCCGCATGTTTGAGCTGGGTGTAGGATTGGTAATCCATTACTCGGAGTCGTTCCAACAGTTCAGCGTGTTGAATGCGTGCCTTCTGCAGCGGCTCCTTTTTAGAAGTATCGCTTGCTGCTTCTTGCTCTAATTTATTCATGTTGTCTTCCACAGATTTAAGGTTCTTGTGTATTTCTTGTCTCGCCCCTACTGTGGTACCGATAGCAGTGCCCCTTATAACTGTCTTGAATGCGTCCCACTCTATGAGTTGCAAGGAGGCTGAGTTAGCATTCGCTGTGAAGTAATTAGTGATGGCCGATGCCATAGTATCGCGTAAGACGGCATCTTCCAGCAACTGGGGCCATAGTTTCCAGGTAGGGACCGGTGTAGGGATTCTGCCCCACGATAGGGTGACCTCTAGTGGATTGTGGTCAGAGAAGGTCTTCCCCAGGTAAGTGGTGTGGGTCACTTGTGTTGTTATGGAGAGGGAGCAGAGTATTCTGTCTATCCGGGTGTGTAGTTGGTGGGTCGGGGAGTAGAAGGAGTATTCCCGACTGTTCTGGTTCTTTAGCCACCAAGCATCTCCCAACGACCAGCCCTTTGCCCATCTGCGCAAGGCCTCCGTTTGCCTGATGGAGGCTGCTCCCTGAACCGGGGGGTGGGAGCGGTCCAACTGGGTATCTAGAACCGTGTTGTAGTCTCTACCCAACACCCATGGATAGCCCAACCAGTCTGTTAGTGTTGTGTTGAGGCTTATTAGGAATTTGTCCTGGTCATAGTTCGGGGCATATATGCTACCTATTCTAATGTGTGTGCCGTTTAGCGTGCCATGAACCAAGCCATGCCCTGTGGGTCTATACGTTGCTCTAGTGATACAAACGGGACCCCGTGTCTGACCCATATAGTCGCGCCTCTAGCAAAGGCCGAGTATGATTTAGTGAACACTTGGCCTCTCCACTTTTTGCGGCGTTTGACAGCTTCGGAGTCTGTGAGGTGGGACTCTTGCAGTAATTCCACCTGTGCCCTACACCTGTTTAATTGAGCATGAATCATGTGGCGCTTGTAGATTGATCCCAGTCCCCTGACGTTCCAGGTGATTATATTATACGTTCCCAGCATGGTCATGTGTTTATGTATACGGCTCTTAAGCCTGCCCGAGTTTGTGAGTCTGGTGATGTATACTGGGTGGTAGGGGGTAAGCCAGAAGTCCCAAAATCCCTTTTAACGTTCAATACTAGGTCCAGCTCCGGAACTATGATGGTCCAAACAGAATACACAACTGTGTTAACATTTTCCAAGTTTAGGTATGTTTTTGCTATGAGGGGGATGCCACCTATATCTTGCATAGCTCGCTGGGTGATATACTATTCTCTGATTGACCAGACCATGGTCTTTTATTAAGGGTTTGGTGAAGCTGGGGGGTTGTGAGTGCATATGACATTAGTTACATCCACTCTAGACTTTGAGGGCAACTCTATCAAGACAGGGAACCCCAGGTGGGGTCCCCTTCAGCCCAAAAAGTCGTCTGCGGTTTGAGGGGTAATAGAGGGGAACAAGACAATATTGTTCTCAGAGTCTGAGTGCATAGTGTTTTCCTCAGAGGATTCCAGCGTGGAAGGGGGATCGCAGTCTCAGAAAGCAGCCGCAGTGGCAAGTGCTGATTCTCTGCCCTTTAGGGCCTGCTCCGGTGAGGGGTTCTTTGTGTTGGTTTTGCAGATTGACTTGGTGTGGCGCGTTCTTCCCCCCGCTGTCCTCCCCGGGTCCCGGTGTGCGCTTTGCAACGAGTTTTCTGATGTTATAGGGGTGATTGTAATTTCCAGTCAGTCATCCGCCTCTTCCGGGTAATCAAAGAAGTGTGTCTTTTGGTCATGAATGACCCTCAGGTCGGGCAGGGAACAGCAGAGCGTATTTGAGGTCTAGGGCTCTGAGTTTCTTTTTAGTCATTTGGTACAAGGATCTTCTGCGTTGGACTAGGACTGTGTAGTCTGGGTACAGTGAGATCCGAAGGTTCTCATATTGAATTGGGGGTTTCACCCTGGCCATTTTTAGCAGCGTGTCTCGGTCCCTATAATTTAGTATACGGGCAATCATAGGGCGTGGTGGGGCGCCCACCCCACCGTTGGCCTCCCTGTGGGGATTCTGTGTGCCCTCTTGACGCAGAAGAGGTCGGATAAGTCCTCAGGGGCCACATGCTCTCACAGCCATTGCTCCATGAATCGGGTGCCATTAGGGCCCTCGCAGCATTCCGTGAGACCTATAATACGCACATTGTTCCTCCTTGCTCTACCTTCAGCATCCTCAACCCTGTCCTGCAAGCCGGATACTTGCCGCTGTAGCAGTGCTATTTGCTCTGTATGTTCCTTGTGTTGCGGCATCATTTCTGTCAGGAGTAGCTTTTTGGACTTTACTGTGGATGCCAGTTTGTCGTGGTCTTCCTTTAGGAGTGTAAAACCGGTGGTCAGTGAACCTATTTGTTGTTCTGTTGCTTTTAGTGAGTCTCTTACCTCCTGCAGGATTAGGTCCAGCTTATCTGGGGCTGACTTCATGTTAGTGGGTGGGACGCAGCTCAGTAGAGGGGTTTGGGTGGTGTTATCCGCGTCCTCCTGCTGTTGCGTGGTCATGGTAGTTGCTTCTGGCACCTTTCCTTTAGGGCGTCCCATGGTGAGGCAGTGATTGGGGCTGAGCACTCCACGGGCGCGCCTGTGTTTTCAGGCTGTGGTGTCAACAGGCAAGAGGGGCGAGGGGGATCGCTGTCTATTCAGTTCTGGGCCTGCTCGAGGGTCATGTTGAGCCCACAGTTCCGGAATCCGGGTCACCGGACATGTTATCCAGAGGTGTCCTTCCCCTCAGTGGGTGAGGGGGGAGAGACGTGAGGCATGCGTGTGACCATTTTCACAAGGGCTTTATCCGTACCAGCATCGGGCTTGCATTAGAGTCCGGGTTATTCATCAAGGGTCCCGTCTATGCCATCAGCGTGTAGTCAGCCAGGTCCACCCCGACAACTAGTTCCCCAGCAGGGGAATCACCCCTTCCGTGGTGCCTTACACTGCAGCTCAGTTCATGCTACCTTCGCAGTGGAGAGCATGCCGCCTACAGGAAACCAGCTGAGCAGGGGTCTAGGCCGCAGGAGGTATTGCTCACGTTACGGGCCTGACGGCCGCAGGATGCCCGCTTATGGGCGCTCTGCACCTCTTAGATCGTACCTTCATTCATTCGACTCACTGCCAGTAGGAGCAGAGTCCCCGGGTCCGCTTCCTTGTGTATGCTCCAAGGTAGAACGGAGGTAGTCCATCCGGCTTCAGCCACCACCCCACTGTCACGGATGCAGCAGGTATAGATGGACGTCTCGCTCCCCCAGCCAGAGCCCGGTGTAGGCGGGGGGACCACTCTGGGGAGGCGGCGTGTAGCACCGGTTGGCGGTGGGTCATCCGGGGCATCTGTTGGTGAAGGTCGGGCTCGTGGCCCAGCCGCATGGGCCCCTCGTGCCAAGGACGCGTTCCTCCGAGCACAGCGGGGCAGTGATAACTCAGCGGGGGCTCGGGCGGCAGGAGCCCCTGTCTTGTTTGACCACACACAGTTCTAGGCCACGGGTCGGGGGAGATCCATTTATGGACGAGGTGCACCATCAGCATCTCCACCCGCCGGACTCACCGCCTCATTGTATGGTATTGCTGGATCCGGATCATTGTTCAGTAGCCCCAGTAGGGCAGGGGAGAATCTGTGTTTTCCCAGCGTCCGACGTGTTGTCAGAGGCCCAGCCCGTAGAGGGCGATGGCCCGCCCCTCAGGCAGGGTCCTACCTGAGCGGGGAGGCCAACGCGGCCCGCAATACCCCGCTCTGGCTGCCGGCGGATAGCCTGGGGCCCCCACCGGCGGGGGCGCCGCGATACAGCAGATCAGGGAGAGGAGGCCACGTGCCACCCCCGACAGGGGCGCCTGGGCCTCCGCTGGATTGCTTCATCCTCCGGTGGGTTTGGGGCCTCAGCGTTTATTTTCAGTCCACCTGTGCAAAGGCTCTCAGCTCAGGCAGGGTGTCGTAGGTCCTCTGCCGAGCACGTTAGGCTCAAGGCGTGCGCTGCGCCCGGTTTGGGCATCTCTGCCAGCATCAGAGATCGTTAGGCTTCGGGTGACTTTGACACCACTCGTTCGGCGTCTCTTCTGTTCTCCTGTGTGTTGGAGGGTGTTATTATTGGGATGGCCCCCAGCTTCACTGATATTTGCAGGATTATTAGGTCTGGTCTCGGAGCTCGGATACAGTGCAACCGCCATGTTCGGCGGTTAGCTACGCCCTCCCCCCCCCCGGGTTTGTCATAACATTTTAGAAATAAACTGATCAAACCTATGAAATCTGGCATCCTTTTCCCAATGAACCAATGACACATCTACCCTTTAACATGAGCTTTTCACTTTACCCAACACCAGTCTAATTAAGTGCACATAAACTAGCAACCATCATGCATACAGTTATAAAATTAAAAATATGCAGAAAAATACAACTTACAAAACAATATGCCACCTCTCTGAACAGGGCCTAACAAGAATCATCACAGTCAAATCTCTGTCAGAGTGGGTGGCCAATGTCAAACTCATTGCCTACTATGGTAATATGTGAGATTCCATGCAACAAAATACTTATCTGTGTGCTTTAATATAGATTAATAGCAATTCACTCCAAAATACCCAATCAGTTTAAAAATGCATTTCATAATAAATGTGGCAGGCCTAGTGATTAATCATAACATTTCATGATAAACAGATCTGGCATATAGCCATAATCATTGCTTTGACGACATAACCAACTCAGCCCCGCTACATTAACTAAAAACTTTGCCACAAGCCAACAAGTGCAATGCATGAAGTCTATTTAATGGCAGCACATAAATTTGGTCCAATCATATTCAGTACTTATGGAGACCAACATATGAGTGGAGCCTAAGCCCCTCTCTCAGTAGGACTCTGAAAGCTCTTTTTTGTTGCTCGTTTATGGAGAGGTGACAGTTGCACTGTAAATCAGACCTACAAATCCATGTAGATTAATGAGTGCTGCTGCCAGAGAAAAACACTTTAAATTTATCTCAAGCACTTTAATAGCATTACAATGTAATGTGTGTTTCCCTGAAAGTTCAAGCTCAGGCAGCTGGATAATTAAAAAAATGATTACAGTTGCAAGGACAAGCACTTTTTTGTAGAAGCACACCACTTCTGACCAATCAAAAATGTATTCCTGGCTCCTAATACATGGCGGACCCAAAGCCCCCCTCCTGGAGATTCTCACATAATTGTCTGTCGACAGCTGCAGTGTGAAGCCAGAACATAAAAACTAACACATAGAGGGAAAAGGGGAACACAAATGAGCATGGATTCCACACATCTGCATCCAGTAAATCATTCCCAACTGCATTGTTCCATAGAGACCGTACTTAAAATACTAGTAATTTATTGTTTATATTTGAATGTTCTGGATATGTCTTGATAGAGCAATTCAGCAGTGCCCCATTTGTCACCTCCAGACTTTTACTAAGAGGACATTCGTTAACATAGCAAGAACCCACTGCTTAAGTATTCCCATTCACCATTTCCCTAAACTCAATAATCCTTGCAAAAGTCTAATCACTTCAGGGTACCTTCAGAGGAAAAGGGAATTGTGGTGCCATGTAATTCTTGTGAAGTACCAAGATTCAATGTATGTGAAAGTTTTAAAAGCTAAAAAAGTTTCACCTGGACTAGACAGTTAAACCTTTTTCTATGACATCCATGCTAAAATTCTAATTTAAAACTATAAATTCAAGCTTGTTGGATTGAAAACTAAATCCTGCTTCAAAAACTGACAGTTTCTCATTAACTTATTTTGACTTTAGCGTCAAAAAGACCCTAGCAATTGCAAAATCTCTGGGAATGCTTTTGGAATAGAGGGGGCTTTACAAAGTATAGTGCAGCCAATGCAGACTATTCAGCCCATCCACCCTCTTTAAAACAATCTGTGTCTATGCTTCGACGTCAGGCCAAGTACTTCACATGAGATCTTCAGAACATGCAAATTTCCCTTACCTATTTCCATTTTCATTATCTTTATCAGCCTGCAGCATTTATTGACACCCAGGCAGAAGTATGTAGCTGCCTGGTCGATCATCGCAGTAAATAGAACCAATCACATTTTGTATGGTTTTAATTTGCTTAATGTTGAATGTTTGCAGATATCTGATCAGAGGGGCGCTGTGTTATTGGTCAACGCTGTGCTCATAGAACAAAAGCAAGGCGGTAGGAATTTGTTAACATATTTAAGCCATCATCAAGAGTTTGTCAATAACAAGTTTCTATTTATCGACACTCATTAATAACTTTGGACCCAATTCACAAAAGCAATCTGAGACAAAATCCTAACTTTACGACATTTGGTATTCACAAAAGGCATTTAGGAGTAGTAAAGTTAGGTTTCCTAACTTTACTACTCCTAAACTGAGACAAAATCCTAACTTTACAACTTTCGGTATTCACAAAAGGCATTTAGGAGTAGTAAAGTTAGAATCCTAACTTTACTACTCCTAAATGCCTTTTGTGAATACCGAAAGTTGTAAAGTTAGGATTTTGTCTCAGTTTAGGAGTAGTAAAGTTAGGAATCCCAACTTTACTACTCCTAAATGCCTTTTGTGAATACCGAAAGTCGTAAAGTTAGGATTTTGTCTCAGATTACTTTTGTGAATCGGGCCCGATACCCCTTGCTACGTTATTTATCGGGTTAAGAGTAATTGCAGAATAACATGCATATTTTAGTGCTTGGCACACCAAAATCGGCATGGTACAGTAGCTACTGTACACTGTCCGCTGTTAAATTTCAGCAGGTTCAATCTGCCAAAATTTAACAAAGATTTAGGTATTTAATGAACCCTGTATTTACTGGATGTGTTAAATATTATAAAACTCGTAATTCAAACCCTTGTGCAAACAGGGGTTTAAGCAAGGATCAGAAAACAATGACCCACTTGTTATCAGGGCCTTAATGTAGTTCAAGAAACCAACAGTCAAAACACAGTAGATCAAATATTAATGTGTAATGCTATTTTTCAGAGGTTTCAGTGACAAAATTAATGACACTATGTTTCAAGTATCCCAAAGTCCTACATGGTATTCATACATGGGAGAGGATGTGGCATAACGGCCAGAGCTGCCGACTTTGGCGCTGGGGATCCAGATTTGAGTCTCGTTGTCGGCTCAACAACCTGTGATTCTGGGAAAATCACTTAATCTTCCCATGCCTCTGGACACTGCCTGGATACCTTCTCACAGGTGATACGCCACGCTCAACAAATATGAGATCACAGTACATCTGGGCCCCATATTATAGAGAGTGCCCCAGGAGCTTGACAGATGGTTTGTGCCTGCTTTTGTGTGAAATTTTTGTATTCCACAAAGCATGACAGATGATTGTGTGATCTCTTCAGTAATACCCATTGTGCCAGTGCTAAATTTGTGCCAGTACAATATCAAGCGGGAATTAACTCATTTGCATATAGAGGTGGTGCAAAGTCAGTGTGCCCCACAATGGCACCTGTTAAAAGGTGGGGCAGGGATCCCAGGTACACTAATGTACCTGCCTGAAGAGGGATCTCTGCCTCTCTTTGAAATGCAGAATGATTGCCACCTGCACACTCAAAGGTGGCTTGAAACAACTAGTCTGTTTTTCACAATGCATAGTTCCCGGTGCAGGCATGGGTTCAATCCTGCACTCGGAACTGCACATTTGCAGTGAGACATCACACTGCTCCAGGCATGGGTTCAACCCTGCACTCGGAACTGCACATTTGCAGTGAGACATCACACTGCTCCAAATTGCACTTGCGCACAAACTTTAGTGTATGCTACGGCACAGAGTGGGCTAGTGTGCTATATCGATAAAGTGGTTCCTGAAAATAAAGTAGAGAAAAGATGGAAATTCTGCCATACCTTAGCTTTCTGTGATAGTGCTTGTTTAGAAAACGCCCAAAAACGAATACTATACTGAGTAGAACAACAAACAACAGTGTGTGCTAGGGGTTCCTCTACTAATGGAGAAAATAAAAAGAGGCGTCAAACAAACCTCTGTCTTTACTTTCGCTCAAGCGATCACTTTATGCGAGAAAACCCAAGGACACCAAAAATGAAAACTCTCATGACTGGAAGTAATTGGAGTTGACCTGCATAGCATGATACATGTGATAAATTGGGATATTAGCTTTGCAATGTGTGAGGCCTGCACAAGTAATAGGTCCACAATTTTCTCCTTATTGGGTACCAAGTAAACCCTTTGTAGCACTTGACTCTCTCAGAGTAGCAGCACAGAAGAGTCCAAGGCCTACTCAGGGGAAGTGGTGTGGGCTGCTAATCTCTATCAGCTGACACTCAACAACAACACTCAATAAATCATTGTCCAGTCAGTGTTTTTTTTTAAAAAGAGGAAAGCAGAATTATTACAAACACACTACTAAATACTATTCATTAATTTACAAACATATACATCAGGCAGATGGCAATACCTTGGATAACATTCTTGAATCCCAGTCATAACGCCTTAATCACAATTCCCTGCACCTATACTAGATGTGACATCACATGATAAGGGGGTGTCATTTTATAAAAGCTGGCCTATTGGCTTTGTCATGGGATCACTTCATCAATATTTAAGGCAAACCTATTGGCTTCCGTCAGGAAAGTCTCCATATTAAGATATAAAGCAATGGTGACAATGCAATCATTAATTCAATGTTTCTCAATAGCCTTTATCAAAAAAGTATTTTGAACAAAGCATTGCATATAAAACTAACTTGCATCCAAGTTTTTCTTAACACTCATCAGGCCAAGTAGAATGCATCCATCTGACCAACAACTAAAGGTTCCTGCATTCTGAAGCTGAAAAGTTAAACCTCCCACTCTGATGGAGCATTTGAATATGAGGCAAACGTCTCCCCAGGTCAAGTATTCTCAGACCTGGGAGACATAAGGTTAATTTGTGAAATTAATCCTAGGGGGTGCTGGACTCCCTGCTGCCACCACAACACCCCAAGAGTAAGTTGATGGTGCCCCATGTCCCTCCTTGGGGAACCACAAAGGAGCAAACAACACAAACCACACATTTGCACAGTATTATGGGGAGCTCCTTCCCCGGAGTAGTGCATATTAAATTAGCAGCTCCTGCTGCTTTTTTTTGCAGTGGTGCTGCTGCATGGTGTGTTTTCTGTTGTTTTATATTTTCATGGTGCCACACGCGGCACCTAGATGCTTTTATGCACAGTGTGGGTAGCGCTGGGAGCCTCAAGGCCCCTGTGACTCCGGCTGGGTCCCTTGTGCCCAGCTAATGCCAATGGCTGGCGAAGAAACCAGCCACTCTTCTTTCTCCCCGTCCCTGGAGTGCGGGCAGGGTGTAGGCTGTTAAGCGCCCATCAGTTATAGGCCTGGGTTGGAGAAGGGGCTCGATTTTACTCCCAGGATTGTGCCCACCTCTGTAGCAGATGTTGGTGAGCGAGGTGGCACTCCTGGCCCTCTGGGGCCTTTCCTTGTTGTGCTGAGTCCCAGTGATGAGTTTGGGACCTGTGATTAAAGTGCCAGACCTTGGGGAGGTGGGACCCACAAGGGCGAACTTGTTCTCGGGTACAGGGGCCCCACACATGCCCCTCACCCCATGGGAAAAAAATAAACTTGTCTGACCTGCAGGCCTTTGCCCACCCTGGGGGGATTTTCAGAAATGTGGTGGAGTCACACACACTCAATTTTCTTCGAGGGCACCTTTAAACGGGCATTATTCAAATGTTCATACTTCTGGCCCCATTGGGTTGATACTCCTGACCTTGGGTTCATTTTTCTTCTCTGGCAAGCTCTAGTCACCTGGGGCATTTCCAACAGCCCTCCATATCTCCAAAGGGCACCCTTTACGGGGAGCTGGTTTTATTGGTTCCCTGCCCCAGCCTCATCCTCTGCCATCCCTCACAAGGTCACCACAGCCCACAACTGAAGTCCTTCGTCCTCCATTTGGGAGCAATCCACATCATACTACATGGGAGGCATCAAGCTGCCAGGTGACAGTTGAATGCCTACAAGCTTTAGGCAGAAAAATTATAACTTTTTACAAGTACCTGTTGTTTAACTGTTAGACAAAATTCATTTTCACCACTAAATTGGATTTTTAAGAACAATAAAAATGAGCCCTTGAAATATTTCTCTAGCTGTTACCAATCTAAATTCAGCATTTATTAAATGTAACAATGTAGCCCAATGTTTTCCTATTGAAGCAGCCAGTCTTGCTATAGTGAAATTATCTTTTTGAGGACATTTCACTGCAAGGACACGTTTAACATTAATTACTACATTTCTTGCTTTAAATATCATGCACCTTGCCTTTATGGGTAATAAGGTCTACTTAGGGCTGGCTTATTGATATTTAAAAGGAAGGTTTAGGCCAGTCAAAAGAGCTTATTTTGACAGGTTGAATTTGCAGTTTAAAACTGCCACAAGCATGTTACCTGTATGCATCTACCAGGCTGGGCATAAACGATAGTCTCTCGTGACCAGTCCGCACATGTCCGCACATGTGTGCACACGTGTTCATGTCTAACCAGCTCAGTGCCCCTTACCCTAGGAGCACCAAAGCAGCCTTATCTTATAAGTTGGACACTGCTGGTAAACACACTCCATTCAATTACCATGAAAATACTGTGAGTGAGATTCAGGTAGTGAGACTCATACATAGTAAAGGGCTCAAACCGGGTGATCAAAATGCAAAATATCCTGGCAGACTAAATAGGTGGAGTACATTTTTAGCACACAGATGCCACTAAACTAGACATATCCTTAGCATACCCATAGTAACTTAATGGAAGATTCACTTTTTAGATCAAGGTATAGCCCTCACTCATTAACACAATCCCAGCATACATTTCAATCAATCAATCAAGGATTTATAAAGTGTGGCAAATCACCCATGAGGGTCTCAAGGTGCTGGAGTTGCTATCTGCTTCGTGGTGATCTGTTCCTTTGAACAGCCAGGTCTTGAGTCCTTTCCTGAATTCCCGGAGCATTGAAGCAGTCCTGAGCTGCAGGAGAAGGTCATTCCAAGCTCTGGCCTCCAGGTGTGGGAAGGAGCATCCTCCGCTGTTGCTTCGGTGAATCCAGGAGGTGTCTGCGAGGAAGAGGGAGGCTGATTGTGGGTGTCTGGCCGGTTGGTGGAAGGTCGTGCATTTGTTGATGTATGCTGGTCCTTCATTGTGCAGGGTTTTGTATGCATGGGTCAACATCTTGAACTGGCATCCCTTCTGGATCGGTAACCAGTGTAGCTACTTGAGGTGAGGTGTGATGTGGGTCTGTCTGGGGAGGTTGAGGATGAGTCTTGCTGCGACCTCCCCAGACGGACAAACATCACACTGCACCTCAAGAAGCTATACTGGCTCCTGATCCAGAAGAGATGCCATATCAAGATGTTGAAAATACATTTAAAAACTAAGGGCCTTATTTAGATCTCGGCAGATGGAGTACTACGTCACAAACATGACGGATATCCCGTCCACCGTATTACGATCTCCATAGGATATAATGGGATCGTAATACGGCGGACAGTATATCCATCATGTTTGTGACAGAGTATTCCCCTCCGCCAAGATCTAAATCAGGCCCTAAGTTGTTGATTAAACTTCTGAATGTGGCAAGAAGATGTTTTTTTATTTCAAAATAATCATACTCTGAAGCTTTTTGTTTACCTGTGGGGTCAGTGTCCAGATATTCTGTAGCTGCATGGGACACTAGCTAATGTGCAGTTGCCAGAATAGAGTGAATATGCAGATGTTATCAGTAACAAGGAGAGACATTGTCAATTCATCTGGGGTTCAACTGAAAACATGATTTACAGCCAGGATTCAAACTCCTGTGTAGCAGAATTTATACCCCTACAAATACCAGAAAATGAACAACATTTCGAAAATTGCTGTGTATATCAGTCTAATTTTATGGCATTTTGACCTCTCTTTTGTACCAAAATAATAGGTAGGTTAAGAACATTAATAGAATACAGGTAAAAAATTGTGTTAGAATAAA
Organism: Calotriton arnoldi; assembly: GCA_963921515.1. Taxonomy (NCBI): domain Eukaryota; kingdom Metazoa; phylum Chordata; class Amphibia; order Caudata; family Salamandridae; genus Calotriton; species Calotriton arnoldi. The sequence goes on from CAWUFW010005237.1 coordinate 922,124, forward strand.
AAATCGATAACCATTGACTTTAACACCTGTCATTATAGATAAAGCTAAGGAAGCATAAAACGATACTATTCAGGACTTAAGGGATACATACCATTTGGTGCACGACGTAGACAAATGAAGGTAGCCTTTAGAAAGTAATTTGTCTGTTTGAGTATTGCATCAAACTTTTAGGTCTCTTTAACACACTTGGTACCTTTCAAGAGTTTGCAGTCATTTTTAAAAAATGATATGATTTTCTACACCAAGTCATTCATCCCTGACAGACAGGCGCTTGGTAGGCTTCATATATTCAGCTGAAAGCAAAGCACTTAAAATCTGCCACAGCTTTTTCTTTTTATGGAATAAAGTGCTTTTTCAGAATCATATTCCAGGCACCAAGCTACAGTGAACCCCAGTCATTCAAAAAGGTCTGTAAGCCAGTTCTATACTATAGTCTGGACTGACTCAAACACATTTGAATTTTTTTCAGACTGTGTCTTCAGGTTGAGGACCCTAATTCATGAAGGGAAGACAATTTACATTAATGCCAAACACAGCAGATACAAGTGGTATTTACTCCCTTACATGCATTCATATGAGTATGCCAATGATGAAAAGTACTGAAATGGTTTATCGGCCTGCCCAAGGTTGCTTCCATGAGTTGCCTTCTCCTTTTAAAAGGTAAATGGTTTCACCTTCACTTTGTGTCACAAACGATCTGTAGTACCCACACCATGCAAACCTTTTGGGGTGGGCCCTGGGAACCTGGACACTTGACAGCACCCTTTGAATGCTACTAGGAGTGGATCTTGTATGCATTTATGCTGGATCCAAACTTCCCAGTATCATTATTCACAGCAGCACATACTCATTTAGACTTTGTAAAATCTGTCACAATGCAAATGACTGTACAACATATGGGGGCAGATTTATTAATTATTACTGTAGCCATGAAAGGTGATTTTCTGCGTTTTGCATGAGGGAGAAGCATTGCAGGTCCTTAATTATTAAAAATGGCCTCTACTACTGTAACCCCCTGCACCAGCACCCTAAGGTGATGCACACCCTTTGCACCATGGTGCAGATGTTTGTGTGTGAAGTCTTGCATAGAATTTGTACTTAAAGCCTACCCTCTCAGGGCACATTTCTATGCCTAGACATATTCTAAAACATTCTGAAGGTTGGGTGTGTTCTGTACAGTGCAGCACACATGTAATGTGTGAAAATCTTTGAATAAGATTTCTACAAGTTTTTAGTGCCTGCTTCAGGGTTGCAAAGCATGATCTGACTATCTTAGTGAATCAGGCTTTGAGTCAAAAACTATGGGTGTTTGCGGTGATCTGCCCATTTCACATTCATGTAATGGCCCCATGACAAAAACTGGAACTAATCAGAGCAAATAACTTGCCTCCTCAGGGGTAGTAAGCGCTATATAAATGCAATTACAATACAATACAATACCATCAGGCCCTCGACCTCTGAACAAGAGGCACCTGTGTTGTTTCTCCAAACTCACTTGTCAGCCATGTCACTACTAAGGCTACGGTTCACCTCACAGGCATCTAACCCTTGGTTAAGGGGGGCTTGGAGTGTTTGAAATTACTACAACTACCATGAGGTCCTGTACTTCTAACTCTGAACAAGAGGCAACTGTGTTGTTCCTCCATAGTCACTTGTCAGCCATGTCACTACAGAGGGTCAGGTCATATGGACTGAGCACTGTACACACAATGCTCTGCTCAGACACACGTCTGCCTACTTAGCCTGAACTTCCCCTGGTCTCCTGAGCAGGAAATAATGAGTTCATCAGCCACACCATGCCAAGTGTGTACATGAAATATAAGTAATGCATATAGGGAATCCCGCTAATTAAATTTGCCTGGTGATACATTGACACTGCACAGCAGACATGATTAGCATTTTCAAATCTAGTACCAAGTTGTGTGTCCATTGAACACAAATCTGGCTTGGAATATACTAATCCTCAAGTAACTTCTACATTGTGTTTGGTGCAAATCACTGGTATTTGGCATTTTCATCCCTCATTGCAAAGTAAACCATATCAGCACAGCTAATGAGTAGGCCCATACCACCTTGTGTAATGGAGGTATACTAATGTCAATAAACGGAGTCAATCATAACGGGGACAGTTGACAATGTTTACCTCCACCCTTCCTGGTCAGGGTAACTGCTCTCCCCTCGCCCAGCTCCGTCTTTAAGGCACTGCCCCAGCACCTTCTGGTGACCCAGGTAGGTGTTTTAGGCCCTCCTCCACCTCCAGGCTCCTGCCTGCGCCTCATCCCTGGTGGTCCAGTGGAAGAGCCTGCTCTTCTGCTGGTCCGCTCTGTGGGTGTCAGCCTTTTCTGTCTTTTTCTGTTTTTGCCCTTTTTCTTGTGCCTTTTTTCCTCTTTGTTGCCTTTTTCTCTGTTTGCCTCTGTTTTCTTGCCTTTTCTTGCCTTCTTTTCCCGTTGCTGCTGCCCCAGTGGCCCCTCCGCCCCAGCGCTTCCTGCTCCCGCCTCTCAGCTGCTCACCCTCCCCCGACCCATACTTAATGGCAGCTGCTGTGGGCCAAGGAGAGCAAGACCTCTGACCCCCTGGTCAGGGTAACTGCTCTCCCCTCACGCAGCTCTGTCGTTAAGGCACTGCCCCAAGCACCTTCTGGTGACCCAGGTAGGTGTTCGAGGTCCTCCTCCACCTGCAGGCTCCTGCCTGGGCCTCATCCCTGGTGGTCCTGTGGAAGAGCCTGCTCTTCTGCTAGTCCGCTCTGTGGGTGCCTTTTCTGTCTTTTTCAGTTATTGCCTTTTTTCTTGTGCCTTTTTCCTCCTTTGTTGCCATTTTCTCTGTTTGCCTCTGTTTTCTTGCCTTTTTTTCCTGCTGCTGCTGCCCCTGCAACCCCTCCCCCCCAGCGTGTTCCCGCTCCTGCCTCCCACCTCCCAGCTGCTCTCCATCCCCTGACCCCTACTTAATGGCAGTCACTGTGCTGCTGTGCCGCTGGCTCGCCGAAGGCGTGCCAAAGGCAAGCCTATTTGCACCCGTCGGTGACCAGTGCCATGGACCCTGGTCCCCGACCCCCAGCACTACGACTCCAACCCTCTCAACCCTGGATGCAACAACCACTGCAGCTCTCGACGCCGAGCAACTGTCAAGGCCTGTTCTCCTGCTGACATTGCCGCCGCACCTTGACCCACCTCAGGACCCAGACAGCCACCCCCAACCCACCGGATGCCACGGTACACAAGCCCCTGAGCTGCATCCTCCTCAACGCGCGCTCCCTGCACAGACACGCCATAGAACTCTGGGACCTCCTCAACACTCACTCGCCCGACGTCGCCTTCCTCACAGAGACCAGGACCACTGCCAGCTCCGCAACGGACATCGCAACCGCCATCCCCGACGGATACAAGGTCCTGATGAAAGACCGCCCCAATTGCCCCAGAGGAAGGTCTCGCCATCGTGCACAAAAGTCCCCTCCGACTAACAACCACCAACTCGGACGATGCCTAACCCCTCATGGAACACATCCACTTCCAGATCCAGCCCAACCCCAGAACGGCGCTCTGCGGAACACTTGCCTACAGACCGTCCGGACCTCTTTCACCAATGCCATTGCAGACTACATCGATCCCCACACCCTTGCCTCCATGGACTACATACTGCTCGGAGACCTAAACTTCCACCTAAACAACCCCAGCGATTCCAACACCACCTCCCTCCTAGAGAACCTCACCAACATTGGACTGAAGCAACTCGGCTCCACCCCCACTCACACGGCAGGACACACTCTCGACCCCATCTTCGCCGGAGGAAACAACATTCGCTTCAGTCACACCACGGAACCGCTCTGGACGGACCACCACTGCGTCCATTTCTCCTTCTCGAAACCCACCGCACACAAGCGCACGCCACGCCTCCCACACAGAAACTGGAGCAAAATCACTGAAGAACACCTCACCTCCGCCCTCAGCTGCACTCCTCCCCCCTACCACAACAGACAGCTCCTGCCAATTTTCTGTCCGTTGCCTGGCCATCGGAGGAGGGGGACAAGGACTACAAGTCCCGGCTTCATTGCGGCCGTCGCCGCTGCTGCCCACACTGCTTTGCGCCCGGAGGCGCTTTAAATTTCGCGGGACGCACCCGTCCGAGCCTGTCAGAGGCTGGATGAGGCTGGGCTGGGCCACCCCCCTGAGTATTGCTACCTTGAAAGACTTTTAAAGACTGTGAAACCCGGGGAGAACATCAGTATCGGACACAAGCAGACTACTATATTTGTTTTAACCCCATGTAACACTAGTCTTTGCCGCCACCGCCATCGGAGTCATTTGGGGGCGGCGTTGGTCTCATGAGAGGAGGCCGGTCTAGGACCACAACCCCCAGCAACCCTAGCGGCGCGCACGCCGCCCACGCCGGAACCTAGCGCCAGGAGGCGCTTAAAAGGAAAATAGCGCGGGAGCTCCATTACCTTGGATTTTCTCTGCCTCAGGTCTTTGCTGCCCGAAGGAGACTGGGACTGGGCTGGGCCACGTTATTAACATTTCTACATCGCCTTGGTTTCAATCAGTGTAGACGTTTGAAGGTTCTGTGACTTTATCATTGTTGGTACTGACTCCGTATCAAGGAGGGGGGATAAAATGAACAGGTTAAAATCTGGAAATGGGCAAGGGGTAGTGGGGACATTGGACGCTTTTTTATTGAGGGCCGAATCGGCACTCATTCACGAAATTGAACTTACTGAGCGCAGATTGTCCTTGGAACCACAAAACCCTCATAATCGAACTGCTCTTATCGTCCCTGCTTTACATACGGGTTTGGAAGTTAGTTCAACACAAATTAGTGTGTTACATTCCCCAGGCCTTGAAATCATTAACGCCTCTGATATAACTGAAAAATCCGATACTTCAGCAAGGCCAAATGTTGTCACACGGGGTCAAAAGGCTAAGATTAACCATGGGAGTAGTCTCTCTCCACAGTCAAAGAAAAGGAAGGGGCAGGCGCCAAATAAACAAAATAAACAAAGTTATCATTTGCCTAAACCTTTGGGCCGTAGGAGTAAACCTGCTGACAAAGAGCATAATCAGGGGGCTACACAAGCATTAGCTACAGATGATGGGGTATCATTGGTAGCATTACCTAGTCATGAGAGGGAAGCTTTTATGAAAAAACTGGAACTTGTGATTTCAGCTCATCTGGACCCAATATTGCAAAAGCTAACTGAAATTGAGGCTAGGTTAGCGCACTTAGAAAAACCGGCACCTAGTGCTTCCTTAACCCCTGCAGATTATGGGCAAAACAGGGCTGAGGGTACTGCTGTGAATGGAGTTGTGCAGCACCCTGAACCCTCTGTAAGACCTGCGATTCGGGATGGTTTGCCTCCCGCAAGGGTAGCATGCCCTCCTTCGAATGGCACTGAGACTTCACTCCAGACAGAAAGTTTGCCTCACAGGAACGCCCAGACTGCACATGCCCCAAGAAGTGCCCGAGCTAGTAATGCAAGTAATAACTATGATGAGAGACCCCGAAATACAGGCACTATAGAAGGTCGGCACTTTGATCAAAGACCCCCTAGTGGCCCACACTCTAACCTGCACTTGCCCCCAGAAGCAACCCCATATATTGTAGTGTTGGCTAATGTTCCTTCATTGCTGCCCGGTGATGTGGAGCACTGGTCAACACTGTGGAACAAATCTTTGCACTTTTTGAGTGCAAGGACAGGTATTAATAATAAATTGTTATTTTCTGAATTTAAGATGGCGCACAGGACTGGGTGGGTGGGGAAATCTAACAAGACATTCTCCGGAGATTGTATTGCATTAACATTTAGATCCCCAGGATTGGTCAGAACATTATTAGAGAGAATGGATGACTACTTTGCAAATGAGAGGGGAATTTCCATTCTACCCTTGGGGTTTTTCTATCAGCCACCTACACCACGATGGCACACAGTGGAAGACAACAGATGTGCATGGGCGTACCCGCACCCCCAGCCTCCCCCTTGGTTCCACCCAAATCGTTTTGAGGCTTCAAGCGGTCTTGCAGACATAGATTGACTAACATCAAATTTGAGAAAATCAGGGAATAATGTCATTTTAAACAATGCTCCAGAGATGGCCCCTAACAAAGTAGATAGTACAGTTGCTTCCCCTTTCATATCAGACCTTGAGAACAGCTGATACCCACTTCTGCACCCGTATAATGATAGTGCAGGAATTGTAGGGTTGGATTCAGATATTTTGCCCGCAGAGCAAGTCTCTAGTAACACTGCTGGGGAAGTCCTAATGGTTAGGAATCCTAATACCCGCCCACTCAGGCTCATCTCATGGAATATTGCGGGCATTTCCTCAAAACTATCAGATGAGGCTTGGGTACAATATGTGAAGACGTTTGATATTATCTGTGCCCAGGAAACCTGGAGCAGGGATAATGTCACTATGGAAGGATATTGTTAATTTAATGTCCAGGCAACACCATCGCCTGCAGGGAGGGCAAAGGGAGGCTTAGTGACTTTCATTTCCGTCCAATATGAGTCACTAAAGATAGAGAATATAACAGACTCTCCTTGGTACCAGCTTATCCTGATCTCTAACTTGATTGATGCCACACTATTATTGATTAACTGGTACTACAATATTTTTGACCCACAAAACTGTGGGGTTATTAACACCCTTAAAGAGGAAATTGATAAAGTTGCGGTGAGATTCTTCCCATTGTGCATAATCTGGGTGGGTGACTTTAACTGTACACTATGTCAGCACAGTATGCACAAAATATGTGGCATTGTAGACACCGCAGATCAACCTTTGTCTCACTTTAAGCATACCCCACAGGGTGAAGCACTAAATACTATCATTGTAGTAAATGATTTATGCATGATTGATACTTTGGTCAGTATGCCTTCTGTCCAGCTTCCAACCTATCAGGGTGGTGGTAGAGTCAGCACAATTGATTTTATGTTGATATCAAATAAGCATGCATGTCTAGTGGATAGTTTTGCGGTTGAACCAAACCCTGCTTGCGACCATAATCCCCTTTCTGCCTCCATGCATGTTATAGCACAGAAGGGTATGGTGATGAGCACCAATTAAAACATAATCGCAACCAGGGGGTTAGGTTAAAGTGGAGCACAATAAATCCCTCAAAATTTGAGGAGGCCATTGTTAAAGCGAATCTAAGTAAAATCATGACATGCTTAGCTTTTGACTCCTATCCAGATGCTATAATACAATGCTTTGAATCAATTTGTGAAGATGTGGCTAAAAACCTGACTAAATCAGTGAGGAGTCGGGATTCACCGGAAATAAGATGGTTTAATGCTGAATGTTCCAAGTCGCAAAAAGACCTGAAGAATGCTTTGCATGCAGTCCCCCGTGATAGGGTTTTGATCAAGGCTGTTAGACAGACCTACAAAAGCGTGATTAAGCGTAGGAAGGACGAACTGAGAAGACTGGCCTGGGAAGATCTCGAAAGAGCTAGTGCTCTCAAGGATTCCAAGAGTTTTTGGGAAGTCATAAATCGCCCCCTTTTTTCTAATGATATAAGCAGTATGGACTCGACTATAACGGGGGAAGCTTGGGAGTCTCATTTTTTGAATATATTTAACCCAAAGGGCGTCTTATCACAAGAGCAAAGGGATGAGATAGTCATTAACTTACAAACGGCATACCAACTTAGTTCATCCCTGTCCTTAAGCGAGGTTGAGGACGCCCTAGCAAAGGGCATTTCCTCGAAAGCCCCCGGACCAGATGGGGTGCCCTTGGATTTATTCAAAAGCAATCCTCAACTTTGGGGCCCCCTGATGCTTAATGTTTTTAAAGCAGTAATAGTGGGTCATATTCCATTATCATGAAGAAATGCAGTGGTAGTCCCGATTTTCAAAAAAGGTAACAGGAATGACCCCACATGCTATAGGCCGATCTCTCTAATTGACGCTACGTGCAAGGTTATGGGGAGGGTAATCCTTGCACGTTTGGAGTCATGGGCCAATGCCACCGGACTCATATCAAGTACCCAATATGGCTTCAGGAGGGGGATGGGAACAAATGAACAGTGCCTCAACTTGTCCATGATTATGGGCAAGTACATGAAGGCGAGGGGGGGGGGCGATCCACCTGGCCTTCATGGACTTTTCCAGTGCTTTCGATACAGTGAGCCGGGGAAAGTTGTGGACACTGATGGAAAATATGGGTTTTGAAGAACCCCTCATTACCCTGTTTCGCAGGCTACATGCGTCTACCACTGTAGCTATTCGTTTTGGTCCTGGAGGAGAGAAGACTAGGCCCATTGCTTCCACTGAGGGGGTACGCCAGGGCTGCATTCTGGCCCCGTTTTTATTCCTAATATATACAAATGGTTTGGAATCATTCCTGTTAGAACAGCAATTGGATTTCCCAAGTATAGAAGGCAAACGGGTTCTATTGCTGTCCCATGCAGACGATACAGTTCTGATGACCTTAACGGCCAATAGCCTTCAAAAATGTCTGAATGCGTTTACTGAATTTATGATGGCATTGGACCTAAAGGTAAATTTTAGCAAATCATGTATTATGGTATGCGGTCCCAATCAAACAAAAACAAGAACATTTATAGTAAAGGAAAAAATTATTTATAAAGTGCCAAATTTTACCTACCTAGGAAATGTTTTTAATAATAAATTAAATTGGGATCATCTAATTGTGGCTAGGATTCAACATACCAGCAGAATAAAAGAGGGGCTGTTTCGCTTTGCTTGCAAGCTTGGACATAAGCCGGTAGCAGAAATTATAACTTTATATAAATCAAAATGTCTGTCAGTAGCTACTTTTGGGGCAGGAGTATGGGGCTACCATAAAAGTTCCCAGATTCAGATTTTAGAGAACACATTTTTAAAAAGATTAGTGATGATTCCTAGCAGTTCTTCAACACTTTTTGTCACTCTGAAGTGGGTCTGGATTATGTAAAAGATAGGATAAATATTGCCCGATTGATTTTATGGCGGAAAATCTGGACTTCAGAGGATTTATTATTCTCAAGGAGTATCCTTAGAGATTGTATGAATCTTGATAACGCAATGTCACTCCCCTGACTTCGTTATGTCAAAGATACTTTTTATAAAATAGGCTTGGAAAATTATTATGACAATCCCGATGGTATCCAATCGAACATGAAACAGGTCATAAAAAATGCATATCGCACTGAATTATGTATGTTTAACCTGGATTATGGAATACCAGATCGTGTGTTCCCAAGTCAACAGCAATTTTATTTGTCTTTTACTTTGCATGTTCAATCGCGTTTCCTTATGACTAGATTATGCCTTTGCACATTGCACTTTCTTGTGGCTTTCCCCAAACAGGCAGGTTGGTGTGAGAGACTAACCCCCTGTCCCTGTAATAATTTAGCCCATCAGAGCACAATGCACTTTTTGCTGTTTTGCACACTTTATAAAGACCCAAGGGCACGTTTCATCAAGTCCATTTTAAAGGAAATCCGTCCCTGTTCTTATCAGGAGGGTTTTAATTACCTGCGGTCACTGTCCACTGCTGCCATCTGCAGCGCTGTGCTTAACTTCATTAGAATCGCATTTCTAATCAGGAAACGCTATCAATCTTAAAATGAATTCAAGTTTTTAGTGATTTTAGGGGTTTTAATATTTAGTATTTAGTATAAATGTGTTGTAGAACGGTAGGAGGTTTTTAAATTCTTAGAATTTGTGCTGGGGTAATATGACTTTGGCAAAGACAATATGTGTACTGTATTCTTTAATCTCTGCACAAAAACTTTTTTATGTATGTATATTTTTGTTTTATTATTTAATGTATGTATGCAAACTTTTATGATTCAATTGAATCGAATAAAGTTATTTGAACGAACGACAGCAACAAATAACCTCCACCAAGGGATTGCCAACTGCGCCAACACTCTCGTCCCCCTCCAGAACTCCACCAGACGACACAACGCGAAAGCCACCTGGGTCACCACAGATCTCCTAGAATCCAATCGCTCTAGCCGACGACTGGAGAAAGGATGGAGAAACAGTAAAACCCCGGAAGCAAGCTCCGCCTACAAGGCCGCAACCGAGGCACACCACCAACTCATCCAATCCAGTAAGAGAAACTTCATCCAAGACAGATCCTCTCCAACTCCCTCAACTCCAAGGAATTCTTCGCCATCATACAAGAATTCACCAGACCCAACAGCGAAACTACCGACGCACCTCCCTCCCAAGACCTCTGCAGCAAACTCAGCTCCTTCTTCCACCGCAAGATCAAGACGCTCTATGACAACTTCGATGACCAAGACCATGGCACCGACCCAACACCCCCCACCAGCGACGCCATCCAGCCGACCCTCCTCACCGGGACCCCTCTCACCACAGAAGACACCGCAAAGACTATGAAAAGCATCCACTCCAGAGCACCCACTGACCCCTGCCCGCAACACATCTTCCACAGGGCTGCCACCGCCATTGCACCTGAACTACGACAAACAATCGACTGCTCCCTCGAGACAGCCACATTCCCCGATGACTGGAAACGTGCCGAAGTCAAACCCCTCCTCAAGAAGCCCTCCGCAGACCCGACAGACCTCAAGAACTTCAGGCCCATCTCTCTTCTCCCCTTCGCCACCAAAGTTATCGAGAAAGTCATCAACACCCAGCTAGCGCACTCCATAGACACCAACAACATCCTCAACGCCTCTCAATCGGATTCCGCAGCAACCACAGCACCGAGACCGCCCTCATGGCCGCCACCGACGACATCCACTCCCTCCTCGACCAAGGTCACACATCAGCCCTCATCCTCCTAGACCTCTCAGCAGTCTTTGACACCGCCTTCCACTGCACACTAGCCACCAGACTCCACGACGCCGGCATCCAGGGAACTGCCTTAAACTGGATTCGATCTTTCCTCTCAGGCAGAACACAAAGAATAATACTCCCGCCCTTCCTCTCTGAACCTACAGATATCAGATGCAGAGTACCCCAAGGATCTTCCCTCAGCCCCACGCTCTTCAACGTCTACATGGCCCCCCTCTCAACCATTGTCAGAAAACATGGACTCAACATAGTCTCATGTGCCGACAACACCCAGCTCATCCTCTCTCTCACTAAGGAACCCGACATCTCCAGGCACTGTTTACAAGGAGGGATGAAGGACGTCGCAACCTGGATGAGCTGCAGCTGCCTGAAGTTCAACTCGGAGAAAACAGAAGTCCTCATCCTTGGCTCCACCCCCTCTGCATGGGACAACATCTGGTGGCCCCCCCCTCAGAAACCCACCCACCCCGATGGACCACGCTCACAACCTCGGCATCATACTTGACTCTTCGCACATCATGAATCGCCAGATCAACGCCGTGTCCTCCCCATGCTTCATCACCCTCTGCATACTCCGCAAGACCTTCAAATGGATCCTCCCGACTCCAGGAAGACCGGCACCCACGCACTCATCACCAGCAGACTGGACTACGGAAACGCGCTCTATGCCGGAATCAACAAAACACTCCTCCACAAACTCCAGACCGTCCAGAACGCCGCAGCCAGACTCGTACTCGACATCCCACTACATGACCACATCACCCAACACCTCCGCGACCTCCACTGGCTCTCCGTCAAAAAAAGAATAACCTTCAAACTGCTCACACACGCCTACACAGCCCTCCACAACACTGGACCCCTTTGCCTCAACGAAAGAATATTCTGCCACGCCCCCAAGAGAAACCTCTGCTCTGCCAACCTAGCCCTAGCCATGATCCCCCGCATCCACAGGGCCAGAGCGGGTGGCAGCTCCTTCTCCTACATCGCGGCCAAGACCTGGAACGAACTCCCCCTCTGCATCAGACGGAGCCCGACACTGCAGTAAGGAGAAATCAATCCCCAAGGGCAAGGGAAGAAAATGTCGCCTACCAAAGGATAATCAAAGAGCGTACTAACGTCTCAAATAGATGCGAACACACAATAAATAGAAAAACAGGGGAGAACTACAGATACAATGCAATAGAAGGACACAAAAAGTAAAGTGTTCAAACAATATATATATATTTTTTTATATATATTAAAGAAACTAGTACCAAAAAGATTTATTTATACTTAAATTGATATATTCAATTACAAAGCAAACAAACAAAAACATTATCATTAAGAAAACTGAACGAATCAATTTTTTAACATACAGGGAAAAAATTGTCAAAGATAATGAATTATAAACTAACATAAACTAACATACAGTTGTTCTCTCTAACCCCACAGATAGATCCTAGGAAACGTAAACAACAACAAACATGTCAATCAGTCTCACCATTCATGCGTAACACACTCTCAAAAGTACCACCTAGGACAATTAATAGACATACAATATATACAACAGGCAGGAACCCAAATAGAATAAGGGGCAGTAATATACCAAAATGGTACTATCAGGGGTTTGTTGCCCAAAGGGTTTCTAGCTGGCCCGGTGCTGACGCGCGTTTTGGTGGTAGGCTAACAAGTAGCCATCACCTTCATCAGGGCACTTAGAAATTTAAAAGAACATCAGAAACAACGTACTTAGTTAAAAAACGGAGATAGGAGGGGAAAGAGAGAGAGAGAGAAGGGAGATGCCAGTCGATAAACAATGTAGTAACTCAATTAATCTGGGTGTAATGGAGTACACTCCTCGTAAATAACAGCTCCAAGAAAGTACGAATCCTAAAGGAAGATGGATGCTAGGCAGTTTCTTCGAGGAAACTAGAGGCAAAGTAATGTGCCAATCAACCAACCGGTCAATGTTGGGGCCAAATAAAGATAAGTCTAGGTAGAAATCAATCTGGAACGAATTCCATACAACGCATACATTAGGTCCAGCTATATAGAAGGTATGCTGCATCCACCGCTGTCTTGAGAAGGCGTATTAAGGTTCAGAGATGCAGAGAAAATTTCTTGAATAGCATAAATTAGCGCGCTGAGGTCCTGGTGCAGAATGCCGGCGAGCTCCGATACGTGCTGAAAACAGTCATCATGGGCTGGAGGGAAACAGAGTTCTCCCCCGGAGTCGGCGTCCAAGTTCCGGCGTCCAAGCGCTTCCGGGTGGCTATCGAGGCTAGAAAGCGAAGTCTCTCGAGAGCGGGAGCCCGACACTGCACCTATTCAGAAAGGATCTCAAGACCTGGCTCTTCGGATGACCGCGGAACTGCTCAAACCCCACCCCCCAAAGCCTTGAGACCCTTGAGGGTGAGTATATCGCTTCAAAAACCCTGATTGATTGATTTCTCTCCCAGGCAAGAACTCACTGTGACCAAAATGATGTGAATATAGATACCACACTTACAATACCCCCCTGCGATCAAGCCTCCAGCGATACAGACTCTCCTGGACACATGGACGTGGAGGACCAACCTGGCCCATCTGGTCAGCCTGGGCAGATGGCACCAGTGAGTCCAACTGCACCCACAGCAGCATCTCCCACCCCATCTTCAACATCACAGCTGACCCCTACCCCAACAACCAGACAATCTAGCATGGGCAGCAACATCTCCTAAACACCCCCTCCCAAATTCGGATGTGAAGAGCGACTACACACTCACTGAGGATGGAGAAGCCATTGGAAGGGGGCATGCCCGGTACATGCCTATGAGGTCACGGGTGGTGGGAGGGCAAGCGTGGGCCCACAATGTGAGGTTTCTGGTGCAAATGACGCCCAGGCCAACCTTGCCAGAGTAATGGGCATATATGAGGGATATCAGGAAGCGATGGGCCAGGTACTTGAGGTACTTCGGGACATTAAGTAACTGCAAAAGTCCATAGACCACAGACTGGATTGGCATAACAAACAAATGGACCAGGTCATTGGGGTGCTGAGGGACATTAATAGGACCCTCTGCAGGGCTTTAACACATACACTTACCCCTTCCTGTGGCACAATTACATCTGTCAATTCAACATCTGTGGCAGCCACAGGGAGGGACGCCATGTAAGGGGGAGACTCCTCAGACACCCCAGACCATGCAGTTGTGGATCCCCTCCACCTGACGTAGAGTGGGACATCCAAGGAAATATCCAGGAGGGTCAGATGGCAAGACACCCACCACTGCCAGTAAGAAACGGTGCCACTGATTTCCTCCTTTGTGTGCAATCCGTTCACTTTGTTGACTATTCCTGTACACTTTCCCACTTCTGACGGGAGGAGTGTGTTGGACTTTGGATTCCAGGCAATGTGTCTCTTACAACAATGGTTTCATCCACCACCACTGACAACTGCACTCCATTGTGGTTATTTTGTTTCTGTTTCTGTTACATTTCTTGTTGTCATCATGTGCACTGCAATAAATTCACTACTCACAACAACACTAGCTCATGTAGTATCATTTCAGCTACCAATTTATTTTTTTATTCCCATGTGATCCCTCAGATGAAAGTATAAGCTACTTAGGTAAGCATGCACATGTGCATTGTCAACATTGTGTTACAGACTATCTCATCCATGCCACCAAAAGACAGACATACACGTGTACAGTCTCAGGACAATTTTGTTCCATACTCCCAACCTTAGGCTGAAATGATGTAAAAAAAAAAGAGCAAAACAAGACATCACAAAAGCTATCTGGGTCAGTGACCACAAATGTCATGTGTATACTTCAAAATACATGAGACGAGGAGACCCATCTGACAATGCCAAATAGAACAGGCAACAGACAATTGGTTTGTGTCATCGGCTGGAACCACATCAACAACCTCACAAAAGGTATCCCATATCATTTGATAAAATAAACCAAAACATTGCAGTACAACAGTTTCTGAGCACTGGTTTATTCCAATCCAGTTTTGTTGCATCTGGTGAATGTCAAAAACATATGTCAGTGGTGTGCCACAGGCACTGTGTCATACAATGATGAGACACATCAACAGCCACATCATACACATTGAGGACTTAGCCAATGTGAATGGAGACTAGCATGATTTGGCCCAAAAATAGGATTGTGATAGAAAACATGATGGCACACATATTGCAATAGGACCACCACACGACAGGGAACAAGTCCAATGGAATCTTAGCAACTTCCATCCAATCACTGTGCAAGCTGACTTAGTCCCGAAGTAGTACACAGAAAGTCTGTGCCAGACATTCCCAGGAACAATTCATGTCAACTACATACTTGAAAACAGCATTATATACCTACTGATATCACAGCTCTGAAATGTCCAGATGAAGATGACATTGTGAAGGTACCTACAATACACCAATACTAAGATGAGGCAGGAAGCCATACATCAGACACCAATCACAGTCAACTTCTGCAGTACACAGTACATTGAAACATGTCACATACACAAAGCTACATAAACTATGTGTGCATGTCTCCAAACCTAACTACACAAACAGCTGTGCACAGACTTTGACACAACTGTACACGCCTAACATGTATACATTAACGTTTGCCTCACAGCATCACAACAACAGTCAATGTAACAGTCAAAGTAATGACTTCTCACAGCATACTTACACTCAAGAGAAGAAGTTGTTGATGAGCTCTTGCCGCATGTCAACTCCTTCCTTTTCCCCACTTTCATCATCATTTGCCATTTCAGGATCCTCACCCAGTGGCTCCTGCTGGTTCCCATCTGGCCTTCAGGAGCCCATAAGCCTGCTCCCCTGGCTGCCTTGTTCTCCCCTGTGCCTCAATTGAAGTGGACTTCCCATGCCGTTGTCGGATTCCTCAGCGGTGTCAACAACCGTGGGCGGTTGGGATATGCTGAATCCCCCAGATGGAAGACATATATATGTAAATTTATCAGTCATACATTTGTATAACATACAACCTGACATCATATACATAAAGGATTGGACATATCATACTCACCAACAAGCCAGGCCCTCTCCGATAGTAGTTGTGACATCAGCTGGGGTACGGTGCTGTTCGGCAGTATGAAGGAGTCATGGGCAGATCCTGGGAATGTGGCACTGATGTGTGAGATGTATAAATCCTGTAAACACACCACTTGCACATTGATCAAATGGAAGTGCTTCCTGTTCCTATACACCTGCTCTCTGACTTGCGGTGGTATTAAGATGATATGTGTGCCATCGATAGATCCAACTACATGTGGGATGCAACCTAAACCATATATGTCACCCTTCACATTGGCCAAATCTTCACGTATGAGGAACTGAATGCAGTTGTCCATGTGCAACTTCCTGATAACGTCCCTTTCTTCCATAGATTGTAGGTCTGGAAATGGCAAGTACACAGGAGGCTGTCGTCTCACCCCTCTGCCAGGGTACCTATGTGAGGAGGGTACACACATATGGATATTGGTCAAAGTGTACACACTAACATATACCAAGACACAGCCAATTGTAATGTGAACATACAGCACTGCAGATGTCAGCAGTACACAGCAATACACATCATCATTGTATGACATACCACAGCAGACACAGTTACTGCTTGGATGAGGAAAGTGGAAGAGATGCCTGCCAATGGTCTGGATGAAATATGAAAAACCCACTGACCACTGTTTTAGGAGAGGCCATTCCAGGTGGTAAACAGCCTAAAGCATAACATTGACTTCCCAGAGAACTATGGAAATGATCAAGAAGATTCGGGCACATTGGCATGAGTGCAAGCTCCACGTATCACCCCCAATCTGGCCTCCTCATGTGTCAGTTACAGCACTGTGCCCATCATACAATCTACTATTGTATCCTGGACACCAAAGCTCTGTCAAGCATCACGCATATGGTGTTAAACTGACGCAAATTAGTAATTGTCCCTGCATTTCCGCATTGACGCCTTGTTGTAACGCTATTCCATGGTTCATTGGGGTGAGCTGCACATTCACCCCTGAAGTGTGAAGGGCCAGTATCTGTGAACCTATTGTAAAATGATAACAAAAAGGTGCATGCAAGTCGTTGTCCATGCAGCAAGTGAACTTCCTTGCAGAGATGCACTCCTACAGAGATGCTGCCCGCAGACTCAGAACACCTTGAAGGTCAGTGATACTGAACAACACAGAAGTTTTTAAATGGAGCTAAATGGATGAGAGCGTCAGTGCAGAGGAGGCTGAGGTGCTGGGTGGGAGTGATAAGGGCAGGCAGGATTTGTGTTCCTGATTGGGTGAAACTGGGCTTAGTGCACTGGGTTTATTTGCTTGACGTGGGTGGCATTGGCTGTGTCATGCTGGAGCTAAGCTGGTTCGAGCTTGGGTGTACTACTGTGCCAGCATCTTTATTTCCAAACAATACTCATTAAGCAGTTGTGTTTAGGTCAGTCCGAAGTAAGTCTGCTCATCCAGAGAGTTTAGTAGACCTGCCCAGCATAGCCATGCTTCTCGCTTTTCCTTTTTTTTGTTTACATTTCTTTATTAAGTTTTTAAATTTTTAGATGCTGTTTGACAAATTCTTATACAGATTGTATGCATGCACATGTGAATACAAGTAGACATACAACGATGAAAATCTGCATAAAGGAGAGCGCATATGCACTACATTGTTTGTGTGCCATATAACATGTGTCTGAGCATTGATGCTTAAAGAAATAGGGGATGTATGAACTGGGATCTTTACATGTTGTAACGCATAGCGAATGTGATGGCCCTCCTGCCCGGGCTGATTCCCCCTCGCTACCTCTGTGCCATGCTTTACTAATACATACATTACTTATCTACCTGTTTGGGTTGTGTGATTCTAGCTGCTGTTGAATGAACTTAAATAACATGTCCTGATTATGAACGTGAAACGCATCGCCAGCAGTGTAACGCAGACTTCTGCCCGGCGGGATTCCCAATGGTGCTCAGCTCGCTCTATGCGGGCCCCTCGGTCCACCTAACTGGAAATATCATGCGGGTGACTCAGGCGCCTCCGGATCATTTTGCTCTGGGTTTCGAATATCTAGTAAAATCGCAACCCATGCCCCTGCCAGCAGGAGCACCCCTAGGCCCAACGTGTCTTCCCGCCGCAGTGCCACACTCTCCACCTGCACCCAGCATATCAGCGACTGTAGCCAGGCTTTGGCATTTGGTGGATCTGGTGATTTCCAGCGCCTAGTGATTAAGCGCTTGGCTGTAATGAGCCCAAGGTCTATAAATCGGGACGTGACTTTATGCTTTTTTGTTCTACGGTATAAGCCTAATAGGCAGGTGTCCCTGCAGCATGCGACTGTGCGGCCCATGCATTTGGTCAAATGTGTCGTGACTGCTCTCCAATAGGAGGCGAGAGCTGTGCAAGCCCACAGCATATGTAATAGGTCTGCATCTAATAATCTGCATCTAGGGCACTTAGCATCTACGCAGTTGAAGTACCTATTAATCTTAGTTGGTGTTATATACGCTCTCTGGATTATGTAGTACTGTATTAAGTGGAACCAAGCATTCCTGGGGATATGTGTAGGTCCCTCTAGTATGGCCGACCATTCGCGTTGCATTGCCTCTGTAAGTCCGTGTCCCAGTGCTGCCTGAGGGATGTCAGTGGCTGTGTCGAATGCGTGCGTAGGGACTCAGCGAACCATTTAGTAAGGTGTCTGCCTGTGCCCAGCTCGTGTAGGTATTTAATGGCAAGATGGGTCACAGGCTCGTGAGGTATGTCGCCCCACAAAGTTTGCAGCGACTGTGTCAGCGTGGCATATAAGAGGAATTGGCCTTGCGGTAGGCCACTGTCCTCAGTCAGTGTGTGGAATGGTACTAGTTGTTGGTCCTGGTATAGGTCTCCCAGGGTCAGCTACCCTGCCGCTTCCCAGGGGACTAGTTCCGTTGTTGAGATTATGCGGCAGTGAGCTGGCGTGCCCGATATGGGCAGGGAAGGGGCATATGGCACGACTTCCTTCGTGAATTTTAGGGTCCGGCGAAAATATCTATAGGCAACCGAAGTCAGTAGCTGCGTCAGGGCTGCACCTTTCCTACCGGGGTGGAACAGGGCTATGATTTGGGACTGCGTATGACTAGGCTGTTGCGTGGCAGTGTCCGTCAACTGCCAGTCACCAATCCAGCGGGCCACCCACTGTAGCTGTGATGCCAGATAATAGTGCTCCATGTTGGGGACTGCCCAATCCGCCACGGTTGACGGGTAGATAAAGTTTCCCTAACGCTACCCTATTACGTGTTCCATGCCATATGAATTGCCTCAGGTCTTGCTCTAGTGTATGGAAAAAGGAGGGGCTGACATAGGCTTGCAAATTTGTAAAGTGGTAAAGCAGCCGAGGGAGCACCACCATTTTCAGGAGTGCTACACGACCCATGGTGGCCAAAGAGAGAGTGCGCCAGAAAGACATCTGAGACCTCAACGCCATCACGGCCCGCATGAGATTACCTTCTAGAAGTTCTTCCTGCTGGCGAAAGATACGGATCCCCAGATAACGGAAGGTTGAGTTTTGCCACGGTACCGGCTAACGCCCAGCACCAGCTCTGGGTCTGGGGTAGCTTCAGCAAAGGGGTACAGACACGACTTCTCCCAGTTTACACGGAGCCCTGACAGTGAGGCGAATTCTGATAGTGCCCTCTCTATCGCTGAGTGTGGGCCATGTACATCTCGGAGGTAAATCAGGAGATCATCCGCATACAGTGAAACTGCATGCGTATCATCGCCCAGAGGGATACCCCACTCTGCGCCGGTTTGGCAAAGAGATATGTCCAGTGGTTCAATGGCAAGCGCAAATAGCAGCCGGGAGAGTGGGCACCCCTGCCTGGTGCCGCGCTCAATTGAGATCGCCCACGAAACGTACGGGCCTGTTTTGATTTTGGCTGTGGGCTGCATGTATAGCAATTTAACTAGGCCCAGGACATTTTTTCCCAGCCCATACCTGTCAAGGGCAGCGAATAAAAAGTCCCATTCCAGGGTGTCGATCGCCTTCTCCAAATCGAGAAGTAGGCAACCCGAGTGTGCACACCTCTCACCAGAGTAGTGTGCCACCCTGAAGAATCGGCGTATATTCAATGACGTGCAGCGAGTAGGCACAAAATGATTTTGATCTGCATGCACTAACTGCGGCACCAGGGGAGCCAGTCTGCACGCTAATATTTTGGCCAACACCTTGTAGTCTGCATTCAACAACGCCAGGGGCCGGTAGGAGCCCAGCAATTCTGGGTCTCTGCCCGGCTTGAGAAGCGAGACCAGCAGTGATTCGCAGAGCGACTCTGGCATGATAGACGGCTCCTGCGCGCCCCGGTACATGGCGAGCAGGCACGGGCCAGGACCGTCTGGAACGCTTTGTAGTACTCGGCGGGGAAGCCGTCAGGGCCGGGGGCCTTACCAGTCACCAGGGCCTGTATGGCCGCCTGTACCTCCTGTAGCGTGATCGGCTCTTCTGGTTCCGCGCGTTGCTCCACCGACACCGCGAGTAGCGGCAGTGGGGACAGATACAAGTCGAGTTCTGGGAGCGCTACCTGAAGGGCCGATTTGTATATTCTAGCATAGTGGGCTGTGAACTCCTTATGAACCTCATGGTGGCCAGTTATTAAGTGACCCGATTCCGATCACAGTGCAAGAGCCTGAGGGTGCACCTGATCTTGCCTAATCAGCCTCACCAGCAGCCTTCCCGCTCTGTCTACCGTTGCATGGGTGCACGATGCATGTGCAGCATAATTTATGCATCGTAGCCGTTCCATGACCTGTGTGTGTTCATACTTCAGCTTATCTAAGGCACGCTGGGTGTCGGGCGCCCTCGCTACATCTGACTCTAGTTGGAGAGGAGCATTCTCAATGCGCGTGGCTTCTCGGTCCAATTGCCGATGCAGACTCCAGTTTAGCCCCATACATTGTCCCCGGACCACAGCCTTGCATGCTTCCCACACCACACCCGCGTCAGGGACCGAGTCTTCGTTGGTTTCATAATAGTTTTCAATAGTAGTTGCTACTGTAGCCCTGAAGGGGGGGTCCTCTAGCACCGTGGGCTGGAGTCTCCACACACAGGTAACCTGCGCAGCCTGCTCATCTAGAAGCTGGACCATGTGTGGATTGTGATCAGAGTGTGTGAGGCCCATGTACTCTGCATGGGTGTATCTGGCAAGCAGCGACCACTCCCTACAAATCGGTCAATGCATACGTGTAGTCCGTGTGGGTGAGAGTAATGCGAGTATAGGCGATTGCACGGGTGCAGTGTCCTCCACATGTCAGCGAGGCCCCAGTGGCGCAGCCATTCCCCTAGACCCTTAGCGTGTGACACAGCAGTTGTTCTCTGCAGTGGTGGGAAGGACCTGTCTAAGTTTGTGTCCAGCACTGCATTAAAACCCCCTCCCAATAACCAAGGGATGTCGCACCAACGGGACAGTATGCCGGAAAGTGTCTGACAGAATGCTGCCTGATCAGTATTTGGGGCATAGATGGACCCTATGACTATCTGTCTCCCATCCAGGCAGCCACGTGACAACACATAGCGGCAGTGCATGTCTATCTCAGTCTCTTTGGATATGTATGAGTACCTGGGCGGATCCAGTTGAGGACACCCCTAGCATAAGAGGAATAACCCGTGGCCAACTCTTGGCCTCTCCATCTATGTTAAAGTTTACGTATCTCTGGTTGCGCAAGGTGTGTTTTCTGTAGCAGCGCTATGTGGGCGGCGTGGCGTTTTATGTAAGCGTATGTTTCGTACCTGCGCCCCGGCGTATGCATGCCTCAAACGCTGCAGGTAAATATGGTGGTAGGTGGCATAAATCATCAATGAGGGGTAGAAACGGACACAGGAGGCATGGGGCTAGGGGTACAGACCACGGGCAGCGTGCATGTATTTCAGGCAGTGGGCATAACTTCGGTGGCTGCTGCGATACAATAGCACTCTGGGAGTCAACAAACAGGGGAGGGAGCATTACGCTCCACAACTGAAACCGAGCAGAGGGACAACGTGTATCTGCCCAAACTGTGAACTGCGCCGATTGGCGGATGTCGGCTGTGCGCGCCGTGCTTACTATCGGAGGGGTGAGCTAAGACAGCCAAAAATAGCGGGGCCCGCCGGCACTTGGGCCCTAATTCTGCATGTAAGTGGAACTGTGCAGCAGCAGGCTGTTCTGAATGTGAAATGTGGTACATGTACGTGGCCATGGCCTACAGTTGCAGATCGTGGGGCTCAGTGGTGCAGGCGGTAACTTACCCCATACGCGCTGCATGTGAGTGTAAATAATGTATGCATGGATGTGTCTAGGCTTAAAATCGCGCAGGAGACACTTATTGGACCTACATCAAGTCATCAGCAGTTTGTGGAGTCACTATTGGAAGTCTCTACGAGCTCTCGCCAGTTGGCCACACCGCACATGAGCTTCCCTCACTGAGGGAGCGCATCGAGGAAGCATCCGAGTCCCCAGTGGTTTCAACGCTCCACATCGTGGCTGCCGTCCTCAGTGCCTCCCGTCGTTCCTGCATCATTTGTTCCTGGTCAGGGGCTGGGTGTCGGCATGTGGGCAAGTTTCTGATCCTCCTGCATCTCTGTTGTTGCCCGCCCCGGGTCCCTGGGGTGGCCACGCGAGCTCCTCCCCATCTACTCGGAGTAGTGCGATGTCCTGCTGCCTCTAGTCAGTTCCATGCGTCCTCAGCGGTGCTGGAAAAGTGAGTGGAGCCTTCTGCGATTACCCGCAGCCATGCAGTAAAGAGAAGGAAGGATCAGATGTCGAGTTTGCGCATTCGTTTCTTCACCGCCAGGAATGTACTCCACTGCCTCTGTACCCCCAGGGTATAGTCTGGCAAAAAGAGGACAGATGCATTGTCCACCTTAACTGCCTCCATCTTGCGCACCTCTCGCAACCCGGTCTTTGAAATTGAGCAGCCGGAGCAGGAAGGGCTGCGGCCCAGCACCCGGCCGGGGGCCGCCCAAGGGCACCCTGTAGGCCTGTTCCACTGCAAAGAAGGGAGATAGCTTTCAGCCGGCATTAGGGTTTTCAGCCATTGTTCAGTGTATGCAACTGCGTCACGGTCCTCTGAGCCTTCCAATAGGGCAATGACACGAACATTGTTGCACCGGGAGCGGCCCTCTGAATTGTCCATTCTACATTCCAGCGAGCGTAGTTGTTCGGTGAGTACATGTGCCTCTGCAGACACTGTTTTAAGGGCTTTAAGGGCCTCCTGTATCTCTGCCTCCACCTCGGTTACTCTTCGGGTTAACTTGCGGTGGTCAACATGCAACAACGTGAAGTCAGACGTTACCTTGTCGATGCGACTCTCCAGGGATGATCGGGTCTGCAACAGCGAAGTCCCAAGCTGCTCAACCACCTTGAGCACTGCGTCAAGCTTGGACTCCAGCGTGGGGGACCCAGCGCGACCCGTCCCCTCCTGATCCAGGCCAGTCTGCTTGTAGATGTTAGCCGGCAGCATGGTTGCTGCACCTGCCCCGGCACATTGTCTGCCCATCTCGGTAGTTAAATGTCAATTATAACCTTGCAGTGGTTAAGTTTGGTGAGGCGGCTTGGCGTCACAGGCGTCCACAGAGCAGCTCCCAGGCACTCCTGGGTTGAAGCCGCTAGTGAGCGTGTCCAGTTAGTGTGGCCACTGGCAAGGTCTTTCTAGTTCTCACCCGGTGTCAATCTTGTGGCGGTGCACTTGCCCTGTGTCGCTGGGTTACGCGCAGTCTCCAAGCTCGATCAGATAGGTGCGCAACCGCGCATGTGGCAGTGAAGGGCCACAATTCTTAGGGCTTCTCACAATGCTCTTTCGCTTCCGCAGTATGCCCTCAGGGGCGCCTTGTCGGCATGTGCGTTGCTCCCGACCCCTGCCGGTTACATCAGTGGTGCGGTGTCTATGCCCGCCCAGTCGCACAGTGATTCAACTTCGGTCACCCAGGGTCCACTGCTTGCCTGAGGAAGGCACCTCTACATTGCCTCATTCGCCACAGGATATTGCCACCAGTGGGCAAGCCTAGGCTCAACACAGCCCCCGGGCCTCGCCAGGATCACTCAGGGTGATGTGCCGGTGTCTATGGCCTTGATCCGTTGCCAGAAACCTTGCCTCAGTCCACGCCGCCCGCCAAGGGGGGCCGCTGTTGATGTGCGGTGTGGTATCGGTGAGGGACGGGGGGTGTAGAATGGGGGAAGGCCCAGGTGTTGATGCGGGCCGGAATCGAGTGCTTTCCCCCCTGCACCTTACCGCACAATTGCGCTGCTGTCCGCAGACACTCCTCCACCTTCACTGGCAACATGGGGGCTGCATCCATCCAATTGCGCTGCGAACGATGCCCAATTCCTCTCCAGGTTCACTGCCCAGCCGAGGGATGCGCCATTTGTCTCCTCCGCTCACTATTGGGACTGCGTCACTGGCGGGTGGGCATGAGCTCGATACAGCTCCCGGGCCTCGCCAGACTCACTCCAGCTGAGGGTGCCTGCGTCTATTGCATGAGTCTGCTGCCTGGCACCCTGTCCCAGCGCAAGCCCCCCACCAGGAGCAATGACAGCGGTGCACCTCGTGCCCACGGGCAGAGAAGGGAGGGGGGGAGGCCCAGGTGCAGATGCGGGCTGGGATTAGGTGTTTTCCCTCCTCACTCCTCACCGACTGATCTGCCTCATTCTCTGCATTCCCGCCCTGTGGGGCACCTCAGATTCTCCTCGGCTGATGCAGTGCCACATTGGAGACAGTGGCGGAGGCCCGGGTGCTTCAGTGCATCCGACCGCCTCCGCAAGATGGCCGCGGGTCACCTCGTTTGCGTCCTCGACACTGGCGGTCTGCACGGTCCGGATCACGCCGTGTCTTGTGTGTGACCGCTCACCGGGTGCATCTGCTTGTTCGCTACACCACGCACGTTCTGAAATGATGAGCCGACCCCTGCAGATGACTGATTGTGGCGGATAATCGGGCCACAGGCGCCGAGCTGTCTCAAAGCACGTCCGCCATCTTGGCCGGCAAGCCACGCGCCTCCCATGCTTCTCGCTTTTCCTTTTCCACAGAGAGTTATCAGTCCTTCCCAGACCAGTCCGGCTTCTTTATAGAGTTTATCTTTCTTCCCAGGCCAGTTCCTGCTTTTCTCCTCTCTTCTACCAGAGATGTTCCTTATCTTGCATAGGCCTATGTTGCTTACTCTCATATTCTGTCTTAGCTAGAGAGTTTATGAGTCCTTCCCAGAACAAATCTGCCTCATGTACATTTCCACATTGCATCACTCAGCATGTTCATGCATATGTCGTTTCCATATGCGTGTTTTCCATTACATTATGTGCATGATGAACATACACATCGGACACAAGTTTGAGAAAGCAAAATGGTTTGTGGCCCTTTAGTAGAACATATATATGTAATTTATACAAGCGATCAAAGGACTCATACATTTTCATAAACATTTCAGACCTCAAACTTAGTGGTCCTCCATCAATTTACTCTCCCTAAGCAAATATTTACCTAGTGTAGCCCGTGTGATGGAATGGGATGGAGGAGATGTACTGTGCATAATGACCAAGTGACCTTGTGTTGTGTATCTGAAACCTTTGACCACTTCTGGCCTTTTAACAAACAAAGGCTTAGCAGTCTGGGACCTGTAGTTGCACCAGGAATGGACTAGCCATTACCCGTGCAGGACTAAATGTGGGAGCATTAACTGTTCTGAGGTGTAGCAGGCCACCTGCTGGTTTGGTGCTCTTTCACAGTCTGTGATCAGGGACTTAGTGCATGATCCTCAGCACCTGGGAGTGAAGGTGGGATTTCAGGGGGGCCCATTAATTCTAAGAACTTTGAATATCTTTCAGATATCATGAGAGTCTCATGGCCCGTCGCCACCTTCACAAGGAGGCGACACCATGTTGTGTTACACCACTGCACACATACAACACACTGCCACAGTCTTTTGCGACATCCCACTCCACTTCTCCTGACTGTTCCCATACTAAGGTTTAAAAACAGGCATAAGGGTGCATGGCCAAGATGGCCGCGAGGTGAGACGCATCCTCTCGTCTCTCCCTCCAGCCGTCCGAGAAAATATCAGGCCCGGGCCATCTATAGCCTACGCTGGGCCAGATTCCTGTCCGGGGCTGCACGCTGGGTGTCGGCAGCCCCCGTTCTGCTGGTGAACACCCCCAGGGCTGCGGTACGGATCGGAGGACGCCGCGCACAGGAACGAGGCCTGCGACCAGAGGCGGAGCCGCGGCCTAAAGTTTGGGACTGCCCTGGGCCGGCGCAGCTGCGGAGGGGTCCGGCGGCAGGTGACTCCGAGTCTAGCGCCTCGACCCACTTCCTCACCCAGGGGCACTGATATCACCGCATCGCCGCTGCAGCCTATAGTGCGAGGAACCACGAACGGCAGCGGTGGTGTTTTCCGAGCCGCGAGGTTGCTTCGCGGGAGCCTACCCTTCAACCTGCAACCACACTTGGCATACCGGGGCCGAGGGCCCGAGACTGTTTTCGCCTGCATTCATGCCCGCAGACGGTGGGGACAGCTGTGGGGGCTTTTCCTGCCCGGAACACCGTGCGGGCCCGCACTGAGGCCTCGGCGACCATTGGAGGTGAGAGGGAACACCTGAGATGGCCTCGCTGCGCGCTACACGTGGAGCCCTACATCCCAGCTTGCGGAGCTCGCTATCTGCCTGCAGCGCCTTGTGGAGAACTTTTGGCTGGTGCCCCCGCATCCCCTGGGGGAGCCGCATGCACGGTCCCTGAGCTGGCAGCCAGAACTGGGGGGCACGAGCGTGATCGCTGGTAGAAGCGGTCGCCGAGTGTGGGGCCCGGCGCACCGCAGAGGCGGCCCGGCTAGGCTCGGGTGTGGCTTGTGGTGGGCTAGAGGCCCCCCACTCGACCCCCTTCCAGAACACGCACTGCGGTATACCACTCTGAGGCGATTGGCGCCTGTGGCTGTGACTCTAACCCTGTGGACATTGTTGGTGCATACTGGCCTCGACAACAGTGGAGTGACTTTGCACTGCGGGGGCCAGTCGGGGCCTGAGACGTCTGCTTTGGGCAGGAGGTGAAGCCTTGTCATCTACACACTTTGGGGACTGTACAACTCAGTGGTTTGCCCGGTTAGTCCATATTAGGGCCATCACCACGCTGGGGCTGGAGTGGTTCCCTACTTCTGCTGACTCTAGGAGGGCCCTGCTCTGAGAGTGCCTCCATCCCTGCCCCCACCGCGCTGGTCGGGGTGGTGTGGGGGACTTTGGTAACTACGCCGGATCTGCCTGCCCCTATGACTTTCTTGCTTGGCGAAACTCCCCCACGAGGACACTTCCTAGCGACCTTAAAGCCCCTCCCAAGTGCTCGGGTGGGGCAGGGCAGTGGCATACAGCTCGTGCCATATTTCACGTCCCCTCCCAGTTTGGGCAGCACTATGTCCTCCACGCGGGGGAAGAAAAGTAAGTCCCTCCAGGAGCTTTTTGCGCGTCCCCAGGGGGGAACGCCATCAGACTCTGCAAAACAGACCGACACTGCCTTGTCATCTATAGGTGGCCCTAGGGAGGAACCAGTCACGCGGGCCTTCCTGGAATCTTTGTTCTCGGCCCTCCGTGACGACTTACACACTGTGAAGCGAGACCTCACTGCGGAACTTAAAGACGTCCGAAAAGACCTGGATGGCATTGGGGACCGTGTGGTAGCTTTGGAGGACAAAAGTGACACGCGGGACAATGAGGTCTCCTTCTTACAGCAGGAACTTATCCGCATACACGACCAACAGGTGGACCTCCAGACTCACCTAGAGGATTTGGAGAACCGCTCCAGACGTCATAATGTACGGATTTGTAGAGTGAGACCCAACGCAGAGGCTGGCGATATATTCACGTTCGTGCGTGAACTTTTCAATCACATCCTAGGTAACCCCTTGGATACTGAGCTCCGGATTGATAGGGCACATCGTGTGGGTCCCCCCAGATCAGACAACGCTCCGCCTGCGGACATATTAGTCTGTGTCCACGATTTCCCCACTAAAGAGGAAATTCTTCAGAAGGCCAGGACACAGCATCCTATCACGTTTAGGGACCAGACTCCGGTTCTTTACCAGGATCTCGCCGCCCTCACACTTCAAAAATGTAAGACCTTCCGCCCCATCACTGCAGCTCTACGCCAACGCAACATTGCATACTCCTGGGGCCACCCATTTCGTCTTATATTCCGGTATGATGGCAAGCTCTAACAACTTCGCTCCCTGACGGAGGCCAGCAGGGTGCTGGGGATCGAAATACCGGACGAGGATGACGGCAGTGACGCACAAGACCGAGGGTCCAGCAACGCACAGCCGCGCTGGAGGCAGCAGCAACGCCGACGCCGCCCCAACCGCCCACGGCGCCCAGACCCCGACGAGATCGCAATGGGACAGCAGGACGCCCTTTAGGCATTACCTGTGACCCTTGCTAAGACACAGTCCTCGTAATAGGCCTGAGCCATGTATCTTTTTCTTAGCTTTTCTGTTTCTTGGGCGGCTCGGGGGGGGGAAGGGGGATGCAATTGGCCACGTAACTCCTGTATCAATGTTTAACCTGATCTTCCGCGGAAGACAGACTGTCACCAGGACTCTGGATTCGTTTTGGCACCTGTTGTGCCGGGGCTTTCTATATCTCTTTCAGGGGCTGTCTTTCCTCCCTCCTGCGCTCCCCATCGGTCTCCCAGTACTGCTGGGAAGAGCTTCCCGAGCTGGCAACAGGCGCCCTCCGGGCTCCCTACGCTGCTGCAGCTGAGCATCCTACCCTGCCCTAGGCAGCGCACGCTTTTCTACGCCCTATATTCCCCGCTGTAGATGCCTCCTCATAGTATTAAAGTCCTCACACTTAACGTGAGGGGGCTTAACAATCCCATCAAGCGCCGAGCGATTTTGGCTTACCTGGAGAGCTCAGGGGCTGACGTATGCCTATTGCAAGAAATGCATCTGTTGGTTAAAGACTGTCACAGACTCTGGTCACATGCTTTCCCGACACAATTCTTTTCCTCTGGCTCCTCTAAATCTGCAGGGGTAGCGATTCTGATCTCTAGGGCTTTTTAGGGGAAAGTGGTACAGAAGGAGGCCAAAATCAAAGGCAGACTACTGACCTACCAATTTATGATTGGGGGACACACGCTGATTATAGGGTCCATCTATGCCCCTAACGAAGGACAGGAGCGGTTTCTCCATGAAGCACTGCACGAGGCCACTGCCACACCTGAGCGCAGGCTACTCCTAGGGGAGGACCTAAATTTAGTCCTTAATAATGAGCAGGACAGGTCGGTGCAACGCTTTGGCCAAGTGGGTGCCCTTTCCCGCTCTGGACTTGCTAGACTAGGTGACCTGGGCTTGATAGATCTGTGGAGACACTACCACCCGCACTCCAGGGAATATTCTTACTATTCTAGCGCCCACAGGACTTACGCTAGGCTGGATTATTTCTTAGGCACCAAGACTCTTAGGGACATCACAACCTCCTCAGACATTCTAGTTGCCGCTTTATCGGACCATGCCCCTGTAGTGATTAGCCTGGCTTTGCCCCCCGCCCGGCAGCCTATCCGGCGGTGGCGCTTCCGCGATACACTTCTACACAGTGCGGACACAGTCGCCCAGATTCAGGGCACGCTCGATGACTATCTGTCCCATAATGACAACTCTGACACGCCTATCTCCACTAGATGGGAAGCTCTGAAGGCAGTGGTTAGGGGATCAATTATTGCTATCTCCTCTGCGGACAATGTGGAACGCAAACGCAAGAGGGAAGACCTCACCCAGAGAGTTCGTGAGCTAGAGATGATTCACCAACGAACTGGAGCGGAGCGCGCATATGGCGTCAATTGAAGGCAGCTAGGTCGCAGTTAGCTGCCATAGATCGCGATAAAGCTGAATATGCGGCGCTACGTCTGCGACATTCTTTTTATGTCGGCGGAGACAAGTGCGGTCGGCTGCTAGCGCACAAGCTGAGGGAAACCCAGTTGCGTGAAGGCCGTACACACACGGAGGACTCTGACATAGCCGAGACGTTTCGTGACTTTTATGCACAACTGTACGATGCGCAGCACCTAGAGTTGAAGGATATAGCTGCGTATCTGGATCAGGTTACTCTTGCCAGCCTGTCCCAGGCGCAGGCCGAACACATAGAGAGGGAGATTCGCCCGGAAGAAGTTGTCACGGCCATCTCTCGCTTAAAATTGGCCAAATTTCCTGGCCCGGACGGCTACACTGCGGCTTTCTATAAGCAATTTTGTCCCACGCTTACTCCTCTCCTCACTCGCCTTTTTAATTCCTTTGCGTCTTCGGGGGCGATCCCTCCTTCTATGCTAGAGGCAGCTATAGTGGTCATTCATAAGCCCGGCAAGGATAAGACACTCTGCGGGGCATACAGGCCCATCTCTCTTTTAAATATTGACCAAAACCTCTACACCAGTATCCTGGCGGCTCGCCTGGCCCCTTATATGCCTGGTATAATCGACCCCGATCAGGCGGGTTTTACACCCCAAAGGCAGACCAGCGATAACACGAAGCGAGTTCTCCATCTCATTGAAAAAGCTTCTTGCATCCCGGGAGAATACATGCTCCTGACCATTGACGCCGAAAAGGCATTCGATAGCGTGCACTGGCCCTACTTGGAGCAAGTGATGATCCGTTTTGGCCTCGGGGAGAAGATGAGGACCCGCAACCTCAATTGCTATCGTGGCCCCTCGGCCGCAGTACGGGTGAATGGACATACATCTACCCCCTTTCGTATTCATAGAGGCACTAGACAGGGGTGCCCTCTGTCGCCCCTGCTCTTTGCCTTATACATGGAGCCCCTGGCGCAAAGAGTTCGGGAGCATCCACAGATCACGGGTATACGTTTTGGCAGTGATACCCATACCATCAGCTTGTATGCAGACGATGTCCTGGTCACCCTGACAGACCCTGCAATGGCTCTGGGCACCTTTCTGGAGGAGCGGGACTCCTTTGGGAGGGTGTCCGGGTTCAAAGTTAACATCACGAAGTCCACAACTCTGAATCTTTCCTTATCGCCTCAAACGCTGGCGGAACTGCAGGCTCGCCATTCCATACAGTGGTCTACTGACACGGTCCCTTATCTGGGAATCTGGCTAGCTCCTACGCTACAAGCAAAGAGGTCAGTCAACTACAGCATTTTGCATTCCCACATTCGTGCGGATCTGCGGCGCTGGAAACACTATCCTATCTCTTGGTTGGGGCGCATTGCCGCAGTCAAAATGACGATCCTCCCCAAACTCCTTTATCTTTTTCAAACGCTCCCTCTACAGCCTCCCACCGGTTGGCTTCAATGGGTGCAGTCGGAACTCTCTCAATTCATTTGGCAAGGTCGCAAGCCGAGGATGAAGCGGCTGGTCAGTTTCCTCCCTCCAAATGAAGGGGGTCTGGGGACTCCTGATCTCGCGCTTTATTTTAAAGCTGCACAGCTCCGACATTTAGTGGAGTGGAGCCGGGCTGAGTCCGAGAAACACTGGCTCTTCCAGGACCGTGCGATACCAGGCACCTCCCTGATGAAGATCCCTTTCCTTCAGAAGCCTCAACGTCCTCCCAATCTTTATGCTTCCCATGTGACCCGCTCTACTATGTTGGTTTGGGATCAGACGAACAGACGACACAGGCTGACGACTTTCCCTTCCCCACTTACTCCTCTCTTTGGCAACTCTGATTTTGGCCCGGGGGTGGGAGAGACCTCCTTCCCTCTTTGGAGAACCACTGGTTGCCGCGCGTTAGGTACTCTGTACGACGCAGATGGTGTTGTGCCCTTCGCACAGCTGTGCACTGATTATGGTCTCCCCGAATCTGAGCGCTTGCACTATTTGCAGTTGCGGCACTGGGCCTCGCACCCTGACAACAGGTCGCAGGCCCACAGGCATCTCACCCAGTATGAGAGATGGCTGATCACGCGTTCTTCGGACAAGAAGTTAATTTCGGACCCGTACAGAATGCTTCTGTCCCGCTACACTCATATCTTCCATGCAGGTGGCGCCCGACGGGAAAGGGATTTAGGTCGCGATCTCACTAGTAAGGAATGGGAAGGGATCTGTTACAGGGCGCGACACACTGCGACTCACATAGGTCTCACTGAAACCTTTACTAAGCTAGCGTATTACTGGTATTACACCCCCGAGCGAATGCACCATAGCCCGGATTGCTGGAGAGGGTGCAGGAAGGTGGGTACGCTTGTCCATCTATTATGGGATTGTGAACATCTGACCCCCTATTGGACTCAAGTTCTCGATGAAATCGACAAGTATTTAGATATGGAGCTCCCTCGGCTCTCGGAGTATGTACTTCTGGGGGTTCCTAATCCGCTCACCTATCCTTTGAAATCCAGGAGGGGGAAACAGATCGCGCTTGCGTTGGGCACTGCCACACAAAACATTCTCACACATTGGAAATCCACACGTATACCAACACACACCGGGTGGCTTCACCGACTGTGGCATATATTAGGCATGGAAAAGATCTCGCTCACCATGGCTGGCAAAGGCTCGGGATTTATCTAACTATGGCAGCCTTTCCTGGCCCTATTGGCACAGGACTTCAGGGAATTGACATACCCGAGCTACCTGCGCCTTCTGCGTCTGACAACACCAAACATTCCTACTTCAGAGGATAGCCCCTCGAGCTAGTGTGCCACTCATATACGGATAGGCCGGGACTTGGGGGGTGGTGGGGGAAGGGGGAGAGCACTATCCTATTCCTTTTCTTTCTCTTTCTTTCCATTTCTGGGCTAGGGCGGGGGCTGTATTTCTTTCCTTATTTCAATAGACTGTTGTAATCTCGTATGTCATTCAATTGCACTGGGGCCCTGCGTGGCCCAGTTGGCTGCACTGTCCTTCTATGCTGGTATAAAATGATTGACATTTATTTCAATAAAAAGATTTAAACCATAAAACCAGGCATAAAATATTTATTACTCAAATAAGCCCAAATCATTTATTATGATGCCACTGTTGTTTACAGGATGGTCGTTTTAGAAATGGGAAGCTGGTTACTGAACTTGTATACACACTTCAGGACCAATGCAGCTGTTTTAAGGTTATCTCCGGGCACTTGTATCGTGTAAAGCAGGATCATTTGTGAAATCTACCTCAATACATGGATTTACCTGTTTTGATCTATTTACAATAAGGTGTTACACAAAGTGTTACGCATAAAAATTGAAATGTCACATGAAAACATACTGGAAACATGAATATGTCACACACGAGAAAAATTAAAAATTGGCAGCTATGCACCGTCATGTTGAGGAGTCTGCATTGTACACATACCTACTGTCACCGCAGGTGTACCCTGGCTCGCGGTAAACATGTGTTCATGCACAGTCATCTACAACCTTCATGTGTGGGGATTGGTATATGCAGAAGAATAGTGTCATACTTCAGTGGATATGTTCCAACATTGGATATGTTCCTAGCGGACGCGCTAGAGGAAGTTAGTCTTGTTGCTCTGGTCTAGTGGAAGGAGTGCCTGGCAAAGGGCTCTGACCACACTTTCAGGAAGTCAAAACGCTGTTTTTTTTAGTTTGCTCTGTAGCGCTAACACTGTTCGCTTGCAGGTTTTTTAATCTATTTGCACTTTACTCGTTTTTAAGACAACACGCTGAGCTGCTATTAATTATTTTTAAATACTTGCACTTTGCACTCCGCTTCCTGCACTCGGTCATCTGCGTCTTCCCTGGTCCACCACGGATTGTTCCGGTTGAGTGGAGGGAAGTTTAACGCAGACCGGAAGTGCTGTTCAGGGTCAACTCACACAGCGGCGGTTAGCAGTCTAGCGGCGAAACCGGCTGCTTAAAAAACCCATGCCTGCCTCGACGCGCAGCGGACGCGCTAGAGGAAGTTAGTCTTGTTGCTCTGGTCTAGTGGAAGGAGCGCCTGGCAAAGGGCTCTGACCACACTTTCAGGAAGTCAAAACGCTGTTTTTTTTAGTTTGCTCTGTAGCGCTAACACTGTTCGCTTGCAGGTTTTTTAATCTATTTGCACTTTACTCGTTTTTAAGACAACACGCTGAGCTGCTATTAATTATTTTTAAATACTTGCACTTTGCACTCCGCTTCCTGC
Source organism: Calotriton arnoldi (assembly GCA_963921515.1). NCBI lineage: Eukaryota > Metazoa > Chordata > Amphibia > Caudata > Salamandridae > Calotriton > Calotriton arnoldi. The sequence goes on from CAWUFW010005237.1 coordinate 955,927, forward strand.
ACTCGGTCATCTGCGTCTTCCCTGGTCCACCACGGATTGTTCCGGTTGAGTGGAGGGAAGTTTAACGCAGACCGGAAGTGCTGTTCAGGGTCAACTCACACAGCGGCGGTTAGCAGTCTAGCGGCGAAACCGGCTGCTTAAAAAACCCATGCCTGCCTCGACGCGCAGCGGACGCGCTAGAGGAAGTTAGTCTTGTTGCTCTGGTCTAGTGGAAGGAGCGCCTGGCAAAGGGCTCTGACCACACTTTCAGGAAGTCAAAACGCTGTTTTTTTAGTTTGCTCTGTAGCGCTAACACTGTTCGCTTGCAGGTTTTTTAATCTATTTGCACTTTACTCGTTTTTAAGACAACACGCTGAGCTGCTATTAATTATTTTTAAATACTTGCACTTTGCACTCCGCTTCCTGCACTCGGTCATCTGCGTCTTCCCTGGTCCACCACGGATTGTTCCGGTTGAGTGGAGGGAAGTTTAACGCAGACCGGAAGTGCTGTTCAGGGTCAACTCACACAGCGGCGGTTAGCAGTCTAGCGGCGAAACCGGCTGCTTAAAAAACCCATGCCTGCCTCGACGCGCAGCGGACGCGTGCAGCGGGCGCGCCGCTGGCGCGCCGAAGGCGCGCCTAAGGCAAGCCCGTCTGCGCCCGTCCGCGCACGACATGGCCCAGGGGTCAGTCCCCCTGACCCCCCACTCCCAGCCCCCATCCAATACACCAAGGAAGAACTAATACATCTGCAGTTAGAACATAAGTCACTTTGTGCCCATACCTTCTCTCTTGAGAAGTCACAAGATAAGTGCCTACACTGCTCTTACGAACTTACTCCGATGACCACTCCTCTCCCCTTAGCAGGCAATGCGTTCAAGATGGCGCTTTTAAACTGCAGATCCCTGCCTAAACACACGATGGAAATTTCTATGCTTCTACAAGACACTAAACCAGATGCTCTCTTTCTCACGGAGACTTGGTTATCGCCTAGTTCAGATCCAGACATTGTTCAAACGCTCCCCCTGGCTACCTGATCCAACGTTTAGACAGAACCAGTGGGAAGGGGGCGGAATTGCAATTATCTATAAAGAACACTTAATTTGCCGCATTCTAGACTCTCCTCTCTCAGACTGCGAAAATATTCTCTTTTCCATTGAATTTGGTCCATCACTCACCTTCATGGGCATTCTCCTTTATCGCCCTCCAGGAGGACCGGGCCAATTCGGCACCTCACTGCTGGAAACTGTCGTGAATCTTGCTAGTACCGCACCTAATCTCAATCTTTTGGGAGATTTTAATTACCACTTTGATAACCCTTTAGACAAAGTGGCTAATGAGCTGGTCCACGACCTGGCAGCATATCAACTAGACTTAAAAGTAAATCAAGCAACACATGCCAAGGGCCACCTCCTTGATCCTATCTTCTCTAGTCTAGCCGAATTAAAAGGGAATGTCCCTATCCCCCTTCCGTGGTCAGACCATATCCTTGTCCCCTTCTCATGGCACCCTCCTATTTCGAGGTCACAATCTCTAGCATCACGTATCCAAATTCGTCCCTGGTCCAAATTGAGTGCTGAGGACTGGACCCGTCAACTGAAATTAACCACACCCATTCATGACCCCGATCCTTCAATAGCTAATAGTAAGCTCTCTGCTTGGATTGAGAATTCGCTTGATATAGTTCTCCCCAGGAAAACCATTCTCAAAAAAACGGGACCCAACAAATCCCCCTGGTTCTCTCCTGAACTCCGCAAACTGAAGCAACTATGTAAAAGATCAGAAAGAGCATGGAGGAGAGACTTTTCGAATGAAAAAAATTACAATATAGGCTAACTATCTCCCACTATAAAACAGCACTAAAAGCAGCCCAGGCGGCTTACTATGATGAAAAAATCTGCGCCTCCCGGAACCCCTCCAGAGAAATATTCCAGATCGCTAAGAAACTCTTGAAAACTCCTGATCCCCCTGCAGTCTCTGACACGTCCGGTCGTAGATGTGAGGAGTTAGCTGGATTTTTCTCCATCAAAATCCAGAATATCCTCAACTCCCTCCCACTCACTGACAAGGACCACCCCACTGAGCTTTACGATCCAGAACCTCCTGTCATCCCCCACCCCCTAGATTCATTCACCCCACTCACCGAGGAATCATTCCTTTCTATCTTAGTCTCACTCAAGAGTGGGTCTCCGCTCGACCCGGCCCCTCCTAATATCTTGAAGTTGGTAGCTCCTACAATCTCTTCCCCTATCACTAATCTAATTAATGCCTCCTTAGCATCGGGTCTAGTTCCCCAAGCCTGAAAAAACGCAATAGTGAAGGCGCTCCTAAAAAAACCTCAACTGGACCCCACTGAGCTTGGCAACTATCGCCCCATCTCATTGCTCCCCGGTATCAGCAAGTTGGCAGAAAAACACGTCAATCGGCTTCTTTCTGGACACCTGGAGACTTTTGAACTTCTCCATTCATCCCAGACCGGCTTTCGGCCGGGTCAGGGTACAGAGACTGCATTAATAGCAGTAGTGGAAGAGGCAAGAAAGATTCTAGATTCGGGAGGATCCTCAGCTATCATCCTCCTGGACCTTAGTGCAGCCTTCGACACGGTGAACCATGATATTCTGATTCACCGCCTTAAAAGAGTAGGAGTGTCAGGTACGGCCCTATCCTGGCTGAGATCATTCCTGGAAGACAGGTTTTTCCAGGTATTTGAAGGTAACTCTCGCTCCCAACCAGTCCCGTTGCAGTGTGGTGTTCCTCAGGGCTCGTCCCTAAGCCCCACACTTTTTAATGTATATATGGCCCCCTTGGCAGAAATCGTAGCCTTCTTCGGAATCCACCTCGTCACTTACGCTGACGATACCCAGCTAATTGTGGCACTGAACCAGACTGAACAATCCCCTATGAATCTGTGTTCTTGTCTGAAGGAAATTGCCCGCTGGATGAGCTCATCTCACCTGAAACTCAACGGTGACAAAACTGAGCTCATGCTTCTGGGCAACCAAGCAAGCTTTGATCCAAACACCCTGTGGCCGATCTGCATGGGCTCTGCCCCAACGCCTAAAAAAGAGATAAAAAGCTTGGGCATCTGGCTTGACCACGATTTGTCATTCCGTGCTCACTCTAGGAGAACGGCCGCCGCTTGCTATGCTCTGCTCAGAACCACCCGGAAAATACTTCCCTCCTACCAAGTCACTCAAGAAAGCTCCTGATCCAGACGCTCATCCTTTCCAGACTGGATTACGGTAACGCTCTCTATTTGGGCGCACCTAACTCAGCCATTGCCAAATTGCAGGTGGTCCAGAACTCAGCAGCTAGACTCATTACGGGCACAAATAACCGCTGCTCTGCAAAGTCAGCCATCCGTTCTCTTCACTGGCTCCCGGTAAAAGAGAGAATCCAGTTTAAAGCTCTCTGCATTGCGCATAAAGGTCTGCAAGGCAGAGGTCCTCCCATTATTAAGCATCTGGTCAAACCATATAAGGCCACGCGCTGCCTCCGCTCGGACGCGCTCTACCTGGCGGAGGTCCCCAAAATTAAGAGAGCCAGAACAGGCGGTCGGCTCTTCTCCCATAACGCCCCCAGGCTCTGGAACTCCATGCCGCTCCCGATCCGCAAGGAAGCCAACCACCGGACATTCCGGAAACATCTGAAAACTTGGCTATTTCCATGATTCCACCTATTCTCCTAGTCACCTCCGCAGCGCTGGGATGCCTCTGGGTAGCCATGCGCTATACAAGAGCCCGTTTCGTTTCGTTCGTAATGATGGAGGTGCACTCAGGAGTTCGTTTGTCAAGAGGCCTTCAATTCTGACATGGTAAATGCCTGACCTCACTAATGGGACATGCTGAATCGAAGACCGCCGCCTATTTAAAACATGCAGTAGGCCATACCTATTATGGCGGTCACAGCCATAGGCCAGCATTGAAAAATGCCATCCGTTGGGGTAAGAGGCCTATGTCTGCCTCCAGATGACACTGCCTATGTGGATGCCTGGTGCATAGAATGGGACATTGTGAATCACAGAACGCCGCCTATTTGAAACACCGGTAGGCAGTATCGATTATGCCAGTCGCAACCATTGGCCAACGCTGAAAAATGCCATCCATCGCGATACAAGGCCCATGTCTGCCTCCAGATGACAGTGCCTATGTGGATGCCTGGAGCATAGAATGGGACATGTTGACATGTCGTGAAATGGATGTTTGCACAGCGGTATCGAATACGGCAGTCACAGCCATTGCAGCATTGAAAAGTGCGACCGCCGCAGGCCAATGGCTGTGTCTGTCTGCACAGAAGTACATCTATGTGGCTTATGTGCTTATAAGTGGGTGTTTTATCCTCAAATCACTTGCCTTCAGACACTGCTGCTTAACAAATATACTCATCATCAGCTGCTGTTTGCCATCTTTGGGAGAAGTAATGGCACACTGTACAGGGAGCTGGGCCCCTACCTTTACTCCAGAGGAGCTGGAGATACTGGTGTCTGAGGTCCTTCCTCTGTACCGCCAGCTCTATGGCTCACCAGAGGAGCAGGTGTGTACTGCAAATACAGTTTGTAATCTGCTAAAATGTTACTGTCAAAACCCTTCGCCTACATTGTGCCTCATTGTCCCAGACTGAAGTCAGTGTTGTTTATGTCAGAAAATGTGGGCGAAACATATGACTATGATGTAATGGTTCATGTTGCACTGTACTTTGTGGACATCACATCATAATGGTGATGTGTATACACACCCAGACCCTGCACCTGTTGTGTGCACATATCTATACATGTTTAGACCTATTGTTGACTATGATTACACAGATTATCAGTGAATGGCAGAGGTGCTAACAAACGTGTAGGCATTACACCCTAACTATTGTATGTGTCCTGTGAGTAGCATGTGAGGATGATGGTAGATAAATGTAAATTTCCACATATCCAGCTACACACATGAGGCCTCACCAACCTGCTGTCAGGGAGATACCATCACCTCACAGCCCCCTCCATAGTAACCCACAATGGTTATGTCACATATAGGTTGGCAACAAGGTACACTGTTAGTTATGGAATATGTGGGCATATAATGGTCATATGGGAGCAGTATGCTCATCATGCAAAGTGCAAACACTGACACTGATGTGTGCCCTGTATGGTCCCTGGCCCAGGCTGTGGCAGAGTTGGAGAGCTAATGTAGCTGTTAAATAGAGTACACTACCTGTAGATATGCTGATTCTAAGATGTGGCATAAATCAGTGTAACAGGAACGAGTTGGCCTATTTGCACCTAGTTTAAGCTCATTTGGTTTTGTGCATGATGAGAAGGCCAGACACTATACTGCTGTCCATGGTCCCATAAGGTCACTGTGTGGCCTTGCCTTAAGACAGGTGCCTTATTCCGACATGTCTGGAATCTTACTGTCATATGAGTGATGGTGGCATTGTATATGAACTTTGCTAATTTGACACATGTACACTGCAGATAGTTGGTTACATCTGCAGTGCAGTTCAGAAGTGCATCACCAGCTGTATCAGAATGAACCAGCATTCAGTAAGTACAATGGAATGCTTGTGTCGTCCATTAGCTACTGCCACATTTGTGGTACTGTGTGTCACGTGATGACAGAACTTCCCACACATACAAACTCTGATGAAGTATGATGTCCTAATGAGTACATTACATGTCCACTGATCCGCAGGATGGGAGCTCTCAGTGACATACATGCCAGCTCTTTCATTGTGACCCACATTTTGAAATGTAGTACTTACAATTATAGCAGTGATGTATCTGACTGTATGAATCAAGTCATTTGTCCAGACTGGTCAGGTGTCTGTCCAGTGATGCATTAGTACTGTACCCTTGAAGAGAACACAATGGTGTGCTATGTTAGTTGGTAACTCATTTCAGAGTAAATTTGGTGTGGCCCAGGTGGCTGGCCTAGTTGGTATTGACATGATCATGAATAAGCCTACTCCTCAGATTACGTAAGCAGTGTTCAGTACAGTTTTTGTAGTGCTCAGCTAGTGTCCAGTACACATGTGGCATGTGCACTTTTGATTGATGGGTTTGCTATCTGTGTACAACCTCTATCTCACCCTAGAAGATTAACTATTTCTTTCATGCCAGCTCAGTCTCTTAATCTCTTGCATTCATACAGGTCAACGCCCATCAGAAGGTGTCCATGTTATAAGCAATCTCCCAGAAGTTGCGGACCCTGGAGGTCGCTCGGCCGCTCAGTGTCCACTGCAGGAAATGGTGGGAGGACCTGAGATGCTGGACCCGGAAGATCGTAGAGATCCAGCTGGGGCTTTCCTCCCCAGGCAGAAGGGGCACGCTCTGGACCCTGACCCCCCTAATGGCCTGCATCCTGGCGGTGGCGTACCCAGACCTTGATGGGCAGGTGCAATCCCAACAGCAGCTAGGAGGGGGTGAGTATTGTCATGATTAAAAATTTCTGCTTATTCGTCTATCTTCTGTTTCAGGCAGCTATTTTCCCATCAAGCTTGAAAGTGACTGGGAGAGTTGTTGCAAGTATAGGTCTTGCAGTAGGTGCATGCTGACACCTGTAGACTATTGTCCATGTGAGCAGGTACTAACCAGGGTCCATTAAAATGACAGTTACCCCAGTTTACCAGCCACAGGGGTGGCCAATGTCTCAGGTTGCCTACATTATCAGTAGATGTGATGAGTTACAGTGGTCCCAAACTGCCCAGTTGTCATCCTTGTGTGTGGAGTGATGCTTCCTTACAACTGTGTCTCAGGTGAAGGTAGTCCACAGACTTGTATCACGGCATACAATGCACTCTGGATGCATCCACTGTGCACTACTTCCCCTTGGTAAGTGGGGAATGTACAGTATTGTGATATATATATATTTTTTTTTTACAGAGTTTTATATAGCGCGAACTTGACCCGAAGGATTCAGGTATCAGAGCGCTTTACATCAATATGACTGACAAAATTGGTGCCACCTGTATTTATGCCTACATGCTGGCATCTTTTCCTTAAGGTGATGTACTGTCATATGTACAACTGTTCCATGCATGATCTGAGGGCCTATATGCATTTCATTCTGATTTCATCATATGGGTATCTGTTGGTCAATGTGTTCATGAAAATAGGTTTTGCATGCTGGATGTACAGAGTAGGTCTCACCACTTGCAGGGGTGTGTAGACATGGGTGGGTGAATCACAAATAACCAATTATATTGTGGGATGTCATTAGGCAGGACAAACTATTGTAGCAATGACACACACGGTGGGAAAACTTACTGTACGATCTGGCAATGTGAGTTTGCATGCCAATTTGATGGGTGTATTGAGTGAGGTGTGATGGACATGTGCATTTGTGGAGGATGATACACTGGCTGGTTACATGCATCAGGGACAGACATGCTTACATGTTGGGGCCATATGTGTGTGTCAGCACAGAGGACAACATTGGTATGAGTGTTTGCAAGACTACAAAGGAACAGTGAAATCATTTCCCTTTTGGACACAATTGAAACCATATTCTGGACTGGATATTTCCTACCCTCATGTATTTCCAGTGTTGTAATGGCATTGACATTTACAATGTTAAAAAGGTCTGCTGACATGGGACATCATAGCGTGGGGATGTTCCTAGCCAGACTCATGTATAATGCTTAATTGTGCTGATATCTCACACAACTTGGAGCCACAATGACCCCATCCTACTCTTCCGGACTACCTGTGACACCTAGCTAAACCACTCATGTGCAGCTTTCAACAGCGTCATCTGGCAGTGGACAGATGTGTAAGCGTCACTTGGTAAGTGTGAACAGTGTTGAGTGTTGTTAGAAATGGGGTCTCTAGTTGGCAATGGTTTGCACCTTTGTCCAAGTAGGGACCCTTCTTCCTAGTCAGGGTAAGGGGGATACACTTCTAAAATAACCCCTGCTCACCCCCTTGGTAGCTGGGCACAAGCAGACAGGCTTATCTCAGAGGCAGTGTGTAAAGCATTTGTGCACACCTATAGTAACTCAGTGAAAACACTAGAAATGGACACCACACCAGTTTAGAAACATAAGCAATACTTTATCTAACCCAACAAGACCAAATACGACAAAATCCAACACACAATACTGTAAAAATAGTTACTTTGCAAGATAACCTTCAATTTGCAAGATTAGCTGTGAAACACAGTTCTTCCGAGTCGGTATCTCCGTCTGGGGCTACCGCGATGCTGAAAACGACAGAAACCAACAGTTCCAACCAACTGCATCGGTATGGGCCAGCTAAAGCGTTGACAGACTCGTAGACAGTACCTTTCTTGTTGCGGCCTATCCCATTGGTACAAGTCTGTCGGGGCAACCGTTGCGGTTGCATTGAGAAGTGAAGTGGTGCAGTGTGCGGTGAACTCACGGCGTGGTGCAGGCAGCGGCTTGGTGACGGTCATCCAATGGCGTCAGTGAGATCAAGGCTATGATGGCGAGTGAGGTGGTGCTCGATGCGGTGCTAGCAGGTCACAGTGCAGGCGAAAGAGCCGGTCGATGCTCGTTTCGGGCAGCGACAGTGTCAGTGACGTCCAGGCAGAGTGAAGCGAAGCGGTGCGGAGTGCGGTGCCCACAGGATGTGGTGCAAGCAGCGGCTCGTGACGGTCGCCCATCAGCGTCAGTGAGACCAGCGACAGACCCGGTGACTGAGTTGGCTGCTCTTTTCTTCTGCGGCGACTGAAACCAGCGGTTCCAGAGATGGTGCCCAGAAGGATGGTGAAGTCTTTGCTGTTCCTGAGACTCCTTGAACAGAGGGCAAGCTCTACCTCAAGCCCTTGGAGATACCTTGTCAAGCAGGATACACACAGTTCCTCTCCTTGACAGAAACAGCTACTGCAGGCCAACCCCAGACAGCACACGGCAAAGATCCTTCCAGCTCTTCTCCTTGGCAGAGGTTTCTCTTTAAGTTCAAAAGTGATCTAAAAGTCTGGGGTCTGGGCCCCGCTTTTTATAGCACAAATTCCTTTGTTCTCTGGTGGCAGAGAAGCTCTTTGCCCAGCCAAAACCAGTTCTGTACTCTCTGGTGCAGCTGCCCGGCAGGAGGTGGAGACAGCATTGTCCAAGGCAGACCAGGCCCATTTAGGTGTGAAAGAAATCTCCTTCCCCTACTCTGAATGCAGCCCAGGTCTATTCAGCCCAGCCCTGACTCACCCTGGAAAGGCAGGACACACCTCACCCCCCCACTCCTACGTGGCTGTCTGAACAGAATGCGCATCCCCAGCCCCTGTCACTCCAAAGCCAAACAGTCAATACACAAACCTAGCAGAGGCACACTGGATAGCTAAGCAAGAAAACACCCACTTTCTAAAAGTGGAATTTTCAAACCCAGTATATAAAAATCATCCTTACTAAAAGATGTGTCTTTATATTCTGAGTTTAGGCATACTAAAATCCAGTTTTCTATCGTGTTCCCAGGGGCAGTTATACCTATAAGATGTTATAAGTAAACTCCCTATTCTATCCTATGGGACAGGTAGCCTTTCAATAGTGAAAAACGAAATTGGCAGTATTTCACTATCAGGACATGCCACCCCCATCAGGGCATGTCCTACCTTTCACATACACTATACCCTGCCCACAGGGGTACCTTGAGCCTACCTTAGGGGTGCCTCTCATGTAAGAAAAGGGAAGGTTAGGGCCTGGCAAGTGGGTGCATTTGCTAGGTCGACATGGCAGTATGAACTGCACACAGGCACTGCAATGGCAGGCCTGAGACCCTTTTGCAAGGCTGCTTGTGTGGGTGGCACAATCTGTGCTGCAAGCCCACTAAGCAGCATTTGGTTTACAGGCCCTGGGCACACACAGTATACCCTACTAGGGACTTATCAGTAAATCAAATGAGTCAATTGTGGAAACACTAATCCATGACAACAATTTACAGAGGAAGCACTTGCACTTTGGCACTGAACAGCAGTGGCAAAGTGCCCAAAGCATCTAGACCAGCAAAAACAAAGTCCAACCCACAGTAAAAATACAGGAGGCAAAGGCAACAATACAGGGGAAACCCACGCCAAGGATGCCAGGTCTAACAAGTGTGTACTTCCATGTCACCTCATTCTTGGTTGTCACACATTGCTGTCACTGAGCTGTAGCATGTGCCCAGTATTTCTCCGTGTTGTAGGTTAGAGACATCTGACCATTTGCTGAATTCAAGGCCTTATGTGGATCAGCAGAAATGGATTCTATGTGGACATCCCATTTGATGATATCAGGTAACTATGGTATGCTACAAGGGCCTATGTTTACAGGGTGATGAAATTCCCTGCTACACACATGTTGCTTGATTAGGAAGAGGCCACACATGCAGCTGGGGCTGACAGTGGTAATGACACCATTATGTGTAACTGTGCACAGGTCATGTAGCAATCATGTATGTGCTCATGCCAATGTTTGAGGCAATGTACTAATCCTTGTAGGTGATGTCATCTGTGCAAATGTGAAATGTGTTGCATTACAATGAATTTGCCCAGTGTGTTCACGCAATAGCAATTAACAAATTTCTACTATTCTTGCAGCATCAACACAGGTCAGTGACAGTTGGGGAAGCAGCAGGCCAGATTGGTTGCCGTCTCACCAGTGATACGAAAGGAACCAGTGGCACGGAGAGTGGTGGGACTACCCTGGAGGAGCCATCCGACTCAGCCTCTACAATCTCAGAGTATTCCTCCAGTGCCTAATCAGTGGTGGTGGGGAACCTGCCAGTACTTCCATCCACTACGTTCATGTCCACCACCCCACCTTCCATCCCCACCATTCCTGCTGCTCCCCAATGAGCTGTCCTTGCCTGCTTCCTCAAGAGGAGGGGGGTCTCCTTCTCTCCATGCACCTCAGCCCCTGCCCTGGTCTCCTCTGCTGCCCTGAGTGTGGACGCCATTGACATCCTGAGGCAGATCTCTGTTGGTCAGAGTGCAGTGCTGAATGCAATCCAGGTGCAGGGCCCACAGATGACTCAGATGGTCTCGTACCTGGAGGGCATTCACGCTGACATGTCTGCCCTACAAAGATCTTTTCAGGCTCTGGCTTCTACACTCACGGCAGCCTTCCACCATTTCCAAGTTTCGACCCCACCTCCTGCCTCCTCTCCATCCACAATTACTACTCCCAAACCTGCCCAAAGCACACGCATACATAAGCATGCATCCACCTCAACATCCATACACAATACTCACAAACACAAACATAAGGAAAAACAAAGGCATGCACTCACTTCCAAGGCACTTGCACCCCTCACCATCGCATCCACTGACATGCAGCAAGACACCACACCACCAGACACTACACTATTCCAGCAAGACACCACACCACCAGACACTAAGCCCATGAGCAGGACACCACACCACTAGACACTGCCACTACCCATATCTCACACCCAGATACCACAACAACACCACCAGCCACATGCACATCAGACATTGCTACAGACCAGACACATTCTACAACCACCCATACATCAGACTCAGAGACACATGCACGCACAGCCACAGACCTCACATTCCTCTACCTCCAAAACCCCACCTCCTCCCCCGCCTCCCCAAGATGTCTGCCTTAATGCCCTTGACCTCTTCCCTGCCACAGCTGTCTGTCCCCCTCCCAAACCCAGGTCTGGTTTCCCACCCTTATCCATCCCTCTCACTTCTACCCCTACCAAAACACAAAGTAAAAACAGAGGTCAATATCCCCAAACGGACCCACACCCTCCCAAAACCCAACAGACCTCTTCACCCCCCCACCCCAAATCCTAAAAAACAAAAACACTGCTGCTGCTTTTGGTTTACAACTGAACTTTCTTGTCTGTAATAAAGACGTTCTTGTTGATGATGACCTTTGTCCTGCCATTGCTTCTGATACAAATCGTTGTCATTGGGTATTTTGGGATGTGTGTCTACAGTTGTGTTTGTTTGATCATGGTAGCTGATCCATTTGCAGTGGTAAGTATAATCAGGCCTTGGGACAAGTTACGGAGTTACAGAGGCCGAGGATACAGGTTCCGTGGAGAGGTGTGGTGCAGCGGCCAGGGCAGCTGACTTCGGAGCACAGGGTTCATGGTTCGATCCCCGGCTCCGGCGGCAGCTCAGCTCAGCACCATGTGACTCTGGGCAATAGCTCACTTAATTTCCACTACGGCCCCCAGCGCCTTGAGACCCGTAAGGGTGAGTAGCTGCGCTATATAAAAACGGACTTACTTACTTACTTACATATGGGAAGGATTTCTATTGGGGCAGACACTGCATTGTGTGGTATCTGCTATGGTAAGTATTACAGCTTGCCTTGGCCATTTTACAAGTGTTTGGGCTTGCAGTAACACCTGGGATGTAGGGTCGATATGTGCTTGAGGTGTGCCAAGTTGATAATTGTCTCTCCACACAATGGGGGGTGTTATATTGTAATACCTATTTGGTACTTTGGATGCACAAGTAGCAATTTACATGTGTGTTCCTTCCTAATATTTGTAGTAGATGGCTGACAATTGCTGTTGCTGCTACGTATATTTTTCTACGGACTTGCACTTACACAATAGCCGCATGTGCATGCCACTTTGTGAGAATATTGTTTATCCCAGCTTAACCTCATGTCACAGGCCCTGTGCACATGAAGACTGTGAGGCAGATGCAATATGGACTGTGGCCTTGGCCCTTCGCCTGACATGGGTGCCCCTGGTTTGATTAACCCATTTCTGCTGGGAGTCTTTATATTGTGGCCTTTGAATGTTTGACAACATGGGGTTTGGAAATCCCTATTACGTGACTTTCCTTTTTCATTTGGGTGATGTGTGAAGGCCCATTGCAGTGCTTTAGCAGTAGAGGGGTGTTTTATGTGCCTGAGACATCCACACTAATGTCTGGTCGATGTGACAACAGGACCTAGCTTATGAGCAATGTGAGAGTGTTACTGAAGTAAATTGCTATATCATTAATGAGGAGGGGCTGTTTTGTGACAATAGTTATTGCACACATCAGTACACAAGCTTCAAAGATGATCACTAATTCGACCTCCTTCTGTCATTGCAAAACATCAAGGTATGTGATACTAGGAGTTGCATTGCAAATACGTGTAGCCAGGACTGCTGGATTTGCCAATGGGTGTTAGTAGCATTAGTTATTATGAATGACAACTGTGGCATCATAGCATTGGATTATGATAGTGCCTCAGTACTGAGCTGCTAACACTGGGAATGGAGTATTGCCAGTGTCTTTGCAGTTACATCTACCGCAGAGGTTCTGCTGCAGGGCTGACTTATTGTAGCGCCCTGAGGATGAGGGCAAATATGGAGAGTCCAATGGGATTCATTTCTACATCATCTTTTTTAGCCTACAGTTGGTAATCACCGGCAGACCCCCATCCACTTCAAGTCCTGCTACGCTACTGTTACTACTCGCTCTATCAACTGTCCCTTCAGGCCCTTTCCTGTCCTGCTTATCATACAATATGTATTTGAAAGATTTCCCAACATTATGACTTGGGAACATGTTGCTCACACCACCCCCTTACTCATACTGAGCAAGCTCCGCCCCTGCTTGTCCAGGGCGGTGCATCGCTTGGTTGTGGACTGACTGTACAGGGGTAAGTGTCGAACTTACCGGCGGTTGCATCCAGGGCGGTTTGATAAGTTTGACCCTCCTCTCCCTCCTTTTCCGCCAGTTCTGATGATCTGGTTGGACCGCCACCATTACGTCGTCAGAATGGCACGTTGTAATTTGGCAGTCGGATTGTGAAGCGTTCCACTCTCCGACGGCCTCCAGTGGTCCTTTCCGACACCACCGTGGTCGTAATTTCCTGTCAGAGTCGAAGGAACCGCAGCGGTCGTAAAACTGCCTATTCGCATGCATTGTAACATGGCGGTCGGGACGACCGCTTCCGACAGTACTGCGGAGGTCTGACCGCCACCGACAGGATCGTAGAAGCCAGTCGGACCGTCATCGTAATGAGTCCCTATGTGTTTACATACTGTTGTGCTGCCGATCTGCTGCAGTTGGTAATTGTTGGTTTTTATCAATTTAGATAGGTGCCCTCATAAAACATTTTAGCAGTGAACCCCCAGATAGCACAATGTTTTATACACATTTTTATGCTAGCTCATAAAGCGTTTGCAGTATGCTCTTATCCAGAAAGTACTTCATTAAGTCAACCCGAGCATCCCCTTTGGAAACCAGACATTTGTGCATTTTTTGTTTACTTTGTGAGAGAAAACCTGATATTTTAGAAGTATAAACTCGTATGAATTGCACATGCTTCTGAACAGATTTCCGGCTCAGTACTTGTTAATACCCCCATGCATATCCCAGACAACCTCAACTATGTACCACTGCGGTTTGCAATGAAAACAGAAGCTGCTGGGAAAACCCAAGCATTCCTGGGAGTCACAACAATCACCGAGCTGTAAACAGCAAATGTTTGGGTTTCCATGGAAAAAAGTCTTGTAAAAAGAATGAATATCAATAAGTTGTGAAACAGAGTAAAACATATGTGTTATACAATGTGATTTGGTGGCAGCCCTTGATAAAACTGTTACTGGAGACAATACTTTTATTTGAGGTTTGCACCCTTTTTGAGAAACACCAACCTTTAACTACATGCACTTACCTTAATTTAAGCATCGTACATAAGGGATTTTGAATAATTCTTCGAGTTCAGAAGATGCCCATAATGCCTCTAATATTTATTCGTCTTCCTCTGAAAACAATTGATAGTTTCTTGCATAAAATATAACAAGCATTGGCAAAGCCAATAGGTCTCGGAGTCACCAGGATGGTTCTGATCCATTGGCTCTGCTATTAAAATCTGTAGCTGCATAAATGTGTAAGCTCTATATATCTAAAAAAAATTACATTGGGAATAAGACATACCAGAATTCAGGTAAATAACTGTGTCCCTTTTCATACCTTGCTTAGCAGATCCTCTAACCCCCTGACAAAACCTTCATCAAAGTATCTTGTCTCCACTATGGCATGTCTTCTCCACAAGGTAAAGTTAGGGTAACATAATAAATCAGAAGATGGCCTCTGGCTTGTCAGCTTACCTATGTGAAGGGTTACGAAGGGTGAAGAGTATCTGTGTCTCTGTCCCTGTTCTGCCTGGCTGTCCTTGCATTTTTTCCCTCTCTTCTCTTCTCTGATTCCAGGTGGGTTGATGCAACAAGAATGGTTCTTGGGGCTGCGTGGGGGCAATGGACTGCACCATAGAGCATCCTGGAGCCAGTGACTGGCAGGGGCGGGGTAGGTGTCAGGTGGCAGGAACAACTGGTCTGGTGTAGGTCTAGGGCCAGTGGAGGAGGGATCCAAAAGAGGCTTTAATAGCAGATGGAAGAGGTGCAATCTCTTTGCTCAGCACACCGCACCATGGGGCATATTATCAAGGGGCCGCGATAAGATTATCGCCGCTTTAGTGTCCGTTTTCGGGCGAAAAGCGGCGATAATTGTATCGCTTTATTGACAAGGACACGCTAGCGAAGTTCCATGGAAAACACCGCTATCGCTGGAATAATTATCGCCATGGCGCTAAGTGTTGATGATACAGCGCTAGCTTGGCGATATATTCCAGCGATAGCCGGCGATAATTTAAAGCGCGCTAAGCGCGCTCAGAGATAATTATCGCTAGGGCTTGATAATATGCCCCCATGTCAGCAGGTCCCTGTGACCATTTTAAACACCTCATGGCCTGGAAGCCGATGAGGGCTCACTCGTTACCACTGGCTGCATTTGCTTGTAGTGTAACATGATGGTGGCCTCTGGCAAAGGCACGGCACTGTTGATTGCTAGCATGCTGTCCCATGTTTGTTCCATGATGTGGCAATGGCCTTTGCAGGTATATTTTATGTTGGCTTCTAAGAGGGAGCGGTGCTGTGATGGATGCAATGTCGGGTAGGAAACCTGTCCTCTGAGTGAGCACTGCTAAAAATGGGTGCACAGTGTAAGCCAGTTCTCTGATATTGGCAGTACAGCAGCACCCAGCAATGGCGCTGTAGCTGCAATAGAAGTAAAATCTCCCTGCAGGGTAAACGCGAAAGAAGTAGTCTGGTGGGAAAAGCATAAGCAATTGTAGCTGCACAAATACATGAAGCAGCTGGGCATTCCTGAAAGGAATGGCTTGTCAGCAAGAACGTAAGCAGCCTAAACTGCAGAAAGTAAATGAACCCTCTAGTCATCAATTAAATGATCAACCCAGGGGGAGGGTCACTATGAGGGGAAGCACTATTTTACAGATGTTCCTATTCACAAAATGTCGTGGACTAATACATATGCTGAAAAAAGAGCCCTTCGAGACAATGACTAAAGCCAGTCAAACCAAAGTAGTCAATTGCTCAAATGGTCTATTCAAAGGCCCTAAGGGCCTCATTTACAAGTTTTTGACTCAGGGCAGCACAGTAAGTCACTTTGCTATGATGCCCTGCATCAAAAGGAAAGGGCATGAATGCACATCATTTCCTGGTGTGGGTGCACCTAGTACCAATGCAGGAGCCCTTGCATCATGGTGCCTGCGTTGTAGAGAGGATTGTTTATGTGCGGGAAGGAGCGCCTTCCTGAACGAAAACAATCCTCAGAGGCTTTTTCCTCTTCTGCAGCACATGTAGAAAGAGGAAAAACAAGGAGAAACAAAGATCTTTCTCCATGTTATGCCTCAACTGGAGAGGTGTAGCATTTTTAGGGGGTTCAAGTGAACAACGGGTATTTTTTTCTTAAGTGATAAATAACTGTGTGCATTATCTTGGCTAATGGTGATCCACAGTAGGAAGCAAAGTGTGACATACATTGAGGGGACATGTTAAGTGCAAAAGAACACACAAATTGAGGGGTGATTCAAGAGAGTTCTCAAGTTGTTCAATGTTAAGCATGAGCAGCTCACCCACTCCGGTTTCTTCCTTTGAATTTGGGGCTTCCGCTGTTTTGATGAATAAATTACTATAAATTTCAGAATTGAGATTAGATAAGCTATTCATACTGACTTATTGGAAGCTAAAGGTAGATATTGCTAGCCTTTCTTTTGAAAGTATCTGTGTTGCATTTTTATGGGGTCCAAATGCTATTTCTGGGTAGATAGCACATTTTAATTATCCAGTTATATACATTACCTATGTAGGAAGATAACATTCTAGGGCACACATTCCGAAACACACAATTCACATGCAGGCACACATGCCCCCCTGCATAGTTGCAAGAGGTACAGACGTTATTTGTGGTGACTTCAGCATTCCCCGTTTTTCGTCCATGAAATATGACATGCTTGTAGGTATATAATGATAAAAGACAAATTCTGTGTCTTGGTCACATAATACAACCAAATTTACTGTGCTGCATTTTGCAGGAAGGGAAATACATGCAGAACAGAATCATATTTACTAAGATTTGCCTGCTGTGCCTATCATCCCCTGTGCTGGTGCTCTAATAAGGCTACCTTAAGTGAAGCACAACCTTGCACCATGGTGCAGAGGTGAGAGTGCTCTGTTAAGCATAGGATTTGTACTGGAAGCATACCCTTCCAATACAAATTCCTATATATACACAAAATCACAATGATCCCACACATTGGATATGAGCTGTGCACTTAAGCACATGTGCAGTGTTTGTTTTTTGGGGGGGAAATGAACAAAGTTCCCCTTGTTAACACTGGCGTCAAGGAGGTGATTTTTTTATGCAAAGTCCAGTCTGGGTATCTTAGTAGAAAAGGCTTTGTGTCAAAACCTATGGGTGTTTGCACTGATCCACCCAACTAAAACCCCAGTAATTGCCCCTTAATGCAAAGCAGCTGAGGAAAGTGCACCTTCGAAGATTGAATGACTTCCATCGCTTTGAGTCACTTTTTAATGGAGCAAAGCCTTAGCAAATCTAGGCCACCATTTTTAACAAGTTCATATTTTGGAAATGTTCTGCATATTATCGCTCTCTTTCTGAACATCAAGGCACAGAGCTGTCTTTTGGTTCCTAATAGAACCTTGGATGTTATTGAATAACTGATATTGAAAGAATTGAGTCAAGTACCTATTAACAAAGGCAGAGCAGTATATCACTCTGGGGCACAAGATAGGAAGGACTGGCGCAAAAAAATAAGGTTTCAAACACATAGCAGTATGACAATAAATTCTGCTGGTATTGACTGAGCGTCTCCTTTACTGGAATGATATAACTACTTACACGTAATCTTCAATACTTCAAGTTCTACTCTTCCTTATCAGGGTCCATTGTAAACGGAAATGGCTTTAATGTAAACTTTCAACGTACCTGAGCCAAGGAATAAACTGTCACAGAGGGAGGAGCCCCCTCAAAATAAACACTACTTGTACCAAGCAAATGGAAAACAGCATGTTAAAAACAGATGGTACTCAAAGCAACTCTGTGAATGGCACCCAATTGAGGTCCCCCCATGAAGGGATAGTCCACAATTTCACCAGCTGGTACAAGGAAACAATGAGAAACATAAAATACTAGGGGCCTAATTAAGACTTTGGCGGTGTGGGAGCGAGCCGCCACACCAATGCCTTGCTCCCACACCGCCAAAGCCGTACTGACACCGCCTGCCAGATTATGAGTTTCCTCGTGTCTGGCGGGCAGTGCTTTGGTGGTGCCCATTAAAAAGGCACCGCAATGGGAGCGCCAAAAGCCATTCCTGCATGGCATGTACTTTACAGTCTATGCCGTGCAGGAAAGGGGGTGAATGCACACAGGGGGGGCACAACATGTGCGCATCTGAAAAGCACCCCATGGCCCTCAGGAAGCAGGGGGCCCTGTAGGCCCCCCCTTTGTTTCCTCAGCACCACAGTTTTCATGACAACCTCACCACCATGAAAACCATGACAGCGAGGAAGCTCCTAATGTGCTCAGCGGTGCCTCTCACCGCTGCGCCACTGCCACGGGATCCATGATCGCCGGCGGTTTTGGCGGGCCTGTGGCGATCCCACCGCCGTAATCATAATACAGCAGGTGGACCACCAATGTGGCGGTCCAGGGTCTGCCACCACTGGTTCGGCGGTCCGATGGACCGCCAAACTCATAATCAGCCCCTAGGTGTCCATCGATTATCAAGCCTCAAGTGACATGTGCACGCAAGGTATGTCCTCATTTTCTATTTTCATGCAAGAAACTGCAAAATTTTGTTTTGTCAAATTTTGCATAATTTAATGTAATTTCGATGAAATGTTTACAATTTGTACGAAATAAAATGTTTCATTTCTCACAGAACTACTCCACGCTCCCTTCTGGGCACAGAAACATGAGTTATGTACTGTGATCGTGTGAGGTAGAATAAGTGCTATACAACTTCTAAAATGCGTTTATTTATTGAGTCAATTTATTGAGGTCACAGTAGTGCCTAGGTTCTGTATTTCCAAGAAAATTGGCAATGCCTGTGAATAAAATGTCTTAGTTCCACATGAGTCATACAGGCTGAAACTGATGTGACAATCAAGACCACACTTAGTATATTCTTATCCATTCTGCTCACTTCCTTCAAATATTGTTTCCTACTCCCCACTGTTCAACACAAGCTACATCACTGGCTGAACTTGCTGAACTAATCCCCATAGTCATACATGACAAATGATCCCACCATGTCAAACCTACTGAAGGTTCCGATTAACCTCGCCTCCTTCTTCAAACATGACCCATGAACAGGCTTCTATCCCAGCTGTTCCAAATAAGCTGGTGTACTATTCTGATTACAAACAATTGCATGCCACCATCTCTAAACTCCTTTTTTCTTCAAAATGCCAGATAGGCTAGTATTTAACATATTCTTTTCATACCTCTCCTCCTTTGACCTAACTAACCGACTGCAATAAGCTTCGACCAAACATATGTAATTATTTTCTCAATTTGTTTCTGTGCTATAAAGAAGAATCTGTGCTGCCCCTTTGCTTTATGTAGCAAGCAATTGGCGCTCTGTCTTTTGTATGACTTAAGAAGCAGTGCTCATGAACCAGGAAAAAGAGAGAGCTAGAGTCATGATGCGATCATGGGGCACATGCATCAATGTATGATTTTGCAAGTCCTTAATTGCGATTATTAAGGAATCGCAATTAAGGACTCGCAAAGCTTTTGCATGTAGGAATCGCTATAAAAATAGCGATTCCTAAACATTCCTTAATTGCGACTCGCAAATTGCGAGTCGCAATTAAGGAATGGCTTCCCATTCATTCCTATGGGCCTACAGGCCCATAGGAATGAATGGGAAATTGTTGCATGCGCAATTTGCGAGTACCAGTTGGTACTCGCAAATTGCGCATGCAATTTCAAGGGTGCAAGGGTGTCAGAAGGACACCCTGTTGCACCCCTGAAATTGTGGTGTGCACCCATGTTGCGCACACACATGCCACAAGGGCATGTGTGTGTGTAACCTGAAACTTTGAAAAATGCACTTTAGTGCATTTTTCAAAGTTTTTGCAAATTACCGAACTATTTAATTTCTCGGTAATTTGCGGCCCCAAATAGCGATATCGCTATTTCAAAGTGCTTCTTGCATTGCACTTAAGGAATCGCAAATTGCGATTCCTTAAATGCAATTGCAATTTAGGAAATCGCAAGAAATTTTGATTACCTAAATTGCGCGTCCCCAACACTTTCATGCATTGCAAAAGGCCATTTTGCGAACGCAAATGGCCGATTTTTGCGAATCGCACCATTTGCGCTTACAAAAACCTTTGATGCATGTGCCCCTAGGTGCCTTTCTGCAAACTCTAAAACAACAATTGATGGACAGAATGCAGAACAATGTCATACATTCACCCCAGTACAGAGATCTGGGCCTAAATCCATCGTTTTTTTGCTCACCATGCCATTCCAGTTTGGACCCAGCCATATGCAAATCAGTCTTGACCCTGCGCCCAATGGGAACAGTCCAGCCCGAACTGCCAGGCCAGGTCCTCCCTGGACTGGAAACAAGCATCCTAGGACCGGTTTCGGGCTTTCAGCCCTCATCAGCAAGGATAGCTTGACTCCAGTGGCATGGAGAGCACGGGACCCACGTCTGGGCATACCAGTGAGCTAAAGAATGATGATGGATTAAACCCAGATCAGTTGACTGGGGGTGAGTGTTTGATTTGCTCTAGCGCTCCGTCCATCATCCCCTTTGGTATCACTTTGTTCGCCCTAAGTTGGCAGGGTATGCCCAGATGTGGGTCCCTTGCTCACTTTGCCACTGGATTCAAGATAGCCTGGCTGATGAGGGTTTTGAACCCGAAACCGGTCCCAGGATGATTGTTTCCGGTCCAGGGAAGACATGGCTTGGCAGTTCGGGCTGGACTGTTCCCATGAGGCACAGGGTCAGACTGATTTGCATATGGCCATGTCTGAACTGGGGTGGTGGAGTGAGCTAAAGAATGATGATGGATTAAACCCAGATCAGTTGACTGGGGGTGAGTGTTCGATTTGCTCTAGCGCTCCGTCCATCATCCCCTTTGGTATCACTTTGTTCGCCCTAAGTTGGCAGGGTATGCCCAGACGTGGGTCCCTTGCTCACTTTGCCACTGGATTCAAGATAGCCTGGCTGATGAGGGTTTTGAACCCGAAACCGGTCCCAGGATGCTTGTTTCTGGTCCAGGGAAGACATGGCTTGGCAGTTCGGGCTGGACTGTTCCCATGAGGCACAGGGTCAGACTGATTTGCATATGGCCATGTCTGAACTGGGGTGGTGGAGTGAGCTAAAGAATGATGATGGATTAAACCCAGATCAGTTGACTGGGGGTGAGTGTTTGATTTGCTCTAGCGCTCCGTCCATCATCCCCTTTGGTATCACTTTGTTCGCCCTAAGTTGGAAGGGTATGCCCAGACGTGGGTCCCTTGCTCACTTTGCCACTGGATTCAAGATAGCCTGGCTGATGAGGGTTTTGAACCCGAAACCGGTCCCAGGATGGTTGTTTCCGGTCCAGGGAAGACATGGCTTGGCAGTTCGGGCTGGACTGTTCCCATGAGGCACAGGGTCAGACTGATTTGCATATGGCCATGTCTGAACTGGGGTGGTGGAGTGAGCTAAAGAATGATGATGGATTAAACCCAGATCAGTTGACTGGGGGTGAGTGTTTGATTTGCTCTAGCGCTCCGTCCATCATCCCCTTTGGTATCACTTTGTTCGCTCTAAGTTGGCAGGGTATGCCCAGACGTGGGTCCCTTGCTCACTTTGCCACTGGATTCAAGATAGCCTGGCTGATGAGGGTTTTGAACCCGAAACCGGTCCCAGGATGCTTGTTTTCGGTCCAGGGAAAACATGGCTTGGCAGTTCGGGCTGGACTGTTCCCATGAGGCACAGGGTCAGACTGATTTGCATATGGCCATGTCTGAACTGGGGTGGTGGAGTGAGCTAAAGAATGATGATGGATTAAACCCAGATCAGTTGACTGGGGGTGAGTGTTTGATTTGCTCTAGCGCTCCGTCCATCATCCCCTTTGGTATCACTTTGTTCGCCCTAAGTTGGCAGGGTATGCCCAGACGTGGGTCCCTTGCTCACTTTGCCACTGGATTCAAGATAGCCTGGCTGATGAGGGTTTTGAACCCGAAACCGGTCCCAGGAAGCTTGTTTCCGGTCCAGGGAAGACATGGCTTGGCATTTCGGGCTGGACTGTTCACATGAGGCACAGGGTCAGACTGATTTGCATATGGCCATGTCTGAACTGGCGTGGTTGAGTGAGCTAAAGAATGATGATGGATTAAACCCAGATCAGTTGACTGGGGGTGAGTGTTTGATTTGCTCTAGCGCTCCGTCCATCATCCCCTTTGGTATCACTTTCTGCAAACTCTGGCACTTTCAAACAAACCATCTGAAAGCAGCACGAAGGAGAATGAGTCCACACAGCCCAACCCAAGCAATGGCTGCATTGAAGGTGCTTTAAAGGGAAATGAGGCAATGACCCGAGGTGTGAATAATGGCTGTTAATAGAAAGGGGACTCTGTAATGACTGACAGAAGGCGTTACCACACTATTAAAACTCACCTGAGAAATATAGATACGTTTAATTAAATGAGCTTAACAACAAACAGACCCAATGGTTTAATTAGCAAATTGTAGTGTAACAATTTTGAAGATAAGAAGAATTAAAAAAAATTGGAAATTATACATTTTGAGGATTGCACTACTGAATATCAACACCAACAATATTGTGGTATAAGAATATCGAGGACAGCAAATTGATGGACAAAATATCGACGGGTAAGTGAATTTAGTGAAGTATAGATTTACTATTCCAAACTCCACATCAAAGTACTTTGAAGATATACTGTGGTATATGAATGCGGAGTTAGGTATAGAAAATTTAGAGTTACTTACCTGTTCATATTTTTTTCAATATTTTGGCTTCAATATTCTGTCCCATGGATATTGTGGGTTCGACATTCATGCGGCATACCCATTTCGAGAGCAGCAATAGTGAACTTAATTGGCTGTGACAAGCCACAAAAAGAGGTTTAGCTGTAACCAAAAGGTTAGTTAAGGACTAGAGAGGATTGTTTGATTTTTCCCAGAGCTTCTTCAAACATAATTCATATGTTTTAACTTGCTTGTTGCTATTAATAAATTGACAAAATTGAAGTTTAATAGGAGCTTCTGGTCTTGCCATAAAATGATGAAACTCAAGAGAGAAACAAGTGGTGGGAGCAATAACCCTCAGGTCCCTCCTATCCTCGTCCCATTCATAAACAAGTGAGATAATCCTATCTCACCAACAGAAAAAAAGGAATGCTGGACACCTACCCCACCCCCTCCCACTGGGAGTACACAAGCGTACTTACCCAGCATTCCTTCTGTTCTTTTTTTCTGTCTTCCGACAGAATGCGACGAGTCAGGAGCTAGGGCTTCTGGCTGGATTGCATCTCAGCTGCTGGGTGGTGGGGGCGTTGCTGGCTGGCATGTTTCCCTCTCTACCGGGCATGGAGGGAGATCGCGCGGTTCCTCTACAGGGCCGCTGGTGAGTTCGGTTGTTTCCATGTTGCGGGCCGCGCCTCTTTAGTTGCTGGGCACAACGGGAGGCACAGGGTTTCCTGGGGGAGCTGGCTCTGTGCTCCCGGGGAGTGCGATGGACTTCCGGGTCGAGTTGCCTGACTTCCTGCGTTCTGGCAGTCCAGGAAGTCAGGCGTGACGATGATGGCTGGCTGCCCGCAGACGTTTGGGATCTTTTATCTGGCAGCCGATGGGTGAGTATCGCATAGTGGTTTTTTGGTGTGTTCTGTGCGGTGCTTTTTCCATGGGGCTATTGCTTGGATTGTGGAGTGCCCCTGTTACTGGAGATCATCTGCTGGGCTGTGCATCTCCGGGGTGCTGGTGATTATCAAGATGGTCCAATACTCTAAGTAGTGCAAGCATGTGGAGCAGTCTTCCTCTTCTGGGTCCTCTTCTTCTCCTTCTCCGACATTGTCCAAAGGCTGCAGGGAGGGGGATGGTGCATGGATAAAATGCCTTATTAAGGAGACTTTACAGGAGATGGGCGGGGGTACCCGGACCAAGAGCTCCGTCCCGGTTCTGCCCTTCCATTCTTCAAGTTCAGATGAGGGATGGATGGGGTGAGGAGCACACATGAAAGTATGTAGATAAAGGCATGTTGCTTGAGTTGCTAAGGCATGTTAAATCCAACATGGGCTTTTCTGAGGATGAGGCTCCCGCACGTCTAGCGATTCATTGCTTCACCAGTTTCAGAGTGCGGCCAGGGTGGATGTGCCTGTCCATCCCTACATCCAGGAGGTGTTGAAGTGGGAGTGGAAGGAACCTGATCGTATTATGCTGCCCAGGTTTCATGGCCAAACTGTATTCTCTCCAGGACATGTCCAAGGACTTGCCAGACTCTATTCCAATAGATTCCTTTGTTGCTAGTCTGGTGGGCCAGACCTCATTGGCTGAGGATGCTGTTACTAGGGATCCTGTATCAGTCTCTGGATGATACTTCGGACTGTTCTGGGCTTTTGAATCATATTGAGCAACAAGTGGAGTTTCTTTCGGATGTGTGCTTTGATGTGGTGAGGGCCTCAGCTCTTTAGGGTGAAGCCTGCTTGGAGGCTCGCCACAATCTGGTTTTGAAGGATTGGAAGACTGATTCAGGAAGGCAAAGTCTCCCCAACCTAGGCCTCATTCCTGACTATATGATGGACGATCCAGAATTGTTGGTAGGAGGACGGATTCAGCACTTTCTTCCAGCCTGGTTGCAGTCTTCCTCAGATGGGTTGTGTTGTGTTTCACATCTGACCTGGGTGGTTAGAATGTATAATGGAATTTAGGATTTGGAATGAGAGGAAGGTTCGGGGGAGACAGTTAAGGAATTCAGGACGAGGAACATGCCAGCATGCATTGTGGCTACTTAGGTTATGAATAAATCTACTTGTTAATCAACCCAGCATACCTCTTTACTTCATCTTGTTGGCGACAACTGGGAGTGAAGCAGCCACAACATCTGATAATCCAGCAAAGGTTTCCTGTGGGCCTGTTGGTGGGCGTCACTGCACCTGACGTGGCAAACCACGATTTGTTTCAGGTTTCTGGCAAGTGAAATCGTGCTCGTGTGGACTAGTCATTTTGCTGTGCCTCAAGTGGTCTGCTGGAATTTGAGGCATTTATTGTGGCGCATACAATTGCCAGTCATTTTCACATGGGAAATTTCAAGGGTTGTCCGGCTATAGACAAAACATGTAGCCGTTGTAGGAAAATGGGGCATTTTGGAAGGATGTCCAGAAATGAATGTCAATTGTGTGGGGGAAGAGGACTTTGAAGACAAGTTATGCCCTCATGCTATACTTTGTGTGTAAGATGGAGTAGTGAATAATTTTCCAAGGTGTGAGGTGCACATTAATGAAAAAATGTGTGGAGGTCATGGTGGATTCATATGCATGGTATGGTATTATTAGTAGGGCTCTGTGGGAAGCTAATTGGAAACATGAGACATTAATTG
Source organism: Calotriton arnoldi (assembly GCA_963921515.1). Taxonomy (NCBI): domain Eukaryota; kingdom Metazoa; phylum Chordata; class Amphibia; order Caudata; family Salamandridae; genus Calotriton; species Calotriton arnoldi. Next base: position 981,752 of record CAWUFW010005237.1, read on the forward strand.
ATCCTGATGTGCGTCCAGGGGGGTATACTGGACACAAAATTGATTTAAAGGGTTACTTCTGGGCAAATATCAGTTTCAAATAAAGTAAAACCAGAGGAAAAGTCTATGTAGCCTCTAAAGGGGATCCTATTTTGGGATGGCCCCACCAACAAGAACTGAATATGAAGTTAGACCCTAATGCGGTGCCACACGTTTATGCAGTAGAAGAAATGATGGAAAGTGTGGGAGTGGTTGAGCTAAAGACAGAGTTTCCTGAAGTGTTCTCCGAGAAGCTGGGAAGGTTTATTGGCTTTAGACACAAAATTGTGTTATTGGCAAATGCAGTGCCTGTTAGGCACAAAGTACATAATGTTCCTCTGACGTTCAGTGTGAAATTGAAAGAAATGTTAAAAGATTTGTGTGACAAAAAGGTAATTTAATCAATAGAGTCTTCCTCATGGGTGTCTCCAGTTGTTATTGCAATCAAGCCGTCAGGAGATCTGAGACTAAGGGGCCGATTCCGATTCGGGCCAGAAAAAATACCGACCGACTCGGTACGGGAATATAGTCCGACCGACACGTACCGGCGATGCCCGACCTGCGTAGTACGATGAAATGCATGTGAATCACGACCGACTCGTACGGAACACAAGCCAAACGACCGAACCACACGGAAATCAGCTATCCCGCGGGGAAACCACGCGAATCGAACCGACCGACACACACCAGGAATGAACCCGACCGAAACGTACCCGCGAACTCCGACCCGCACAGTACGATGCAATGCGTGGAAAACCAGACCGAGTCGCACGGAGCCCAAGCCGTACGACCGACACGCTTACAAAACCCAGCCGAAGCAACCCAATACTCCGCGACCGACGCGTACGCCGCACATGAAACCTAGCAGAAACACAGCGTGAACGACTCGGAGAAGCTCGCACGAGACAACTGCAGCGTCCTACTCGGTCAGAAGAACATCTCCTACATGCACAAAAATTACAAAGGAAAAAATACAAAAAAAAAGGGCCAAACAAGCAATTACAAAGCCAATAAATACTGGGGGGGGGGAAACATGGAACAAAGACACACCCACAACTCCACCCATATAAAGGCCACAAATCCCTACCATGATCCTTTGCAAATTCAACTGACCTGCCAGCACAGAACACCATCAGACAGCAACCACAGACACACTCACAGCTCATCCATCACACAAGGCACACACCATTAGCACCTCAACAAATAGCACCCTCACATACACCCAACAAAACCTACACTCACACACCCTCACTTGCACACACACACACATCAATCACCACCACCACCCATCACCATGCCCCCAAAGAAGAATCCAAAGTTCCTAGACAGTGAATTGGAAGTCCTGGTAGATGAGATCCTCAGGGTAGAGCCACAGTTGTTTGGTACATTGGTCCAACAGACCCCCATGTCGCAGAAAACCAAGATGTGGGAGAGGATCGTCGACAGGGTGAACGCACAATCACCATGTTTGCGCACAAAGGAAGACATCCAGAACAGGTGGTATGATGTGCGCAGGAGGGTCAAGGACCTACTAAAGAAGGATTATATCTTGAGTCAGCGCACCGGCAGTGGCCCTCCTGCCAAACCACTATACCTCAGGCCCTGGGAGGAGAAGGTGCGGGCCATCCTACCACCAGTGAGCGTATATGGACTATCAAACATCCCAGAGCCTGGTGAGTACACAACAAATATACACAATATTGTGTGACAATACACACACATCACTGTCAAGGGGAAGTCAAACCATGCACCCTTAGCAAATCCACAGCAACCAAAAGATAATCACCCCAAGATGTGTCTGTCAGTCAGATAAACACAATACATGCCATCTCATAGTGATATGTAACTGTGTCATGACATGTACAAACCTAACAACAAATACAGTAAGCAGTGGCACAAATCTAACCAACAAACACAGTCAGATATTTTGCCACCACTAGAACACCACCTCACAGGGAAGCTCACTGAAAGGAAGGAATTCTGTGTATGCTGGTGAAGTCAGTGTAGCCAATAGCATGATGGGAGTGGTAGTCACAGCTCAAGATCCCCCACCCACATGGCCCAGCAAGCTCACACTGAAGCATGCACACCTCACAGGGAGTGAAAAGCCACTTCAAAGATGTCTGACACTGGCCACAGCTGTGGGGAGCACAAGGCCCTGCTGGGAACTGGGCACCAACAAACAACAGGACCACACTGTCAGCCATCTTGCCATTGCTGTCACACTCACACACAGTAAAGTCGACTCAAAAGGAAGGAAGTATGGGCATGCTGGGAAGGGGGGTGTAGGCAATAGCATGATGGAAGTGGTAGTCACAGCTCAATATCCCCCACCCGCATGGCCCAGCAAGCTCACACTGAAGCATGCACACCTCACAGGGAGTGAAAAGCCACTTCAAAGATGTCTGACACTGGCCACAGCTGTGGGGAGCACAAGGCCCTGCTGGGAACTGGGCACCAACAAACAGGACCACACTGTCAGCCATCTTGCCATTGCTGTCACACTCACACACAGTGAAGACGACTCAAAAGGAAGGAAGTATGGGCATGCTGGGAAGGGGGGTGTAGGCAATAGCATGATGGGAGTTGTAGTCACAGATATTGGTCAGCCTCACAATTGGCCCATCAACACCACCCTGAACCATGCTCACATCACAGGGAGTGGAAAATAAATGACAAGATGGCTGACACTGGGTACTGCTGTGGGGAGCACAAGGCCCTGCTGGGAACTGTGCACCAACAAACAGCAGGACACCACTGTCAGCCATCTTGCCATTGCTGTCACACTCACACACAATGAAGTCGACTCAAAAGGAAGGAAGTATGGGCATGCTGGGAAGGGGGTGTAGGCAATAGCATGATGGGAGTTGTAGTCACAGATATTGGTCACCCTCACAATTGGCCCATCAACACCACTCTGAACCATGCTCACATCACAGGGAGTGGAAAAGAACTGACAAGATGGCTGAAACTGGGTACTGCTGTGGGGAGCACAAGGCCCTGCTGGGAACTGTGCAACAACCAACAGCAGGACACCACTGACTGCCATCCTGAAAGCCAACTTGCACTCCCTGCAATGGAAGCACGTTCCATGGTGGGATATCTGGCTGGGTGGGAAGGAGGACTGACAGCTCTGACCATAGTCACCAGCAGCTTTTCTCACACACCCCCTTAACACAAACTCCACACAACTCACCTGGGAGAATGCAATGCCTCACACTCGAATTAAATATTCCACAAAGAACAACCACACTGGGTTATGCCGTGTGAAGCACAGGGACACTTTTGGGACTTGTAGCCAAACAAACGCCAGGACAACACTGTCAGCCATCCTGTCAGCACAGGCACACTACCCCACAGGGAAGCAGAGTCAAAAGGAAGGAAGTATGGGCATGTTGGGAAGGGGGTGTAGGCAATAGCATGATGGGAGTGGTAGTCACAGCTCAACATCCCCCACCCGCATGGCCCAGCAAGCTCACACTGAAGCATGCACACCTCACAGGGAGTGAAAAGCCACTTCAAAGATGTCTGACACTGGCCACAGCTGTGGGGAGCACAAGGCCCTGCTGGGAACTGGGCACCAACAAACAACAGGACCACACTGTCAGCCATTTTGCCATTGCTGTCACACTCACACACAGTGATGTCGACTCAAAAGGAAGGAAGTATGGGCATGCTGGGAAGGGGGGTGTAGGCAATAGCATGATGGGAGTGGTAGTCACAGCTCAACATCCCCCACCCGTATGGCCCAGCAAGCTCACACTGAAGCATGCACACCTCACAGGGAGTGAAAAGCCACTTCAAAGATGTCTGACACTGGCCACAGCTGTGGGGAGCACAAGGCCCTGCTGGGAACTGGGCACCAACAAACAGGACCATACTGTCAGCCATCTTGCCATTGCTGTCACACTCATACACAGTGAAGTCGACTCAGAAGGAAGTATGGGCATGCTGGGAAGGGGGGTGTAGGCAATAGCATGATGGGAGTGGTAGTCACAGCTCAACATCCCCCACCCACATGGCCCAGCAAGCTCACACTGAAGCATGCACACCTCACAGGGAGTGAAAAGCCACTTCCAAGATGTCTGACAATGGTGCTCTGTTGTGGGGAGCACAAGGCCCTGCTGGGAACTGTGCACCAACCAACAGCAGGACACCACTGACTGACATCCTGAGAGTCAACCTGTACCCACTGCAAGTGTGGCATGGTTCATGGTGGGACAACTGGGCTGGGGGGAGAAGGAGGTCCGGATGTCAACCAAATACCACCAATGCTGGTCATGCACACACCTCAACATCCACATAGAAATGCATCAGGTTGGCAGGACAATGAGCCACACCAATATCAACCTCTGATTGTGACAACTTAGGACAATGCAATGTACAGGGCCGCATCCAGAGGTACAGTCACAACTGTCATGTGTTTGAACCAGTGATGCCTGCAGAAACATAACATACATTGTGTGTCTCTTCCAAAAACAGGTGATGATGGGGACACAGCAGCAGATGAGGAGGAGTCCCTGTCCCAGGCTCCGGGGGACCCTGAGCTCTCTGTTGTGGAACAGCCTCTGCCCTCATCGGATGGCGAAGACCAACCTGGCACCTCCGGTGGGAGTCATCATGCAGCACCAGCAGGACAACCATCTGCACCCCCTGCACCATTCCGCCAACATCTGCCAACACACAGACCACCCCCGCCGACACAGACAGACCAAGGACACTCAATGACAACAGCACAGGGACCACAGCCCACCGTGAAGCAACGGACAACAACCCCAGTACCAACCCCCAAGGGGGCCGAGGGTCACCTGTGCGTGCCACGGCAGCTCCCGCATGTGTGTCCAGGGGTGGTGGTAGGGGTGGTAGGCAGAGGTCGCTGTTTGCAGAGGGGTCTGGACTGCATGATGACCCACAACTGGCACGCATTGCTGAGGCGTACCAGAATAGCACCGGAGAGGTCAGCCAGGTAGTGGGGATCCTCAAGGACATTCAACAGCAGCAGGCTGCCCATCATGCCTGCTTGGACTCCCACATGTCCTGTGTGGAGACACACATGTCCCGTGTGGAGACACACATGTCTGGCATGGAGTCCAAGTGGGACACATTGGAAGAACTGACAGCGGTGCAGAGGGACATATTGACATGCCTCTGCCAGATTAGCACCAACATGTCCACACCTCCCTGTGTGCCCACAACATCTGGTGCCGCAACAACTGCAACTGCCACAGGGAGGGAGGATGACTCTGGTGGGGAGTCCTCTGCACCGCAGTGGCCTGCACGTGAGGGTCCTCCCAGAAAGAAGAGGGGTCGTCCGAGGAAGGACAACTGAGAGGCCGATGGCCATGTACATCCCCCAGGAACCCAACACCTGTTCTGGAAATTCTCTTTTGTGTGCAAACTGTTCACCCTGTCGAATGCAACACAACTCTCCCACATGACATGGGGAGTTTAAGTTGGACTAATGTATCAGATGACTGTGGACTTTACTCAGGACATTTCTGCTACCAACACTTCGAACTCATCTGGGAACTTTGGATTACAATACCAATGTACAGCACCCACCATCCTGTGCACTATCATCACACATGTATGTAATAAACTCACTAATACACCATACTTGCCTCTGTTGTGATTCCAACGTTGTTTTTGTCATGGAGATGATGATCTGCTAAATGACACTGTGCATGCTAACTGCCACAGCAAGTTCAACACCGTCATGTGAGTCATGGCGACGTGACACATATGAGGGAGACACACCACTAGGGCTACACAACACATAGACACCAGGGCCATCAGACTCATCGCCTACACTGATGTTGCCAGGAAATACAGTGGAATGCACAGACACCACACCTATTCAGAGTCTGTGTTAACTAGCCCACAGGTGCAGTAAGCAAATGTCACTCAGATGTGTGACCACAGACAACGCACATCCCAAAGTGAAGCACAGGTTTATTACACATTTGCAACATGTTGTTTCCACTACAAATGCAAGGTAATCCCACGTGGCAGTGGCCACACAGTCAAAAAGTGTAGAAGAAATAAAGTCCAGGGGTGTGTGGCACATCACCTGTAGGGAAACGACTGCTGCCACCCTGAAAGCTGAATCATGGTGTCAGGGGATCCAAGTTGACCAAACAACTCTGTAAGCACCCTGTGAAGGACAGACATGACACACAGTCAAAGGCACTGAAGAACAGAACAGAACTGCAATACTCATGCCCAATACATGTCACAAGATACCTACACAAAACCAAGTTAGCATGTCAGCACTGTTGGGGAGTACAGACTACCTGTAAGGACACATCGCTGCACGCATCCAGTCAAGTAGCACATGGCCACACTCAAACAGCACCAGAGCACCACCCACACATATCATGCAAACTCACATCATTGACATGACAACTCTCTGGATACTCACATTCAGCTGAAGAAGTTGGTGATGAGCTGTGTGCAGACATCACCCTCATCATCATCATCATCACTGGCATTGTGGCCCAGGCCACGATCCTCCACAGTTCGTGGATGTTGGTCATCGTCATCCAGGATGAGAGGCAACTCCTTCCGCACTGCCAGGTTGTGTAGCATGCAGCAGACGATGACAATCTTGCACACCTTTGCTAGGGCATATGGGAGGGCCCCTCCTGTCTTGTCCAGGCAGCGGAAGCGGCTCTTCAGGAGACCAAATGTCCGCTTGATCACTCTCCTGGTCCGACCATGTGCCTCATTGTAGCGCATCTGGGCTGGTGTCACAGGGTTCCTGAGGGGTGTCAGCAACCACGGCATGTTGGGGTATCCGGAGTCACCTACAGACAGACAATTGCACATTAGCTGAGTTGGAAAAGAGGGCGGAATACAACATAGCAGAACACACACAATGGTACAAAGTCAGTACACACCGACAAGCCAGGCACGCTGGTTCTGCATCTGTGACATCATCCTCGAGATGCGACTACTCCTCATCACGTAGGCATCATGTGCCGAACCGGGGAAACGGGCACACACATGTGTGATGCTCATATCTGCAAGACATACCACCAGAGCATTGATCGAATGATAATGTTTCCTGTTCCTGTATGCCTGCTCATGTGCCTGTGGTGGTACCAAAGCCACATGTGTCCCATCAATGGAGCCAATGACATGTGGCATCCTCCCCAGGGCATAGAAGTCACTCTTGATGTCAGTGAGTTGTTGACGTTTAGGGAAATAGATGTACTGGTTCAGGTATCTCAACATTGCCTCCAAAACATCGCGTAGCACACGGCTGAACATAGTCTGTGACATCCCACCAGCAGATGCCACAGTGTGTTGAACAGTACCGGTGGCAAAGAAGTGTAGGGCTGCCATCACCTTCACCTTGGGGGTCAGCGCTGTAGGGTATGGCCGGCCAGGTTGCAAATGTGGGGCCAACCGCACCGCCAATTCCTCAATCAGCGCCCTGTTGAAGCGATACCGTTGGATGCAGTCACGTTCCACCATCGTTGCAAGGTCAGGGAATGGTCTATGGACAGCTGGTGCCCTGCAGTGCATAGGTGAAGAAAGAAAGATTGTCAGTCACCCCACATATGTGGCATTGACCATACTCAATATCACATGATACATCATTACGAGACACAAGTACCTGATGTGTGTGCTGTTCTGTATGGACATATATGGCACCTACATGGCCAACATCTAACATCACAGTTCAGCATGTGTTGACAACAAGTTCCAGGTTGTGCTATGGGAAATCATTAGGCTGTGTCACAGTACCCATTTACTGCTGTCACGTTCCAAACACACATCACAGTGACATGTCAGGACAGATGTGCCACAGGCATCACAGCTCATTGACAGGTAGATTCCCAGGGACCCTGTATTGCCACATGGACACTGCGATGACATGGCGTATCATGTACACGTCAGCAAAACAACCATGACTCCCACAGGTAGTGGCCCCTGTTGCCTCTGCAGGACAGACATGGACGTCTGTGACACACACACGCACAACATCAAAGTCCATGCACAAACAACATGGATGTGGAGACTGTCTCCCATTGTGCACATGGAATCAGAGACATCGGAAACACAACATGCACACAGACTGTGGAGGGCCATCACTAGTGTGGCAATGGGTCACGCTGTGACGTACATACCTTCCCACATGGGACTCAGGGGGTATGTGACATGACATACACATACACAACCTGGAAATGTGACCATGCCACATGCTCTGAAATGAACAGTTGCACATCACAGTGGTCATGTGCACAACACACAAAGGATTCTGTCCCCATGAACACGTGCACAGCCTGGGAGTGGCTGCCCCCAAGTGCCACCCAAAAAACCACATGTTGACCCCCATACACAGAAAAGGTAATGCAGCCTTACATGCCTTAGGATACAGTGTGGACAGGCTGTGGTGTTGTAGGTGTGCCCCTGAGTCCCTGGCAAGTAAATGTGGCTGGCATACGTTCACCAGTGACAAGCATGGTGACATATGCGAGTGACTTGTACAGGGACGCGTCGTATAGCAATGGACCGATCGGTGCGCACGCATTGGCCATTGCATATGATGTGAGCGGGTACGCGTTGTACAGCAATGGAACGATCGGTGCGCACGCATTGGCCATTGCATATGATGTGAGCGGGTACGCGTTGTACAGCAATGGACCGATCGGTGTGCACGCATTGGCCATTGCATATGATGTGAGCGAGTGCGCGTTGTACAGCAATGGACCAATCAGTGCGCACGCATTGGCCATTGCATATGATGTGAGCGGGTACGCATTGTACAGCAATGGACCGATCGGTGCGCACGCATTGGCCATTGCATATGATGTGAGCGGATACGCGTTGTACAGCAATGGACCGATCGGTGCACACGCATTGGCCATTACATATGATGTGAGCGGGTACGCGTTGTACAGCAATGGACCGATCGGTGCGCACGCTTTGGCCATTGCATATGATGTGAGCGGGTACGCGTTGTACAGCAATGGACCGATCGGTGCGCACGCATTGACCATTGCATATGATGTGAGCGGGTACGCGTTGTACAGCAATGGACCGATCGGTGCGCACGCATTGGCTAGGGCCTGGCATGGCAACGGACGCGTTTTCGAAGCTTTAACGAGTCTGATGCAGTGAATTCAGTTGGCCAGCCACAACAATGTTGCAAATTCATGGGTGTCATGAAGTTTAACTTTTGAAGGATGCTGTGGGCGTGTATAAGTGGTGCAATTCCATGGATTGGCCAGATTCAGAAGATGCAAACGACTTGGACCTATCACTTTGGACACATGGGACAGTATCTGCCTCTGCAGCACACATATAATGCTGGCTGTTCCCCTGAGAGCTCACTTGCCTGCACTACATGCTCCAGGACGACATCTGCCACCAACACTGCTGCTGTCTCTGCATCCTCTGGCTACTTCAATGGCACGTACTGTGGAGAGAGCCCCAGCCTTCACCACTGAGGAAAACCAGGCCCTGCTGGACAGCCTCCTTCCACAGTACAGCAAGCTGTATGGGAAACCAGGGGAGCAGGTGAGTGTGCTGTCCACTGCCTTACTAAATGTGCATGTTGTCTGACTAGCAAGACTTACAGTGTGCACACCACTGGCTAGCATGCTCACTGAGTAGTTCTCACCCCCAAAGTGTGTAGTTACATGCACTGAACAGGTATAGTGCAGTAACAGTGCATTCCAACAAGGTTTTACTTCCCAGGCAATGATACCATGTAGTAACTGCTGGCAAACTGTTCATAGCCATCATTGCACTGCCTGTGTACATCATATGCCCCTGTGATTGAGACATGTATATCCAACTGTGTGATGCACGGATATGTTGCATGTGTAGTAATGGCCTTTTCACTTTGTCATCCTCACAGGTTGATGCCCACCAGAAGCAGGAAATCTGGCTGACCATCGCCCGGGCAGTAAGATCCGTGGGGGACTACAAGCGCCGGATCCGCAACTGCCAGAAGAGGTGGCAGGACCTTCGGGGCTGGACCCGGAGGATCGCAAGGGTCCAGCTGAAGCTGTCACCTCCTCGCAGGAGGGGCGGACACCGGACCCTGACCCCCCACATGCTCAGGATCCTGGCGGTGGTCTTCCCTGACCTGGATGGGCAGCTGAAGGCCAGACAGCAGCAAGGAGGGGGTGAGTCCATGACTGCACTGTGAACTTTGTCTGACATGCTATGTGCCCTCCTCTGGCCTGGTTAAACTTCCACAGTACATCAGTCTTGTGGTCCAGGACCCATGTCCCTCAATTGTGACATGCCCACTCCTCATCTGATACCCAGGTGTGGCCCTTACAGTCAGGAAATTGTGTCACTTGGGTACTGTGTCCTTGCATTTTGCTTCGCTCAAGGTGGGGGACAGCATTCGTTCCCATAACTTTGTGGTGGGCTTCATGGGTGGGTCAATTGCTTACACAATGCCTGAGTTCTGACATGTAATCTGCGTGTAACTTTGATATGTGGTCCAATTGCTGATCTGAATCACCACATGTGCCTGGGGTATTTGGCACACCCCCATGCTGCGGGTGGGAATAATGTTTGGGCCTCAGGAGTATGTATATCAAGTGTGTCACACATGCTTAGCCACCTGCCTACTGTCCAGGGCTCATCCCTCTTTCACGTGGAGCAGGACAGTCATGCCTACTCCAGGGCATACAATACACTCTGTACTCCCACTCCCGTGTATCAGCTGACACGTTGTGCTCAGTGAAATGTTCCCTCAGGTGTCTGCCTCTGTGTCATTGTGCTGTGGCTTCGTTGTCAGGACTACTGGGTGTTTATCGGTTAGGGCTCAGCATGCCATCTGAGATGTGACCATGAGAGACGATACTTCTGTGACATATAGGTGTTTGATCACTTGACTGTGCAGACTGGTGTATGCGACTGTGAAGTTCAGGCAGCTGTTTTTTATTCACAGCAGACTGTGAGGTGCTCAGGTTCAGAGAGTTGTGTTTCATGTCTCCCATATGTCCAATTGGTATGACGTGGACAAATAAGAGTTCAGATCATGTGGTTTGTGGGGGATGGACATGTGCACTTGTCAGCTACAGAACTTGCATTCCCCATGACCTAGGATTGTGACACAGTGCAGACTGTTGTTGGCTGGCTGCCCTGCCCATGTGACTGGAGACAGTGATGTATGACTTTGCAGGCATGCCTGTGCCATGGCATTAAACTTCCTAAGAGTGATCCTGCAGGGGAGTGACATGTGCATTGACTATCCGGACATGGGTGCATCATGGTGTCTGGTGCTGGTATGCATCACATGCATTTCAAATTAGACTCTGGCCATCCCTTTATCCGGACACCTGTACTGACTCAGTGGCAAGAGATGTGATGTGTGCATGTTCACATACTTCACCGTGTTCTCTGCAATGTCCAACAACTGTGTAGGTGGTGCATGTGTCCACACTGGGGTATTACCATCCGACAGGCACCAGACAGATGGGTGCAAGGCCAGGAGGGGTGTGAATGCCATGGTTGACCATCAGACTGACAATTGGCTTCTCCTAATCTGTGTGAGCACTTTTGGCAATCTTCAACTAAGGATGCCAGGGCTTGCTCTGTAATGTGCTGTACTTACTGTGATGTGTGCGGTCAGTGCAGGTGACTGATGTTTGTCTTTTTCCCTAATTGTTTGCAGATACATCCACGGCCACAGGAGGGGACAGCTCCACGGACCAGGAGGAGCTGCAGAGCCAGACTGGGTCAGCAGCCGATGAGTGGTCGGAGGAACCCAGTGGCACGGAGGGCGAGGGGAGCCACACCAAGGAGTCCTCAGCACAATCCACCTCAGCTGAGGACCACAGCAGCTCGGAGGATGACTCCCTTGTGGAGGCGGGTGTCAGCAGCCACCACACCCCAGCTAGAATGGCTGGCCCCACCACCACCACCGCCCTCCCATTGGCTCCCATTCCAGAGGTCCGTGGAGGCTCCCATGTTCGGGAGCGTGTCTCCTTCGTGCCAGGCACCGCACCCCCTGCCCCTGTGTCCCCTGCTGCCCTGAGTGAGGAGTCTGTGTACTTACTTCGCCAGCTCCATGTAGGGCAGACAGCAATGCTGAGTGTCCTCCATGCACACACCACTCTGTTGACACAGCTGGTGTCGTTCATGGAGGGCATCTCATCGGGCATGTCTGCCCTACAGAGGAGCAATAAGTCCATGGACTCCTCCCTGACGGCAGTAGTGTCCCTCCTCCAACAGTCCCTCACCCCTCCTACCTCTGCCCCATCCACACTTCCTGGCACCCTACCTGTCCCAAGCACATGCACACCTGCACAATCACCCAAACACACAGACACGAGCAGCACAGAAACACCCAACACAAAGTCAAAACTTGCACGCAAGTGACCTCAGGGGACTGATACCACACCCACAGGGGATGGGGAACAGACACACACACGGGCATCCACAGTCACTCCGCAGTCCTCCAAATTCTCTCCCTCCAAGACCCCTTCCCTTGCCTCACCTGCAACCCCACCTAAAAGCAGCTCTTCCTCTGTGACCTCGGCCTCTTCCCCTCCGATCCAGCTGATCCAGCATACAGGGGGAAGAGGAAGTCCACCCACACAGAGGGAGTGCCCCTCACCCCCGGACACCCTCCCCCAAGCACAGACAAACTGAGGCCCCCACCCGCAAGTCCCCCGGGCCCGGAAGAGCAAGACCCCGCCACCGCCCTGCAGCTCAACCACACAGTCTCCTTCCTCCATCCCTCAGGCCCCCACAACGCAGGTTCCCCCACCACACCCAGCCCCAGGTTCCCCCACCCACAGATACACCATCCCCAAAATGATCCGGCCTTCTCCACCTACCACTTGCTCTTCCAGCCCCACACCCCCGCTGCACATGTTTGTGCCACTGGTGTGGAGACCGTGTCCTCCCCCTCTGTCCTGCCCACCTTACCTGAACCCCATTCTACTCCCCTGGAGATAGGCACTGCAGTGGAGTCCACTACCACCCCGTCTGACTTGGGCACTGCAGTGGGGAACCTGTCCACTCCATCTGGCCAGCCCACTGCAGTCGTGCCGGCACCCACACCATCTGACTCATGCCCCCCAGTTGTGCTGGCACACACCATGTCAGACACCTCCACTGCAGTTGTCAGTGACTCTCCAGCACCAGCCACCCCTTCCCTGCCTCCTTCTGGTGAGCTCTGATCCTGTCCCTGTGGTGCCTGGCCTGCCCCCCGTATGCCCCTCCGAGGGGAATGTCCCTGGTCCGTAGCAGTGCAGGCAAGCAAAGGGTGACATCTGCCACTGTCACCCTGTTCGGACTTTAGTGATGGAATGGCCATTGGCCTTTGTGTTTTTCAGGACTTTCTATTTTACACACACATATGCTGAATAAAGCTACTTTCAGTTCTCTAGTGGTTTTGCTTCAGATGTACATGATGTTGATGATGCTAACCATGCCCTTGCTGCAGTGATGGTGATTTTTGATATCAGGAAAATGAAGTGTTACTGTGCACGACCCCATGTGGTCCAGGGGGAATGTGTCCTATCCTGGTGTGTAGCCATGTCATCCTTTGCAGCAATATGAGGGTGTCATGTTTTCTATATTTGCCAATGGGATTTCCTACATTTATTTGCAATATCACATCTGTGGCTTACACCCCTGCACATCAGATGTGCTTGCCATTGTTCAATTTGTCTATTTCCATGACCGTGTGACCATCTCCACTGGACATGCAAGTTTGGGCATCAATGGGGAAGGACTCATCTGTGTTATCAGTGCAACTTGCTATACATGTGTGTTGGATCTGTGCAGATGATTTTGGTGACACTCCCATGACCAGGCTGATGTGACGAGAGCCTTCATTTTGTGCTAATTGTTGACTGAGTGACCAAGTATGCCCCTCCGAGGGGAATGTCCCTGGTCCGTAGCAGTGCAGGCAAGCAAAGGGTGACATCTGCCACTGTAACCCTGTTCGGACTTTAGTGATGGAATGGCCATTGGCCTTTGTGTTTTTTCAGGACTTTCTATTTTACACACACATATGCTGAATAAAGCTACTTTCAGTTCTCTAGTGGTTTTGCTTCAGATGTACATGATGTTGATGATGCTAACCATGCCCTTGCTGCAGTGATGGTGATTTTTGATATCAGGAAAATGAAGTGTTACTGTGCACGACCCCATGTGGTCCAGGGGGAATGTGTCCTATCCTGGTGTGTAGCCATGTCATCCTTTGCAGCAATATGAGGGTGTCATGTTTTCTATATTTGCCAATGGGATTTCCTACATTTATTTGCAATATCACATCTGTGGCTTACACCCCTGCACATCAGATGTGCTTGCCATTGTTCAATTTGTCTATTTCCATGACCGTGTGACTATCTCCACTGGACATGCAAGTTTGGGCATCAATGGGGAAGGACTCATCTGTGTTATCAGTGCAACTTGCTATACATGTGTGTTGGATCTGTGCAGATGATTTTGGTGACACTCCCATGACTAGGCTGATGTGACGAGAGCCTTCATTTTGTGCTAATTGTTGACTGAGTGACCAAGTGTTCTGCTGACATGATAGAGCCCTGCAGAGACAACGTATGGCACAGCTTTCCTTACACAGGAGTGGAGTCCCCTCATGGCAGTGTGTAATTCCGTGACATTGCCTGAGCTCAAGGTGTGTGTTGTGTGAGCATGTCTGTGTGTGTTCACTTCCATTTTGCTACACAGGCTGGGATCCCTAGTGATGTTCCTGTTTGTGATGCTTGCTGAGTTGACCTATGTTCCCCCCAAATCTTCGCCCTGGGTTCTCTGTGATGTGGGTGCATGGCACATTACTGGTCATCAGGGTGTCATCCATAGGTGTGTTTGCTGTCAGGGCTGAGTTTGTGGGCAAACGCAGATGAGACACAGTCAGGATTCCCCTTGGCACTTGTTGGTTACACAAGTCATGTAATTTGCAGTTTGTGTTAGCTTTCAGTGATTGTGACACGTTGTGTGTGTGACTGCTGCCACTCCTCAGGGTCAGAGCTGCAATGTTGGAAGTTGTCTATGTGTGTTCTTTGTGGGTGACCTTGGCTTCTTCATTGGTGTGTGACTGTGGCTGGGATCCCATTGGTTGGTGTGGATTTGACGTCATGCCCATGTACAGTGTACTGTGCAGTGTGTCAGACATTCACGAGTCTTGTTGACTGGCCATGTGTGATGGGTTTCTGCACCTTAGTTCCCACCACCACCCCTGGGATTGTCATGGGTGCATGTGCAATGTCACCAGTCCATGTGAGCTTCACTGCTGCACATTGGTGGAGATCAAGGTGTGTGGTGTTGAGTGTGTGCAAATGAGAGTTGTTGCACGGCTAGACCCCTACCTCCATTTTGGCCTTGGCTGACAGGCCGTGCTGATTGATTTGTGCTTGTGTAGGTGTGATGGTAGTTTGTTGCTCAGGACACATGACTGTGGTTCACAGTGTGAACGACATCTAGCTTTGTCATCACAGTGGGATTATCATGCAGGCCAGGGTCACCACTATGTGGGGTCCCTGGGGGTAGTGCTGTGGTGGGTCTGTCTCTTGCTGTGTTAGTTGCTGTTCCTACAAGCTTGTGAGACATGTGTAATTTGGGCTCCCTCTCATCTAACAATGCCTGATTGCCCACATAGGGGAATCCAATCCATGAGTTACTTTTGTGTGGCACTGTATACACTCCTCCTCATGTGTTGTGTGGTTGCCTGGGGACACTGGCACACCCCCCCATCACCTGTTGTGTTTGATATGCAGTGTGAGGCTGCCTGTTTGTGTTTGTGCATCTGCACCACTGCATTGGCATATCTTTAGTGTGCCATTGGCTGTGTGTTGTTTGGTGGCTTTCCCCTGCTGTCCCTGGGACTCCTAGGTCATCAGTCAGCACAATGATCATGGTTTGTATGTCCCATTGCTGCCATGGTATGGTATTTGTTCACCTCACATCTACAGTCTCCACAGGATATCTACATTTGTATGTCCATTGGTGCAGATATGTGGGTCTGCATTATGATGGTCACTTCTGTCATTGTGTTATTGATGAATGTTGACAATGTGAGTCCCCATGGGTGATGTTTGTCTGCACATGGCCAAAGGTATGTCTTATTTGCACTGCACTGTTTGCCTCACCCAATCTATGTTGCTATGGGACACAAGCACTACTATGCCACAGATGTGTTTGTTGTTCTGTGACCAGGAATCATCCATGCTGTTTGGCAGTTGCAGCTTTTCCCATGACAACACTTACATTTTGGTCACTGTGATGATGGGGTTTAGACCCCATTGCCACAATGTTCAAAATGTGCTTCAGCTATGGACCCCACACTTACATTTTGGTCACTGTGGTGATGGGGGTTTAGACCCCATTGCCACAATGTTCAAAATGTGCTTCAGCTATGGACCCCACACTTACATTTTGGTCACTGTGGTGATGGGGGTTTAGACCCCATTGCCACAATGTTCAAAATGTGCTTCAGCTATGGACCCCACACTTACCTTTTGGTCACTGTGATGATGGGGTGTTAGACCCCATTGCCACAGTGGTCATGGTCTGCTTGCATTGTGGAGGCCACACACATTTATGTGTGACACATGTGATAGGGGGTCACATTGTATGTTCAATGTCATGTTCAGTGTTGTAGGTATTTGACACAGACTACACATGCTTGTCATGGTGTTGGGGGGATGTATTTTTCAGACATTCCTTATGTTGGAGTATGCTGGTTGTGTCATGCATTACCCGTCCTATGAGTAGGGGTGGTGGTAGTGGCAGGCATCCAGGCCCCCATGAGTAGGGGTGGTGGTAGTGGCAGGCATCCAGGCCCCCATGAGTAGGGGTGGTGGTAGTGGTGGGCATCCATCCCCCAATGAGTGGGGATGGTAGTGGTGACAGGCATCCAGGCCCCCATGAGTAGGGGTGGTGGTAGTGGCAGGCATCCAGGCCCCCATGAGTAGGGGTGGTGGTAGTGGCAGGCATCCAGGCCCCCATGAGTAGGGGTGGTGGTAGTGACAGGCATCCAGGCCCCCCTGAGTAGGGGTGGTGGTAGTGGTAGGCATCCAGGCCCCCATGAGTAGGGGTGGTGGTAGTGGCAGGCATCCAGGCCCCCATGAGTAGGGGTGGTGGTAGTGGTGGGCATCCATCCCCCTATGAGTGGGGATGGTAGTGGTGACAGGCATCCATCCCCCTATGAGTGGGGGTGGTAGTGGTGACAGGCATCCAGCCCCCCATGAGTAGGGATGGTGGTAGTGGTAGGCATCCATCCCCCTATGAGTGGGGATGGTAGTGGTGATAGGCATCCAGGCCCCCATGAGTAGGGGTGGTGGTAGTGGCAGGCATCCAGGCCCCCATGAGTAGGGGTGGTGGTAGTGGTGGGCATCCATCCCCCTATGAGTGGGGATGGTAGTGGTGACAGGCATCCATCCCCCTATGAGTGGGGATGCTAGTGGTGACAGGCATCCAGCCCCCCATGAGAAGGGGTGGTGGTAGTCGTAGGCATCCATCCCCCTATGAGTGGGGATGGTAGTGGTGACAGGCATCCAGGCCCCCATGAGTAGGGGTGGTGGTAGTGGCAGGCATCCAGCCCCCCATGAGTAGGGGTGGTGTTAGTGGTAGGCATCCATCCCCCTATGAGTGGGGATGGTAGTAGTGACAGGCATCCAGGCCCCCATGAGTAGGGGTGGTGTTAGTGGTAGGCATCCATCCCCATATGAGTGGGGATGGTAGTGGTGACAGGCATCCAGGCCCCCATGATTAGGGGTGGTGGTAGTGGTGGGCATCCATCCCTCTATGAGTGTGGATGGTAGTGGTGACAGGCATCCAGGCCCCCATGATTAGGGGTGGTGGTAGTGGCAGGCATCCAGGCACCCATGAGTAGGGGTGGTGGTAGTGGTGGGCATCCATCCCCCTATGAGTGGGGATGGTAGTGGTGACAGGCATCCATCCCCCTATGAGTGGGGATGGTAGTGGTGACAGGCATCCAGCCCCCCATGAGTAGGGGTGGTGGTAGTGGTAGGCATCCATCCCCCTATGAGTGGGGATGGTAGTAGTGACAGGCATCCAGGCCCCCCTGAGTAGGGGTGGTGGTAGTGGTAGGCATCCATCCCCCTATGAGCGGGGATGGTAGTGGTGACAGGCATCCAGGCCCCCATGAGTAGGGGTGGTGGTAGTGGCAGGCATCCAGGCCCCCATGAGTAGGGGTGGTGGTAGTGGCAGGCATCCAGGCCCCCATGAGTAGGGGTGGTGGTAGTGGTGGGCATCCATCCCCATCCATCCCCCTATGAGTGGGGATGGTGGTGGTGACAGGCATCCATCCCCCTATGCGTGGGGATGGTAGTGGTGACAGGCATCCAGAACCCCCATGAGTAGGGGTGGTGGTAGTGGTAGGCATCCATCCCCCTATGAGTGGGGATGGTAGTGGTGACAGGCATCCAGGCCCCCATGAGTAGGGGTGGTGGTAGTGGCAGGCATCCAGCCCCCATGAGTAGGGGTGGTGTTAGTGGTAGGCATCCATCCCCCTATGAGTGGGGATGGTACTAGTGACAGGCATCCAGGCCCCCATGAGTAGGGGTGGTGTTAGTGGTAGGCATCCATCCCCTATGAGTGGGGATGGTAGTGGTGACAGGCATCCAGGCCCCCATTATTAGGGTTGGTGGTAGTGGCAGGCATCCAGGCCCCCATGAGTAGGGGTGGTGGTAGTGGCAGGCATCCAGGCCCCCATGAGTGGGGATGGTAGTGGTGACAGGCATCCATCCCCCTATGAGTGGGGATGGTAGTGGTGACAGGCATCCAACCCCCTATGAGTGGGGATGGTAGTGGTGACAGGCATTCAGCCCCCCATGAGTAGGGGTGGTGGTAGTGGTAGGCATCCATCCCCCTATGAGTGGGGATGGTAGTAGTGACAGGAATCCAGGCCCCCCTGAGTAGGGGTGGTGGTAGTGGTAGGCATCCATCCCCCTATGAGTGGGGATGGTAGTGGTGACAGGCATCCAGGCCCCCAAGAGTAGGGGTGGTGGTAGTGGCAGGCATCCAGGCCCCCATGAGTAGGGGTGGTGGTAGTGGTGGGCATCCATCCCCCTATGAGTGGGGATGGTAGTGGTGACATGCATCCATCCCCCTATGAGTGGGGATGGTAGTGGTGACAGGCATCCCGCCCCCCATGAGTAGGGGTGGTGGTAGTGGTAGGCATCCATCCCCCTATGAGTGGGGATGGTAGTGGTGAGAGGCATCCAGGTCCCCATGAGTAGGGGTGGTGGTAGTGGCAGGCATCCAGCCCCCCATGAGTAGGGGTGGTGTAAGTGGTAGGCATCCATCCCCCTATGAGTGGGGATGGTAGTAGTGACAGGCATCCAGGCCCCCATGAGTAGGGGTGGTGTTAGTGGTAGGCATCCATCCCCCTATGAGTGGGGATGGTAGAGGTGACAGGCATCCAGGCCCCCATGATTAGGGGTGGTGGTAGTGCTGGGAATCCATCCCCCTATGAGTGTGGATGGTAGTGGTGACAGGCATCCAGGCCCCCATGATTAGGGGTGGTGGTAGTGGCAGGCATCCAGGCCCCCATGAGTAGGGGTGGTGGTAGTGGTGGGCATCCATCCCCCTGAGTGGGGATGGTAGTGGTGACAGGCATCCATCCCCTATGAGTGGGGATGGTAGTGGTGACAGGCATCCAGCCCCCATGAGTAGGGGTGGTGGTAGTGGTAGGCATCCATCCCCCTATGAGTGGGGATGGTAGTGGTGACAGGCATCCAGGCCCCCATGAGTAGGGGTGGTGGTAGTGGCAGGCATCCAGCCCCCATGAGTAGGGGTGGTGTTAGTGGTAGGCATCCATCCCCCTATGAGTGGGGATGGTAGTAGTGACAGGCATCCAGGCCCCCATGAGTAGGGGTGGTGTTAGTGGTAGGCATCCATCCCCCTATGAGTGGGGATGGTAGTGGTGACAGGCATCCAGGCCCCCATGATTAGGGTTGGTGGTAGTGGCAGGCATCCAGGCCCCCATGAGTAGGGGTGGTGGTAGTGGCAGGCATCCAGGCCCCCATGAGTAGGGGTGGTGGTAGTGGTGACAGGCATCCATCCCCTATGAGTGGGGATGGTAGTGGTGACAGGCATCCAGCCCCCATGAGTAGGGGTGGTGGTAGTGGTAGGCATCCATCCCCCTATGAGTGGGGATGGTAGGAGTGACAGGCATCCAGGCCCCCCTGAGTAGGGGTGGTGGTAGTGGTAGGCATCCATCCCCCTATGAGTGGGGATGGTAGTGGTGACAGGCATCCAGGCCCCCATGAGTAGGGGTGGTGGTAGTGGCAGGCATCCAGGCCCCCATGAGTAGGTGTGGTGGTAGTGGTGGGCATCCATCCCCCTATGAGTGGGGATGGTAGTGGTGACAGGCATCCATCCCCCTATGAGTGGGGATGGTAGTGGTGACAGGCATCCATCCCCCTATGAGTGGGGATGCTAGTGGTGACAGGCATCCAGCCCCCCATGAGAAGGGGTGGTGGTAGTCGTAGGCATCCACCCCCTATGAGTGGGGATGGTAGTGGTGACAGGCATCCAGGCCCCCATGAGTAGGGGTGGTGGTAGTGGCAGGCATCCAGCCCCCCATGAGTAGGGGTGGTGTTAGTGGTAGGCATCCATCCCCCTATGAGTGGGGATGGTAGTAGTGACAGGCATCCAGGCCCCCATGAGTAGGGGTGGTGTTAGTGGTAGGCATCCATCCCCCTATGAGTGGGGATGGTATTGGTGACAGGCATCCAGGCCCCCATGATTAGGGGTGGTGGTAGTGGTGGGCATCCATCCCCCTATGAGTGTGGATGGTAGTGGTGACAGGCATCCAGGCCCCCATGATTAGGGGTGGTGGTAGTGGCAGGCATCCAGGCACCCATGAGTAGGGGTGGTGGTAGTGGTGGGCATCCATCCCCCTATGAGTGGGGATGGTAGTGGTGACAGGCATCCATCCCCCTATGAGTGGGGATGGTAGTGGTGACAGGCATCCAGCCCCCCATGAGTAGGGGTGGTGGTAGTGGTAGGCATCCATCCCCCTATGAGTGGGGATGGTAGTGGTGACAGGCATCCAGGCCCCCATGAGTAGGGGTGGTGGTAGTGGTGGGCATCCATCCCCATCCATCTCCCTATGAGTGGGGATGGTGGTGGTGACAGGCATCCATCCCCCTATGCGTGGGGATGGTAGTGGTGACAGGCATCCAGCCCCCCATGAGTAGGGGTGGTGGTAGTGGTAGGCATCCATCCCCCTATGAGTGGGGATGGTAGTGGTGACAGGCATCCAGGCCCCCATGAGTAGGGGTGGTGGTAGTGGCAGGCATCCAGCCCCCCATGAGTAGGGGTGGTGTTAGTGGTAGGCATCCATCCCCCTATGAGTGGGGATGGTAGTAGTGACAGGCATCCAGGCCCCCATGAGTAGGGGTGGTGTTAGTGGTAGGCATCCATCCCCCTATGAGTGGGGATGGTAGTGGTGACAGGCATCCAGGCCCCCTTGATTAGGGTTGGTGGTAGTGGCAGGCATCCATGCCCCCATGAGTAGGCGGTGGTGGTAGTGGCAGGCATCCAGGCCCCCATGAGTGGGGATGGTAGTGGTGACAGGCATCCATCCCCCTATGAGTGGGGATGGTAGTGGTGACAGGCATCCAACCCCCTATGAGTGGGGATGGTAGTGGTGACAGGCATCCAGCCCCCCATGAGTAGGGGTGGTGGTAGTGGTACGCATCCATCCCCCTATGAGTGGGGATGGTAGTAGTGACAGGCATCCAGGCCCCCTGAGTAGGGGTGGTGGTAGTGGTAGGCATCCATCCCCCTATGAGTGGGGATGGTAGTGGTGACAGGCATCCAGGCCCCCAAGAGTAGGGGTGGTGGTAGTGGCAGGCATCCAGGCCCCCATGAGTAGGGGTGGTGGTAGTGGTGGGCATCCATCCCCCTATGAGTGGGGATGGTAGTGGTGACATGCATCCATCCCCCTATGAGTGGGGATGGTAGTGGTGACAGGCATCCAGCCCCCATGAGTAGGGGTGGTGGTAGTGGTAGGCATCCATCCCCCTATGAGTGGGGATGGTAGTGGTGAGAGGCATCCAGGCCCCCATGAGTAGGGGTGGTGGTAGTGGCAGGCATCCAGCCCCCCATGAGTAGGGGTGTGTTAGTGGTAGGCATCCATCCCCCTATGAGTGGGGATGGTAGTAGTGACAGGCATCCAGGCCCCCATGAGTAGGGGTGGGGTTAGTGGTAGGCATCCATCCCCCTATGAGTGGGGATGGTAGTGGTGACAGGCATCCAGGCCCCCATGATTAGGGGTGGTGGTAGTGGTGGGAATCCATCCCCCTATGAGGGTGGATGGTAGTGGTGACAGGCATCCAGGCCCCCATGATTAGGGGTGGTGGTAGTGGCAGGCATCCAGGCCCCCATGAGTAGGGGTGGTGGTAGTGGTGGGCATCCATCCCCCTGAGTGGGGATGGTAGTGGTGACAGGCATCCATCCCCCTATGAGTGGGGATGGTAGTGGTGACAGGCATCCAGCCCCCATGAGTAGGGGTGGTGGTAGTGGTAGGCATCCATCCCCCTATGAGTGGGGATGGTAGTAGTGACAGGCATCCAGGCCCCCCTGAGTAGGGGTGGTGGTAGTGGTAGGCATCCATCCCCCTATGAGTAGGGGTGGTGGTAGTGGCAGGCATCCAGGCCCCCATGAGTAGGGGTGGTGGTAGTGGCAGGCATCCAGGCCCCCAAGAGTAGGGGTGTTGGTAGTGGTGGGCATCCATCCCCATCCATCCCCCTATGAGTGGGGATGGTAGTGGTGACAGGCATCCATCCCCCTATGCGTGGGGATGGTAGTGGTGACAGGCATCCAGCCCCCCATGAGTAGGGGTGGTGGTAGTGGTAGGCATCCATCCCCCTATGAGTGGGGATGGTAGTGGTGACAGGCATCCAGGCCCCCATGAGTAGGGGTGGTGGTAGTGGCAGGCATCCAGCCCCCCATGAGTAGGGGTGGTGTTAGTGGTACTCATCCATCCCCCTATGAGTGGGGATGGTAGTAGTGACAGGCATCCAGGCCCCCATGAGTAGGGGTGGTGTTAGTGGTAGGCATCCATCCCCCTATGAGTGGGGATGGTAGTGGTGACAGGCATCCAGGCCCCCATGATTAGGGGTGGTGGTAGTGGCAGGCATCCAGGCCCCCATGAGTAGGGGTGGTGGTAGTGGCAGGCATCCAGGCCCCCATGAGTAGGGGTGGTGGTAGTGGTGGTGACAGGCATCCATCCCCCTATGAGTGAGGATGGTAGTGGTGACAGGCATCCATCCCCCTATCAGTGGGGATGGTAGTGGTGACAGGCATCCAGCCCCCCATGAGTAGGGGTGGTGGTAGTGGTAGGCATCCATCCCCCTATGAGTGGGGATGGTAGTAGTGACAGGCATCCAGGCCCCCATGATTAGGGGTGGTGGTAGTGGTGGGCATCCATCCCCCTATGAGTGTGGATGGTAGTGGTGACAGGCATCCAGGCCCCCATGATTAGGGGTGGTGGTAGTGGCAGGCATCCAGGCCCCCATGAGTAGGGGTGGTGGTAGTGGTGGGCATCCATCCCCCTATGAGTGGGGATGGTAGTGGTGACAGGCATCCATCCCCCTATGAGTGGGGATGGTAGTGGTGACAGGCATCCAGCCCCCCATGAGTAGGGGTGGTGGTAGTGGTAGGCATCCATCCCCCTATGAGTGGGGATGGTAGTAGTGACAGGCATCCAGGCCCCCCTGAGTAGGGGTGGTGGTAGTGGTAGGCATCCATCCCCCTATGAGTGCGGATGGTAGTGGTGACAGGCATCCAGGCCCCCATGAGTAGGAGTGGTGGTAGTGGCAGGCATCCAGGCCCCCATGAGTAGGGGTGGTGGTAGTGGAAGGCATCCAGGCCCCCATGAGTAGGGGTGGTGGTAGTGGCAGGCATCCAGGCCCCCATGAGTAGGGGTGTTGGTAGTGGAGGGCATCCATCCCCATCCATCCCCCTATGAGTGGGGATGGTAGTGGTGACAGGCATCCATCCCCCTATGTGTGGGGATGGTAGTGGTGACAGGCATCCAGCCCCCCATGAGTAGGGGTGGTGGTAGTGGTAGGCATCCATCCCCCTATGAGTGGGGATGGTAGTGGTGACAGGCATCCAGGCCCCCATGAGTAGGGGTGGTGGTAGTGGCAGGCATCCAGCCCCCCATGAGTAGGGGTGGTGTTAGTGGTAGGCATCCATCCCCCTATGAGTGGGGATGGTAGTAGTGACAGGCATCCAGGCCCCCATGAGTAGGGGTGGTGTTAGTGGTAGGCATCCATCCCCCTATGAGTGGGGATGGTAGTGGTGACAGGCATCCAGGCCCCCATGATTAGGGTTGGTGGTAGTGGCAGGCATCCAGGCCCCCATGAGTCGGGATGGTGGTAGTGGTAGGCATCCATCCCCCTATGAGTGGGGATGGTAGTGGTGACAGGCATCCAGGCCCCCATGATTAGGGTTGGTGGTAGTGGCAGGCATCCAGGCCCCCATGAGTAGGGGTGGTGTTAGTGGTAGGCATCCATCCCCCTATGAGTGGGGATGGTAGTGGTGACAGGCATCCAGGCCCCCATGATTAGGGTTGGTGGTAGTGGCAGGCATCCAGGCCCCCATGAGTAGGGGTGGTGGTAGTGGCAGGCATCCAGGCCCCCATGAGTAGGGGTGGTGGTAGTGGTGACAGGCATCCATCCCCCTATGAGTGGGGATGGTAGTGGTGACAGGCATCCAGCCCCCCATGAGTAGGGGTGGTGGTAGTGGTAGGCATCCATCCCCCTATGAGTGGGGATGGTAGGAGTGACAGGCATCCAGGCCCCCCTGAGTAGGGGTGGTGGTAGTGGTAGGCATCCATCCCCCTATGAGTGGGGATGGTAGTGGTGACAGGCATCCAGGCCCCCATGAGTAGGGGTGGTGGTAGTGGCAGGCATCCAGGCCCCCATGAGTAGGGGTGGTGGTAGTGGTGGGCATCCATCCCCCTATGAGTGGGGATGGTAGTGGTGACAGGCATCCATCCCCCTATGAGTGGGGATGGTAGTGGTGACAGGCATCCAGCCCCCCATGAGTAGGGGTGGTGGTAGTGGTAGGCATCCATCCCCCTATGAGTGGGGATGGTAGTGGTGACAGGCATCCAGGCCCCCATGAGTAGGGGGGGTGGTGGTAGTGGCAGGCATCCAGCCCCCCATGAGTAGCGGTGGTGTTAGTGGTAGGCATCCATCCCCCTATGAGTGGGGATGGTAGTAGTGACAGGCATCCAGGCCCCCATGAGTAGGGGTGGTGTTAGTGGTAGGCATCCATCCCCCTATGGGTGTGTATGGCATTGGTGATAGCCATCCCGCCCCTATGGTTCTGCTGTTGCTAGTGTACGTCATTTCTGCATCCCTATGTGTGTGTGACATATTTAGTGTACGTGTCGTTTGTTTGTGTTGTGGGTGTTTGACTTACCGTCTGCGCCGTACGCGTCCGTACCGGTCCCGGTAATAGATGTAGAGTATTGGTAGGACCTGCGCGATGGGATTCATGGTTGGTTCGTCTCGTTCGGGTTTCTCGTGGCTTCGACTCGTACTCGTTGCTGGCTTGTTCGTCTTGTCGCCGTGGATCGTCTTGTGGCGCGAATCGGAGCTTATGTACAGCTCTCCCGGATGCTCTGACGTGGCAGACGTAGCGACGGGTTCGGCGCGTACGGAAGGCGCATCGTACTAGTCCGGCCGGAAGGTGCTGTATATTTCCTTCCGTGCGACTCGATTCGGCGTTTACGGATCCGGCTCGGGCGGGGAACAGGAGCTGGAATGGGTAAGTACGGCTCGCTCGGAATCTGTGCTGTTATGCGCATCGTACTTGCTCGTTCGGACGACTGTTCGAATCGGTCGGGAAACACGCATTCGGCTTGGTTTTTTTCCGGACAAATACTGTTAGGTGTGCTTCTGGCCGAGATCGGAATCGACCCCTATGTGTTGATCTTAGGAGTCTCAACAATGAAATATGGGTAGACAAACATCTGTTACCAAACTTGCATGAGCTAGTTTCCACTTTAGCAGGTGAAAAATGTTCTCTACATTAGATTTGGCTAGCGCATATCATCAGATTGAACTACAGAAAGAATCACGTCATTTGACTGCGTTTGTAACACTTTAGGGAATGTATCAGCTTTGCAGGATGCCATTTGGATTGGCTAGTGCTCCGTCCGTCTTCCAGAGACTGATGAAAGAAACATTAGAAGGAGTTCCAGTAGCTATAGTTTTTCAGGATGACATTCTAGTTTATGGAAAGAACGAGGAAGATAATAGTGCGAATTTAAGATCTGTTCTTCAAAGGCTGTTACAAAAAGGGTTGACACTGAAGGTTTCTAAATGCAAGTTTAATTGCAATGAGGTCGAATATTTAGGGCACAGCATATCTAAAGATAGGATTAAACCTAAACAAAATCATGTGCAAGCTGTTGTAGATGCTTACGTTCTAAAGACCATAGAACAATTGTTATCATTCTTAGGACTTACAGAATTTGATTCTAGATTCATTGACAACTATGCAGCTGAAGTTGAATGTTTGCGTACGTTATTGAGGAAGAACAGTGAGTTTTTATGACACGGGGAGCAAGATCAAGATTTTTTTGATCTCAAGAAAGAATTGGTGAATGCACCTTTTCTTAAGTCATTCGATGCTGAAAGAGAATGCATTGTTGCCGTGGATGCCAGTAACTGTGGTTTGGGAGCCCCTTTTCTGCAAAAGAATAACTCAGAGGAGTATGTGGTGTCATATGCATCACGGGTGTTGAGAGTATCTGAGAGAAACTATTCTGTTATAGAAAAAGAGTTATTAGCTTGAACTTGGGCGGCAGGCCATTTCAGGCAATTCCTATGGGGTACACGATTTGTGTTAAGAACAGATCATAAACCTTTAGTTTATGTGTTATCTGCTGCTGGTGGCAGAAACTTGACTGCTAGATTGGCGAGGTTGGCAGCAAAGTTGCAGGCTTATCAATTTAGGACTGAGCATATACCTGGAAGGTTGAGTGTTCATGTGGACTTTCTGTCACGTTTACCTGTAAATTCCAAGATGGAGGCGAATGTGAGGTCGCGTATACAATGGAAGACATTAATGGTCGGAGTCTAACACTGGGCAACAAGGAATTAATTTCCAAAGAAACATAGATGGATCAATGTAAAAAAAGATGTTGATTTTTCATTGGTGTGTGATTATATGGTTAAAGGTTGGCCAAAAGAACGAAAGTTGAGTGGTGAAACAGCAGTTTTAAAAAAATGCAGAACGAATTAATGTATGATGGGTTCTGTTTGTTTCGGGGTGATAAAGTGGTTCCACCTGTCGGAATAAGTAAAACTATTTTTCTTTTGGGTCATGAAGGTCATATCGGGATGTCTGACACCAGTTTTACTGGTGGCCGGGTATGGATAACATGATTGACAAATTGGTGAGGGAATGTAGTTTGTGTGCCAATAGTGATAAGATGGTAAAGCGTTTGAGTACTGAGTCATCTCCTTTTGAGTTGCCCGATGGTCCATGGAGGAAGCTGGGCATAGACATTTTGGGTTAGTTTTGTACTGTTCCAAGAAGGGAAGCATTTGCTATTGTCTTAGTGGACAGTTTTTCTAAGTGGCCTAAGGTCAAAATGACAGAGAAAGTAATTTGTAATGTCATCATAGAATTTTTGGGGGATGTGTTTTGTAGAGAGGGTTTATCGGAAGAATTGGTGTCTGACAATGGTCCACAGTTTGTTAGTAAGCCATTTGAAGATTATTTGGTAAGGTGTGGTGTGAAACACAAAAAAAGCTCAATATTATCCCCTGTCCAATGGTCAAACTGACAGGTTCAATCGAGTGGTAAGAGAATCCATTCAGTTGGCTTCCAAAGGAGGTTTGTCTTGGAAGAAGGCTTTGCAAGCTACTTTATTGTCATATCGCATCATGCCCAACTCTGTCACCTTTTGAGTTGTTACGGGGTAGGAAACCAGGTTTAAAACTGGCTCCATGGTGGTTGGAAGAATGTTGTGGGGTGCCAGAGGCATGCATTGATTACAAGAAAATTAGGGAGTGTGTGGAAATTTACCAAGGGAAAATTAAAAAGAGTATGAATAAAAACAAGAGTAGGAATATGAGTGGTGAAGTTCAGGAGGGCGATTGGGTCCGCATCAAGAAGCCTGTTACTAGTGGTAAAGAGTTGCCCAAATGGACAGAACCTATTGAGGTAGTGCAAGTTTATGATATGGCTGTGAAAGTTCATGGTGGAAAATTTGGAATATGAGTCATGTTTCTATTTTCAGGAGTTCGGTCAGTAAAAAATCTGTAAGACCGGATGGATGTCCTAGGAGGGATGATGGTGGAAATGTGTTCTGGGATGAACGAGCGGATGCAGATGTAGGTGTGTCAAGTGGTGTGCTGGTGACAACATCTCAAGTGTCAAGTGGTGTGGTGACTGGTGTGCAGGAGGAACCACATGAAAGGAGGATGGAGGAGGTGGTGAAAAGAAGTTCTAGAATTAAAAGCTGTTCGGCAAAGTATTCTGATTTTGTTAAGTATTGATTTTTCTACATTTGTACGAACTGATTATTTCTGTTGCATTTTCCAGAGGGTGATCCCGTTGGTTCTCCCTGGACTTTTCTTGTGCACCCTGGATCTGCAGGACGCTTACTATCATGTCCCTGTTCTTCCCAGCTGTCGCCGGTTCCTGAGGTTTTCCCTTCGCGGCTGTCATTTTAATGTTTCTGTCCTATCCTTTGGCTTTCGCTCTGCTCTGAGGGTGTTCATTAAGGTGGTGGCTCAGACGATGGCTTCATTACATCTCCAGGGTGTCCTCCTCTTCCCCTACCTTGACTATTGGCTGATCCATGCCCTGTCTCATGATAGGGTGCTGGTCGATCAGGGGTTAGTGTGTTCAGCTTTGTGGGCTCATGGGTTTCTGCTGAACCTTCCCAAGTGTCAACTGGTGCCCTCTCAGGACTTGATGTTTCTCGGGGCCCACTTTTGCACAGATCTGAACAGGGTGTTCTTGCCGGACTTCCGTGCTGTGACCTTGGGTTTCCTTGCTCTTCGGTTGTTGAGGGCGGGTTCCTTTCCAGTTCAGCTCTGGTTGCGGCTTCTGTGGCTCATGGCGGCAGCTGTATTCATGGTGCCTTGGGCCAGATTTCATCTCCGTCCTCTGTGGGTGCATCTGTTGGCCCATTGGGATCCTTTGTCTCGGAATCTAGGACTTCTGGTTCCGGTGTCTCCATCCCTCCTCCGTGCCCTGCGCTGGTGGACTGTGTCAATCAATCTTTCCAAGGGGCAGCCATTGCAGCCCTCTCCTCTGGTGGTCCTGCCGATGGCTGCCAGTGCTTTCAGGTGGGGGGCAATGTTGGAGTTTAGCTCGCTGCAGGGGCAATGGTCTCTCCAGGAGGGGA
Organism: Calotriton arnoldi; assembly: GCA_963921515.1. NCBI lineage: Eukaryota > Metazoa > Chordata > Amphibia > Caudata > Salamandridae > Calotriton > Calotriton arnoldi. The sequence goes on from CAWUFW010005237.1 coordinate 1,011,135, forward strand.
CGCGCTCCTCCAATTGGAGGGAGCTGACAGCTGTTTCCAGGGCAGTCATGGGGTTCCAGAAGCTGTTGTTGGGGGGGAATGTAGTCGTGCAGTCCGACAACATGGTGACGGTGGCCTACCTGAATCATCAAGGGGGATCAGGTCCCGGTCTCTGAATGCTGTGGTGGTTCCCTTGTTTTGTTGGGTGGAGGGGCATCTGTTGTCTCTAGCGGCTGTTCACATCCGGGGGTGAACAGTGTGGTGGTGGATGCCCTTAGTCGTTTTTTCCTCCCCTCCCAGGAGTTGTCTCTGACTCCGGAGGTCTTTCAGCAAGTGTGCAGGAGGCTTGGTCTTCCCTTCCTCGACCTGTTTCCTTCCTGGCACAATGCTCAGCTTCCAGTTTTGTTCCCAGGTTCATCAGGTGAGGGTCTGGGGGGTGGATGCTCTGACCATTCCTTAGCTTTCATGCCTATTGTATGCATTCCCACCTATTGCTCTGAATCCCCGGTTTCTTGTTGCCGGATGCAGGAGTCTCGGGAGGTAGTGACAGTGCCCTTTTGGACTCGTCGGTCTTGGTTCCCCACTCTGAGGCTGTTGGCTGTTCAGGGACCGTGGTTGATCCCCTGCTTTCTGTGTCCCCTGCGGTCGGCTCCGATGTTGCCTCGAATGCGGCTATGGCTGTCAGTTTGGAGGCTGAGAGGCAGGGGTGGCGTTGTCGAGGTATCCCCAAGCATTTAGCTTTGGCTCTCCAGCAGTCTCAGAAGCCTTCAACCCTCAAGTCCTATGGGCGACATTCGGGAAATTTCCAGCGCTGGTGTTGTACTCTTGAGCTGTCCCCCCTGGAGTGTTCCCGGTCAAGGTGCTGCAGTTTCTCTGGGAAGGGTTTGAGACGCATTTGGCTGTTTCCACCTTGCAGGCTCAGTGGGCTGCGATTAAGGCATTTCGTTCTCCTGGGGGGAATTTGTCGGATGTGGTTGACTTGGTCTCCCGGTTGCTGCGGAGATTTTCATTGTCCTTTCCTTTGGTTCGGCCTTTGTTCTCCTTGTGGGACCTTCCCCTGGTGTTGCATGCTCTGGTGGCGGATCTGCTTGAACCTTTGGCTGAGGTGGACATCAAGTTTGCCGCGTTGAAGGTGTTTTTTTTGGTGGCAAGCACTGCGGCCAGGCGTCTTGGTGAGTTAGGGGCTCTGATGACTCAGGAGCCCTTCCTGTCTTTTTCTGAGGATGGGGTGGTCTTCTGTTTGGATTCCTCTTTTGTCCTAAAAGTGCTTTCGCAGTTCCATTGTTCCCAGGAGGTTGTTTTGCGTACTTTGAGCACGTGTCAGTTGTCTGTGGATGATCTTTCTTGGTCGTTGCTGGATGTTAGTCGTGTTTTGCTTGTCTTTCTGGATCTGACTCCTCCTTTCTGGAAGTCGGACTCCCTGTTTCTGTCTTTTGGGGTTTCCTCTTGTGGGGGGATGACCTCTTCTTCTTCCATTTGCCATTGGTTGAAGCAGGTCATTGAGTTGGCTTACTCCTTTTCTGGTTCCTCTCCTCTGGCTGCTATGTAGGGGCATTCTACTTGTGGGATGGTGGCCTCCTGGCTGAGTTTCAGGGGTTTTCCCTGTCTGAGATCTGTAGGGCTGCTACTTGGGCATCCACTAATACTTTTGTGTGGCATTATTGGATCAATAACTTGCTGGGTGATGCTGCTAATTTTGGGTTGGGAGTGCTGCAGGCTGTGAGCTCCTGACTTCTTGCTTCTGTGTTTCAATAAATCACTGGGTGTTGCTGTCTTCTTTGTGTCCTGGTGGTTTGTTAATGAATGCTGGTTTGTTGCTTGGGCATTCTCACTTGTTTATGAATAGGACGAGGACAAGAGGAATCTGGAGGTAATGCCCTATTACTTACCAGTAATCTTCATTACTCCTGGTCCCGTTATCCTCGTCCCGTTCATTACTACACTCCCTCCCCGACGTGCCGGCCTTCATCTGGGGCTTGGTAGTTCAGAGGGAATGCTAGGTAAGTACGCTTGTTACCTGGGGCACAAGCTGGGTGTGTACGGAAGTGCTGGTGATTTTTACTTGGTTTTAGAACATTTTAAGTGTTTTACAACATTGTATTTGAATTTGAAACTGTCCTTTTTAAATCCATCGTGGTTCAAAGCCTTTCATTATTAATTCACGCTGTCTGACGGGTCGGTGAGCTGCACGAGGCACTCCCCCTTCCGGTCCAGTGCTCGCAGGAGCAGGGCAGCCATTGGAGGTCAGCGGGCTAGGCTTCCTGCTGTACCTACAAAACACACGCTGACACGACCGCGCCGCTGGCGCGCCGAAGGCGCGCCTAAGGCAAGCCCGTCTGCGCCCGTCCGCGCTCGGCCCGGGCTTAGGGCATGCCCCCCTGGCTCCACGAAGCCCTATCTACAGACATATTCGAGGGAGTCTCTCCTAAGGTGGGATCCGAGAGGCGGCAGGGTGAGCTGTCCTAAACTGTGGCCTGACATCATGTCGGTGGATCACGCTGCGCTTTGCTCCAACTGCTCCCTACCCCTCCCCTGCATCACTGACTATCCTATTAAATGTCTGGACAACCAGCCAGGTAGTTCACTACTACTAACTGAACTGGCTCCTATAAAATGTTTACTTCTTAATGCCAGGTCTTTAATTAAGCACAGCATGGAATGCTCACTGCTTATTGAGCAGTATGATATCAAGTTGGCATTTATTACTGAGTCATGGACTGATGATACCTCAGGACCTGATATTGTTAAAGCATCTCCTCCAGATTTTCTCTGCCATACCCTGGATAGACCACACAGGAAGGGCGGAGGTCTGGCTGTGCTATATCATAATACTCTAGCGCCCTCTTTTTCTATAGCCTCCAATGCAGCTTGTGAAGCTCTGTCGGTTAGTGTACGTCTTTCTCCCCATGACACTTTTAAGGCTATCCTTCTCTATCGCCCTCCTGGTCCCAGAGGCGCGTTCCTAGATGCCATTGGTTCGCTCCTGGAGGAAGGACTTTGTGCTAAGTCCTTTACAGTGTTGGGGGATTTTAATTTTCACTTGGAAGAATCCACTGATCCTGACAATATGAGGCTGAAACTGGTTATGAGTGGGGGGGATCTTGAGCAGCTGGTGGTCGGACCTACACATGTAGCAGGTCATACATTGGATGGAATTTTTACTAATAACTCATGTCTTTCCTTCTCTGAGACCCTGCCTCTTACTTGGACCGATCATGCTGCCATTTTATTTGCTCTATCTCGGACGCCTCACTATCAATTTAAACCAGAGTCCAGGGCCAAACTAACTATCAGGGCCTGGAATACCGCCAACAATCCCGCGTTAGGGAATCTCCTGAAAGATACAGCTCCCCTCCTTCCGGCTGGAGCAGAGGAGGCTGCGGCTGTTTATGCCGGATGGATTGACGCTGCGTGCAGTAAATTTGTCCTGACTAAACAGTATTCCCCCAAGCGGGTTTCCCCTCAGCCCCTTGGTTCTCTGATAACCTTCAAGAGAAAAAAACTGACTGTAAGAGGTTGGAACGAGCCTGGAGAAAAGGCTATAGTGCCAGTGACAAAGTGGCCTATAAAACCAGTCTCTCAGGGTACAAAAAACTACTCGTGGAAACTAAGAGGATTTATTTCTCTGAGCAGATTAAAAAGGCAAAATCCTCCTCTAAAGAGTTATTTAAAACAATAAACTTACTCACTAATCCCACTAGGCCAAATGTAGATACTAGCCCTGAGCTATGTGAAAATCTTGCCTTTTTCTTTCGGCAAAAGGTCGATTGTATTTTTTCCTCCTTCAGTCCCCAGCAATTAGAGGCTAATGAGGCTTTAGACGAGGCGAAGTCCAATGCAAGCAAAGCTATATCTACTCTAGCTGAGTTTACACCACTAGAAACTCAAGAGGTTATTAAGCTCTTGATGGCGAGTAGATCTGGATCTCCCTTGGACCCTTGTCCAGTTTCGGTGATTAAACTCTTTCCTGAGATCATTGGCCCGGTTCTGACCTCTATGATCAACTCTATTTTTGAGTCAGGTCACTTTCCCATAATGTGGAAACAAGCCTCCATTCTTCCTCTTATCAAAAAGCCTAAACTGGACCCTAATGATATGAACAGCTACAGACCTATTTCACGTCTCACACTGCCAGCTAAAATTATTGAAAAGGCCATGAACACCCAGCTTAGCACGTTCTTTCGCACTAACTGTTCATTGGATCCTACGCAGTTTGGCTTTCGTGCTGAACATAGCACAGAGCTAGCCTTGATTAAAGCAACGGAGGAAATAAGAGAGGCCTTGGACCAAGGAGGTGCTGCGATTCTGATCATGTTGGACCTTTCGGCAGCCTTTGATACGGTCCATCATGAAGTATTGATGGACCGGCTATCTACTGCAGGGGTTCAGGACAAGGCCTGGAACATTTTACAATCATTTCTGTCAGATAGAACCCAAACGGTGGACATAGGTAAGAATAAGTCCAAGCCGTTTTCCTTTCCGTGCGGGGTGCCACAGTGCTCATCCCTCAGTCCCACACTTTTTAATATATATGTGGCCCCGCTGGCGGCCCTGATTGGATCCTTTGGGTTTCAGGTGACGTCTTATGCAGACGACACTCAAATTGTGTTGTCCCTTCAGCCGGGCAAAGAAGCTGAGACTAGCCTGAGATGTCATGATTGTATGAAATCTGTTGCAGGCTGGATGGCATCTAATTGCCTAAAGCTCAATGCCGGCAAAACGGAGGTTTTGCTATTTGGGAATAAGGCTAACCTCTGGTCACCTGATTGGTGGCCAGAGGAAATGGGCACACCTCCAGCGCCCTCCGCGAAAGTAAAGAACCTGGGTGTGGTGATGGATGACAAACTCACCTTTGGTGATCATGTTAGCGGGGTGGTATCCACCAGTTTCTTTCTTCTCAGAAAGCTGAGAAAAATAAAAACATTTCTGTTTAAAGATACCTTTAGGACAGCAGTCACTGCGCTCGTCTTGTCACGACTGGACTATTGTAACGGTCTGTACCTGAGTTTACAAAAGAAACTTTTTAACAGACTCCAGATTGTGCAAAATGCGGCAGCAAGACTGCTCTTGGGCATTCCTAGGTTCGTCTCAGTGGGAAAGGGTCTTCGAGATCTCCACTGGCTTCCAGTGAAACAACGGACACGGTTTAAGGCACTGTGTATGGTTTTCAAAGCCTTGATGGGCAGTGGCCCAGTCTACCTGAGAAACCGACTACTCTGGTATGTTCCTGGAAGATTGCTACGTTCCTCGGAAGCTAAACTAGTGACTATTCCCCGAGTTAAGAAAGCCAGTTGGGGTGGCAGGAGTTTTGTTTACTGTGCCGCTAGGGCTTGGAATGATCTTCCTGTGCATCTAAGAAAGGCCACAGATCTCCTTTCCTTCAGGAAGGAGTTGAAAACCTGGCTTTTCTCTGTATAATTCTCCGTCAGGTCACCCACCAGGTAGTGCTTAGCGCCAGGACGCCTTTGGGCAGCAGCTGCGCTTTACAAGTTTCATTAACATTAACAACATTAACATGTACTCTGGGTGGGAGGGGGTCGGGTACGAATCCAGCAATCCTTTTTTTTTCTGTTGATGAGATAGGATTATCTCACTTGTTTATGAATGAGACTAGGACAACGGGACCAGAAGTAATGAAAATTACAGGTAGGTAATAGGACAATAACTGTCCATACCAGTACTAGAAGATATCAAATGAAAAAAAGGTCTAGTGCCTGCCTAAGATACTTGTTAGGAAGTAAATCGCGAAAAACACTACTTTGTAAAAGGAAACTTAAAGCTTGCCTTTGTGGACCCTTAGCCACATCAGATAAATGACATCGGTGTCAGGCAATTTTACACCGTTTCTAAGTAATTTTGCAGAGACATCATCACCAATAGCCAGTGCAAAAATTACTTTTGCCATGACTGACTAGTGCAAAAATTACATTTTGTGCCATTCATGGGGTAAAAAATTAGACTCCTCAAAGTTTGGCACTGTGCTTGGTCAGAGACAGTTATTGATAGGTCTTGAAAATGGGTGAAAAATGTCACGTAAAAGTTTACATTCAGCTGGATGTTGGCTTCAAGAAGGCACAGTTTCATTAATCTACTCACTGAAATGCTATTTTGCTGTTGATGCAGGGCAGGCTATAGGAAGTGGGTACAAATATATTTGTGTAGTCTTACAGGAACATGAATTGGCATGTTATAGGTTAAAAAAGCCATAAAACACCACAGGTAATGGAGGTTGTTGGTGCCAGTAATTGCCATCCCTGAGTCTTTGCAAAGCCTGAGCAATCCAAGAACTTTGGTGCAGAAAGCAACCACAAAAAAGATCCTACTGGGTGCTTCAACCGAATAACCAAATGTCCTTATGGCAGGGTTCTAAGATGAAAGCAATGGTAAACCATTGTTCCTATGGACTGTTGTAACCTTGTGCATCTGGGGCTGTGCCGCTATGGCTCTGCCCTGTGCTGGTGCTTCATTTTCCAAGGGTACGGGGTGCAGAAGTGGGGTGAATCACAAAAAATGGTTCAGTACTAACAATAGCTATTCCTTGTGTCTGATGGAAAATCAGGTAGAAATACAGATTAGGTCTGGCAGTGGGCTGCCACTGGATGACCTGAATGTTAACTCATTAACTTGTCTAATAAAACTGCCACATAATATTGTAGGAAATACTCTAGAATAGCAGGTAAATGTGTAAAAAACCCTTCAGTAATCCCAATTTATTGGAAAAAACTTTACGAAAAACATTTTTGTCAACTCTTTGCCCATGCCTGCTTCAGCTACCAACACTACTTGCTCTTTGGCTCTCGGGTCCAGCTTAATCCCCAATTTCCATAAGTCCCTCCAACCAATCACATCCACACCCTTATCAATCAATCAATCAATCAGGATTTCTATGGCGCTACTAATCACCTGGTAGGGAATCCAGGCACTTGCAGGTCCGGGAAAGGCTCAATCGAACAGCAAGGTCTTGAGGGCCCTTCAGAATTCCGGAAGTGAGGTTATCGTCTGGAGCTGCAAGGGGAGGCTGTTCCATGTCTTTGCTGCGATGTAGAAGAAGGATTGTCCTCCACTTCTGCTTCAGTGTATGCGGGGTGTGTGGACAAGTGATAGGGAGGCGGAGCGTAATGTTCTCAACAGTTGGTGGAAGTTCAGGAAGTGGTTAATGCAGGTTGGTCCTTGGTTGCGTAGAGCCTTGTGTGAGTGGGTTAGCAGTTTGAATTGGCATATCTTCTCTATAGGGAGCCAATGGAGTTGATTAAGGTGGGATGAGATGTAGGTTCATCAGGGGAGGTTGTTAACGAGTCTGACTGTGATGTTCTGTATGGTTTGAAGTCTCTACAGGAGGTGTGTGGTGATTCCTATATAGAGAACGTTGCCATAGTCCAGTCATCTGGCGATGACGGCCTGTGTCACAGTCGGTCTCGTGTGCATGGGTAGACACTTGAAGATCTTCCGTAGCATGTGCAGAGTGAGGAAGCAGGTGGAGGAGACAGCATTGATCTGTGATTCCATGGTGAGCTTGTTGTCAATGACGATTCTGAGGTTTCTGGTATGGTCAGCGAGTATGGATGCGGGTCCCAGGTCTGAGGGCCACAAGGAGTCATTCCAGGGGTTGCTGTTGTTGCTGAGTATCAGTACTCCCACATTGTACATGTTCAGCTTAAGGCAGGTATTTTTGATCTAGTCAGCGACACTTGTCATGCATCTGTGGAAGTTGGTCCTTGTGATGGTAGGGTCATCGGTGAGGTAGAGGATGAGTTGGGTGTTGTCTGCTTAGGAAATTATGTTGAGACCGTGTGCTCTGACTATGCTGGCCAGTGGGGTCTTGTATATGTTGAAGAGGGTAGGGCATAGGAATGAGCCATGGGGGACTCCGCAGACGATATCCTTGGGTTTGGAGGAAATAGGTGGGAGGGGGACCATCTGTGTCATTCTGGTGAGGAACATGGTGATCCATCTGCGCGTCCCCGCTTGGATGCCGATGTGGGGGAGTCCTTCGATCAGCGTGCTGTGGTATATGGTGTTGAAGACTGCTGAGAGATTGAGGAGGATCAAAGCCGCTGTTTCTCCTCAGTCGAGGAGGGTTCAGACGTCATTGGTGGCTGCAATCAGGGAAGTCTCTGTGCTGCGGTTGCTGCGAAACTGGATTGGGAGGCGTCTAGTAGCTGGTTCTGCTCCAGGAGTGTAGAACGTTGCCTGTTAATGGACTTTTCCAATACCTTGGCTGGGAATGGGAGTAAGGAGATTGGCTGGTAGTTTTTGAGATCACTGGGGTCGGCGGAGGCTTTTTTGAGCATCGGTCTGACTTTGGCTGGTTCCCAGCATTTGGAAATATTCCGATGTTGATTGAGGTGTTGGGCAGGAGGGTGAATTCCTGGCCCTATGTGCAAAATTCACTTAAATATCCACACTCCTCCCTTTAAAACACAAACGAAATGTAAAAACCCTACCATATCAATCGTTCCCCCATCAAATGTTTCAGCAATGACATTAGGAGGTTCCAAATCATCGTTCTGCTTGACCTGCAAACTCTGTATGGAACACATCTTTAGTAATAAATGCTCTAAGGAGAACCAGAGTCTGCCATTAATTTAAGTTCTTTACTTAGAACTTCAGCAATACAATGTGGGGGCCTAGGTGGTTTGCTTATGGAATCGGCTTCCATAACTGTACTAACCACTTCTCTCAATACCAGAACTACCCTTCTTTCATTCTCTCCATCGTTTCTCTCATCATATACATCATTTCCACTAACTTCACTTACATACCAAATCTTACTTTTATTTTTCTCTACTTTTTGTTTACTTTCCCTACATACTCTAGCAAAATGTCCCACCTTCCACAAATTTTACAATCCTCCCTATGAAAGGACAAAACTTTGAAGATGCAACGCGCGCAGTATTATCACATTTCAAACATACAAGGGGTTTCACATCTTTTTTTGCGGGCCCATCAGAACTGTTATTGCTGTCCTTCACAATATTTCCACGGAGCAGCAAAGCAAACCAAAAAGGCATGAAATTATGATATGGCACATAAGGTGAGCAGAAACATAAGGTGGCCCTAGCCTTCCACCACTTATCCATGCACTACAGTCGCAGTGCCCTAACAGTGGCACCGATGAAGACAATCCAGCGCGACCACACTGCCAGTCTGCCTGTTGGAAACACCAACGATCCGGTCTCCACACCGCACGTTGGCAAAATATGTACGAAATACTCCAGATTAGTAGGTAAATTGCAATGTTCATTTGTACTTCTCTTTCCACGTCTCCACCAACTTATCTCTTCCAACTGTCTCCTCCGGTACATTCCAACCCATTCGCGTGGAACCCCATGACAAGGAGTTGCCGCGTGCTTGGCATTCCATGCCATTGATCCAGCGCAAACATTTTTTAAACGTACTTAAAATTTTGTTCAGTTTGCTAATTATTGTACACTCATTTAGTCCTCCAAACATACTGGGCCCTTTACGATTAGATGCTCAATTAGAATTCCTTTACCACAGAGGCAATGATCCTCTAATCAATCTTTATCCACTGATAGGAAGGGTGGAAATTAGGATGTATAAACTCACTGTTAGCTGTCCAATGAGGACCATTAATTGACAGCTAACTCACAAAGTAGAAGCCAAATTTAAATACACCACTCTCATGATCACACTGTAAATATAAAGAATAGCAACTGGAAGTCCCAACCACCTGAAGAAGTTAAGACAAGTATGAATTATCCATACCAATAACTCCACAGTCGCTACACAGAATAGGAGAAGCAACACCTGATGTTCCATCAGGGCTTGCTGATTCTTTCTACAATGCATTTAAATCATCAATTCAGTCAATGAAGAATCAAAAAGACTCAATAATAGACTCAGACAGATTTGGAATAAATTGATTATTGTATTATAGATTCAAAATTCATCATAATCAGCAATTACTTAAACAGCTTAGTTAGAAATATAATAGCTTTAATGGCAATGCCAAGCATTTAAGCAGGCGTTTCGAATCAAAAATAGCCACAGAATTACAGAGTCCAACTTTCAATAGGCAGAAGGATAAATTGTAGACGAACAGCTCAAATTCTAAGGGGATGGAAAGGATTCAGTTAGAGTCCATTAAGAGCAAGTACATAAGCAAAGCATGAATAGGATCTAAGGAAAGGTTTGGTATAGGATTCAGTCCATATGCCACGACTGTACCATAGATTAGGCAGTACAGAGTTATGAAAAGTTCAAAAATCGAATAGCATCCTAATCCATAATGCAATGTAGTATGCTTCAAAAAGCATCTCAAAGAGAAAATTTGTAGACTGTGTGCATAAAAAAGTAAATGATGTCTTTGTTTTGAGTTGCGTGAAAAGGCAAATGATGTCTGCGTTGCTCCTCCTTTGGGGTTTCTTCTTTTGTAAGTTCTTTAGTAAAGTCCTAGTGGCGTAACATCACACCACCATCAAAAGTCCATCACATGGTTTATGGTCACATCATGTCACCTAAAATGATTGAAACATCGAGCTAATTTCCCATGATTGTCATGAGAAACTAAACTTTGCATGTCCACATAGGCTTAACGTTGCTAAAACTAAATACAAAGTTGCAGTTTATGGTCATACCTAAAATTCTAATCCCACAGGAACATTTTGCTGTGAACATTTGAAAAAGAAATGAACTATGTCAAGGGACTCTAGTGTACAGAACAAGCAAGTTACATTGCATCTTTTCAAAGATTGATCCTTTGTATTCAGTCAGGGTAAAGGTCAATACCGGTGACTAGCATCTTGAAAAGAAGGTCTTTAAGTTAGCATTGCATCGTTAAATGAAATAAGCTTTAACTCTACCTTAATTACAATAAATTTAAATCAATTCAAATATGACGTATAGACTTTCACAAATATTATTACATGAAAATGTCTAATGTTAAAAAATATCCTACTACCACAAATCAAAGTTCAGAATTCTAATCTCATTTGAATGTTTTCATACTCTATATCATCTCTAATATCATTCTGTAAAATATCAAGGGGCAGATTTACAAGCCCCTTGCGTCATTTTTGCGCCGCCGTTGTGTCACTTTTTCTGACGCAGCAGCAGCGTAAAAATTGGCAAATACATAGACTTCTTCATTAAAGATTATGTTCCTGAACAGGAAACATATGTAAGAGATTCTATGCACATGATCAATCTGTTAGAAGTAAGACCCTACAATATCGAGGTAGATTGGCTTGCCACCCTTGACATTGTTTCTCTCTGTACGAATATACCCCAAGCGGAGAGTATAGAGGTAATCAAAGATTTATTAAATAACAGACCAAGACCCATTCAGGTCCCTACCAATTTTATTATCTCACTCTTACAGATTGCCCTCACACACAATTATTTTGTGTCAGAAAGTACCCATTACCAACAATGTTCTGGTACTAGTATGGGAGCAATTTTTGCTCCAAATCTGGCGAATATATATATGGACCATGTGGAACATAAATTTGTCCTCAACAATACTAACATGCACCGCTCCAAGATTGGATGCTGGAAGCGCTATATAGATGACATTTTTCTTATTTGGTCAGGTAATAATTCTGATTTCGATGATTTTGTTCTATATTTGAATTCTATACAACCACACTTGACCTTTACATCGACCATACACAAATCCAGCATTACCTTTTTGGATCTAAACATACAATATGAAGATGGAGGACTTTTCACCTCTCTACATAGAAAACCCACTGAACGCAATACATTGTTAGCCTATAACAGTCACCATCCTCGCGCGCTAAGGGATGGACTACCTTACGGGCAATTCCTTCGGTTGCGCCGTAATTGCGCCAAAAAAGAAGATTATATGAAAGAAGCTGACATACTGAGAGAAAAACTTATAGCACGAGGGTATCCAAATAGGCTAATCAAAAATTCATTGAAAAGAGCCTGGTTTTGTCACAGAGATACGCTACTCTCCCCCAAAGAAAAGTCCAAAACAAACGAACTTATCTGTGTTACCACGTTTGGAATACATACCAACAGAATCCGCAAATTGGTAACTCAAAATTGGCATATTATCAAAAGCATAAAACCCAACATTGGAATTCCAATGTTTGCATTCAAACGGGGCAAAAATTTGAAAGACCATCTGATTAGATCATTCTTAGAAACCCCACTACAAACCACGCGATCATTGCAATCAACCTGGGGCTTACCCGAGGTTAAAGGACATTTCAAATGCGGGAACTGTGTAGCATGCACATTCACATTGAACACTAAGACTTTTGAACATGCAAACGTGAAACACACGCTGGAATTTTTTGCCAATTGTAATACGAAAAATGTTGTGTACTGCATAAAATGTCCTTGCGGTTTGCCCTACATTGGGCAAACACAGCAACCAGTGAAGGCTCGAATAGGACAACATCATAGCAGAATTAGAAATTCAGTGCCTAATGCCCCCTTGGTCAGCCATTTTTCTAACAAAAATCATACGGCAGATGATATTACATGGCAAGTAATAGACAAAGTATCCATCCCACCCAGAGGAGGAGACCTGGCTCAAATCCTTCAACGAGTAGAATGTCGCTGGATTGAACGCACCAATTCTATCATTCAGGGGTTAAACTCTGCTGAAGAATGGCGTGGTTTTATCACCACACTTAGTACCTAACCTCCATCATGTGCAGCAGCGCGCTTGATACCCTTTACTGAAACAGCACCCGTCTCGGCCCTTATTGATGGGATCTGTAAACACAGCATTTAGTTTTTCTATCTAATATTTCACTTCATTTGTAGCTATTTGCCATCCCCTGCCCTTCCCTCCATTATCTACACTACCACATTTATGGTTTATCCGGCCAACCATTTCTCAATTCTTACTTCTATTCTTTCTCTTCTCTAAACCCATTCCACTCCACCCTTAGTCATCAGCCATCCCCGGCCCTTCACTTCACGGACTGTATCACCACTTGTATGCTTCATTGTATGCTCCTTTATATTTTCCGTTACTGGTAACTTCCACCACAACCTGTGTAACCCTGCAATTAGGCTTGTTATCCTATTGCACGTAGAGAATGCCACAGCATTTCTTAGGGGTCCACACAAACAAACACACAATTTATTTATTTTTATTTATTTTTTATTATTTATTATTTATCATTTATTATTTATTATTATTCTTTATTTCTATTCTCCCTCCTCCCTCCTAACCTTCTGATTTTTAAATTCGACCCACCACATCCACCAGTCTTTTGTTTATTTCTATTTTGGCACACAGATCCATAGAGCAGATAGGTATTCTGGATCATGTAGCCATGCCTGACTCACCAGTTTTTGGCGGGAACTTTTGCTTATCTACTGCTTGACAACTACCATCCTGTTGTTATCGCACCAAACAGGGAGACGGACGCTCCACTGTTCCAGCAGCACTCGGGGGAAATACACCGGCTAATTCAGCTTATCCAAGGTACTAATAGCCCTGATCTCTATGCCCTTGGCTCTACATTTAAGTCCTTGGTTATTCATCTAGCGCCCGTCCTCATTATTATTATTTTCTTATTTTAGAGCTCCACCTGTTATTTCCTTGGCGTTCATTGCCCATATACGAAGCAATCGCCTGCAGCTTAGATCGGCTATTCTGCTGATCAGCCAGAGAAACCCACATGGGTAAGCTTTTTCTTAAATGCAACATTGCAGCTACCCGCCAATACCCCACCATCATTTGCTAGGAATTACATTTTCTGCTTTTGACATTTTCGTTTTTTACATACAGTTCTTGTACCTTGAGAATATCAAGTGCCCCGAGTAACGCTGAGATATCCAGGCCCTGCCATCCCTTCTGCCTAACACTACCCTCACAAGGGGTAAGTTCTTGTGGCTTGTTCTTGTTAGAAACATTATCCATGCTACCACATCTTGAATCTACTATTAAACATTAGCCATGCCATTGTACACTGATCTAACTATTATGCATTTATTACCTTTCACAGTGCCCGGCCGGGTCCCTGTGAGTTTTTTCTTCACTTATTTCACGGTGACACTGCTTTTCACATTAGGCAGTGCAGGCCTCCCCTCAGGTACGCTCCCTCCCTTTTCAGAAGCCTTCACCTCCAATTTTGTAAGCTACTGCCTTGGCCACACACTGACAGTATCCTCCCATTTCTTTTAGGTGTCCCTGCATCCTTTAGGTCCTGAAGAGACCCTGTACCTCAGATAGGGTCGAAACGTCGTCGACAATTAACAAAGGCGAACTATTATCAAACACTTATGATTGTATAAAGTGTTTTCCAACTGATTTTGATTTATTTAATGGTCGCCAAAATGTTTTCAAGTGAAACCTTGTACATATGTCACGTATTATGTCACTATTAGTTTAGGTTCCAATGTTTTTTTCACTGGGACACCGTTCACTATTTGTAATCATTGTTTGTTGTATAATCATATTGTGATTCTCAAGCCCTATGTATATATTGTTTATTTCATTTATTTATTATATAAACGAAAAGAAATTTTCACATTGACTATACCCTCAGTGTCAGTGGCCAGCTTTCTTTTTGACATCCTACTAACCCTGTATATTGCCATTGTGCAGAATTGCATTAGAAATACTGTATTATTATTCCACAGGAGCCAATGTTTCCCCATTAACTTTTTGTGACGCAGCAGCAGCGTAAAAATGCGGCCCATTTACAACGTGATGCATCTAGGGAGATGCGTCACGTTGTAAAGCCCTGCGTCACATTATACCTGCGTCAGGTATAATGTATGCAGGGTGGGCGTTCCAACGCAAAAAAGCCTCGTAGAAGTGACGCAGTGAAATCTACAAGATTTCACTGTGCCACTTCTAGGACGCCACTGCGTCAAATACTGGAGTGACGCAGCACAATGAGGATAGGCCTCCCCTTGCATTGCTGGAGTTGCGTCGTGCTTGCGACACGACTCCAGCAATGCGTGACTTTTGCGTCAACAGATGCGTCAGAATTTCTGACGCATCTGTCAATCCTTGCGCCATGGTGCGCCATATTTTAAATACAGCGCATCCATAGTGGCGCAAGGGTTTCTTGGGGTGGCGCAGGGAAAGTGACGCATCTTTACAGATGCGTCACTTTCTTGTAAATCTGCCCCAGAGTTTATATTTCATTGTTTACATATTTTTGCATTGATTTCTCTATTGATGGACGGAATTCTGAACAATGCAAACATTTACCCCAAGTCACAAAGATCTGGGTTTAATCCATTGTTCTTTTACTCACCATGCCACCCCAGTTTGGACCCAGCCATATGCAAATCAGTCTTGATACTGCTCCTAATGGGAACAGTCCTGCCCGAACTGCCAAGCTAGGCCCTCCCTGGACCAGAAACAAGCATCCTGGGACCGGTTTCTTGGCATCACCCCTCATCAGCCAGGCTAGCTTGAATCCAGTGGCACAGTGAACACAGGACCCACATCTGGGCATACCCTTCCACTTAGGGCAACAAAAGCAAAAGGAACAAATGATGGACGGTATGCTGAACAATGCAAACATTCAAACCCAGTAACAAAGGTATGGGTTTAATCCATCCTTCTTTTGCTCACCATGCCACCCCAGTTTGGACCCAGCCATATGCAAATCAGTCTTGACCCTGCTCATCATGGGAACCATCCACCCCAAACTGCCAAGCCAGGCCCTCCCTGGACCAGAAACAAGAACCCTGGGACCGGTTTCGGGGCATTACCTCTCATCAGCCAGGCTTTCCATCACTAAACTCTGCAAAGTTTGTTCAAATGAAAGACTTCTACACACATCTTCACACAGAAAAGTGTTCCAGTCTCTAGTTTCCTAAAAGCTAATCAATTCAAGGTTATATAGAGTTCTCAGAGTATTGCGACATCACAGAGACATGGCTTTCTGTGACGTCACAGGAATCTCATTTAGTGTGACATTACTTCATATTGTCCAGTTACACTCATGCATCACATTCTGTGTACATTGTCTTAAAATGTCATGAAGGTAAACAAAAGATCGAGCAAGGATCTACAAGAAGTTAATGGGCTTTATGAGACACTGCTGTTCTGTGAAGAACTCTCATGCAGTTTGACTCCACTCCACTCAATGTTAGAATGTGATTGAACGCAGCTGCAATGTAGGGCTAAGCCACTCTGCCCCCAATATCTTTTATATTTTTTATTTTAGTAATTTTTGATCGCGCATTTTATTCTATCAACAATTAAGATTAATTTTGATGCTGATTATTCATTTTACTTTTCTCTTGCTTAAATATATCATGGAGCCATGTAAGCGTTTCTCTTAATACTCAAATCCTTGTTCAGCACAGCGCGAGCTTGTTAATAAATCTGAGCACTTATGTGCGGTTTACATTCCTGCTGCTTAAGCAATATGGATTAGGCTGCCGATTTCGACAGCTAACAGAAATATTTTCGTGGTGACTCGCATCACTCTTGCTCCTAAGCATTTGTGTCTGCTCTTTGCAGTATAAATATCTTTCTGTGAACTTAGGGTTTATTATTTTTACACACGAGCTGCATGTAAGTGGTAGATATATGTTTTTGCTCTTGAAAACTGGCTCAACTATTTCACTTTTAATTTCTCCATATTTACAGCTCGAGGATATAAAACTTAATACAGCTTCATCCGTGTGCTCTCAGTTACTTTAAATCGTCCAGCAATCCTTTTAAATTACAGTGTGTGCTACATTGATGGGAAAAGAAAGAATGTGTTTGTTTTATCAGCAGGGCTGGTCTCTGTAACTGAGATGGGTCTGCTGAACTTCAGGCCCACGCTGCACTGACTGTAAGGTAACAGCTGCTTTCTGAAAACACTGGCTTTGGTTAGATGGGAAGAGAAGTCAACACAGCCCATGCAACTACAGAGACCAACAGTTACTTATCGGGCGAGACAGGACAAGTAGCCAAGAAAATCGGCATCAACATAGGTAACTCCACCATAAGCTAGGCCACCAAGGATGCACAAAAACACACCCAGGTAGCTTACCCATGAAAACACAAACTCACCCAGGCCCCTTATCCATGAAAAATCCCTATCACTGCCCAACTGCCCTCATGCCCAACCAAAACTCACATGAAATTGTTATCAGTCCCAACCATCAGGAGCAAAAGATTGTTAGAAAAGACTAAATTTCACTCCAGCCTAATCCTAAAACCTCAGCTAACCCGGGCCACTTTGGGGCTTATTTACAAGCCCATTGCGCCGCCGGTGCGTCACTTTCTTTGACGCACCAGCGGCACATTGGGCTTGCCCATATTTACAAGGCCACGTAAAGTCACCCTGCATGACTTTTCATGGCCTTGTAAATATGCGTCCCTTTCATGCATTATTCTGTGCTGTGTTGTGTTGTGTTGTGCATTATTCTGTGGGGTGTTCCATGGGTGTTGCTGTCGGTGTTCCCACACAACATCCATGGAACTTGATGCATTCTCAGATTTACAACATTTTATAAAACTGGGAATATGTCGGAATCCTGCGCTCTCCCTAGGGGAGGCATGGGAATGGTGCAACGAGTAGAAATACTTTAATTTCTCCTTGTTTTTTCCTTTTTCACGCATAGAAAGAGGAAAATGTCATTAATGATTGTTTTTGTGTAGTAAGGTATCTCTTCCTGCACAAAAACAATCATCCACGCAGCGCAGGCACCCTTGCAAAATGACGCAAGGGTGCCTGCACTGGCCCATGGCAGCCAATTGAGCGCCAATGCAGGGGACAGCTTAGGGATGCATCATATTGTTGTTAACATGATGCATCCCTGTGCTTTGAAAATGACGCAGCATGGCACAGCTAAAGGCCTTTGTTTCTAGTGCCTTATCCTAGACTGGTTTGTCAGGCCAGTGCCACTGACAGAAAGTCCCTGGGGGCGATGGGGGATGGAGGTAATGTCATTCCAATCCCCCTCCTCCCGGGAGCTTACATTTCAAATGTTAAAGCACTCGAGACAAATTCTCAGAAGCTGAAGGCAGGTTAGTTGTGCTATAACCATTGCTATCATTTCCCTACCTGTCTGCTCGTTTAACCATGAATTCCACACCATTAGTTGTAGCATCAGGGAGAGAGGAAACGGCAAGTCATCTGTTGTCCATTGAGGAGGGGGGCGCTGATTCCTAACCCTGACACCATTGATGGGCAAAGGAGCAGGTGAACTCCCCCCCACAGGTTTGCAGTAAAACAAAAGAAATAAAAACAACTTACTCAGAAAATACATTGAAAATGTAGAAAATTGAAAGAAAGGTAAAACGGTTTGGAATTGGAATATTACACAGTAGCATGCAGAATGTAAATGTCTCTTGTATGCTGATGAACAGCAGTTTATTCAGCTCTAGTGGGGCTGGCTTTGGACACAGCTACTCATCTGGGAATGGCTCTTCATAGAGGCTAGCATGGCTGAGCCTGTGGCTCACATGACATGGCATACGTTTGCAGAATCTGGTAGGGAATGTAGCTAATAGCAGACAGATTGAGGAGGATAAGTTCTCGTTTTCCCATGGCATGACACTCTTCAAATGTTCTCCTCCCTTATGTCGACTAAGGAAGACTTGGTGCACCATAGCACTTTGCTGTGGTGTTCATTGTAAGAGATAGCCTGACTTCAAAGGGCAGATTTACCAAGTTGTCATGAAATGCAGCACAGCAACCAAAGGTGCTGCACGGCATTGCATGAGAGGGAAAGAGCAGGACAATGCCATATCTACTAAGATACGGCACACCTGCTCTCTTCTAGGGTGCTGGCGCATAATCAGGCTGCCTAGTGCCATGCACACACCTTTGCACTTTTGCACCACAGTGCAAAGGTGTCAGTGTGATGTCTAGCATAGGTGTTGTACTGGAAGGGTACCCTGCCAGTACACAGTACATAATACTATGCTTAGAAAAACTTTTAAACTTTTCCTTCTTTGGATATGTGCGAAGTCATAAAAAATAGTTCTCCTTTTACCTCAAGCCTTTAAGAGACATTACTGTTGCAAATGTTCCTAGATAGGGCTTTGCATGAAAAATTATGAGTGGTTGCATGGGAGCATCCATGTACCATCCATTGTGTGCCCCCTTAACGCAATGCGACGCAAAGTGGTGCAAAGCAGCACTAGCACATTGTTGCTTTACTTCAGGGCTACTTTCCAGCGCACATAAAGGTTTGCTCTAGAAAGTAAATCACATACATTTTGTATTGGTTTCCATCACTTTTGTAATGCAAACCCAGTGCAAAATGTTAGTAAATCTGCCCCCATATATTGTTGCCAGGGACCATTTATTTGCATGGAGAAAATGCCTAAGAGATTCCTGTAATGAATGGCCTTTCCTCACGTTTTACTGATGCAGTCAGGCCTTACATTGTGAGCCATGTTTTGATGAGCTTTTTGGGTCCCGAGGTCGAAGTGCAAACAACGACTCATGTATTAGGGAAACATCCTTTACACGGCAGTCAATACCACGATGTGCCTTTACACCACAGTCACTACCCTGACTGTGACATTACCACGTGTTCCTTAACCATGCAAGTTGTTACAACGACTTGCGTTAGCTAACTTGTTGTTGGACTGGTGTTTGATTTTAAGTCCAACATCTTCTCTACTGATACACT
Source organism: Calotriton arnoldi (assembly GCA_963921515.1). Taxonomy (NCBI): domain Eukaryota; kingdom Metazoa; phylum Chordata; class Amphibia; order Caudata; family Salamandridae; genus Calotriton; species Calotriton arnoldi. The sequence goes on from CAWUFW010005237.1 coordinate 1,030,671, forward strand.
GACTAAAGTCGGAATAGCAATTTATACTATTCCAAAGTGCAGCACCCCCCTAAGGCAAGTCGTTGTAATGACTTGCATGGTTAAAGGAATGAGTGATAATGTCGCAGAGGGGGAACTTACTGCGGTGTAAAACCATGCGTGGTAAATGCATGCGAGGTTCCGTCCTACAACCCATGTATTATTCTGTTTAACGCAGAGCAAAGGATGACAATTTCTTATGAAATTCCCTCATTCCCATCCAACTATCAGGCTTATTGAATCATCATCATTGCAATCTCAAAAGGAAGGCATCTGCATCATATTTTTATTTATTTATTTAGGATGTTTATGAAGCGCGAACATGACCCAAGAGTATCAGAGCGCTGTACATACGAGTGGAAACAGAAACAAAGCCCTGAAACATAACAAGTATCAAAGTACCTCAAAATGACCAAGTATAAAAAGTGGTCATGTGAGTTCCTTTATGTTTCTACGAGGTGGTCAAAGGCTTATAAAGACATATAGGCCTATTATCAAATTAGCAGTTGGGAACAGGGGTGCTTGTGGTATTCTCCATGAAGATCAGCCATGTCCCTCATTCCTGAGGGTCACATGGCCTTTCCTTGGATCATATCGTGGGTGGTTGTCCTTCCGGGGTCTGGAAGCTCCACCACAAATAAATCATTAATGGGATGATGTTGGTCACTTTGCCACTGGATTCAAGCTGGCCTGGCTGATGAGGGCTGTTAGCCTGAAACCAGTCCCAGGATGCTTGTTTCCGGTCCAGGGAAGACATGGCTTGGCAGTTCGGGCTGGACTGTTCCCATGAGGCACAGGGTCAAGACTGATTTGCATATAGCTGTGTCTGAACTGGGGTGGCGAAGTGAGCTAAAGAACGATGATGGATTTAACCCAGATCTGTGACTGGGGTGAGTGTCTGAAAAGTTTCAGCGCTCCGTCCATCATCTCCTTGTGTTTGCTTTGCTCGCCCTAAGTTGGCAGGGAATGCCCAGACGTGGGTCTCTTGCTCACTTTGCCACTGGATTCAAGCTGGCCTGGCTGATGAGGGCTGTTAGCCAGAAACCGGTCCCAGGATGCTTGTTTCCGGTCCAGGGAAGACATGGCTTGGCAGTTTGGGCTGGACTGTTCCCGTGAGGCACAGGGTCAAGACTGATTTGCATATAGCTGTGTCTGAACTGGGGTGGCGAAGTGAGCTAAAGAACGATGATGGATTCAACCCAGATCTGTGACTGGGGGTGAGTGTCTGAAAAGTTTCAGCGCTCCGTCCATCATCTCCTTGTGTTTGCTTATGATGTTGGTTCTACCTGCCCAATTACACGCCCACATGTGATTCGTCTGTGCCTTAGGACAGCATGGCAAGGTCCTGTTCATTCCCATGAAGTCTGGAAATGGGGTTATGAGCATATCACGTTCTAGAGCCCAACTTACCACAACCCAGATTGCAGTAAGGCACCCTAAAGAGCTGCCTCGTACTGCCCTGGCCTCAAAGGGTAGATGGATGGAGTCTATTGGCCTTCAACTCTGCATTGCCCTCAACACTACCGCACGTGGCTGGTGATAGGCCTAGCACATGTACTCATGGAGAGAAACCTTTGAAATCATATAGTGCCACTTAATGGTCTGTGTGATCCTGCCTTTATGGGGTTTTTTTATGTGCCAATGAGGAAATATTGCTTTCTGTAGTCCCATGACTTGGGCCTCTACTGCTGCAGTGGTAGAAGGAAGAAATAGTGTTTATGTTGAGGGCCTTGGAGTTCAAAATGAATACAGTACATTACGAAAGTGGAAAAGACAATCGAACTGTAGCAAACCAAACCAAACCAAACCCTCCCCCTTACGCTTCACAACTTGGTTTGAGAAGGAGGGCTTAAAATCCATTTGGCTTCGATCACGAGTTCACCGTAAAATGGTGACACCTGTGCAAGTCACTGCTGTTTACAGGGGCATCTGAATTATGAGGAGAACATGTTTTACCGAAGAATTTTAGCAGGTCAAGCCGGCCGAAATTTACCAGGACAAAAAAAAACACCCAAGTAAATAACAGGAAATGCAGATTTCGGTGTAATAAGCACTCAAATCTGAATGTTATGCCCAATTTTGAATGGTTGTTATTTTTCCCATCTAATAACTAACAAACCCCAGTGTATCATTACTTATCACAAAGGATAAGCAATATCGATGTACGTACAACTGGTACTAGAGACATGATCTTTGAACTAACACGAGTGTTACAAAATATGCCAGGTGGAACAGTGTCGCCACATGCTGTTGTCACTTCAGTGCCCATATTTCAAGAACACCTTCCACAGACTGACAGGAACTGGAAATGCCCAAATTAATGATTAAAGGCCTTTTTTTTTTTAGAAGAAAGCATATTTCCATGGGTTTCTTCATTCAACTATCAGAGAGTTTAGTTCCTTTTCTATATATAATACATGATGAACTCTTGACATTTGTGACATGGAAAATTCAGTTTACATCCGGAAACATTGGCAAACGTCAGGGCGAATTTTTTGACATCTGACCGTGAATATTTGCTGTCTTTTGTACCTTAAAATGACGTAACTTGTTCTCTGTTAAGGAACACTAGACATTTTATACGTGTGCGTTTCTCGTTTTATGTGATCTCTCAGGAAGGTGCAAAGCTTCCTTTTGGAGTCAAAAAAGTCACTTAATCACAGAGTTACTTCCTTTCTTAGGGGAGTTAGATGAGGTTTGCAGGTCTATAACTCTAATGGCACTGGTAGCATCTGTGCCGTACCATAATGTTTTTGTTCTGTAACTGGTCTCTCACACGATACTCTGCGTGTATGAAATTCCATTGGGAGTGTGAAGGATGTAAAACGCCATCTTTTACAGTAATGAACTAGCTCCCAAATATTCCCAACCCGCATCTGTCACCATAACATACTTTTATAGAGAGCACTTTCTGAAAACAAGCAGGCGATCTTAAAAACATTTTTCACTCAAACAAAAAAGGTTGTTTAACAGTTTCTCGTTTTATAAATCAAATGGCCCAACCATTTCTTTCGTATTTGTGGCATCCTTTTCATTTTGAATGAAAACAGTGGGAGGGGAGTTGGGGGCTGTGATTACAGCCACTTGTGCAGAAAGTTAAAAGCCTTGCATTTATGACTTATTTGTTGAATAAATTGCTTCCTTGGCAAGCCTAATAGTTATGTACAGGGCCATCTGCATAATCAGTTTACATCTTCCTAGCCCCCATACTGTTTGGTGGAGTGAGATTACGTCTGTGGTATTATATATGTTTGGGTTCTCTCACACAAAGGTTCTTAAGCCACTCGAATTTTGGGGTCGTTCAAGACCTGCCGAGCTCTCGGGACAAGTTCTAATAGAAGATCATTAAACGTCATCTGCCGGTCTAAGACCTAACAAGAGTGACTTTGGCAAACTCACGAAAGGGCATAAATACAAAGATTATGCTATAGCATTACTGTGGAAATCTCCTGACTTACTCCTGTATTCCAGGACTAACTCAGGAGTATTCATGGCTTACTAGTGGAATTCAGTGTTACTACAAAAATAGGTAATACTCACAGTAAAATCTTGCACATTGAGGGGCATATTCACAAGGACTTATCGCCGAGTTATTGCCACCTTAACGCATCAAAAGTGGAGATAGATTTAACGTCCCATTCACAAGCGGGTGCAAACTGCAGACAACGCCAGTATTCCCGCGATAACTGCCGCAAAAGTTACCTCCACGGGTGACACCACCAACTAACCCTAATGAGATGCAGAGTAGGCGTTCCCGTGCAAAAACACACGAAAACACCACTACACCACATTCACAACGAACTGCCAGATCTGCGATGCGAACCAAAAACAGGCGATAAGCCGCGGTAGCAGCAGGGATTTAACACCTGCCTTCTGCTGGTGTTAAGCAGGACGACTACCTGCAGTACGAAAGGGAGCCCAGGCCAGAGCCACATCTGAAGACCCACAGATGCCATGGAGCCAATGATCATGCAGCTCGGAGACCCATGAGGGCCACAACACCCACCGCCACCACTCCCAGGCCCCCCCCCTCCGTATCCCCACCCGGACAAACACATACCGTGCACGACACAAGAGCCACAAAAAGCACATGATGTCGCACAATGACAACAAGAAACACACATGTGTGGTCAGAAGAACGAGAAACAGTCACTCATCATTGAAGTAACAACTTGGGGGCATATTATCAAGAACGGTGTTAAAATTATCGTCGCTTTAGCGGCAGGAAACTGCCGCTAAAGCGGCAATAATGGGCTTGATAATATGCCCTTGAGAATTCCAATAGAAGCCCATGTTCTGGTGTAAACATGGGCTTCTATTGGAATTCTCAAGGGCATACTATCAAGCCCATTATCGCCGCTTTAGCGGCAGTTTCCTGCCGCTAATGCGGCGATAATTTTAACGCTGTTGTTGCTAATATGCCCCCAAAAACTTTATTGAAATACAACACAAAACACCAAAGCGGAAGACTCCTGTCGGGTCCGTCCGGGACAATCTTGATGTCACAGCCTGGAAAATAAAGCACCAAATAAGAACGTGTGTCATGCACACATCAAAGGAGCGAGACACAGAGAAACAGAGAAGGAAAGAAAGGCAGAGAGAGAAAGAGAGAGAAGGAAAGGAAAGGAAAGGAAGGGAGAGAGAGAGAGAGAGAGAGAGAGAAGGAAAGGAAGGGAGAGAGAGAGAGAAGGAAAGTAAGGGAGAGAGAGAGAAGGAAAGGAAAGGAAAGGAAGGGAGAGAGAGAGAGAGAGAGAGAGAGAAGGAAAGGAAGGGAGAGAGAGAGAGAGAGAGGGAGGGACACTGCCGCCCCCAGGCACCACAGCTCACCTGCTGCCACCGGTGTGTCCACCAGTGGGCACACCACATGCCCGTGCAAGCTCCAGGCCCAGGTCCCGCCGCCATGTCATGCTCCACATCATGTGGACCCGCACCGCAGCCCAGTAGGTCCCACACATGACGCTGAGTCCTGAGGCATCAATGGCAGAGACCACATCAGTGCACACGTCATCGCAGGCTGCACACCCGCTCAGCAATTTCGGTGCCACTAACCCTGTGCAACCCCAGTCAACGCCACGTGGTGGTAGGCCCGTGACGGCTGCAAGGCTTCGGGTGCCACTAACCATGTGCAACCCCAGTCAGTGCCACGTGGTGGTAGGCCCGTGACGGCCGCATGGCTCCGGGTGCCACTAACCCTGTGCGCAACAACTCATGGGCCCTTTATGATTGAGAATCGTGGAACGTCCGTCATCCAGTCACCACCGGCATTGGGGAATGTGACGTTGTTGGCCCCTTATATTGGCAGGGTCACATGGCCTGTGACGCCTGTGCCGGATGGGTGTGGTGTGTGTGCAAACCTGCCCTCAGGGAGTGGCCGTGACATGCTGACAACTAGACCAGTGACCTGCAGACCACTAGAGTGTAAACCTGTGACTTGTAGCTATGTGGCCCCCCCCTTGGAGCGTAAGCGGAGTGGTCTGGCCTGGCATTCGCCGGACCAGCGCAGGGCTTGCAACAATGACTCAGGGGTTCTGGGCGTGGTTGAGTCCATGTCCGGACAAGGAAGTGGCTAATGCGTGTGTCCCTGTTGTAGTGTCTACGGCACCCGGAACGCAATCAGCAATGTAGCACACTGTGACTGGAATCCCACTAGATGAGCATCATTGACGTTAGGGTGAATCACTGACCCTAAATTCATCCACACATTCATACATGAATGATGAAAGACATGACACAGCAGTGCGTTCCTGAATGTTTAATGCACATCCAGTGGAGTTTTGCAGCTGGAGCAGTACAGGGCCATGCCAACCCCACTTCACAATATGGGCCCGTGGAGGGCCAGCCAGAGTCCATCGGGGAATGACAAGTACAGCGGAAGAGGAAGGGTACAGTCCGCAGTCTGGTCGCCGTGTCATTGGTCACCAAACAGGATATGGCAGTCCATGTCGCGGTCCAAGGTGAGTGCAGCAGAGTGTATCGGGGGTCAGTGGAAGGTCATGGGGCCATGTGCGGCACCAAGCAGCAACAGGCCAGGTGGCGGACATGAATGCTAGTGCCTCCTTCTGATCTCAAGCCCATCCATGTCCTCGTCCTCGGATGTGTGCTCTGCCCCACCTGTGGGTGGTGCAGTTCCGGCTGCGGCACTGTGTGCCACTGACACATCAGGGGCCGGAGGTGGATTGTCGGCCGCACTGTGTGGCAGTGACACATCAGGTGCCGGAGTGGAAATGCCTGCCGCACTGTGAGGCACTGACACATCAGGGGGTGGAGATGTGGATGGTGTAGGAGCAGCAGCATTCATCTGCGCCACGCCTTGTGGCAGCAATGCCATGATGAGGATATGCAGGGCATGGTAGATCCCAGCTACATTTTGCTGATGTGCAGCGGTGGCTGCTATCCTTTCCGCCTCCATCCGCACCATGTCCTCCATGAGCCTCCGCATGTTTGCCAGCTCATGGCTGAGATCGCTTGAGCCACTCTGAGCGGACAGGTGTTCTTGTCTCCGAGTCATGACTCCAGCGATGTCAGTCAGGGATTGTTGGAGACCATGGAGCGGCCTGTGGGTGTCCATTAGGGACTGGAGGTGGTCCCTGATGGGACTCAGACACCCATGGATGGCATCAGGTTTGGTAGCCATGAGGTCGAACCCCACCCGCACCTGCTCAGCCATCTCCCTCTGGCCCTCCAACACACGTCGTTGGAAGGCCATGTGTTGTTCGGGGGGTCTTGGGAGACAGCCGGGGTTGTGGGTGCCTCCTGCTGGATGGTTTGTGGAGTGGGTGGGGTCTCCTCGATGCAGCTGGGCTGCCCTGGTCCTGGAGGTGATTGGCGGATGAGTTCAATGATGTCTTGGAGGGCTTGGGTGTCGATGCTGGTGGTGTCCTCCTCGTCATCAGAGAAGAGTGGCTGGGACTGCTCTGGTGTTGACGGTGCCCCTGCAATGTGAAGGGGAGATGCTGTGTTACAATGTGTCCTTATGTATGTAGCCGCATGGTACATGTTCACATTCAGACAGCATGGCAATGTACATTGTGACCGTCTGTAGATCAGGGCCATGATCCAGAGTCATTGTGGGTGTGCACTGTGCTCTGCTTGATTGTGCATGTGTGCCATTGTGGCCATCTCCCCCCGTCCCCCCAGTACCTGGTGGTTACTCAAACTGTTGCTGTTGTGTTGTGTCATGTCGAGCAGTGTCCGGTCCCCCGACTCCTGCCACGGTCTCCACACTGATGACTGTCGACACCAGCTCCTCCATGTCATCCAGCTCCAGCTCTGGCGCTGGGCTCCCACCTCCAGTCTGCATTGCTGCCTTCTGGTTGCCTGCGAGTTTCTCATTGGTTTTGCGCTTGATGTCAATCCATCGCCTCTTGACCTCGTCCATTGACCTCTTGTGCTCTCCGACGGCATTCACCTTGTCCACGATGGACCGCCATATTCCATTTTTGGTGCCCAATGACACGTTGGAGGTGACGAACAGATCTTGATGGTGTTCCATCACCTCCGTGACCAGGATCCTATTCTCCTGCGGACTGAACTTCGTCTTCCTCTTCTTCTTGTCCTTGCCCTTCCCTGTCCCCGAGGTCCCAGGCTGGTCGACCGGGGTGCTTGTGGGGTTCCGCTCGTCCTCTGCGCCTGCTCCGGCTGCCTCCATGGTGCTTCGGTGTTGGTTATTTTGTGTTTGTGTGTTTTTTTTACTTTTGTAGTGATTTTCCCGCCTGCCGTGTGTGTATAGCAGGCCTGGCGCTGTTTATCGCTGATTTCCTCATCGCGGTTTGGCCCATCGCATGTTTTTTTGCGTTGGGGTTTGGGTTTTTATCACCGTCGCGGTTGTTGTATCGCGGACATTGTCCGCGTTTTCGGGAGACTATCGCATGGTACCGCCGTGTTGTGAATTCCACGTTAACACAGGGTTATTTTCCAGCGATAGACTGCGATATGTGAAGTTGCGTTAACATTTTTTGGAGATGTTTAGCGCACGTTCTTGTGAATATCCCCCTGAGGCTCTTATTATAAGTGGCCAAGAAAATGGCCTGGATTCTTCCCACCAATGAGAATTACCGATAACGTGGTAATCGGAAACACCAGAGGTGGGTGGAATCTAGACCATTACATCCTTAGGAGCTGCAGGGGGAATCAGTAATTCAGCTCTCATTTCCCAGATCTTTCTTTATTTACCCCTGAATTTTCAAACGGAGAATTCGACTGCTGAAACTCCACGGAACTAATTAGATCAGTGTAAACATCGATGCTACATTTACCGGCCTCATCATCGGTAAGAGACAACTCGTAAAGAGGGCGTTAGTGGCTCAAAAATCTATGAGAGAGGAACTTATTTTACAAGCACAGAACGAACTTTTCTGAAATATAAAAGGCTGTTTACTTTTGTAAGTCTGACACATGCACACACATCGATTTTATTCTTCAGAGTCATCGTAGTCAAATCACAAAATGTGGTTTCCTACATTTATATGTTATGAACAAATGTTTCCCCTCATTTAGACCCTGAAGGACAAGCATTCCGTATCGACAGATCCCTACAGTTGTTGTAAATCATATGTGGAGGTTGCATTAATTTGAAGAGCTTCAAATATAATTATTTATAACGTAATTTATTGTAGGTGCGCTAACCACCAAAAAAAACGTTACTTTACAATCATCTTTCTAGATTTATTTTCAGATGTTGTTCCAAAAGCACGTTTTACAAGCCCACTTAGCTCGCCCAAAGTGATACACCCATTGAAGCCATATTTACTAGTAGGACAGTAATAATAATCAGGTGCTGTAAAATCCGCAGCACCCATTACATTTCGGCAGGTCTAGCCTGCTTGAATTTAACAGAGAGGAAAAGCAATGTCGCCGTATTCAAAGATAATTGGAGCGATCTAATAAACTCTTCCCTTCATAATGGCATTTTTCCATAATCGTTAGATACTGGCAAAATTATTCCATCAACAAAAAGCTGGACCAAGACTTAACAGGGGCCAATCAGTTTTCAATCTACTATGGCTTTGTAATATCATCTCATTGGCTTCATGTTGGACAGCCATCTGCTGACTAATGACCAATACGGTTTCAGGGCTGGCTACCGCATTGAAATAGCAACATTAAAAAATCTTGAGAGTGTCCGCCATATTCCGAAGTGAGGATGACGCTAGCTTAATTGTCCTCTCTTAGAATCCCCTTCTTCCTTTACCACAAAATCCATCCACAAAAGACTCATTGAAATAGTGAGACATTGCATAGGATTTTGAGGCAAAGTTCTAAGTCGGTCTGAATCTTTTCTAACTGGCAGATCTCAAGTGGTGACGATTACGGACCAATGCTCCCCTACTTCAAATATGTGCTTTGGGGTTCTACAAGGTAGTAAGGAGGACAAGGGTACCCCAATATGTGAACCGGGGGTAGTAAACTGTTTAAGGAAACAATGGCTCTGATGTGGCCTAAAGGTCCAAGTCGAAGTGACCCTGTGGGGGGCACTAAAGGTAGAGGTTAAGAACTTAATTCTTAAATGAGAGCGGTAAGCAATATAAGCAGGGACATGTAGGTCAGTATATGACAGGTTTTTATTCCACAACAATAGTATTCAGGTGCTCACACTTTAAGTGACAGTAGGCGTGACGTGATAAGTGAGGGTGAAGTTAAAATAAAGACATCGCATTGACAACAATGACAGAAGCTCCATTAGAAAATTTTAACAGAGTAAAAGGAGTTCATGTTGTAGGGGGTCGACGGCGTTTCGAACTCAGTTATTGGAGTTCATCTTCAGGACATACATAGGTGAGCAAGCTGAATTAAAAGGAATCCTGTGAATGAAAGTATCCGGGGTTCCAAGGCGTTTCTAAGAACTCAGGGCTCCTAAGGGATTTAAGCCTCAGATACTAATGTTTAGGGAGTGGATCGGAAAGGCAGCTGGCTGCCGTGTGGCATCGCGCAGTGCCGGGGAGTTGTTTCTGTAGATAACAGGGCAATGAATGGGAGCCTGTGAACAGAGAGCAGAGCGAGTCCTGCTGCTTCTTTCGTCCGCGCTGAGGCTTCATCGCAGCACTCATTCTTTTTTAATCTCTACATGGGGGCATTAAGTCTGTGTTGGGACGGAAAAGTCCCTCACATGGTGATAGATGTGTACCCCTCCCCTGAATGCCCCAACTGCATAATGTCTGGGTCCCTGGTGCTGATTTTTGTTGTCATGGGCAATCATTAATCATGCTTGTGCTCCATGACACTGGCCTGCTGCCTCATGGACTGTGGTCATTAGGACTGGGAAGGGTGCCCAGTCACTACCATCATAGTGGTGAAAGCAACTGCCTTTTCCAGGAGGTAACAGCACAAGCGTGGTGACGGCATTATACTCTGTAGAGGTCAGTAGGAGCGAACCAGCCATTTTACTTGTGTCACTGGAGTGAGGCCTATAGGCTCACTCATGTAAAATTCCAACTCCCCCTTGGCCTACATCAGCTTGGTATGTAGTGCTGCTCAGTGCATATGTGTTTTATACATGGGGTGGGTGTATGTGTGCCTGTGAATGACAAAATACATGGATGATGCAGTGCTGGGATATTCACATGTGCCAGTTGTATGTGTGCCTGTGTATGGTGTAATACATGGAAGATGTAGTGCTGTGCAGTGCATGTGTGTTATACTGGGTTTATGTGCATATGCTGGGTTTATGTGTTCCTGTAAATGGTACAATACATGGAGGATTCTTGGTTCCATTTTGGGACACCAAGAGTAACAGAAGGAGCATGAAGCGGTAGAGGAATCCCCCTAGACAGATTTGCAGGTTGCTGCATTCCTGTGAGCTGGATGTGACACACTGGAGGAAGGGTGAGCCAGGCTCTTCAGAATACTTCAAAGGGTGCTCTTTGATTCAGAGAGATGTCACTGGGCACATCTCAGGAATGAGATAGGGGTGATAAGAGAATCATAAAGAGTAGGGCCGAGGCCCAGTGGTAACCTTTTGATACACAAATACTGTAGCTGACATTCAGGTGTGAACCGCTAGTCACTCCAATGACCTGTATGGGTGACTATCAGATTTGTAGCCACTCCTGCTTGAAAGACTGCTTTCTGGTGGAAGGGCAGGGGAGGGGGAACTTCAAAAGGAAACAGACCCCCAACATAAACTTCTAAGACTCAAATACTAAATCACATTTGGTGTCTGGAAATGGACTACAAGAAGAGGAGCTTGTGGCCCCCAAAAAGGACAACTGTCAAGGAGCCAGTTGGGCTGTGGAAGGAGGGGAAGCTCTGCCAGACTTCTGCATGTGACCAGGACTGGCGGCTTAGGCCAAATCCAAGACCACCTGCCCCTGAAGCTTGCAGAAATAGTGCCTGCCTTCTTGCCAAGATAGTGTGCCCTGTAAACAACAGGGAGTATGGTCCAGTGGGAGATCCTAGCAATTGGATCTCTGAAGAGAGGTGTGAGGAGAAAGGCTTTTGCACCGACCGGGCCATAGCCCATGTGACAAAGGAAGTCAGTGACCCAGCATGCCAGGTGGGGCATACTGGGTCGCCATGAAGATCACTGCCTGACCAATTGGCCGTAGCCCATGTGCAGAGTGAAGTCAGTGACCAGTAGGCCAGGTGGGGCTTCTGTGAAGATTGCTTCCTTGCCAATCAGGCCATAGCCCAAGTACAGAGTGAAGTCAGTGACCCATATGCCAGGTAGGGATGCTGTTAAGTTTACTGCCCCGCCTATTGGGCCATAGCCCATGTGCGGAGTAAGGACGGTGACTCTCTATGCCAGGTGGGACCACTGGGAAAAGGCAAGAAGTCTGCTCTGGCCGCGACCATTGTTGAGAGGAAGAGGGCGGTGAGGTGGTTACTTGTGCATGCCTGAGCCCCGACTGAGGATACACACCAGGAGCACCAAATTCCCCCACCACCATTTGTGGGGAGGAACCAGGGAAACTTACCAGAACTGGAGAAGCATCGAGGACTCCCCCCGGTGGGTATGCATGTAAGGAACTCAAGGTCACCTGACTGCTGCACTTGAAGAAACTCATCAGAGACAGCCACTGCAGTTTAGGAATAATGCACTTAAACCTCTTTTTAGTAAAAGAAAAAATATGTATATTATTATGTTGCTGAGACACCGTAGGAGGCCATGCCCCCTTCTCCACCACTCTGCAAACGTGTCTCATGGTGCTCTGCTGGTGGGGGCATGAGGTCCCCTTGCCTCCTGAGGGCCTCAGGACTAAAGTGGGGTTAATCTCCCAAGCAGCAGTGCGCCAGGAGGCGCGTTTGCAGAGTGGTGGAGAAAGGGGGCATGGCCTCTGACGACCTCTCAGCAATCCAGCTGTGTGGGTCTTACTGGAGGTAACAGGAGGGCTAGTTGCCCCCTAATGACCCTCAAGAGTCAAGGGGACTTCATTCCCCTACTAGTAGTGTGCCACCAGGTGTGTTTGCAGAGTGGTGGAGAAAGGGGGTGTGGCCACCAAAAACCTCTCAGCAAACCCACTGTGTGGGACTTGCTGGAGGTAACAGAAGGGGTAGTTGGCCCCCAAGGACCCTCGATAGCCAAGGGGACTTCATCCCCCTACTAGTAGTGCGCCACGAGGCACATTTGCAGAGTGGTGGAGAAAGGGGTCATGGCCTCCTACGGTGTCTCAGCTATCCCACTGTGTGGGACTTACTGGAGGTAACAGGAGGAGTAGTTGGGCCCCAAGGACGTCCTTATCCATCACATTTGTGATGAGGTAACCCATCTGCTGAACTCCAAATCGGACCTTTAGATTCCTTATTGATCTTGCTGATATAGAAAAAGGGAAAACACATAGTTGCACTGAGTACAATTAAATTACCAACAGCGAAGGGAGAACTGGGACTCCCCAACCTTGAATAGTATCTGATGGCACCACAGCTCCAATTGGTGGTGAATGGGAATGGGGTTGACATGGGAGGAAGGAGGAGGAGGAGGAGGAGGAAATTCTGGGCTATCTACCACCCTGGACAAGGGGTGTGGGGAAGTTTTGTCCATAATTGTATCAGTGATGGTGCAAAAGTGGGGAAGTTCGGGTATTCATGTGAGTGGCACCTGATTTACTTACCCAGTATGCCATTGCGAGTACTACAAAACAAATAAAGTATCCATCTGCCTGCACAGAAAAACATCCAGTGCACATGTAACATGATTACCATCTGGGATGATGGGCCCTGTAGTCATATAATCCTCAAGGGTCCCTAAACCACCCATGTAACTACTTAGTACCGCACTCATCCAGCTCGCGGTCGAGCCCATCCTGGCGTTTAGGAGCCAGGATGAACCCAATGATAAAACATGTCACTATTAGAGTGAGTGAGGAAAAAGAGAAAGACTCCCTTGTAACTTGAGTCATCCCAGATGATAAACATCTCACATGTGCACTGGATGTGTTTTTGTGTAGGCAGACGGATACTTTATTTGTTTTGTAGTTCATGTTCCGAAAGAACGTATCCCAGTCTTCCTTAGCTTCTACATGGTCTCCCCCCCTTCCGGGTGGTTAGTCCCTCCTTTAGGGTCTATTTCCTGTTTGTTTAAAGATACTATTAAGAGTACTCTTAGGAAGGATGGAAAGTGGAATAACTGGTTAAGAACAACACGCAATGAACATAAAAACATTTTCAGAGATTATGGAGGCATACAAAGTACCGTCAGGTAGGTTTCTGGCATATTGCAAGCTGGTGTACATGCTGCATAAACAATGGGGTTCTAAAATCATACTAAAAAGTGACTCAAATTATACAATGCACGCTATACTGGCAACAGGAAAGTGCCCAAAGGCCATTATCATTTATATAGGGCATTGCAGGCTTATCCTGAAGGAGATCTTGATGGGCTTCAACTAAAACTGGCTCCTCTAGGCTATCAAACTATCTCACAAAATTGTATAGGCAAAAGGGGAGGTGGACTACCTGTTATATTCAAACTTTAGTACTAATGACACATCCTGATGAGACACCTGCTACAAGATCAAGAAATACTGCTCCCTCTTCTACAAAACAAAGTCACACCACCACCAAAACATGATCTCTAAACTGTCTACTAAAAATGTTCGATCACTCTCTAAAAATAAGCACCACATCTATGACCTGGTCACTGAAACGCAATCTGATTTACTCTTCATAATTGAATCATGGTTGGGAGGTGACATGGCTCCAGTGTTGCATTAAGGCGTTTCTCTAGGCTTTAAATTATCACACACAATCGTATAGGCGAAAGAGGAGGTGGACTAGCTGTTATATTCAAACAAACAATAAATCTCGCTAAAGCTGGCAACATTTCCATACAAGATTGTGAGGCCCTCTTCACCAGATGCAACCCTACACCATCTTCCTCCTGTGACTACCTTCTCCTTTACAGACCTCCACCTAGCAATGCAGCATTCCCAAACACATGTCTAGAAACTGTTTCAAACCTGATAACACTACACTCCAACCTATGCATTCTTTGTGACCAGGGCCGGCTCTAGGGCGGTACGATCGGTACGCTGACTGGGGTGGGGCGCCGAGTTTGCAAGTACATTATGGTTTTAAAACACCTGCTGCTGCGTTCCTGGCCTCCAGAATTTTTCAGACAAGAATAAAAATGTCACGATAACGGTGGTGATTAATGTGCTTCATGGAAAGAGATCAGAGCTTTGTCTAGTGGAAGTTTTGACTCAACGAGCAGAGGGTTAACATGCCTGCTGCCAAAAATGTGTACCATGCAGATCACAGAAGTGCATATAATGTAAATAAATCAGTGGGTTATTGCTTTTGTCAGAGAGATCCTTTTGTTTCTTACAGTTTCTAAGTTCAAATCCTAGTACAGAAGAGGGAGCGATTAACTGTAATCAAAGAGCTTAATGCAAACTGCAAGGTATAGATTAGTGCGTTATGATTTTTTCTCCAGTCCTTCATTATCCTAATATTGCCGAAAGGGTTCATTTGGGTAGAAACAAATTCTTCTTATTAAAGAGAACCCTCAACTGTGGTGTTTTGTTTTAAATTCTGAGTTTCTGCTTCCCGAGACCAAGCACTCTTAAACCATACTGGCTTCCAGTGTGGGTGACATGTGACTCCCACACCTTGTAGTCCTCTGTCTTATGTAACATCTCCTATGCACTGATTTACACATGTATGATTGAATGTCTCTGTTTAATGTGTGTATAATGTAAAGTGGTCTGACACGCAGTGCTGGTATGAGTGGTGCTACAAAACTAATTAAATGCATCTGAGAGAGAGTGGTAATGGAGACTTGAGGGGCACTATTAAAGGGTTGTAGTCAGGGAATCTGTGGTGGAGGTGGTCATTGGGGGCGCCATCAAACATTGTTTCACCGGGCGCCACCAGAACTAAAGCCGGCCCTGTTGGTGACCTAAACATTTGGTTTCATAAACCCAATATTCCCCATCCAAAACCTATAATCACTGGCCTAGTCACACTGAACCTACATCAGATCGTCCACATACCCACACACATCGCTGGACGCATCCTAGATGTCGTTTTTGCAAATCCAGACCTAGCTTCCTTTCAAATGATAACTCCAGCCACATATTCAGACCGCCATTTGCTAGCTTTCCAACATAAAACACCAAAAAGCAACACTCCTCAAACCAACGTACATGCATCCACATATCGACTGAAACAAACTCAATTTTGAATACTTAGTAATGCAACTAACATCCAACACAGTTCTAGACACAACAAATTCCGTTAAAAAACTATGAGTGACGACAGGAAGCTTTTGATATCCTAATACCACTCAGAGCAACAAAACAGGACAAAAGAAAACAGGCACCTTGGAGAAATACTGAACTAAAAGAGATAAAACAGCAAATTAGAAAGCTGTAACGCACCAGGCTCCAAACAAACAGCAATCAAGACAAAGTTCACCTACTGAAACTTAACAGATTATACAAGTCAGCAATCAAAAAAGCTAAAAAGGCACTATTCAGACAGAAATCAAAATGCTAAATGTGCAAATAGAGAATTTCATAAAGTTCTCACCGAATTTTGTAAACCTAAATGCACAGAAGGAACTCATTCCATTACTCAATAATTCACTGATTGTAGGAAAGTAGGATCTGCTTTCATGGTTACCCCACTTTTTGCTGGTTTCATACTGTTTTTCTGACTAGTCTGACTTGGATCCTACTAATCAGGACCCCAGTCACTGTGCTTCCTCCCTAAATTGGCTATGGTGAGTACCTTGGTACGTTCCTAATTGGCTGCTGGTGTACCCTAGTAAGTCCCTAGTATATGGTACTAAAGAACCTAGGGCCTAGGTACATCAGGGGTCCCCCATGGGCTGCAGCATGTATTATGCCACCCAGAAGGGACCCTCCACACTCTGACTACAGGCCTGCCATTGCAGCCTGTGTGAGCTGGTGCTTGCACCTCTGACGAAAGTTTCCTTACATCTAACAGCACTGCACTTAAAACCTCTAAATCACCCCTCTAGTAGGCCATTCAGTCCCAAAGGCAGAGTGCTTGGTACTAAGTTTGAGGGTGCCCCTGCATGAGCAGGATACCCCTGCAACCTTCGGAGTCCATTCTCCTGGATTGTCGGTGCATCAACCATTACGATATATAGAGTGTCCATGCGTCATTCCGCGATGACCATCTCTAAACTGGCTGTAACGAACCCTGTCATGTTTGGTATCAAACATGGTGGAATCATACCCCCACATAGTAAGCGGTGTGGAAGGTATGATTCCATGCACTGTAAAGCTCCTTCAGGAGGCCCTCAGTGCTCCCGGTACCAGTCTTTCAGAACCGGACAGCAAGCTAGGGCTGCTGCCGACCTGTGACACGATTCTGCCCTTCTGCTGCTGAGCCAAGCTCGAGCAGGGGAAGGCAGAACAATATGTATCCTGTCACAGGGAAGTGTGACCACCTCCTAGACTGGTTTAGTGTATTGAGACAGGGAGGGGGTGCTTGCCAGTGCCACTCAGACTGCTTGAGGGGCACATTTGGTGCCCTCCTTGCATACTCCACCTCATTGGCTCCCACTCTGGCGCGAAACTAGACAAAGAGCATGGGAGTATCTTCCCCACTGTCCAGCCCTTCCTCTGGGAGGTACCCCTGAATCATCCCAACCCTTTCCTTAGGGTACTTAAGGGCTTACCTGAGGGTGGGTCCCTAGATTCATCGTGGGATTTGATTCAGATATAACTCTGAGTCCTCTTCAACCATCTGGACATTCTGACTGTGTCGTACTGACTGCGTCGGACTGACCGCATCGGTCTTCGCTTTGGGAACCGAGACTGCAACCGGGAAGACTCTGTCTGCTCCTGATCTCTTTCTTCTGCAAGTCCGCTGCACCATCAGTGTATGTGCTCCATACAGGTTCCATCCAGTACCTGTGGACATCCAAAGACACCCGAAGGAATCTCCCTTGGAGTGAAGGAGTCACTTCCCTGCATCCGCAGGCACCGCAACGTAGCTGACCATTTTGCTGATCCTAGGCTCTTACAGACTCCAACGGGTTTGGTAACACAGGTGGCGGTTCTGCAACTCCCTCGAGGCCTGCACTGTCTTCAGACCGAGTCTGAGGCCAGGATCCCTCGTCAACACCGCCGGAACCGATTCCCTGTGCATCCCGCCGGCTGGTCGTTGCTAAGGCTAGGTGACTCATGTCACCAGAGATCTTCGGTCCCTGTGGAGGGTCTTCTTTATACCAGTAGGCTCCCCAGCTCGCTCGGGCCTACTCTGACTTACTTGAACTTGGTGAGTCCTTTGGATCTTGCTGGTCCCGACACTGTACCTTTTCGTCTTCTTCCACGAGTTGCCGTTGCCAAAGCCAGTTGGTGCTCCCGCCAGACACCGACCCCCTGGATAGCGGCATCCGATGTGTAATAGCTCGTACACCATTTCTGGTCATCCTCAGCATCACTTGGTCCATGTAGCTCCAGAGACAAGGGCACCGTCAACTATCCTGCAAAAGCAGACACTGGTGGGCACACGACTCCCGTGCCTCCTGGTCACTCCTGAGTGACATAGACTCTGACCCCTCTGCTTGCAGGTACCCCTCCTGTTTAATTCACCCTTGGATTCCCCCGGACTCTTCCAGCTTCTTCGCCAGCAGCATCTTGCTTGAAGCCCTCCATTGGGGTCTACAGCGGTTCCCGACGCCACTTTGTTCCTATGTACCCGGCTTTCCTGGGGTAGGTAACCTGGTCTCCTGGGTATCCACAGATGGGTTGACTCTCAAACCGTCCATCTTCCACTGGGTGTCTTCCAAGTCCTCTGGGAAGGCTCCTTTTTCCTAAGAATTGCAACTGTGACTTCCCCATTGACTTACCTTGAGCACGCGGTCATGTATTCACTTAGCACACAGCCTCCGTGGGTTTCCTGGGTCCTTAGCTCGGGTGGTTCCTTGGTTCCCCAGCACTTCTAAGTCTTCTGGGTCCACTTTAGACTTTGGTCGTTAGTTACATTCCACTATTTTTTTATATGATTTGGTCTCCCCCCGGGAGCCCACAGTATTTTCGTGCTACTTACCTGTCATATTAGCAAAGTACTGTGTGTATTGTAATTATATCTCCGGGTAGGAGATATTGCATTGGGTTAGTGAGTGTCTGTAATAAATAACTATTTTTATAACTACTTTGTGTGGCTCTTTTTCACTTAATCTGCACTATAAGATTAGATACTGGTGAAACAAGCTGCTTTACACTCCTCCTAGAGTAAGCCTGAAGGCTGTTCTCCACAGCTACCACTTAGAGAGCTTTCTAAGGTTGTCTAAACCACTAAAAACACCATAAGGGTTGTCTGGATTGGTGCAGGGTGTTACACTTGAATAAGTGTACACCATATACCAAGCCAAACTCCTACACTGATAAACTGGCAAATCATTACACAACAAAAGTAGACACGTTGCACTCCTAGTTAAAATAAAGGAAAACTACCAGCACCCACCCATTTTCAAAAATCCCCTCCAAGAGTAAGGTAACCCAGCCTCTGCATTCCTTCAAACAAATATCACAAAGTGAATTTATGGATCTGGCTAAAGCAAGCAGGCCAGCTGCAGCCCTTCTGACCCTTGTCCACTACAAATCTTCAAGAACATTCTTTTAACTGCCACTGCTGCCACACCAGTAAGAAGAATCATCAATCATTCTTTAACTACAGGAATCTTTCCAGAAAATCTAAAAATTAATCTGAACCCGCTTGACCCCAACAACTACAGTCCAATTACAAATGGATCTTTCCTGGACAAACTGATAGAAAGAGCAGCATTCACCCAGATGTCGCAGTTCATTGAAAAAAACTCCATACTTTCCGACTTCCAAATAGAATTCCGTCCAGGAAGAGGCACAGAATCTGCCCTCATCATCATCTTGGATGACCTCACAAACACAGTAGACCAGAACGGGGTCGCTGCACTTATTCTCTTAAACCTCTTTGCTGTCTTTGACACAGTTTACCATGACGCTCTAATACAAAGACTCTACGAAGCCGTCATAGAGGGGACGGCTCGCTACTGGATCACATCCTACCTTCAAAACAGAACAAATGTCATCCATTCTCCCCCTTTCTCATCCAAACAGTACTTCACAAAAGCAGGGGGCCCTCAAGGCTCTATCATCTCACTCATGCTTTTCAACTTCTACATGAAGTTATTACTGGCAGGGATCAATTAATTTCAGCTCACATGCTGTAACTATGCAGATGACACACAAATACTCCTTAAACTTGAGAGACATTGGGAACTCACAGATCTTCAGTTGCCTCAGAGCCATTGATCAGTGGATGACATGGAGGCATCTCAAATTGAATGCTTCCAAAACGGAAATACTCACAAGTGGCGACTGGAAAAATTATGACTCAGTCGGCGCCTGGCCTGACGATCTGGGACCACCTCCTAAAGTCTGTAAGGAAGTAAGAAACCTGGGAATTTCCATGGACTCCAAGCCATCAGTGAATGCCCAGGTGGACAAATGAGCAAGCTCAAGCTTCATTACTTTGAAAACACTGAGACGCATCTTCCCCCACCCGGGGTTTACACACAAGGTTCAGGCTACTATCTGTTTTGTACTGTCTAAACTTGATTACACCAATGGCCTCTAGCACAGATCATCTTTATCATCTATGAAAAGACTACAATGGATTCAGAACTCTGCTGCCAGACTGCTCATACATATAAAGCCACAAGCCCACGTCTCCCCTGCCTTGAGGGCCCTACATTGGGTACTGGTAGCCAGAACATACACATTCAAGCAGCTTTGTATCACCCACAAAGCAATACATGGAACAGGACTGCTTTTCACCAGGAATAAAATCAGCAAATACTTTCAACAAAGGAACCTCAGCTCCAGATTGGCATCTCACCTCAAAATCCCAACATCCAAGAAAAAAACCATAGGTGGCACATCCTTCTCTGTTCAAGCAGCCTAACTATGGAACTCATTACCCCCAAATATAAGATCCACGGATAACTATCTTATCTTCAGAAGACTATTCAAGAGATGCCTCCTACCTATGTAACCACCATACTCAAACACAAATGTACAGCATATCCCAGTGTATATAAACCTTTCATTTGATTATATGTGTTTATCTAGATATGTGCATTTCTTTGGATAAATACGTGTAGTAATTATATTTTTAAATATATGGATTTCCTTTAGGTCTGCTTAACAAATGTACATATTACTCATGGTTAAATTATATATATTAGTCTATGCTTAACGTGTATATAGGTCACTGCATAGTTTTCATATGTTATTTGATTAGATTAAGTTCTCCACTTATTTATCTATCAGAATATGCAAATATTATTATAACTATTTATTTACAATTGCTTCACTATTGAAATATTGACAAATATTTTGTAAAAAACAAATTAAAAATACACAAAAATATTAGCTTAAAGTACAGCAAAACTTGAAAGTCTGAGTTTATAAAACACATAATCTTGATATATCACCTTCCTTTGAAATGCATACCCTCCATGTACTTATGTATCTATATATTTATTACTTTACTCCTACTGTAAAATACAAAAAAATATAAAAATGTTGTCTCTCCAATGCGCTACTCTATGTTTCACTCTATACCTTTCTCAATATCCTCTGCCTCCACTCGTTGACTCATCCCAAACCTCATTCTACAAATCTGATCTCCAAAATAACCCTTTCTAAACTCTTCCCTCCTCTATCTCTCCTTACACTCATCCGAAAACTCATTTTACTATTATGATCTCCCTAATCCATTTTTAGAGACTCTTCCCTCCTCCATCTCTCCTTTACTCATCCCGTACCTCTCCTACTACTATGATCTCCCAATATACATGTTTAAACTCTTTCCTCTTCAATTACTCTATTATCCTTTTCAATCCAACTAACAGACTCATATGTCTGCCGCTCAAATTAACTCATATTTCCTTACAATAATTCACCACTAATCCTTTTTGTGTTCCTGAGTAGTTTGCTACTCGACGAAAAGCACTTTGACACCTCGTCAATGGTAGTAAGCGCTATATAAATACAACTACAATTAGAATTGGTGTGCTTTGGGGGTGTCCTGGGGTCCTTATATGTGCTGCTTTGGCTGTTTCTGCTTTCAGGGATTAATGTTCTCACTTCACGAGCTTCCAGTGCCTGAAAATGACACTTCCTGATGTTTTATGCATGTGCTATTTATCGAATGCTATATTTATGACACCCAGTAAATAGCACCATTAATTATTTAAAACATGCTGTAAGTGCTGTTTCCGTGGGACATGGTACAAACCCGTAATCTGTGTTTTTTTTGTGCACACTTTATTTACTGAATCCTGTGGAATCTGTATCTACTGAATGTGCAAGTGTGGTGTTGTTTACCACCAAATTCATAATTAAGGCCTAAATGAATTGGTTTATGGGATGTTGGGTAGGCCTGAGTGAAATTTAAATTACGATGGATTAAATTAGTTTACGTAATTTTGGGAATTTAGCATTATGCTTGTTGTGCAAAATTCCGCAAATTACACCATTTTACCACTTAGATTAATTATGCATCATTTGCAGTAAATATGTACCCTGAATTCACAGGAAACTCGAATGCGAGTTGCTGGTGTTGCCTCTTCTGTTGTTGCACCTCACGTCATTGAAGCAAGAATGTACTTTGCGCTAAAAGTATAGCGCTTAGTGACAGATTTGCTTTTGACATAAATATATGCGGTCACCTAATTTTTGGGAATATTTGCGTAAGTATGCAAAACCTAATTGTGCGGATTTTACACGCCCCTAATTTTGGGGAGGCATGCT
This sequence comes from Calotriton arnoldi, assembly GCA_963921515.1. NCBI lineage: Eukaryota > Metazoa > Chordata > Amphibia > Caudata > Salamandridae > Calotriton > Calotriton arnoldi. The sequence continues at coordinate 1,052,900 of CAWUFW010005237.1, forward strand.
ATATCCCTGTTATAAAGGGCACTGTATAAATACTGACCAGTGATTCAGTTACAATGCTTGTGTGATGGGGAGAGAAATGTGAGGGGCCTAGATTGGACACATGTTGGTGTAAGGGACAAGGAAATCTCTGGTAATGCAAGATTTAAACTTGCACAGTTTATCTCTCTGCACAGGACACAGGTGGCTCCTGCAGTACTTCATAAGATCTCAACTGAGCACTCACGTGCTTGCACGAATTGTGGTGAGGCAATGGCTGAGTTTATTGATATGGTTTGGAAGTGTTTGGTGATTACAGATTATTGGGAATTGATGTTGACCGAAACGGTGGTACATAGATTGGTTGATAAGAGGGTTGATCATTGCATTCTGAAAATACATAGCAAGCCCATAAAAGTTGGCACTTTCTATATAATGTTGCCTAGCCCCATAATTGCATATATTGGATATAAGTTGCTGGACCGCCATTGATGGATCATGTAGAGACGTGGGAGAATTATATGTGGCTGAAGACCTGCATATGCTTAGAGTCAGGATGGATGTGCGGGTGGGAAGATATGAGTGTGTGAAGGAAATTGGTTTGTGACCTCTTGTACCCTGCAGATGCTGGACCACTTCAAAGGATCAGAATGGATGCAAACTCCTTTTTAGAGATAGGTGTGCCCGAATATGTGATCCTCTGTGTCATCTTGAAGTTAAGTGGAAACTATTGAGTAATCATACTTGTAATCCCTATAGGGATCCAGAACACCAGTAATTGGACTGAACCATAATGCATTAAGGATTTGTCAGATTTCATGCCACCATTTGGATTGGAGTTAGTCCAAAAAGATGGCACATCAGCTTTAATAGACAGTACCTGTGTAAATACATTTTCCAGGGCAGTATTGAACTTCGCCAGGTCCTCACACAGTAGCTCATGCAGTCCTTTGATTTTTTTAGCTTTGTATTCTGAAAACTAGTCATGCATTTGTAACGTGAGAAGCAAAAGTATGAGAGTGCAAAGAAAGAAAGCAAGAATCAATAAGGTATATGGAGCTACTTGTCAGCTTTTAATGTCCCACAAGTTATAAATGAAATGGCAGGGTTCCATTGGCTGTTGAAAAAGAGCTTAGATTTTCATTAGGAATGTCTAAGGGGCATATCTACAAGGGCAGGCGATACAATTATCGCCGCTTTAGCGTCCGTTTTCGGACGAAAAGCGGCGATAATTTTAACGCCTTATTAGCAAGGACACGCTAACGCGTGAATCCATGCTTTTCGCCCTTTTCTTATCGCTCAGCTTTGCATCTCTAATGAGATGCAAAGTGGGCGTTACTGAGCGTACCCCAGATGGGCTACGTTGTAAATATCGCCGATGTGCACATCGCGATATTTACAAGGCAGCCCACAGGATGATAGCAGACGTTAGATTTTGGCAAAACGGCCGTTTTCGCCAAATTCTAACGTCTGCTATTATCCCGACTTAGCCATCCCTAACATAGGGGTGGATTGTGCTGATACGACCACAGGGTCGTATCAGCAGAAGTTATCGCCGCTTGCAGGGAACATCGCTGGAAAACCAGCGATGTTCCCTGCAAAACGGCGATAACCTCGCTATCTCTGGAATTTTTATCGCCCTGGAGAAGCGTGTTGTTAATAACGCGCTACCAGCGCGATAATTTCCGGAGATAGCCAGCGATAAGTAATCTATCGCTAAGCACGGCCAGCGATAATTATCGCTGGCCGTTGATAATATGCCCCCAAGTACCTGCGTTCTGGAATCCTTTGCGCAAGGCGGCACTTGGTGATCGGCTGGTGATTTGGAGCACGAGTTGACAACGATGTGTCTGTGTCTGGAAAAGTACTCTGTCTGGCGAGCGTACACACACTCTGGCCTTGGGTTCTTCCTAGTATAAGTAGTTTCAAATAATAATCTACTGCCACTCCAATAGCTCTCGACTATTTTAAGAGCAGAGCTAAAACTTCAAAATAAAAATGAGTAGGCATATTTATTAGGAAGTGAAAGGGAAAACATACACATATACTATAAATGTGAAAAACAAATTATAGACATCTTTGGTCACGTGCACAGTGATGAATAAAGCGTTATTCAAAAGTGAGATAGGTAGAGCATTTTTGCAGATGTACTCATTGTATGAAACCAAATGGCCCCCATTGTCACTTCATTAAGTACTTTGAACATATCTGTCAACTGGCTCCATTTGATGATGGTTACTTGTAACTTCCTACTGTGCTGTGCTTTGTATAGTAGACTCGTTTAGCTCACATGTATTTCACATCTCACCTCAGCATACATTCCTCTACCTAAACCCCTGTACAGCACATCTCAGACAGATGAAGACAGACATTCTTTAAAAGTCTTCTTGAGTTTCACACTCGATAATGTTCACATGTTGTGACCGCACTTTCTTTCACTTAACTCTCTTTGTCAGCCTGGTCTCATCAACCCATGACATCTATTCATCATTATTAGCCCCTTTGTTGTAACAAAGTGTACTTGATCACTCTGCACCATGAATCAAACCATGCAGAGTTCTCTTTCACTGACAAGATGTGTGCCATCCACAAAGAGGCGTGTAAAGCTCTAACTGTTCATGGATGTTCCTCTTTCTTGGAATAAGTTCAGTCTTCATTGTTAGAAGCTCTGCCCACAAGTACCAAATGCTTGTTCAGTAATATTCATTAGCATTGTGTGGTGTTCCTCAGTTTGTATTGCATGTACCGATAAGCAATCTTGATGCACAATATGTGTGCTGTTCAATTTTTATAATGTACAATATAATTGTGCTTATTTTTATGTCACTACAGCTGAACGCTACTTCAACCAAGCATTTAGATGTACATTAATCATGTTTATGCGTGCAAATGATTAGTTCGCAAATTGTGCACATTCAGGTCAATTTTTCCCATATTAAAAGTGACGCACTGGCGTCGCAAGTGACTTGTAAATAAGCTCCATAATGTCTGTATTTATCTCTTTAGAATCATATACGCGATGGAAAATTATCTTTATTTTGACTGCACGGTGTGTTTGGCCGCTCGAGGTTTCAGCGTCACCTTTCATTCGATTTTTGTTTTGGTAATTTTTTACCCAAAATTCATTTTGGTTTGTACTTACAGGGGCAGTCAATATATGCGGGAACAGGCATTGTCGTGTCGCCATGCCTGACTCCGTCTGTAACTTCCGGATCAGGCATGGCAGGAAGTGGAAGGGGGAGGCGGCGCGGGGAGCGTCAGTCGGGGAAAAATAGAATTAAATAAAGAAGGACGTGCATACCCACAGCTCGTGTCCGCGTGTTTCATAGCGCGGGACACGAAAACCTGGCGACGAGGGTGGGATCCAAAACACCCTCGGGATCATCTCGTGAGTCAGCTGCAGCTTTAAAAAGAAAGCACCTCGTCAGAGCGAGCCCGCCAGCAATTCAGCCCACATTCCGGCCAGTGATCAGTGTGCCCAGCAGAATGAGCCTCTGGAGCCCCAACCACACTAGACAGTGCACAAACTGGGGTAAGGACATCGATTCCCCCACTAATAAATAGGCACAAGAGGTCGCATTCCGTGGCCATTTTGAGGTCAGGCACCCTCATAGGAGAATACTGCCACCAGCCCGGCGGCCATTTTAAAGTCAGGCGAAAGTAGAAAATACCTTATTTCAAGCCTCCTGGACGTCACTGTGAGCATCAGAGAAGGCAGTGAAGACAATAACTTGCCACCATGACCACTCAGCCTGACTCCACACAAAATGTAGTGCCAGGTCCAGCCCAAGCCATGCCGCAAGGACCCATCTTAATGGGGATATCGTTCCTGCGTCCCCCTGAAGCCCTAACAGTGACGTCTGGGAACAGCATGGGTCCCAAGTGGAAGAGCTGGATAGAAGATTTCGAAGATTTCATGAAGGGCTCACGAGTCAATGACCCCGACCATCAACTCATAGCATTGAAGAACTTAGTGGGCAAAGACATCGGACAGATCATCAAAGAATTGCCTCCAGAAAATGCTGCGTCGTATGCAGATGTGAGAGAAGCCTTAAACAGAAAGTTCCTTCACAAGCGCAACTTGGACTACGAACGTTACACGTTCAACCTCGCGTCCCAAGAACGGGATGAGTCCATGGGCAACTTCATCTCTCGACTAAAACGCCTGGCATGATACTGCAAATTTGATAAATTCAACACAGAAGATGCGCTTCGTCTACGCATCATTGAAGGGTGCCAATCAGAGTCACTACGACGTCGACTACTAAAGAAACACTACTCGCTTGACGACATCGAGGAACTCACACGAATAAATGATCAAGCAGAAGAGCATGCAAAAAAAATGGAAGCCGGCAAGACAGAGAAACGAGAACAAGCGTTCCGAATACAATCTCAGACAGGAGCGAGACGTCGGCCGGATCATCGGAGACCTGGAAAGTCCACAAGCTCATCCCGTGGTGGGACCAGAAGCAGCAACGCCCAGAAGCAACCACCACGATGTTATCGTTGTGGCCTGGACTACCCTCACACCGGCACCTGCCCGGCCATGGGACAACAATGTCACCGATGTGGAAGGGAAAATCATTTCGAAGCAATGTGCCAAACTCGTCGTAAAGAAGTGGGACCGGCCAAGCGAAGTACTGGACCACGCCACCACGTGAGGGCGGTGCAAGGAAGGAGAGACCGCTCAACGAGCTCGTCCAGGTCCAGAACTCCGTCACAAACGTCATATCGATCCCAACGATCAACGTCAAGAGAATCGTCTGCCCTCACTCCCATATCGCAAGACAGCGATGAATATGTGTGCATGGTGGCAGACCCGGACCGCTTAAAGAAGTATCCCCGACTAGACATTTGGATGGGAAATCACTCCGCCAAATTTGTTCTAGACACAGGAGCATCGCTCAATTACATCTGCACGACGGAATATGAGAGGATGTGCCCGAAGCCGAAGTTAGAACCAGCCGCAGTGCGCGACTACACGTGGATGTCCAAAGACCCACTGCCGTGCTTAGGACGATTTCCCACGACATTGACCTACAAAGACAGAACAATTCAAGCTCACGTTCACGTAATAGAGGGTCCTGAAGCGGCCGACTGCCTCCTCAGTTTACCTACAGCAGAACGGCTGAAGCTGGTAGAGATTTTATTCAAGGTTGATGATTCACCCGACATAATAAACAAATTCCCAAAACTATTCTCAGGCCTAGGGAAACTAGCCAATGTCAAGGTCAAACTACACATAAACGAACAAATAACGCCTGTGGCTCAGCATCATAGGAAAGTACCATTTCATCTCCAACAAGCAGTTGATGACGAGCTCCAAGACCTGCTGAGAGCGGATATCATAGAAAGGTCAACCGGACCTACTCCGTGGGTGTCGCCAGTAGTGGTCGTGCCTAAACTGGGCCACGAGAACAAAGTGCGCCTGTGTGTGGACAAGCGCGCCCCAAACACAGCCATCGAGCGAGAGAGGCACCCCGGACCTCACATCAGCGACATGATCACTCGCCTGAACGGAGCGACAGTTTTCTCAAAATTAGATCTCAATAAAGGATATCACCAGCTCGAACTCCATGAAAAATCCAGGTACATCACCACGTTTACTACACATCAAGGACTTTTCAGGTACAAGCGCCTCAATTTTGGTATCTCCTCAGCGGCAGAGATCTTTCAAGAGGCAGTTCGGCGAGTGATCCAACACATCCCAAATTCAATCAACTACAGCGACGACATCCTCGTCTTTGGTGCAACACGTGAGGACCATGACAAAGCCCTAGATCGCGTGTGTCATGCCCTTCTCAACGCCAACCTCACACTCAACAGAGACAAGTGTGAATTCCATAGGTCAACTCTCAAATTCTACGGTCACATCTTCTCTGAAGACGGCATTAGACCGGATCCTGAAAAGGTCTCAGCACTGGCCGACACTCCGCAACCGCACGATGTCAGCGACATTCGGTCCTTCCTGGGCATGGCCAGCTACTGCGCCCGATATATCAAGGACTATGCAACCATCAGCTACCCACTGCGAGAACTCACGAGACAAGGGCAAGCATTTCACTGGTCCAATGCATGTGAGCGCGCTTTCAACAAGATCAAAAGGGCCGTGAGCTCTGCCGCTCATCTGGCATACTTCAACCCCAGAAGAAAGACTGAGATTACAGTCGATGCAAGCCCTGTCGGACTTGGTGCTATTCTAGCCCAATATGATGACGAGAGAGATCAGCGTCACATCGTGGCCTATGCCAGCCGCAGCCTCACCGACACGGAGAAAGCATACTCACAACCTGAGAAGGAAAGTCTGGCGGTTGTGTGGGCATGCGAGCATTTCCATCTATTCGTATATGGGAAACACTTCACGCTCATCACTGACCATCAGGCCTTAATTACCATCTTTGGCAACCCACGAGCGAAGATGCCTCCAAGGATTGAGAGGTGGGGGATCCGCTTGCAAGACTACACGTACACAATCATTCACAAACTGGGGAAGGCGGAGAATCCGGCGGACTACATATCACGTCATCCACAAGTGCTGACACAGACACGTGACTCGCTAGCCGAAGAGTACCTTCACTTTGTCATTGATCAAGCATGCCCACCTACTGTCCCACTAGAAGCCATCATAGAGGCCACTGCCAAAGATGCCACACTTCAAGACGTCATGCAACGCATCCGCACAGACTCCTGGAGACACCTGGATGACCCGCAAACGAAGATCGCCATCAATATGCAAGAACTCTCATCGTTCAGACACGTCAAGGATGATCTCACGATCAGTGCAGACGGATTGCTGTTGAGAGACAGAAGAATTGTCATCCCTCACCAACTAAGACAAGGGACCATCAATTTAGCGCACGAAGGCCATAGAGGCGTAGTGGCCACGAAGAAAGCACTGCGAGAGAGGGTCTGGTTCCCATCCCTTGACCAGATGGTGGAGGCCACACTTCAAGACTGCCCACAATGCCAACTAGTAGGGCGAGAAGAACCACCCACCCCATTACAGATGTCGGACCTCCCAGACAGTGTGTGGCAACAAGTAGCTGTCGACTTCTTCAGCCCACTGAAGTCCGGAAAATATGTCATTGTCATCATGGACGAATATTCCCGATTCCCCATTGCACATCAACTCTCAGCTACAAAAGCATCCACTGTCATACCCATTCTTGATGAAGTGTTTGCAGCATGGGGAATACCTAAGGTGGTGAAGACAGACAACGGACCACCTTTCAATGGGCACAAATTCACAGAATTCGCAAATCACCTGAATTTCAAACACCGGAAAATCACTCCCTTGTGGCCCCAAGTCAATGGGATGGTTGAATGTTTCATGGCCACTCTGAAGAAAATGATACAGCAAGCTGAGCTGTCTCAACGTGACATCCAACCAGCACTCAATGAAGTGTTACGAGCATACAGGACTACACCACATAGCACCACCAACAGATGTCCCGCCACCCTGATGCTCGGGAGGACCCCGCGCACCAGGATACCGACTTCGGATGCAGTCACACAATCCAGACTCCTGACCTCGGACCACGAGACACTAGTGAACATCGACAAGGACAAGAAAGCAAAAATGAAGGAATATGCTGATGTTCGTCGACACGCCAAGGTGTCTGACATCCGAGAAGGAGACTGGGTACTGGTGAGGCAAGAACGGAAAACCAAAGCTGACAGCCGCTATTATGCCCACCCGCTCCAAGTGGTAAAGAAAAGAGGAACTATGATCACAGCTGCCTCTGCATTGCAACCAAGATGATCACACGAAACGTGTCGCACTTCAAGAAGTGCAACCCAGCGGCCTACAGTCGAGAAAATGAAACAGGTTGGGACACGGACACATCGAGCCTAGGAGCGGATGATCCTGAAGAACATCCTCGCGCTACCGACACGAATGAAGTTGTAGAGAGGCGTCCCTCTCGCCGGCCACAGAGAACCACCCGGAGACCAGTTCGACTCATTGAGGAACTCTAAAGAAAAGAAAAGAGCTGGGACAGTTGACAAATCAAAAAGGGGGGAGATGTCGTGTCGCCATGCCTGACTCCGTCTGTAACTTCCAGATCAGGCATGGCAGGAAGCGGAAGGGGGAGGCGGCGCGAGGGAGGGCCAGTCGGGGAAAAATAGAATTAAATAAAGAAGGACGTGCATACCCACAGCTCGTGTCTGCGTGTTTCATAGCGCGGGACACGAAAGGCATATATGCACATTTGTAGTTATCTGCAATCTTAAATCCTGTTAACTCGCCTTTGATTTCCCTCACCTTTGTTTTAGTGTTTTTGATTGATTAGTGCTTAAACGTCTTGCCTTTAGGCTACTTCTGAAGCCATTCTCTGTCTACAAATGAGCCAATTGGGTGCCCTCTGTTAGGAAAAGCCCAGAACACTATGGTTCGCTGGAGAAGTACACTAAAATGTAAATTGTGAAAACTGTCTGCTGCTGTTTTCTCTGAATGTATGAATTCGACTTTGACATCACAAAAAAATTCCCACTTCTGTTCGTACAATGTACAATGGTCATTTCAAGAGGGAACATTCACAAAATGTGCTTGCAGGGAAATTGGCCTCACTTTGGGTGTCGGTTCTGGTGTACCACTCCACAAGCCCATAAATTGACTGACATGCACATTTAAGGCAAAATCACTATTCGTAAGGGAAAGGGAGGCTGCCTTAATGACAGCACATCGGTAGTTATGTATGGACAACTTTCCTGGCGCACCACATAGAAAGGCACCATCCAGGTAAAATCACAGGGTAATCACGAGGCATTCCAGAAACCAGTGTGAGTTTAACTCCGTCACACACATGACGGATATCCCGTCAGCCTTATTACAAGTGCCACAGGATAGCAACAAGGTAGACAGGATATCCGTTATGTTGGGCCAAACTCTACGTCAGGTCCTTTTTCTTGTGTTTTTAGCTTTTAGCATTAATTTTCACTTACTTGATGCTCCGCCACCATTGATATGCTTGCAAAAGTCTGGAAAATACGAAGAGGGTACCTCTGCATTTGTCAAATGTTCCCCACAATAATACCCAAATGTAATGCCTTAGAAACTGAACTCCTACATGTGACTCCAGACTAAACATCATGTGATGTATCACTGGTCTAATTCAGCCAATCAATGAGGAATAAACTCTCAGCTAGCTAGCCCCCTTGAATTAATCCGAAATCAAAACATCCTCGTAAATAACTACAGCCAGGCAAATGGCCTAAGCTACCAGATTTCAACTACATAATCTTACAAACCATAAATATATCATGACATAGAAAGATCACGGTAGTGCTAGAAGCCATACTGATATGTTGTCTATAATTTAGCAGTGTGCTTTTATCCTGACTCTCAACAACCCATTTAAACCCTCTTAAAGTTTTAAAGAAATGCTATGCTCTAGGGGGAGTGTATGACAAACTCTAACATGGCCTGCCTTATCAATCCTGCTTCTTATCTATTAAATATCTTCAAAACAAGCTAAAAGCCGGAATACTCAAAACACCTACCTACCACTTCCAGAACCAAAATGTCCATATTGGCTTCAGGAACATTGGAAAAACCAAGAGCAACACTAAATCTTGGAATTCCATAGCTTCAAAAGCATCCTTACCAAGCCCAGCTCTGGCAATCCTCGAAGAATATGGAGCTCCCATCCCACACACATGGAAATTCTCCTTCCTTCCCAGTCTTTAGAAAAAGCAGAAGGATACCGACATACCCATGTAGCCCAAACCCTCTGACTCTTGCGACTCCTCGATGCAAGACTACTTTACCCATTATCGGCTACATTTTTTAAATCTATAATTTCTCTAAGTCACATACCTTGGATATCAATATCTATCCAGTTGTTTCTAAACTATAATCTTTGTAACCTATAAAAACCTATAACCTGGGATTTGTAAAGCTTGAACTAGTCACCCGTAATGGTCTCATGGCACTAGGGGCCGTCGGGGGAGATTAAGTGAGCTATTGCCCAGAGTCACATGATGCTGAGCTGATCTGCCTCCGACGCTGAGGACCGAACCGTTAGCCCCGTGCTCCGGAGTCAGCCGCCCTGGCCGCTGCACCACACCTCTCCCTCCATTGTACTAATAGCGAGGTAAATATCTGAATAATACATGTGATTCTGCACTCCCTGTAAATCATCTCTAATTTCTTTAAAATAGGTGACTTGTGACACACCCAGTCAGCTGTTACAAAGAAAGAACTTAGCTGCTTAACTATAATAAGTTATTAAGGTTGAGTTCTGACATCACAATGCATGCTGCTAGCAGCCAAGGGGAAAGACAGGTATGGTCATGGAGTGTAATTGAAGCAGCTGTTTAAAGAACGAAAAAGAAACTTTAATTTCCTTTCTTTTGCTCTGTTTTTCTAGCAGTACAATGACAAGCAGACATGAGCTCTTTATGGCAAGATGTTTATTTTTTGCATTCCTTGGGTAATGATAGAAATGTTAGACTCTTTCTGCATGTTTTTATATATTCCAGGCTAAAGCGCTTTTTTTTCCCCCCAAAAAGATTACTTGTATTAAACTGACTCTAATACCTTATTGAAACAAATATCTAACAGCTTTTTTGATGGGTTTAAATTTGCATTAGAGATTCTGGGGCAGATTTACAAGGTCCTTGTGACACTTTTGCGCCACCATTGCGTCACTTTTTGCGACATTGCAGCCCATTTACAGCATAACGCATCTAGGGAAATGCGTCACCTTGTAAAGTCCTGCGCCACATTATACCTGCGTCAGGTATAATGTATGCAGGGTGGGAGTTCCCATGCAGGAAAGCCTTGTAGAAGTAACGCAGTGAAATCTACAAGATTTCACTGTGGCATCTTCGAGGATGCCACTGCGTCAAAACCCTACGCCTGCCTGGGCAGACGTAAGGAGTGACGCAGTGTACTAGGAATAAGCCTCCCCATGCATCGCTGGAGTTGCGTAGTGCTTGTGACATGACTCCAGCAATGCGCAACTTTTGCGCCGACAGATACGTCAAAATTGCTGGCGCATCTGTCAATCCTTGCGCCCTGGTGCGTCGTATTGTAAATACGGCGCATCCATGGTGGAGCAAGGGTTTCGCACATAGGCGCAGGGAAACAGATGCAACTTTACAGATGCGTAAGTTTCATGTAAATAAGCCCGGCTATTTTTATTCTTCATGTTTGCAAACATGCTTTCAATTTCAAATGAATGGCCTATGCACCAAGGATTTAAATGGTTTGTAGGAAAGGTGATGGTGTAACCATGTATTATAAGGAATAAAGTACCCTCTGCCATACATGATAGAGATCTTGTAAGTCACCTCGAAGTTCCTTAACCTTATAAAGGAACTTAGCCTTCTGCCTCGTTCCGCTATATGGTCATGGAACTCCTCAGTGCTTTGCAATATCCTTATAATGCACGGCATGGGGTACTTTATACCATATATAATATATGAAATCCTGCAATCCCTGCAAAAAAACAGTCTATAATATCCTTATTACTTGCAAAATGTGATAAAACTAGTCACCTGAAATAAAGGAATGACATAGCCACTCAACTGTGATATTTTATTACAGATACATTCTGACATCACAATGCCTGGTGCCAGAGCTAGCAGTCAAGGAGGAAAGCAGGGCATGGATCATAATTAAAGTTCCAGTTTAAAGGAATGAAAATGAAATGTGGCTTTTCCTTCTTTTGCTGTTTTTTTTAGAATAACAGTGATAAGCAGAAAGGAGATATTAATGGCCACGTTTCTTTTTTTGCATGTCTTAGGTATTAATAGAAAAGATAGAATCTCTCTGTATGTTTTTACACATTCCAAGCTACAGTGTGGTTTTTTAATCTCACTTGTATCAAATTGATGTTAATACCTTTTTGGAATAAATATCTAACTTCTTTTTTGCGTATTTAGTTTTGAGGTAGACGTTCTACTTTTAATCTTCATGATTGCAAACATACTATCTCTTTCATATGAAAGAGCAAGAGACCGAGGATTTAAGTGGTATGTGGTAAAGGTGATGGTGTGACCATGTATTATATGGAATGATGTACCACCTGCTGTACATTATAAGGACATTGAGAGTCACCTTAGAGTTCCACGACCTTATAAAGGAACTTGATCTTTGGCCTCGTTTCTCTACATGGTCACAGAACTTCTTGGTGACTTGCAATATCCTTATTAATTGCTGTAGGGGGTTCTTTTTCCATATGTTACCTATCAGAGATGACTATGATTTACTGTGTTACTGTACCTATACATATCACCACCTAAAGACTATCAGATTCTCATAATGCAATCTGCCAAACTATGTGCATCACTTTTGTTATATTTCATATAGGTACCCCGATATAGGTCTAGGTATCATCATAACCCTTCACCTACATTCTCTCCTATACTACATACATAACAGATTTGGAGGACTGACCTTTTACCCAGTTACAATACTACACATAAGTACGTAGGGTTTTTCCCTGGACACTAGCCTCATAAATTATGCATGAAGATTCTTAGTTTCTTGGAATCACAGCAGGACCATCATCTCCTGCATAATAACTGTGTATAAAGTTCATTCCCGACGTCATCCTAAGTCCGACACTGGCACAGCAAGGTAGAACCCCTGGGGATACTTTAGGGTATATAAACACCACATCTTGCTGAGATAGTCAGAGGAGATCACGACTTCCATGCCGACACACTGATGCAAGAAGCTGAGGTTCCTGCATGCAGATACTCCAGCTCGCAGTGGTCTGACATCCCTTGCGGGGTGTTCAGCTCGAGACCAGAACGGGGTCCCGCAGTCTCACATCAGGTAATGGGGTTGGCTTTATCCTAGAGGGATTCTTGGCTTTACACCTACTCACATGCTAGGTACACTTAGGTACATCTAGATAGGGTGCATCGTAGGACTACGCATTTTATTGCCATGTATTTTATATACTCGCCTCTATTTATGATTTTAGCAAAATGGTAGAAACCTACCATCTGTTTACTTTCTTAGTGCTGCTACTCATTGATATATGCTACCCTCTACTGGTGATTTCAGTGCACTTATTTTACGCTAGAATAGCGACTGTTCAATAAATACTTATTGAAAATGTCCCAACCATCTATTCTGTGTATCTCTCTGAGAACAAGTGAGCACGAGTGACTGAGAGAAAAGTAAGTACTGTTTCCATGGTCCTGAGGGATCAGGGTTGTAATGTTCGATAGTTGCCAAGAACTATTCTCTCCTTGGTAAGAGGAGGTTATAGTGGCATTGCGAGCTAGTTGGTACACAGGCCAACATACCCAGTGGGGGTGTCTGGAATCAGTCTGGACACCAGTCCCGCAGTGTATGTTGTCTAAACGCGCAGATCCTATATAGGTCTTATAGGAACTACACGACACTTTGGTGCCCTTTTGGCTTGGTTCATGCTACACAAAAAAGATTAATAAATAAAATATTCACCTGTTTTCATCACACTTCTATGTTGACCAATCCCAATCATTGACCCTTGCAGCCACATCCTCTGTTCCAGAAATGCCATTGCAGCTGAACTTCTGTGATCAAATCCATAGTTCGATCACAAGAATACAGTTGACTGCTGTTCCATTAGTTTTCTGCTCATCAGCTACATATCACAATTTGCAGGTATGTACTCAATCCACTGTACCCCTCATCACCTCAAGGACATCAGTGTGTAAATACATGCTCTGTGCGTTACCCTTTCAGAAAATTAATCTCAGGTGATGATCAGTCTTTGCAGTGATTACATTTTGCAATCCTCCAGATCTCCATCCCATATTATCAATTTATAATATAATCAGCTGTGCTGATCTTTTCTTTACACCCATAAGACCTTTGATGACAAACATATACACATTTAAAAACCTGTTCTCTGATATCTGCATGCCAGCCAGACTGTTAATCTGCTGTGACTGTTAGGCAGTTATGAGATACGAGACAGTAGAGCTCAGGATGACTGAGCTGTAAAGGTGGTGCTGATGTTCTTGCAGGACAATGGGTTGTAGGACAGACAAGACTACATTTGTTATGGTACGTTGTCTCAACCACCTCCTGTCTCATTCAACAAAGAGTTATTGACTGACAAAAACATGAGAGAAGATCCCTCTAAATTCAAAGGCCCAAGCTTTGGACAGGAGGATCACCTTGTTACAGAATTCTCCTTAACACTGAGGTTCTTTTACCTGCCTTCAGTTAAGTGTACTCTTAAGATAAGTGACTGAAGAATACTGAGTATTGATTCCTCTCATGCAGTTGAACTCAACCTACCATTTGCTATGCCTCTTAACTATATTGTTCAAGAATGGCCATAGTTCTACCCGCACTCCAATGTGACCATGGGGTGATTACGTTAGAGCGTTAAAAATCTCTGTAAATAAATAAAGGAATAAATAAATAAATGTACTCCTGCATTAGGATTTTTCTATGCTTATGCTCATGTGGGGTAACAGTGCATCAGTACTGCCGCAATAGTGGAATGATACTGTTTTGGGAGGTGTTCTACTCCCCTGTCCACCCTCCTCTGGATGTTTGGACAAAATATTGAATAAAAAATATTGTGATACAAAAATATTGTGTCAAGAATATCGGGATGTCAAAAATACAATTGACAGGAATATCGTTTTAAGTGTTGTTTTTAATATCACTGTAAAAATTATCGATTTAGAAAATATTGTGTATGTGGTATCATTTGTGTTATTTTGGGTGTAATTTATTATAGCATGTTTGCTTCTATATGTTTATTAATATTTTGTGTGTTTATTAAGATAATTTATTAATTATGATATTGTTGAAATTCGACTTTTTAAGTATATTAACAAATAAAAATAATGGATTTTTTTCTTTTAGCAGAAGCAGGATATTGAATTTTTAGGGGATAAGGGTGGGGATGTTTTTAAAAAGTGGTTTTAATGCAAATTTAATGTTGAATATTTAAATGATGTGCAAATTAATATTGTAACATCTTTACATGTATTTTGTTACAGTAATCCTTTTTATAAATTTTTATTTAAAATTAATTAAAATGTATTAAAATAAAAAAATAAAAATTATTTTAAATATTAAAATAAATATTTAAATTATAAAGTAATTTTAAAAAGTACAAGTATAAGAAAATTTAAATTAATAAAGACAAATGCTTTTACATTTTGTGAAATAAAAATAGTAAATGTTATAATTTTTGTGAAAAAAATTATAATTAAAATATTTAAAAGTGTTTTTGTTGAAAATTATAATGTCATTGTAAAATATATGTTTAAAAATTATTATTTTAAAAACTGGTTGTATATATTTTTTAATGTTATGATATTCTTTTTTTATTTTATGGTTCAAAGTTTAGGAATGGTAGTAAATATTTGTAAAAATATATTAATTATTATTAATAGAGATACAACATTTTGTATATGTAAATGTATAAATATGTATATATAGGTTTGCAGTTTGGGTTAGTGTGTCTTTTAATTACATTTTAGTTTATTTTGAAGATCATAAATTATGTGTGAGTATGGAGTATAATTGATTGTATAACATTTTTAGTAGGCTTGGGCGGAACTTGCAGAGTTTAAATCCGCGGAATACCGCAGAGTTGCCGAAAAAATTAGCCAAATTCCGCGGTGCTCCAAGAGTGGGCAGAGTATTGGTCGGCCACCTCTAATGAAGTCCCCTTGGCTGCTGTGAGTTGTTGGGGGCCAAGAACCCTTATTGTTGCCTCAAGTAGATCCCCCACAGCGGGATTGCTGAGACGTCGTCGTAGGCCCCGCCTCCTTTCTGAACCACTCTGCAAAGGGGCCTCCTAGTGCACTACTGGTTGAGGGATGAAGTCTCCTTAGCTGCTGAGAGTCGGTGGGGTCAAAGAACCCCTATAGTTGCCACAAATAAGGCCCCTACAGCGGGATTGTGAGACGTCATCAGAGGCCTGCCCACTTTCTCAACCACTCAGCAAAGGGGCCACCTGGCTGACTACTGGTTGGGGGATAAAGTCCCCTTGACTGCTGAGGTTTGTTGGGGGCCAAGTACCCCTATTGTTGCCACAAGTAAGTCTCCCACAGCAAGATTGCTGAGACTTTGGGGTGAGCGTGCCAGTAACTCTGCTCTGCTGGCGGGTTGGCAGAGTTTTTGCTGAGCTCCGCATTCCAAGAGGAGGGAAGAGTGGCAAAACTCCACCAGCAGAGAGGAGTTTACTGCCCACCCATAATTTTTAATCTGTAGCACCTTGCATAAACTGTTTTAGGTTGCAGTATAAATAGTCCATTTCACCCCTTCCGTGTCCAACACCATCCCCCAAAAGTGTTAGACTGGAGTGGGAATAGTAAATGTCACATCTTTTGTGTCCAACGCATTCCCCCAATTGGGTTAGGGGGGAGTGGGAAGAGTAATCATCACTCCTTTAGTGTTTAACACTTTCTTCGAAATAGTTTACTTTGCAGTGCGAATATTAAATGCCACCCCTTTAGTGTCCAACACCTTCTTTAAATTGGTTCAGTTTGGAGTGGGAATGGTAAATGTCACCCTTTTAGTGTTCAACACCTTCCCCAACTTGGTTTAGATTTGAGTGGGAATAGTAAATGTCACACCTTTAGTGATCAACACCGTCCACAAATTGGTTTAGATTGGAGTGGAATAGTAAATGGAACCCTTTAGTGTCCGACACCTTCTCCAAATTGGTATAGATTGGAGTGGGACTAGCAAATGTCACCCTATTAGTGTCCAACATCACCAACAAATTGGTATAGATTAGAGAGCGAACAGTAAATGCCATCCCTTCAGTGTCCCACACCTTACCCAAATTGTTTTAAATTGGAGTGGAAATAGTAAATGTCACCGTTTTCAGTGTCCAACACCTTTTCCAAATTGGTTTAGATTGGAGTTGGAATAGCAAATGCCACCCTTTAGTGTCCAACACTTTCTTGAAAATGGTTCACTTTGGAGTGCAATTCTTTAATTTTATAAGTTTAGTGTGAAATACTTTGTTTAAATTGTATTTGTATGTAGTAGAAATAGTTTGAGTTAGATTTGTTGGTGTTAAGAAATATAAGAAACAAATAGTTGTGTGTTTGTAATAAATAATATTATAAATTACATATTTTTAAAGAATAAAGACGTAACACATTTGTCAAATTTTATTTATGTTTTCAAAGTTTATTTAATGTATATTTTTGACATTATTCGCCGTCTCATCTCCTTTCCACATAGTTAGTCTTTTTCTTGGCAGTTGTTCGGACACATGATAAGGCAGCAAGACCAAGTGTATCTTCTCCTGGCGAAACTTCCAGGTTTTTATTTCCAATTGGAAAAATGTAAACAAGTTTTCTTATTTAGCATGGTGGAACTTGATATGTCATAATCATAGATTGGATACCTCTCACTCTTCCTCATTACAGACAGCCATTAAGAGAGATTTGATATGGCTTCCCTTGACTTCATACCTTTCACACCCTTTCTCTACTAATGTTAAAACTGTTGAAGTCTCCAAACCTCCATGAATTCAATTTTTTCTGGATTTCCCTTTTCGTTATCTCACTAAATAGCCTTCTGCACTCCCCATGCTCTTACATTACTTCTAATCCCTTGCTATCCTCCGTTTTCTTCCTATTTCTTTACTAGGTTCTATATTATATAGTTTCTCCCCCTCTTTTTTCTTTCTACCCTCTTTTTTCATTTCTATTTATAAAGTACGCAGCATTTATAAAATGCCATTAGTGCTAGGATGCAAAATTGCTTCCTTATTTTCTTTATGAGATTTGTTTTATTTTATATAGCCTCTGTAATTAGATGTTATGCATACTTTATTTTTCCTCCATTACTGATACTGCTTTCTATATGACTTGTCTCATTCTTAAGCTTATCCTAATTTTTTAATCTTTCAATAAGGCATTTTTAAACGAGACAAAACCTGTTATATTGGAACATACACACTATTGTCTCCTATATAACATCACCTCTTTTTACATTAGGTATAAAGGCTAAACCGGCTGTACATGATTTCTCTACCACAAGTATGTTGGAGCAACTCTTTCGAAATCAATATTTGTAGATGTTTCTCCCTAATTTATCTAGCTGCTTTTTTCTCATTCGGCTACATTTTTCAACATCCTCCTCTCAAGAAATGAAAGAAAGCCAATGATTAATTGTTCTCTCTGGAAACAATCCCAGGCGAAAACAAAAGTTGTATTCTCATGTTTAGCATGCTTAATTTAAAAGAAAGTAGAATAAATAACTTTTTTCTCTGATGAATTACAGGGTTTGAGGGATACCTTCTTCTGAGTAACTATCATCATATTTAATCTTGCCTTGTTACTTGATGCCAAGTAGACTCACCAGAGTCAGATTACAGAAGGCCAAATATTGACCCATCGTTTTAAGTGCACATAAACCGCCTCAAAAAATTAAACCAATTATAAAAGGGCAAACAATTTTACTAGCTGAATTCTGCTGAAATCTTCTAAACATTAAGGTTGTGAAACAAGTTGCCATAAAAGCCTCTGCTGCGAGAGGCACGTGTATTTCAGAGACATTTATGATGAAAATATCCTGCAACTTGCGTACAACCAATTAGCCCAAGTGAACAATTCCAGTTAAACAAGTATAAGTGAAGCCAAAGCCAATAGGATCGATTTTGGGATCGTGCACACACAAAGAGATACAGAAGTCATGCACACAATGGGACACATCGTGCACCCCTACTTATGCAGACAGAAAAAACACACATATTCATGTACACAGAACAGCACATCTACATCCATCCAATTTAAAAGGCTATTTCTTAATCACAATGTTCGCACTCGCACAGAGGTCTCTTGGTGCTATTGGAATACCATGGAGAATCAACAGGGAAGGTAGTTGACTAAGGCCATTATTCAGAGGTTTCTGGTAGTTGGTTTGTAAATACCACACCTGGCTAAATGCAGATACTGTGTGGCGTGATATTTATACGGTGCAGAATCCCCACCCGGTTATCAATTTTAGTCCTCGAAACGAGAGACAGCTGCAGAAAATCCATGTTTGTTCACCAGTTTCTGCACATTTGCCTTTTTTCTGAGCACTAGGGGAGGATTGTCCTATACAATTCGCAAACTTACATCAGTCGCAAACTGATAAATCAGGATTTTCAGTAAACTTACAGTCACTGACACACAGTTCACCAGACATGCATTCACTAGTGCGCACAAATGTAGTACTCATGCACACAGACTAACACGCAAACGTACACACATACATTAAGCACACACCCCCACACACACACATACACACACCCCCACACACAGACAACATATGCTGTCAAACAGCACCCAAGCCAGCTTACGTACATGCCAGAGTTGTGGAGAGACGAGCAGAACAATAGATGGACTTGTATATAGGTGTATTGTTGATGTATACTTAGGGGCATACTTACCAAAAATTCACGCAACTCAGGCCAGCAAGCAAAGTTGTTGCTCTGCATTGCCTGAACAGGAGAGAGTGAAAAAAGTGACATATCTACTAAGATTTGGCACTATCCAACTCTCTCCCTGGGCAGGCGCATTTGTAGGCGTCTAGCGCCACAAAGGCACACTTGTGCCGCAGTGCAAGAGTGCCTGCATTATGGGCAGGATTGCTTTTGTACAGGGAGGGATACCTTCCTGCACAAAAAACAATCCAAAGAGGCATATTCCTCTTTCTATGTGTGATGCAAAATGCATCACACATAGAGGAAGTAACAAGAAGAAATAAACATATTTTTAATCATTACTGATTTCACGGAATTCCAGCTTTCCAAACTTTAGTAAATCTCATGAAATTCATGGGTGGATTTACAGGAATGCCCCTAAGTTCCACCCATGGAATGCCTTCCACTAATAAATGGAACACAATGCAGCACAAACTACTGCATTGCAATACATTCCTCTACAAAACCATGCAAGGCCTTCCAAATCAATTTTGGGTGGCTTTGTGAATCCCAAATAAGCCTTTGTGTTGCCCTGCGTCACCTTGTGCGACACAAGGGTGATGCAAAGAGATAGTAAATCACCATGCGCAAATAGCACCCAGAAATATTGAATACACAAATATCATGACCCTATAATCAAACTGTAAACACACAATTATCAATGATAAACATATTATGGAAAATGTATCTAAAATACAACAATATCATAAACAAAAATAAAAGAATAATAAATATCACCTACACATTAAAAAATAATGACACATAACAATCACGAAAGCCAAAATGTCGAGCAGAAGATAATCATCATAATTCTAAAGAAAACACACAATATTACATTGAATTTGTACACACATCTAAAAATACCTCAAAATAAAATTAGCATACACTAAATAAATAACGAAAACGCTAATTTACATTTACCATAAATGGTGCAAAACAACCTCTTAGGCTCCAAGTAACCATTTAAATTATACTTACAAATTAAAAAACGTTAACAAATAAAAGCAGTTTTTCAAATAACAAACCGTATAAAAAGGCCATGAAAACACAAAACGAAATGCTTCTTAAAAAGGATTTACAGCAGAATAGAGGCAAACTGTCAGAAGGCAAAGCTACAAAAGAAAACTGCAGCACTTCAAAGAACAACGCCAAATGAAGTAAGCTTAAAAATCAATGACACCTAGCAAAATTAATAAATACCCAAAAGCATTTTAAAACAAAAAATAACTAAAATGATGCCACATATGTATTTCTCCAATCTACAGGGGCATCCTCTACAAGAAGGAAAAAATGCACAAAGGAAAAGAAAAAGACATTGAATTACTCAAAAATAAATAAACACCTTAAAAATAGGTATAGCAACCTAATCACAAAAGTAACATTAAGTTAAAAAATGAAAAAAATGCAATTAAACAAACAAATCCCCATCTAAATTTCACATGAACATATAAACTGACTCAGCTAAGAATTGCTTCCTGTCCAAGGGCTCCAACAAAGGAAAACAGCCAAAAACAACACCAAACAGACCTGCAATGCAAGTTCTAAAACTAAAACGAAATACATACAACTTTCACAACATAAGTTAAAATATGCCACTGCAATGTAGAAATGTAAAAGATAATCTACTATTACTTGTAATTTTTCATAAATAAACGCATAATATCTGTTCTCAAAAAACCACAGATTAAATGCTGGAAACCCCAAAATACATTAAACCTCAAAAAGAAAAGCTCTTATTAAATTATTTAGGATATACTCAGGGCCGAACTGGCCATAGTGGGCACCAGGTTTTTACCAGGTGGGCTGGAAGGGTGGGGGCCAGTTTTTGACCCTTGGGGGCCGGTTTTGTTACTGGGGGCCAGTTTTGCAGCAGTGGTGCAATATCAGCACCCTCAAAACAAAAGCGGCAGCGGTGATTGACACTTGCACCCCCCACCTTCCCCCAGGGCCGGTCAAGCGGAATTGCCAGCCCTGGTTTCTGTTCCCAGTCAAGCCATGGATATACTTATAGTAAGCAAATCATTCCGAGTGATAAAACACACTGCAAGCACACCAAGGGCCTCATTTTGATGTTGGTCGGAAAGCCTCTGACCAGCAGTCGGAGGCTTTCCGACCGATATATCCGGTTTCACTTTCGTCCACCGTATTACAATGACAGTGGTCAGAAGGGAAACCGGCTGGTCATTCCGCCTGGCTTCCGATGGGCTCAAGGAGCCCGTCAGCCAGTTGGCACCAGCATGTAATCCCTTAAAGACAGTGTTAGGTGGAGTCGGCAGCGCGCGCGAGGCAAGATGGCCGCCGTGCTTTAAGCTCCGTCCTCACCTGCCTTTATCGACGATCTTTCCCGACGAAAGGGGAATCGTTTTGGACTCACCTTCACCCCAGCTGCTCCTTGTTGCTTGGGGAGGCGACAGGCTGAATTCCAGGAGTCTGGTGCCTTCGTGAGCAGCGCAGTAGGCACATTTCATTTCTCCTCAGAAGGGGCTCTTGTCGTCTGCAGTGCTCTCTGTGAGCTGTGAGGAGGCGGGCATATCTTCCTTGGCACCTCCTCTCTTCAGAAGCCTTCCATCCCCTTAAAGGGATTTTTCAGCCTCCTGGTTTGCTTTAATTCCTCACTTTCACAAGTTTAAAGGGAGTTTTTCCTTTTTATTCATTGAAGCTTTATTGAAACCTTGTTCAAGACTTTCTGGATCTGTTTTTTCTTCATCAATTTTAATATTTTGCAAGGAAAGCCATAGCATACTTCAAAGTCTCTGCTATTTGTTTTGTAATTTATTTACTGTCACTTGCCTGCTCTCTGTTTAACAGTATGGAGTCCAAAACAGTGTCAAATAAGCGTAAACAAGCTGTTTCACCTCCTCCTACCAAATCCAAAGCTATTGATTCACAAGATAATTCACTACCAAAAATTTTGGAGGAATTTCAAGCTATTCATATAAATACTGACACAATTTCTTCAGATATTAAAAATATTCAGAGAGATATGGCTTCACTATCCATGAGAGTCGCCGATTATGAGATAAAAATTCGTGACAATACTAAAGCTATTACAAATATGGCTCCACTTATTCCTCAGGTTGCTTCTCTCCAACACTCATTACTTGACTTGGAAAATAGAATTAGACAATACAACCTACCCATATTTAATGTCCCAGAGGGAGTTGAGGGACAAAGTTGCCATCTTTTCTTGGAAAACCTTCTACCTAAACTTTTAAATGTCAAATTTCAAGAAC
This sequence comes from Calotriton arnoldi, assembly GCA_963921515.1. Taxonomy (NCBI): domain Eukaryota; kingdom Metazoa; phylum Chordata; class Amphibia; order Caudata; family Salamandridae; genus Calotriton; species Calotriton arnoldi. The sequence goes on from CAWUFW010005237.1 coordinate 1,075,515, forward strand.
GTTTTGAGATTGATAAAGCTCACAGAATACCCTCTATTCGTAAACCTCACCAAGTCAAACTGAGACAAATTATATTTAAAGTTCTGAGGCATCATCACCTCCTACTCTTACGGAGGGCTGCCCAAGAGATCCCTTCTCTCCTAATTGAAGTAAATAAAGTCTTTATTCACCAGGATTTTGCAAAGGAAACAGTTCAAATAAGACGCCAATTTTCGGATTTGAGGCCTCGTTTATGAGAAGCTGGATACAAGTATGGCCTCTTTGATCCTTCGGTTATGCGCCTCTGGAAAAATGATGTCTCCAAGTCTTTTTCAGCTCCTTCAGATTTAATAAGATTCCTGGACCAGCATGATCCTATTCTCATGGATTCTCAACCATCTGGTTCTACAGGCTAACGTTTCCTCCACTTAATAAAGGATGTTATTCTTTTTCTATAGCAGGTGCACATAAGGTGGTTTTCTTGCTTTGTACCTCCGTCTCCAATGTTCTATTGGTATGAGGTCCTGGAGATTGACCTCTATATATATGTTGTATGTCTTGTTTTGTCTTTTTTATGTGAGCTACTTACTTTCTTTTATCCTTTTCTAATACTTATAGGGTAATATGTCCATGCCACAATGTTAGTAGTTACTTTATTAAATGTGAAGGGTTTGAGGCACCCAGTTAAAAGATGAACAATCTAATGTAGATATCTGTTTTTGACAAGAAACGCATGTGGATGATAAAATGTTACATACTATGTCCAAGGGCTGGGTAGGGCTTATAGTTTCATCTCCTGCTGCAAAACGTAAAAATGGGGTAGCTATACTTTTCTCACATAGAGCTCATGTACAAATATTGTCTCATCACCATGACTCAGATGGTAGATTTGTTTTTGCTCGAGTTAAAATTGACAAACTAATCTTAAATTTGATCAATATATATGCTCCTACATCTGATGATCCTGCCTTTTGGTCATACGTTTTTGCTGAAATACTGAAAATTGGTAACATGTCCCTTATAGTGGGTGGTGATTTTAATCTCATCAGAGATCCTTTGTTGGACTGTTCTTCTGTATTTAAATTTCAGCCTAACAAAGCATTCTTTGCTTTGAAATCTTTTCTTTCTGTTACTAAATTGGTTGATTTTTGGAGATTGGAACATCCTACGGACAAAGAATTTACTTTTTATTCTAATGCACATTCTTCTTTTTCTAGGATTGATTACCTATTGACTTCTCATAATCTATGCCACATGATTAGTGAGTCAGTTATACATCCTATTACAGTTTCTCACCATGCTCTAATTTCCTTTTCCTTATGTATCTCTGACCCTCACACTCCTAATAAAAGATAGAGAATGAACTCTGAAGTAGTTCTTAATCCAACTAATTCTAAAAAAATTGCCTCAGCCATTAGTGAATATTTTTTTAAAACAATCCATGTGATACTTCCAAAGTTATCCATTGGGATGCTTTTAAAGCTTATATTCGATGAGTTACAATTTCTATTATGGCGCATGAGAATAAATCATTTTACTCCCACCTCTCCAAATTAGAGAAGCATAAAGCAACTGTGGAAAGACTTTTCATTTAATCTAGAGACCCGCAATATAAGTCCCAACTTCAGAAATATAGATACGAATATAATTGTATGCTTAGTAAAAGAGCAGGTTTACTTATTTCAAAAGAAAAATCAAACTTTCATTTTAATTCTAACAAATCTGGCCGACTATTAGCTAACTATATACGCATCAAGCAAGACAGAATTCAAATCCCGGCCATCAAAACAAGTAATGGTACCTTATTGACAAATGTTGAGGAAATACTGAAAGAGTTCCTATCCTTCTACTCCTCCTTATACCATGAAACTCAAACCCCTCATAATAATGTCATCATTGATTTCCTTAATTTTTGTCAACTGCCTCAGATTTCCGACGCTGTTAGATTAACTTTAGACAATCCCATTGACATTCAAGAGATAATTGCAGCTATTAGTGCACTAAATTCCAATAAAACACCTGGCCCTGACGGTATTCCGGCTGAATTCTATAAATGTTATCGAGACCAATTATCTCCTATCCTACTTTCTCTTTTTACAGACTTTCAGCGTACTTCCATGATGGGGGCTCTTTCAATGAAGCCACTATCATTGTCCTCCCAAGCCTAATAAAGATCCTACTTTAGTATCAAATTGCGTCCCATATCTCTAATTAATCAGGATTGTAAAATATATGCCAAAATTTTAGCTAATAGATTATCTCCCTTGCTTTCCAATATTATTCAACCTGGTGTAATGGCCTTGGATGCGGAAAAGGCATTTGATAAGGTTAACTGGCAATTTTTATTAAAAACTGTAGAAGTATTTCGGTTTGGGCCTATTTTTATTAATATGATTAAAGCATTGTAATCAGCTCCCTCAGCCTCCATTTGTGTCAATGGTGCATGTTCTTCTTCATTCCATTTATATAGAGGCACTCGCCAAGGGTGTCCACTAAATCCTTTGCTTTTTCTTATTGCTATAGAGCCCCTCTTAAGTTCTTTCCGCATTAGTGATAAATACACAGGTGTTATTTTGAAAAATACTAACATTAAAATTTTTGCATACGCTGATGATGTATTATTATATGTTAATGATCCCCTTACCTCTGTACCTATTATTCTCAATATCATTCATAAATGTGCTGGTGTTTCTGGTTATTCTCTGAATACTAATAAGACAGATTTTTTTCCATTAAATGTTTTTTGTAATTCTACAATGTTAGCAAATACCGATATAGTGTGGTCTCCAAAAAAACTAAAATATTTAGGTGTAACATTTACTGATTCGGTTAAAAGTACAGTTGATACCAATTGTTCCACAATTTTAGCTAGTACCAAGGAGAAACTGGATAGATGGTGTAATCTTCATTTAAATTGGTGGGGAAGTATTGAGGCAATTAAAATGTCTATAACTCCACAAATTCTTTACTTGTTGTCCATGATACCCTTTTCTTTCCCATCTACTTTTTATGTTAAATTATATAAACTATTTACTAAGTTCATCTGGAATAATATACCTGCACGAATTAGTCTTAAAAACTTGCAATTGCCCAAATGTGATGGTGGGGTTGGTCTTCCAGATTAAAAAAAATATCATTTTGCATTTCTTGTGGCACAATGTTCGTTATGATTTCATACTATTTCTCCTTCTAATGCACCCAAATGGCTTATCCTGGAGAAGAATATTTTGGCTCCATATCCATTACCTGCATTCCTTACTATGGCGAATGGTTCATTTGGCAAACATTCCCCCATTATTGCAAACTCTAAACTTGCCTTGTATCATTTGATGGTAGTTTTTCTATTGCCATTACATCCCCTAAAAAAGTTTCTCTTTGGTTCAATTCCAAACTCAAATATCATAAACATATTTCTTTTTGGAATTTATGGATTGCTGCTGGTATTTTTTTTTGTTGCTGATATATGTCAATATGACATGTTTTACTCATTTGATGCTATTCAAGCTAAATATAACTTACCTTTATCTGACTTTTCCAAATATACATTACTATGTAACACTGTTCTTAATGCTTATCCGCAACTGCTTTCTATGTCTCAGTCCTCTGGTATGGAGTTTTGTATTAATGTGTTCAGTCATACAGGACATATAGCCTCTAAAGTCTATAAAAAACTTTCTACTCCTAATTCCTCCTTCACACATCTTAATCAAAAATGGTCACCATACATAAATCTTCAACAGTCTATTGTGTCCTGGAAAGATATTTGGAAGTCCAACACTGCTAGTTATCTCCCGGCTACTCTCATACAAACTAATATTTATCTGCTTTACCAATGCTTTTGGTCTCCGGACAAATTATTTAAAGCTAAACTTCTAGACACTCCAAACTATTGGCATTGTAATTCTGCAACTGGTGATTTACAACATCTATTTTACAATTGTTCTATTATTCATCAGTTCTTGTCAGACATATGGAATATTATAACTCGGATCCTTAAGATCCAAACGGCTTTGTCTTTCCATATTCTAATCCTTAAATCCTCTCTCCTTAAGTCTACATTATCCCCTATGGATTGTAAACTTTTAGACTTCCTTATTTCTACTGCAATCAAATCTGTCACTTCTAATTGGAAAAATGCTACATTACTTTCAGTTAATGGATTATTTTTCTTAGACGTGGGCAATGCTCGTTCTCCTAACGATTCATTTTCTTCCAGGTCTAACATGTGGTCCAGTCATGATTCTTATATTAGTGCATGTTCTTCAATTTAAAGCACATATTTTAGTCTTTACCAGTCAATATACGTTCAATGTAGCCCCCTTTTTTGTTTATATTATCATTTATATCTCTTATGTATGCAATAGTTTTGTTATAGGTATTATATTTAGATGCAAATGGATGTTTATATTCCTTGTATTTGCAATGTGCTCTTATACTTCACAGTTCTGTATTATTGTCTGTATTGTGTTTAATATCTATGAAAAATTAATTAAATAAAACATTTTGAACACAAAAAAATAAAGACGGTGTTAGACCTGGCATTATTGGCGTGGGTTACCCCTGTATTTTTACCTTTGCCTCCCATGTTTTTGCTGTGTGTTGGACTTTGTTTTTGCTGGTCTAGATGCTTTGGGAACTTTACCACTGCTGTTCAGTGCCAAAGTGCAAGTGCTCCCTGTAAATTGTTGTTATGGATTGGTGATTCCATAATTGGCATATTTGATTTGCTAGTCAGTCCCTAGTACAGTGCACTGTGTGTGCCCAGGGCCTGTAAATCAAATGCTGCTAGTGGGCCTGCAGCACTGATCGTGCCACCCACATAAGCAGCCTGTAAATGTAACTCAGGCCTGCCACTGCAGTGTCTGTGCACAGTTTGGTACTGCCATGTCGACCTGACAAGTGCACCCACTTGCCAGGCCCTAACCTTCCCTTTTCTTACATGTTATTTACCCCCTAAGGTAGGCCCAAGGTACCCCTGTGGGCAGGGTGCAGTGTATGTGAAAGGTGGGACATGCCCTGATTTGTGTGGCATGTTCTGATAGTGAAATACTGCCAATTTAGTTTTTTACTATTGTAAGGCTATCTGTCCCCATAGAATAGAATGGGGAGTTTGCTCATATCATCTTATGAGCTTTACTGCCCATGGGAACAAGATAGGAAAATAAAGTTTGATATGCCTGAACTCAGAATGTTAAGATGCATCTTTTAGTGAGGGTGATTTTTACTTTCTGGGTTTGAAAATACCACTTTTAGAAAGTAGGTATTTTGTTGCCTAACCATCCAGTGTGCCTCTGCTAGGTTGTGTATTGACTGTATGGCTGTGGAGTGACAGGGGCTGGGGATGTGCATTCTGTTCAGACAGCCACTTGGGGGGTTAGGTGTGTCCTGCCTTTCCAGGGTGAGTCAGGGCTGGGCTGAGTAGACCTGGGCTGCATTCAGAGTAGGGGGAGGAGATTTCTTCCTCACCCGAATGGGCCTTGTCTGCCAAGGACAATGCTGTCTCCACCTCCTGCCAGGAAGCTGCACCAGAAAGGCCAGAACTGGTTTTGGCTGGGCAAAGAGCTTTTCTGCCACAGAGAACAAAGGATTTTGTATTATAAAAAGAGGGGCCCAGACCCCAGACTTTTAGATCATTCTGGGAATCAGGAGGAACCTTTGCCAAGAGCAAGAGCTGGAGAAACTGGGGGGAAGTACTGCCCCTTTGCTGTGTGCTGTCTGGGGTTGACCTACATTGGCTGTTTCTGCCAAAGATAGGAGAAAAGACTTTGCTGTGTGCTGTGTCCCTTGCTTGAAGAAGATCTCCAAGGGCTTGAAAGAAGAGCTTGCCTCCTGTTCTGAAGTCTCAGGGACATAACGACTTCACCATCAGCTCCCCTGAACTTCCTTGATGAGAGGTCTGACCTGCTAAGAGGTGCCTGCTGCTGTTTTGCACCTCTGGGGGCTGTTTGCTGCTGGGAGCTGGAAAAGTAACGCAACTTCGAGAAGCGCAACTCATCCGTACCTGTTTCCGAAGCATCACCGAAGAAACCGGCATAGCGCCTGCTCGCGGCTCAAGAAATCATCACACGCCACATCGAGTGCACCGATCTATGAAGGCCGAGATCACCCCACTGATTCCGACGCAGGCCCTGCTGTGCGGCTGCAAGAACCAACGCATTGTGGGACCGCGGCTGAAGAAATCAACGCAAGGGCAGTTGCACCGCCGCATCAAGAACCAACGCATCCCCGATCCTCACGCATTGCATCTGGGTGCCACACTGGCAAGAACACCGGGGTCGCAGTAAGAAACCGACGCATCACATCCCCGCACAGTAGAAACCGACGGATCACCTCCCCGCACAGTAAGGAACTGACGAATCAAGGCAGTAAGGCACCAACGCATCACCTCCCCTGAAGTAGGGAACCGATGCATTACCTTCCGTGGGCATCAGGAACTGACGCATCACCTTCTCTGTGACGGTTTTTGTTTATGTGCGCAACACATCCAAGGTACTTTGTGTGAAAAGTGTCTCATCTGCAATTTGCTTTCAACAGAACTATTTTTACAATTTAAAAGTCATATCTTTATTACTGTATTGTGGATTCTTGTTGTTTTGGTCTTGTTTGGTTTAGATAAAGATGCTTATTTTTCTTAAATGGTGTGGTGTCCATTTGTAGTGTCACAAATGCTTTACACACTGCCTCTGAGATAAGCCTGTCTGCTTGTGCAAATCTACCAAGGGGGTGAGCAGGGGTTATTTTAGAAGTGTATCCCACTTCCCCTGACTAGGAAGAAGGGTCCCTACTTGGACGAAGGTGCAAACCCTTGCCAACTAGAGACCCCCATTTCTAACAGATGGTGTTTCTGCCATCGGGATTACAATGTCGGTTTCCCACAGGCTTTTCATGTCGGGCTTTCCAACATGAAAAGCCTGTCGGAAAGCGACTTTGTGGGCCCCTGGCAGGGCCCCCTTGTCCCTGTGGCCACCAGTTGGGGGCCGAGAGAGCACTTATGGTGCCCCCCCAGTAAATCCCTGCACCACGTAGCAGGCACCATGAATAGGCTGTGTCCTGTCCCCACAGAAATGACTGATTACCCCCCACAGGTAGCCTGCAGACAGGGCTGGGATTAATGGGGACCTGTACACTTCAAGGAGCTGCTTTGAATTCACCCCCCACCCCCCCACTTCAAAGGCACATTGGGGTCTAAATACTGGGGCTCTGACCCTACCAGATCAGTAAACTGCTGGACCTGTGAAGAACTCTGCCAGGAGTAAGACAGCTGTGTTACCAGGATTGCCACTCTGCTTGACTTACTTCTAAGGAACTGCTTTACTGTTGTGCTGCACTGTCTACTGAGCTGCCCTGCTGCCTGCTGATCTCTGCCCTGTTGAGGACAAGGACAGGACTCATCTCACTTGAACCCAGAGTGAATCCAAGGGCTTGCCTCCTGTTTTCTGAAGTCTCAGGGTCATCAAAGACTTCCTACAACCCTCCTGGTGCCGCTGCATCAGTGAGTCCTACCCTTGCCTGAGGTGCCCCCTCCAGTCCTGGGCCTCAAAAGCGGTTTCTGCCGCTGCTTTTCTCCAAAATCAACGCATTGTCACCACTGCGCTGATAGGAACTGATGCAGTGCCATTTGACGCCTAGACAGTGCCGATCCGAAGACATCCCTGCGCGGCTCGAAGAAGACGCGGGAACTGACTGCTCGATGGCTCGACCACGACAAGGCACTGATCCGAGGTCCCAACTGCGAGGTTTGATGACTACTCGGCGCGATCTGAGGTCCTGACTTCGAGGCTTGCCTTCCACGACTCGACCCGACTGTGTGAATCAGAACCAATGCATCGTACTCTTAACGGCGACGCTTTGCTCCATCCAAGGTATTTTGTCAGTAGGACCTGTTTGAGTTCTGCAGCAGGCCTGCATTCCATCCCAAATGGCCTGGACTTTGTATTTACCCTGGTCTAGTGTGACCTCAAGTAACCTTTTAGCGCTTTTGACTTCTAAGCACTACCTCTGGTTTATTCTTTAAAAATTCATAACTCCGGTTCTACTAATTGGATTTTTCTCTTTTTGGTCTTGTTTTACTCAGATAAATATTCTCTAATTGCACAAATACTTTACAGATTGCCTCTTAAATTAAGCCTAGCTGCTCTTTGCCAAGCTACCAGATGGTGAGCACAGTTTAATTTAGGGTGGGTGTCTGACTCACCCTGACTACAGCGGTGGTCTCTACTTGGACAGAGTGCATACCTCTGCCAACTTGAGACCCCATTTCTAACATTGTTGGACTTTTAGGTGTTCAGTTTTACTATTCACACTCCAGACCTAACCACACTGGGGAATGTGTTGGACATTGGAGGATTCAGATTTACTATTCTCACTCCAAATGTAACCTCATTGTGGAAAGTGTTGGACTTCTGGATATTCAGATTTACTATTTCCACTCCAAACTTAACAACATTGCAAAAAGTGTTGGACTTTGGGAGGAAGTGGGAGGGTTCAGGTTTACTATTCTCCATCCAAACTTAACCACATTGGGAAAAATATCAGGGTTTGAGGGGTTCAGTTTCACTAGTCTCACTCCAAATGTAATCTGACAAGTTTCAAGACATTAAGGAAAATGGTACACTTTTAAAAGTAAAAATGAACTGATACCACAAATGTGTAGAATACATAAAAATAAATTTACATTATCCCAAAAAAGACACAAAAATGGAAAATTAAATTAAAATTATGACCAAAATATTAAATTAATACCAATGGCTTCTATGAATATAAAATTAGCAAGTAAAAGAGTTTAAACAAAAACCCCTAAACAAACATGAAGTTTAAAAAATAAACTAAATAATATAATTTTAAAATTTCCGATATAAAAAGCAACATTACAAAAATTAATCAAATGTAAACATTTAAAGTAATATACAAATAATGTAATTTACTAAGGAACAAAAAATGTAGATCAAATATACTAAAAATAGGATAGTTAGAAATATTTAAATATATCACACTAGAAAAACCTTAAAAAAATTATTTGTAAAATATTATTAATAGAAATGTCATTAATATGAAATAAAAAACATAACATTTTATTAAAATAATATAATTTTATTAACAATGATTTGTAAAATATTAAACATTTGATAAAATAACACAACAACAATTTCGAATATAGGAAACTTTAAACATTAAAATGATTAAATTACTCACACAGCAATTGAGGAGGGGCTTTTAAATTACTCCACTCCCTATTCCTTTATTAACTCAACATCCAGCTCCTAAAATTATTATACAAAAAATACAAACTATTTAAAAACAAGTACAATATTTCAAAATAAAAAAACACACCCTACACTAAAAAATCTTTTTATATTACAACAATACAAAACACAATCATATTTTTAACAATGATATTAAAATAATCTTATCTGCTCTATTCTGAGTCATGATATTTTTGACTCATGAAATTTAAGACACAATATTTGGGTATCACAATATATTAATGATGAAATTCTGTCTGAACACACTATATTCATCCTTTCATCCTATACATGTAGCTGCAGTTTTAAGCCAATGTGTTGACAAGAAGCCTTAGGAAATTCTATTGACACATTAGCGGCCTTTGATCTAGTCAAGGAATGAGGGCATCACTACAAATACTTTATGCTCAAAGTCTCTGAGGTACCCATGGAATATTTTTAGACTTGGACTTGAGTTTTGCAACATCACGAGTCTATACCCTTTCATGCCATTCATCCCACCCTCCTAAAATCAGATTATGGGCTATTGAGTTCACCCCTCCCCCCATGTTTTCCTCCTATGAGGGGCGGCTCCTCCATGTGGGCGGAGGAGCGTCGCCCCACTTCTTTCTCGCAGTGCGAGAAGCAGAAACATAAAATGGTATTGTAAATGCCAATTTATGTTTCTGCTTCTTGCTGTGTGAGAAAGCAGAAGGGTTTGGTTGGGGCGGGCAGGTCGGTGGGCCTGCTCTAGGGCAGGCGAGGAGTAGCTTGCCCACTGTTGTGGGATCTGACTGTTTGGTCGGCCCTCTGGGGCCGACCAAACCAGTCATGCGCACTCTCTATTTTCTATGCAGCCTACATGGAGAAAATGGCCTCCCCATTGATGCCTGAGCGGTTGGCGTCCCAACCAATCAGAACACTGCCATTGCAGCGTTGTGAGTGGCTTAGGGGAGGGGAGGGAGGCTGCCTGCTTTCTGTTCCAGAGGACGACACGGGACCCACGACGCTGGACCGGGCCAGCAAAGATAAGTTTTTTATTTGAAATTAAACCTCCCCCACGCGACCCCCTCCCCGTGCGACCCCCGCTCCCACACCTGCGTGTTTTGCCGGCCGTGACTGCCTCCTATTGTCAGGGACTGTCCGGGACTATGTCGGGAACACAGTCAGGGACTTGAGCAAGGACTGGGGACTGGATAGAAAACGTACTGTGCACAGAAAGAGTAGTACAGCGCTGCCCTGGATCACACAGGGAGTCAGAGAAGGAAAAGGGATCCAAAGCGGGAAGCCTGTACAAGTGAACAAGATGGCTAAGACTCAGAAAGGAAGGGCACTCACGAGGCAATTTAGCATTCAGACTAACTACACCCAGGACGGACGTGCAAGACATATATATAAAACAACATTAACAATAAAGGGAATGTGGGGAAAAGCACTCAGGAGCTCCACACGGTAAGACTGAAGCTCAGTAAGTTCCCCACCCTCAATTGCTGTTACAGATACTGACTGCAAATACCCACATATAGTATATGCATGCAAAGGCAGGGCCTGTGTAGCTGATACCTATGGTGATGTTATAAATGTAACTCAAAGACAATACTCACAGTGAACAAGAAACCCCACCTAGGTAGTCAGCTGTGCCCACAGATCCTGGCAATCAAACAGGAACACGCAAGGCAGTAACAGCTAGGGGGTAGAACTAAACACAAGCACGATAGGCAAGGAGCTAGCAAGGAGGAGTGCTTAATAGGAAAGGAAGGAAATCACAGGACACACTTGGCAGAAAGGAAGTAACAAACATACAAGGTAATTAGAAGCAAGACAGCTGGAATAGAAAGACAGCAAACTAGGAACTGGAACCAAGGAAATGGGAAGAAAGGCAGGGACTGGAAAAGGATATACAGAAGGGGAGGCTACGAGGGTATACTAGAATAGTGCTGGATCAGGAGTCAAGAAAACAAAGTAGCACTGCAGGCAGTGCCGGAGCAAGAACAAAAATTTAGCAAAAGCTCAAGAGCCAAGGTAGCACTGCAGGCAGTGCTAGTTCAGGACCAAGGGAGACTGCTGCAGCTCAGGAACAAGGAATACTAAGGCTCAGGAGTCAAGGTAGCACTGCAGGCAGTGCTAGTTCAGGAGAAGGGAAACTGCTGCAGGTCAGGAACAAGGAATGCTAAGGCTCAGGAGTCAAGGTAGCACTGCAGGCAGTACTGGTTCAAGGAAACAGGAAATAGCTACAGCTCAGGAAAAGGAGTCAAGAGAGCACTGCAAGCAGTGCAAATCAGGAACAAGGAAAACAGCAGGAGCTCAGGAACAAGGAATAACTAAATCTCAGGGACCACTGGAAGAAAGGATATCAAAAGCTCAGGAAACAAGGATCGGTCTCACTGGTATACAGCTACCATGACCAACCCTGGACTGAATGGAGCTGGGGCTTAAAAGAGCTCACGGTAATCACATGCATCAGGTGTGAGCAGGCTAGCAGCAGCCAGCCACAGGTGAGCTGAATTCCTCCACCCATCCTTGGCCTGCAGGGGTGGAGACGAAGCAGTGAGCAGGGAATTCTAGGTAATGGAGTTTCAGGCATGAGCAGGCTGGCTTCTACAAAACCCGGCATGGATTGGGAATGGATGTCAATTCCCAAATAGTGTCCAAATTGCTGTAAGTCAGTTTATGCATGAACGGGAGGGTCCAGTAGCTTATTATGACACTGGAGAGTCCCATAGTTCAGGCCCCTGGTGGTGGACACGAGAACGCAGGGAGCAAGTCATGACACCTATGTTAGCTCACTGTGTCCTGTTGGATACAAAAGCGATCAGGAAGAGCATATGATGGATTTGCCTATAGTCAGACTAAAACTTCATAAATGCCACCAAGGAAGATTTAGGGCCACAAGAGGAACCCACGTCTCGCACTCCTTTGAACCAGGAGCTTCCAATTGAAACTTTTTTTAAACCTTTTTTCTTTAAACCATCATGTTGTTTCCTAAAAGAGATTCTATAAGGCTAAAGGTCAAGGGATGCTAAGGTAGTTATCAGTGGTAAAGCCATATCTCAGTTGATAATACAGATTTTAATACCTTGTCATGTACCTCCTTAGGTATACACCAGTGAATCACTTTGGGCACATCCCACACTTAGCTATCATGCTTTCAAAACTTGCTGAGCACTGAATCCATTGTGCATGGCTCTCAGTTATGTACAGTAGGATCTGTGTTTAGGATATGGCCTTTGATTATGTCTTTTGCCTGGTTTCTATGCCCTCAGTCCCCTTTTGGGCATTGGTACATTCCCATTTTCGTTAGCTACATGAACCTTATTTTGTAGCTTTTGAGTTTAAAATGCAAATAGAACAAATGATGGATGGATGCTGAACAATGTCAAACACTCACCCCCAGCATAAAGACCTGGGCCTAAATCCATTGTTTTTTTTGCTCACCATGCCATTCTAGTTTGTACCTAGCCATATGCAAATCAGGCATGACCCTGCTCCCCATGGGAACAGTCCAGCCCGAACTGACAGGCCAGGTCCTCACTGTACCAAAAGCAAACATCTTGTGACCAGTTTTGGGATATCACCCCTCATCAGTCAGGATAGCTTGACTCTGATGCCATGGTGAGCACAGGACCCACGTCTGGCCATACCCTTTCCACTTAGGGCGACAAATGCAAAAAGAACAAATGATGAACGGAAGGCTAAACAATGTCAAACACTCACCCCCAGTACAGAGATCTGAGCCTAAATCCATCATTTTTTGTGCACCACACCATTCCAGTTTGTACCCAGCAATATGCAAATCAATCTCGACCCTACTCCCCATGGGAACAGCCCAGCCCGAACGGCCATGCCAGGTTCTCCCCGGACCGGAAACAAGCATCCTGGGACCGGTTTTGGGGTATCACCCCATATCAGCCAGGTTAGCTTGACTCCAGTGGCATGGTGAGCACGGGACCCACATCTGGGCATACCCTTCCCTTTTAGGGCAACAAATGCAATATGAACAAATGATGGACAGAATGCATCATCTGTTCTTTTTGCTTTTGCTCAATTCCAGCATATGTGCTTCCTCACTCTGAATTGAAGACAGACTGCACTTGATGCTCTTATTCATTTATTGCATGTTCACTGTTGAGGTTAAGCATTTCAGCGGCAGCCGCGGCCCTGATCACACTAACGTGGTGGCACCATTGTTAGGGAATATAACTAGTAGGCAAGCACAGACATAAACAAAATACTTTGCATCATCAAAAACATAAATATTCAAATACAATTCTGTATCTAAAATGCAATGAAATGAAATAAGACACTGGAATATGCTTAATTAAGCTCTCAATGGCATACATGAAACTCTTGTTGTAATGACATTACTATACCAGTGAAAACTTCCTAATAATGTGATGTGTAATCTTCTGCTAAAACAGAGCAGTTAATTCTGTGCTTCTAACTGAAATAATAGACAATACAAACAAAATGTGCGATCAAGATAAACAAATATTGTGAACACCCATAATGTTCCTATGCTCATCAGCCTTATGAGTTAATAGTACTCTGTGTTTTTTTTTCTCCTGTCATTTAGGGAAGCATGACCACTATTTAGGTGCCACGTGCTAATCTGAGAAAAAATTAAAATTTCAAATTTACAACGTTTGGGTTACAGAAAGTCAAATAAATCTTCCTCAATATTCACTCCATTTGGGGGTTGGAATCCAGATTTAAAATGTACATTCTTTCCAACCTCCTTAAAGCTTTCACCCTGTCACCCCCTCTTTTATTGTATGGCACACTGTCTATGACATAAACCGTCATTTGTGTGACATTGCTTTCATGGATTTCACCACAGTGCCTGGCAACTGGGTAGGTCAAGTCGTTATTTTTGATGGTGCACATGTGCAGTATACGTTTATGAACCTGCAGCACCGTGCTACCTACATATCTTAAGTTGCAACTACAGGTGAGAACATATACAGCATGATCAATCTTGCAGTTGAAATTACCTTTAATAGGAATAGGTGTCTTGTAAAAAGAGGAAAGATGCTCCTTTGTGTTAATTCCTATTGAACAGGCTCTGCACCTGGAACACTTATGGAAACCATTGGTACCTGTTTGTCATCTGGCTGTGCTTCAAATTTCCGGACTGGTTCTAACCAAACTGTCCCTCATTGCACTAGCTCTTCAGTGGGTAATTTGAGGCTTATCTGGGACTAATGTCCTCATCGTGGAGTCAGAGCGAATTACGTGCCAGCTTTTCCTGACTGCCCGTTCCAGTTCTTTTTTCTTATTGCTATATGTGGTTATTAACCTCACCTCACTATGCCCTCACTGTCAGGTATTTTTGGTTGGCTAAACAGGATATGTTCCCTGGTTAGATTGTTGACTTTATCCAGTGCAGTTGTGATCATTTTCATAGCATAGCCTTGTTGCCTGAATCTCTGCACTGTGTCCAGTTTGACAAGATACAATGTGTTGGTGTAGACTACAATTTCTTTTGGAGCATATGGATTTGCCATAGGGGATGCTAGCAATGAACTGTCTAGGATGGAAGCTGGATGCATGTAAGAGTGAATTACCCGCAGTGCTCTTTCTGTATAGTTGGGTCTCCAATTTGCCTTCTGAGACAAATACCTTGAGGTGTAAAAAGTGTATCTTATTGGTAATGAAGTGAAGGTTCAGATTGTTGATATTAATCTTTGCTTTGAAATCTTTTGCACTTTGTTCTGACCCCCTCCGAATAACAAAAATGTCATCAATATAACACAAGCAGACCAACATTGTGACTTCCCGTTCTTTGGAGTGCTCCACCCTGAGCACCTGCTCCTCCAATCAGCCCATGTGTAAACACACATAGCTGGGAGAGAAGCAGGCGTCCATGGTGGTCCCCCGTATCTGATCGTACATACAGTTGTCAAACAGAAAACAATTGTTAAAAAAACACTCCTTAATCCTCCTAATCAACATCTGAGAATGTTTGTGAAATGCAAGTGGTCGGTGGCTAAATAGTGTTCTGTAGCTCTTAAACCTTCACTATGGTGAATGCTCATATGTCTATGGATGAAACGTCTAAGGACATCAAGATGAAGTTGTCCTCCCATGGCATGTCGTAAGTGACTTCTAAAAAATCGCCGGTGTTCTTGATGAAAGATTGCAGACTCTGGACAAAAGGCTGCAAAAAATAATCAATATATTTAGACAGATTTTCATGTAATCCACCTATGGCAGAAATGATGGATCGTCCCAGTGGTTTAATGTGGTTCATGTGGATTTTAGGGATTACATATAGGACGGGCATCCTAGGTAGGCCTGGGCGGTAAATTCCGTTCCGCTCGCGGAATTTGCGGAATTTGGGTAATTTCGCGTTCCGCGGAGAGCGCAGAATTACCAAAAATTCAGCGATCCGCAGCTTCGCAGAATTTTTTGCTTGTTCGCGCTTTCAAAATGCGTGTTCGCAAGATATTTCTCCACGAGCACGCAAACAGCGTTCGCGAACAGGAAAAAAGCATCGCGAATGGGCGGAACAAGCAATTCCGCGTGTTCGCTGAACTTTTGCGTGCTCGCAGAGATTTTTTACCGTTTCGCGGAGCTTTGCGTAGCGCGACTACGCAAATTCCGCCCACCCCTAATCCTAGGGTGGTCATTGCATAGGAAATTGCATTCCTCTTGCGTTAATAGTCCATCATTATGCCACTCCGTTAATTGTTTCTTCATTCTGATTTTAAATAGGACCCATTCCTCCTTGTTGGCCCTAATTGGCCTGTAATGGCCTGCTGTCCTTAATTGGCATTGGACTCCTCCTTATAGGCTGCAGCTGTCCATAGAACACTGTTCCCTCCCTTATCAGAGTTGGTTATGACAATGTCATGTTGCTTTTTTAGTTTGTTGATCAAAGTAAAATATCTCCGCTGTTGCCCGTTCAATTTTTTTAAATTTGTTGTCTTTTTATGTCATTATTTTGATTTCCTTGATGAGAAGATCACTGTAAACATCGATGGCATCAGGTGGTGAAATAGGTGCGAATTTCAACCTAGGTTTAAAAGGCGATTCAACTTCACCCCAACTTTCTAAGTTCTCCTGTTCTGCCAACTTCTGCTCAAAATATATATTAATAAATATAAAATAAGGAACTCATAAATGAGTCACGCGCACTCGGGAGTAATCAAGTATAAAGCTGTTTATATTCATGGTGCTCGTAACCCCTACAACACGTTTCCGCTGATGACCTTGTCCACGCATGATGCCGAAATGCGTTGCAGGGGCTATGAGCACTGTGGATTAAATACATTTATACTTGATTATTCCCAAGTGGGCGTGACTCTTTTTGGAGTTCCTTACTGTTTACTTCACCAGGTACCACACCCGACACCATGCGATCTTGGCTGAGTGGCGTATATATACATATTCACTGAAAAAACCACAGGTTTCAGGGACGTTATTGTTAGGCTGACATTTCACTCATACAAAACCAGAGAAATTCGGCCATTATAGTTAGCTGACCTAACTATAACTCGCGCCCCCGCAATGCACTGCTGATGATGTCACATATTACATCACTCATGACATGGTCAGTGACATCACTGATGACATCTCAAATGACATCACTGATGACATCCTCCAGTGACTGTGTGTTTCTGAAAAGTTTTAGTATGTGTTATATATATATATATATATATATATATATGTATATATATATATATACATATATATATATATATACGCCAAGGTATATTGAAGAATGAGTGGGTGTATGAGTGTTTGAATGGATGATTTAGTGACTGACTTTGTAAGTGTGTGATTAAACGTGTCTTAGTGAATTTATGGGTGAATGACTAATCTGTGTTAATGTCTGTATCAGTCTGTCAGTTGATGTGTAAGTGGCTGCATGGGTTGGTGAGTAGCTACATGAGTGTCTATATGGGATAATGATTGGTTGTCTGAGAACCTGTATTGGTGCCTGGGTGTCTGTGTGGGTGGGTAGGGGTGTGTGTGAGTCCCTGCATGGATGTGTGAGTGGGTGATTCACTGGGTGTATGGGTTTATGAGTGCATGTGCGAGGGGCTGTATGGGTGAGTGAGTGTGCGTATGGCTGTGCTGATGAGTGAATGGATGTCTTAGTGGTATATGTGTGAGTAACTACAAATGTGAAAGGCAGTATATGTGAGTGTTGGAGTATATAAGTGACTATATGTGATGGGTGTGTGCTTGTGTCAGTGATTGTAGAAGAGAGTAAGTATGTGTTAGTATCTGTTTCAATAAGTGAGGTGGTGTGTGTATAAATGTATAGGTCAGTAAATGGCAGTGTGATTGATTCTTTCGGCGACTGACTAGGTGCGTGAGTAACTCTAAGGGTGAGTGGCGGTGTGTGAGTGTCTGTATGGATATATGAGTGCATATATCAGTGGCTATATTGATGAGTGACTGCGTGCTGTATGGGTGAGTGAGTGGATGAGTGTGTAAACCTATGAATCAGTGAGTGTGTATGTACTAACTGGTATTGGTGTGTCTATGGTTTCGAAATGGTAGTCGGCATTTTAAAGTGGGTGTATGAAAGGTTATATTAGGGTGTGAGGAGGTGCATCAGATATTAAGTGGATGATGTCATCAGTGATGTCATCAGTGATGTCATTTGAGATGTCATCAGTGATGTCACTGACCATGTCATGAGTGATGTAATATGTGACGTCATTAGCAATGCATTGCTGGGACGCGAGTTATAGTTAGCTCAGCTAACTATTACTGCCAAATTTTTGTACGAGTGAAATGTCAGCCTAACTATAACGTCCCTGAAACCTGTGTTTTTTCCAGTGAATTTCTAAAGTTTTTCAAATGCTAATTCCAAACTATAACGTACATGAAACCTGTGGTTTTTTCAGTGAATTTCAAAGGTTTATTAAATGCTAATTTCTAACTATAACGTCCCTGAAACCTGTGGTTTTTTTCAGTGAATTTCTAAGGTTTTTTAAATGCTAATTTCTAACTAGTTGGAGACAGTCAGACATGGTCCTACGTACCGCTAAATTGTACGTGTATCGTTTTTAATGTTGGGAATTGCTAGAATTTTAAAGTTGCACTGTTAATGCTGATTGTTTTAAATATCGCCGCCACTTGTTTTATTAGTAACACGCTACCTGCATAGCCGCTGATCTCCTGCTGTTCTCCCCGGTCCACCGCAGCACTTTGCACTGTTTGAGTGGAGGGAGAACTTGTATCCTTCTTCCCTCACTTCCTGGTGGCCATTAGTGGGTGCCATTTTCTGAGCGTGACGGTCTAGTCTCGCTCCGGGGCACCTTCCTGCTGGCATTTAAATCAGGGATGGCGCCCGTCTGCACCCGTCCGCGCCTGGATGTCGCCAGATGCCAGGACCCCTGGTCTCGGGCCGCCCTGCAGGCAAGTCTACACAAGTGACTCTCTGCTTGCTTTACAATCGACAGCTGCCTGCGGACAAAACAATTGAAACCCTGATTTCTCCCCCCCGCAGTGCAACATATGCAGTTTCGGGGTAGGTATCGGCTCACGGCTGCCACTCCCTGCCTCTGGGCTGAAAGATTTTGCCATCTGCAGCCTCAACTGCAGGTCTCCTGTTAAACATCACGCAGAGGTATTAGACTTCCTGCAAGAAATTGCTCCAGACATTTTATTCCTCATGGAAACTTAGCTCACAACTGATTCTGTGGCCATACCTGCCTTGGCCTTACCTGCAGGCTACTTGATGTGCACCCAGCATAGAGCAGTTGGGAGGGGAGGGGGGTTAGCCATCATATTTAAATCAACTTATTCCTGCCGCTTCACTCCGCAGAATATCCCCTATTGTGAAAGCGCCCTTTTTAAAATTGCGCTGACCCACAATTTCACACTATTTGGGCTGCTTGTATATCGCCCTCCGGGCTATTTGAAAGTTTTTCAAGAAGCTCTAGCGAACACGCCATCCACACTAATACTAGAAGCAGCCAATTTTAGCATTTTTGGGGACCTTAATATACATCTGGACGGCCAAGAGTCCCAGGAGACTATCAACTTCCTGGGAGATATGGCTGCATGCCAGTTAAGGCAGCTGGTTGAGGGACCGACACATGTAGCTGGCCATCTTCTTGATCCCGTATTCACTAATCTCCAGACTATGGAGGCTAACCCCCCTTCCGATGCTGTGGACAGACCACTCACTCATCTCTCTGAGACTCTGCTTGGAAGGCTCCCCACTGCAACTCCCTCGCCTGCCTTTAATGAGGTGCCCATGTCAGAAATTAGACCCTACTATTTTTACAGCTACCCTAAACACGCATCGCCCAGAATGGCCAACTGATATATAGACAGCTGATGTCGCCTTTAGGGGATGGGTCAATGATGCATTAGACTGCTGTATCCCGGCAAAAATGGCCCTGGTCCAGCGTGCCCAAACTCACGCATGGTACAATGAATCTCTGACCATGGAAAAGAGAAAATTTAAAATCCAAGAACGGGCTTGGAGAAGTTCCTATGATTTTACAGCAAAGACTATCTACAAGAACGCAGTCAAATGGTACCACAAACTGGTCCGGAAGACCAAAGCAATGTTCTATGCTAATATGATCTCTACAAGTAGGAGCCCAACTAAAACCATCTTTTCCCTTATGAAAGAAATGGTAAAACCCCTGCCTACTGCCAATAACACCATATCCTCCAATTTGCAATGCGAGACACTGGCCAAATGTTTATTGGCAAAGTGGAACTCATTTACAGCGCATTCTGTCCGCAGAAGACTTCCCCCGATCACCAGAGGAATCCACTCTCGGTCGCTATGCCCTACTACCTCCAGGACCTTCGGCCCATGTCCCTTAAAGATATGGAGGCCCTGTCGGCCAAGGTAAAATCAGGCTCCCCTGAGGATCCTCTGAAACCCGATCTTTTTAGAAAATTTCACGACTGTCTTCTACCGGTGGGCCGGGAGCTGATTAACAGGTCACTTTCAGCAGCAGTGATCCCTAAGTCCTGGAAGCATGCCAAAGTCATCCCCCTGCTAAAAAACCGACATTGGATGCGTCTCTGGCTGAAAACGTTCGCTCAAAATCTCTGCTCCCTTACCTTGCCAAGATCATGGAGTCCCATGTCAATTCCATCCTGACGCAATACCTAGAAGCTAATTCGATCCTAGACCGGTCTCAAAACGGCTTCCGGGCTCGACATAGCACAGAATCTGCACTACTTGCAGTTACAGAGCAGCTACGGTCTGCATTGGATGAGGGCAGAACCTCGGCCCTGATCCTGTTGGATCTCAGCGCAGCCTTCGACACAGTCTCCCACAGGACTTTGCTACATCAGCTAGAGGAGATTGTGGTCAATGGCAAGGCCCTGGCCTGGTTCGCATCCTTTTTGACCGATCGGTCTTTTCAAGTGTCTGCCCCACTTTCACTTCCAATGTCCATCCCCTCGGTTGTGGTGTTCCCCAGGGATCTGCCCTGAGCCCCACTCTATTTAACATTTATTTTCGCCCCCTGACCCTTCTGGCCAAAGCCTGGAACATGGCTATGGTATCATACGCCGATAATTCCAATTGGTGTTCACATTCTCCAACAACTCTAAGCAAGATCAGGCAAAATTCCAAGGTGATCTCACGGGCATCTCTGAATGGATGGCTGACAACTACTTTCAATTGAATTCCACCAAGTCAGAAGTGCTTTTTGTGGGCTGGGACACCCATCTATGGGGCAATCAATGGTGGCCCTTAGCCCTTGGTACCCCTCCCCAGCCGAAAAGCATGGTTAAGAATCTGGGAGTTCTGATGGACAGCTCCCTTTTATTCGAGGCACAGGCTAAGGCTGTGGCGGGCACTTGTTTTGGTCTTTTACGTGGCCTGAAACCCATTTTGGGATTCTTTGACGCACCTATCCGTCAGATGATTGTCCAAGCCACCGTGTTGTCATGACTAGACTACTGTAATGGGCTACTACTGGGCGCCAATAAAACCGTGACCAAAAGACTTCAACGGGCACAGAACGCGGTGGCCTGCACGCTCTTTGCTCTACCTAAACACTGCCATGCCTCCGACCTTCTTCGACGGCTTCACTGGTTGCCTATAGAACAGAGAGTCCATTTTAAAACTCTCTGCACCACACACAAGATCTTGCATTGCATGAGTCCGCAAATCCTGAGTGAGCTGTGCTCTGTATATGCTCTGGCCCGAGTCCTGCGCTCTGCGGACCTCCACTTGGCTTGTGTCCCGCAAATTCGCAGGACAAGGGCAGGGGGGGCGCTCATTCAGGGCATTGGCACCCACCCTGTGGAATTCCATCCACCTTGCTGCCCGCAGCATGCAAGACCACTGGGCGTTCAGAAATATGATCAAGACGTGGCTTTTCTCCAACCTTTAGCCTACCTGCCTCACTGTCCGCTTCTATTTGATTTAGCGCTGGGAGCACTGTTGCTGGGGCAGCCATGCACTCTATAAATGCAGATAACATAACATAACATAACTATAATGTCCCTGAAACCTGTGTTTTTTTCAGTGAATTTCTATGGTTTTTTAACTAGCAATCATGTTTGCAGAGTGGTGGAGAAAGGGGGCTGGGCCCCCAACCAGAGCTCAGGAATTCCGCTGTGTAGGACTTACAGGAGGTACCAGGAGGGCTTCTTGGCCCTCAAAGTCCCTCAGGAGTAAAGTGGACTTCATCCCCCAACCCATAGTGTACCAGGAGGCGCATTTGCATAGTGGTGGAGAAAGGGGGACGTGGCCTCCGAAGACCTCTTAGCAATCCCACTGTGTGGGACTTAGTAGAAGTAACAGGAGGGGTAGTTGGCCCCCAAGGACAACCTTGGGGGCCGACCACCCCTCCTATTACCTCCAGTAAGTCCCACACAGCAGCATTGGTAAGTTCTCATAGCAGGCCACGCCCCCTTTGCCCATCAGTTTGTAAACTCACTCCCTGGCACGCTCTTGGATTGGGATTGAATCCCCTTGCCTCCTGAGGGTCCTTATTGGCCAACTAGCCCACCTGATACCTCCAGGAAGCCGCCACTACTCTGCAAACGCACCTCCTGGTGTGCTCTTGGTTGGGAGATGAAGTCCCCTTGCCTCCTGAGGGTCCCTGGGAGCCAACTAGCCCTCCTGTTATCTCTAGTAAGCCCCACACAGCTGGATTGCTGGGAGTGGTCCGAGGCACGCCCCCTCTTTATAACACTCTGCAAACGCACCTCCTGACGCACTGCTGCTTGGGGGATGAAGTCCACTTTAGTCCTGAGGTCCTCAGGACGCAAGAGGACCTCATCGCCCCACCATCAGTGTGCCAAGAGGCCCGTTTGCAAGGTGGTGTAAAAAGGGGCGTGGCCTCAGACCACCTCTCAGCAATCCCACTATGGTGGGCTTACTGGAGGTACCTAGTGGGCTAGTTGGCCCCTAAGGACCCTTAGGATTCAAGGGGACTTAATCCCCCAACCCAGAATGCACCAGGAGGCGTGTTTGCAGAGTGGTGCTGGGAGGGGGCGGGTCCTGCGGCGAGATGCCGGCTTCTCTTTTCTTTTCCTTTTTTTAGAAGGGGAGCTGTGTGGCCCCCCTTCTCTTAGTATTTTTGGGCCCTGGGGACCCCATCCCCCAGGGCCTGAGCTATTTTTTTTATTTTTATTTATTTTTTTAAAGGGGTTTTGCGGCCCACCTCCCGAGGCCAATTTCGGTCCCGGGGACCCCATCCCTCGGGGCATGGCCACTTTAAAAAAATTAAAATAAAAACTAAATTTGAAGGAGGGGGGCAGCGCGGCCCCCTCCTGAGGCCTTTTTCG
Organism: Calotriton arnoldi; assembly: GCA_963921515.1. NCBI lineage: Eukaryota > Metazoa > Chordata > Amphibia > Caudata > Salamandridae > Calotriton > Calotriton arnoldi. The sequence goes on from CAWUFW010005237.1 coordinate 1,098,449, forward strand.
GCCCCGGGACCCCATCCCCTGGGGCTTTGCCTCTTTTTATTTTTAATTTAACAAGAGGGGGGCCGCATGGTCCCCCTTCCCTGGGCCACTTTTGGCCCCGGGGACCCCATCCCCCGGAGCCTGGCCTCAAATTGGGGGCCGCCGGGGGAGCCCCAATGCCCCGCGGTCCCTGCCCACTCCCCACCTCCTGCGGGAGCCGGCATTGCTTTTGGACAAGGGGAGCTGCAAACATGCAGCTCCCCTAATGTACAATTTACTTCTGCTGCTGTACGGAAAGTCTTGGGGTGATTCATCAAGGGGGGGGGTGAAAAAAGTGAAGGTCCCAACACGTTTTTTCCCCATGCAATGTCTGCAGGGATTTTTATTTTTTACATGACTACAGCCGGAAACGCTGAACGAAATTACACCAAATTTTGCAGAAAGGTAGTTCTTGGTGTACAAGGAGCACTTTTTGCAAATTTGTGGAAATCTGTTCAGTAGTTTAGGAGTTATTAAAGAAAGAAAAATATGCATGTCTAGGGACATGGATCCTTCACGGACCCAACCGCAGGAGATCCGCAGATCCGAGGGCAAAAGCAAGACTCTGATTGGCTGGCCGCAATTTGAAAGGAAATTTGCAACCACCATTTTGTTTCTCAGCTGGGTCCTGGGGAGAAAACATGAATAAAAACTCACATAAGGGGGTCAGGAAACAGGTATCTTAACCCCAGAGGACACATGGAGGGGTTTCTGACGGACCCCTCATGGACAAAAATTGCCCAGATATATTTTATTGGGCCAATCCGCTGATCTGTGGGTGTGCTATATATGAGTGAAATAGCTTCTACGCTGACACATGTCCTCTGCTGATGTATGTGTTTGGTAGTGCTTTGCGACAGTCTAAACTGTCCATTGACACTTCACTCCACTGTGATGGCCGAGTACAGCTGTATTTTATGACATGCTGACCACTCTGCTTAGACCGCTCTCTTTTGTGATGAATGAGTGTTGTAGTAGTTTGTAACTAATTCATTTAATTCACTAAGACATCTCTCTAGTGTGATGGCTCAGTGTAGTAGTGGTTTGCAACAGACTGATCTTTCTCCAGGATGAAGAATAATTTTACTAGTGATTTGTCACACAGTGGCTTGCTAAGACCTCTGTACTGGGTGTGTGTTATAGTGGTTTGGGTAAAACTGACAACGTCTGCACTAAAACCTCTTTCTAGGTTGACAAATGATTTTTGGTTTGAGATAGACCAACCTGTACTGTCTGTTAGATATCTTACTTAGGTCATTGGTATTTAAAGTAGTGGTTAAGAAGAGGCATGACTACGTAGTAGTTGATAAGGTTACGCTGAGCTCTCTACTGTATGTCTCTCGCCTGTCTCCTTTTCATATATAAAAAATAATTTAAAAGGTATTTTATTAGGGATATTGAAGTGTACTTTGCTGGATGATGTCATCAGTGATGTCATTTGCAATGTTATCAGTGATGTCACTGACCATGTCATGAGTGATGTAATATGTGAGGTCATAAGCAGTGCATTGTGTGGGCGTAAGTTATACTTAGCTCAGGTAAGTATAACTTCTGAATTTCTATGGATTTGTTAGTATAAAATCTGAACCTAACTATAACGTCCCTGTGACCTTTGTTTTTTCAGTGAATTTCTAAGGTTTTTTAAATTCTATTCCCTAATTCTAACGTCCCTGTACCCTTTGGTTTTTTCAGTGAATTTCTATGGTTTTTTAATGCTATTTCCTAACTATAGTGTTCCTGTAACCTTTGTTTTTTTTTGTGAATTTCAGTTTATTTTAATATAAATTGTACTACAATTTGACCCATAAGTTCCATTTACTAATATACATTTTCACAAGTTTGCAAATACATTTTATTCACACATTCATTCATATTATATATTTTAAAACTGAAATTAAATAATTAATTTAAGGTAACTCATTGTTGGATGTATGAGTGTGTGAGTTGGTTGGTGAGTAAGTGGTTGTGTGTAAGTGGGTATGTGAGTGTGTGTGTGTAAGTGGCTGCATGGGTCTGTGAGTGGGTATCAACATGGTTTTGTAGGCATGTGATTGGGTGTGGGAGTGACTGTATGTGGGTGTAAGTGGGCATGCATGTGGTGGGGGTGCACGTGGGTGTATGAGTGACTGTGTGGGTCTGTGAGTGGGTGCATGAGTGGTTTCATGGGTCTGTGAGTGGGTGTGTGAGTGGCTGTATGGGGTGTGAGTGGGTGTGTGAGTGGGTATGTGGGTGTGTAAGTGGTTATATGAGTTTGTGAGTGGATGTGTGAGTAGCTGTGTGGGTCTGAGAGTGGGTGTGTGAGTGGGTGTTTGGATGTGTGAGTGGGTGTGTGAGTGGTTGTGTGGGTGTGTAGCTAGGTGTATGAGTGGGTATGTGAGTGGTTGTGTGAGTGGTTGTGTGTGTGTAAGTTGGTGTGTGAGTGTGTGAGTGGGTGTGTGATGCCTGTGTGGGTCTGTTAATGGTTGTGTGAGAGTGGATTTATGTGTCTGTAAGTGGGTGTGTGAGTGGCTGTATGGGTGTGTGAGTGGGTGTGTGAATGGTTGTGTGAGTGTGTATGCAGGCACATGAGTATTTTAGTGGGTGTGTGAGTGGTTTTGTGGGTCTAAAAGTGGGTGTGTGAGTGGCTGTATGGGTGTGCGAGTGGGCGTATGAATGGTTGTGTGAATGTGTAGGCAGATGTATGAGTATTTGAGTGGGTGTGTGAGTGGTTTTGTAGGTCTGTGAGTGGGTGTGTGAGTGAGTGTGTGTGTGAGTAGGTATGTGGTCTGTGAGTGGATTTATGTGTTTTTTTAATTGGGGTCTGGATCCGCAAATCTGACATGAAGCAAACAGTGGGTCATGCTGAGCACTGTGTTGGATCCATGCACCCTCAAAAACAATTTTTGGACAATTTCGGGCCCATGAGTGGTTCATCAGAGACCCCCTACATCATTCCCCTAGGGTCAGGATAACTCTACTTGACCCATTCTAACACTTTAAAATGTTATTATCCCCCCTGGGAACTGAGTCCCAATGCACAAAATGGCAGCCACAACTTTCCTCTCTGGTTGGGGCCATCCAATAATGGAACTGCTGTTGGCGCATGGATTCGCAGTGGATCCACCTCTCTAAACATACATAAATGTTTTTACTTTATTAACTACAAACTACTGAAAAGATGTACACAAAATTACAAGAAGCACTCTTTCTGGACCAAGATCTAGCTTTCTACAAAGTTTGGTGTAATTCTGTATAGCGGTTCAGGCTTTAGTCATGTCTAACATCCCTATGGGAAATTGCTTGGGGATAACGTGTTTTGGGACCTCCTTTTTCTCAACCCCGCTTGACAGATCACCCTGAAACATTCCAGACAGTAGCTGACGTGACTGTCAAACTAGTTTTGAAAGGTTTGTGAAGATTTGTCCAACAGCGTCAATGTTTTCAGCAAAACAAAAAACGTTCTTCCTATGGAAACTAGATCCTAGCTATACGTACCTACTGGTGACCGCCAGTAGGTAATATATATATAAAAAAGTATGGACAGTTTCAAGAATAACAAACACTCCAATGCACTGAGAAATAATTAAATATGTTTTTGAATGCCACTTTTCCACCTTTTGTTTTTCCACAGTGAAAACTGGTCTGCTAATTTGGTAAGAGCCCTAGTTTGACTGTAATCATTGGATGTTTTTGTAAAGGGATTTAACAAAGTATGTGAAAAACATTATTTAGTGACTTGAGTTTTGTTTTTGTGTTCACAGTATATCAAGACCTATATTAAAAGTAACTGGTAGGTGTATTGTGTTGCAAACAGCAATTCCAAATTGATGCTTTCCCACACAAATTATCCCCAATAATACCTTTGTATTGGTCCTTTTTAGGCATACCCTACTGTTCTGAATTAGATATGTATCAGCCCGGATGAAGATCCCACAGATTAATTGTTCCCATGGAGATTGAAACATGTTGGCTTGGCTCAAAGAGTGCTTGGGGGCCTTACTACTTAGAGACTAAACCTTTTTATGTTTAAAGACACCATATGGCACTGGAGCTGGTGACTTTTCTTATGAACTGTTTTACCCTGTATGAGACCTATTGAGAATAGGTAGGGGAGTGTTAAAACAGGAAATGTGTTAAACATTTTGAAAAATGCTATTTAAATGTGATACGATTATCCTCTTTGTAGACACACAATATTTATTGTTGACTGGTGGATTTTGTTAATTATTTTTGAAAAATGCTATCTAAATGTGATATAACGGTTTCCTTTCACGAGCATACAATATTGTTTTCGGTGTTTTGTGATTCCGTTGGGAATCAAAGTATATAAAGTGGCAAATATGACTGTTCATAAAACAATCTGATATGTCTTGAATATTATTTTTACTGTAGAATGTAGATTTGTTCCTTTGAAAAATATTTACATGAACATCTGAAGCAATTGAACTATGACATTGTGAACAAGCTCTACATGTTATTTTTTAATCTGTGGCGAATGAGGGTATTCCTTTTTCTTGCATAATAACTTTCTAAAAGTGGCATTTTCAGAACTGTGACTTAAAATCCAACTTTATCATTAAACAGAACTTTGAATTACAATTAATTTGAGTGTAAACAGCCTATCTCTATCTGCTCCCAAATAAGGGTTAGCACTTATTAAGTGTAATAACTCAATGTTAGTCAATGGAACATATAGACTTTGCAACATTGGAAAACACTTTAGGAGTGTTTCACTGCTAGGGCAGCTAAAACTGAAGTGTAAATGTCTTGCTTGTTAAATACAATGTTCCCTGCCTTATGAGTCTTTAGGATCTACTTTATGGGTAATATATAAGTATTAAAAATGAAGGTTTCTGTCTGGCAAAAGGTTTATTTTCGCCTAAATGGCAGTTTATAACTGCACTTTAGGATGCAGAGGCAGGCCTGAGACATGTTTACAATGCTACTTTAGTTGGTGGCACAATGAGTGCTGCATCCCACTAGTGGCATTTAATGTGCAGGGTCTGGGTACATGTAGTACCATATACTAGGAACTCTCAAGTAAATTAAATGCACCAGTCAGGTAGATGTCAACTGTACCATGTTTTAGGGGGAGAGCACAGGCACTTTTCCACTAATGAGTAGGGAAAAAGTGCACAGTCCTAAAACCAACAAAAACAGTGTCAGCAAAACAGAAATGGTGAAGGCAAAAGGCTTGGGGGAATAACATGCCGAGGATGTCAGGTCTAGCAGATGACAACTATGATATTGTGATCTCCCTGCACTAAACAGAAATTTAGTGGGCAGCTAAATAGAACTAAAGTTTGTCAAGCATATGAGTATTGTTACTTAAGCCTTTGGTTTGGGAAACATATCTTGCGAACACCATCTGCATTACACCTAAGAGTGTTGCACAGTGTAGGTGCGTTGCACAGATTTACAGCTTTATATGGTGGTAGATCATTTAGTGAAACTATAACAGCCTTTTATTTGAAAGTTGTTCTGAGGCCTTCCACACTGCAGTGGTACAATTTGGTAAGCATAGCTCTAATATGGAATGAATAGTTATGAGCTTGATTCATCAACTCTTAATTGTACCTTAGTACACACCTCATTTAAATATTCATTTGGATTTCTGTTTAACCTCAATGATGGCATTAGTGGATAAACAATGTGCTCTGTTTTTATGTCAGTGTCAAAATGCTGGTATTACTTCATTAAAACATGTAATACAGGATGTTTTTTCCATTGTATGACTAATGATCCTTAGAGCTTCCACTGGGCTATTGTTCTGCAAGTCCAGCAAAATATAGTTTATCTCTTTGGGATAAACAGGCGAGATTAAACTAGACGGATAAATCATTGCCTACAACCACTCGCCAGTGAGAGTATCAAACAAGCATGGATATAAAAACTTTAATTGTGACCCATAATTTACCTAGGTATGTTTCTTAAAAGAGGGGGTGATTTGATTTCTGATATTAGGCACCATCCTATTGGAATGGAAATGATGTAAAGTAGCTGCAAGAAGTAAGATATTTAACACCTGTGATTTTGTTAGCTGTCTTTAAAAGCAGACATATAGTCGTACTCCTCCAGTTCAATGAATGGAACTGATCCTTCGGGGTTCATCACTGTCATTAGGACATAATCTTCAAAAATTTTACATTCATGTCGTCTCTCCCAATTTGGGCCCCTCTGATCTCTACTCTTTTCTGAATCTGCTTTTCAAACGGACCTATATAGTTCCTCTGAGAATCTCAAAGGGAGCAGCATTTAACAATAATAAGAGTGATAAGAGTTCCGCCTTCCAGGTCCAATGAATATTACCTAAGGTATAAAGCATCTTTTTAGTGTTGTCTCAGCATGCTTGTTTGGTATGAATCTGGATTGACCTGGGTCCAAATCAAACTTTGAGGGGCTTTGTAAATTCCGAAAAGGATTTTGCTTTGGCCTGTGTCTACCCCGATGCAAAATCTTGCAAATTTGGGCCTTAATAACATCTCTCAAATCTTAAAGCACCTTCACCTGTTGAACCAAAGGTTAATTCAAAATTTAACTCTAAGATCACACATGAATCAATCCACATCTATATATGAGCAATAAACATACACTCATGGACGGTCAATGAAAAACAAGAGGCGAAGATTGTTTGATTCCCGAAATCTCCACGACTAAATAAACCCAAACAGTAAAATAGGCACTCTCATGCCCAGCCCTTAGAGTGTGGGACGCTTTTGCAGACTGAATGAGTGTTTGGACAGTACCCCATTCATTAGGGTGGTGGATGACATTAAGTCCACCACCATGATAGACTACCAGCCACCAAACTTAGACACCATCATGGCAGTTTTTTCCCTGGGTTTGGGGGTCATTATTTATTTGCTGCCAGGTTGAACAGAAAATAAAGAACATCACATCGTCCAACTTAAATAGGAAAAGGCGGGTGGTGTAATGTCTTGACTCCAACGGCCAACAGAGGCTGACGCCAGAAAGCTGACAGTCCTCCTGGCCCTAAATAGGGCAGGTGAACTGTCAGTTTGGTGGACATAGCACTCTGTTGCATTTTCAATGGAGTACCCTGTCTGCAACACTCTAAATCACACTCTAAATTCTAAATGTTTTGCTTTCAAGAAAGACATATAAACACATCTCTTTGGACTATACTTTCCCAATTGACTCAATGCTAACTCCTCCCAGTTTCACTTGTAACTGTTCATAGTTCACTTGTTACTTGTAGACTGTTCTATAGCCCAATACATTAACTAAAAAGATAAATTAATAAATATGCCATAGACTGGATAACCAATCCCCTGAAACCTACTTTTAACGTTTTGAAATTTTGCTTAATAAAATAGTATTTGCATTGATGATATGTTTTTTGTTATAATTATACAATGGAAATCTCATCCTTGTAACCTTGTAATGTGAATTATATGTTTGTCTATACATCAATTCTATTCATAACTCACAACTATTTTGCAACATCCTCACAATAGGGCGGCTTGTTCATGCATTTCACAAAAACTTGTCTCATAGACAGAAGTAACCCTCTCAACTTCTGTCTTATCCCACCAACTCCAGAAGATGTGAGTGCACCAGGGAAGCAAAATCCACTCTCCTTTAGAGGCCACTTCAGCATCTCTGTTTAGTGACTGGCTTCTTCAGACTCCAAATACTTACCTCTTTAGACTATTTATGTGCAAAACCGTGGGAAATTGCCAGTTACATGAAAGTTGTGTAGTGCAAGTGCAGGAGAACACGCTCATCTCATTATTACAGTAATGTCACTGTCATTCCATGCCAAGTAAACTCTGTGCTGTGGGACACTAATGGATGTACTGCCATCATGGATGGTGCCGCATCCGGGAGGTACAGACGCTGATCGAGTTTTCCGATCCTCGAACATCAGACGCACGCAGGAAGGAAGGGCTGCAGGAGCCGTGGAACAGCAGGGCCGCGGAAGCTTAGATCCACCCGCGACTTCGCCCGGTTTCTGCTTTCCTTCGCTCACGGCTCCCCGCGGCCCCCTGCTAGCACTGCTGTCGGCCGTGGGTGCAGGGAATCTTTCCCGCAGGAATTTCACTGCGAGCCTTTGGCCAGAGGAGGTTTGCTTGCCTGGTCTTCACCTGGTCCCCACCTGCGAGCGTCTGTGTGCCTGGATCCACCCGTGAACGCGAGTGCGGCCGCCGTCAGACGGCGGCCGCTGAGAGTGTGCCCCAGGCAGTCGCGGAGGCGGGCTGGTTAGTTCCGGCTGCAGCCTGCGCCTGCCTGTAGAGTCCCACTCGCCCCTGGGCTGTGTTTTTTCTACTGCTGCAGCTGGAAGAGAGCTGTTTTCAGGAGAGCTGTTGCAGCTGGACCCCTGAAAACTGGGAAGATAGACGTCGCGCGGCGCCAGTGGTAGTGACAACATCGGCAGCAGAGCGTAAAGAGTTCCAACTGGCCAGCTCCGCTCCATCCTGCTCAGTACTCCCCTTAGAAGTAAGCCGACTTCGACCCCCTGGCCCCCTCCTCCCCCTGGTCCTTGTCCCCACGGTGCACCTAGTGGCTGGAGCTAAGGCAGGGAAGGGTCTAGGGAGTAAAAGGGCGAGACCGGGCTGGAGAGTGCGAGTAGTAGGCAGGGGAGGGAGACAGCAAGGACTGTTAGAGACTGGTAGCCTTCCCCATCCATGCTTGATTTTGCACAGTATTTTTTACTCTATAGAGAGCAATTCCTTTTCCAAAGACAATCCAGCCAATAAAAGAACGGTTACACTCTTGGCGCAAAATTGGTAACCCAGCGTAACGCCAACGATTAAGTTAAAACCATTTAGATGTCCAACAATACTCTTCTTCTTCCTTTTCTCACCATGGCCTACAAGAAATTAAGATCGCGAACGATTCATATGAAAAGACTGGGTACACAACAATCAATGCGAAAGAGCTTGGGCAAGGCAGCCCGTTTAGGACTTTTTTCCGGGAACGCAGAAATAACAAATTGTTTCGCAAAAACACCTAAAATAGATCGAGTAAATTCACGAAGCGAACAGGAAAAAGTGCAGAAAATAGGAGAAGACAAAGTAGTGGATATCACCATCCCTGTACAAAGCAACAAAGGTTATGCTGGAGGACTGATAACCGATATCACAAACTCAGCACCAGCAAAAACTGATGAACACCGAGGGCGTCTCGACTCACCACCTAGTCCAGTAGATTCTAAGATACATCAAATTTTAGAAAAAGACTTCACCTTACCAGATATAAACCTAAATGGTACTCTCCTTCCTCAAGCTGCCAAAACAAGAATGGAGTCACTGCAATTATACAATAGTACTCCACGAAAAACACCAGACTCAGCGGGGAACCTTTCTCACTCACTGGAATTTCTGTTGTTTAATATTACGCAATCTCTCAATGGACAAACCTGTGTATCTGGCTCTCTATTTACTCTCCAAAGAATCCTGGAATCAGTACTGACTCTTTTAGGGAATATAATGGAAAATTCTGACCAGATTTTGGAAACACAAACAGGTATGCTGCAATACCTAGTTGATAAAAAAAGGAAACAACAACTAAAACATCAATTATCATTAACAAAAGGAGAAGAAAACGTTGCTGAAAAACAACATATACCTAAAGATACCTTAGTAACTGATGATTTACTTCCACCGAAGAAACAAATGGCGACCCAAATGGGACGGATTATACAAAAAGGAAAAAATAAAAAGCTTAAGAACGATAAAATCTTTTCTCTTAGGAATGTATTCAAAGAACCTAATATCGCTAAAGAACTACATAAGGTTATTCCCTATTACCCAATTTTTAACCAGCACAGATCTACGGAACCATCTAACAATCATCTTACAAGTAAAGAAGAAACATAAAAAATTGAAACCTCAGTTGCAGACCCGCCTGACCCGGTCTCAGTAAGAAAGGAAAAGAGAAACAACAACATAAAGCGGAAAAGGACTAAGAATAGAGCAATTAGAGGATTCTCAAAACGGAAGGCGCAGAAGGTAACATTTCCGAATCCTTCATCTTTCGAACAGAAAACTCCAAAAAGAGAGCAAACTATAAAATCTTTAACAATTCCATATAACAACGGCCATTGTCACTCAATAATCAAAGCTAGAGATAGTTATAAACAACTAAATCCTCTGGCCCCAAGTTTTTCCACGGCTCTGAATGACAATCAGCTATCTTTACTGTCTCTCGAATAACCGACGAGCAGATTCCTGGGGACAAAACTTTACAGGAACTGCAGGTCCAAACACGCTTTTTAGGAAATGATCCATTAAACCGAGGGAGACTAATGAATCTCATCCATAAGATCAATTCGCTAAAGTCACTAATAAGCTCGGAAATGAAACTAGTGGCCTTTCCGACTAAACCATGGTGGCCATCGTCGAATTTTGGTCTCATGTGATTTCCGCCATAATTCTAAAAGAAAGCGAGATCCTCCATAAAAATGAATATGACGTCGCAGTTGTAAGCAACAAAGAAAATCAAGCACAGGAAAAATCTAAGCAGAACAACAAAATGAAAATCCATCACTATGACCAATTATCCAGCGGCTCCAAAAATCTCGTCAGAATCACCGACGAAAACGTAACCATCTTGATAAAGAAAGGAGAGAGAGAGATCTGGAATAAAAACTCAGTCAAAAAGGAGATAACACCAAAGGAAAATCACTGGTCCTGGATCTCGGAGAACCTAAACAGCCACAAACAAGGAAGGGAAAACAAACCCCCTTTTTAACAGAAGCTTGAGCATTGCATCCTGGAATATAGCAGGGAAAAACCCGGAAAAGCTTGCACTAATTTTGGAAAACACTCCAGCGATGGTGGCCCTACAAGAAACCTTGGCAACAAAAACCTTTGACCAAAACGATTACTTCGTATATGATGTACCAGCACAACCTGTTAGCCGGGGTCACGCTAAAGGTGGACTCGCAATCCTTTTACGTGAAGATTTCTATTGGGATCCGGAAGTCATCACTATGAGTCTGACTAACATACAATGTATTAAGGTTAAGCACTGGAATGAAAATATGGACATTTCGCAAGATTTAATAATTTTTAACGTCTATATCCCCCAGGCTCCAAAAAGGACGCTCTCATGATCAAAATATTCAAGGAAATTGAAATGGTGGTTGAAGGAAAAGAATTCCCCTCCATTTTTCTAATAGGAGACTTTAATGGGAAAATCTCTAACGCTCTCTTAGAAAAATGGGAATACGGTGAACAAGAGGAATCTCGGTCAATCCAAGTACCACTATTTCCCCCAGGGATAAAAGCAGATAAACGCGGGAACATATTACTTTTCTCTCTTCCAGCACTAAATGGAGTTATCCTAAATGGATGCACAGAAGGAGATATTCCCGCAGCCTGCACGAGAAAAGGTAATTTTAGTTCATCGATTTTAGACTACATGATTTGCAGCCAAGATTTATTTAGGAGAGTACTAAAATTGAGTACCAAATTCACACAGGAAAGCGATCATGCAATTCTATATCTCAAAACAGGAATAATATTGCAACCTATCTCTCCATGGTCTATCACGCATTTGAACAGTACCGCAGTTGTGAATCAGGTACAAGGGCGGTTGACATGGAATTCAACAACGATCAATAATTTAAACCCTGTAATCGTCACTGCTCAAGTATTAGAGACTGCCAATTCCTCAGACCCAATAATACATTTCGAACAAATTCTTAATAAAATAGTGCTATCCCTGCAGGATATTCCAAAATGCCGGTAATTGCAAGTGGGAAATCGGAAAAGAAAGAACCCAGATAAAGGATCAACTGCACTAAATAAACTAATTCGATTGCAATTTCTAAATTTTTCAGAGATTAGACACCAAGAAATCAAAAACATAAAGAATCGCCGCCGGAGGGAAAACGAAAAAAACCGAAAAGCTCAACAGGATCAAAACTGGGTTGATATCCAGACAGCAGCCAAACAAAAAAATATTCGGGCATACTGGAGCTTAATTGCCAAAGAAACAGGAACAAAGAAACTCTTGCAAGCCTCACCAGTTTCCCCAACAGAATGGGAAACATATCTACATGATTTATATAAATTAAATTTGAGGCAAGAAAGCTCGAACCAAGCAATAAGTAAAAGAGGAAAGAACATCCAAGATAACCTTGCTCCTGCAGCTCTGCAAATAGAACACCACATAAAGAATGCCAGATCTTCTGCTGCAATGGGTAGGGATCAGATCCCGATAAAAGTACTTCAAAGCAACCCAGAAGAATGGAGTATGTTTTAGCCCCCCTATATTCTCATTGCTATGCTACCGGAGAAACCCCTAAATCATGGCTGGGGAGCATCGTGATTCCAATCTACAAAAAGGGCTCTAGGTTGCTTCCCTGCAATTATCGACAGATTGCTTTGTTGGATGCTACAGGGAAGATATTTGCGGCAAGCGTCCTGAAACATCTGAAGGATGGGCCTTCTCATGTGGAGTGATCCCTATAAATCAAGCTGGGTTCCGACCAAAACACTCCGTAATCGACAACATAGCGGTGCTACAAACAGTAATAGATAAATATGTTGTGTCAAAATCGCAGGTCGTCTATTGTGTCTTTGTAGACTTTATGACAGCGTTCGACAGAGTGGACAGATCTACACTCTGGAAAAAACTTAGAAAATTAGGAATACCGAATAATCTTCTCCATATTATTATATTATTACATTCAGCAACATGGTGTCAAGTACAAATGGGGAGAGAGAAGGGACTCACCCGACCAATAGCTACACCGAACGGTCTGAGGCAAGGCTGCCTTTTAGCCCCCCTCCTTTTTTCTTTATACATACGTGATCTCCCGCATTGTCTTACACAAATTATTGATTTCCCCCCAAAAACATCATCTAGTAAAATCAACATTATGATGTACGCCGATGATGTGGTTATCTTAGACCTTACCCCATTCGACCTTCAAAGGAATTTACAAGCTTTAACCAGATACACAGAAGACATTTTTTTAGTCCCAAACATAACCAAAACGAAAATTGTTCCGTTCAGAGGAAGAAAACAATATATAAAATTCAACTGGACATTAGGGGGTAAACCTCTAGAGGTGGTTAACGAATACATTTATTTAGGGCGAATATTTACACAAACGTTACAAAATTCCCCTCATCTGCAGCACTTAGGCCGCACAGCAGATGTGCACATTGGGGCTCTCCAATGCTTATATTCCTCTTCCGGGCACAGGCACTTTCATTCTCTTTTACAGGTTTTTAGTTCCAAAAATCCACCTATTTTATCGTATGTACTGGAATACATTCCAATAAAACAGTGGCAACAAACACAAACTAAAGAAGGGAAAATACTTCGTAAATTGATTAAAGTCCACCAAGCCATTTCTGCACAAGCTCTGCGCCTTGAGCTTTCTCTAGTTAGCTCATATGCCAGAGCTATCATTAACATCATAAGATGGGCTTATAATCTTATACATGCAGAACAAGGAACTTAAAGATTTTTATTAAAAATGGAGACTTTTGAGATCGAATCATCGCATTATACTTTTAGTCAAAATTTAATAACAGCTTTTAAATTATCGAACTGTACAACTACATTATTGAAATCCTGGACCCCTGCGCACTTGAAGCTCTTTTTAAAACATTTCACGCTGAGGATAAGTTACGACTTCGACATCAAACATTGTTCTCAATTGCATCATTATGAACATTATGCAAAGTCAATAGAATACAAATATCTGCAACAGTATATTCGCTTTACCTTAGGGCATGGAGTCCGGCGATGCATTATTTTATTACGGCTTGGGATTCTTCCCCTAAAAACATTTACCTCCAGATGGAACCACATTGAAAATGCCACTAGTATTTGTGATCTTTGTAACGGAGGAGTGCAAGATCTTCAGCATGTTCTGTTTGTATGCCCAAATCTGACATTAGTCGAGGCCAGACACTGGTACTTAAAACCAATTCGAACCAGATGCAATATTACTTCAGTGCAAGGCCTTATTTTGCTTCTTAAATCGCTGCCTGATGAATTTGTGTGTTGTAATTTGTTTAAATTTCTAAAACCTTTTTTAAAATTGTATTGAAATGATTATCTTATTAATGTTTTATAACAAATTCATTTTTAAAATGTGTTGTTCTCAGTAGAGAACTAACTCAAATAAAAAATTTGACTTGATTTGACTTGACTGCCGTCATGCACATGCACCTATGAAGACCATTTTTGCTTTGTTACTGGAAATGGCTTGTAATTGTAATTGGAGTTTCCTGGCACATAAGGAAATTGAATGCTGTGTGGGCGATCTACTGTCCCATGCATGTCTCCATCCAGTGCTGCATTTATGAAAAAAATTAAGGGCCCATAATAATAGGATAATATGGGATTTAAAGTTTGGCGGACGGCATCTCCGTTCACGTTGTGATGGAGTAACCTGTCCGCCGATATCTAAATCCGGCCCTAAGTTACAAAGAGCAATATTTTTCTTGGGAGAGCAGCACCCTTTGTACTGCCTGCGTCATACACTTTTGGTGCTGTCAACTGCCAGCAGGAGCACAGGCCACTGCATTTGGTGCTATATTGCTAGAGCCACCCCAACTAAAGTGGACAAGAAGGCTGAAGCTTACAATCTTTTAGATTGCTAAGCAGTCACAACCGGTCTATGGGGTTGAGGGGCCATGCTCCCTCACCTTTTGCCCCTCAAGAAGAGTGACATTTAGTCTGAGCAAAGGTCAGCCTTACAAACACTCATCATTTTCAAGTCAGCAGCCAGGAGCTAGACATGTGCTAAATCCATGGGCTCCTCTTTGCCTGAGCTGAACTTTGTTGGGCTGAGGATATCACAGCTCCTGTGGGCGTGACCTCCTCAGCTCAGCAAAGGTCCTTGAGGCCCTTCCCCTCGGTGATGAGGGGTAGCGTCACTTATTGCCTCGGACCTGGGCACTTCAGTTTTAGTCCCTGAAACGCCCAGGACCGAGTGTCAATCAGTGACACTTCATCAAAGAGTGGGGTGGGGTCAGCAGTCTCACTGACCCCATCGCACTCTGTGACGAGGTTGGGACTGCTGCCTTCCCTCATTTGTTGACCTTAGGTCAGCCAATGAGGGAAAGCAGCAGTCCCAACCCTTCTGGGACCTCCAAGGCTTGGGACTGCTACCTTCCCTCATTGTCTGACCTAAGATCAATCAGTGAGGAAAGGCAACAGGCCCAACCCTCCAGGGATCTCCGAGGCAGAGCTGCAGGTAAGTGTGATTTAAAAAAAAAAATAATGTGTGGTGGGCGCGTGCATGTATGTTTGAATATTTGGTCATGAGTGTTGTGAATGGATGTGTGTGTACACACGTGTGTGAATGCATGGGAGTGAGAGTGTGTAAATGTGCGTGTGTGCCGTCAACCACCCTCCCTTCTAAAATTACCGGCTGCCACTGTTGCTAAGAAGTCATAAATGAAATTTGTGGTGCAGTATGAGAACAAATTCCTGCAACTGTAACACTTGCAGTTTTAAAAAAGCAGCACCCCTGTGTGATGCCATCTTTAGTTGATAAATGCTGACATTCTGTTCTACTGCACTGTAAACAAGAGTGCCTGGCTATCTTTCAAGTCACACGAACCAAGATACTTTTTATTCCGGACTAAAATGTTTGCAGCAGTAATTTAAACACAAATATCAACACAAATAAAAAAAGTAACTAAAACATAATGTATTGAAAATGAGCAGAGATACATGTTTTTAATAAACCCTGGTATGAAAACCCACCATTTTTACATTTCATAGCAAGGAATTAATGTATTGCCTTGGGCAGCAATACTGATATACACCAAATCACAACAGAGTTGAGTATATCTTTAAAGTTAATTGCCAGTCTAGTGAATATGCCAGTTAAGTTTTAAAGACTTTGAGGACTTTTCCCGCACAATTAGAAAAAATGTTTCTATCCTGTTGCCATGTCGTGGGGAGTGTCTTAAGCATACAGCTAGCTCAGTGTGGCTTCCGCTCCAGCGTAACTTCAACAACCCATATTTTGGTTTGATCTGTAATGGAAGGCAGTCAGTGCCGCACCACTTTTGATTCTGGGAGGGGCATTTGGGGCCCAGGCGAGATCTCCCTCCTAGTTTGACTAGTTCTGCCCGCACAATGCCCTTTGCCATAATCATTACACTGTTACCTTTGTTTGTACCATACAAAAATAGGTAAAGTGGCTCAGGCTGCTCTGACTGATGGTTTTATTGCACAATCACTCACTATTATCACAATCTCTGCAATCGTTAAACATGCTGTGGGCCTTTAATATTAGGTTTGGATCTGGGCTTTGGCAAATATGAGCATTAGCCAAAACTTGCCACCATTCCTACCCTTTTACCATGAATGGTTCTGTGAGGAGGAGACAGCAGTGAGATGTTTGCACAACACTGCTCATGAATCCTCTGCACAGCAACAATTAGTATTAGTACAAGGCTGAATTTGCTTACAACACAATGCTAAGCATTGCACTGTGATCTTCCTCTGACTGATTCAGAATCCGTATTAACCACCAACGGGCTACAAAAGACCAAATATTTTTTTTTAAATCGGACACTCAGAAAATGAGTGTTAGGTTGTCAAATTTACAAATCATTTTAAAATTTCCATGATGAAGAAATCGGTGCATTTTGTGAGAGGTAGCAAAGATTTTGTACACCTGAGAGAAAGGGGAAAAGTAGGCGATTACAATGACTGTAGATGTATGCCATTAATGATTTTTGAGCAGTTTCTTGTCATTAGCTTTAGCATTGCATTTATCATTTATGCTTCTTCTCACTCACTCATACATTCATCTGTCGATCCATAAGTTTCAGACAGAGTGTTCATTTATTTAAGCTGTTTGACCTTGTGGGAGGAGAGGGGCACCAGACACAGGTCATTGTTTGTTTCTTAAGAGACAGGCCCTAGCATTCTGCAACCTGCCATAGCTCTTCCCAAGACCCTAGCATGCAAGTGTAACTGCTCTAGTCAATCAGCTGTTGTCTGTCAGGATCCACCGGACTGCCCACCGCCGTCCGCTCCCCAGCAGGGTTGGGGTTACTGAGCAAGGAGGCCTCCAGGGCGTTAGGTCCATTCCCCTAACACACACCCTACCTAGGAAGACTGCCTGTCGGGTGGGGGCTCCTAGCAGGTTCACTTACAGCACACACACCTCGCCCTAGGTGCTTCCCTTCTCCCCCTGTGTTCCCTAGGGAAGAAAAATTACCTGTACATGTATAAGTGCCCTGTTATGTTGTTGTGGTTTTCCTTATCTTCCTTCCTCAAGCCCGCACCAGAGCTCGATGCAGCACCAGCAAAAGACGAGGAAGACCGGCCCTGTGGTGGCTGGGGCTGCGTCTCTTCACTCGACCGGGAAGGCCCGTAGCGGCTGGTCCTGCGTTCCTATGTCACAGGCTACGATCGGCCCTCTGCAGCTGGGGCACCCGCTACGTGACTCATCGACCTTGTGGGTCCAATTGCTTTTTCATAAACTTTTCTAATTTTATCAATCACTGCAGAGACAGCGTGGTTCCATCTTGTTTCTTTATTTGACTTTCTCATATGTAACCTGCGTGCCCATCCAGACATTACACAGCAACACGTAAGAATCAAGGTGAAACGTGCACCAAAGTTGGCTCATTGCTTTATACCCAATGCATTTCGAGCCTAAAAGGCTCTTCGTCAGGGGTCTCTGCAACAGAAGAGAACGACAGCTCAGCTAACTACTCACTGCTTAACCTTCATTGTATAAACAAAATATGCAACTCCCAATAACACCTCCCTCATTCCCCAGCAACTCTCACTTTAAAAAAAAACCTTTGCTCAAACAACATACAAATCCATTCCCCTCCCATTCCTCAGCCCCCCACCCACTCACTCAAACAATATCGTAATGCACTGCTAAATAAACAGAAAAACTCATCAGAAACACATATGCAACTCCCAATGTGCTGAATCCAAACCTCTCTTTCAGCTACCGATTCTCCCCATCTAACTGTGAACTTTACCCATACAAAAACTACTGTTGCAGAGACCCCTGACGAAGAGCCTTTTAGGCTCGAAATGTATTGGGTATAAAGCAATGAGCCAACTTTGGTGCACGTTTCACCTTGATTCTTACGTGTTGCTGTCTAATGTCTGGATGGGCACGCAGGTTACATATGAGAAAGTCAAATAAAGAAACAAGATGGAACCACGCTGTCTCCGCAGTGATTGATAAAATTGGAAAAGTTTATGAAATAGCAATTGGATAACTACTGATATCTAGTGATGATAATGGATTACTCAAGAGTCAATGGTTCAGCATGAGGGATGCTTTCCCACGGCACAGTGTGACAGATGGGCGCGCAATGCATGTGCCCTGCAGTATACTTTTGTATGAGCTGTGACCGGGTGGTTCACAGATTCTGATCGCACGCATCTACAGATGACAGTATATAATTTTTTGAACAATGAACTTATCAAGGGAAGGAGTGCATTCTTATCATGTATTTTTCTTACTTAGTAATCATTCTAGGCATCCCATGGCTGGTAAAACATAACCCCACCATAGACTGGTGTAAGCGAACCGTCACCTTTCTGTCCAAGTACTGCTCTCAGTTTTGTATGAGTCATGTTTCTGCGCCCTGTACCACCACCACTTTATCATCTAAATGTCAAATGATCGCCACAACCCTTGCTGGTCTGCCAAACGTATATCAAGACTTTGCCGATGTTTTCGATGAACAAAAAGCAGAAACTCTTCCCCTTCATCGGGAGTTTGACTGTCAAATCGATCTAGAACCAGGGGCACGGGTTCCTTGTAGTCGTATCTATGCGTTGACTGAAAAAGAGAACGACTTCTTGAAAATATATCTAGACAAATATCTGGCAAATGGATTCATCCGCCATTCTAAATCACCGGCCTCATCTCCCTTTTTCTTTGTTCCTGGGAAGGGAGGGGACCTCCGTCCATGCATCGATTATCGAGCCTTAAACCAGGTGACCATTAAGAACCGATACCCCTTGCCACTCATCGCCTCCATGATGGATCAAGTACAATACGCCACCATCTTCACCAAGCTGGACTTACAGGGTGCATACCATCTGGTGCGGATGAGAAAAGGTGACGAGTGGAAGACGGCCTTTTGCACCAAGTTCGGGCTTTTTGAGTACCAGGTGATGCCATTCGGTCTAGGCAACGCCCCGGCCTCCTTCCAGCACTTGGTGAACAGCGTTCTATGAGAATTTTTGAATGTTTTTGTACTAGTGTACATTGATGACATTTTGATCTTTTCACACTCCCTTTCCGAATATATTGAACATGTACGAAAGGTGTTACAGACATTACGCGAAAATGACCTGTTCGCCAAAAGGGAAAAATGTGCCTTTCATGTCACAACAGTGCACTTCTTGGGGTTTATTATTTCACCTGAAGGTTTGGCTATGGATTCCACCAAAGTACAAGCCGTCCTCCAATGGCCAGCACCCAGTTGCGTAAAAAACATCCAACGCTTTCTTGGCTTCGCCAATTTCTATCGGCGATTCATCACAGAATTCTCACGAATGGTTGCCCCCATTACCACTCCCCTTCGTAAAGGTCAGAAATTCAGGTGGAGCCTGGAAGCTGAACAGGCCTTCCAACATCTCAAAAAAGCCTTTACATCTGCACCTATTCTCTTGCACCCTGACTCGAACTAAGCCTTCTATCTAGAAGCCGATGCCTCGAATATTGCTCTAGGTGCTATATTATCTCAAAGACACCTAGACACAGGGCAGCTCCACCCAGTGGCCTTTTACTCCCGAAAACTTGCAGAGGCTGCAAAGAACTACACCATCTTCGATAAAGAACTATTGGCTGTTAAAGCCGCTTTTCAGGAGTGGAGACATTATCTTATGGGCACCAAACATCCGGTCACCGTGTACACGGACCACAGGAACTTACAGTTCTTGAAATCAGTCAAAGCACTCATGCCCAGGCAATTACACTGGTCTCTGTTCTTCGCGGATTTCTCCTTCGTGATCACCTTTCGACCAGGACGAAAGAACGGAAAGGCTGACGCTCTTTCCCGACCCACTACGGAAGCGGAACAACCGAGTGAACCTCCTTTGTTATTAGCTAAAACAAACTTTGTGAACAACATTAACACCAAGGATGTTTCGTGGTTGGAACAAATACAGCAAGCCTCTGCTCATTTAGATCTAGAACAATGGATAAAGGAATACCCCGACAGAAAAGTGGTAGAGGGTACACTGTACCAACAAAACTGCTTTTTTCTCCCTACACCTGCTCTTCAACACGAAGCCGTGGGGTGGTGTCTTGATGCTCCACTTTCTGGTCATCATGGAATCACTAAAATGCTCGAAATACTACAAAGGGATTACTGGTGGCCGAACCTGCGTTCTGACTGCCGTCAGTACGTGAAAACATGCGACACTTGCGCTCGAACTAAACCAGAACGACGGAATCCTGCGGGGTTGCTTAATCCTGTTCCTACACCACCATCACCTTGGCATTCGGTATCTATAGATTTGATAGTTGATCTACCTCAAGACCAAGGGTTTACATCGATCGTGGTGGTAGTTGACCTGTTAACTAAAATGTGTCATTGCTTCCCAACAAAAGGGATACCTGATGCCCCCCATCTAGCCAATCTGTTTTTACAACACATAGTACGGCTCCATGGTTTACCATCACGCATCATTTCAGACCGTGGGACGCAATTTGTTTCATACTTCTGGGGAGCGTTTTGTAAATTACTTAACATTCCGGTGGATCTCTCTTCCGTCTATCACCTGGAGTCCGATGGGCAAACTGAGAGAACCAACCAAGAGATCGTACAATTATTACGAAATTGTGTTACCGAACAAGAGCAATGGGTTGATCACCTTTGGTTAGCAGAATTCGCCCATAACAACGTAGTAAATGCATCTAGCGGATTCTCACCTTTCTACGCTCTTCATGGGTACAATCCCAGAACTTCGCCGTTGCTAAAAGGCATTCGCCCTATCCTAAACCTTTAGCTCAAAAACACATCTTGCAACAACAGTTTCCGAAGAGCTAAAAAAGAATGTGACGTGTGCAAAGCGATTGTACAAGCAGTACGGGGACAGAAAGAGACGTCTAGCTCCTCCTTACCAGGTGGGCCAGCAAGTGTGGTTATCCACCAAACACTTACGCTTAAAAGGGCCTCGTAAATTTCAGCCAGGATACATCAGCCCATTTCCCATTCTAAAACTATAGCATAAATCAGCAGTATGCCTGGCTTTACCGGCTCACTTAAAAATTCATCCTACCTTTCATGTGTCCCTCTTAAAACCCACTTATCCAAACACTCGACACCTCATTCCACCACCTGCAGTGGATGTTGAAGGTCACTTAGAACATGAAGTAAGTTCTATTTTAGATTCTCGCCGAACCAGAGGTACTTTATATTACCTGGTAGCTTGGAAAGGATATGGCCCACAGGAACACACCTGGGAACCAATATCTCATATCCATGCTCCCTGACTGTTGCGTATATTCCATCAGTGTAACCCCCACAAACCCAGCCCTGTCACCTGGCCTTGGAAGGGGGGTACTGTCAGGATCCACCGGACTGCCCACCGCCGTCTGCTCCCCAGCAGGGTTGGGGTTACTGACCAAGGAGGCCCCCAGGGCATTAGGTGCATTCCCCTAAATTACACCCTACCTAGGAAGACTGCCAGTCGGGAGGGGGCTCCTAGCAGGTTCACTTACAGCACACACACCTCGCCCTAGGCGCCTCCCCTCTTCCCCCCTGTGTTCCCTAGGGAAGAAAAACATGCCTGTACATGTATAAGTGCCCTGTTATGTTGTTGTGGTTTTCCTTATCTTCCTTCCTCAAGCCTGCACTGGAGCTCGCTGCAGCACCAGCAAAAGACGAGAAAGACCGGCCCTTTGGTGGCTGGGGCCGTGTCTCTTCACTCTGCCGGAAAGGCCCTTAGCGGCTGGTCCTACATTCCTATATCACAGGCTACGAGTGGCCCTCTGCAGCTGGGGCGCCCGCTATGTGACTCATCGACCTCGTGGGTGCCATCTTGGATTGGCTGAGGTATTTAAACCCCGCCCGGACACACCTCCAATGCTTTGCATTGAGTTTTCCTGCTTGGCGGTCCCGCGGCTTGACAGCTCTTCTCAGCAGGTGCCAGTCGGAAGATTCCTGAGCCGTCCTCGTTCCTGCTCATCGCAGATAAGTCTCCATCCATTATTGGTTTTACTTGCCCCTTGTTCACGGCGGATTTCTATTTACTGGGCTCACGGCTGATTTCTAATTACCGGGGAGATCTTTGTTCACGGCGCACGTAACACTTCTCAGTCAGAGACTTCCTGACTTAGTTTCCAATGTGTCGCAGTTCCCTCATGCTCCCGCTAAGACTAATTCATGCAATCACGCCAAGATGTTGTTGTTTCTTTATTATATGATTTATGTGATTCTTGCATAGTTCTTGCATATATATATATAGAGAGATATTGAAGTATTTATTTGTTCAGTTGATACGTCTCTGTATTCCTCGCTGAAAGAAGGTCTTGGTAACGCTCTCAAGCCTTGGATATACTTCAGCTGCAGGATGCAGATTATGTTTAACCTCATGACATAAGTGTGTAATGTGTGCTTGTGTGTGTGTATCTTTGGCACAGTATGGTGTGAGTATGTTTTCTGATTTATTCACCTGACTCTAAAGGTATCATTGATCTTGACCTAATGCAGAAGTTTATGCATGACTAGTCATTGTTTATTTGTGTTTCTGTTGATTCTTTTAACAATTGCTGCAGGAGCTGGTCTCCATACTCATTCCTAGTTTTAGGATAGACATCCCAGATTGTTCTGCGACCCAGAGTTTGCTCCTCCACCAGCACAAATGTGCACCAGTTGTTTCTTTCATTATTTTAGCTCTTTATTTTAACTAGTTGTTTTAGTTTATTGTTTGTTCCCAAACCCCCTTCCCTTGAGATCATCGGATGAGCACTGGTTTCTCTGGTTCAGTGTTCGTCGGATGGTTTCTGGGGATTGTTGGGGTCCAGCTGCCTCTGCAGGCCCAGCAGAGAGAAGAACGCGTTCCAACGTTCATCTTCCCAGATTTGTTCTTGACATATCTAGATCCTACAAGCCTCTGCCTGACCAGGATTGGAATGAGTTAGGAATGTGATAGAGGTCACACAGTGTAGACCTATGCCCGTGTCACTCTAGGGATTCTTGGAAAAGAGAGGTGACAGAAGAAACTAGCTATCAGAGTTCAGTACGTAGACCACCACAACACTCAGGGGCACAGGCATACATGCGAACAGTGTTACCTTCTGTCTGTGCTTCCCTCCAATGGTTAATACTCTCCAATGTCTTTGTCCATGGGGCACCTGAAGAGTTATGCAGTAGTGCTGGCCAAGAGTCAACAGGATGAGCAAGGAAATGCCTTTCAAGACACTAGGGAGTGCAGGGGGAGACCACTCAGGCATGACTCACTGAATTTGAGTGGGATGATAAGGGCTTGAAAATGTTTTCCCAAAGTATTTGGATGTATTTCTTGGTTTAAGTTTCCAAATTCCAAGTGGCCCACATCTGCCTACCAGAGAAGAAAAACTCAGAGATTTAAAATGTGTGTGGTAATATCACGGATATCCAAGGATTGCCATGAAATGACAGATCTCACAATTTGTGGGTAGTTCATGCATGAGGCAGTCTGTTTGGCTGGCAGAAGGGAATCAGAATGATCTTAGCATATGGATTCATTCCGATTTACTGAAAGTGTGTTAGAACCATTCTGATTGGTGGCAGGCAGCTAATCAGAATTCCTCTTGCAGCACTCACATCCCTGGGCCAATTTTCCAGGAGGGTATCAGCAGCCTGCCCACAGGTTTCATTTGTGCTCTACCTAATCTTTCTGGTTCTAGTTCTGAAAATGTACGTGATATTTTCTCCCAAATTCATTTCATGGGTAAACTAAAAAATTGCTGGGTGTTGCATGGTTCACTTTTCTGTAAATCATTCTGCCCAGATCAAGTGACGATAACTGGGTGTCAATGACAAACAAGTAGTGTAAGGACTGTCAGATTTGCAACGGGAGAAAGCAGAAAAACCTTGAGTTAATCCAAGGCCTTATTCTCACCCTGGGCAAGACCGAAAATGATACTTTTGGTCAAGGGAAAAGACCATGGGAAGAAAGGGGAAGAGAGAGTGAAAGAGAGTGACAAGAGTTCCAGGTTGACTTGTTTCCAGAACCAGGTCACAGCATCCATCTTGGGATGAGATGATGGAACGTTAACATTCAGAGTAACAGGGCCTGAAAAGGGGATAGTCACTTAATCTGCTGATGTGCGATTTGGTACCAGCGTTGAACTGGCAAACCAACATATTTCTTCTCTCCGCTACACAGACGATGATATTCTTTTTAGTCAAACGCCGATGTGGCTATAAAAACTGGTCACTGTCTTATATAACTACTGTAGCTTAAATAGAATAACAATAAACTAGGAAAAAACAAATGTTGCAATATTTGTCAGAAAAAGAAAAAAAACGGTGTCTGGTTTCTAAACAAACATCGTCTGACTGTCTAAAATAAATACAAATACTTGGGGTGCTGGATGGACAATAAGGGAAGTCACCTAACACATCTTAACTCATTAAAACCAAAATCTGCCTCACTACTATCTGCCTTTCAAACTATATTGAAAAGTACAAATCAGCCCATACTCGAACCACTGCTGAAAATAATTAATGCCAAACTGATCCCGACTTTGGCTTATGTTGCTGAAGCACTTCCAGGCAAGCTTGGCGTCTTTTTGAACAATGCCCAGTTCGCTGTTTTCAGGTCACTGTTTAAACTTCCGCAAAACTCCTCACCTTCTCAGATCAGGATGGAATTTAAGCTGAGCAACCAACTACTCATGCAGAGAGCCAGTTTTCTGAAATATATACACTCAGTACGGGTCGCCCAAAAAGGTTCCTTGAAAAATCTAATTTGGCTAGAAGTTTCACTTGCAAATAGTCTCAGGCCCCGTCTGTTTGGTCAAATACTCTTAAGGATGCCTTGGAGTTGAAAGGAACAGCAGCTTTGTAGAATTTACATCTGCCTCATCAGCAGTTCAAAGCAGACCTAAACAAAGAGGTCCATATGGAATCCATTACAACCGACCGTCGATCTTTTATGAAAAGAAAGCACACGGTTTTGGTAATGGAGAGCTACGCTAACAGAGGGGGTCCAAAAATACATAACTGAAACATTCTCAATGTATTATAAGGTGTGTGAGAAGTTGGCCTGGCATATGCTGTCCACTAATTATAGTGGGCACCTTGCACCAGTCCAAATCGACTCTTATGGTAGGTAGGTTAAAGACAACCTTATTGAAAGCTATCCTAGTGGTAGCTGTGGAGAGCAGCCTTCAGGCTAAGTCTTGAAGGAATGTAAAGCCGCTTGTTTTACCAGTCTATAATCTCTTGAGTGACCAAATGAAAGAGCACCACACCAGGTATATATTCAAAATATATGTATTTATTACTAAACACACCCCTCTAGTCTCTTTATGAGGCTAGAGTTCGAAGTACATAGGTTATAAGATCTTAAATCACAGTAATAGCACAAATACACGTTTGGGCCCTAGGGGCGTACCAAACCATATACCAATAAAGTGGTATGCGAACCACGACTGAACTAGACACTAGGCCTAGAGCCTCTAGAAGTGCTTGGACCACAAGGAACCACCCAAGGTAGTGACACAGGGGACCCACGGGAGACGCGTGCAGTGTAAATACACAACCGCGATACGCCGTTAACTTCTATGGAGAAAGTCGGGATCGGAAAAATAGAGGAAAGGGACACTTTAAAGAGGACTAGGACAAAACCCTTTGAGATCTAGGACTTTGAAGAGTCTCTACCCACGGGAGCACCGGAGTACTCGTGTTACCTCACCCAGGGAAGCCGGGTGCATAGGTGCCTTTCGGGGTCGGGTTTCGTCGTCGGTTCTTATGGCGATCTGCTGCAAAGTGCTGCTGGCGACCAGGAGAAAAGTGTCCGGGTGGATCCAAGAGTGGATCGGAGTTCTGAAGAACCTGAAAGCAGAGGGGACAGAGTCTGGGTCACTAGCCAGTGACCAGGGAGGTGATGGACGGATGCCCACCGATGTCGAGTGCTTCAAGTGCGTTGACGGTCGTCTCGTTTCTGCAGCCACGAGGTCCAGGAGGCGTTGTCGGCGACCAGGAGCAGGATTCGGGCTGGTACACGATGTCTGTCGAGTGCTGCGGTGTCGGCGACCAGATTGGACCCAACAAGCCTTGGCAACGGCAAGTCTCGATGTAGCTGAAGATCGTCGATGGTGCAGACCAGCAAGGTCTGGGGAACTCACCCAGCAAGGGTAAGTGAGGGCAGGCCTGGAGCAACCAGACTGCCAAGTAAAGAAAAGATTGGCCTTCGGTAAGGGCTACTAGCCAACGGGCTAGCGACCGCGAAGGAGCCTCGTGACGCCGCACGTGGAGCTGGCTTACAGGACACTCGTGGAGTGGGGGCCAGTGATCTTCGGTGCAGGTGGTGCTGGAGGCTAGGGCTACTCGGAGCCCAAAGCACGACTTCTTGGGAGACCCAGAAGATGGTGCACTTGCAAGTGTGCTCGGTGTCCAGGGGTCACGGTCTCACGTTACCCACGATAGCCACGGGCCTCAGCTTTGCTGGGGACTCAGGGTAGCCTCGGGGAAGTCTGAGAATCCACCTCTGGTGATGCGATGACTTCGGCGTCCGACGGGAGCTTCAGTGATGCGAACCGGACAGATGCTTCTTTGGTGCCTGCCAAGCAGGGGAGTCACTCCTTGACCCCAAGGGAGATTCTTCAGTCCTCTAATCGTGAGTAGAGCGTCGAAGGTCCAGGATTCTGTTTCAGAGTTTCGTCCAGGTATAATCTAAAGTCCTAAGGACTGGGTTCCTACCTTTATTCCAAAAATAGGGGATGGACTACTCTGTGGCCCCACCTATGGGTGGGTCAGGGCAGAGGGGTGGCTACACCCCTTTCCCTTTGTCCAGTTCGCGCCAAAGCAGGGGCTGCAAGCCCCTGATCCGGTTTGAACTGGGGTATGCACAGGGACACCAAATGTGCCCCCAGTGCAGGACTTCAAAGCACCCGAAAGTGCTCCCGCCCAGCCCCAATACACTTTGTCCTGTCTGGGGAGGTGGTCACACCTCCCTGGGACAGGAAACCTATTGTCCAGGCCTCCCCTGCCGGAGTTTCGTCCAGCAGCAGGAGGCCAGACTCGTGTCTGTGGCAGTAGCATCCATTTTGTGATGCCAGGCTCTGGAAAGAAGTTACCGGACTCGTCAGAGTTAACATGCCTTTCCCTCTAGAAGGGTGGAATGCTACCCCCGCCGCCAGAATTGGCGGGGGGTAGTATTCCAAGATGTTTGACACCAAACACGACATGTTTCGGTGCAGCCATTCCATAGTTAGCATTTTACCGCGAGGATATAATGCGTTTAAGAGTATATGGTCAGGCTGCACTACAAACAGCATCAGAGATGGTCTCCGAACGCTGCAGAGGGGCCCTGCTCATGCAGGGGCACCCTCTCACAGAGAAACCATGCACTCTGCCTTTAGGATTGATAAGGCCTGCCTTAGGAGTGACTTATAGGTTTATATGTGTGTATGCATTTAGTGATATAGGTAACCTATACCACAGCAAGGGGTGCATGCACCACCTTACCCAGGCTGCAGTAGCAGACCTGTGGTGTCAGTTTGGATGGCCTACCAGGGGTGGCATAATATATGCTGCAGCCCCTGGCAGGCCTCTGAGGTACCTATGCCCTTGGTACATAGTATACCATATACTAGGGACTTACAAGGGCACTCCAGATCCCAATCAGAGATGTGCCTAAGGCACATGGATACCCTTTTAAAGAGGAAACAGCTAGGCTGGGGTTCTGAATAGCAGGGCCCCAGCCAGACTAATGTCGAAAACCAGTGAAGTATCAGCAAAAAGTGGGGGTACCCCTGTGAAGCAGATCCTACTCTCCTACACAACCCCCCCAAACGTAGGGACATTAAACTAACCTTGCCCAGTTAAGTCTTCATGTTCTAAGTGGAAATACCTAGAGAGTCCATCTGCATTCGCATGGTTACTCCCAGGCCTATGTTCCACTGTAAAGTCCATCCCCTGTAGGGAAATGGACCACCTAAGCAGTTTGGGGTTTTCACCCTTCATTTGTTTTAGCCATAAGAGGGGCTTATGGTCTGTCTGAACCAGGAAGTGTGTACCAAACAAGTATGGCCTCAACTTCTTCAGAGCCCAGACCACAGCAAAGGCCTCCCTCTCTATGGCTGACCAACGTTTCTCTCTAGGGGTCAGCCTTCTGCTAATAAAAGCTACTGGCTGATCCTGACCTTCTTCATTCAATTGTGACAGTACAGCCCCTACCCCCAATTCAGATGCATCAGTTTGAACAATGAACTTCTTGGAGTAATCAGGACTCTGCAGAATTGGAGCAGTGCACATGGCCTGCTTGAGGTCATCAAATGCCTTTTGACAGCTAACTGTCCACTGAACCTTCTTGGGCATTTTTTTAGAAGTTAAGTCATTCAAGGGTGTCACTATTGATCCATACCCCTTGACAAATCTCCTATAGTACCCAGTCAGGCCTAAGAAGGCTCTCACCTGAGTCTGGGTAGTGGGAGCAGTCCAGTCCATGATGGTCTGGATCTTGCTCTGCAAAGGTTGAACCTGGCCTCCACCCACAAGGTGGCCCAGGTACACAACCTGACTCTGCCCTATCTGGCACTTAGTGGCCTTGATAGTCAGGCCTGCCTTTTGCAGGGCCTGTAAAACATTCCTGAGGTGGACCAGGTGATCCTCCCAGGTGGAGCTAAAGACAGCAATATCATCTAGATAAGCTGCACTATAGGCCTCCAGTCCTGTGAGAACTGTGTTCACCAACCTCTGGAAAGTGGCAGGTGCATTTTTCAGACCAAAGGGCATCACCACAAATTGATAATGCCCACTAGGGGTTGAAAATGCTGTTTTGGGCTTTGCAGCATCAGCTAGTCTGATCTGCCAGTAGCCAACTGTTAGGTCAAATGTGCTGAGATATTTGGCAGAGGCCAAAGTATCTATGAGCTCATCTGCCCTGGGTATTGGATGGGCATCAGTCCTAGTGACTGCATTGAGGCCCCTGTAGTCTACACAAAACCTCATCTCTCTTTTCCCACCACTGGTGTGAGGTTTAGGTACTAGGACTACTGGACTAGCCCAAGGGCTATCTGAGGGCTCAATCACTCCCAATTCCAACATCTTCTGGACTTCAGTCCTGATACAGTCCCTGACATGGTCAGGTTGCCTATAAATCTTGTTTTTAATAGGCAGACTGTCCCCAGTGTCCACTTCATGAGTGCACCAGGTGGTCTGACTGGGTGTCAGTGAAAACATATGTCTAAACTGATTGAGGACTTGCCTGCAATCAGTTTGTTGCTGGGTAGTGAGGCTGCCTGACAAGGCTACACCATCAACTGACCCATCGTCAGGGTTCTGTGAGAGCAGGTCAGGGAGTGGGTCACTCTCTTCCTCCTGCCCTTCATCAGTAGCCATGAGCAAGCCCATGTCTGCCCTGTCCACATATGGCTTAAGTCTGTTGACATGGAGAACCCTGTGGGGACTCCTGGGTGTTCCCAGGTCTACTAAGTAAGTGACCTCACCCTTCTGCTCAACAATAGTGTGGGGTCCACTCCATTTGTCTTGGAGAGCTGCTGGGGCCACGGGCTCCAACACCCACACCTTCTGTCCTGGCTGGTAAACAGTTAGGACAGCCTTTTGGTCATGCCAGGCCTTTTGAAGTTCCTGGCTAGCCTCAAGGTTTTTGGTTGCCTTTTTCATGTACTCAGCCATCCTGGAGCGGAGACCAAGTACATAGTCCACTATATCTTGCTTTGGGGGCTTGAGAGGTAACTCCCATCCTTCCTTCACCAAGCACAGTGGACCCCTCACAGGGTGGCCAAACAGAAGTTCAAAAGGGCTGTAACCAACCCCCTTCTGAGGCACCTCCCTATATGCGAATAAAAGGCAGGGCAAGAGTATGTCCCATCTACGCCTAAGCTTTTCTGGGAGCCCTTTAATCATGCCCTTCAAGGTTTTGTTGAATCTCTCAACTAAACCATTGCATTGTGGGTGATAGGGTGTGGTGAACTTATAAGTAACCCCACACTCCTTCCACATTGCCTTTAAGTACCCAGACATGAAGTTTGCACCCCTGTCTGATACCACCTCCTTAGGAAAGCCCACTCTTGAGAAAATTCCCAGGAGGGCCCTTGCCACCACAGGTGCTGTAGTGGTCCTAAGGGGTATAGCCTCTGGATACCTGGTGGCATGATCCACTACCACCAGTATAAATCTGTGCCCAGATGCTGTTTGGGGATCCATGGGACCAACAATGTCAATCCCTACCCTCTCAAAGGGCACCCCCACCACAGGTAGTGGTATCAGGGGGGCCTTTGTAGTGCCACCTGCTTTGCCACTGGCTTGGCAGGTTACACAGGAGCGACAAAACTCCTTACTGTCTTCAGACATGTGGGGCCAGTGAAAGTGAGGGACAATTCTGTCCCAAGTCTTGTTCTGGCCCAGGTGTCCTGCTAAGGGAATATCATGGGCTAGGGTCAATAGGAAGCCCCTGAACTTCAAAGGTATTACCAACCTCCTGGTAGCACCAGGCTTGGGGTCTCTACTCTCTGAGTACAGGAGTCCATCATCCCAATACACTGTATGGGGACCACTAGCTTTCCCAGCAGCCTCAGCAGCAGCTTGCTGTCTGAGGGGTTCAAGGGAGGGGCAGCTCTGCTGCTCCTGGCTCAGATCTGCCCTAGAAGGTCCCCCTGTCCCCAAGAACTCAACCTGGTCAGGCTCAAGTTCCTCTGGGACAGTTCCTTCTTCAGGGCTGAGATCATCCCCCTCAAGGGACTGATCTTCCTCCTGAGCCAAGGGGAAGGCACTGCCTTAACCCTACTACTCCTCCTCTTGGAAGGCACTTGGTCCATTCTTTCAGAATCCAAGGCCTGTTCAGTTTTAGACAGTTTAGCTTGTGACCTGGTCACAGCAAACACATCTGCAGGGATCCCCAGCATTTCTGCATGGGTCCTGAGCTCCACTTCTGCCCAAGCAGAAGTCTCTAAGTCATTGCCAAGCAAGCATTCGACTGGTAGGTTTGCACTTACCACAACCTTCTTAAGGCCAGTTACCCCTCCCCAGGAGAAGTTAACAACTGCCAGAGTATGGTCTGTTCTGACATTGCTAGCATTGGTCACTTGGTACATTTCACCAAGTATAACTTGCCCAGGTAGCACAAGGTCTTGTGTCACCATTGTGACACTTGCCCCTGTGTCCCTAAATGCCAAAGCCTCTCGTCCATTGATTAAAGGCTGTTGTCTGTACTTGCCCAGATTACTGGGACTCACAGTGGAGGTCACATCCATGCCTCCATCACAGACTAACACAGCCTGAGTCAGCTCCCTGACTAAGTCAGAGCCCAACTCAGTTCCCAGGGTGAACCCTACTAAACCCTTTGCTGGAGCACTTCCACCAACTGTACTAGGGGGAACAGGTGCCTTAGGGGCATTGGTGGATGCTGGACTGGAGTCTTTGGACTTGGTGCAATCACTGGTCCAGTGGGTCTTTTGCTTACAGACCTTGCACCATGGTTTTCTTTGGCCTTTACCCTTGGTAGACTGGGAATCCCCACCAGAAGAAGATTTTTGGGGGCCTGATGAAGACTTTTGATCTTTACCCTTCTCCCCACCCTTGTCAGAGTTCTTAGCATCTTGCTTCTTGGTTTCCCCACCTTGGTTCTGTACCTTCTGCTTCACCCTGGTTCTGACCCATTTGTCTGCCTTCTTTCCCAATTCTTGGGGAGAGGTCAGATCAGAGTCAACCAGGTACTGATGCAACAGCTGGTTTTGACAGTTATTAAGAATCTGCTCCCTCATTATCAGATTATACAATCCTGAGAAGTCACACACCTTACTGCCCATCAACCAGCCTTCCAGAGCCTTGGCAGAACAATCCACATAGTCTACCCAGTCTTGAGTCTGTGCTTTTTGGGTGTCTCTGAACTTCAACCTGTACTGTTCAGTGGTTAGGCCAAACCCATCAATAAGAGCACTCTTCAAGACCTTGTAATTGTCAGCATCCTCCTCTCTAACAGTGAGGAGCTTGTCTCTACCTTTGTCAGCAAAGGAGAGCCACAAGATTGCTGCCCACTGCTCCTGAGGGACCTTCTGTACCTTACAGGCCCTCTCTAAAGCAGTTATCCATTTGTGGATATCATCCCCACTCTGGTAGGGAGGGACAATCTTGCTCAGGTTCCTATGGTCATAGGACCTTTCCCTATCTCTAGGGATATGGCTGCCACCATGGGACTCTAGTCCCAACTTTCTTCTCTCTTTAAGGAGATCTAGGGACTCTCTATCTAAAGCCAATTGCTTCTTCCTGATCTCCAGTTGAGTTTCCTCATACTGGACCAGTCTCTTTCTTCTCTCATGAGAGGATTCCCTCCTGTGAGAAGAAACAGAGCTCCCTATTGAGGTGCCAGAGTGGTTAGACTCCTGAGAAGGAGACCTAGACTTTCTGAGCACACTCATAATCCTTCCTGGGGGGACAAAGGTGTGGTTCTCCAGATCCTCATCTTCATCTTCCCCAGAAGGGATTGGGTTTTCCAGGTCAGGGTCATTGTCACCCTCCTGGTCAGTTTCAGAGGGGGGCTGGGGGTAGTAGTACCCCTGGTCCCTTCCTCATCTGCTGGCCCACCCTCTGCTCCTACCCCTTCAGTCTCTGAAGACTTACTAAGATCATAAGCCACCAACAACTCCTGGAGGTGTTGGGTGGTGGGACTTTGGCCTGTCCTTAATTTCCTCACGTTACACAAAGCTCTCAGTTCCAAGAATGGGAGTGTGTCATACTTGGAGGGGAAGCTCAATGGCTTCCTGCAGGGCATCTTTGGATCCTGCTTTTAAAGACATTACTAGTGTGGTGTGGTGTATGCACTACCTACTCTAGTGTGGCCTACTAAACTCTCTTGAGTTGTAGAAAGGGTTGTGCTATCCCTTAACACACAACTCTAAGTTCAGTAGAACTTACTGATATTCTAAGCTTAAATTATATGTACCTTAGGTACCTTTAGTGGTTTTCAGTTGATCAATTCAATTGAGATTATCTGGTAAAACAATAGCAAGCTGGAATCCCACACGCTGCACACCAATGTGAGAAGTTGGCCTGGCATATGCTGTCCACTAATTATAGTGGGCACCTTGCACCAGTCCAAATCGACTCTTATGGTAGGTAGGTTAAAGACAACCTTATTGAAAGCTATCCTAGTGGTAGCTGTGGAGAGCAGCCTTCAGGCTAAGTCTTGAAGGAATGTAAAGCCGCTTGTTTTACCAGTCTATAATCTCTTGAGTGACCAAATGAAAGAGCACCACACCAGGTATATATTCAAAATATATGTATTTATTACTAAACACACCCCTCTAGTCTCTTTATGAGGCTAGAGTTCGAAATACATAGGTTATAAGATCTTAAATCACAGTAATAGCACAAATACACGTTTGGGCCCTAGGGGCGTACCAAACCATATACCAATAAAGTGGTATGCGAACCACGACTGAACTAGACACTAGGCCTAGAGCCTCTAGAAGTGCTTGGACCACAAGGAACCACCCAAGGTAGTGACACAGGGGACCCACGGGAGACGCGTGCAGTGTAAATACACAACCGCGATACGCCGTTAACTTCTATGGAGAAAGTCGGGATCGGAAAAATAGAGGAAAGGGACACTTTAAAGAGGACTAGGACAAAACCCTTTGAGATCTAGGACTTTGAAGAGTCTCTACCCACGGGAGCACCGGAGTACTCGTGTTACCTCACCCAGGGAAGCCGGGTGCATAGGTGCCTTTCGGGGTCGGGTTTCGTCGTCGTTTCTTATGGCGATCTGCTGCAAAGTGCTGCTGGCGACCAGGAGAAAAGTGTCCGGGTGGATCCAAGAGTGGATCGGAGTTCTGAAGAACCTGAAAGCAGAGGGGACAGAGTCTGGGTCACTAGCCAGTGACCAGGGAGGTGATGGACGGATGCCCACCGATGTCGAGTGCTTCAAGTGCGTTGACGGTCGTCTCGTTTCTGCAGCCACGAGGTCCAGGAGGCGTTGTCGGCGACCAGGAGCAGGATTCGGGCTGGTACACGATGTCTGTCGAGTGCTGCGGTGTCGGCGACCAGATTGGACCCAACAAGCCTTGGCAACGGCAAGTCTCGATGTAGCTGAAGATCGTCGATGGTGCAGACCAGCAAGGTCTGGGGAACTCACCCAGCAAGGGTAAGTGAGGGCAGGCCTGGAGCAACCAGACTGCCAAGTAAAGAAAAGATTGGCCTTCGGTAAGGGCTACTAGCCAACGGGCTAGCGACCGCGAAGGAGCCTCGTGACGCCGCACGTGGAGCTGGCTTACAGGACACTCGTGGAGTGGGGGCCAGTGATCTTCGGTGCAGGTGGTGCTGGAGGCTAGGGCTACTCGGAGCCCAAAGCACGACTTCTTGGGAGACCCAGAAGATGGTGCACTTGCAAGTGTGCTCGGTGTCCAGGGGTCACGGTCTCACGTTACCCACGATAGCCACGGGCCTCAGCTTTGCTGGGGACTCAGGGTAGCCTCGGGGAAGTCTGAGAATCCACCTCTGGTGATGCGATGACTTCGGCGTCCGACGGGAGCTTCAGTGATGCGAACCGGACAGATGCTTCTTTGGTGCCTGCCAAGCAGGGGAGTCACTCCTTGACCCCAAGGGAGATTCTTCAGTCCTCTAATCGTGAGTAGAGCGTCGAAGGTCCAGGATTCTGTTTCAGAGTTTCGTCCAGGTATAATCTAAAGTCCTAAGGACTGGGTTCCTACCTTTATTCCAAAAATAGGGGATGGACTACTCTGTGGCCCCACCTATGGGTGGGTCAGGGCAGAGGGTGGCTACACCCCTTTCCCTTTGTCCAGTTCGCGCCAAAGCAGGGGCTGCAAGCCCCTGATCCGGTTTGAACTGGGGTATGCACAGGGACACCAAATGTGCCCCCAGTGCAGGACTTCAAAGCACCCGAAAGTGCTCCCGCCCAGCCCCAATACACTTTGTCCTGTCTGGGGAGGTGGTCACACCTCCCTGGGACAGGAAACCTATTGTCCAGGCCTCCCCTGCCGGAGTTTCGTCCAGCAGCAGGAGGCCAGACTCGTGTCTGTGGCAGTAGCATCCATTTTGTGATGCCAGGCTCTGGAAAGAAGTTACCGGACTCGTCAGAGTTAACATGCCTTTCCCTCTAGAAGGGTGGAATGCTACCCCCGCCGCCAGAATTGGCGGGGGGTAGTATTCCAAGATGTTTGACACCAAACACGACATGTTTCGGTGCAGCCATTCCATAGTTAGCATTTTACCGCGAGGATATAATGCGTTTAAGAGTATATGGTCAGGCTGCACTACAAACAGCATCAGAGATGGTCTCCGAACGCTGCAGAGGGGCCCTGCTCATGCAGGGGCACCCTCTCACAGAGAAACCATGCACTCTGCCTTTAGGATTGATAAGGCCTGCCTTAGGAGTGACTTATAGGTTTATATGTGTGTATGCATTTAGTGATATAGGTAACCTATACCACAGCAAGGGGTGCATGCACCACCTTACCCAGGCTGCAGTAGCAGACCTGTGGTGTCAGTTTGGATGGCCTACCAGGGGTGGCATAATATATGCTGCAGCCCCTGGCAGGCCTCTGAGGTACCTATGCCCTTGGTACATAGTATACCATATACTAGGGACTTACAAGGGCACTCCAGATCCCAATCAGAGATGTGCCTAAGGCACATGGATACCCTTTTAAAGAGGAAACAGCTAGGCTGGGGTTCTGAATAGCAGGGCCCCAGCCAGACTAATGTCGAAAACCAGTGAAGTATCAGCAAAAAGTGGGGGTACCCCTGTGAAGCAGATCCTACTCTCCTACAAGGTGAAGTTTTGCTAACTTCGTATGGGTTACTAATCATCATTGGATCTTTTATCCCCCCCATGCGCCAACCCGACATCAATATGTGCCGCTTATGAGGCCTGCTCCAGGAATCACTAACTCACTTGATTTGTATATGCTCCTCCTTATTAGACAAGCGCAGATGACTGCTGCACCTTCTATTAATCAAAAATGGAACAAGGGCAATGTCGGCAGCTGTTAAATTTCTTTTGAACAAAGCTTATCCTTAAGCAATTGCAGCCCTCATATAACATTTCTGGACATAGCGGATAAAAAACTCAGGACCTCAGCATTTGTTCCAGGCCCTTGAGTGTGGCTGCCTTATTGTAAACTGCCAGGATACAAAAAATGGGGCTATGCAGCAAACAGTGAATTGCCAACTCCACATGGTTATCACAAGGTGCTTCCAAATTATCAGCCTTTATACTCAAAACAGTAATGTAAACTGTCTGATAGGTCAAAGGAACATAACTGTTAAAGACTCTTAATTGCTTGGTATTTTAACTTTTGGTCTTCTGAGTAATGTTAGTAAATAATTGCGATTGCACCTTGGGGCTTCTAGGGAGTTGAACAGACACTGTTAGGTTTCCTCCTCATTCATTGCATAGCATAAACTTGAATAATTCACAGGGATAAATGGGAGCCTGCTAGGCAATCGCATATATTTTAATTCATGCCAACATAAAATAATGACTTAGATCTGCAAGACCATTACCTATCCTCCCAATTTTGATACTCAATCTAAGACATACTCTGCACAGTACTTTTAGCAATCAATTGGTATTCAAATATTTATTGCATTTGGTATCTTATAATTTCTTAACACTTTAGCTCGTAGCCTCGGTCATACTTGTGTGTCAATTATGCAGATGTATCAATGGTAATGCTAGGCCAATAAGTTTTACTCAGGAAGATCCAAACCTTTGTAAATTGCCACCAAGATGAATATTGTAAACAGATTAGAACATCTTAGGACATAAAATTTCTATGGGTCTGTCAAAATCTCTGATGCATATATACATACAATTAAGGCCGAAAGCCTGTTACTAGCATTTCTTGCACTCTAAATGCTAAAGGTCTATGCCACTAGCTTATTTAATTTTAATGATATAATGTTATGAGCTCACTTTATCTTACGTCTTATACGCATTGACTGTTCTGCACAACGTGTTGTTGTTTATTAGGGCAAATTTTACATAAAAAAAACGTTTATGCTTGTACACGCCTTCATATTTTCCACTTGGCCCTTTAATGGGCTTGATTGTCTTAATAAAGTATTTTAAAAGTGAAAGGGATAGTCATTGTGCCGTAGGAACAGAAGGGCAGCACGCAAAGAAAAGGGAAATTAAATATGGTTTACTGTATCCCACGAGTTATAGTTGTGACTAGCCCTCGAGGGCACGTGGATACCTTCTCAAAACCCGTTTAAACATCAACTGGGCAGTAAGTCTCTTTTTCAACTGAAAAGTAAAGAAACAATATACCCAAAAATCCTAAATACATGGGAACATGGAAAAGGAAAAAAAAATATAAAGTGAGGGGACTCAAGATACGTGTGCAAAGTGGTATGCATCAGCATACACAAATGTTGCAAGACACCATGCCTCCTGTGTGGAACCTGCTTGTAGTTCTGATGCTTCTCCATGCCCCAAATGTATGTGCCTGACCCTGATGTGCTGCTAAAGTCCCACCCTATGCCTATTCCCCAACTCTTCTCCAGTAGCACCACAGTGGGAAGCTTGTTGTTGATAATATAGTACAAGTGCAGGCTTGGTGCTATCCTGTTGTTTCACCTCTCCCGATCATAACTTGCCTTCAAATAAGTTCCTCATGTTTTTCAAATGTAGGGGGCATATTCTCAAGGAGCCCTCGCCGATTTATCGGCACTTTAGCGCCGCAAAAGTGGCAATAGACTTATCGCCCCATTCACAAGCTGGTGCAAACTGCCGACATCGCCAGTTTTCCTGCGATAGCTGCCACAAAAAACATCGCCACGGATGAGAGCGACAACTAACGCTAATGATATGCAGAGTAGGCGTTCCCGTGCAAAAACACACGAAAACACCACTTCGCGATATTCCCAATGAGCAGCCAGATCAGCGATGCGATCCGAAAACAGGCGATAATGCGCGTTAGCAGCAGGGATTCAACACCTGCCTCTTACTGGTGTTAAGCAGGACGACAACCTGCAGTATGAAAGGGAGCCCAGCCTAGAGCCACATCTGAAGACCAACAGATGCCATGGAGACAATGATCATGCAGCCTGGAGACCCAAGAGGGCCACAACACCCACCGCAACCACCCCCGGACCCTCCCCCAGGTCATGAAGTCCAGTAGTCAACGGTAGTGGAAAAACAGAACTTTATTACAAATACATAAACAACAAGACGAAAAGCTCAGCCAACGCGTTCCATTCCCAACGAGAACTTCACCAGGGCAACGTGTGGATCCAATAAACTGCAAATGCTGCGGGAACTTCCCAATACCATTCCATATCCCGAAATCAGTAGTCAGAAACCTGTTGGAGAAATGGTGACAATGGTCAAGCGTCCTCATAGTCACAAACGTAATCTGGTACAGTGTATTGCACTTGGACAAACCTGAATGCACACAGGTATGATGAATCCAGTCCAAACATACTGTAACAGAAGTCTGTGTGCTCGTAACCTCCGCAGGAAAGAAAAAAAAAGGTTACAACCACACAAACATCTGTTACGGTCTCATCATGCAGGATTCATCATACCTGTAAACATCACAGTTTGTATCATCTTGATA
The DNA here is from genome assembly GCA_963921515.1 of Calotriton arnoldi. Taxonomy (NCBI): domain Eukaryota; kingdom Metazoa; phylum Chordata; class Amphibia; order Caudata; family Salamandridae; genus Calotriton; species Calotriton arnoldi. The sequence continues at coordinate 1,137,150 of CAWUFW010005237.1, forward strand.
CCCCTGCACCTTCACTTCCCCCACGCTGTGCATGAACAGCTGGAGACCATGCAAGGGAATTACGCCATAGCTGCCTTACTGCACGTGTCGGGGGCAATTGACTGTACACATGTACCACTTTTGCCCCCTGCCGACCCTGCACACAATTACCGCTACAGAAAGCACACGCATTCCATCAATGTGCAGGCGATAGTGGACCACCGGGGACATTTCACCAATGTCGTCTCCAACTTCACAGGCAGTGTGCATGATACATACATCTTCCAACAGTCCATCATCAAACAGCGCTTCCAGGATGGCACCCATGGCAATGCACTGCTCATTGGTAAGTACTAACTGAACACACCACACACCTCAACTCCACAATCACACAACTCACAACTGTGGGAGAGCACACGTAACAAAATCACTTACAACATGCCATCCAAAATGCCCAACTACCAGACACGACAAACACAAGTAACCGTGGTAACAGGGGCCAGACATGTAGACAAACCATCCACAAAGGCAGAGCCCCTCTGCCACACAATTGCAGAATGTGGGGAGAGGAGGGAACCAAGAATGTGCGAAGGAGGCTAGTGACCCAGCAATAAGAAAGGACACAATGCCAAGTGTGGCGGAGATGTGCTGGACAGACTGCAGTATGCAGAGCACAGACATGTCCATGTGGACATCTACTGCTGGTGTTTGCAGTGTAGTGGACAGTGGACGCAAACAGGTGACCCCAGGCAGTGTGGAAGACCTTGGACATGTAGCCATGTGGTCCCCCCTGTAAGCCTGAGCGGAGCGGCCTTGGCTGGCATATGTCGCAAATGAATAGCCCGGGGCCCTGGGCGTGGTCCAGTTCCGGGATGGCCACCACAGTAACTACTGCGTGTGTCTCTGTGTCTGCCATATCGTGACCATAGGCCTACACACACGTGCCCGACCACATTCAACGGCTGTATTCACACTGGAGACGAGGTGACTACGTCTCAAGCCAACCCGCGCACATCTCGTCAGCGCTTGCAGGGTCGTGTCTGCCAGGGCGGTGCCCTCCACCCAGCCACGAGGCCGCCGCTGTGACCGGTGGTGCCTGTGCGATCCTGTGCGCCTGCTGCACCCCAGCCCTGGTCCCCAGACCGGTCCGCCGCCCAGCGATGACTGCCCGCCCCTGCGCACATAGGCCTCAATGCTCACCTGCCGCCACCGGCGTGTCTCCAAGAGGTCCCTCCACGTGCCGGTGCAACCTCCTCAGCCGATCGCTGGATTCCGTGCCATAGGCCCCCAGCGCACCCTGCGGCACCGCACCGCGGAGTCATGTGTCTGCTGACTGCTGCCTGCATGTACACTGCAGTCCAGCAGGGCTCACAATTCAATTTGAGTCTTGATTTGCTGGACGCCGTATCGAGGCCAACGCATCATCGCAGGCTGCACACCCGCTCAGCTCTTCAGGTGGGCCTAACTCAGTGCAACGCAAGTCATCGCCACGTGGCGGGAGGCCCGTGCCGGAGGCAGGCCATCGGGCGCCACTAACTCTGTGCAACGCAAGTCACGGACCCCTCATGATTGAGTTCCGTGGATGTGGACGCTATCATGTCACCTCCGGCAGTGGGGGATGTGCTGTGGTGGGCCCCTTTTATTGGCAGGGTCACATGTCCCGTGACGCCTGTGCTGGATGGGTATGGTGTGGGTGTAAACCAGCCCTCAGGGAGTGGCTGTGGCATGCTGACAACTAGACCAGTGACCAGCAGATCACTACAGGGAAGACCTGGGACATGTAGCTGTGTCGTCACCCCCTGTGAGCGTAAGCGGAGTGGGCTGGGCTGGCGTATGCCAGTCCAACATAGGGGTGTGAACAATGAGCCCGGGGCTCTGGGCATGGTTCAGTTCTGGCCTCGACAAGGAAGTAACCAATGCGTGTGTCTCCGTTGTAGTGTCTGCGCCACCCAGACCGCAATCAGCAATGTTGCACCCTGTGACCCAAGCCCCACAACATGTGCAAAATGGACGTGAGGGGGAATCAGTGACCCTACATTCATCCATACAGTCACACTTGAAGGATCATAGACATGACACATCTGTGTGAATTTGAATGTTTTATTCACATCCAGTGGAGTGTTGCAGCTGGAGCAGTACAGGGCCATGCATTGTTGCCCCGTGGAGGGCCAGCCAGAGTCCATTTGGGAAGGACAAGTTCATCGGAAGAGGAAGAGTTCAGTCCGCAGTCTGATTGCTGTGTCATTGGTAACCAAACAGAATATGGCAGTCCATGTCGAGGTCCAAGGTGAGTGCTGCAGAGTGTATCGGGGGACAGTGGAAGGTGATGATGCAAAGGGCCGAACCAAGCTGAAACAGGCCATATGGCGGAGATGAATGCTACCGCTTCCTCATAACCACAATGGCAGTCTCATCCACATCATCGTCCTCTGATGTGTGATGTGCCTCACCTGTGGGTGTTGGTGTTTCAGCTGCAGCACTGTGTGGCACTGACACATCAGGGGCCAGAGGTGGATTGTCAGCCGCACTGTGGGGCACTGACACATCAGGGGGCGGAGATGTGGATGGTGTAGGTGCAGCAGCATTCATCTGCGCCAGGCCTTGTGGCAGCAATGCCATGATGAGGATCTGCAGGGCATGGAAGATCCCAGCTACATCTCGCTGATGTGCAGCCGTGGCAGCCATCCTTTCCGCCTCCATCCGCACCGAGTCCTCCATGAGCCTCCGCATGTGTCCCAACTCAGGGCTGAGATCGCTGGAGCCACTCTGACTAGACAGGTGTTCTTGTCTCCAAGTCATGACTCCAGCGATGTCAGCCATGGCTCGTTGGAGACCATGGAGCGGACTGCGGGTGTCCGTTAGGGACTGTAAGTGGTCCCTGATGGGACCTAGACACCCATGGATGGCATCAAGTTTGGCTGCCATGAGGTCGAACCCCACCGCACCTGCTCAGCCATCTCCTTCTGGCCCTCCAACACACAGCATTGAAATGCCATGTGTTGGTCGTGGGGATCCTGGGAGACAGCCGGGGTGGTGGGTGCTTCCTGCTGTGTGGTCTGTGCAGGGGGTGGTGTCTCCTCGATGCAGCTGGGCTGCTCTGCTCCTGGAGGTGGGGTGCCGGAGCTGTCCATGAGCTCTTGGAGGGCGTCGGTGTCGAAGGTGGGGAGGTCCTCCTCATCATCAGTGAGGAGGTGTTCGGTCTGCTCTGCAGGAGGTGATGATTCTCCCTCTGCAATGTAAAGGGAGATGCAGTTTAACAGTGTGTTCCATGTATGTTCACGCATTGGCCAAGTTTCCAAACAGACTGCATGACAATGTACATTGTGACTGTTTAGGAGGAGCTGCCTATTTGAAGCGGTACAGTGGACATTTGTGCACCATCAGGGATGTGGGGTTGTACTTGTCCATTATCATGTCACAGTTTTCTGCTATGCCAAATGAGATTGGCCAGTTTCTACACACAAGCAGCAGCAGTTGTGTCCTCTGTTCTGTTGTGAAAGTGTTGCAGTTTGTACCACATTGTTGTCAATGTTGATGTGCTCTGATTCTTGTGTGTGTGCTGCATTGTGGGTGTGTCGCCCCTGCAGCTCAGACTTTGCTTGGCCTTCTCCCTTTCAGGCAGTGTGCCTTTGACTTCTGTGCTTATGCAGTGCTGAGATGTTGCATACTTGGGTAAATTGGGCTCTTGGTGGGAGTTGGGACTCTTGGGCATGGTTTGTCCGCAGATGTCTTGTTGCCGTCAGGGGTTGTTTGTGCACGTGGATGTGTCAGTGTGTGACCTGCTCCTTTCTGGATGTGGACCACACTCAGCCACCTCGGTGTCGTGGCGTGCAACATGTCATGATGAGTGGCCTGCAGACATGCTCATCGTCATGCAGTGTCACTTGCATTGTCAGTGGGGCTCACGGATCCGAAGCTTTGCTGGGTTCAGCACATGTGCATGTGTTTGTTGTGAGATTGGTGATGTGTGGGGAGGGCCCCCTCTGGGCACATTGTGGACAGGGGACTACTTGCTGTTTCTATGTGTGCTGCAGTATGGCAAGGAGATCAGGGACATGATCCAGAGTCATTGTGGTTGTGCAGTGTGCTATACTTCATTGTGCATGTGTGCCATTGTGCCCATCTCCCCCCGTCCCCCCAGTCCCTGGTGGTTACTCACCCTGTTGCCGTTGTGTCAGGTCATGTTGAGCAGTGTCCGGTCCCCCGACTCCTGCCACCGTCTCCACACAGATGACTGTGGACACCATTTCCTCCATCTCATCCAGCTCCTACTGTGGAGCAGTGCTCCCACCCCCAGTCTGCATTGCTGCTTTGCGGTTGTTTGCGAGTTTCAGCTTGGTTTTGCGCTTCACATCATTCAAGCGCCTCTTGACCTCGTCCATTGTCCTCCTCAGCACTCCGACTGCATTCACCTTGTCCACGATGGACTGCCATGTTCCATTTTTTGTTGCCAATAACACAGTGGAGGTGACGAACAGTTGTTGATGGTGTTCTATCACCTCCGTAATCAGGATCCTGTTTTCCTGCGGACTGAACCGCATCTTCCTCTTCTTCTTCTCCTTGCCCTTCCCTGACCCCGAGGTCCCAGGCTGGTCCTCTGTGGGGCTTGTGGGGTTCGGGCTGTCCTCTGTACTTGCTCCGGCTGCCTCCATTGTGCTTCGCAGTTGTTATGGTATTTTGGTGTTTTTTGCTGCTTTTATGGTGATTTTTCCCGCCTGACGTGGGAATTGCAATCCTGGAGCTGCTTGTCGCCGATTTTTCTATAGCAGTTGGGCCCATCGCATCTTTTTTCGCGTTCGGGTTTCCTTTTTTATCGCCTTCGCGGTAGTTGTATCGCGGACATTTGAGGCGGTATCGGGAAACTATCGCATGTTACCGCCGTGTTGTGAGTACGACGTTGACACAGAGTTATTTTCCCGCGATAGACGGCCATATGAAAAATTGCGTTAGCCTATTTTGGCGATGTTTATCGCACGTTCTTGAGAATATCCCCCTAGGTCTTTAAAGCTGGATGGCATAGGCTTGAGGAGGCAGAATGTGGGATGAGGAAGTGTTTGCTCTTAGGGAGAGGGTAAGAAAAGAGACTGATGTAGAGATGCTATGTTATGTATGTTAAGTTATGTTATAGGATGAGTTCTAGGTTATACTATGTGAGGTCATGGACCATTATGTCATGTAGTGTGCACTGATGGTATGGGGTGGGGCGCACCACTCCTGAACCAAAATGGACTTTTAAATTAAAAAATGGAGGGCTTCTGAAAGTATTCATTCAGGGTGAAATATTACTCCACTGTAGTAATATTTCACCCTGAATGAATCTGTTTTCTGGCTTTGCACTTCTTTACCACATGCCTTGGGTTTTTGAAGTTTATTGTTGTTACTGGGCTGTAGGATGGGTTTCAGTGGAAATCTGGTGCTATTACAGCCACTTTCTTACAGTTTAGTGCTGTTCTCAATGTGTCAGGAAAGAAACTCATTAAAAGCTCACTTTGAAAATCATCTAGTGTGTCTTCTTTTGAAAAATGCATTTCTGTCGTTTCCATCCTACTTTAAAAAAAATGGTTTAATAATTTCTACCTTCTTAGTGTTATTTAGTTAAACGCGCTTAAAAATATATTGCAAATTTGATTTATGAATTCGAGTCAAAACTGCTACTTTATGCAGATTTATAAAGTAAGGAGACTTAAGTGTACTTCCATAAAATCATCTGAGATGGCATTAGTTGTACACGTGGTCTGACAGATCTGGCAGCCATTCCGGAGGTTTCATATGTGAGGAAATATAAACCTACTGGAAAAAGTTCCAACAACATAGTCGACTTTGTTGGAAGTTTTATCTATCTCCACGGATCTATAAACTGAGATTTTACTTTTATGGTGTTTGCCTGGTCGTCCCTAAGGGAGATACTGCATGAGAAAAGCCCCAGCCCATTTTGCAATGGAACTCTGAAACGCTGGAGTGGAAACACCAATACTCCCCTATTGTACCTCTCCTCAGTCCACTTTCTTATCGGATCATAACACAGGAATAAATGCATTCCTTATGGTTCTTTGCAGAAAGCAGGCTCTTACTTCCGGGAACAGAATGTAAGGTTGTTTAGCTACAAAAGCGTTTGCACTTGTCTTCCGCTCTGTTTTCTCTTTCTTAACTAATATGTATATTGCAATGACTTTTTGAAACATATTTAGAGCCTGATTAGTTATTGAAGGGAAGTCCATCAGGCCACCAGATCAGGCTGTGGCACCGACTCTCCCAGGGAAAGACCACCCACCATCATTAGAATCTCTGCCTCCCAGACTTTGATCTCACTCCCTTCTGTGCTTTCACTACTGCGGCGGTCCATTGAAAACAGAACTTTGTCGAGAAGGTTCACTTTTTATTTCATTCGCTCTGCACAGATTTTTGTTTTTCAATGACAAACTCTCAATCCATAAGTTTGGCACTGAGTTTGAACACAGTACATGGGGGTCATTTGTGGCTTCTCTTGCTGAGCACCATCGGGCTTTTCCTGAAAGTCCAGGACGGGAAAAATGTACTTTGGAAGGATTGCACTAAATTGGCCAAAGGCAGCACGGCAAATGGGTGGTCAGTCAAAGTTTTCTGAAGTCAGAAACAGCGGAGTCTCTGTTGGTGGAAACCTGGTACTTCAACCACTTCTAAATTATTTGCAAATGGTGGCTTTGGCAGCCAGATATGTATTTTATTTTGCAGAAGCTCCACATTGGCAACATTCTAAGGGATCCCCCGCAGGAATCTTCAATGGGTAATACATATTGGTGCTGATTTGGCAGTTCAAGAGACATTTAAAGACTTGAAGTTACACTGGAGGATGAGGCTCAAGAGAGGGGGTTCAGCCCTAGGTGAGCTTCAAAAAGTTTGCCCAATTCATAAAGGGTTTGATATGTGTAAGTGAAAATTACTATTGTAATACTCTTGGCTTACTCCTGTATTCCACAAGTGAGCAAAAGTACTCTCAGCTGATTCACGTTTTACTCCTGGATTTCAGGAGTAAGTCAGAAGCATTAAAAGAGTAAGTAACAGCACAGTCTTTGTGAACTGACCCCTCTAAATATGCAGATTAATTTGTTGCATAAGCTTTGGGCATCAGCGTAGCATTGTCAACTTTCCAAAGCCCTTTCACAGGACACGTCAAGAATGCCATGAGAGGGGCACGATGAAACTGCTGACCTGAATGGACACTTAAATACGGTGCTCAGTGCCTACCATCATGCATGAATCCCAGCTTCTCCACGTGTCTGATGCTTCTGAGGCTGCAGTGATGCAGCTTGGAACTGAGAACCTTCTGGACTGTGGTAGGCCTACTCTGCTGCTCCTGTTGAACCTGGGTGTCTCCTGACAGAGTCCACAGGCCATGCTTCCTTTTCCAGTGCGGCTTTCCACGACTGGTGGTGATAGGGTCTGCTGGTAAGCCTGATGCTGAGCTCGTGCCACCATGTCAGTATGGCTTGGGGGGTCCTGTGAGGCAGTGGATGCTGCCTGCAATTGATATGCTGAACAAGCTCCCTTCGCCATTTTAATTGAATGGTAGGCACAGAGCAGGTGCTGGTGGCCATTTTGAAAGGAGACGGGTGATCTTGCTGCCTCCACCAGCTGAGCAAAGTTGCAGTGTGTTGTTACTGCATCATGGCTGCTGAGCCCTAAGTGAGTGTTGAGGGACGCTCTGCCTTGATTTTTGATTCTCTGGATGTACAATCATCCTGTATTGACAATGATGGGCCCCACTCTGTTGGTGGTGGGCAGGCATTCTGTAGACCTTGGGTGTCGGTGGTCAGTTCCTCTGGCTCATGGTATTCTGGGTCTTTATCACATTGGAAGCTTCAGGATTCACTCTCCTTTCTGCTGATTAACAGGAGAAAGTTGAACCAAGTATTCTGTTTTATCTGGTTGTGTGAGAATTCATCTACATATTGAGAACTAGGCAACGATGGACATTTTCTGTGACTGCCACAATGGGTGTGATGCATACTACTGGTTTCAGGTCTCTGCATGCTGTGGTCAATCGCAAGATTTGGCTGGGTGCAATTGATTCTTGCCCCTCAGTGCTGACGGTGCCCTACTGTGCACTAAGCTAGTGAGATCATCAGTAAATACCTCAGAAATAACCTGAGATCATCTTTTGACTTCAGTATGCCTGCTAGACCTTACTCTTTACTGCTGATACAATGTTTCATAATGGCCCCTCTGATATATTCCTGTTTGCTAGAGATGAAGTATAGCCATAAAACTATCAACAATAAAACATATACTACCATGTTGCAACTGTATCATATGAAGGCCGACTAGATAAACACTGCATTGTCACATTTCTGAAGTAGAAGATGCCATCAATATCAGTAAAGAGAAGCTCCTGCAGATGTAGAAAGTAGGCCTGGGCAGTGAACTGAGGAGTTTGCGTAGTTTTCTGCACTCTGCGCTCTGTGGAGCACGCGGAGTACCGGAGTATCCTCATGCTCGCCAACATTATTTTGGCAAGCGCGAGCAAGGAAAATCCAACGCTAGACCACCTCCCAGTGAGATTACTCAATACAGGTGGTCGCGGATGGTTGCAACCGCTAGTGTTGAGAAACCCTCCATTCACGTTGAGGAAGCTGCCGCTCAAGTAAAATATCTACTCGAGCGGCAGAAAGAAGCAGCGTCCTATTGCGTTGTGCATGGTGCTGTTCACGCGGATTTTCGAGCCCGGGACAAAACCCAGCAGTAAAAATCAGCGCGAACAGTGTGACCTGATGCACTCCGCACACTTGTAGATCTCGGCGTAGCGCGGCGGAGTTTTTTGGTCACTCGTGGAGTTCTGAGTAGCAGAACTCCACCCAGGCCTACTAAAAACTCCTTGACACCATAAAGCCAAAAACGTAGAACTCGAGATTTGCTCCCATGGAAACAACATTAGAATTATAGGGCTGCTCGGGTCCACTGCTATGAAGGAACCTAAAGTGTTTGTGAAAATCTTCCTCACTGACCTTCTCTAGCACTCACCCTTCCCTGACATGTTCCCTGATATACAATGGCAACAGCCCATTGGCGCTTGCCCCGAAACTGCACTCGGGTTCCTCCTCAACCTGCCATTTTGAGGTTGTTAAATTACAAGAATGGTGGCACAGCTGTCAGACTGACTAGAAAATTTGGAGAATTGAAATAGCAAGGTGCTACATTGTCACTACAGATTTTTCTACAGGAGTACAAGAAGCTAGTAGGACTTTTGTCAAAATTAAAGATACAAGTACATGCTATAAGTGTCAAATATACTCTGCTGTACTCGCATTGACTTAAAATTACTTATAGTGGAAAATTAACTGTTGTCACAACTGAGGATGCCAAATACATCCAAATCCATATTGACAAGGAGAAGAGGAACTGATTGCTTGCACTTCGGGGGTGGGGTGATGTGGCTTCTCCAGAGGGGCAAGAGGACACAACTGACATTGAGTTACAGGTGCAATGAGATTCAGTGTGGTAGCTCCTGGCATGATTCTTAATCTTTAGACGGGAAGCCCCACTCAACATTGCAGTGTTAGATGTTTCTGCTTAAAAATTATAGATTCTACAATTGGCATTTGAACTAGCTCTTTATAAGTTATGTTACGTTTTGCACAGTGCAAGCTCTTATATGTCCATATCTGGTTGCAGGTAGATGACACTGAATTTCACCACCATGTGTGTACTGCTTAGCCATAGTTCATTAAATACTGATTGGAAGGATTTATTGGGTCAGGTGTTTCAGAGATGATTGGGGGGGATCATTGTGGGTGGGGTGTAGAGTATGCTTGTGGTCTATATCCTATTTGTTGCAAGCAGGCTGTTTGGCTGTCGGCTGAATTGCAGAGGTCCAGCATGCACTTAAATGCCTCTATGATATGCACCAGCTACATATTGTCATTAGTCAGTAAAGGGACACATTCCACATGCTTAAATTAATATCTTGGAAATTTCCAAGGTCTCAATAGCCCTGAAACAGATTGTTGCATATTTAGACAGGCATGGTGTAGATGTGGCCTTTCTGCAGGAGACACAACTAGGTCCACGGCAACAATCACATTTTTGCTGCTGTGTGGGCCGTAAAGGTATTTTTCCTTTTACAGGTGCAATGCTTCACGGGTGACTGTTCTATTCCAAAAGTCACTTGACTTTAAGTATGAGCATGTGGTGATCTCAAGGGCAGACTTCTGTTTGTGAAGGGTATGCCCCTTTACACTCATAAATATCTACATCCCAAAACTTACTTGGCTTCTGAGGTGATGAACTTATGTGAAAGACATAAAGCGTAATCCATCTATCTGGACGGCTCAACATGATCTTTCTCCTCTTACTCCTTGGTACACCATGACTCCATGACTCCAAGAATACTAATTACTGCCCATGACTGTCACTCCATTGTGTTTGAGTTAGCCTTCTGCTGTGAACCATGGCAGGCCATTCCACATTGACCGTATTGCTAATTAGGCTCACAATTCAGCCCTCTCATAGATTTATGATCTTTCACTCTGAAGCAGATCCAGTCTTTGAGAGTGAGCTCCAGAGGACCATCACAGATTATTTCAACATCAATGAGAGCTGAGTGAGTCAGTAGTCCACGTTATGGATGGTATTTAATATTTCTTTCACCGGGTAAGCATCTCAAAGTCAGCAAAGGTGCTCATTTTTCTCTGAACACCGTTAAACCAACTGAAGCTTTTGCTGTCTGCTTTAGTACAGTGATAATTCCTGGTGGAGCTCCACTCAACCATACTTTCAATCAATCCCATTTTCAATATGTAGTGGTACGTGACAGAGCTGCACTCTATCCCTATTTCTCTTTGTGACCATGCTGGAGATACTTGCATGCTGGCTGTAGAAGCATCATGCTCCAAGGATATAACTTACACAGCCAGTAGACTTTTACTATTACTATATGCAGACAATATTTTTCCATCTTTTATGTACTCTGAGACAAATCCCGTGACCATCATCAGAGATGGGTGTTAAAGTTATCTGGGAGAAATCATGAGTATATTCGCTTACCACAGACACTATTAGAGTGGATTGGAATACGTCATATGCTGTTGCACAGAGTCAGTGTGCTGCTTGGTCATTATGATACATAGAGATTGTGTAACAGTCCTGGTGGATAATTATGGTCCAGTGATGTGATCAATGTGAGAAGTTGGCCTGGCATATGCTGTCCACTAATTATAGTGGGCACCTTGCACCAGTCCAAATCGACTCTTATGGTAGGTAGGTTAAAGACAACCTTATTGAAAGCTATCCTAGTGGTAGCTGTGGAGAGCAGCCTTCAGGCTAAGTCTTGAAGGAATGTAAAGCAGCTTGTTTTACCAGTCTATAATCTCTTGAGTGACCAAATGAAAGAGCACCACACCAGGTATATATTCAAAATATATGTATTTATTACTAAACACACCCCTCTAGTCTCTTTATGAGGCTAGAGTTCGAAAGTACATAGGTTATAAGATCTTAAATCACAGTAATAGCACAAATACACGTTTGGGCCCTAGGGGCGTACCAAACCATATACCAATAAAGTGGTATGCGAACCACGACTGAACTAGACACTAGGCCTAGAGCCTCTAGAAGTGCTTGGACCACAAGGAACCACCCAAGGTAGTGACACAGGGGACCCACGGGAGACGCGTGCAGTGTAAATACACAACCGCGATACGCCGTTAACTTCTATGGAGAAAGTCGGGATCGGGAAAATAGAGGAAAGGGACACTTTAAAAAGGACTAGGACAAAACCCTTTGAGATCTAGGACTTTGAAGAGTCTCTACCCACGGGAGCACCGGAGTACTCGTGTTACCTCACCCAGGGAAGGCGGGTGCATAGGTGCCTTTCGGGGTCGGGTTTCGTCGTCGTTTCTTATGGCGATCTGCTGCAAAGTGCTGCTGGCGACCAGGAGAAAAGTGTCCGGGTGGATCCAAGAGTGGATCGGAGTTCTGAAGAACCTGAAAGCAGAGGGGACAGAGTCTGGGTCACTAGCCAGTGACCAGGGAGGCGATGGACAGATGCCCACCGATGTCGAGTGCTTCAGGTGCGTTGACGGTCGTCTCGTTTCTGCAGCCACGAGGTCCAGGAGGCGTTGTCGGTGACCAGGAGCAGGATTCGGGCTGGTACACGATGTCTGTCGAGTGCTGCGGTGTCGGCGACCAGATTGGACCCAACAAGCCTTGGCAACGGCAAGTCTCGATGTAGCTGAAGATCGTCGATGGTGCAGACCAGCAAGGTCTGGGGAACTCACCCAGCAAGGGTAAGTGAGGGCAGGCCTGGAGCAACCAGACTGCCAAGTAAAGAAAAGATTGGCCTTCGGTAAGGGCTACTAGCCAACGGGCTAGCGACCGCGAAGGAGCCTCGTGACGCCGCACGTGGAGCTGGCTTACAGGACACTCGTGGAGTGGGGGCCAGTGATCTTCGGTGCAGGTGGTGCTGGAGGCTAGGGCTACTCGGAGCCCAAAGCACGACTTCTTGGGAGACCCAGAAGATGGTGCACTTGCAAGTGTGCTCGGTGTCCAGGGGTCACGGTCTCACGTTACCCACGATAGCCACGGGCCTCAGCTTTGCTGGGGACTCAGGGTAGCCTCGGGGAAGTCTGAGAATCCACCTCTGGTGATGCGATGACTTCGGCGTCCGGCAGGAGCTTCAGTGATGCGAACCGGACAGATGCTTCTTTGGTGCCTGCCAAGCAGGGGAGTCACTCCTTGACCCCAAGGGAGATTCTTCAGTCCTCTAATCGTGAGTAGAGCGTCGAAGGTCCAGGATTCTGTGTCAGAGTTTCGTCCAGGTATAATCTAATCTTGCTGTGGCAAGGGTTCCCCATTTTAACTAGTAAAACAGGGAGGGACTAACTCTATGACCCCACCTATGGGAGGGTCAAGGGAGGGGTGGCTACACCCACTTCCCTTTGTCCAGTTTCGCGCCAGAGCAGGGGCAGGTAGCCCCTGAGCTGGTTTGAACTGGCATATGCACAGAGGAGCCTTTTGCTCCCCCAGTGCAGGACTTCAAAGCACTCTAAGAGTGCACCCACCCAGCCCCAATACACATTATCCTGTCTGGGGAGGTGGTCACACCTCCCTGCAACAGGAAACCTATTGTCCAGGCCTCCCCTGCCGGAGTTTCGTCCAGCAGCAGGAGGCCAGACTTGTGTCTGTGGCAGCAGCATCCATTTTGTGATGCCAGGGCTTCAGAAAGAAGTTACCGGGTAAGCCAGAGTTAACATGTCTTTCCCTCTAGAAGGGTGGAATGCTACCCCCGCTGCCAGGATTGGCGGGGGGGTAGTATTCCAAGATGTTTGACACCAAACACGACATGTTTAGGTGCAGCCATTCCAAAGTTAGCATTTTACCGCGAGGATATAATGCGCTTAAGAGTATATGGTCAGGCTGCACTACAAACAGCATCAGAGATGGTCTCCGAACGCTGCAGAGGGGCCCTGCTCATGCAGGGGCACCCTCTCACATAGGAACCATGCACTCTGCCTTTAGGATTGATAAGGCCTGCCTTAGGAGTGACTTATAGGTTTCTAGGTGTGTATGTATTTCGTGATATAGGTAACCTATATCACAGTAAGGGGTGCATGCACCACCTTACCCAGGCTGCAGTAGCAGACCTGTGGTGTCAGTTTGGATGGCCTTCCAGGGGTGGCATAATACATGCTGCAGCCCCTGGCAGGCCTCTGAGGTACCTATGCCCTTGGTACATAGTATACCATATACTAGGGACTTATAAGGGCACTCCAGATCCCAATCAGAGATGTGCCTAAGGCACATGGAATCCATTTTACAGAGAAAGCAGATAGACTGGGGCCCTGAATAGCAGGATCCCAGTCCAACTAAGTCATAAACCAGCAAAACACCATAAAAAAAGTGGGGGCAACCATATAGTCAGATTCCACCTTCCTACATAACCCCCCAAACGAAAGGAGATAAGGCTAACCTTGGCCAGTTGAGCCTATATTGACTAAGTGGCCATATAAGGAAGCACCTGCACTAGCATGGTTGCCCCCTATGTTATGGTCCACTAAGCAATCCCTCACCCTAAGGGTATGAGAGGGTCTCCACCATGGGGAATCACTACCTCTGGTGTGCTTAGGTAAAGTACAAGGCTGGTGAGGTGTCTGAGTAGGGAAGTGAGGCCCTAGGAATGTTGGCCTCAGTTTCCTCAGATCACTGGTCACCATGTATGCCTGTCTTTCCATGACTGAGTTGCACTTTGCTCTAAGGGTCAACCTTTGGCTGCCTACAGCTGGGGGTTGGGTCCCTTTGGATGGAACACTGGAGGGACATGGCAGGTTTGGAACCTTCTGGTCCCAGGTTTGCCCTTGCCTACCAGAGTCCTTCTGGGGGAGGTCCCTACATAAAGGTATGGGGGATCCCTCAGTGTGTAGAGGAATTTTCACCTGGCTAGGGCTACTAGACTGGCTGCCCCTAATCTGCTGATGGGGGCTTCCTCTGGACAGGGGGTCCGGGGGTCCACTGACCTCCCTGACCTCTGCAGCCCTGGGCTGACTGAGGCAGGGTAGAGAGGGGCAGGTTACCTGCTCCAGACTGGGTACCACCGTGGAAGGGTCCTCTGCCATCAGGGGTGTGGCCAGGCCAGGCCTGACTACCTCTGTGGCAGTTCCTTCACTAGGGGTAGGGTCAGTTCCCTGAGGAGGCTGACCCTTACCTACTGTCTGGGGGAAGAAGACTTTTCTTCAACCCTTTTGCTCTCTTTTGGGGGAGAGTGGGCCATTCTTTCAGGCTCCATCTCTCCAAAGTCTTGGGCTGGGGCTGTGGCCATCACAGCCCCACTAACCTTGCAGGGACGCCCAACATCCTAAGATGGGTTTGGTGTTCAACTTCAGCCCAGGCTGAAATTTCCAAATCATTGCCCATCAGGCAATCTACAGGTAGGGTTGGGGACACTGCCACCCTTTTGGGCCTGTGACCCCCTCCCAGCTGAGATTGACTATGGCCATGGGGTGATCTGTTCTGACACCATCAATGTTGGTCACCTGGTATTTAAACTCAGGTAAAAGCTGGTGAGGGGGACTAGTTTCCCTGCCACCATGGTGACACTAGCCCCTGTGTCCCTAAATGCCACAGCTTTCTGACCATTAATCATTGGCTCCAGTCTGTACCTGCCCAATGCTATGGGACCCATGGTAAAGGTGGCAAATCCTATACCACCATCAGAGTCAGAGGAGTCTGTTGAGGGGTCCCTGTCTAAACTAGGGCCCACCTCTGTTCCTCTTGCAAAAGCACCCAACTTTTTGGGTGCACTACTCCCAACTGGAGGATTACTACTGGTAGTACCAGGAGGGGTGGTAGTAGTTGTGGGAGGAACATTTTCTTTATTGCCAATCCTGGGGCAACTGGGATCAGTTTTCCAGTGCCCAGGCTTTTACAGACATGGCAATATGGTTTCTTTTCAGGAGAGGAAGGAGTTTGGGACCCACCCCCAGAAGAGGAATTTTGGGGCCCTGTAGGGGACTTATCCTTAGATTTATCCCCACCTTTCTCTTGGGACTTAGTAGAATCTTTCTTCTGGTCACCACCCTGATTTCTAGTTTTTACTCTGGTTCTGACCCATTTGTCTGCCTTCTTTCCCAATTCTTGGGGAGAGGTCAGATCAGAGTCCACCAGATACTGGTGCAAAAGCTGGTTTTGACAATTATTAAGGATCTGCTCCTCATAATCAAATTGTACAATCCTAAAAAGTCATGCACTTTGTTGCCATGTATCCAACCTTCCAGAGCCTTTGTAGCACAATCTACAAAATCAACCCAGTCTTGAGTCTGAGCTTTTTGGGTGTCTCTGAACTTCAACCTATACTGTTCAGTGGTTAGGCCAAACCCATCTATCAGAGCACTCTTCAAGACTGTGTAATTGTCAGCATCCTCTTCTCTTACAGTGAGGAGCTTGTCTCTACCTTTGTCTGCAAAGGAGAGCCACAAGATTGCTGCCCACTGCCTCTGAGGGACCTTCTGAACTTTACAGGCCCTCTCTAGAGCAGTTATCCATTTGTGGATATCATCCCCACTCTGGTAGGGAGGGACAATCTTGCTCAGGTTTCTATGGTCATAGGACCTTTCCCTATCTCTAGGGATATGGCTGCCACCATGGGACTCTAGTCCCAACTTTCTTCTCTCTTTAAGGAGATCTAGGGATTCTCTATCTAAAGCCAATTGCTTCTTCCTGATCTCCAGTTGAGTTTCCTCATACTGGACCAGTCTCTTTCTTCTCTCATGAGAGGATTCCCTCCTGTGAGAAGAAACAGAGCTCCCTATTGAGGTGCCAGAGTGGTTAGACTCCTGAGAAGGAGACCTAGACTTTCTGAGCACACTCATAATCCTTCCTGGGGGACAAAGGTGTGGTTCTCCAGATCCTCATCTTCATCTTCCCCAGAAGGGATTGGGTTTTCCAGGTCAGGGTCATTGTCACCCTCCTGGTCAGTTTCAGAGGGGGCTGGGGGTAGTAGTACCCCTGGCCCCTTCCTCATCTGCTGGCCCACCCTCTGCTCCTACCCCTTCAGTCTCTGAGGACTTACTAAGATCATAAGCCACCAACATCTCCTGGAGGTGTTGGGTGGTGGGACTTTGGCCTGTCCTTAATTTCCTCACGTTACACAAAGCTCTCAGTTCCAAGAATGGGAGTGTGTCATACTTGGAGGGGGAAGCTCCATGGCTTCCTGCAGGGTATCTCTAGATCCTGCTTTTAAAGACATTACTAGTGTGGTGTGGTGTATGCACTACCTACTCTAGTGTGGCCTACTAAACTCTCTTGAGTTGTAGAAAGGGTTGTGCTATCCCTTAACACACAACTCTAAGTTCAGTAGAACTTACTGATATTCTAAGCTTAAATTATATGTACCTTAGGTACCTTTAGTGGTTTTCAGTTGATCAATTCAATTGAGATTATCTGGTAAAACAATAGCAAGCTGGAATCCCACACGCTGCACACCAATGTGAGAAGTTGGCCTGGCATATGCTGTCCACTAATTATAGTGGGCACCTTGCACCAGTCCAAATCGACTCTTATGGTAGGTAGGTTAAAGACAACCTTATTGAAAGCTATCCTAGTGGTAGCTGTGGAGAGCAGCCTTCAGGCTAAGTCTTGAAGGAATGTAAAGCAGCTTGTTTTACCAGTCTATAATCTCTTGAGTGACCAAATGAAAGAGCACCACACCAGGTATATATTCAAAATATATGTATTTATTACTAAACACACCCCTCTAGTCTCTTTATGAGGCTAGAGTTCGAAGTACATAGGTTATAAGATCTTAAATCACAGTAATAGCACAAATACACGTTTGGGCCCTAGGGGCGTACCAAACCATATACCAATAAAGTGGTATGCGAACCACGACTGAACTAGACACTAGGCCTAGAGCCTCTAGAAGTGCTTGGACCACAAGGAACCACCCAAGGTAGTGACACAGGGGACCCACGGGAGACGCGTGCAGTGTAAATACACAACCGCGATACGCCGTTAACTTCTATGGAGAAAGTCGGGATCGGGAAAATAGAGGAAAGGGACACTTTAAAGAGGACTAGGACAAAACCCTTTGAGATCTAGGACTTTGAAGAGTCTCTACCCACGGGAGCACCGGAGTACTCGTGTTACCTCACCCAGGGAAGCCGGGTGCATAGGTGCCTTTCGGGGTCGGGTTTCGTCGTCGTTTCTTATGGCGATCTGCTGCAAAGTGCTGCTGGCGACCAGGAGAAAAGTGTCCGGGTGGATCCAAGAGTGGATCGGAGTTCTGAAGAACCTGAAAGCAGAGGGGACAGAGTCTGGGTCACTAGCCAGTGACCAGGGAGGCGATGGACAGATGCCCACCGATGTCGAGTGCTTCAGGTGCGTTGACGGTCGTCTCGTTTCTGCAGCCACGAGGTCCAGGAGGCGTTGTCGGCGACCAGGAGCAGGATTCGGGCTGGTACACGATGTCTGTCGAGTGCTGCGGTGTCGGCGACCAGATTGGACCCAACAAGCCTTGGCAACGGCAAGTCTCGATGTAGCTGAAGATCGTCGATGGTGCAGACCAGCAAGGTCTGGGGAACTCACCCAGCAAGGGTAAGTGAGGGCAGGCCTGGAGCAACCAGACTGCCAAGTAAAGAAAAGATTGGCCTTCGGTAAGGGCTACTAGCCAACGGGCTAGCGACCGCGAAGGAGCCTCGTGACGCCGGACGTGGAGCTGGCTTACAGGACACTCGTGGAGTGGGGGCCAGTGATCTTCGGTGCAGGTGGTGCTGGAGGCTAGGGCTACTCGGAGCCCAAAGCACGACTTCTTGGGAGACCCAGAAGATGGTGCACTTGCAAGTGTGCTCGGTGTCCAGGGGTCACGGTCTCACGTTACCCACGATAGCCACGGGCCTCAGCTTTGCTGAGGACTCAGGGTAGCCTCGGGGAAGTCTGAGAATCCACCTCTGGTGATGCGATGACTTCGGCGTCCGACGGGAGCTTCAGTGATGCGAACCGGATAGATGCTTCTTTGGTGCCTGCCAAGCAGGGGAGTCACTCCTTGACCCCAAGGGAGATTCTTCAGTCCTCTAATCGTGAGTAGAGCGTCGAAGGTCCAGGATTCTGTGTCAGAGTTTCGTCCAGGTATAATCTAATCTTGCTGTGGCAAGGGTTCCCCATTTTAACTAGTAAAACAGGGAGGGACTAACTCTATGACCCCACCTATGGGAGGGTCAAGGGAGGGGTGGCTACACCCACTTCCCTTTGTCCAGTTTCGCGCCAGAGCAGGGGCAGGTAGCCCCTGAGCTGGTTTGAACTGGCATATGCACAGAGGAGCCTTTTGCTCCCCCAGTGCAGGACTTCAAAGCACTCTAAGAGTGCACCCACCCAGCCCCAATACACATTATCCTGTCTGGGGAGGTGGTCACACCTCCCTGCAACAGGAAACCTATTGTCCAGGCCTCCCCTGCCGGAGTTTCGTCCAGCAGCAGGAGGCCAGACTTGTGTCTGTGGCAGCAGCATCCATTTTGTGATGCCAGGGCTTCAGAAAGAAGTTACCGGGTAAGCCAGAGTTAACATGTCTTTCCCTCTAGAAGGGTGGAATGCTACCCCCGCCGCCAGGATTGGCGGGGGGTAGTATTCCAAGATGTTTGACACCAAACACGACATGTTTAGGTGCAGCCATTCCAAAGTTAGCATTTTACCGCGAGGATATAATGCGCTTAAGAGTATATGGTCAGGCTGCACTACAAACAGCATCAGAGATGGTCTCCGAACGCTGCAGAGGGGCCCTGCTCATGCAGGGGCACCCTCTCACATAGGAACCATGCACTCTGCCTTTAGGATTGATAAGGCCTGCCTTAGGAGTGACTTATAGGTTTCTAGGTGTGTATGTATTTCGTGATATAGGTAACCTATATCACAGTAAGGGGTGCATGCACCACCTTACCCAGGCTGCAGTAGCAGACCTGTGGTGTCAGTTTGGATGGCCTTCCAGGGGTGGCATAATACATGCTGCAGCCCCTGGCAGGCCTCTGAGGTACCTATGCCCTTGGTACATAGTATACCATATACTAGGGACTTATAAGGGCACTCCAGATCCCAATCAGAGATGTGCCTAAGGCACATGGAATCCATTTTACAGAGAAAGCAGATAGACTGGGGCCCTGAATAGCAGGATCCCAGTCCAACTAAGTCATAAACCAGCAAAACACCATAAAAAAAGTGGGGGCAACCATATAGTCAGATTCCACCTTCCTACAATCAATATACTGAAGAGTCAAGATTTAGCTCCTAATGAGCTGACTGCGAGAGTGGCCTAAACTAAAATGGTGGAAAATCATACATTTTGGGACCTTTTGGTTAATACCCTCATGCACCAGATAAGGTTTTTCTCCAAACTAAGGTTGATACTGTCCACATTGATTTCAACCATGAAATTGTAACTGTGCATAATGACAGAGGAGGTTTTTCAGTCCCAGACTTTGAGACAAATTACTATGCTGCTGATGTCCACTTTGCAATATTTTGATTTCAACCCCTGCTCCATATGCCTTTGTTGGTAATTGAGTGGGAACAGGTTGAGACAAACTTTACAAACAGTAGTGCCTACTCGGACATCAAACCTACTACACTTAACCAAACTGTGAGATATGAATGATGGGCCTGTTATGAGATGGGCATGCTTGCTGGGCAAGTGCTTCTCTACTTTTGCTTAAGAGTGGTGTTGCACACTGGACACAGGTCTGTCCCAGTCCACCCCAGTGCGTCTTGGTAAATGCAGTTCAAGGAAGCCCATAATTTACAAATTTACTTGTGCTCACTTGAGTGTTGAAGCGCAGCCAATGCTGTTAGGCTTAAACACCAGGGTTTCATTCTTATGAACTCTTCAGAAGGGCAAAGAGCATTTTTGGAGGAATATGAGCTGCAGGTAGCAACACTGTCCTAATGAATAGAAAGGGTTGCAATGCAAAAATTGACAGACAATTAGGGGATACATCATATTAGCAAAACATATTCAAAAACTCTATGGAGAAGGAGGTCCTTCTTAATAACTAATTAAATTATTTTTAAGCACGGGGACCAATATCGTACACAGAATACAAGTATTTTCATGTGTCCTCACTCAGGCATACATGCAAATGTATTCTTCATGAAGTTCTTTCATAAACAAGCAACCCGTCTACAAGGGTAATTGGCCTGTCCACCATCCCGGGGTTCGAAACGTCAACATTTTCAACTTTATCTACCTGTACTGGAAATATTGTCCACATCTAGATAACATGAAAACATATGGCGTATCTTATAATAGTGGATTATAGATATGCAAATAAGTTCCAGCCAGGCATTTATTTGGTTGTAAATACTGTGTATATTGGCACTTTAATTCTCGACCTTTCCTTACCTACTCATGAGCACTCTCCCTAGCACTTTCTTTTCACTCACCATTGAGCAACTTTATCATAAAAGTGTATTTTACTAATTTACTTGATATCCCAATTCAATGTAAAATTGTGAATGTATTTCATTTTAAGTGTGTGTTATTCATTCTTGGGTACTACTGAATATTTAACTCAAAATATTTTCCGTTGGGACCATTTGTGTTCTGTATCAATACTTACCCAGGTCCTACGGTTTACTGGGGTTCGCCATTGTTTTGTAATACATTAGGATTTAGAGCAGAAAGGGCTCAATTTCAGGACTTGTTATTTGAAGAAATTAGGTAAAAAGACTGTATGTGATATGAATATTACAAGGTTTTTTCGAATCTGGATATAGTTTCCTTTCAGACTTCCACAGCAGTTGCGAAGGAAGCGTGACAAGCCTTGCAATAGTGTTTTCTCTCTCTTCACCTTACCTTTTTCCCCTCTGAGTGTGCTGCTGTGATTTCTGTTACAATTAGAAATCATGGTCTTTCTGTGGAGGTGAATAGGGTTAGCTTCATGGCACTACTGCAGACCAGAACTACAACGCTAAAACAGTGACACTAGATTTTGGTCCTTCCTCTATTAGAGTCTGAACTCAAAGATCTCAAGAGTGGTGACCCTCAGGGTTTGATGTTATCTTCCCTTTTAGTTAAGCATCTACATGGCTCAGCTTCTAACTCTAGCTTACTCTAAATTTTATGAGTATGTGGATGACACCCAATAGATCTTGGAGCCATGCAGGATTCCCCCATCACACTGTCTCATTTTTACACCTTACAATTGTTATGCACTGGGACATCCCAGAACTTCATAAAGTTGAATCAATCGAGGACCGAACTACTGATGGTGCAAGCTGGTATTTCAACTTCTGATTCACTGTACTGCCCCCTTGTCATCCACCCTTGTCCACCTCTTTCTGTCACACAATTTGGAAGAAACTTCCATTCCTTGATAGCAGTCACCTCATTCTGGTTTTTAATGCTCTTATTCAATCCCGCATTATGAGATTTATATACTTTTAACAGTTCCTTTAAATCTTTGACTCATAAAGTGGCTGCTCGCTTGGTATGCAAAATACCTAAAAAACAACATATTTCCTTCTTTTTTGAAGCAATTACACTGGTTTCTAGTGCATCACAGGATAGTTTTTAAAGCAATTTTGATTGTTCACAGGCTGGTTTTCAACAGTTTTGTGATTTCATAGCTGCCAGATTTGATTGATATTTGAAAAGCCAAATCTTTGGAGCTGAGGCCTTGAGGGAACCAGCAGGAGCCGCAACAGTAGTCCAGTGCCGGCTGGCGCGTCTTAAGGCTGTGTCAGCTCCTGCACCACAGGATGCACCCAGGCCCGTGCCTCGGCGAAGACTGGGCCAAGAGCGGGCCCATCTGCACCCGTGCCTAGATGAGGCTGGGCTGGGCCACAGCTCTTGGCTCTCTGCTATTTGGACATTTGGGGCTGACTCTATCTAATTTGAAGTAGGGAACCGAACGGTTGGTGACTGGGATTGTGTTTCTTCTGCTACTTTCCCTTTCCTAGTCATTTGTGGAGCTACAGGTTGAGTGCAGTTAAACAATTGTTTGTCTGTTTTTTTTACCCTCTTTAATCATTGCAAAGAAGACTATCCTTATGCAAAAATGGGGGGGGGGCAAAGGTTCTCTCTCTACCACCTCTATTACTTCATATCTTACAACTCTGATGGGGGCTATTTCCACTGAACTTAACTTGGTTGAGGAATGCATGGATGCCGTGCAAATGTTGATAACTGACCAAACAGCATTATCAAAATCTCAATTCTCAGTGGACGTAATAGGGTCAAAGGCGGTCCTGGAAGAAAATGCCTTGAGGGATACTTTGCTCACAAAACCTATTACTCCGAGTCGCAAAAGGGCCCAACCCAACAACCCTGATATTGTGCATGATGATCCGTCCGACACCTTATCTGTCTCCCCTGACCCTTTTAGATTTGGAGTCAATAAGCCACCACCCTCTAAAAGGAAGCGGGGTGAAGGTAAAACATTAAGGTGCACCTAGCTGATCATGCTGTATTGGATCCAGGCAATTCAGACAAAGAGTGTGGACCTATCCACCCTGGCCCTTCACAGCCAGTACCGAACTATTCCATCACCAAGGACAATCTTAACGCTGCTTTAAAGAATTGCTCTAAACCTTTTTTTGCAAGCGTGGAGGCACTATTGAAGAATTTCCAACATGACAAGTTGGGGAAGATCAGATCCCTGGCTGACAGAGTTCAGGTTCTGACCGAGCTGCGTAACAAAACTCTGTCAGGTAATTCGGGGGCACAGGAACTTTTACCCCCCGAGTCAAGCAATCCAACAGGGAGCTACTGCTGCATCCTCATATCCGCCAATCAAGGTGGTCCCGTACAGTACTAATATTACAGAGCCAACTAAAAATATCCCAAACCAAGTATAGGATCCTTGTTGCCCAGTCCCTTTTAAAAGACCTCCTTTCCAGCAGAGAGTGGCATCAGTGCCAGGTGGTTGGTTGGCTCACTCACACCTCCTGCTGGAATGTACCCTTTAAGTGATTGTTTTGGAGGGGATCTCTCACCTGAATGAAGGAGCTCAAGAGGACAGCCTAATTCTTATACACAAAGCCGAGCAATGGTGCAAGAAAAATGCAGGGTGGTCGACAGATATTGCGGACAATATCATCATGGCTCATAGAGTGAACTGGCTGGGCACATCACCTAAAACCTCTGAGGCGGACTGTGTAGTGATTCATTTTAAATATCCAGATCTTGTGTGTTTCCTGCTGTCGTGTCTGGATTATTTAACAATCCAGCAGGCAAAAACACGTGCCCTCCCAGTAGGCTTTTTTATCACTCACCCCCCAATAGGGCCGCCAGGTCCCAAAAAGGTATATGTGCCTACAGCTCCAACACTCACCAGCAATTGTTTTGCTCCACTATCCAGCCTCTCTGAAATAGACTGGCGGGCAATGTCTTCTATTTACCCTGATACTGATATTGTGCCTGCGTCTCCAAGCCCTCCCCAGTTTTCATATGACCATAGTCTGGAACAGAGGCCAGTTGAGATATCTCCTGCTGACTACCAGTTATTTTCGTGGAATATAGCTGGGATTAACCAGAAATTGAAAAATGATTGCTGGTTACTCTTCATCAAGAATTTTGATATTATTTGTTGTCAAGAGACTTGGGCTCTTGAACACTTTTGTGTAGACGATTTCCAATCCTTTTGTACTCCAGCCATCCCTTCAGTATCAGGAAGGGCAACAGGGGGTTTAGCTGTATTAGTCCACTAGTAACTTGAGTGTTAAGCAAATAGCCTCTACCCCATGCCATCAGATTTTAAAGTTGTCCCAACAAGACTTGGTAAATGTTTTGTTAATTAACTTTTTCTTCAATATTTTTCATCACAACCAGTTTGTGTTGTAGACGAGCTGGATAGACCTCTATGAGATCTAGTGCATAGCGAAAGCACCAATGTGTCTCTTATTTGGTCAGGAGATTTTAATATTGCTAGATGTTCCTTTATTGGAAATCGTGTTTGTGGGATGACGGATGAGCAAGGTGATAACATTAGTCACTTCTTACACACAGCATATGGGGAAGCCTTGAATCCGATAGTCTTGGCACATAATTCACACTATTCACTAGATATGCATGGTCTGGGTCCTTCTAATACCACTACACTTGTTGGAAGGGACAGAGGTAGCACAATAGATTTTTCTTACTTTCGATAGAATTGGTCCATAAACTAGTCAGTCATGAAACTCACTCTTCCATATTTAGCAATCACAGTCCTATTATTGTTGGTTCTTCTTTTTCTTTTCAAACAAGCCCTAAGTCATGGAATAGACCCCCTTTACAATATTCCGTAAATAGGGGTGTCCGTATGAAGTGGGATAGCATTGAGCAGAACAACTTCTTCACAAACGTGATAACTGATACATATGAGGACATAATGTGCTGCCTGTCTGTTGAAGCTGATCCACTTAAAGACCTAAACAGTTTTGTAGTGGTCTGTAGCACAGTTTCACATATGTTGACCAGAGAAAAGACACACAAGGAACCCCCAGCTCACACATGATTTAACCCTGATTGTACTGCGGCTCTTAAAATCCTTAAAAAGTTTACTAACATGACTCCTCCCAATATAACAGCTATCAGGAATGCAAGAAACAAATACAAAGGTGTTCTAAAAAAAAAAGGAAGAAATTAGAATCAAAGTTTGGGAAGAACTTGAGGCTTCTGCACATTTTAGAGATAGTAGAGCATTTTGGGAAATCGTAAAATATCCATTTTTTCGATGGTCCAAACACAGGCACGGAATGTCACATCCTGGCTAATGCCTGGGTTCTCCATCTGTCACAAATGTTTGACCCAGATAACTTAGTGCTTGACCAGCCTCCAATAGTAGATTGCTTGTTTTCCTCGTCATCTGTTGAGTCCCAGTTTAGCAATACTTTGCTATCTGATGCAGGAACAATAGCTGAACAGAATTACACCAAATTTGGCAATAAGTTCAAACTTTACGCAGATAGAATGTTTCTGTCATCTGGTGTTAATCCATTCAGTCATTTTTGATAAATAAGCATTTAAATAGGGGCTCGAGGTAGGCATGAAGGAGTTAAAGCTGGTGAAAAGAAAGAGATATCTGGACCGTTGCTGTCCAGGTATGCTCCGATGTGCCTATTCAAAGTGGTTGGGCAAATTCTTATGTGCTTGCCACAACATTGAGAATATTTTGAGGCAGCCAATATAGGCCTCGGGGACTCAGTACCTGACTCGTGTAAAAAGACACATAAGAGGGAAGGATGGACACACCCTAGCCTCCAAGGCCTAACGGCTACAGCAGTCGACTTCGAAGCTGGGGAACTGGGTTCCAGTCTCGGCAGGGATGCTCAACATCCTGTGATTCTGGGCTAATCACTTAGGGCCATATGTATCAAAGTCTGTGTTTGCGATTCTCAAATAGCGAATTTTTAAGAATCGCTATTTGAGAATCGCAAACGAGATGTATGTAGGATTCGCAAGAAAAATTGCGAATTCTACATATTCCTTAATTGCGATTCGCAAATTGCGAATCGCAGTTAAGAAACCCTCCACATTCATTCCTATGGGCCTAGAGGCCCATAGGAATGAATGGGAGGACATTCTCAAATTGCGATTAGCAATTAGAGAATCGCAAATTGAGAATGCAATTTCAAGGTTGCAAGGGTGTCCAAAGGACACCCTGTTGCACCCCTGAAATGAGCATGGGTGCACATGTGGCGCACATACATGCCCTAAGGGCATGTATGTGCGCCACATGCTACTTGAAAAATGCAAAAAATGCATTTCTCAAAGAAATCGCAAGTTACCACCAACCTGTAGTTGGTGGTAATTTGCGATTCCTTAAGCCATAATCGCACAACTTAGGTGCTTCATACATTTCATTTAAGGAATCGCAATTTGCGATTCCTTAAATACATTCGCAAAATAGAGAATCGCAATTTTTGCGATTCTCTATTTTGCGAATGCCTTTTGGGATGATACATCCCAAAAGGCTTGTTCCCGTTCGCAAACGGGCCGATTCTGAGAATCGGCCCGTTTGCGAACGGGAAATGGGCTTGATACATATGGCCCTTAATCTCCCCGTGCTTACCAAAAATGAATGTGTCCATCTGTAATGTAACTGGTGCTCATTTAAAGCGCTCTGATACCTTTGGGTCGAGTTTGCGCTATATAAAACTCTAAAAATAAAATGTGGAGTTGGGGGCTTACAAAGGGGCCTCCCTTAAGACAAAAACATTTTTGGGTTTCAGTAACTGCTGTACCAGTGCCTGGTATCACGGCACTCAGCGAAACGCCCCCCTTTGGAATCTTGGTAGTGGCAATGTAACATACTATTGCAATGTGACAGTACCCCTAAACCATACAAAAAACTATGAAACTATGAGAATGGTCTGCTGATAGACCAGACCCTGTAGCCAACTGACATTGTGCAGGCCATTGGCAGTGTGCAGTGGAGGTCAGCTGACTGCAGTGGGTTAGAGCAAGGGTCAAACCACTGCCATCAATGATGTAATTTGAGATGTCATCAGTTATGTCATCAATGATGTCGTTTATCATGGCATATGTAATATGTGAGGTCATAAGCAGTGCATGACAGATGTAGAAGTTACGGTGAACTTCACTAAACTATAGTGTGAGAATTCGAGTGGTTTTTTGTCTTTTAAATGTTAGTACTTATCACATTTCAAGACCTAACTACAAAATCACCTTAACTCTGTTTGTTCCAGTGAATATGTGTTTGTTTGTGTTTATAAACACATTTTTCACTTGCTTTACAGTGAAATCACAGAACATTAAATTTTTTACATATTGTAAAATAGCAGATTTTTGTGGCCCACTTATGCTCTTGTTCGTTTAAGGGTGATGCATCTTATGGATCCTTGTAGGCATCACTTAGAATGTAGGGTGCCCTTAGCAATGAGCTGGGAGTTGCTGAGGAGAGGGGCTGAACTGGATGTACTGCTCCGTGATCGACTCTTCATTAAAGAGGATTTAAACAGCTCAACTGTGTCCGTGTCCTCTTAACACAGGTCAAATATTTTTAAGTCATATGGATACACAAGTGTTTACAATAGAAATAAACAATGGCATTTTACACAATATATTACCGGGACGGAATGCAGCGCATTTCCTTGTATACTCACCATAGTGGGTACTAGGTGAGAGAACAAGGGCCCACTGATCTTGAAATGCTGTCCTTCTGAGCCTTACATTCAGGTGCATTGGACTGGGGGTTGCGACGGCAAGCCAGCCATTCTTTAAAACAATAAAATGGTGATAGCAGCAGAGGGACGAGAAGTAACACTATTGGGTGTGATGGAGCGCGATGGTGCTCTGTTATTTGTGGGGGTGCATCATAATCACAGGTAGTCCGCACCCGCATATATTCCTTTGTTGTGTTAACATTTGACCATTAGAAAGTGTTCAGTAAGAACAAGTGAAAGTGTAAATGGTAGGAAAAGTGTTGTGCCATGCAAAGAAGCAACGTAGCATTTATGTTATAATATTGTAATCCATAGTATTTGATGTCATTTGCCTAACGAAATCGCTCACATGAGATGTAACGCATTTTGATTTAAAAATGTGCCATATTAAAGTTGCATGTAGATGTCATTAATTATGTTTAACATGTAGGATTTCATAAGTTGTTTGCAATAAAAATGAATTTGATGTGCTTTGTAATGCAATGATGTAGAAAGGCCTAAATGAAATGTTCACTCATGTGTGTATTCGAAAGACCTATGTGTTTCACTCTTATGTTGGCCGATTTATGTAGGCCTGAAATTTATTTTTCCTGGGGGCTCACGAGTAGGGTTGCTAGTGAAATTCATGTGCATGTTGAATTTGTTCTGTTCTCACGTTTCTGTTGCAGGTGGAGAAAGTCGTCTTTGTTAGTTAGAATAAAATAATTTGTTTAGGAGAGTTAGGCTCGGGAGGCTGCTATACAAATAAGCAAAGAGAGCTGATAATTGGGAGACGGTGTTCTTTCTCACTGAAGGGAGGCCTGGGAATCAAGGTCATCGAGCCAGGAGCTGGGAGGACTGACACGAAATGGAAAATCACCTACGGGAAGTGTCCAGCAAGATGAGGTGATCTGTGTTTTACATTTTGTGTTTTTTTTGTATTAGGGACAGTGCCCCGGGGGGGGGGGGGGAGGAGATCGGAGAAGAGAGAAGGAGCATCTTAGAATGAGCTCCGTAGCTTTGGCTACTTGACCCATACAACATGGGTGTACTTCTTAGGAACTCTTCCCGCGCTGACACCTTTTCCTGATCTTGCCTGGGAATGCTAATTAGGGATGTCACGATAGTGTTAGTGCAGGGATAGACTAATGCTCTTTATTTATTCACCGCAGATGAAGAAGGATCTTGACGTGGGGGCAATAATTGCCTGCGTTCTGCTTCTGGAAATTGTCATTCTTTTTATGATCCATTGTATAAAATTAGCCCGTAGGTTTGGATTTGGATTAGTTCCCATGTACTTCTACAACCACGTAATGAGGTGCTTGTACATCCAATTGTTTTTGGCTTTGTAATGAACCCATTTACTTGGAATTCGGAGTCAGTGATTCTTCAGAGTTGTGGTTCTTATAAATTGTGATCCTATTTAAGTGAGTTATTTCTCCCCTCTACACTTCTCAGCGGGTAACAAAGGTCCATCGGCCATGAGTTCCACAGTAACTTGGTAGGGAGGAACTCGCCCCCATCAGTTGGTAGCAGAAGGACGGTTACCTCTTCAGTGAGGGGAGAAGCTAGGAATCTTAGGAAAAGTTCATCTTAGAGCCCTAAAAAGCCCAAAGGATGAAAGCTCAGAGGATTGAAGGCAGAGGACGACGAACTTTGGCGGAGACCGACGGAGAGTGATGGTGCGGCAGGAACAGCAGTTCACGGTGAAGTGAGTATAAATAGGGATGTGTGTGCTAGATTGCGGTGATGATTTGATTGTGTGATGTCTTGCGGAGTTGGGTTGAGAGTCGAGTGATTGTGGTTTCGGGCCGAACGCGCGCGGTCCATGTGATGCGATTTGTTTTGTTTTGATGTCAGGCTTGACGAGTAGCCTAAGATCCCGGGACAGATTTATGATGCAGAGGACACCAGAGCTGTAATTGTCTGACCAATGATTGTGGGAGTCGTGAGGCGTCATCGACAAACCCACTGGAAGATAGGGAACGTGTGTGAGAGAGCTTGGGAGAGTCTGGTGGGAAGCTAGTGCAGAAGGGCGGACCATAGAGATTCGAGTGACTGGCGCAGGTCATGAGTCACTGTGTGTGAATTATTTTGAGCGAATGGATCCTATCGATTAGTTATATGACTGTGCGGCCGTTTGTGGGCAGATGGTTTGAGGTGACTGTCCAGTCGTTTCGCGGACAGACAGTTGCCTGAGGTGAGGCAGACAATTACTTGTGAGACTGTCCGGTCGTTTTGTGGACAGACAGTCGGTTATTTGACTGTCCGGTCGTATCGTGGACAGACAGTTACTTGTTTCTCTGAATGAGGTGCATGAATGCGTAAGGAAGAGATTGCAAAGGGGGGTGAACTGCTGAGCTGAGTGAGGAGGAAGAGTGACGTTGGAGTGTGCCACGCTGCGATAGGTCGGTTGGGGTAAAGCCGCACTGGGATTGGTGGATTGTCATCAGGAAGTAAGAATGAAAACATCTTGTGGGGGAAAGGAGTTGGCTCAAACATGCAATGCTTTAGGGTGTTATGTGACCTTTGTAGGGGAGATAGAGGAGTAGTATCTTGAGTGGGTGAAGAGGCACCACCCGAGGACACACCAGCACAATATATGGCCACAAATGTAAGACTCCATACCTTAGTCTGGCTTCAAAATTGGCATAAGGTTACTGAGAAGGTGGGAGGTTTGGCTTTCCCACATTATGGGTCATTTAGATAGATTGGATGTATTGTACCAGTTGAGGGCAGTGATGGCTTCATTGCGACCTCCACCCAGACCCACACTGTTTGAGGCTTTGGATGCATGGATAAGAGCAGCACATGCGAGGAAAAGGAACCGAAGTCAGGAAAGAGTGAAAAGGTCGAGAAGGGCGTTTCAAGATGCACAATGGGATGCATTGGCAAAGAGATGGAGAGTAGAGACCATTGAGGGAGAAAGGCTATTCCCAATGTTAGTGAAAGTAGGAGATACCCAGAAGAGGAAGGAAGACGAAGATGATAGTGACACAGATGACAGCTTGTTGGATAGATTGCTAGCAGAGCGTCCGCCTCCGTATAACCCAACGTCGGAGAAAGGAAGACAAGCACATACGGAAGGGACAGGAGAATCGCAGATGAGTTCTAGTGCAAGAGTAGTGGGAAAGATTTCGACAGGAACGGAGAGGATAGGAATACAGCGATCGAGAGATAAAGAGACGAGTGGAACTAATGCTGTTACACGGTTACCGGATGCCCTTATGGTGCCGGTCACCATTGGTCCCATAGTGTCAGTGTACGATCCAGGTCAAGCAGAAAACGGTAGTCAAACACAGTTACCAGCAGCAGGAGAAGGTATCAGTTCTGGAGGAAATGGTACAGTGAGTGGAATTGGTCCTCTTTTGCGACCATTAGAGGCTAGTACTGGATTGACAGCCACTGCAGACTCTTCTAGAGGGCATACTGAGTCTAGAGCGGTTAGATCAGTGTCGTTAGCAGACTCACATTTTGATTTGAGGATGTGGGAACCCTCAGTTAGAGGTCCCATAGGGGGAATTGCAGGAGGAGGAATGGATCAAAGAATTTCAGGGAGTCAAAGTGTCTCATGGTCATAGTTGAAGGGAGTCACAGAGGAAATCACAGCAGTGAAAGTAGAGAGCAAAACAGTACACCAAGTCAGGAAACAATTAAACCTGCTATAAGCGCCAAAGTGCAAGATGTGGTGAGGTTGAAGGCAGAAGCGAATGAAATTATAATTGGAAATTTACCTTTGGAAAGGATGGAACTTTATGAACAAGATGAGCTGTTGTTTGTGGCGAAGGATGTAACCCGTAAGGCAAGGAAAGCCCATGAGAAACTGACAGAATAGGCAAGGAGGTATGATGTAGATTTGTCCAAAACGAAAATGTTGCAGGGAAGTCATAGGCTAAATTATAGTGATCAGGAATTGGAGGAGAAAAGAGTCATAGGGTTAAAAACACACATTTGAGAATTGATTATAGGAATATGTGCATGGAGCATGCTTGACAAGTGGGAAGACATATGGTCCAAGAAGAAGAGTGTCAAGAAGGGCATAGGTGATATGCCGCATCCGGGAGGAGGAACAGCAGGAGTAGAGGCCTACCCATTGTGAGAGGTACCAAACGGAGGGTATGTGCATGTGCCTTGGAGCAGGGGTGATTTGACAGCATTCACAAATGATTTTCCTCGGCTAAGGGAAAAACCTGTTGAGTGGTACAAGCAAGTCGATCGCTTTGTTAAGATTTCAAAGGTTTTGTGGATTGATTTGAATACATTGTTTGACATTGTAGTACCAAGTGATTTGTGGTCAGCTTGTAAAATTGCTGTTGAATGGCCATCAGAACCAGACCGAGATCCTATTACACATGGTCCTTCACCTGTGGTTATGAAAAATTTTGAGCAGGTAATCACATGGTTACAGTAAAAAATTTCGCCACAAGATATTGATTGGGTTAAGATAGATCGAACTACCCAAGAGCCCAAAGAATCAGTTCATGCTTACTACGAGAGACTCTTGCAAGCCTTCAAGTAGTATAGTGGACTAGACACCCTAGATTTCAAAGATATGAGGCAGTTTGTCTCCAAATTCGTCTTAGGGTTAAGATCAGAGATTAGCTTCATGATCCAACAGCATTTGATCTGTTGGCAGAACAAGTCCGTGGATGAGATTCTATGGTATGCCAGGTACTGTAGTGATGAAGTAGACTCAAAGCATAAGAAGCTCAAGGATAAGTTGATGCTGGTCCAAATGAGGAATGCAGAGAGGGTGGACCAGGCACAGCCGAGCGGGGGAACGCTGGAACGAAGGCAGGGAAACTGCCAAAGAGGGGCCCAAAACACGTCAGGTCAGGGGAGAGGGAAACTTGTAGACCCAAAGACAGGGATGGATGTTGGTACTCTGAAGAAGACTACTGCATGTCATTATTGTCACAAAATTGGGCATTGAAAGTGAGAGTGCAGGTTAAATCCTGCTAATCAGCTCCAAGATGAGGAGATAGTACAGGTACCCGAGACAGTAAATACTGTAATAAGACCCAGGTCTGTACAAGGGGGAAGTTTGGGACCACAAGTGCAAGTTCCCCAACCACCGAGAATTCCACAAGCAAGCAGAGTGTACCAGCAGATGCCACTCATTGAGGCTTTCGATAAGTTCACTTCAGACCCGTTATAATGACGGTGCCTGAGGGGGGAGGAAGACTGTACCCTTGGAGCAGTCTTGGGGGTAGACCAGAGAGGACCGTATATGGAGGCAGATGTTGACGGTCACCCTATCACCTTTCTGATTGATAATGGTGCTACCCGTTCTACTGTAAAATCCGCAGTAGTCCCAAACCTACCCCTCTCGGGACAATCGATCCAAGTTGTAGGAGTTACAAATAAGAGAATGACCAATCCATTGACAGATGAGATACCTGTAAGAATAGGAACATTTCACGATTGACACCAAATTGTGGTGTGCGATTCGAGTCCAGTCTGTTTGTTGGGTCATGATCTTTTGTGTAAATTTAACTGCACCATCTATTTCACACCCAAAGGAGTGGAGTTGCAGACTAATGATGATAACATTGCATTCAAATTGGCGAACCAGAATCTCTGCATAGAGATATTCCCTGTGTTGACAGTCGAGGACTTGCCACTTGATTTGAGGGACTCTGTCTCTTTGAAAGTATGAGATTTCACAGGGGAAGAAATAGGATTGATCAAAGGGGTTGAGCCAATTAAGATTCAGGTCAAGCCAAATGCTGAATTCCCAAGAACGCCTCAATACAATCTGACGCCGGAAACGGTGGCAGGAATTAAGCCTGTAATTGAGTCCATGATCGAGCAAGGAATTTTGAAGGAGATAAAGGGGAGCCCATGTAATTCCCCTATAATGGGACTGCAGAAGCCGAGTGGGAAGTTTAGAATCGTGTAGGACCTGCGAAAGGTCAACATGATTGTAGTTCCATGTTGTCCTGTGGTACCAAATCCATCAGTGATCCTATTCCAGATACCATGTGAGGCTGAGTGGTTCACAGTGATTGATTTATGCCAGGCATTTTCTCAATACCCTTGCACGAAAAAAGCTGATTTTTATTCGCTTTTCATCTGGAAGATCGTGTGTTAACGTGGTGTCGTATCCCACAAGGGTATACAGAGAGTCCATCAATTCTGAAGAAGAATCTTGAGAGTATCGTACTGCCACAGAATTCAGTTGTTGTGCAGTATATTGATGACCTCTTGATCGCGTCTAAAACAGAAGATGCTTGCAGGATTGATACTGTCACATTGTTAAATCATCTAGCAGAGAATGGACACAAGGTGTGTCCGAGCAAACTGCAATACTGTTTGACTGAGGTTCAGTACTTGGGTCAACGAATTGAAAAAGGCAAGAGGAAGGTGTTGCCAGACCTTGTGCAGGCGTTGATGAATATGACTGCGCCCACAACACAGAAGGAAGTCAGGATGTTCCTGGGAATGGTTGGGTATTGCCGTCAGTGGATTCCCAACTATTCATTGAAGGCGAAGCCTTTGCAGCGGTTGACACACAAGGATATAAGTGATCCGGTACCATGGGATAATGACGGTCTGATCGCCTTCTTGGAGCTAAGAGAGAGCCTTTGTCGCGCTCCGGCTCTGGGAATGCCTGATTATAAAAAGTCCTTCCCACTATTTTGCTGTGAGAGAGAGGGTTGCGCACTGTCAGTACTAACACAGACTCATGGAGGTGTCCGTAGACCAGTTGCCTACTTCTCAGCTACCTTAGACCCGGTAGCTTCAGCATTGCCCAGATGTCTCAAATCCGTTGCTGCAACAGGTGTCAGCATTGAAAGGTGTGAAAGCATAGTGATGGGTCACCCACTCACAGTTTACATTCCACATTCAGTTGAGCTTCTGATGACGAGAACAAAGATGCCGCATTTGACAAATAACAGACTCACACGCTATGAGCAGGTCATACTTGCCTCAGAGAATGTGACTCTGAAAAGATGTTCTGTATTGAATCCTGCTACTTTGATGCCTTTGCCAAATGTTGATGATGAAGATTGTGAGGACCATGACTGTCTTGATGTGACTGAACTTTGCACCAAACCGAGACCTGACATTGTCGATGAACCCCTATCCCGATCTGATGAGACCTTCTTTGTAGACGGTTCATGCCTAAGAGGCAATGTGGGCCATCTGAGAGCAGTGTTTGCTGTGTGCCCTATTTCTGGAGTTGTGGAAGCTGCTTGTTTACAGGGAGTATACTCCGCGCAAGTGGCTGAAATCATTGCTTTGACACGTGCCTGCTTGGTTGCCGAGCAAATCCGAGTTACCATCTACACTGATAGCCAGTACGGTTTCGGTGTGGTTCATGACTTCGGACAGCTATGGTCACAGAGGGGATTTTTAACGTCATCAGGATCTCCGATCAGAAATGGGGAATATGTGAGGCAGTTGTTGGAAGCTTTGCAACGTCCAAAAGAGATTGCAGTGGTTAAATGGGCTGCCCACGGGAGGGGGGAAGACTTTGTCACGCTTGGGAATAGGTATGCAGACGAAGTTGCATGTTTCTGTGCTGAACAAGGGTGCATTTTTACAGGAGAATATACTGAAGAGAGCCCAGAGAGAACCGAGCTCAGCATGATGTTAGCCATAGTAGACACTTGGGACGAGCTCAAGCGCCTGCAGGGAGAGGTATCAGGACAGGAAGAAGCTGGTTGGATCAAGGCAGGTTGTGAGAAAAGAGATGATGGTATTTGGGTTTCAACTGATGGTCGAGCGGTGTTACCGGATGAATTACTGAGCCCTATGGCAAGGCAGATTCATAGAGCAGTTCACATTGGAAGGGATGCCATGGTGCGAGTGTTCAGGCAGATGTGGTTCAATCCACGGTTTCGTGTGTTTGCTGAAGCAGTATGCCACAAATGTGTTACGTGTAAACAAATGAATGCTGGGAAAAAGACTGTGGTCTCATTGAGTCACATTGGGAGATCAGGGGGCCCTTTAATAGGATTCAGCTTGATTTAATCAAAATGCCTAGGTGCAATAGATTGAGGTACATCTTGGTTGTGGTGTGTGTCTTCTCACGAGGGTGGAAGCTTATCTGACAAGGAGGTGTGATAGTCTCACTGTAGCAAAATTATTGCTTAGGGAGCTTCTACCACGTTTTGGATTTCCAACCTCATTGGAGTCGGATAGAGGAACTCATTTCCATAGTGAGGTCATGAGGATGCTTTGTGCTGCCTTACAAGTTGATCAACGACTGCTTTGCAGCTACAGGCCCAAAGCATCTGGAATTATGAAGCAAACCAATGGAACTCTCAAGATGAGAATGGCTAAAGTGTGTTCATCCACGTCTTTAACAATGGTCTGATGCATTGCCCTTGGTGTTGATGAGTATATGTAGCATTCCCAACAGGAGGGTAGGTCTCTCGCCTCACGAGATCTTGATGGGGAGAGTGATGCGCTTGCCAGAAGTGCCGTCTGAAGCCTTGACAAACATCACAGATGATTTGATACTTGATTATTGCAAAGTACTGGCTGACGTAGTCCATTCTGTGTCTCACCAGGTTGAAGCTGCAACTGGCCCGACCTCGAAGGACCTGTGCCATGATTTGTGTCCGGGTGACTGGGTGCTCGTTCGCAAGCATGTGAGGAAGAGTTGCCTTGACACCCGCTGGAAAGGTCCATATCAAGTGATCTTAGTGACAAATGCAGCTGTGAAGTGCGGGGACTTGCCGAACTGATACATGCCTCCCACACCTGCAGAGTTTCAGGACCCTCAGAAGAGACAGCTCCTCTCCAAGAAGAAAATCCAGGCGTGGTCGTGAGGCCACGGGAGGGGACAAGCCAAGCTGTGAGGGTTACTGATGAAGCTGGTTGCCCACCAGAGCAAGCTGAGGGGGGTCACGCTACACAAGGCCCAGGTATTGACTCTGAGGGAGACGCTAACGTTGCAGGTGATATAGAGTCAGACTCAGCCGAAAGAACTGGTGCACAAGGTGGTCGGGTGCAGGAAAGAAGGGCAGAGCTTGCAGAGGAATCGTGGCCTGGGAGACAAAGGAGGTTAAATCTGAGATTGGTACCTGAAAGGCCTTGCCCCTGTGTCTGAAATATCTGCATCAGAGTTAAGTGACGCAGAACAAGCACAGGGGAGTCTGAGAAGGTCGAGAAGAGCAAGGGTGCCTTGTCAGAGATACGCCACCCCAGAGTGGACTTATCTGGCTACCGATGCCCGGGAGCAGTGGGGACCGGGAGGCTGAGGTCTTCATGAGTGGTCAGCAGGACCCCTTAACTGAAAATTGATATCAATCTGATAGTTTCTGGTTTGGAAATAGAGGGGGTGTTGACGGTGACAGTACCAAGACCTCCGATTTTGAGCAAAGTGCGAGTTTTGATTCTACGAGGCTTGCAGTTTCTAACTTTTGGATATCAGCCACCAGCTCAGGAAATTGCAGCTGTTCGTCTTGAGATTTTGCAACGCGTCATAGTTGAAATTGGTTCTGAGCTCATAAGAGACTGTTGATTGAACTGTGAACTGTAAATAAGTTGCTTTAAAGAAGATAACCTAGGCCCGAGTGGAAAAAGAATACATTTAGGGATCTTTCCGTAGAAGAAGAAAGAGGGCTAAGGAAATCTTTTTGAACTGTGTAAATAAAGAGAAGAACGAACTGTGAATTTATTTCCAGAACTTCAGAGAATTGTATTGAAACTGGATAACAGCAATCAGAGGCAGAGAAAGTGACTTTGTGCTAATCCTCTTGCTGTGCCAAACCGACAATTGAAAATGGAGTCTGGAAATTCGAATCGTAGGTCTAAGTGTGTAATAGGTACACTCATAGTAGGAGTAATAATAGTAATAGCGGTAGTTATTATTGTGTCTGTAAAAATTTCACATGATGCAGAAGTTGAAGGGGTGGAAGTGGAGGGGACAACGACACCTGTTACTTCTAGCACAAAAGAGGGTATTGTAGGAGCTGAAAAGGCTAGGCTAGATCAGTCTAGTCGTATGCTACATGTAGATTTGTCTAAAGGTGATTATGCGCTTAACGCTTATGCCAAGCTGCTATACGAGTACGTAAACACGATGGATGTGAGAGATTGCTATGTGTACATGCATTTGCCTGCATCTGTGGAGGAAGGTATTCGTTACCATCATCTTCCTTTGACATATGGTATTACATGTAGTTTGTTGCTTACTATGTTTTACGGTAAGGGTCATTATGAATATTACTTTTCAAATTATGATGTGGTGCTTTCAGAGGTTCCAGCTTATAAGCACCTGAATAAGTATGATTATAACAAGCAGGAAGATAGAGTGGGAAAGTATTTCATACCTACCGTCACCTTAGATACAGCTTATGCACATCGTCATAATTTGACGTGTATGTTAACTGACATAGGAAAGAAATTTGTAGATCAAGTAGAAGATAGACATAGACAGTTGTCAGTCAAATCTAATAGTAGAGAAGGAAAAATTGCTTGGACCAAGGAGGAACTAGCACACAAGGCAAGAGGGAGCTCTGGTCCAATAGCTTTGGATTTTGAACAGAGAGGGAAGCTTTGCGTTCGACAGGTACAGACATATTATGATAATGTCTATGTGGGACAGAGTGTGTGTGATCACATCTTCACGATCGAAGCAACTGCTAAAAAGTTCTTGCAGGAGACGGTGCAAGTTGTACCAAATGTGTATTTCGTGTGTGGGGAAAATTCCTATGTGCGCTTGCCATTGAATTGGTATGGTACATGTTATGTGGCTGTGGTGTTTCTCAAAATTTATCATGTTGAGGATTTAGGACCCTTGGAAGGTGGAGTGCATCATAGAGAGAAACGAGGTACAAGCGCAGGAGAGCTAGTTGGAGATGTATTTGGAGCGACGATACCAAGTCTGGGAGTAGTTCTGAATGACATTAAAATTAGAAGGTTGTCAACGATTGTGGATAAGTTGTCAGCGAATACAGCTCAGTCTTTGTTGCTCGTAGATGGAGAGATGGTGCCGATAAGAGCTATGGTGATGCAGAACCGCCTTGCTTTTGATGTCTTGCTATCAAAAGAGGGTGGAGTCTGTAAAATGTTGAGGGTCCAACAGTGATGTACTTATATCCCTGATAACAGTAAAGATCTGAAGAAGTATATAAGTAACATCACTGAGATACATCATGAAGTGCATGATTTGGCCACAGAGGGTGTTTGGGACAAGGTTGGAAAGGGCTTTAGAAAAGTAGGAAGTTGGTTTGCCAGCCTTGGAAATAGAATACTGGGTTACATCTTGAAGCCCATTATCATAGCTGTGGTTTGTGTGGTCATCTTGATGGGATTGGTGAAAGCCTACTAATGGCATAAGGCAGGTCAGGCTGAGAGGTCTCTTAGAGAGCGTGAGAAAAGAATAGAGAGACTGCAAGACAGTCACTATGAGAATCTCAAGAACCTAGAGAAGTTCTGACAGGGGAGACTGGCTACAACTTCTGTTTAGGTCAGTTCTTTCTCCAGGGAGTGGTGATTGTTTTGATGACACTTGTCATCAGGGGGGGGGGACTGATGGAGCGCGATGGTGCTCTGTGATTTGTAGGGGTGCATCATAATCACAGGTAGTCCGCACCCGCATATATTCCTTTGTTGTGTTAACATTTGGCCATTAGAAAGTGTTCAGTAGTAACACGTGAAAGTGTAAATGGTAGGAAAAGTGTCGTGCCATGCAAAGAAGCAACGTAGCATTCATGTTATAATATTGTAATCCATAGTATTTGATGTCATTTGCTTAACAAAATTGCTCACATGAGATGTAACGCATTTTGATTTAAAAATGTGCCATATTAAAGTTGCATGTAGATGTCATTAATTATGTTTACCGTGTAGGGTTTCATAAGTTGTTTGCAATAAAAAATGAATTTGATGTGCTTTGTAATGCAATGATGTAGAAAGGCCTAAATGAAATGTTCACTCATGTGTGTATTTGAAAGGCCTATGTGTTTCACTCTTATGTTGGCCGATTTCTGTAGGCCTGAAATTTATTTTTCCTGGGGGCTCACGAGTAGGGTTGCTAGTGAAATTCATGTGCATGTTGAATTAGTTCTGTTCTCACGTTTCTGTTGCAGGTGGAGAAAGTCATCTTCGTTAGTTAGAATAACGTCTTTTGTTTAGGAGAGTTAGGCTCGGTAGGATGCGATACAAATGAGCAAGGAGAGCTGATAATTAGGAGACGGTGTTCTTTTTCACTGGAGGGAGGCCTGGGAATCAAGGTCATCGAGCCAGGGGCTGGGAGCACTGACACGAAATGGAAAATCACCTATGGGAAGTGTCCAGCGAGTTGAAGTGATCCGTGGGCGTGTTGTACGTTTTGTGTTTTTTTTGTATTAGGGACAATGCCCTGGAGGGGGGGAGTCAGGAGAGGAGGTGAGGAGATCGAAGGAGAGAGAAGGAGCATCTTAGAACGAGCTCCGTAGCTTTGGCTACTTGACCCATGCAACGTTAGTGTACTTCTTAGGAAGTCTTCACGCGCTGACACCTTTTCCTGATCTTGCCTGGGAATGCTAATTAGGGATGTCACGATAGTGTTAGTGTAGGGATAGACTAATGTTCTTTATTCATTCACCGCAGATTAAGAAGGATCTTGATTTGGGGCAATAATTGCCTGCGTTCTGCTTCTGGGAATTGTCATTCTTTTTATGATCCATTGTATAAAATTAGCCCGTAGGTTTGGATTTGTACTAGTTCCCATGTACTTCCACAACCTCGTAATGAGGTGCTTGTACATCCAATTGTTTTTGGCTTTGTAATAAACCAATTAACTTGGAATTCGGAGTCAGTGATTCTTCAGAGTTATGGTTCTTATAAATTGTGGTCCTGTTTGAATGAGTTATTTCTCCCCTCTACACTTCTCAGCAGGTAACAAAGGTCCATCAGCCATGAGTTCCACAGTAACTTGGTAGGGAGGAACTCGCCCCATCAGGTGTGATGAGTGGATGTTTTCAGCTGCAAAAAGTGGCTCAGTGAGTTAGTACATGTGCTGTGGAATGATGTTGTCACCAAGAGGTTGTGGATTCCCCTCCATAGCCAAAGTGTATGTGGTGTGACACCATGAGTTGAACAATATATATATATGCTGCATTACAGGTTGCAGCAGAGCACGCTGTATGAGGAGTATCAGTGAAGCGCAGTCTCTAAGGTGGGTGAGTATTAATTTAAAAATTAATGAATTAATACTTGAAAGATATCGGCACGGCTGAGCCACGTGTGGCAGCGAGGCCCCTGCCCCCACAGCCCATGCAGCATCTGTCATAGTCCCAAACTCGCTCTGCTGATGTCATATGTGGCTGTAAATATGCAAAACATTACCAAGCACATCTATACACCGGCAGTTTACACAATACACTACCGGGACAGGTGCAAAGTCTTCAGGTGCTGTGGTTGGGTGAGTATTAATCAGAAAATTAAATAATTAAAAAATACTTGCCAGAGACCAGAGTGACTGCACCAAGTGCAGTAACAAGGTCCCTGCTCCCACATCCCATGCAATGTCTGTCATAGTCCCAAACTCACTCCGCTGTCGTCATGTGTGGTCTACGGGCAAGGGTTTGAGTCTCAGATAGCCTGACTCCGCTTTCGCTCTTCCGACATGAGGTATAGGGTACCATTATTATAAGAGATCCTGTTTTTTTTCCCCCACATTACTTATCTAACCTACATTGTGTACGAGATCCGCCATCTTTGTGGTGACATTTTTTGAGTATATGTAAAAAAAACATTTAACACGTACTTTTAAATTTTACTAAATGTGTTTACAAAAATAAATGTTCTAAACAACATTACAAAGTAAAAAGCAACAAGTAAAAATCTAAATAAAAGAAATCCAAAATATTAATATTCATAGTGAAAGTGTGCATGCTAGTTGGTGAGTGGTAAGTGTTCTTTTAATGTTAACGAATGTACAAGCATGGTAATGGTATGCGTGGTTAAATATGCGATGTAAAGATGTGCGTGGTAAAACCACGAATGGTAATGACATACAACCATTGTCCGTGCTTGAATGTAGATCTATTTGTATTGTATTTCTCTACCCATCACTTCATAGTCTTCTGGTAATGTCTAACTCTAACCTCAAAGAGGGCACTTACAACTAAGGAAAACTCTGCAGGCATCCTTCTGCGTAAGTGACACCTCTACGCTCTATAGTGAGATGAGAATCACCTGCCTGTTGCATGCAGAGTTGGATACATTTTAAGTATGTATGTCAGATCTAGGCATGAGAAAAGCTCTGCTTTAAAAATCAACTTTTCATACCTTGTCCATGAGTAAATCTGAAACAGGCTTTCTGAATTGGACCCTATTTAGTAGCAAACGTAACTTTCACAATTCGGTGAATAATACCTGCTTTAAGAATGAACACATATAGCAATCAAAGTGCATGGAAACGGAGATTGTCACTTCAGTTGCATTCCCAATAAGAGATCTTTACAGACTGGGGGGCAGTTTTACCAATATTTCACGCAACGCAAAACAGCAAGGCAACTTACTGCGCTGCATTGCATGAAAAGGAGAGAGCAGAAATAAGCGATATTTACTAAGGTATGGCGCATTTCAATTGTCTCCTAGCGCTGGCGCACTTAAAGCTGCCTAATGCCAACACAGGCCCTAAGAGTTAACTATGGTTATGAGCAGGATTGTTTTTGTGCAGGAAGGGACTCCTTCCTCCACAAAAACAATACTGAAAGCATTTCCTCGTTGTATGTGTGCTGCTGAATGCACGTATACAAAGAGTAAGTAATGAGGCAATATAAAGATATTTCTCCTCAGTACACACGGTTGGGCAGTCCGAGGTTTACAAACCTTTGTAAATCTGGGATTGTGTCAAAACACATGGGTGTATATGTGGGAATGCCACCCTGCCGCAAGGTAATGCAAGGCAGAGAAATGCGCTGCTTTGTATTACATTGGATTTACTAAACCATGCAGAGCCACAAAAGGTGGCTTTGTATGACTTAGTAAATCCCAGTTAAGGGCTTGTGTTGTCTTGATGACGCAAGGACAACACAAGCCCTTGGTAAATCTGCCCCTGGGTTTAAAATTGAACTACCAGGCCCTACTTTTAATTTTATAAGGGCCTGATTCACAAAGGTAAACTTAAACTTTTGTGCAAGTTTACTCTTTTTCAGTACTCACAAACTCCGATTTAATGACTGCTGAGACTCCATAGTTTGGGGCAGAAAACTCCACACATTAAAAAGATAAGTATCACCGTACTCAGCACAATGCCCCCCTTTCGTACTTTGCTAGTGACAATGTGGTACCGCCCCATCTGAGTCTCCCCAGTCTTAAAGTTACCATTAAATCATGATTTGTGAATACTGAAAAAGAGTAAGCTTACACAAAAATGTAAATTTGCCTGTGTGAATCAAGCCCCCAGTCTTTGTTTTGAGACGTTACAAGCCTCGCTTAAGATCACAGTAGCGGTCAGGAGAATGTGCTGCTGTTCTTTCTTCTCCCTGTGTGTCTTATTTACATTCTTCAGATTTTTTCTAATGTGCTACTTATTTTGGTAGGGAGGTCTTATCACAGTCGCACTGCTGAAAGATGAAGAGCCTGTCAGACATGCAGAATAATACATCAAGTAAATTGTGCAGCAAAGGTCGGTCTCCCAAGAATGACATCAACTTTACGAAAGTTCACAGTGATAAATCTCAACATTTTTTAGAAAATAGTCAATCTTGAGCAGGGGACTGCGTGATTTCATATGCATTATCAATTACAGTATTGTAACAATGTAAATATCCAAGCCATCTGAACATCTTTATGGACTTACAGACAATAGTTTTCTCCACTATGTACCGCATATGTACATAAGGCTTTCAGCACTGAAGTCACTGCCTCCTCTTCTCTCATTATGAAGGGCTACTACCAATTAAGATTTCAGTAATTTCTTATTTAAATAATTTTGTCTGCTTTCTACTTCAACTAAATTCTTATGGATTTTGCTCGATAAATTGATGTATATCTCAATATTCTTATTATACTCAATTTAGTGCAAAAGACTGATATCAGGCAGATCACATATTCGCAGTGTGCATTAAATTGCACATTTTTCGGAGGGTTGCATGTCCATTGCCTTGAGTGCACAGATGTTTCCCTAAATAAATAGAGTGGTTGTTAAAGCTACATGAATGCATATTGGATGCACATCTGGGCTGTATCAAGCAAATTGTTATATTGTCTTAATAACACTTATAAAGTTCTTGTTCACAAGGGTTTCATGGCGCTAGTGTGGGACCCCTACATTCATTAGTATTACTTAAGGAAAAGCTAGGAATTTTAAACCTTTTATGAATATGGCGAGAAGAAATAGAAATGATTAACTGGCAGGGAGGTCCAGTTCATAGCAACAGAGACAGAGAAGCTGTGTCTTCCAGTCTGCGGTCTTTGAGTTTATTCTCAGATTATTATTTATTGCTATATTTTATACATATGGTTAAGTGCATATATTTTTCTAGTGTTAATACTTACCTATACGTATTTGCAAAGTAACATTCAATGACATGTAGCAACTCCCAATGAACTTCCAATGCAATCCATTACCTAGGATTTGGTGACTCAACGCAGTATCTGCAAAGTTGTGACTTGGGGTGTAAAGCCACAAATAATTTAAACTGAAATGTATTAATTATTTATTTATTTCATAGCTTCAGAGACTTGTAATTACTGCTGAGTGAAACATAGTTCTTGTTAAAGTTGTATTGCCCAAAGCCCGAGAAAGTAATTCCACCTTTGAGGTTGTGTGGGAAAGTTGCCCAACAGTTTAATTTGATGTATGTAGTACAGCGAAGGCACTATAGACTGGAGGGGATATATATTAGAAACACAATAAGGCTTCTAAGACATGATGAATCTCTGCTATGTGAATTTGATGATGGAAAGAGAGTAATGTTTCTATGGTCCTGGAAAAATATATCCATGAGTAATCATTC
This sequence comes from Calotriton arnoldi, assembly GCA_963921515.1. Lineage (NCBI taxonomy): Eukaryota > Metazoa > Chordata > Amphibia > Caudata > Salamandridae > Calotriton > Calotriton arnoldi. Next base: position 1,181,639 of record CAWUFW010005237.1, read on the forward strand.
TACAAAGAACCTTCACCAAACTTTTCTGTATCCCTTATTCTCTAAACAAAGGGAGTTCCCATTGCATCAAGAAGCAGAAATGGAGCGATCCTACATGATAAATAAAGATGGAGTCAGATCATGAATGAAGGAAATAATTTAAGCACCGAAGCCCATCAGGTGGTGGTAGGAGCAGGAGGAAGAGGAAGCTGAAGAGGAGTAAGAGAAGAAGAAGAAAAAGAAGACGAAGGAGGAGAGTTGCGAGGAGGAGAAGAGGAAGAAAAAGAAGAAGAAGAAGGAGAAGTTGAAGGAGAAGAAGAAGGCCAAGGAGGGGAAGAATAAAAGTTAGGGTTGGGTCGTAATGAAAACATCCTTCATGGGGGATTTGCTAAATCTGGATATGAATTTAACAGTTGAACGTTGCCCACCACAGGGATTGCATTGTGGAGGAAATCCTAATGTTGGATTCTCATCTTGATTGAGCACGTCTGCCACAATTAAGAGAATTTTCAAGAACCTTATGCACATGATTCCAGACAACCAATGCTCTGTAATGAGATGAAAATGTGAGCCTGTCACAATCAAACTTTTTGTGATATCAAAATCTCTGGATACTAATTAGCATGAAAACCCTTTGTCATTTTTTGCATACAATTTTTTATCAGTGGTGTTACTGCTTTTAGGTTGAGTTGGTTGCGAAAGACATATTGTGGGTTTACCAAGAACATACAGGGCTTGAAACCCACTGATTGCTTACCATAGTTTAGCTTTCCTGGCACTCTTATCTGAGAACATTGGCAATGTCCTACAGTATTGCAGGCAACACCTATACGCTTTGCAAAGGCTTGTTTGGGTATTTTGTCCATTGCAGGCTTATAGTCCTGCATTTCTATTCAAACATAGTCTTAATCATAGGCTTGATATTCTGCATTCTTCTCTGTCAGCAAGCACCATTTAGCAAGTTGAAACAGAGTCCTATCTCCCACTACTTAGAAATGGCAAGACACCTAAACTTAGTTGCATAATAAAGGTATTATTTGCAAAACAGATCCACTATATATGATCCACAGCACAAACAACTACTTCTAGTTATACCTTAAAAACATCTTAAATATTCCTTTAATTCAAACACATTTTATACATTTAGGTTACCTGGTGCACATTTTAGTCTTGCCAACTCACTCTTTTTTCCTCACTTGTTTTTCCCCAAGTCTTTCATTTTTAATTTTCTCCAGGGCTTTTCTTTTCTAATGTTTTCTGGCCCTACATGCATTTGAGTTCAATCGCTGGGGTTGGGCAACAACAGAGAACACTGGGGAGGACTCTGAGGAGAATTAGGACCCATTTTGAATGCTAAAGAATAAAAAGCCCTTGTGCTTCCTGGATGATCCCAAACCAGAGGCCCAAGATGGCATTGGCTCTCAGAAGGAGGCAGAGGAGAGGGCAAATGACTTGGTAGAGGCTCCAGAGGAGTGAGGGGAGCCCACAGAGAGGTAGCCTCCTGCTGCCTCCCCTGCAGGAAGCAGTGTCTCCTCACACATCCTGCCTGCTGAGGAGTTAAAAGACAGACAGACTGAGAGGGACCTGATGCTGCAGCTGGCCCAACTATTTGCAGAGGAGAGAAGAGTTGAGGCTGACAAAGCCTTGGTGGAGGAGAGGAGGGCTGAGGCTGAGAGAGACCCAGCCAAGGAGAAAAAGATCTTGCTGACTAATGAGACTGAAGGAGCTGGACTTGAAAGTCAAACAGCTAGTAGAGTTTGGCAGGAATGGTGGCAGCGAAAGTACCATGTCTAGTGCTGAAGGAAGGGTTCATACACCCAGAGACTTGGTACCTGACTTCAAGGAGGGGGATGACATAGATAAGTATTTTGAGGCATATGAGGCCATTCTAGAAGCACACAGGATACCTGAGGAGGACTGGGGAGCTGTCCTATTGAGGCAGATACGTGGTGATGGTAGGGCTGCCCTACTGGCCCTAGAAAGGGGGGGCAGGCTGAGGTATCCTACCATGACAGAGACTCTTGTCATGGTAGGATACCCCTAAACAGTGCAGGTTGACATTCAGGGATAGCCAGAAGCTGTCTCACCAGTCCTGTGGGATTTTGTGGGTTACATTTGCAAGGCACTGGATGGTTGGGTGAAGGGTAGCATGGTAAACACTTTTGAGGGGCTGTACAATTTGATTGCCAGAGAGCACATGTTCAGCCACTGTTTTCCAGGGCTATGCCAACTCCTGGTTGACATGGCACTGGACACTGACAGCTGGCAGTGGTCTCTGTTGGCTTTTGTCCTTCTGGACAGAGTTTTCCCTGGGTTGGGGACAAAAGGCAGACCCAAGGGGTGGAATGGGCCAAATAACTTTGTTGGCCATGATGGTACTGTCTGCCTAATCAGATGCATCTGTGAGCAAATTAAGGTTAGGTTCTGCATACATGGGGTCCATAGATGAATAGAAGGGTTACCCATGGGTTGTTTCAGTGGGACAGGAGAGTATAGACAGAGGGATCCAACTGAGTTCAGTAAGACGTGGAACTTACAGGTGCCCCTGCAGCATTGGGCCATTGTTAACATTCTATCGCCTAAGGTGGGAACTCTAGCAAGGTATTGATTATTCTACCCTTAATTTAGGCTGGAGAAGGTTTGTGTTGGACCTGGGCCTTTCTGCAGGATGACCCCCAAACATTCTGCCTTCCTCCTCCCCTTTTTGATGAATTTGTTTTTGTTGGCTTTACTACTTTGGGCACTTTACCACTGCTAACCAGTGCTAGAGTTCATGTGCTCTCTATTTAAAACATAAAATTGGCTTATCTGCAATAGCCATATTTAATGTACTGATAAGTCCCTAGTAAAGGGCACTATATGTGCCCTAGGCCTGGAAATAAAATATTACTAGTGGGCCTGCAGCACTGATTGTGCCACTCCCTTCAGTAGCCCTTTAAACATGTCTCTGGTCTGCCACTGCAAAGCTTGTATGTGCAGTTTTAAACTGCCATTTCGACCTGGCAAGTTAACCTACTTTCCAGAGACAAACCTTCCTTTTTATTACATTCTTATATAATGTTGTTACTAGTTCATTTTTAACTGGTTGTACTTCCACATCTAGAAATGTAGGAGTCTTTTTACACTTTGAAAGGCTGAATTTAATTTTGAGACTTCTGTTGCTGAGCCAATCATGGAAGGCTTTCAAATCCTGCTCATTGCCACTTCACATGCACCAGATGTCATCAATGTACCATAGTCATTGTTTAATGCCCCCTGAAAATGGATTGGTATTATAAATTCATTTTTCTTCAAACAAAGCCATGAATTATACTGCCATTTCAAGTGCAAAGGGACAACCCATAGCAGTCCCCTTTGTTTGTAAAAAGAAGTCTTCCTCAAATTTAAAGTATTTTTTTTTTTAGAGCTAACAATGCCAAGCTGACCATAAATTGTGTCGGGACTTGATGTGGTCGTGGTCTTTTTTCAAGATAAAACTCAATTGCTTCTACTGCGTCATCTTGGGGAATTTGTGTGCAAAGTGAAACAAAGACCGATGACACTAACCACTGTTCTTGAGGATCAAATTGCTGTCCCTCCACTCTATTTATAAAATCCATTGTGTCTATTAAATAGGAGGGAACATCTATAAGGAAAGGTTTTAAAAATATGTCAATGTACTGCGAGATGGGCTCTAAGACTGAGTCGCAACCGGAGGCGATTGAGCGCCCTGGGGGCTTCTTATCATCCTTGTGCATTTAAGGCAAAAAGTAGATCACTGGGATCTTAGGATGCTTTTTTTTCAAGTATTCAAATTCTCTGGCCCCCAGGATGTCTCACTCTAAACCTTCCTGTAAAATCTTGGAAATTTCCTCTTGTATTGCCTTTGTGGGATCATTGGGAATTCGCCAGTACCATGTCTGGTTGGAAACATGTCCTTTACCCTCATTCAAATATGCATCTTTAGCCCACACGACAACTGCTCCACCTTTGTCCGCTTGTTTAATCACTATTTATTTATCATTTTTAAGATCCTTAATAGCACATGCTTGATTTTTGATTATGATATACTTGCAAAAATCCTTCTTGTTTTTCAAAGATGACAAAACTGCTTGCTCAAATGCAACAATTTTTGGGGAGATAGTGTGGGGTAGAGGACAAAATGTTGATTTCTTTCAAAGGCCCGCAGGCGCATCAAGGCATGGAATGGAGAAGGTATCTATATTATTTTTTCTTTTCACAACAATGAGGAAACAAGATAGCACAGAGAGCACAAATAAAATATTTTATTTATGATCATTTTCAGATAACACAACCAGTCCAGGTCCTGAGGAGAACTTTTTAACTCATAGGAGGTTCGAAACACATTGACACATTCCCTTGGGGTACAGCCTCCATGAATAAGACATTTAAGTGGGCAATTCCGCACACAAGGACTATTCCCCCACTAACTAAGTCTATGCAACAGTCCCCAAGAGTGTTCTATTACCAAGAGGCTCACTAACCTTTGATTAATAGTAATTTATTACCTCTGGTTTCAGTTAAGAAACATTGACTGGTACTTCAAGTAATTTCACAAGTGTTGTGTCTTCATTTGTACTCAAATGTTATTAATTTGCATCTAATTGTTTTGCAAATCTTGTGTTTTTTGAGTTCAGTATGATTTTTGTGATGTATGTCTGAGTCTAGCAGGTTATATGTTATCTATGTTGAAATGTGATGAAATGTGATGTTATAGCTCTGTGTTTATTGTTCATGTACAGAAAAAAAGTATAGATATACCCATGTACAGATAAAAAGCATATAGTGGCCCTTTGATGACAAGATACAAAGTTACAATACAGATTAAATGAATTTCTAAGATATAGAGAATAAAACAAGGGTCAAGGTTATTCAGTTTCTTGTCTACTTACTTTTAAGTTAATTACAGCTAGATCTATCATCTGTGTTGCATTAAAGAGGTCCAATCTAGCTGGTGAATAAGGGCCCAACCCCTCTTTTTTATATCCACTTTTAGAAAGTTGGCGTTTTCTTACTTACACCATTCTGTGCCTCTGCAAGTCTCTGAATACACGTCTAGGGTGGGTGACAGTTGGACCTTGTGCATTCCCTCTAGACAGTCACACACAAATGGAGCTCAGGTGTGCTTGATGGGCCAGTCACATCCTGATGGGCCTTAACCTCCTGGTGGGTCATCCTGGGAAGAATAGAAGGGAGGAGCTGACACTTGCAACTGAATAGGGCTGTGCCTGTCTCCACACAAAGAGCTGAATACCCCCCTGTAGTTAGTATGGAGGCAGGGACGAAAGGGACTTTGTGCACTTCAAAGGCCTCTCTTTTAAGTCTCCCCCACTTCAAAGGCTCAAATGAGAATAAGTACAGGACCTCTTCGACATCATGACTTCAGTACACTTCTGGATCTGAAGACATTCTGACAGGAAGAAGGACTGATATGCTGCCAGGAGGGAATGTCACTCTGTGAACTGCTTTTCTGTGTTGGCCTGCTGCTTACTGCCTCCTGCCTGGGAGTGAGAATGACTGGACCTGCATCTCTACATCCTCCAAGAACCTAAGTCACTCCAAGGGCTTGCTGGCTTATCTCCTGTTTGGAGGTCTCAGGACCATCAAAGACTTATTTCAACTTTTCTTCCACTTCTGGACTCTGCCAACTATGAGTCCTGCCCTGCCAGAAGGTTCAGTTCAAGATCCAGAAGTGTCTGTTTTTAGGGGGTCAGAGATCGAGAACTTATACCCAAAAGTGCCTATTATATAGGGGGTGACTTCAAAGCTGCTCTCTGAAGTGCACAAGGATCCCTTTCAACCCAGTCCTGTCTGCCAGGCTATCTGTGGGGAGTAAATTAGCGCTTTGTGTATGGATAGAACACTACCTATTGAAGTGTAAGTGTCATCCCCTCCCATTCTTCCCAGCCCAGGAAGACCCATCAGAATGCAGATGAATGTAGATGAGTGCTCAGAATGCAGATGAGCCTAGCCTTATGTGTTTGTTGCTGTCTAGAGAGAATGCACAAAGTGTAGCTGTCACCCACCCCAGACATGTATTGGAGACAGGCTCTCAGGCACATAGAGCAGTAAGTGCAGATAAATGTCCACTTTCTAAAAGTGGCATTTCTAAAACAGTAATGTTAAATCCAACTTGTTAGAAATTGGGTCTCTAGTTGGCAGAGTTTTGCACCCTTTCCAAGTAGGGACCGCAACCCTAATCAGGGTAAGCTAGATACATTCTTTAAATTATCCTGTGCTCACACTCTGGTAGCTTAGCATAGAGCAGGCAGGCTTAAATTAAGAGGCAATGAGTAATGTATTTGTGCAACACACACACACAGTAACACAATGAAAACACCACAAAAAGACTCCACACCTGTTTAGAGACTAGAGAATATTTACCTGAGAAAAACAAGACCAAAACGCCAATAATCCAATAAGATGAAGTCGAGTTATGAATTTTTAAAGAATAAACCAAAAATAGTGCTTAGAAGTCACTAGTGGTCAAAAGGTCACTTGAGGTCGTGAGGGACTGGTACAAATCCGAACTTCATGCCTACCGCGATTGAGGGCAGGATGGCTACAGGACCCAGACAGGTCCCGCAAATGAAATACCTTGGCTGGAGCAAGAGTCAACGTCGAGAGCCTACTACGTCATCATCGAGCCTCGCAAAGGGGGGTCCCGCGTCGAGCTCTGTTGAAGTGAATGCAATGTGTTATCCTCGAGTCTCGCAGGCCATGGATCCGCTGTCATTGAACAGCCTCTGCGCCAGTGTCGAAGGGCGATGTGGCTGAATTTCTCATGCAGTTGGGGAGATGCATTGGTTTCTGCTGAAATCAGCTGCATAACCTACTTCTGAGGCCCAAGACTTGAGGGGGCTCCAGAGGCAAGGGCCGGACTCACAGATGGCCAACAGCACCAGCAGGATTACACAAATTCTTTTGGGTCTCTGATTCTTCAGAAAACAGGAGGCAAGCCAACAATCCCTAGGAGTCGCTCTGGGTTCAAATGAGATGGGTCCAGTCCTTGTACTCAGCAGGGAAGAGATCAGCAGGCATCTGGGCAGCTCAGCAAAGCAGAGAAGATGTTCCTCTGAACAGTCAGTAAAGGCAAAGTGGCAATCCTTGCAGCACAGCACACTTTACTCCAGCAGAGTTCTTCTCAGGTCCAGTAATGTACTGATTTGGTCAGGTCAGAGCCCCAGTACTTATACCCAAAAGTGCCTTTGATGTAGTGGGTGACCTCAAAGGAGCTCTCTGAAATGCATAAAGATCCCTTTCAACCCAGTCCTGTTGGCCAGGCTAACTGTGGGGGGTGAATCAGTGCTTTGTGAGTGGACAGGACACTACCTATTGAAGTATAAGTGTCAGCCCCTCCCATTCTTCCCTGCCCAGGAAGGCCCATCAAAATGCAAATGAATGCAGATTAGTGCTCAGAATGCAGATGTGCCTCCCCTTCCTGTGTGTGTGGCTGTCTAGCGGGAATACACAGGCTTGGCAAGTGGTTTTAAATGCCAAGTAGAAGTGGCAGTAAACTGCATACACAGGCCTTGCAATGGCATGCCTGAGACAGGTTTGAAAGGCTACTTGAGTGGGTGGATCAATCAGTGCTGCAGGCCCACTGGTAGCATTTAGATTACAGGCCCTGGGTATATGGTGCACCACTTTACAAGGGCCTTATAGATAAACTAAATATGCCAATCAGGTATATACCGATGTCACCATGTTTTAGGGGAGAAGCACATGCACTTTAGCACTAGTCAGCAGTGGTAAAATGCCCAGAGTCCTAAGGCCAACAAAAAGATACAGCAAAAAGTGGAGGTAAGCAGGAAAAAAGTTGGGGGAAGTCCACCCTAATGATGACTGTTCTAACACAACTTCATCAGTATGGAGGATTTATCATTACCATTCCAAAGATATGAAAGATGAAAAAGCTAGTCATCTCTTATCAGGAATTACAGCTTAAAAGTGTATTAACAAATTCACAATGCTCTCCTACGCAAGGGGTAGCTATCACAGTATAGAAAAATGAAAAAGGCTGTTTGTTACTGCCAGTACATGCAAAACTTAAAAGTACATGTTCTATCTTTTACTTACATAGCACCCTGCCCTTAGGGTAACGTAGGGCCTACCTTAGGGGTGACTTATATGTAATAAAGGGGAGTTTAAGGCTTGGCAAGTAGCTTTAAATTCAAAGCCAAAGTGGCAGTAAACTGTATACACAGGCACTGCAATGGCAAGCCTGACAGGGGCGGCTCCTCCGTTAAGGTGGAGGAACATCGCCCCACTAGTTAAAATGCCCCCAGATGGAAAATAAAATGGTAATAGACATTCTTACGATTTTATTTTTCATTGACTGCAAACCCCCATCCTGAGCCGAGTCTCAGGACGGGGGCGGGGCCACTGCTGACAGGCAGCAGCAGAGAGGAGTGATGGGCTGGGCACTTTTAAGTGCGCATGTCTCTTTGGCCTGCCATCTTGCGATGGCCAGCCAGACATGCACACTTTAAACCTCTCACCCCAGCTGTCTTGGACAGCTGGGTTGAGACCGAACAAAGGCCTCCAGTGCTCTTTGGAGAACTGAGAGAGTCTGCTCCATCCAATCCTGGCACTGCTCTCATGCTGGCTAACAGAATGAGAGCAGCACCAGGATTGGTTAGGGGAGTTGCTGAGCCCGATGAGAGAAGAACACCAGGATGTAGTGAGGACATGCAGCAAGGTGTTTTTAATTTAATTTTTATTAATGTATTTTATGTGTATTATGCCCTAAATCGTCAACATGCATTACATTACCATTTTAAAGTTAAACATTTTAACCTCGAAAAATGATAATGAATGCATGTCGGCATGAATTTAGTTTATATATTTTTGCCCCCATTTGCCCATCCCACCCCCCATAGCTGGCAGCCCCCACTCAAGCCTGAGACAGGTTTGAAAGGGTACTTATGTGGGTGGTACAATCAGTATGCAGGCCTACTACTAGCATTTGACTTACAGGCCCTGGGTATATGTTATACCACTTTACAAAGGACTTACTAGTAAATCAAATATAGCAATCAGGTATACATCAATGTCACCATGTTTAGAGATGAAGCACATGCACTTTAGCGCTGGTTAGCAGTGGTAAAGTGCTGAGAGTCCTTAGGCCAACAAAAAGAATCAGCAAAAACAGGAGGTAAAAGGCAAAACGTCAGGGGAAAGACCTCCCTAAGGATGACAGGTCTAACACTGAATTTTTTTTAAAGCAGGTTCTGCCCCTTGTGGAAACAGAGGCAGTGATAAATAAAAATGTTGCCATATAAAAGACCTCTCAGATTTTCAAACTTACAAGGTTTGATTATAGACAGCTCCCAGCACAGAATAACAAAAAGTGTCACTGACATACAATATTCTTTCCCCAAAATAATTCCTAGTTAGAATATTTCACAGTTTTTAGAATTGTAAGACAAAACCCGGTCAGCCCAGATGGGTCTAAATGAGGAAAGATGAGGGTTCAGAATGACAAAGTATGATAGGAACAATCATCCTGGACTAAAGGGGAGTTTAAAGCTTGGCAAGTAGTTTTAAATGCCATGTTGAAGTGGCATAAACTGCACACACCGGCATTACAATGGCAAGCCTGAGACAGGTTTGAAAGGCTAATTATGTGAGTGGCATAATGGGTGTGCAGGCCTACTAGTAGCAATTGACTTACAGGCCCTAGGTATATGTTAATATATTATACCACTTTACAAAGTATGATAGGAACAATAAACCTGGCCAAGCACAACTATTACAAAACTTCTCACTTTGCTTCTCATTAATTCCAAAATGCAGAGTGCTTTTTGCTAAAAGGAGCCGATTGGCTCAAGGTTTGATAAATCACATGAGGCATTTGGCAGCTTTAGGTACTCATTTCATTAACACATGGCCTTTTACGTAACAAGATCTCTCTGCTAATTTTTCAGCCTCTACTTTTTTCTCTTACAGAGCAAAGAGACCTATTCGAGGGTGTGGTTGATCAAATAACATCAATCAATCAATCAGGATTTATAAAGTGCTACTAATCACCCGATAGGGTATCCAGGAGCTTGCAGGTCACGGAGGCTTATTCGAACAGCAAGGTCTTGAGGGCCATTCGAAATTCCAGAATTGAGGTGATGGTTCGGAGTGGCATGAAGAGACTGTTCCAGATCATTGCTGCGATGTGGGTGAAGGAGCTTCCTCCACTTCTACTTTAGCAGATATGGGGAGTATGGGCAAGTGAGAGGGAGGTGGAGCATAGTCTTCTCAACAGTTGGTGGAAGTTCAGGTGGTGGTTAATGTAGGTGGGTCCTTGGTTGTGTGAGAGTCTTGTGTGCGTGGGTCAGCAGCTTGAATTGGCCTCTCTTCTGTACAGGGAACCAGTAGAGTTGTCTGAGGTGGGTGAGATGTGAGTTTGACGGGGAAGGCCAAAGATTAGTCTGGCTGTGGATTTCTGTATGGTCTGAAGTCTCTGTAGAAGTTGTGCGGTGATTCCTACGTAGAGGATGCTGCTGTAGTCCATTCGGCTGACAATGAGGGCCGGTGAGTCTCATGTGTAGGGGGCAGCCACTTGAAGATCTTACGTAGCATGTGCAGACTGAGGAAGCAGGCGGAGCAGCCAACGTTGATCTGTGATTTCATGGTGGGCTTGTTGTCAATGATGATTCCGACATTTCTGGTTTGGTGGAAGGGAGTAAGTGCGGGTCATAGGTCTGATGGCCACCAGGAGTCATTCCTTGTGTTACTGCTGCTGCCGAAGATCAGTACTTCCAGTCAGCGATGCTTGTCATGCATCTGTGGAAGTGGAAGTTGATTCTGGTGGTGGGATCGTCGGTGAGTGAGAGGATGAGCTAGGTGTCATCTGTAATTATGTTGAGACTGTGGGCTCTGACGATGTTGGCCAGTGAGGCCATCTATGCATTGAAGATGTCGGGCTGAGGGATGAGCCCAGGGGGACACCGCAGGTGATCTCCTTGGGTTTGGAGGTGAAAGGTGGGAGGTGGATCCTCTGAGTTCTTCCGGAAAGGAAGAGGTGATCCCCTTTGGATGCAGATGTGGTAGAGTCTTTCGATCAGTGTGTGGTGCGATAAGGTGTCAAAGGCAGCCAAGAGGTTGAGGAGGATCAAAGCAGCTGTTTCTCCTCGGTCAAGGAGGGTTCAGGTGTCGGTGGCTGCGATCAGGGCAGTTTCAGTGCTGTGATTGTTGCAGAAGCCGGATTGGGAGGTGTCGAGTAGCTGGTTTTGCTCCATGTGTGTCATGAGTTGCTTGTTGATGATCTTTTCCAGTACCTTTGCTGGGAATATGAGCAGGGAGATTGGGGGGTAGTTTTGAGTTCACTGGGGTCGACAGAGGGTTTTTTGAGTAGTGGTCTGACTTCAGCATTTTTCCAGACTTCAGGAAATGTCGCGGTGGGGATAGAGTTGTTGAGCAGGGTGGTGAGTTCATGGGCAAGTTTGAAGATGTGGTGCGGGCATGGGTCTGTGGGAGTTCCCGAGTGGATGGATTTCATGGTGGAGGTGGTGCCCTGGGTGGATAGAAGGTTCCAGGTGGTCAGTCTGTGGTTCGTGTCGGTTACAGTGGTGGCGTATCTGTCGAGGAAGTCTGTAGGTGTGGATTGGAGTTCAAAGTTTCTGTATATGGTGGTGATCTTGTTGTGGAAGAAGTCGGCGAGGTTGTGGCGCAGCTCCAGTGAGGGTGTGATGTTGTTTTTGCCGATAGCCAGGTTTGAGAATTCCTTAATGATGTTGAAATGTTCCTTGGAGTTGTTGGCACTGGATTCAAAGTGTGCGGCTAGGGCTAACATCTTTGTTGCCCTCAGCTGGCAATGGTAGAGTTTGAGGAAGGTCTTGAAGGCTGCCCTGTCGGAGGTGTTCTTGCAGATGCGCCATCTCTTCTCCAGCTGTTTGCTATCTCGTTTTTCTGTTCTGAGTTCATGGGTGTACCAGCTGATCTTTTTGAGGATTTTCTCTGGATGTTGCTCTTCATGGGGACAATGCTGTTGACGCAATTGGTGATCCAGTTGCTGGGTTGGAGATGTTGTGGGCGTCTGTCTAGCTGGTCTCTGAGATTTTGTTCCACCTCTGGTGGGAGTTGCTAGTCGTCTTAGGGGTGGCGGTGCAGGGGCTTGAGATGGCATGATCGGTCATTGTGAGTTTTGTGACGTGGCTCTATTTGATGCAGTTGCTGGAGGTGAAAAGGGGGTCAAGCATGTGTCCTGAGGTGTGTGTAGGGTCATGGATGATCTGGGTCAATCCAAGGCTGCTCATACTGTTGAGGAGGTGTGCGGTGTTGTTGTCATTGGGGTCATCGATGTGGAAATTAGGTTGCCAAGAAAGATGTAGTGCTTGGAGCCTAAGGCTAGGGGTGCAATGAAGTCTGCGATGGTGTTGAAGAAGCTGAAGTACGGGCCTGGGGGGTCAGTATACGAGGGTACCTCTGATGGTTGTTTTGTCATCTGTGTGGGGTTTGCAGTTGAGATGTTCCATGGGGTTGGTGGTGTTGTCGCTGGTGGTGGTGCACTGCATGTTCCCTTTGTGAATGATGCTGTTCCTCCTCACGGCTTGTTGGTGCAGTCTTGGTGAGTGATTTTTCAGTCGGGGATCACTGTGGCAATGTCTGCGGCGGGTGTGGGGTTGAGTCAGGTCTCTGTGAGAAAGATGAAGTCGGGTGCAAGGGTAGCAATTGGGTTCCATAATTTGGTGGAATGCTTGTATAGTGGGCGTGTGTTGAGAAGGGTGCATAAGAATTAGTGTTTTTATTCAGGTGGCATCTCTGGTGTGTTTGGAGTGTGAATGGGCGCAGATGGGCTTGCCTTTGGCGAGTGGCTTTGGCATGCCAGTGGCATTCCAGCTGCGTGCATCCGCTGCGCGGTCACACTGCAGCCTGCATTATGTAACATAACATATAACATAACATAGCTTAATAAAGTTTCTGTGATATATTTCAATGATGGCATATGCCAACAGAATGGTGATGAGGCATACCCTTTCACCTACTTCCAGGCCTCAAGTTGAAATGAACTGTGCCCCTCACTATAGGCATTAGGGTGACACCTTCCCACTTGTGCCTTCTATCTACTCACTCCCAGACAATTATTCTTTTGGTAGAAAAAAATTGGAAAGTGAATTGCAAGGCTTGGAAATCAGCATGCAATACTATGGTGTAGACATCAACTAATAAGCTGTTTCTCTTTATTTACTCTGCAGATATCAGCATAAAGGTCATCACCCACCATATAGGGGCAAAAAACAGGCCCCTGCAGCATGTGCATCATGGGGGGGTGGGTCCACAGGGAGCCAACTGGTAGGGCCAGAGCGGCCAATTCAACCTAAAGCCTATTGATATCTGTGACATATGGGAGTTTCAGAGGCCCCTCACCACATTCTACAATAGAGCTGTATTATTTTGTGTTTGGTCACTGCTGCTAGGAAGGCTACAGTGCGTTCCATTAATGAATTAGCTTCGGGTAACCTTGCCTGCAGGGGTATTAGGCCCTGAGTTCATCCACCTGGCTGCAAATTAGCCCCTGAGGGGTGTGATTAACTCAGAATAACCTCCTGGATTCCTTCTGAAACTGCTATCTGTAGAACAAATTTATAAGAAAATTGACATTCAGTCTGTGTCCTAGGTATGGGGTTTAGTCTGTTGTAGATTCTTGTACCGGCACTCAAAGCCGCTGGTCGGAGTGGATGTTTCCCAGCTTGTGAATCCGCGCAGGTGTTTGCTGCTAGTTTCATAGTCGTTCAGTGGAACGCCTCTGGTTCACCGTGAAATGTGTTTCTGTGATCCTGCCCATAAATCTGGAAGACATCATAGCCAATTAGGAGAAGATTCGTCACCTGTTCAAAAGAAATGCATACTGTAGGCGGGGTGTGAATTAAGCAAAAGGCAGAGCTATTCAAAAGCAAAGTTAAAACAGCAGAGACAAAGACGTATCGCTCCCTTGAAGATGTATAAACGAAAAACAGCTTTTTAACGAAAATATTTTGCAAGCACTCGGCTCACATACTTCTTGAGTACAGCATTCAATGCATTCAAGTAATATGGATTCAAATTCATAATGAATCAGGCTACGCAGAGTTATAGAGCATTGGAAAGGAAATCCTGTCTCCAAAGTGACTTCACAGCGTGATAATTATATAGATGATCTCGGTTTGTTTCTCAGTTTTAGAACTGAGCTGTACTAATTTCATTATGCATGTTTTTTACAATGCATTCGGAACGATAGGGGTGTGACACGCAATAAATATTTGCAGTAAAAAACTCTGGGGCATATTATCAAGAACGGCGTTAAAAATTATCGCCGGTTTAGCGGCAGAAAACTGCCGCTAAAGCGGCGATAATGGGCTTGATAATATGCCCTGGAGAATTCCAATAGAAGCCCATGTTCTGGTGTCAACTTCCCATTTGCCACTGGCTTAACACCAATTTCAAATTGGTGGTAAGCCAGTCGCAACTGGTGGTAACTGCGATTGTTTTCCGAATGCATTTGCGGTCGCAAAACAATCTTACATCCCCCTGCGACTAGCTATTGGGAAGGGACTCCCTTGGCACGCCCATTCCTAATAGTGACTCGCACAACCTTTTTTGCGAGTTGGTAACAGGTTACCGACGTGCAAAATGTTTGGTACAAGCTACAACCCTTTTTAGTGGTCACAGTTTCATGTTTGCGACGGCTAAATACGGTCGTACATGTGGCCCTAAATCCCCCCAAGCTAAGTTGCAGTTTACATTTTCAGGCCTGTTACCTTTTTTGCTAGATTTTGAATGGTTTGAGGAGATTTTGCAATATGCAGACATTCTGCAAAGAACCTTTCCTGTGAAACACTTATGGCAAATTGACTTTCTCATAAAACATACAATTTTATGTAAGTTAGAAATTAATAATAGGGAAGCTAAAAGTATTAGAGAAAAACAGGCTCCGTGCAAAAATTGTGCATCAATACAGTTCTAGTTGCTAAAGAAGTTGCAAAATCTGGGAAGTTGCTGTTACAGAAAGGGGAGCATATATTTTTTAACTTTCTATTAATATCCTCGGTTGGGGGAATGAAGAAAGGACACGATAGGAAGGGAACTCAATATTTCATTTTAGATTTTTAGGGGTATTATCTGTAGATGAGAGATGTTTTGATCTGAAGAAGGATGGAGGGATCCAATATTGTTGAAATTTTAGTGTCCTTTTTGCAGCTGGTCTTGTGAAGCAGCAGATTAAGTGGGCTTCTGTAACAGGGTGAAATGCACTCAATATTATTTATGATGGTTTGGCCAACATTTAAACACTTGGCAACATGAAACAGGGGCATTAGGGATCTCTGTCAGTTTGGAGGGCACCCAATATTTTTGGCTTCATTTTTTGAGGGTCATCTTACAATTAGTCACAGGAATCAAGGGGGCGTGGGCTTGTGGCATAGTGGAGTGTACAAAGTCTGATAAATATACTTAATTTTGCGGTCATTTGTTCAAATGAGAACATGACTCAGTGGGTTGTTGTGTATGTAGCAGAATATTGGTGCTCAATGTGTTTTGTTTGACTTTTCATGCTCATTTATGCAGTTATCAGGTGATCTGCAGCAGACTGGGATCACTCAATGTTTTGAATTATATATTGGAGGGTAACTTATGTAGGTCATATATGATATGACACAGAAGTAGAGGTGGGCTGTGGCTGGGTAAACCCTCCAATATGTGTTTTAGTGATAAGATTCCTAGTTACTTCAACAACATTTTATGAATTCTTGGATGGAGCTTAAATAGGTCATCCATCAATGAACTCTTTCTCATATTTCATCATGGTCTGAGCATTGTAGTGAAGTGAATTCCTGATGTTTATGCTGAACAAAAACGTTTTAATTAGTATAATTCACACTGGGAATGGCATACAACAACTTGGAGCAGTCTACAGCTTCGGTTCATGTTTTTGGCAGGTACTATGCAGCAATTAACTTGTGTCTGAAACTTTCAGTATTGCATCTAAATATTATAGAAGGGAGATGGGGGCACACTGCTTCACCTCCCAGCACAGTTCATCCCTTAGCATTATGGTAAATGCAGTTAAAATTAAATGCTTACTTGAGTTTTTGCTGAAGTGTTTCACCAAAGTTGGTGCAGGTTAGTGCTGTCAATCTCTAGACATGTGTTTCTGGATATTATCCTTCATCAATAGAGATAAAAAACGAAATTTACCTGGGGTTGCTGAGCAAGCTGCCACAATCTTTTCAGGTTTCAGTACCTCTCACAGGCGCACAGGTGCATCTCCAAAGGCTCGTCAGCTCAATGGCTCAAGGGAGCCTTTTCAAACAGAAGTGGGATGGGAGCACACTGCTTTACCTCCCAGCACTGTTCACCCCTTAGCATTATGGTAAATGTAGTTAATTTTAAATGCTTACTTTAGTTTATTCTGAAGTGTTTCACCAAAGTTGGTGCAGGTTAGTGCTGTCAATCTCTAGACACATGTGTTTCTGGATATTATCCTTCATCAATAGAGATAAAAAACGAAATTTATCTGGGGTTGCTGAGCAAGCTGCCACAATCCTTTCAGGTCTCAGTACCTCTCACAGGCGTATAGGTGCATCTCCAAAAGCTCGTCAGCTCATTGGCTCAAGGGAGTCTTTTCAACAGAAGGGGGATGGGAGCACACTGCTTCACCTCCCAGCACGGTCCACCCCTTAGCATTATGGTAAATGCAGTCCATTTTAAATGCTTACTGGAATTTTTGCTGAAGTGTTTCACCAAAGTTGGTGCAGGTCAGTGCTGTCAATCTCTAGACACATGTGTTTCTGGATATTATCCTTCATCAGTAGAGATAAAAAACGAAATTTATCTGGGGTTGCTGAGCAACCTGCCACAATCCTTTCAGGTCTCAGTACCTCTCACAGGTGCATCTCCAAAAACTCGTCAGCTTAATGGCTCAAGGGAGCCTTTTCAAACAGAAGGGGGATGGGAGCACACTTCTTCACCTCCCGGCACAGTTCACCCCTTAGCATTATGGTTAATGCAGTTCATTTTAAATGCTTACTTGAGTTTTTGCTGAAGTGTTTCACCAAAGTTGGTGCACGTTAGTGCTGTCAATTTATAGACACATGTGTTTCTGGATATTATTCTTCATCAGTAGAGATAAAAAACTAAATTCATCTGGGGTTGCTGAGCAAGCTGCCACAATCCTTTCAGGTCTCAGAACCTCTCACAGGCGCACAGGTGCATCTTCAAAAGCTCATCAGCTCAATGGCTCAAGGGAGCCTTTTCAAACAGAAGGGAGATGGGAGCACACTGCTTCACCTCCCAGCACAGTTTACCCCTTAGCATTATGGTAAATGCAGTTCATTTTAAATGCTTACTTGAGTTTTTGCTGAAGTGTTTCACCAAAGTTGGTGTAGGTTAGTGCTGTCAATTTATAGACACGTGTTTCTGGATATTATCCTTCATCAGTAGAGATAAAAAACTAAATTTATCTGGGGTTGCTGAGCAAGCTGCCACAATCCTTTCAGGTCTCAGTACCTCTCACAGGCGCACAGGTGCATCTGCAAAAGCTCGTCAGCTCAATGGCTCAAGGGAGCCTTTTCAAACAGAAGGGGGATGGGAGCACACTGCTTCACCTCCCAGCACAGTTCACCCCTTAGCATTATGGTAAATGCAGTTCATTTTAAATGCTTACTTGAGTTTTTGCTGAAGTGTTTCACCAAAGTTGGTGCAGGTTAGTGCTGTCATCCTCTAGACACATGTGTTTCTGGATATTATCCTTCATCAGTAGAGATAAAAAACGAAATTTAGGGGAGACGCGGGCGGCGGCAAAACAAGATGGCCACTCCGTGATAACCTCCGCGACAACGGGGAAAGCTTTGGTTACGGAGGGGCGTTTAAATGTGCCCATGCAGCGGGTCAGACGCATGAATGGACGTCGGAAGCACCCGGGAGCGGTAAGGCAAGTTATTTAGACTTTAAAACGGTCTAATTTTTGTCATATTCTCCCTGCTCTCGGGTTGCTCCGTGTCCCGACCGCCATTTTGAGAGCTTGTCCTCTCAACTTCCTCACAAGTTTAAATATCCAGAGAGTTTGCGCTCTCGTTTTTGCATATGATGCAGCATTTTTTCTCTTTTTCACTGCTGTTGCAGCCAGGCAGCATTACTTTTATTTTGATGTGAGCGCTCCCTGTCATTATTGATCATGAAGGGACTGCGGTGTTTCTGAATGAGCAAAACGGCTTCCTGAAGTGAATTCTCATTTTTTCAAATGTGCTCTAATTTACAGAGTATTTGCAAACGGCATTGAAAGCCACAGGATTGTTAAGGCTTATATACATCTTTTACAAGACAAATGTGACAGTTGGTGGAACCCTGACCTCACACTTCTGGAAAGTTCTATTTTTGGCCGCCATTTTGTTTTCAACTTTAAGAGTTGCTTCCATGATATTGGATTACTAATTCGTCTAAAGTATATTTTTACTAGGATACTTTGTTTTTTTTGTTTACTAGTTTGCCTTAACAATGGAGTCTGCGAGTTCAAGCAAATTGCAAGGTGCCTCTGGTTCCAGCATTGTTGGCCGTAAAGAGACTGCTAGTAACACCAATAAAAGTGCTAAAAAAGATCCTTCTTCTCCGTCTAAATCTCCTTTACCTTTAACACTGGAAGATATTATGGAAGAACTGAAAAACATCCGTCCATTTATGGCAGAGACCACTGCAACACTTCAAAGAATTGATGAGAAATGGTCTAGTTTGGATTCAAGTCTTACTGACGTTGAGCAAAGAATAAGCGATGCGCAAGATGTGTCCGCCAAAGTCAACGCCTTATCTAAAGAGGTTGCTCATCTGAAGAAAACAACAGAAGATTTGGAAAACCGAAATAGACGTAACAACCTAAGAATTTATGGTATTCCGGAAGGATCCGAAGGCAATGATATGATCTCTTTCTTGAAGTTACATATTCCACAAATTGTCGGTCTATCTAAATCTGTGGATCTTAATATCCAGAGAGCCCACAGGATTGGTCCTCGCACTGCAGAATCCTCAAATAAATCAAGAGGAATCATTGTTTATTTTCTTTTATATTCCGACTTAATGGTGATTCTTGCGGCAGCCAAACAACGTAAGCAGATGCTTTGGTTAGGTCACAAATTTTTTTTCAGTCAAGATGTTTCAAAACCCACTGCCAATAGTCGGAAAGAATTTCTGGATCTTAGACCTATGCTCCGTTCCATGAATGCTCGTTATGGCCTCATTCACCCTTGTTTTTTTCAAAGTTACATACAAGGACAGAACGATGACCTTTGAGGAACCTGGGGACCTTAAGAACTTTATTCATATACATAAAACAGAAGAAATGGAACTGAGTAAAATCTAAAATGCTCTTTTCTCTTCTTTTCTTCGCAGGTTATCCATTCGTATAATGTTTGATGTTGTCTCTGTCCTCGTCATATATCAGTTCTGTCGTCCATGTTTTCGTCTGGTTGCATTGTTTTTCCCAATGTATGGTAAGTTCCTTCACGCTGTATGTTTTCATTTCCTCTCTCATTAATATTGTCCCTCAACTATTTGTTGACATTTGAATAAGTTTTCTTTTCCTGGTGTTGCTCTTTGGAGTGGTGTCTGTCCTTTTTGTCCCCCCCTGTCATCTGTATTTTTCCTTCTATCTCTGATCACTTATGGCTAAAGTCTTTTGGCTTTTTGTCATCTATTTTGAACACATTTCTCAGAGGAGATTATGTTCTCCTGTTTTTCTCTTATTTTTTCTTCAATTCCATACTCGTGTTCTTTTTCTTCTCTCCCTTTCTCCCCTCCTACAATTCATTATGGCGAGTTCTTTCTTTTTTAAAATGGTTCTTGTTGTCTCATACCTTTCCTTATTTGACCTGATTGATCTAGGCAAATCTGTTGAAGCGTATATTCCTTATTCTATTCCTTTCCTCTCATTCTCTTCACTCCTTTACTTAAATCTCTACATTATTTGTGACAGTTCTTACTTATTTTTCGACATGGATTGTCAGTTATCAACTCTATTTCGCTCAATTAACTCATGCATTTATTTGGTTATTTATTTATGTCATGTTAAAAGTTTTACAATTTTATTCTGGTACTTTTTCTGTCATTTTTCTAATGAGTAACTTACGTTTGGTGTCATGGAATGGTAAGGGTATTCGTAATCCGGTTAAAAAACAACGAGTTTAGTCCCATTTGTCCAGACTGAACTGTCAAATTGCTCTGCTACTAGAAACACACCATAAAGAACAAGACATAAACTCTCTTAGGAGACAATGGGTTGGGTACGTCTTTAGTTCTCCTGCTGTGCAAAACAAAAATGGTGTTCTTATATTGTTTCATAAATCATTAAATGTTCAATTGATAAATGAATACAAAGATGCTACTGGAAGATGGCTTCTTCTAGAAGTGCTCATAAATAGTACAACATTTATGATCTGTAATATATATGGGCCAAATGGAAAAGATCTAACTTTTTGGAAAGATATGTCTTCTTTGTTATCCTCTCATGCCTCAGAAAATTTAATTGTTGGGTGTGATTGCAATCAATTTATGCCGAAAAGACTTTTGATCGTGTGAACTGGGATTTTATGTTTTATGCTTTGAAGTGGCATGGTTTTAGCCCCCATTTTATTCAATACATTAAGTTACTATACTCTAATCCTTCCACATCTATTTGGGTCAATGGTAAACAATCCAATTACTTCCCCCTACATAGAGGTACCAGGCAGGGCTGTCCGCTGTCCCCTCTATTATTCATTTTAGCATTAGAACCCTTTTTAGAAACGATTCAACGATTCTCCATTTTTTCTGGTTTTCAGTTAAGAAATTTGAATATAAAATACACTGCGTATGCAGATGATATTTTATTATATGTATCTAATCCCACTACCTCCTTGCCGGAATTCTTTTCACTATTAACCACATACTCAGTTGTCTCAGGTTATAAATTGAATATAGATAAATCAGAAGTATTACCGCTAAACAAATATTGTCTCCCACATATGTTTCAAGACTCTGGCTTTAAATGGAGTTCAAAGGTATTAAATGTCTTGGAATTCTTTATACTAACAATATTAAGGATACCATTAAAATTAACAGGAATGAAATTTTGACTAAGGTTAATGCATTAATAGATGGTTGGTCCCCCCTTTTTATCTCTTGGTGGGGAAGGTTAGCCACAATTAAAATGATGTTACTACCTATTGTTAATTTCTATTTGTCAATGCTCCCTATTCCTCACCCACTTAATTTCTTTAAAATCATTAATCGCTCTTTAATTAAATTTTTATGGAACAAACGCAAACCCCGCATCGCTTTATCTAGACTTCAACAGCCAAAGGACCTTGGTGGGGTTAATTTTCCTAATATTAAAACATATCACTCCGCTTTTACATTGAAACATATTTGGGCTTCCCTTTCTGAAAATTATGCGGACCCATCCACGGTATGGGGTCAATTAGAACATGCGCAATTCTCCCCTTTTACTTTCAAGGATGTGATTCGTATTACTCAACCTCCAAGAGGTCTAATTTCCCCCATACTTACCAATTCAATAGCTATTAGCAAACCTTTAATCACTTCCCCAAACTCTATCTCTGATAATATTTTACAAACCCCAATATGGTATAATACAAACATTAAATTAAATAATAGGATTCTTGGGTGGAAAGAATGGATCAACAAAGGCATTATTACCATCGCACAACTTTTTCATAATAACACTTTATTGGTTTTTTCTGAGATACAAGACAAATTTCATGTATCTAACAAATATGCCTCTCAATTTGAACTTCTTAGACCTCTTCTTATCACATATACTTCTCAGCTAACTCTTTCAGATACAGACATACAGCCTCCTTCCTCCTCAATTGATTTTTCTACACAATTGAAGGCTTCAAACATATACAAGCTATTGATTGGCTCCTCTAAACCTGTTTCCAAGCATAAAATAGAACGTATATGGGAATCAGAGTTACATCAAGAATTTTCAGCTCACACTTGGAAAGCGATATGGGCAAAGATTCATACTTCGTCCTCATCAGCGAGCATTACACAAACATTATATTATTTCTACAACAGATTATTTATCACACCTACAAGCTTATATAAATTCAAAGTATCATCTAATACTAACTGTTGGTCATGTACGCATGATAAGAGTGATCTTTTGCCTATGCTTTTTCAATGCCCTCTTGTTAAAAAGTTCTGGTTACAGATTTGGCACAAAATGAATGATATTCTATCAGTGTCTTTTCCTTTTGATGTTACATATATATTTTTGAGTAGTGCTTCCCCCTTTTGGTCTTCTCAACGTTTGGTTGGAAAACTAGTTGACTTAATGATTGCCTTAGCTCTTCAAATAATTACCTCTAATTGGAAGGATACAACTAAAATTTCTTATATGGCGTGGTGGAACCTGTTATGTTATCATCATAGTTTAGATCGCGCCTATGCCACATCTATTCCTTTAAAAATTCACAAACATTTATTATGGTTGCCTCTTACTTCATTCCTATCTAGATGTATGAACCGATCCGTTTCTAAAGTTTGTAATTACGAACCTCCTTAAATTACAATTGTTTAATTACTATCTGTTTATATTATTGTATAGCTGTTAGACACTCACTTTTTCAATCTTATCTTGTAATATATTTTCCCTCTCCTCTCCCTTCTTTCTCTTTCTCTTTTGTCTCTTCTTTCTCCTTTTCTTTTCTTTTCTTTTCTTCTCTTTAACTTTAAAAAGATTAAAATGCATTTAGTTTAGCAGTATAGTTCGTAGTACAATTCAAGTTTTTCAAGTATATATTTTAATATTATGTGATAGGCTTAGCTTGTCAATCTTTTAATGGTTTAATACTGTCTCGTTTTTATCGGATTGTTTATATTGTACTTAATACTTGTTCTTATACTCACTGGGCTTGTTCTATAGATCATTATTATGTTTGATGTAATTGCACGCTGTTCATATTTACTTCTCAATAAAGCATTTTTAATCTTAAAAAAAAAAACGAAATTTATCTGGGGTTGCTGAGCAAGCTGCCACAATCCTTTCAGGTCTCAGTACCTCTCACAGGCGCACAGGTGCATCTTCAAAAGCTCGTCAGCTCAATGGCTCAAGGGAGCATTTTCAAACAGAAGGGGGATGGGAGCACACTACTTCACCTCCCAGCGCAGTTCACCCCTTAGCATTATGGTAAATGCAGTTTATTTTAAATGCTTACTTAAGTTTTTGCTGAAGTGTTTCATTAAAGTTGGTGCAGGTTAGTGCTGTCAATTTATAGACACATGTGTTTCTGGATATTATCCTTCATCAGTAGAGATAAAAAACAAAATTTATCTGGGGTTGCTGAGCAAGCTGCCACAATCCTTTCAGGTCTCAGTACCTCTCACAGGCGCACAGGTGCAACTCCAAAAGCTCGTCAGCTCAATGGCTCAAGGGAGCCTTTTCAAACAGAAGGGGGATGGGAGCACACTGCTTCACCTCCCAGCACAGTTCACCACTTAGCATTATGGTAAATGCAGTTCATTTTAAATGCTTACTTGAGTTACTTTACACTGTTTTATCATTAGTTGTTGTGAAAGGACTTTACTTACTTTCATATAAGGTTGATATAATATTGTGTAAAAACGAAAAAATAGCAAAAATATGGGACCAACACTAATTGATTGTTGGGAAAGGGTTTTAATGTGTTTAACTACTTCTTAAATAGCTATACTTTTGCAATACTCTCAATGTGAATACCACTTGCTAAGGCCCTTAGAAGCCTGTTTTGAAAGCCCATGGCCGCTCCTGGTGCCTCTGTCACTTTCCCCAACTGCCTGAGGTTCATTGCAGCAGATGCAGGGAGGCTTCAAGAAAGAGAGAAAAACATGCATGCATGCATAGAGAGAAATCAATCAGAAAGGGAGAAGAGAGAGAGGAGAAAAGAAGAGACAGAATGGATGCTGGAAAGGGAGAGATTGCTTTCAGCATCCTTATCACTATGGCCAGTGTGCATGCACTGTGGTTGTCAGGGCCGGGTGTAGAGCTTGTGGCACCCTATGCCACAATCTTTTTTAGCACCCTCAATGACCTCCTTCTCCATGGATACCCTCACTACCATCCTCCAAAAGTGCCCGTCATCCTTCCATAGCCTTTCTCTCACATGCATTTCTTTTGTTTTATAACGCTACTCCTACAAGTGTAGGGTGTCGGAGTACTTTATATTACACACATATTATACAGAGACAATGAATCATACATGTGTAAATCAGTCTATAGGAAATGCTACATAAGACACTAAGGACTACAACTTGTAGGAATCCCATGTCATCCATACTAAAATGCAGTATATTTTAAGAATGTTTGGTCTGGTGAAGCACAAATTCAGGATTTTAAACATACCACAGTGGTTGGGGATGAATGCACTAATAATAATGTATTACTAGCAAAATTAACCTTTTTTTAGCAACATTAGGATAATAAACGTCTGGGGCAAAAACAAAGCATTTTAACCTATACCTGCAGTTTGCATGTAGCTCTATGATGAAAGCTCATAGATCACTGTGCTATATTAGGACTGTAACTTCTGAACTGCAAATAACAAAAGGATCTCTGTGACAAAAGCAGTAACTCACTGAGCTATCCATATAAAACACAGTTCTCTGTATGGTGCAAGTTCTTTGCTGCAGGCATATTAACCCTCAGTACTACTTTATTATGACTCAAAACTGCCACTAGACAAAACTCCGATCTCGTTCAAGCAGAAACATTAATCATCAGAGTTATATTTACATTTTTATTGTTGCCTGAAAATTGTTGGACATATAGGAACTCTGCAGCATGCTTTTAAACCCATAAGTTATTTCGAAACACAGCGCCCTGAGCTCAGAGCCAGGTGCATCTGCACTGGTCGCTTCGCCCTAAAACTGGCACTGCTGGTATTGGAGAAGGAGTCCTGTTTTGCCTAGCATTGTGAAAAGCACCAGCAAAATGCCAGGGACTAATCCGAAATGTGAACTGCACTTCAAACAAGCAACAGCTGGAGGAAGCTGAGTGACAACACCCTTAGCAGAAGATGGGAGAGCTCAAATTCAAATCCCCTTCTATTGACTGTATTCTCTTTCAAACGGTGGAATGCCCTACCCCTCAACTTAAAGACCAGTTCTTCCCTGTTAGTTTTTAGAAACAATCTTAAGACCTGGCTTTTTAACTTATAGCTCCAAAACTAGTTGTCATAACCATCCTTCTGATGTGCTACCAGCGCCAAGACACATTTGGGTATTCGAGCGCTTTATAAAACGTATTTTCATTTCCATGTGACATGAACTACTGCCAGACCTAAAATATACATAGCTTTGCAGAAGCTTCAGTCATACATTCAATAAACTGAAATGTGCTGGTGAATTCATTATTTCACTTAGACAGCATATCAGCCGAAAACATGTGCATGACCACACCATAAGAATTTCACTTTGCAATGCTCTAATAAATATTAAATTATATTTAAATGTGTGCAGTGTTTTATACATAGCCTATTTCATGTATCTCTCTAGCTGGTATGGCATGTCTGTTTGAACAAAGACATGGAAAATAACCCTTCCATGTTAAATTTTGTCCTAGGTTGTTTTTAACATAGTCAGCTGAGTCGTGTTTTTGCTGCGCTAAATGTAGTGTGACGCTCAGACTAACTATCCGCACCCGTCATCTCCTCATTTTCTTCACCTTCTCATCTGTCATCAAGCACTTTACTTCTGAGAGAGAGAGATATTAAGTGTGGGTGATACTGTCTGTGCAAAGTAAATCACGAGATTGTGAGGCCAATGCCTTCTCTTCTCTCTTCTGTGAGGAAATCTGCATTTTTATCCCAATAGAAAGGAAGAGGTTTTGGGCGGTATTTACTAACCCAAGGACATCTTAACAATTTTGGGGGCCCTGGGCCAAACGTATTTTAGGGGCCCCTGTTCAGGACAGCTTTGAATTTATGATTCAATTTCAGTTTTTTCATGCCCTCTTCGGCCAGGTCACTGACAGTGCACAGGCACACTCCTCCAAATTCTAAATGTGTTTACATCCAATATTCAGGGATAGTGAGGTGTGTTTGTAATATTGTAACACAGCAGCAGCTCCCTAATGTTACAGCAAATAATCTCTGTGACACCCTCCCATTTCTCATACTTGAGGTTGTGATCTAAAAGCAACTTTTTATGGATGTAACTTGATACATAAACTCAACATTTCTCTGCAAAATGTCGGTAATATGCTATCAAACATCAACCACACTAAAAATAAAGGAAAACTGTATTTAAAACAATCTGTTCGAGGTCATCAGGGCAAGACTCTCTGCAGAACAGAGCTGGCTCTATCAGGGGACCCCTTAAAGGCTGGAGCCATGGGCCAGAGCCCACTTTACCCATGCCTTAAAAGGTCTCTCAATAGTCCTCGATTATGAGTTACTCATTTAATTTGGATGACGATGCAAACCCCACTTTGCACAGGTGTGGGAATTATGAGTTTGTTGGATTTTATCTCGTCAATAATTACTGAATGCAATGAAATCTGACAGTTGGGGTTTTCCCATGATAAATTTTGACAGGTCAGACCGGCCAGCATTTAATTAGGGAAAAGATAAGTTAAATACCATGACATATGGATTTTGGTTCAGGTTGGACCAAAATCCATATATTTGTAAAGGTGACACTAAAGTTCTTTAACATGTCACTTTTCCCTTACAGGTAAACTAATTTTATGCGGCAAAAACTCATTTGTTCCTGCCTTGTAGATATATATAGATAGGCTGACAAATTACCTGAAAGAGGCGAATACCTAGGGGCTTATTTATAAGAGCCCTGCGTTACTTTTGCACTGCGTAAAGAGGTTTGTGTGTGACACAGGGCTCTCAATCCGATTTATGAAGCCATACAAAGCCACCCTGCGTGGCTTTGAGTGGCCTTATAAATGTTGAGTAAGGCAATGCAGCACAAATCGCTGCGTCGTCTTACTCTGCGCCCGGGAGGTGTTCAATGGGTGTTGCAGTGGGTTTGCCCGTGCAACACCTGTGGATTTTGACGCTGCCCCAGATTTACAAAAACATATAAACCTGGGGAAGCACCAAATCCGTACACCTCCCGAGGTGATGCGTAACAAGGAGAAAAATGTTTATTTCCCCTTGTTTTTTCCTCTTTTTATGTGTGCTATATTCTGCAGCACACATAGAAAGAGGAAAGCGCCTCTTAGGATTGTTTTTGTGCAGGAAAGCTTCCCTTCCTGCACAAATACAGTCCTGCCTGCTATGGAGGCATCCTTGCACCATGGCTGATGAGGACTGTTAGCCCGAAACCGGTCCCAGGATGCTTGTTTCCGGTCCAGGGAAGACATGGCTTGGCAGTTCGGGCTGGACTGTTCCCATGAGGCACAGGGTCAAGACTGATTTGCATATAGCTATGTCTGAACTGGGGTGGCAAAGTGAGCTAAAGAACAATGATGGATTCAACCCAGATCTGTGACTGGGGGTGAGTGTCTGAAAAGTTTCAGCGCTCCGTCCATCATCTCCTTGTGTTTGCTTTATTCGCCCTAAGTTGGCAGGGTATGCCCAGACGTGGGTCCCTTGCTCACTTTGCCACTGGATTCAAGCTAGCCTGGCTGATGAGGCTGTTAGCCCGAAACCGGTCCCAGGATGCTTGTTTCCGGTCCAGGGAAGACATGGCTTGGCAGTTCGGGCTGGACTGTTCCCATGAGGCACAGGGTCAAGACTGATTTGCATATAGCTATGTCTGAACTGGGGTGGCAAAGTGAGCTAAAGAACAATGATGGATTCAACCCAGATCTGTGACTGGGGGTGAGTGTCTGAAAAGTTTCAGCGCTCTGTCCATCATCTCCTTGTGTTTGCTTTATTCGCCCTAAGTTGGCAGGGTATGCCCAGACGTGGGTCCCTTGCTCACTTTGCCACTGGATTCAAGCTAGCCTGGCTGATGAGGACTGTTAGCCCGATACCGGTCCCAGGATGCTTGTTTCCGGTCCACGGAAGACATGGCTTGGCAGTTCGGGCTGGACTGTTCCCATGAGGCACAGGGTCAAGACTGATTTGCATATAGCTATGTCTGAACTGGGGTGGCAAAGTGAGCTAAAGAACAATGATGGATTCAACCCAGATCTGTGACTGGGGGTGAGTGTCTGAAAAGTTTCAGCGCTCCGTCCATCATCTCCTTGTGTTTGCTTTATTCGCCCTAAGTTGGCAGGGTATGCCCAGACGTGGGTCCCTTGCTCACTTTGCCACTGGATTCAAGCTAGCCTGGCTGATGAGGACTGTTAGCCCGAAACCGGTCCCAGGATGCTTGTTTCCGGTTCAGGGAAGGCATGGCTTGGCAGTTCGGGCTGGACTGTTCCCATGAGGCACAGGGTCAAGACTGATTTGCATATAGCTATATCTGAACTGGGGTGGCAAAGTGAGCTAAAGAACAATGATGGATTCAACCCAAATCTGTGACTGGGGGTGAGTGTCTGAAAAGTTTCAGCGCTCCGTCCATCATCTCCTTGTGTTTGCTTTATTCGCCCTAAGTTGGCAGGGTATGCCCAGACGTGGGTCCCTTGCTCACTTTGCCACTGGATTCAAGCTAGCCTGGCTGATGAGGACTGTTAGCCCGAAACCGGTCCCAG
Organism: Calotriton arnoldi; assembly: GCA_963921515.1. Classification (NCBI taxonomy): domain Eukaryota; kingdom Metazoa; phylum Chordata; class Amphibia; order Caudata; family Salamandridae; genus Calotriton; species Calotriton arnoldi. The sequence goes on from CAWUFW010005237.1 coordinate 1,210,212, forward strand.
GATGCTTGTTTCCGGTCCAGGGAAGACATGGCTTGGCAGTTCAGGCTGGACTGTTCCCATGAGGCACAGGGTCAAGACTGATTTGCATATAGCTATGTCTGAACTGGGGTGGCAAAGTGAGCTAAAGAACAATGATGGATTCAACCCAGATCTGTGACTGGGGGTGAGTGTCTGAAAAGTTTCAGCGCTCCGTTCATCATCTCCTTGTGTTTGCTTTATTCGCCCTAAGTTGGCAGGGTATGCCCAGACGTGGGTCCCTTGCTCACTTTGCCACTGGATTCAAGCTAGCCTGGCTGATGAGGACTGTTAGCCCGAAACCGGTCCCAGGATGCTTGTTTCCGGTCCAGGGAAGACATGGCTTGGCAGTTCGGGCTGGACTGTTCCCATGAGGCACAGGGTCAAGACTGATTTGCATATAGCTATGTCTGAACTGGGGTGGCAAAGTGAGCTAAAGAACAATGATGGATTCAACCCAGATCTGTGACTGGGGGTGAGTGTCTGAAAAGTTTCAGCGCTCCGTCCATCATCTCTTTGTGTTTGCTTTATTCGCCCTAAGTTGGCAGGGTATGCCCAGACGTGGGTCCCTTGCTCACTTTGCCACTGGATTCAAGCTAGCCTGGCTGATGAGGACTGTTAGCCCGAAACCGGTCCCAGGATGCTTGTTTCCGGTCCAGGGAAGACATGGCTTGGCAGTTCGGGCTGGACTGTTCCCATGAGGCACAGGGTCAAGACTGATTTGCATATAGCTATGTCTGAACTGGGGTGGCAAAGTGAGCTAAAGAACAATGATGGATTCAACCCAGATCTGTGACTGGGGGTGAGTGTCTGAAAAGTTTCAGCGCTCCGTCCATCATCTCCTTGTGTTTGCTTTATTCGCCCTAAGTTGGCAGGGTATGCCCAGACGTGGGTCCCTTGTTCACTTTGCCACTGGATTCCAGCTAGCCTGGCTGATGAGGACTGTTAGCCCGAAACCGGTCCCAGGATGCTTGTTTCCGGTCCAGGGAAGACATGGCTTGGCAGTTCGGGCTGGACTGTTCCCATGAGGCACAGGCTCAAGACTGATTTGCATATAGCTATGTCTGAACTGGGGTGGCAAAGTGAGCTAAAGAACAATGATGGATTCAACCCAGATCTGTGACTGGGGGTGAGTGTCTGAAAAGTTACAGCGCTCCGTCCATCATCTCCTTGTGTTTGCTTTATTCGCCCTAAGTTGGCAGGGTATGCCCAGACGTGGGTCCCTCGCTCACTTTGCCACTGGATTCAAGCTAGCCTGGCTGATGAGGACTGTTAGCCTGAAACCGGTCCCAGGATGCTTGTTTCCGGTCCAGGGAAGACATGGCTTGGCAGTTCGGGCTGGACTGTTCCCATGAGGCACAGGGTCAAGACTGATTTGCATATAGCTATGTCTGAACTGGGGTGGCAAAGTGAGCTAAGAACAATGATGGATTCAACCCAGATCTGTGACTGGGGGTGAGTGTCTGAAAAGTTTCAGCGCTCCGTCCATCATCTCCTTGTGTTTGCTTTATTCGCCCTAAGTTGGCAGGGTATGCCCAGACGTGGGTCCCTTGCTCACTTTGCCACTGGATTCAAGCTAGCCTGGCTGATGAGGACTGTTAGCCCGAAACCGGTCCCTGGATGCTTGTTTCCGGTCCAGGGAAGACATGGCTTGGCAGTTCGGGCTGGACTGTTCCCATGAGGCACAGGGTCAAGACTGATTTGCATATAGCTATGTCTGAACTGGGGTGGCAAAGTGAGCTAAAGAACAATGATGGATTCAACCCAGATCTGTGACTGGGGGTGAGTGTCTGAAAAGTTTCAGCGCTCCGTCCATCATCTCCTTGTGTTTGCTTTTTAAGGAAGCAGCCATGTTTTATTGTTCTTCCTGAACTGAAACAGATTTGGGATAGTTCTAATGTAAGTAGGTAGTGCATTCCATTCCTTGGCTGTAGAAATGAGAAAACTGCATCCGCCCCAGTTGGATTTCCTGAACATGTTTATTACAAGCTTTTGGGAGGTGGAAGAGCATATGCATCTTTCCGGAGCATACCACTTAGAAAGAGTGCCTGAGGAAATCCAGGACAGCTCCATGCTAGGCTTTATGAGCAATGCATAAAGCCTTGAATCTGACTCGCTGCCTGACTGGCAGCCAGTTCAAATATTTAATGGCCAGAGCTGCAGATTGCCATTTGGGAGTTCTAGTGATCATTTTGGCTGCAGCATTTTGCAACACCTGCAGCTTGTTAAGATGTGGCTGCTGCATATTGAGATATAAGGCATTGCAGTAATCTATCTTGGAGAGAATGAGCGCTGTGGCACCATCTTTTTTGCTAATAGTGGGATGTAGGGTTGAATCTTTTTTTTATCATCCTAGGGACATAAAAAGTGGAAGAGGTGATGGCATTTACCTGAGAACCAAAGGTAAGTTTACTGTCCATAATAACACCAAGATTTCTTGCTTTGCATACTGGTGTGGGTAGGTGGCTGAGATCTGCTGGCCAGCATTGAGATGACCATATGGAGGGAGTGTTTCCGAACATAATGACCTCCATTTTGGCTAAGTTCAATCTCAGACAATTTAGCTTCATCCAATTGCCTATGGCTGACATACAGTCACAGAACTTTGAGGCTTTGCTACTGGTTGGGGAGGATAATGCCACCACAATTTGGGTGTCATCAGCATAGGATGTGAGGTCAAAACTAAATGATCTGATCAGGGATGCAAGCGGTTTAACGTAAATATTAAAGAGGGTTGGGCTGAGGGCCGAGCCCTGTGGAACACCACAAGGCAAGACGAATGGTTTAGATATAAAGGGATTCAGAGCTACCATCTGTGTTCTATCTGATAGAAAGTAGTCCAGCTGCTTCAGAGCTGTCCCCTTGATCCCAAAAGCCAGAAGATGTTCTATCAGGCTCTTGTGATCAACCGTGTCAAAGGCTGCTGACAGATCGAGGAGCACCAGTGCCGCTGTTCCACCACCGTCAACTATGGATCTGATTTCCTCAGAGGTTTTGATAAGAGCGGTCTCAGTACTATGGCCGCTCGTAAACCCAAATTGGGTAGTGCGCAATAGAGAATGGTCAGTTAGAAATTGGGTGATTTGAGAGTTTAGAGCCCTTTCTAATTACCTTCTAAGGGAGCAGTAGCCGAGAAATGGGCCTGTAATTGTTGGGTCATGCTGATCTAGATTGTTCTTTTTCAGTAATGGCAGTATTGATGCTGTTTTCCGATGTTTGGGAAAAATACCTGATGAGAGCATGCTGTTGAAAATGTCAGTGAGGCATAATGCTATGATGTCAGCTGCTTGTTTGACCACAAAAGGAGGGCAAGGGACATTTGGAGACCCTTACTTGCTGGAGCTGAGTAAGGTCATCACTTCTTGAGATGTGTCTAGAGGGGCAAAATGGGAATATTTGGGTTTGTTTAAATCCATCCACACATATGAGGTGGGACCGTGACTGATGGAATTAAAATTATTAAAGATCTTTACCACTTTTTCTACAAAGAAATCGTCTAAGTTATCGCAAAAATCTTGACTTTGATTTGAGGTTGTGCTTATGGGGGCAGATGTTAGATTGCTGACCACCTTGAAGATTGCTTTGGTAGAGTCGTCAACAGATAAAATCTTTTGTGTGAAGTATGTAGCTTTTTCTTTGGCTAACATATCTTTGTATTTATTCAGGCATAGTTGATATTTCTCTCTATCATCAATATTATATTATAGTTCTTCCTCCAGCTTCTCTCCTGCCTTCTACAGGCTTGCTTTTGAAGCCTGAGGGTCTCTAAAAACCAGTGAGCTGAGAGTTATTTCTTCTGGTTATGGTGGTTTTAACAGGAATAGTGTTTGTTATGGTAGGCTGAAGCCAGTTGGTCTATTGGCTGTGTCAGCTTTGGGAGTATTGGTATTGTGGGTCAGCACGTCCCGAAGGGTTTTGTTAAATGTATCATGCATTTTATTCCAGGCATGGGAGACAACAGTGCAGGAAGAAAGGAATTCACAATATTGCATAAATAAGGTGCATTCCTGTCCTTTCTCTTTGGCATAGGGCAGTGCAGCACAGTGCCTTGCTGCACTGCTCTATTCCAAAATCCCATAAGGGCCCTAGTTTTTTTATGTTTTTTTACCGTTGCTGCCTAATCTACTCTGGTTCACTAAGAATCCCTTCCCTATCTCTAAGTTTACGAATGCAGTAATTTTGCCCTTGTGGTGGAATTTCTCTATTTGTGACTGCTCTTTATGAATGTTAAACACTAGTTCTGCTTGTAAGAATCGGGATTATCATTTGGCATTTATTAAGTGCTTGTTTATTGTCCTTGAAGTGAACGTAGAAGGACAGAATATCCCATTGTTACATAATCCCTTTCCTCCTTTACCTTTCTGCACTCATTATTTTGTTTTTTTAAATAATTGCTTTGTCAGGCCTCATATTTACTGAGCACTTTTTGCTTTTGTGAATTTCTCTGAAATCATTCATACTAATAGGAAGCAGAAGAATAACTTGAGTGTCCTCTCTCTGCAAGAGCCGGACTTTGGAATCAAAAGCAGTCCTGGCAAAAATGCTCAAATCAGCCCTCACCCTTTATTTCCTCACCCCTGACATAAAGACAAGTGTGAGAGGTGGTCCTTGAGGAACCCCTACCTACCCATGAGGTTAAATTCAAATAAAAATAATTGAAGGACATGGGCACCATGTTACTCTTATGGAACCTCTCATGGAACCCTGAGGTAACACAGTAATCCTGTGTAAGCCACACACAAGCTTCACTTTAAGGTACCGTGGTGCAGTGCAAGTTCCATGAGGAAGCTTGCACAGTACTAAGGTATGATGGGGGAAGCTTGCATGCCAGGTACCAAAGGAGGACTGTGGTACCCAATAAAAAGTTAAAGAAAGGCAGAAGAAAAATGCAGGTTGGCCACCCGTGGGGGTAGAGTGCAGGTCGGGGAGCAGTGCACCGGGTCTGGCTGGAGACCAAGTACTGTGAACAAACCCCCACAGCGCAGGGCCAAAGGCGATTTATTATTTGAGATGTCATCAGTGATGTCATCAATGATGACATTTAACATGGCATGTGTGATGTACTATGTGAGGTCATAACCAGTGCATAGTGGGGGTGCAAGTTAAAGTTAGCTAAGTAAACAATAATTAGTAAGTTTCGTCACTTTTTTTGTTTTTTGAGTGTTAGTGGCTATCTCTTTTCAACTGAATTTGAGTGTTAGCGCACACCTTGTTTATACTGTACTCCAGTAATTGAATCTCACTAATTTCGTATGGTGCACACCAGAATAGGGTAGCCCACCCTTTTAATATGTGCTGTGTACGAGTGAATCTTCACTCGGTGTCTGGATGTACTGCGAAAATTAAACTTGTTCACATTGTCCAAAATTAAACAAACAATTTATGCAAAATACTTCCGCGATGAAATAATAATTAGTTGCTCTATTCGCAAATATTTCAGCCTTTATTTGGCCTGTGATTTTTTTGTGATACAATTTTTTAAAAAGATTTTTTGAAATGCAATATCACAATGAATAAATGAAACGTAAACATCAGACTATCCATGTAACATTAATCGAATACAGCCATTCAAACAAAAATGTTAGCTTCACCCAATGCATTTCAGGATTTTCAAATCACTTCTTCAGGGGCCTCTGGAAAAAATTATAATAATGAACTCTAATTACCATAGACGCAATGATGCAAACATTCTAGCATACAGGGGTGTCAATTATAGCACTCAATAAGCATATAGACATGGCAACAGTACTCCCAATGAAGGCCCGACGGGTGCAAATGTAGATGAAAAAGGAAAACCAAAAAAAGGAACGAAAAGGCTTGCAGATAGAGACCAATGCATTTCACCTAGAAGTCTATAAAACAACATGCTAAATGCCAATCCATGCAAACAAGCACTAACGTCCTCCACGTGCACGACCCCTTGTTCACCCAAGAGCATGATGATGTTGCAAAAAGAGTTAAACCCGTCACCTCAACTGCCGGATCAAATGGCCACTTACTGAATAGCTCGACGACAATTTCAACCAACATATGAAAACTGTAGGATTTCCTACAGTAGAATCTGTAAATTATGAAGCATATAATGATGTATCTAAATAATAAGCCAATACAGTTAATAAGTACAACTGGGTACTAATCTCTCTGCCTTCCCGTAACAGCAGAATGTGGCACGATATTTAAACACAGACCATGCCGTTCTGAACACTTCCTGTAACAGGAATTCTTATGGGACCTCACCCTGTGTTAAAACAATAAAAATAATCAAATCCTGGTTCTCAACGTGATGCAGCTTGAAAACTCAGTGAACTTCTGAAGTTACCTCGTGTAGAAAGGGTACCAGCGTTCCCTGCTAAATTCCACCAACCGCTATGCTTTCATCCCGGTTTAAATGGTCACGCTCCGTAGAATTACTGCAAAGAATCACGCGAAACCATTATCAGCATGTACGCTCACCTAACTTCTCTGCCTGCACTAAATCCAAATGAATGAAAAAAAATCTGCTTACCCGTCTGAAAGTACAGAGTGTCCCTCGCCTGACCAACGCGCTGGGAGATATCTGATAAAACAGGAACTAGTGCTCGACAGAGTTTTGAATAGTGCCGAACATAGAAAGAAGACTAACCGTTTGTGCCCAAATCGTGCGCCATGATTGAAAAAGCTAGTTAGTATAGCTGTTTACAATGCGTGTATACAACATGCTGTATCGTGAGGTGTCTACTACAATAGTGACATTAGAACCTGCTGCTAAAATGAGAACCAATGCGAAGGTGACAAGGCCCTGACTGTTGACAATGTAAGCAAGGCTCAATAGTAGGAAAACTGTACGCCACTGCCCTAGATCTCGGTAACCTGCCCAAGTGAAGACGCGGAATGTCAGTTAAGAGGCAGAGGTCCTTGTGACGCGTAAAAAGAAAAAGTGCGTAGTGGAAATAAAGATGACAATAACAATAAAACAAATTAGAAAAAAAAGAAAATGAAGCATCAAAAAGTCCTCCGAATGTGCAGAAAAAGAAGAAAGGTGATGATTTCTTCGGTAGCACCATACATGAAAGTTGCCATGAATTTGCACATGTACAATATGAAGGAAACGATGGCTGTCCTCATCAAATCAGGAGAGTCTGAAATGACTCTCTACCTTGGAGTTGACATCTCATGGAAAAAACAACAGATAATGAACTATGACCAACTTCAGCATCAATATATGTGATGATTTATGCAATGTTGTAGGTGACACCGAATCATCAATATTTAGATACATTATAAAAAGCATATCATATCCATCTTGTCATTGAGACCAAAAGGAGACATAGTGTTAAACATTTTAATCCACCAAATTTCACGCTGCGATAACACCTTGGGGTTGTCTCTGCCTATTCTAATCTGAACCAGTTCCAAAATGGTGTATCGTAGTTGTGCTATTGTGTGATGACGTTCTAACCAGTATGACACTAGGTTTGATTTGATAGACTTCGTTCTGATTGTGCTTTTGTGATCTGTTATCCTGACTTTTATTTTGCGCTGAGTTTTCCCCACATATAGTAGCCCACAGGGGCATTTTATGCAATAGATGGCGATTGCAGAATTGCAATCTCCTGTGTATCTCAACTTTATTGGCTGGCCCGAATGTGGGTGATTAATGGTGTTGCCTAGTATGACATTGTTGCAATTAACGCAGTTGCAACACCTGCTCATGCCTGATCCTGTGGTGTTGATGGGTGCTTTAGGTAGGGTGAGCATTTCTTTCAGATTGTGACTCCTGGTGTATGCAAACAGAGGTTGTAGTGCAAATAAACCGTTTTTGGTGGATTAAAATGTTTAACACTATTGATGGAGCGGTTTCAAAAATGAAACTTGCTTGTATGCAATCCTCCTCATAGTATTAACTTATTAAATTTGTATTGTCAATACTAACCTTTGCATTCACAAACACAAGAGGGACAGAAGCTTGCCTATGTGTTTTACTAATGAATAACGCTTGTCTGTAATCCAAAATGTCCGCTAAAGCGCAGGAACTTCATTGCGCATGTCGCAACCTGATCACATGGTGTGAAGTCTTTCTTTGCTTGGTGGGAAACTTCTGCTTCTGCGCAGTGTGCACTAAAATGACCGCTAAATGTTTTCACATGCTTAAGCTTCCTCTCATGTCATTATTAAATTGTCGTTTTCTTAATGCTACTAATGCAGGATAGTATTATAATTAATTGGGAATAGAGTAGGGAAAGTGGGCATACAGTGAAACATTTTATTTGTGATTTTAATATTTTCTTCTTGCACTTTTAGTAATTCGTAAACTTGGGCCTGGGTTGGTGACTTGTAACTCGAGAGACAGATGGTTCTGCGCATGTGTCCTGTGTGCCTGCCAAGTGAAGTCAACTTGGACGTCTCCCAAGGCCATGACCCATTGGCCGAAGATGCTGTACTTTATGTTTCCGGTGGACAAAATGATACTTTTCCCCTGTAAAATGTATAACATTTGTCGTGAGACGGGTGGGAAATAAAGCGAATGTATTAATCTGAAGGGGTGGGAACGTAAAGACAATAGGCTTTACAATTTAGGCCAAATCGATATGGTGCGAGAATCCACCCCCTGTCCCTGTCCAATCAGAAGTAGTGGCCCCATATTTTAGCAACATTAAGGGGAGGTACATGGGCGTAGAAGGGTATAATAGAATATAGCATTAGTTAATTAGTCAGAGCATGCTTTTCACGAAGAACAGGCGTCCATGTTGCGAGAGAGCTCTTAGCTCCAGACTGCCATGCTGATCGGTTGCTGACTGAATCCCTGTCCAGAAGAGGTCCTGAGGAGGGGGCGGCGGAGTCCATTAGAACGGGAGAATCGAGGAAAAGTCGAGTATCAGAGAGGGGAACGGCGCAGGCGTCGTTGTAGAGAGGTCACCGGTCCTGTCCTGATCCTGGAAGAAGTCTTTGCTCTTCATCCTTCCTGGGTCCTATCTTTTCCAACTCCTTGGCCAAGGGGCTTGGTTCTCGCATTTAGGTAACTATACTGCAACCTTTAGTTGCGCTGCTGTCTCTATCTTCTCCTCTTCCTTAAACACCGTCATTGATTAGCAAAATCATTTCTATGCTTTTTCTTGGGTGTTTCAATCAAGTACCGTGTTTTCTGTATTTTACTCTGCTAAAACTTTAGATAAACATTTTAAAACTTCCTGACTCAGTGGTTATTTCAGGATTATGAACTATATTGAATGTCACTCATTTTAAATTTCCCAATTGGCAAAGGATCCATTCGTAAGTTATTACTCTTCAATCAGAAGGTAATTGGTAGCAGGGACTTTGACAAAAGAGTACATCTGACACCCAGCGTAAGTATTAGTGTAGTATGAATGTATGGGCCCAAGTGAGTATATGGTGTATGAATGTTGTTGGCTAATATTGCGCTGGATCACTATGTCTCCTTTTAGTCTCAATGACACAATGGATATGATATGCTTTTTATAATGTATCTAAATGTTGATGATTCGGTGTCACCTACAACATTGCATATATCATCACATATATTGATGCTGAAGTTGGTCATAGTTCATCATCTGTTGTTTTTTCCATGAGATGTCAACTCCAAGGTAGAGAGCCATTTCAGACTCACCTGAATTGATGAGGACAGCCATCGTTTCCTTCATATTGTACATGTGCAAATTCATGGCAACTTTCACGTATGGGGCTACCGAAGAAATCATCACCTTTCTTCTTTTTCTGCACATTCGGAGGACTTTTTGTTGCTTCATATTCTTTTGTTATTCTAATTTGTTTTATTGTTATTGTCATCTTTTTTTTGGAGTTTCAAAAACCTTTATTGAGAACAAAAAAAGGCATAGAGCACAGCAAGCTGCCTACATCCACAAATTGGCCGGCATTGCGATAACATCTGCATGTAGGAGGTATCTGATCAGGGTGGGGGAATACACAGCAAGCCGCCTACAACCCTTTTGGGCCTGCCGCGTTGTAAGGAGTATGAGGTTATAAAGACAGCAATTGCATTATAAGCAGACTGTGTTAAATGCTAACAGTTAGAGTAGAAGTGAACAAATAAAAACAATGGAGAGAGATGCATACACCAATACACAATAATCATCAGGTGCGAGACATAGGTGCTGTCAATGTTCAAATAGTAAGAAAGTACGGAGTAGCGTCACACGGTGTCCTATTACAGTCAGTGGGGGTAGGTGCGTGGGCGAGGGCAAGAGGGTCGTCCGGAGGGTGTTATGCGTCTATTGCGGTGCCGTATCATCCCCATCAGCTGTGTGTTCCAGTAGATAAGTGTGTAGGGGACCCCAGATATCTCTTGGGCGTGATGAAGGAGGCTGAAGGTCTGCATATGTGTGTAGTTGTTCTTGGCAGTAGATTAAATCGTGAAGCCAGTCTTTAAATTTCGGCGCTCTTCCCCTGCCCCATCTACAGGCAACTCTCCGTTTAGCAAGGAGGAGCGCAAGGGAGGCGTATCTACGTATTTTAACAGCCAGGGGTTTAGTGTATCCCAACAAGACGGTTGGGGGATCTGCAGAGATGTGTAGGCCCATCATGAGGTCCAGTGCAGTCAGGACTTCCGTCCAGTATCGATGTACAGGGGGACAGTCCCAGGCCAAGTGTACAAAATCCGCCCCCTCGCACCCGCAGCGGTCACAGCGATCATTATCTCGTATCTTCAGTCGGTGCATGCACGCGGGAGTATAATAAAGGCGGTGCACGTATTTATAATGTATTATGCAGAATCTTCTACTAGCTGATATATCGCCCGTTTGTCTACAGCAATACGTCCACTGTTCCTCAGTGAGGGGGTACCCCAATTCCTCCTCCCACCGTTGACGAGCCAAAGGAAGACTATATTCCTTGGCATTCTGGACCGTACGATATAAAAGTGACAGCACATGTGCGGCGGCGTCTTGCTTCATTAACGCATGTAACGGAAGCATGGGTGGAGGCTCGAGGAGAAAGGTGGGCGTGATGGTCCTTACGTCCTGACGGAGCCTTATATAATAGAACCGTTCCAAGGGGGTAGGGTTCGTATCTTTAAAGAATTCCTCGCTAGTGCTGAATGTCCCCCTGGTGTACAGGTGGCCCCAGGTGTGGATAGAAAGTTTACGAAGGAGCCGACGGCAGCCGCCCTCCTCCGTGACCGGGATATCCTGTCGCCCAGGAAGGGGCAGAAGCGGAGAGTACATTAATGTGCTCTGTGTGGCTTTGGCAAGGTCGTGCAACGCGCTGACGGTGCAATGGACGGTGGTGGAAGCCAGGTGGCGCGGGACCGCCGGGATGCTGAGATATGCAGTGCTTAGGGTGGGGGTCATATATCCATCCTCTATTGCGAGATGTGGCATGAAGGGAGGGGGTTTCATCCAATATGCGGCATAATGTGCCTGTGCGCAGCTAAAGTATAATTCGATATCCGGGATGGCGAATCCACCTGCATCGAACGGACGTGTAAGTATGTCCCACCGTAATCTAGCCTGTTTCCCCCCCCATGTGAGTCTGATGAGTTGAGTCGTCATCGCCGAGAAGAATTGCCGACTAGGGGCGTAGGGGATGTTTACAAAGAGATATAAAAGTTTAAGTAAAATAACCATTTTAATAATAGCCGCTCTGCCAGCCATCGACAGGGGCATCGCGACCCATCTCGTTATTTTGTCAGTGATGGAGTCCAGTGCCCGCCCATAGTTAGCTCGCATGAGTTCTTCGCGACTGCGAGAGATGATTATACCTAAATAGGTGAGGGTGTCATCGCTCCAGTCGAGGGGGAAGTCCGGGTGGAACCTTTTTGTGGCTACAGTAAGGGGATAAATCTGGGATTTGCTCCAATTAATGTTGACTCCGGACAATTGCCCAAAAAGAATGAATAAGCGAAGAATGGGATTTAGGCTTATCTCCGGGTTACGCAGATATAGTGTGATATCATCTGCGTATAATGAGATGAGTATTTGCCTTTCTGGGTAAATTATGGCATGTTCGCAGTAGTGTTGTCGAATTTTAGCAGCCAGGGGTTCCACTGCTAGGGCAAAAAGGAGGGGGGATAGCGGACACCCCTGTCTGGTACCTCTGCTCAGCGGAAAGGAGGAGGAGCGGAGTCCATTCAACATTACAGTGGCGCACAGACCTGTATATAGCAGGGTAATCCAAGCCAAAAAGGGGGGCGGGAAGCCCATGCGTACCAAGACATAGGAGAGGTAGTCCCATTCGAGGGAGTCGAATGCATCTAGGAATATAGCAGCCGCGTTAACGTCCGGGTCAATATCATGGAGCAATGCGAACAGGGACCGCAAGTTATGGGCCGTACTTCTAGTGGGAACAAAGCCCGACTGATCCGGGAGGACCAACACCGGCATCAGAGGGCGAATGCGATTTGCGATGAGTTTAGCTAGGATTTTAGCATCAGTGTTTATAAGGGATAGGGGCCGGTACGAATCTAGGTGCAAGGGTGGTTTACCTGGTTTGGGCAGGGAGATTATGAGCGCTTCTCGCATGGAGGGGGGAAGAATGCCAGTTTCACGTGCTTCTTCGAAGACATGCCTTAGTTTCGGAAGAAGCAAGTGCCGGTAAATTTTATAAAATTCGGCTGGGAGGCCGTCTGGTCCTGGAGCTTTCCCGATTGTAATTGCATAATTGCAGATATGATCTCCTCATCCTCATGATGCACCAGAAGGAACTCTCTTTGGCCATTTCCCAACCAGGCTATGGCGGTGTCCTCGAAAAATGGATCGAAGTCTACCGGGGCCTGTCAGTGAGTGGTGTACAATGCTCTATAAAACCTTCTGAATGCAGCAAGTATGTCTGAGGAATTTGTATGTGTCAGACCGTCCTCGTCCTCAATAGCAAGCACTGTATTAGCAAACCGAGGAGGTCGAATAGTGGAGGCCAAGGCCTGCCCCGATCTATCTCCCTCGCCATACCGGCGAGCCGTATGGTACTGCCCTCTAAATTTACATACGCGCTCCGCTGTTGCCTGATAATCAGTGAGCAGGGCACGCAGTTGCGCCTGTAATGCAGGGGAAGGCGTGGCTTGTATAACCATCTCAGTCTGTTTTATGTCCGCTTCCAATTTTCGGAGTGTATTACGGATATCTTTGAGTACTCCCCCACTTTTAGCCAGACAGATGCCCCACATGGTGACTTTAAACGCCTCCCATATTGTATAATATTATGAGACTGAGCCTTCGTTGCGGAGGAAAAAGACAGTTATCTCTTGCTTTATCTCATCTTTAAAAACTGGGTCGAGCAGTGTCAGTGGATTGAGGTGCCAGGAAAGGCATGGGGGTTCTGCTTGTGGTGGGCTGAGAGACAACAGTACTGGAGAATGGTCGGAGTATGTGCGGGGGAGATAAGAGGTTTGTGATGCCCAGGTTGCCAGGCCCCTATCGATCAGCCAGTAATCGATACGTGACCAACAGGAGTGGGCAGTGGAGTAGCAAGACCACTGACGAGTGAGTGGGCAGTGTGTTCTCCAGGGAACTACCAGGTCCTGATCTTCGACAATGTTTTTTAGCGCTAGGTGTGCAGCAGTATAGTGGTGTGGTTGTGGATGTGATCTATCTAGGTGCGGGTAGATAGTAACGTTAAAATCACCCCCCCATATCAAGTGTGTAGTGCCAATGTCCTGGATTTTACCCCATAATATCCGAAAGAATTCCGGATCATCTGTGTTCGGGCCATAACAAGACACCAGTGTGACAGTTTGCGCTGAGAGCCTGCCCCATAAGAGATTGTATCGGCCTTGTGGGTCTGCGTAGGAGCCGATGGGGGTATATGGGAGGGTGTGCTTCACAAGGATTGCGGTCCCCCGAGAATAGGAGGAGTAGCACGAAAAGCCTCTGTGGCTTGCCCATCGAGTAGCAAAGGAGGGGGATGTGCGAGGAGGCAAATGGGTCTCTTGCAGCATGGCACAGTGGATGTCATGTCGGTCCAGATAAGCGAGAATATGTCGGCGTTTGTGGGGGTCCCCCAACCCGCGCACATTCCAGGTCAAAAAATTATATTTGATCGTGCTAGGACGGGACTCCATCGTGTGTTCAGTACGTAACAATGTCGTGAGTAGCAGCGTGTGTCATTGTGTGTCGCATCAGCATCCTGTCACATAATAATCGAGCAGTACATAAAAAGGGCATAAAAAACATTTCCCAATCCCACCCACCACCCACAACAGCAATCCCAACCTGCTGTGACAATTACCCCCCCCCTCCCTACCCGTCTCAAACGTTTTAGTCCCAACAGGGGACAGTGCAGTAAACTAAGCCCCATTTCGCTAGGTAGAAAATTTTAGGGTTCACCTGGTGGGCAGCTGCCAGAGGGCGACCAGGTGCTCCTCGCGGTGGCGAGGGTGTTCGGGGGTAGCGGTGGTAGTTCAACATGGCGGGGGTTTGGTGTAGACCGCAGTTCTTGTCAATGTTGGCCCATGGACAGAGGTCAGGGTGCTCACAAAGGTGCAAGGGCACGATGTGTACTGCTAGCCTTCCGGATGCATATCCAAGATGGGGAGTTCCAAGCAGTCTCATGCATCTCACAGTTTCCCCCTCAGGGAGTTGTGGCCTGATGAGGAAAGGAGTGCCAGTGCCTAATCAGCAAGGGTGTGTCAAGGGCCGTATATCTAGGACCAATGCGGACCAGTGAAACAAGGGGAGACAGTGCAGTGTCAATATGGTACAGAGCCAGTCAAAGGTAGGTCGCCAGTGCGTACATAGTAAGTGATTACATTCGACATCCGGTCGTGGTGATGTAGGGGTGTCCAAGGGTCAGCAGATAGGCACGGCGGTATAAGCAGGGGCTTTCGTGTCCACAGTGTGTGAGTCTATTCAATATCAGATGCGCCTCTGTGTCAGTCATCCTGGCTTCTTGGAGATGAACGACCTTCAGGTGGTTTAGGTATGGTCTTGATGAAGTCCTGAGCATGTTGAGGGTTGGTGAAAAAATGTTGGCTGCCCTGGGAGGTTATCTTTAGGCGGGCCGGGAATAACATAGCGTATGGGATGTTTAGTTGTTGAAGTTTCTTCTTGACGTGGAAGAACTTCTGCCTTTGCTCTTGCACGGCCATGGTAAAGTCAGGATAGATAGAGATCTCCATGCCCTCATAGTTGAGACGACCCTTTTCCCTAGAGAGCCGGAGGGCCGGATACCCCTGTCGCAATAGTTTAATAGCTTTGCTATGATGGGCCGCGGGGGGCCCCCGGAGGAGGGCGGCCCGCAAGCGAGCAATGCGCCCTTTCCACCACGAGCACCGGTGAGAATGCCTCTCTGCCGAACAGGGTTATGAGCAAGCTTTCCACGTACGTCTCCATTTTCCCGGTGGCCGTTGATTCTGACACTCCTAGGATACGGAGGTTGTTCCTCCTCGAGCGTGATTCTAACTCTTCATTTTTGGCAGCTATTACTTTCAACACTTTGTCCATGTCAAGGGTGCGGCTGGTGGTAGCGCTGGCCGTATCTTCCAGGTCGGATATGCGTCGCTCAGCCTCAGTGAGACGGTCGTCATGTTTTTCAACTCTATGCGTAAGGCCATCCATTCTAGCCAACATAGAATCCATTTTGGACTCTATCGATGTGAGGCTCGACTGCATAACAAGCAGTAGTTCCTTCAAATCCGCTGTGGATGTGGCCGGAGCCTCCGCGTGGTCATCGTCTGGCTCAGACTGGGAGCGGGAGGTCTTTCGGGTGTCAAAGGTAAGTTTCGGCTGTCTCCCGTCAGGTTTTCCCATGGTCGATCGTCTGACGATTCCCTGACTGGGTCGAGGTCGGGGGGGTCCGCGTCCTTCTCCAGGTAGAGGTAGCTCGTGAGCTATGGCGCAGATCAGGAGCGTCGCACGGATTGCCAGCAGGGGGAAGCAGGCCCCGCGACCTCCAGTCGGCCCTCTCTGTATGAGACACCGGCGATGTGGCCCTCCGGAAGCCCAAAACAGCAAAGCCCCCACGCAGCAGGGAGCAGCTGTCTCCGCGTCAGGCAGTTGAGGAGTACAGTACTTGGGATGTTAGTTATAAGAATGGCCGCCACGGTGTGCAAGCTAGGTCTCCACAGCCTGCAGGGCCCGCACAATTCACCAGCATTCGCACCACCAATGCTCCAGCCCGCAGTTCTAGTATCAGCGGGGTCACGGAGGTATGTGAGCGGTCGGTAGGTAGTAGCACTCAGGGTCGGAATGGCACCTCTCGCAGTTCTTCCCAGGCAAGGCACCTCCAGGGTAGAGCAATCAGGCCTGGGTGAAGGCGCGCTCAACTCCCAGACCAGGCCGCAGAAGGGCAGAACTTCACAGAGGGAGGTGTTCTCCAGGGATCACATCATGGCGCGAGGCGCGTAGGCCCACGCCGCACCCCCCGGACCGCCGAGGGCCCCCCCACAGGCCAGGGATCGCAGCGAGGGGGGGCAGGGCCACACAGCTCCCTCGCAGTGCAGTTTCAGCCGATCGAGGACAGCAGGGAAGCTCCCACAGGGTCCGGGCAGCCGCACAGCGCGTTCCGCGCCGCCACAGTCCCGGTCACCAGTTCTGCCGGCAGCGCCAAGGAACCTCAGCAGCGAGGCCCGGATCCCACAGCCAGGGCCCCGGGTGGTGCGCACAGCCCCCCCGCTCCGGGACAGCGGAGCAGCTTCAGACACTCAGGGGCCACAGCGGCACTCACCTCCGCCTCCGCCCATGGGATCAGTCAGGTCCGCTCCGGGCGTCTTGCCCGCACAGGCCGCCACTCTGCCCGGTAGCCAGCAGGGCCGCAGCAGTCCAACCGGCCGGCCGCGATCGCTACGGCGGGCACGCAGGAGAGGAGCGGCAGCGCCCAGGCATACTCTGGAGTCCAGTGGGTCGGTAGATGGGCGCGATCCTCGCCGCTGCGCAGCCACAGGCATCCGGCCTCAGCATCCAGCACCCTCGCTGTGCAGGTCAGTCCGGGCAGCGCGGCGCCCCGCCATTTCAGGAAGCGCGGTCAGGGAGGGCCGATGGCGAATCACGCAGCCCGCTTGGTGCGAATAGTTTCTATTTTGGGCTTGCCATGGTCCTTGTAGGGCAGCGGGTCTCGGGAAGCAGCCTCTGTTGCATTATGTGCCAGGATGGTGAGGATTAATGCCGGATTTCTCCCCCGAACTGCAAGAGCCTCACATCGGTGTGGCCATCTTGCTTGGCGCCCTCTAGCGCCCCCTGTTATTGTCATCTTTATTTCCATTACGCACTTTTTCTTTTTACGCGTCACAAGGATCTCTGCCTTTTAACTGACATTCCGCGTCTTCACTTGGGCAGGTTACCGAGATCTCGGGCAGTGGTGTACAGTATTCCTACTATTGAGCCTTGCTTTCATTGTCAACAGTCAGGGCCTTGTCACTTGGCATTGGTTCCCATTTTAGCAGAAGGTTCTAATGTCACTATTGTAGTAGGCACCTCACGTTACAGCATGTTGAATACACGCATTGTAAACAGCTATACTAACTAGCTTTTTCAATCATGGCGCACGATTTGGGCACAAACGGTTAGTCTTCTTTCTATGTTCGGCACTATTCAAAACTCTGTCGAGCACTAGTTCCTGTTTTATTGGATATCTCCCAGCGCGTTGGTCAGGCGAGGGACACTCTCTACTTTCAGATGGGTAAGTGGATTTTTTTTCATTCATATGGATTTAGTGCCGGCAGAGAAGTGAGGTGAGCGTTCACGCTGATAATGGTTTCGCGTGATTCTTTGCAGTAATTCTACGGAGCGTGACCATTTAAACCGGGTTGAAAGCATAGCGGTTGGTGGAATTCAGCAGGGAACGCTGGCACCCGTTCTACACGAGGCAACTTCAGAATTTCACTGAGTTTTCAAGCTGCATCACGTTGAGAACCAGGAATTGATTGTTTTTATTGTTTTAACACAGGATGAGGTCCCATTAGAATTCCTGTTACAGGAAGTGTTCAGAACGGCATGGTCCTTGTTTAAATATCGTGCCACATTCTGCTGTTACGGGTGTGGCAGAGAGATTAGTACCCAGTTGTACTTATCAACTGTATTGGCTTATTATTTGGATACATCATTATATGCTTCATAATTTACAGATTCTACTGTAGGAAATCCTACAGTTTTCATATGTTGGTTGAAATTGTCGTTGAGCTGTTCAGTAAGTGGCCGCTTGATCCGGCAGTTGAGGTGACGGGTTTAACTCTTTTTGCAACATCATCATGCTCATGGGTGAACACGGGGTGGTGCATGTGGAGGTCGTTAGTGTTTGTTTGCATGGATTGGCATTTAGCATGTTGTTTTATAGACTTCTAGGTGAAAGGCATTGGTTTCTATCTGCATTCCTTTTCGTTCCTTTTTTTGGTTTTCTTTTTTCATCTACATTTGCACTTCTCGGGCCTTCATTGGGAGTACTGTTGCCATGTCTATGTGCTTATTGGGTGCTATAGTTGGCACCCCTGTATGCTAGAATGTTTGCATCATTGCGTCTATGGTAATTAGAGTTCGTTATTATTATTTTTTGCAGAGGCCCCTGAAGAAGGGATTTGAAAATCCCGAAATGCATTGGGCGAAGCTAACATTTTTGTTTGAATAGCTGTATTCGATTAACGTTACATGGATAGTGTGATGTTTATGTTTCATGTATTCATTGTGATATTGAATTTCAAATTTTTTTTTTTTAAATTGTATCACAAACGTATCTCTTTTCAACACCATACTATAATGCCTTTAACCGCTCTTATTACCATTCCTAACTATAACGTCACTTTAATATTTTTGTGTGTGTTTGTGTGTGTGTGTACTGTAATGTTATGGTTAGGTAATTTAACTCTTTAAAAAAGATAACATACATGCAAAGTAATATACTCCCCAGGCTAAGTCCAGAGAGATATCAACTGCCAGGAGCAGGACCACCACCTGAGGAGCCAGCCATGCCCCTGCAGAATCTGACCCCAAGTACTGCAAAATGGCCTCTGAATATATTCTGCCAACGCACGTTCCCATATTATAATATTCCAAAATTTCCAGTCTTACAGAGTAGCATAATTTCCCATTCCAACACTGCCATAAGTTCAAGTGCTTAGTATTGTGCTTCATTGGTGTTTCATGTCTGCAGCCCCTCTTCTGATTTTATGCCCACTGTTTTTCCAGACAGTACAATTCTGCTTGTAAGTGGAGATATTGTGGTGAGATCATTGAATAAATGCAATACGGGCCTGGGCTTAATCAAGAGGATGCTATGTATTTTGGGGAAAGATAATATGTTTATAGGGGGCACATTAGGCTTTCAGTAGCCTGATGTGTCCCTGACACACCCCCACAGGTGGAACAGTCCAGCTGGTCAATACATCAGTTGAATGTACTCGAACATCAAAAATCTACACCAGCAACAGCTCATGCCAACTGTTGCGACCACCAAAGGTGGTGAGCGGGAACTGAATACAATCCAGAGATGGATCCTTAAAAAATACACCCTTCACCAACTGTAAGTCATAACAGACTGCATAGAGACTAATTGTTCTGGTCTGCCAAAAGAGGATGGAGATCCCAACAAAGTACCTGACCCAAGTCTGTATAACTGTGAACAAAATGGGAATGAGAAGTATTCACTGACAACCCTGTAAACAAGCCAGCATGCACTGCAACCACTATATCAGGTCGGGAAAGCACATGCACATTCCTCTTGAGGAAAGCAACAGAGCTCCACTCTTTCACAGACCTGCAGCTCTACCTCACCACAAGCAATAACTTTGTGCAACTGCCGCTCCGTCTGTACTAGCATCTTCAACTTTGTCTTACCACCAGAAATATATGCCAAACTAGCCTACTTCAGTCATAGGAGACCAGGTAACTTGCTAGCCCTGGTTACCATCAGGGTACCACCACTCTGGCTGCAATTACCACACTGGAAGTCAATAGCAGAAGGAGCTCTGTACCTAAAGAGGATTGGCACGAGATTCTCCTCACTACCTGTTACCAGACCATGGCCCATCTCTCCTTTCCACTCTGTGTGATCAGATCATAAAACAAGGTTAATGTTCAATTGTTCTTGGCCTTTGCATAGAATGCACAATGGATTATTGAGTGATGGGACAAACATATATAATAGCTGAATTTTGTTTGTGTGCATTTTTCATTGAACTTTTCCATTTGTAATCAGTTTAGTACAGTACACAACAATTGTAGATTGTGCTGACTGATTTTCAACATTACTAACTTTATTATTTTGTAGGCACTATAACAACCAGGGAGCAAAAAAACATGGTGGTAATTCTTAAACATTCTTGTTACCATGGTGCTCAGCCCTGTTGTGCTGCTTGCACTATCATAATGGTAATTCTTTATATGCTATGGCCATTATTGGCAGAAAGATTCTCACACTTGCTCTGGCTTAAAATGTGTACTTTGTGGGCTATTGCTACTAACCTCTCTTCAACGTCTCAGTTTGTAAGTGTGGTGTAACATGTTTACATCCTTCTTTGCACTCCAGTACTCAATAATTTGTCTGTGCACTCGTTTATTCATCCATCCTTATATTCATTCACTCACACATTAATTATCCATGCAAAGAGTAACTCATTCATACATTAATGCCTGAGATTGTAAAAATGGTATAACATGTCTACTTCCTTTCATGCTCTCATGTACACAACAATTTGTCAATGCACTCACTTATCCATCCAAGTTTATTCTCCGACTCTCTCATCCAGACATCTGCACACATAAACTTTCCAATCAATGAAGAAGTGCCTTCACCTATTATAGCCAAGCCTATTGGCATTGTCCATGTATGTTCCCTGCAGGTATTAGGTTTGATAGCAATGAAGGTTGATCAATATGCTTACTGTGAATAGATTGGTATGACATAAATGTCTCGATTCATCGATCCTCTGGACTGAAGTTTGAATTTCAAGTTGTTGTTTGTTTTAAATTCTTGTTATTTATTTTTAGGAAATTTTGAAATTTTAATCTCAGAACAAGCAGTAGCGGCCCATGGTGGGAGTGCTGCTGGGCGGTGAAGCAGGGCGGGGGAGGGGCAGGGTGGGGGGTAGTAAACTATGGATTTCGGCCGCACTGAGGTAAGTAAACAAAAAAATAAATATAACGAATTTCATTGCATGCGCTGCATCGCATTGGCTCTAAGCAAGTTTCATAGAAAATTCTCTAAAGAATCTTGCAGCTTTGCATAGACCTGTGATTTGCAGACTATTGAAACAGTGCCTAAGAGCACCATTGAAGTGTCTAATACTATGCTTTAAAAACATCTGCTTCAATAGGAATTTCCTTTCCTTGTACATTACTGGACAGCAGCAATATGTGCAAGAGATTCTTGTTCATAGTCACATAGTCTGCACCTATAGTTCTGTAACTGGTAGCACTTCCAGGGTCGTCTCAGTTCTTTGATGGGAAATAATAAGCATATGAATATTAGATAGTCTAGTTGAGTTACGTGAGGACTCCAATAAATATGGCTGTGGCGCCATTATGCTATATGAATCCATAATGTACTCTGAATACTTATAGGTGGCTAGGGTAGATGTTTTGGCAAGCCTGCTAAGCAATAGGAATTGTGTTTTCAGGGCTGATTTGAAGGCAGTGTGTGGAAGTCCATGCTCTCTATTCCTCCAGGTCATTAATGGAGGACAGAATCTATGA
This sequence comes from Calotriton arnoldi, assembly GCA_963921515.1. Taxonomy (NCBI): domain Eukaryota; kingdom Metazoa; phylum Chordata; class Amphibia; order Caudata; family Salamandridae; genus Calotriton; species Calotriton arnoldi. Next base: position 1,231,793 of record CAWUFW010005237.1, read on the forward strand.
GGCCCATTGGTTTGGGAAAGCAAAAGACACACAATTGATAGACGGAATGCAGAACAAATCAAAACATTCACCCCCAGTCAAGAGATCTGGGTTAAATCCATCATTCTTTTGCTCACCATGCCACCCCAGTTTAGACCTGGCCATATGCAAATCAGTCTTGACCCTGTGCCTCATAGGAACAGTCCAGCCCGAACTGCCAAGCCAGGTCCTCCTTGGACCGGAAACAAGCATCCTAGGACCGGTTTCGGGGTTTCACCCCTCATCAGCCAGGATAGCTTAAATCCAGTGGCACAGTGAGCCCGGGACCCACATCTGGGCATATCCGGCGCACTTAGGGCGAGAAAGCAAAAGACACACAATTGATGGATGGAATGCAGAACAAATGAAAACATTCACCCCCCATTCAAGAGATCTGGGTTAAATGCATCATTCTTTTGCTCACCATGCCACCCCAGTTTAGACCTGGCCATATGCAAACCAGTCTTGACCCTGTGCCTCATGGGAACAGTCCAGCCCGAACTGCCAAGCCAAGTCCTCCCTGGACTAGAAACAAGCATCCTAGGACTGGTTTCGGGGTTTCATCCCTCATCAGCCAGGATAGCTTGAATCCAGTGGCACAGTGAGCCCGGGACCCACGTCTGGGCATACCCGGCGCACTTAGGGCGAGAAAGCAAAAGACACACAATTGATGGACGGAATGCAGAACAAATCAAAACATTCACCCCCAGTCAAGAGATCTGGGTTAAATCCATCATTCTTTTGCTCACCATGCCACCCCAGTTTAGACCTGGCCATCGGCAAATCAGTCTTGACCCTGTGCCTCATGGGAACAGTCCAGCCCGAACTGCCAAGCCAGGTCCTCCCTGGACCGGAAACAAGCATCCTAGGACCGGTTTCAGGGTTTCACCCCTCCTCAGCCAGGATAGCTTGAATCCAGTGGCACAGTGAGCCCGGGACCCATGTCTGGGCATACCCGGTGAACTTAGGGCGAGAAAGCAAAAAACACACAATTGATGGACGGAATGCAGAACAAATCAAAACATTCACCCCCAGTCAAGAGATCTGGGTTAAATCCATCATTCTTTTGCTCACCATGCCACCCCAGTTTAGGCTGGACTGTTACCATTGGGCACAGGGTCAAGACTGATTTGCATATGGCTGGGTTCAAACTGGAATGGCATGGGGAGCAAAAAAAACGATGGATTTAGGCCCAAATCTCTGTACTGGGGTGAATGTATGACCCCTGTCCATCAATTGCTGTTTTTGCATTTGTCACCCCGAGTGGGACAGGTATGCCCAGACGTGGGTCCCGTGCTCTCCATGCCACTGGAGTCAAGCTATCCTGGCTGATGAGGGGTGAAACCCTGAAACCGGTCCTAGGATGCTCGTTTCCAGTCCAGAGGAGGACCTGGTCTGGCAGTTCGGGCTGGACTGTTCCCATTGGGCGCAGGGTCAAGACTGATTTGCATATGGCTGGGTTCAAACTGAAATGGCATGGGGAGCAAAAAAACGATGGATTTAGGCCCAGATCTCTGTACTGGGGTGAATGTATGACATTGTTCTGCATTCTGTCCATCAATTGTTGTTTTTGCATTTGTCACCCCGAGTGGGACGGGTATGCCCAGACGCGGGTCCTGTGCTCTCCATGCCTCTGGAGTCAAGCTATCCTGGCTGATGAGGGGTGAAACCCCGAAACCGGTCCTAGGATGCTTGTTTCCAGTCCAGGGAGGACCTGGCCTGGCAGTTCGGGCTGGCTGTTCCCATTGGGCGCAGGGTCAAGACTGATTTGCATATGGCTGGGTTCAAACTGGAATGGCATGGGGAGCAAAAAAACGATGGATTTAGGCCCAGATCTCTGTACTGGGGTGAATGTATGACATTGTTCTGCATTCTGTCCATTAATTGTTGTTTTTGCATTTGTCACCCCGAGTGGGACGGGTATGCCCAGACGTGGGTCCTGTGCTCTCCATGCCACTGGAGTCAAGCTATCCTGGCTGATGAGGGGTGAAACCCCGAAACCGGTCCTAGGATGCTTGTTTCCAGTCTAGGGAGGACCTGGCCTGGCAGTTCTGGCTGGATTGTTCCCATTGGGCGCAGGGTCAAGACTGATTTGCATATGGCTGGGTCCAAACTGGAATGGCATGGTGAGCAAAAAAACGATGGATTTAGGCCCAGATCTCTGTACTGGGGTGAATGTATGACATTGTTCTGCATTCTGTCCATCAATTGTTGTTTTACATTGGTTTGAGGGTGGCAAATCCCCTATCAGAAACAGCTGATTATTACTTTCAGTGATCGTGACTTTGCCTTTCTAACCAGGGAGAAATATGCTAAAAAGTTTGCCTTACAAGCACGATCTTGTCGTAGTGGGCCAAATTCTAATCAAATCTGTGCATGTGCACAGCACCATGGCAGGTGAAACAGCCTCCGAAAAGTATTACATCGTATCAAATCTACCATGAAGGTAAAACGACATGGAAAGGCTGGTGGCCATAGAATATGGAAAGAATTAATTTTGCTCTGGTGACATGTAGGATTGGGGTGACCGAAGGACCTTGGAGTTTTTTTGTTAAGCTTACAAAGAGCGTATGCCACCGAAGTTCCTTTGTGCCTTAACTTCGCCAGGTATATCTTGATGAGCCTTTCTCTGTCAGCCACATGCCCAGATATTTGTAGCATGTCGAATATTTAAATTGCCACGGGCCAGATACCCATGTTTTCTCAGCTTTCTTCGAGACCTTTCCAAAAATCATGACACTAGACTTGGGTAGATTTAGTTCAAACTCATTTTCACAGTTATAGGCAAATTGTTTGTTTAGTGCCTTTTGCAGCCTTATGTATGTGTGGTTAAGAACAACAATGTCGTCTGCATACTGTAAGATTTATACATGGGTGCTCATGACATTTGGATGGAACAATCTTTTCTTCCCAAGAGCTGGCCTGATGTCTGCAGTGTAAAGGCTAAATAATAGAGACACAAGGACGCAGCCCTGCTTCAGACCCCTATTAATAAAGATCTTTTTTTAAACCTTAACCCGGACCCAGGTTTAAGAGTAAAAAGAGAATATAGCTTGAAGCAAGGTCAATGAAAAGCCCCTGGCTGCCAGCTTCCGTCACAACATACGCCGATCGACCTGTCGAAGGCAGCCATATAATCAATGAAAGAGGCATATAAAGGAGGTCGTCGGGGACCAGTGGCTCGATGGACTAAATAGGAAATGAATACAATATTATCTGTAGTACTGCAATTGTGTCTAAACCCCGTTTTCAAAAGAAGGAATGATGGGGAATATTAGCAAGGGCACTATCGCCGCTTTAGCGGCACTTTTTGCCGCTAAAGCGGCGATATTTATATCGCCCTATCAGCAAACTGTCTCTAACAGCAGTTAGCGACAGTTTGCGGGCATTAGCGCCCGTTTTTTACCGCTTTGCATGTCAGCGATATTTATCGCTAATGACATGCAAAGTGGGCGTTCCCGACGAACAAACCTGGGAAACACTCGCTAACAGGCCTATCGCCTATTAGCAAGGTGGCCATGGCCCCAGTTAGCGACGTGAAAAGTCGCGCTAACCGGGGTCATCGCCATTTATTTAACACCTGCAATTAGCAGGTGTTAGCCATACCTAACATGGGGGGGTGGATTATGCTGATACGACCACAGGGTCGTATCAGCAAGGTGTTCTCCCTTCTCCATGCAACATCGCTGGTTTTTCAGCGATGTTGGCCTATTTCCCGCTATCGCTGGAATATTCATCGCCATAGCGCTAATCGTTGCTAATACAGCGTTAGCGTGGCGATATATTCCAGCGATAGCCGGCGATAAAAAAAATCACGCTAAGCAGGGTTAGCGATGATTATCGCCTCTTCTTGCTAATATGCCCCGATATTCCTGCTAATTGCCCAAGTCTCAAGTTCATGTAATAAGATAGTTGCATAAGCTTTACCTTCAACGTCCAGTAGTGCAATTCGGTGATAATTAGATGGAACTGATCTGCCACTCTTGTTCTTATAAAGTGGATGTAAGAATGACCTCCGCCACATGTCCCTGACTGGCTGTGCTAAAAGCGAGGCCTAGAACAAGGGAGTCAGCCATGACTCCCAAAATTCTTTGTCTGATTTAAACACAGATGATGGTATGCCATTTACACCCAGGGTTCCACTCGATCTTTATTCACTTAAAAATGTAATAATTCTTTTCGAGTTGAAGATATTATTGCCAACTTCTTTGATTTGCTTTTCTTTACTTTCGGGCAAAGCATCCTTCTCCATACGGGGTTGACCGTCATGATAAAGAGACAAACTGAAATTTTCCCAGGTTCAAGGTTATTTAATTTTCTCGTGGCAGTTGGTCCTCATTATCTAGATCATTGATGAATTTCCGAAAACCACTGTGATCTTTATGATTTAAATAAGTATAAATCCTTTGACTTTCAATGTGTTTAGTCTTTTCTTCCCACAGCTTCCTTCAATATATTTTCTTGAGGATCTGTACTTGTTCTAACAGGGAGGGGTCAGTTGTCCCTTTCCTTATGGTTTTTTGTATTCCCTGTAGCCGTGCCTTATGTACCACGAGTACTAAGGAAAACAAGGGGACCCCAATAAGTGAACCTGGGGTAGACTAATGTTTTAGAAAACAATGGTTCTTATGTGGCCAAAAAGGTCCAAAGAAAAGGCAGTGTCAGAATTAGGGACAATGCGCTAGAGTCGAGATTGATAATGAATATCTCAGGGAGCGATAAGTAATGTGAACAAGGACATGTAAGTCAAAATAACATTTGTTATTTATTTTATGAGAATATGCAAGAGAAAATTCAGGTGCTCACATAGGAAAGTGACAACAAGCGTGAAGTGATAAGTGGGGGTGACTTTAAAATATAAACATCGCATTGACAACACATAGAAGAACTCCTAATGAATAAATTATACAAAGTGTACAGAGTTCTTGTTGTAGGGGGTCGACGGCATTTCGATCTCAGCTATTCGAGATCATCTTCAGGACATAGCAATTGTGAGCAAGCTGAATTCAAAACCGGGCGGTGACAGGGAGCGAGAAAGGAAGCAGCGAAGAGCTGAGCTGTGTGTCCTGCTTCTCCGGAGGGCGTGCTGATATTCAGCTCAGCTCTTCGCTGTCAGGCTTACTAATGCAGTCCTGATTAGAAAATAATCGGCAACCGAAGAATCGTACTTCGCATTGCAGCCTTGACCTTCTGCACCACATTGTGGTTTCCAATCCGTTTTGGTTCGGATGAAGCCAGAATAAGCGGCCTCTCCTTGCGCAACTCAAAGTAATTGTTCCAATTACGTGCTACATATCCCCTTAGTACCTGTACACTTTGTATAATTTATTCATTAGGAGTTCTTCTATGTGTTGTCAATGCGATGTTTATATTTTAAAGTCACCCCCACTTATCACTTCACGCTTGTTGTCACTTTCCTATGTGAGCACCTGAATTTTCTCTTGCATATCCTCATAAAATAAATAACAAACGTTGTTTTGACTTACATGTCCCTGTTCATATTACTTATCGCTCCCTGAGATATTCATTATCAATCTCGACTGTGGCGCATTGTCCCTAATTCTGACACTGCCTTTTCTTTGGACCTTTTTGGCCACATAAGAACCATTGTTTTCTAAAACATTATATACCACGAGCTCACAAGTATATAATTTATTTTTATTTTTGTGATTGTGAGGCGCTGTGCGGTTACTGTTCTGAGGAAAGTGGCACAATGAATGAGGCTGAAGTGCTGGGCTTTAAGAGTGCCCTGTGGAGAGATCCAATTAGTTCCGGCCAGATCAATATTATGAACCTTGGAGATGTAGCCCCCAACAGTTTTACTTTCAGTAGTGTGACATCAGATTTTTTTCAACTGAGAAATACCTTCTCAGCATCAGAAGACCAGTTATGTCTTACTAGTTTATTGTCCGTATGACCATGGTGGAGGTGAAATAGGTTGCAAGATCTTAAAGGAGCAAGGTTCAGAGTTAATAATGTGGGATTGTGATCGCTTTTAGAGTGCTGTGGAACTGATAAGTCAAAGAGGGGAAAAGTGACTAAGATATATATGTATTGTCTATAATAGACCATCCACCCAGTGTATAGTGAGTCATACTGCTGGCTGCAGGAAATGTATTACATAGTGTCAGGGGGACCAACAACATTCTGGAGAGTTAGTTGTCAATTTATTTCTCCAAAGAATCTTGCTTTTGTCGGTTTATTCTCAGGACATTGTTTGGGCATGTGCATGCCACAAGGCTGTCTGTATCCAGCAGTGTTAGGTTAAAGTCGCGGTAATTATCACATCAGAGTTAGGAAAAGCACAAACTACTGATTCCAAGGCTTCCAAAAACAGTTACACAGCTGCTTTTTTAATCAATTTTATGTATGTTAAGATAGATGTTTATCACTAGAAACCTGCGTGCTGGACTTGAGGTGACTCATTTTTTATTATGATGGCCTGCAAAAATGGGCACGTTAAATTTAACAATCTCTTGACAGCTTTTATAGTGGTTGAGATATATGTCAACAGCCCCCCTGATGGTCTACCAGACCTGCTACACCAGACTGCTGGGGTAGTAAATAGCTTGGAAAAAGTTCAGAGTAATGAGTTTTTTGCTCCATGTCTCCTGTAGACAAATTATGTCCAAGTGTAGGAGGAATGCTTAGGTGTTTTGATCCCGGAGTAACTTTTTTAACCCTGCCACATTCTAAGTTAAAATTGTGAGGCTATTTAATAGTGACTCACAGCTTCCTTCCTGTATTTCTGTAGCCGGCACTGTTAAAGGCTGCTCCCTGGTATATGTGGGAGCCAGCTCCAATCATCTTCTCAATACTTCTGAGGAATTGTGAGGGATCAGCAATATCGCTGTATACCATTGGTGCACGTAATGCTAAATGCTTAAACTGTGTTTGACATAAGATTGGATGCACCTGTGGTTCTCTTTCAAATGCTTTGAACTACTTCTTTTCCTGGACCCATTTTATGCTGGGGAGCTACTACCAAAGAGTATTTTTCTCGTTCTAGTTTATAGTTCTGTAATTTTCCACGTTACTTGTGTGGCCTCCGTTTGCAGACTGGTTGAACATTGTACAAACTGGATGCTAAAAATATCCTGAGAAGTTAGAACTGACAGAGCTGCAATATTATGAAGAAGGCAGAGAATGTTACAGTGATTGAGAATGTCCTCAAGCCCTCTGAATGAGTATTCTGGAGAGAAAATCAGAATGTTGGAATCTGTTTCTTCTGTTTCTTCCCTCTGAAAATCAAAAACAATGGATGTGCTGGTTGATCTCTCTATGGTATCCCTATTATATTTCCCTGACATTTTCAAATTATCTGTGATTAATTTGTGATGTTATGGCCAGGGATTTTTTATTTGGCCTCTATTTCAGTAACGCTTTGATTTTGTTTGGTGAGTGCAGGGTGCGGTGCACTATTGTAGTCTGGACATATCAGCCTCTTTATAAGGCCCATTGTAGTGGGAAATGAATTTCCATACTGGGTGCTGAAAGGACAGACCAGTTGGTTGGCAGGATGTGTTCTCTCTGAAGTTGATGATCGCCTTTTATGAGGCGCTGTTGTGTCCATTACTCTTCTGTGATGGACAGTGGTTGGACTATCAGAATCTAATTTTGTTTGTGAAGAAAGTCTTTACATTGGGGTGTTTCTAAGATGCAGGATATTAGTACCTTCCGGGTTGAATATGAATGGTTCTTCAGCTGATGTACAAACTGAAGAGCTAAACCCAAAGGAGGCAGGGGTCACTAAATGCAACAGTTGTTTTTACTTCTTCTTGGGCAGGTTTGGTTTAAAAAATCGGATAGACCTTCTGAACAGTGCTTAATCAGAATGTGATTGTCTTTTGCCTTAGTGATTCAGCCTATTTCTTTAGTTTTTTCTTTTCTTTTCTGTTAAGTGGGCGTGTAGATGGATTATCATTAGGGCTCCCGGTTCTATGGTATTTTTTTTTCATTTTCCTCTCTATTTATCCATATCTATTTTTTGGCAATCTTATTAGTATTTATCCACATTTATTTTGTGGTTTGTGAATAAGTGGAGTAAAAAAATTGTACATTTCTACATTTATTTAACTGATAAGCATACACTCATATTTGATGCCTGTCACGTTTTAGCAAATTCAGCAGCCAAATATAGCAAAACACTACACCCACAGGTAAATATTAGCAATTTGCTCACAATATATTTTAGCATATGCCTGTATTTTAAGATATCTTAACCTGTTTATTAACTCCCATGCTGTCCATCTGCGCACTGTCGTGTCGGAATTCACAACAGACAGCATGGAAAGTCACTAATTGGAAGCACAATGTCCAGTATTTTTCCACCTTAAAAAGTAAATACAGACAGGAAACACATAGGGGCATATTCTCAAGGAACTATCGCCGAGTTAACGGCACTTTATCTCAGCCAAAGTCGTGATAAATTCATCGCCCCATTCACAAGCTGGTGCAAACAGCCGATATCACCAGCTAACCTGCGATAGCAGCCGCAAAAAACATCGCCACCGATGACCCCTGCAACTAACGCTAATGATATGCAGAGTAGGCGTTCCCGTGCAAAAATCCACGACAACACCACAACGCAACATTCTCAACGACCAGCCAGATCCGCGATAAGATCACAAAACATGCGATAAGGCGCGTTAGCAGCAGGAAATTAACACCTGCTCTGACCTGGTGCAAAGTCGGACGACAACCTGCACCAGAAAAGGGAGCCCAGCCCACAGCCACACCTGAAGAACAACAGATGCCATGGAGCTACTCATCATGCAGCTCGGAGCCCCAACAGGGCCACAACACCCACCGCCACCACCACCACACCCAGGTCTGCCACCCCCCCCCCTGGACCACCACGGAGGCAGCGCAGACAAAGACAGCGGACCTTCAGGAAACACACCAGCCTCACAGACTTGACACCAGAGAATGTCATTGCCCACTACAGACTCAAAAGGTCAACCATCCTCCGCCTCCTGACCATCATTGCCCACAGGCTGACGGTACCAACACAGCGGACAACCAACATCCCACCTCAGACAAAGCTGCTGGCCGTGCTGCACCTGTTGGCCTCTGGGACATTCCAATCAACAACTGCCAGAGTCAGAGGAGTCTCACAGCCAGCCCTATCCAAGTTCCTCACACCTGTCCTGGATGCCATCACCAGCTTGGTACCCCAGTACCTATACTTTCCCCACGCTGCGCAGGAACAACTGGAGACCAAGCAAGGCTTCTACACCATAGCAGGCTTCCCGCACGTGTTGGGGGCAATTGACTGCACACATGTCCTTCTTGTGCCCCCTGCCGACACTGCACACAATTACCGCAACAGAAAGCACACGCATTCCATCAATGTGCAGACAATAGTCGACCACCGGGGACTCTTCACCAATGTCGTCGCAAACTACCCAGGCAGTGTGCATGATTCATACATCATTCGACAGTCCACCATCAACCGGCGCTTCCAGGATGGCACCTACGGAAATGCAGTGCTCGTTGGTAAGTACCAAATGAACACACCACACACCCCAAATCCACAATCATCCAACTCACAACCCTGGGAATGCACACGTTACAAACACACATACAACATGCCCACCCACCAGACACGACTGCACAACGTACTGCGGAAACTTGGGCTAGCCATGTACATGAGCCATCACCGGCATGGCACCTCAGCCACACAATAGCAGTATGCGGGGAGAGATGGGAAGCAGGCATGTGTGAAGGAGGCAAGTGACCCATGAATAAGAAAGCACACAATGCCAAGTGTGGCGTGGAAGTGCTGGACAGACTACAGTATGCAGACCACAGACATATCCATGTCGACATATACTGCTGGTGGTGGTAGTGTTGTGGACAGTGGACGCAACCATGTCACCCCAGCCAGTGGGGAAGGTCTCAGAAATGTAGCCTGTGATGTCACCCCCTGCAAGCGTGTGCGGAGTGGGCTGGACCGGAGGCCGCCAGGCCAGCGTAGGGGCGTGAATAAAAAGCATGCAGCTCTGGGCGTGGTTCTCTTCCGGAATGCCCAACGTGTCTGCCAGGGCAGCGCCTACCACCCCGCCACGAGGCCGATGCCGTCGCCGAGAGCGGTGTCGCCATGATCCTGTGCGTCCGCCGCAGCCCGGGCAGCTGGACCCCAAACCAGTCCAGCCCGGCTGTGCGCATCAAGGCCTCAATACTCACCTGCCGACACCGGCGTGTCCCCAAGAGGGCCCACCACGTGCCTGCGCTCGCACCAAGCCAGAGGCCCTTGAGCTTGGCAGCCTCCTCAGACCACCACGGCCTCCGCGGGCAAGGCTCGCAGTACTCCTCTGTCATTGACGTACTCCACCGACCTACACAGCGGACAAGTAGGCCACACATTTGGAACTGAGTCTTGATTACACAATGGCAGAGTACACATGTTAATGCAGAGTCTAAATCAGTATACTCCCTTCGCGGTGGTGCCAACAACTCTGTGCATAGCATTCCGACCACACGTGTCTGTGGGCCCTTGCTGAGCGCGGCCTCCGGCCTACACTGCTGTCGAGTAGGACACACAATTGGAACTGGGTCTGGATTTGTCAATTGCAGACTTCATGTCATTGTACAGGCCTCATCGCAGACTGCATCCCCTTCCGGCTCTGGTGCCACTGACTTTGTGCCACGGGAGTCATGGACACTCTCTGGTGGAACTCTGGTGGCCTGGAGGTCGACTCCATAATCATGTTGCTGATACTGACATCGTGGGGAAAAGGAGACTGTAGCATTCAACTCCTCCATATTGCCTGTTCCTGCTTGCCTCTGCCCTCTGCATCATGCCCTGGATGGACACCTTCCACTGTCCCCGTAACACTCTGCGACACTCTCCTTGGACATCAATGTGCACCCGCTCAGCTCACCTGGCCCTACCTCAGTGCATCGCAAGTCACCGTCCCGTGGCGGTGTGCCTGTGCCGGCCGCTGTGCATCCGGGATCACCAACTCTGTGCAGCTAAAGTCCTGGAACCTTGCTGTTTGCGCTTTGAACTTCTGATTGTCTGATCACTGTTGTAGTTGTTGCCAGCACCAACCAACCCTGTGGGGTGGCGTACACTACCCAACTCCCATCCAGCACAGGTGTCACTGGACGTTTGGCCCTGGCAATAAAAGGTGCCAGGCGCACATGCCCATAGCCAGTTCCATGGATAATCTCAGTGTGTCCGTGTGGTCATTATGTATGCATGTGGGCCCCGGGCCATACCACATTACGTTGTGGCATGTACAGCGGGCGCAACCTAGTCACCTCAGGCAGTGGGGTAGACCTGGGACATGTGGCTGTGTCAGACCCCCCTGTGAGCGTGAGGGAGATGAACTGCGTATGGCAGTACGGCATAGGGCTGTGGTCATTCCACAGGTGGCTCTGGGCGAGGTTAAGTTTAGGCCTTGCCAGGGAAGTAACTAATGCGTGTGTCTCAGGTGTAGTGTCGGCGCCACACGTCACGCAAAATTCAATGTTGCCATGTAGCATGCGCCCGGAGTACGGGCTCGGCCGAGGGGTAGATGAGGGTGCGCAGGCTCGCTGGGGGTCAGGGATCAGACATGCCAACTGTTGTGTGTGTTGCTATTTCCGCAGCATAAGCCAAAGGTCTACCCTCTGCCGCATGGCAAGTTCAGCCAGGCATGAACTTTACTTCTGTGTCCACCCTGTCTTTACCATTGCCCTACACACACGTGTCCGTCCACCTTCAGCGCAGGACATCACTGTGTCGTCGTCAGGCTTGTGGACATGCGCAGACAGGCATGACAATAGTGTGCCATAGGGGTGCAAGTGATGCAACCGCGCTGCGCACTCTGGTGAATATGCTCGGGGGAGGGAGAAGCGGCATTGAGGGTACGTATTCCACATTGATGCTGCTCATTTGCAACAAGCAGTACATGTCATGCAGGAATCACAAAGTCACACATATCACACACCAATGAACCAGTGAGCCTGCCAACACATCATGCCGAACCAACTATTGACTCATGTCTCTCTGCACTGTCACAGGTGACCAAGGATATGCACTCTGCGCTTGGATGATGACACCCCTCTGAGCCCCGAACACACAGGCCCAGAGGCAGTACAATGTGTCCCACAAACGCACCAGGGGCATCGTGGAACGCACATTTTGCGTGTTGAAGTCACGTTTCAGGTGCCTGGACGTCACAGGTGGAAGGCTCCTGTACAGCCCAGACATCGTGTGCAAGATGATCGTTGCATGTTGTGTGTGGCACAACATATGTGTACGCAGCAGGGCACCATGGATACATGTGCCAGATGCACCGGACGATGATGATGGGGATGAGGCAGGTGGACCACAGCCCACTGCAGCCGCAGCAGGAATAGCCAGTAGAAACACCATCATTGACAATTTCTTCACATGAGCACGTCGCATTGTGGCAGTCCTTGGCAGTATTGGGACAGTACATAATGACCACAGGCAAAGCATGTGCAAATAAATGCATTCGAAGAACACTATCCCTGAGTGCATGTCTCTCATCTGTACAGGCACATCACTCAGACAAGTGTGAGTGCAACATGTATTGCTGACATTTTTGTGATTTGTTCATGTGTGGTGGGTGTGTCACCTCTGTGCAGAGAGGCTGTTTAGGGTGTCACGTGTTCGAACTGCCATTTCTGTGTGTCGCAGTTAGTAGGGAATCCCACTCTTCGGCGTTTCACATGTGTCCAGATTCATTCCATTTTGGCTGCCATTTGTGTCCTGCAGGTGACAACAGGGCTCCTTTTGGGCTCAGATATGTACCACCATGATGCAGGGATGACCCCTGTGACTCAGGTCCCACAACATGGGCAACATGTACGTAAGCGGGAGTCACTGCCCCTACATTCGTCCACGCTTGTGATTTGTTGGTCATGGTCATGACACGTCTGTGTGCAGGAGGGGTTGCTTGTCCCTCTGCAATGTGAGGGGGAGATGCGGTTTCACTGTGTGTTACATGCATGTTTCAGCATTTGCGCAGTTTACATGCAGGCTGCATGTCAATGTACATTGTGACTGTGGGGAGATGCCTATTTGATGCGGGACGATGCTCATTTGTTCTACGTCACGGATGTGGGGTTGTGCTCGTACATTGTCATCTCACCGTTTTTTTTCTCTGCTTTTATTGTGCATTTCCACGCAGGACGCGTGGGTATTGCAGCCCTCTCACTGGTTATCGCTGATTTTTGTATTGTGATTGGCCTCATCGCTACTATTTTTGCGTTCGTGTTTCGCATTTTCTCTGCGTCGCGTTAGTTTTAACACGTTCATTTGACGCGTTATCTTGTGTCTATCGCATGGTGCCGCCGTGTTGTGAGTGCCACGTTAACACGGAGCTGTTTTCCCGCGATGGACTGCGATGTGAAGGGTTGCGTTAAGCTACACTTGCGGTAGTTATCACACGTTCTTGTGAATATGCCCCATAGATTTCTGTGTGTATTACCTGTCAAATTCAGTAAAAACAGAAAACTGGGAGCCTCAATTATCATCTTAAATGGCGTATGAGCCACTAGATTGACTGAGATGACTCAAAGAGGTCTTAGCAGCATTGCTTTTTCCTCTGTCATTACCTGTTGTGCTAATGAAGGAATCTATTTTCAAAGTTTGAGAGAATGTTTGAGCCATTGTTCGAGGGGGGATTGGACTATTACTCTCTTGTCAGACTGGTAAGCCAGTGAAGATGTCCCTGGTACTGTTCTAACCTTAATGGTGTTTACAAGTTGTTGTAATAATTCAGGCAGAGAGCTAAATTTATCGATTATTGGGGTGCAGCTACAAAAGGAAGAGTTATCTATGGTGTAAGATACTAAAAGGGATTGAATATATTCCTCCTTATGTTGCAGGGAGCCAATTTTATTGCCCAAGTTGGAAATAAAGGTGGCAAGGGATTATAGTTTCAAAGTTTCAGTTTATGTGATTGCCAATTCAGTGCCTGAATTGCTGTCTATAGCGATGTATTGTTGGAACTAGGAGAATTAGTCCTTGTTTTTGGCTGAGAATCAGAAAAGTTAAAGATTAAGACATGATTACCAAATGGTACAGCAGTCACTAGCTTGGTGGGGGGAGATTGAAGAGAAGGCATCTATATAGTCAATTTCTGATTTATCTAAGTCGAAGCTATCCAAAAGAGGTGGACAGTCAGCTATCATTGGCAATTGCTCCCTCATGGTCTGTTGTTCTGGTGAGGGAAAAATGATCTCTGTGACATATTGCTCACTAATCTGTGTGCACCCTTGGTGTACTTACGCTTGTACTTCAAAGTTTTCCCTTGCAGTCCACCAGAATGAGAAGCATTTTTGCTTATTACAGGGATCATGATTTGTAATTGTTTCTGAAATAAAGCTCCAGACATGCTGGTAAGAAGTATATGCTTTATTCGCCTCTCGGCTCCAAAGCCCAGCAGCAACTGCCAAAAGAACCCCACACGGAGTTCCACGACAGGAACTCTAAGAACTTAGGACTACCCACATTCCAAACCACCCACCGTTCTAAGCCCCCCAAGCCCAGCACATAACCAAACGCACACCCCTTCCTTCACAACATGAAATGAATTAACAATATAATGAAAACACCTATTGAAAATATCATATAATATAAAGGAAACAACATACAGCTAATATCATGAATTTAAGTATACTCCCAGCTGAAATACAAAATATGTACATAGGTATACAGAACTCAATAAAGATAAGATTAAGACATGGTATAATCCTTAAACTTCACTGGACTTGATCTCACTCTACATGGAACCTTCGTATTGGAAACAACCACAGGGTCAGATTGTACCCCCATTTTGCTGCCTACATACTCAGCTTCGGATTCTAGCACCACTGAGACAAAACACTTGTTCCACATTTTGCCGTTTTCTAACACTACCACTTGATTTTTCACTTCCTTCACATGAATGGGTCCAGAAAACCGTGTCAAACCCTTGCAAACAAAAGCAGATATGTTGATCCTTACCCAGTCCCCAATCTGAATAGGTAAACAGTACTATGTTTCTTCTGTACCGCAGTTCTTGCATCCATTACTCCTCCCATTTCATCCAAATCAATGGCTTTCTTAGACATTCAATATTTGTTTAATTTAGATCCTTCAATCCTACCTCTTAAAAATATAAACGGGGATATCCCTGTACTTATGTGAGGGGTTGTTCTCACGGGCCATGGCATATCCTCAATTGCCTCCTTCTAATGCAACCCATTGATAAGACCCAGTTGGAACTAGTCCTTAATGATGCAGTTTACTTTTTTAGACTAAACCGTAGGTGTAATGAAGAGAGAATGTGTTTTATGTCTGATTTGTCCAGGAAATGTTCCATTTCCTGTATAAAAGTTGTGTGCTATTATCGATGACTAATTCTTCTGGAAATCCTTCTCAAGAATACTTCCCTGAAGAATTTAATGATTGCTCCTAAATTTATATTTTCTACAAACTTCACTTCAGGCCACTTAGTCATGTAGTCGACTAAAACTAAAGCATACTTTGGTATGCCATCTGTAACTTCAAAGGGTCCAGTCACATCAAATGACACCTTACGCCAAGGTGTGTTTTTAACCATGACAGTGTTGATCGGGGAAGGACATGTCACTTGCAATTTGTTGCTAAGGACACACATGCAACATTCCCGGACATAATGTTCAATGGCTTTGTCCACCCTGGGTCACCAAAAATCCTTCCTTACTCTATGCTTTATAGCATAAATTCAAAGATGACCTTCATGAGCTGAATCCAGAACTCTTCTGCGCAGGCTCCCCTGGACAACCAACTGTGAATTCCGGCGCATAATGCCCCTTACAGTGGACAGTTCCTTTTCTACCCTTCTGTAGGGAATCAATACTGCAGGGGTATCTTTATTGTTGGGCCAACCATTTGCAACAAAGGCTGCCACATCCTGAAGCTTTTTGTCGTCTGACACTGCCTCCAGCCACTCCTCCTGTGATAGAGCTCCTTTCATAGTGTCATCAAATGAACAGCACACACCATCTTAAGCTCATCCAATGTTTCGTCACATTCCTCACTCTCCTCCAGTGGCACTCTAGGCAGACAATCAGCCACACAATTCTTGACCGCTACCACAAATTCCAACTTGTAATGAAATTCTTACAATCTGTATTGCCATTTGCCAATACACATAGTACTTTTTCCACCCCTTTTGTGGTGAAAAGATCCACCAACAGTTTGTGATCCCCACAAACAGATCTTAAAATGTTGCACTCCCCACCACAAAGCCAAAGCTTTGTTCTATATTGCTGAATATGTGTTTTCAACTCCCCTCAAAGTTCTGAATTGAAAGCTATGGTTTCTTCATGCCCATCGCCCTTTTTTTGCATAAGCACTGCACCGAGTCCTACACTGCTCGCATCAGTGGAGATGATACACAAATGATTTATGTGAAATGGTTTAAGGGGGTGGGCTCACACAATCTTCTTCTTGATTAATGAAAATTCATCTCATATACCTGGCCCCACACATACCTCACACTTTTTTAGAAGCTTACATAGACACACTGTTTTGTCCAAGAAGCTGTTGACAAATTTGGCGTAGTACTCAACTAAACGAAAGAATGAGCAGAGCTGGTCTTTGTCTTTGGGTTTTGGCATGCCTTCTAGGATCTTCACTTTGGGTTCAACTCTCCTAATAGATACATGTTGACCAAATAATCCACTCCTTCATGGAAAAACTTGCATTTGTCTTTCTTTAAAGTCAACCCACTAGACCTCACAATATCCAACATATACCTCACTCTGTCACCCTGTTCGGACTCTGTCTTACCAAATAAAAAGATTTCATCTTGGAAGATTGCAACACCCATGATGTTTTTAAATAAATTGTTCATCAATCGCTGGAACACGGCTGATGCTGACAGCAGACCAAATAGTATACGGACATAGAGATACGCACCCTCTGGTGTAACAAATGTTGTGAGGTGTCTAGAATCCATACTCAATACAATCTGATGGTAGGCTGAAGAGACATCCAAAGAAGTGAAAAAACTTTCAACTTCCAAAGTGGCCAGAATTTCATTGATGTTAGGCAAGGGTTGGAGATCCACCCAAATATTTGAATTTAGTTCTCTCAGATCCACACAAAGTCTTAGAGACTTGCAAGCCTTATGCTCTAGAATTATGGGGGCCAATCATTCCGGCCCCTCAATGGGCTCAATTATACCCATAGAACACAATCTCTCCAATTCGAGCTTCAATTCACCCCGCAAGCTTAGTGGCACTTTGTGTACCTTGTAACCCATAACTTGTCCATTGTCTTTGAGAATTATGTGATGCTGGGAACCCTTGAGTTTTCCCAATTCTTCATTGAATAACTTAGAATAATCCCTGACTCACTTATCAGCCTTCAAATGACTAACCCGGCTTGAATTGGGGAGGTTTGCTGTTTGTTGAGCACAATAAACTCCCTTCGTTTTTTGTATAGATAATACCATGTCAGGATGATTGGGGTCCAAAACAATCCCAAGTTCCCCTTACTCATCCCAACCCAACATATATGCACCTTCCTTGACAATGTATACTGTTCCAAAGTTTCCATCAAATTCCAAATTGGCATCAAAATTTACCCTTGACCTCCACCTTCTTGCCCCCATATGCAAAACATTCTATGCGAGATTGGTGCAGCTGAATGTCCCCAACCCACCAAAATTCTTCACTTTAACTATTGTGAAAGTGAAGCCAGAATCTTCATTGAATTTAAGATCCCTATTATTCACAGCAAACATGCAAGTTGGAAGTTTTCTTTTGTGTGACCCAATCATGGATGATATCTCCACAAAACCACTCTCTTGTTGACATGAGGAAGAAAACATTAGTATAACATTACTCTCTTCATCAGAGTTACTAAAATCCTCCTCAGTGGTTTTAACAGTCTGCAAAGGAGCTGTTTTCTGCCCTAAACTAGATTTGCATACGCATGCAAGATAACCTTTCTTGCCACATTTAAAACAAATTTGGTTCACTGCTGAGCAAAAAATAGCATTTCCTAGATGAGATTTACTTCCACAATGGAATCATAAAATCTCATTCTTCTTGTTTCTCCTCTTTAATGATAAGGCTCCAGAATTGTGCAAAATATTGCTATTTGTTCCCTTTGTAGGTTGTTTAGGATTGTGTTTCATGTTGAGTTGTTGTACAGCATTAGACTTCACACACTCAATAATTTCCTTCATGCAAAACTGCGAATGCTCAATGCTTCTGGTGAGACTTAGAGCTGTCTCCAAATTGGGGTCCTCGGTGGATAAAAGCTTCTCCTGAACTTTCCTGTTGCTTGTTCTTTAAATGATCTGATAACGGATGGTTTTGTCTCTAAATTCCCTGTAGTTGCATGTAGATGCAAGTGTTCTGAGGGCGGCGATATAATCATCAATTGATTCTCCAGGAATTCGGGATATTTTTAATAAATTTGTGGCATTCTTGTGCAGTGTTTTTTCTGGGATTAAACATTTTGTCCAATGTTTTGATGAAAGATGCATAATCATCAACCACTATAGCAGAATCACCATCTTCCCCTCCACTCATGTAGACACTAACCACTTTCAAAGGTAGGGTTTGCAATATATTCCTGTCTTCGGAACCTAAGTTGTATATTAGAAGTGCTTTTTTCTATGGATGTGAAAGTATCCCCTTCAACTGCTTCTAAATATGCTTCAAAGGTTTCTTTCCATTGTTGCCAGTTCAAAGGAGGAGTGCCGCCACTTGAAGAAAAGGTGGTGGTGCTAATATTCTTCCCTTTAGGTGACCATACATTGGTGAGTTGCTGCCACACCACACGTAAAACTAACTCAATATTTCTCTAAATATAAAAACTGCTCTCAGATAGGGCAGACAATGTTGAGTTTACATATAGGAGTGCCTTCCTCATTGATTCCAAATTTACAGGTGTGCCTGTCACTGTAGTTAGTGTAGGCATTAAAATAAACTTCAAATATATAGGTGTGCCTGTCACCGTAATCCAACACAGGCTTCCAAAACTGTAATGCCCATTAACTTCAATGATATGGGCCCAATATATATGGCTGCCACGTTGCACATGCAGTGCATGTATTTCTTTATGAATTTGTGGAACACTTTGGGAAGGGGCCCAGTTCAAAACGACTGTCACATTGCACAAACAGTGAGTGTGTTTCTTCATTTATTTGAGCACACTTTTGAAAACTCCCAATTAATTAAAATGGCCACCAATACATGCGCAGGATTGGGTCCTGATGATGTCAAGATGGCTGCTGAGGTGCCCTTGCATGCGCACTGTGGCCGGTGGTGCTTGAAGTTAGAGCGCGATGGTGGTCGGGCATGAGGTTGCACTGTGCTCACCTACCTTTCTGCACTTTGGTACACTGGTCTGCACAGTGACATCCCAGTCTGCAGGGCATTGCCTTGATACAAGTTCTCCAGATCGCCGCTTCTCCAGGCCTAATGGAGTGTTGCCAGGCACAGCAGGACACAACTAGCAGACAGACAGATCGTTGCCACTAAATTGAAGCTCCAGACACACCAGTAAGAAGCATAGGCGTTATTCACCTGTTCTCTCAAACGCCTGGCACCGACTGCCAAAACAACCCCACACAGAGTTCCATTCAGGGAACTCCAAGAAATTAGGACTACCCACATTCAAAACCACCCACCATTCTAAGCCGCCCCAGCCCAGCACATAACCCAACAGTCTCTCAGGTTATAGGGATTGGAGATGAAATCTGCAACCATCATAAAAGCTGAGTTTTGGTCTTTATTTCTAAAAGGAGAGGTATTAGGGGAATCTGAATGCTTCGTTGACAGGTCTTTTTTGAGAGTCCTAGGTGCTTACATTGTGAGGGTTTAGTAGATTTTAAGGGCTTGTTTTGTCGCTTCATTTTCTTAAAGCAAACGCTGGCGATGATGATGTTTTTTCTAAAGGCAATTTATGCATTTCAATTGTCATGTGCCAGTATTAAACGTTACAAAAGGCCAACTATGACTTGGTTGTTCAGAAGAGCTGTGAACGCTTGGTTGGATCATCAAATAATTCTCCAACCAGTTAGAGTTTAACATGCAGTCCAACCTGGACAAAGCAATGAGCACCACAGTCAGAGGAACAATATTCTTCCGAACCAGGTGCCACAAATTCAGCAGCACAAAGGGGGTAACAGAAACATTGGGCCGCATAATTTTCCTTTCGCCTACAGAAAGTTTTCCACGAAAACAAACTATTTCAATTAATGAGAAACTCCAGCATCACTAGCTAGGAAGAAATGATGATTTACCTACTATCAAATTTAAGATATCATGGAGACAATCATCATCTTCTTAATAGACTCATGGAAGAGTTGAGCCAAAATACGGCAAACTGCCTTACATCAAGCAGAAGAAAGTAAAAGACCTGTCAAGGCCTAAGCCAAATGGCACTGAGATGCAGACAAGGGCTCGGGTAAATAACAGCAGTAAGCAGGAAGTCCACCCCCCAAACAAATCTGAATTATCTATATTGAGAACCGATAACTAAAGAGACAAACAGCATAAGAGGAAGTTGGTGGATGTCAACTATTCATATTGGCCCTTCTGTACCTGGCCTAAACATGAAATTGCGATTCTCCTATTACCATGACTTGAGAATCTGGATTTCATTAAAGACACGGAGGCTGACATTATGCATTAATCTTTTAATGCAGTTCCAAGCAGTCGCATACATCACAATATTAAAAGGTTCCAGAACAGAACATTAGCAACACATAAAAGGCATGAGCCATCAACAAAATGCCTCTTTTAAATGTGGAGAAGAGAATCAGTCCATGAAACTTTAAACTTCTAAACTTCTAAACCATCCTTGGATGAGCAATATGAGGAAGAACGAAGAAAGTGGGAAATCCAAAGCTCAGACGTCTCGCCGTTAAGAAGGGTTACCTGAAAAGAGAGAGAAGTAAATACCTCCTGAATGAAAGAAATAGTATAAAACTTAACAAGCTAACAAGCTAAAAGAAGAGTTAAGAGATAATACTAGTACTGTTAAAAAAAAGAACATTTATTCACTGTAAAACCACCATCCAAGGGGTGGGAAGGGAGGGATAATGTCAGCCTCCGTGTCTTTAATGAAATCCAGATTCTCTAGTCATGGTAATAGGAGAATCGCAATTTCATTACAAGAACGGAGGCTACATTATGCATGTTGGTAGCTCTGTAAAACTACATCAGACATATGTTCGATAGGCTTGCAGTAGTGTCGTGCAAAGGTGCTAGCATTCGACCAGTCAGACACTTTGAGAATGTCTCCAGACCAGAGAGATTTACTGGCCATAGCACCTCTAAGGGAGTGAGCTTGAAATTTTTTTAAGTCAATACCTGCTAAATTCATAACAGTTTTAACCCATCTAGCAATAGAGGTTGAGGTTATACCTTTATGGGGTTTAACAAAGGAAAAAGTAATTGATTCACACCCAGGGGACGAAGAGCAAACATTCTGCAATCGTACTCTCTCATGCAGTCCACAACGCAAAGTTTTGGGCATAAATCAAAACGTGGGTAAAAGTTAGAATCAGACATAGTCTTTGTTCTTCTATAAATCTCGAATTTGACACCGAACATGTTATAGGATCTATTTGTAATCTCCAGGGCTTTGAAATCGGAGACCCTTCTGCATGAGATTAGGCATAGAAGAGTAGCAAGTTTAATGGAAAGGTTTTTCCTATTCAGGAAAGAATTATCCGGCCAGTTATTAAAAAGATCAAGGATTAGCTTGACATCCCAGAGACTTTCATATTTAGGTTTAGGGGGCCTTCTTAAACGAATGCTTTTCATCACTCTGCAAACAATGACATTTTTACCTACCGTTTTACAGTTGACAAGGGCATGGCCAGCAGAGATTGCTGATCTATAGCAGTTGATAGTTCTATAGCTGAGACCTCTATCAAATTGTTCAACAAGGAAGTTAACTATGTCAACAATAGGTGCCTCCAAGGAATCCAGGTTCCTTTCCAGGCACCAACGTACCCAGCTTCTCCATATGTTGTTATATCTGTAGTGAGTGCCTGGGGCCCAAGACTCTCCGAGGAGAGTTGCAGCTGTCGACGAAAGACCTGAGATTTCATTGGATCTCCTAACACTCTCCAGGCAAGAAGGGATAAACTCCCGCTCAGAATTAGGGGATGACCTACTCCATCTACGTCTGTTAGAAGATTCTCTTGGGTAGGAATTAAGAAGGCGGGGTTGCAAGCTAGTTCTAGAGTGGTGGGGAACCATGCCTGAGATGGCCAAAAGGGAGTTATTAGGACAAGGAAGCACTGATCCTGTCTCACTTTCTGAAGAACTCTTTGAATCATGGCAAATGGAGGGAAGGCGTACGCTTTCACTCCTTTCCAAGACTGTTGGAAGGCGTTGACTGAGCACAATGAGCCACAGCTTTCTTAGACTCCAATGGATCAAAGTTTTATTTTTTTCCTAGCTCTTCTCTTTCTCCCTTCAAAAGCTACTTCTTCTCCTTTACTTCCTCAAGACTATTCCCCCTTTCCTTCATCTTCAAGACTATTCTCCTCCCTCTTCTTTGCTCTATCTTATTTTGATGTTTGGTTCCTGTTTAATGGTTTAAAGTAACAACTATTATATATTGTTTGAATATGAATTCTGTGAATGGCAAGTGTAGAATGCGCTAAATGAAATAAGAAAGAGTCAATTGACAAATGTGAAGACTTCCAAAAACCTGAGATTAGTTTATCAAGAGAGACAGCAGATATTATCATGGGATGGTTTAAAAAAGTATATGCTGTTTTATTTGAAATTAGGAGAAGGGTGTTGTAACCAAGCTTGAGAGAAAATAGTAATTGTGATCGGAAGTGAGGAAATTTAGCACAGTGTAGGATATTTTTTGGGAACATGTGATATAAGAAGAGCAGTACGGGTTGGTCATATTGTCAAACTCCTGTGATCAACTATTTATGTGGATGGTATGGAAGAATGTTATGAGCAATGGTTGGAAATAGATTACTTTCTGATCAAGATTACAGTGATTTGGACAGAAAGAGCAGATCTCTAGCTGGAGGGGAAAGTGGGGAGTCTAAGTGACGAAAAGCATCAAAAGCAGAAGAGTGACTGTTTACTTGTCACTCAGGGTGTTTCTAAACACATGAAAATGAAACAAGGTATTCAGGTCCAGTAGCATAAGATCAACAAATTAGCTGATTGTAAAAGATGTGCGATATAGTTTTTTTAAGAAGGCAGCGTGGTAATCTGATAATAGGGAACAGTTTTTTAGAGTGTGGAAAAGTTGGGTGCGAAAGGACATAGATGAGTGGAATATGAGAGGGGGCACAGGGTAAGAGCAGAGTTTGAAGTGATGGCATGAAAGAAAAAGGAATACTCAAAGCCATTGATTTGCAAAAATAAGGAAAGATTAATGCTGTATGGTTATGTCAGAGAAGGACAAGGAAAGCAAAGGAGACAGTCGGTTAAAAGATAGCAATTGTGAAGATAAATCATTAGCAAAGATGTTTTCTGGGTTCTGGGTGGAGCAGAAAGTGAAGTGAACATTCTGCAAATTAGAGTCATTAGAAAAATGCAGAGCAGAGGTGTTTGAAAAAAAAGCAGGTCAGATGAATACTCTGGCCAAAAACAACTGAATGGAATTATGCCAATCTTTGCAGAAGACAGGATATTATTTAGAATAGATCCTATCTTTGGTTGAGTACACATTTGTTCATCAGAGATATCATAATTCAAAAATAATTTACTGTTGCCTTCGAAGGGTTAATCATTTGTTATATTTGTTACTGTGAGTTTTCCTAACTATTCACAGATGGCAAAGAATCAAAAATGAACGTGAAACCTGGTCGTTTACTCAGAGTGCAACATGTTGCTCTTAATGCCTTTTTTGTAATGCCCCCTTAAGGCCAAATAATGTCCATGAAGGGCAGCCAAATCGGCAGATATTGTTCTGGGAAAAAGTTTTCTAATGCGATGGGGGCAGGGGGCAGCAAGCCTCACTTGAAGGGAGCATTGTGATGATCTCTCAGGAAAATTAATGTACATTTTTATCTTGTCATCTGGAAATCCTTACACTAACCTGAACTCTGCATGGTATCAGTCCATACTGCGCACTGGGAGAATAATTCAGGAAGCATTTATGAGTACTGGAAGAAGAATCACACCTGTATTCTTTTAAATACTCATCCATACTTTTGTGAGCAAGACTAACTTTCAATTAGTAAACAATCTCTCACTTTGTACATATTAGTATGAATATTCCCTCAATAATCCTATTTTATTCATATCTTTGATGTGTTGGGGCCAATTCACAAAGGCATGTATGAGTACGTAAAAGAGTACTACAGGACTACTACTTTTTGTACTCTGAAAAGCCCTTGTGACTAGGCCCTAAGTCCATGCCCTGTCCACAGTATCAGTTGGGGTTATACATACTGGTATTGCAGGCAGCCATAGAAAAAAATCTGTCCCTTATAAATTTGATCTTCTATGACCACTCTACAGGAAATGTTCCAAAAAATATGTCTGTTTGAAGTTGAAATGTTTTTTGGGAGAAACATATTTGTAAGTTTGTTTGAGATAATGCACATTATGCGGTTCTGTACTTCATCAAAGTGTAACTTAGTCACTAGTGTCCATCACTGCTGTCTCTTTTACAAAGATATGGCTTGATCATATTTGGTCAATATTTACTATGTAATACTGCAATGGAATTTGAGTGACTGTCATTTTCAGCCCTAATGGTCTTATGCTTTGTGTATAAGTCTTTATGTCAGAATCGTGAGTTGGAGCATTTAACCTTCAGGTTTTAATGCTTTCTGGAATTATTTTCCTTGCCGGACATGGCAACATTGTTTACAATGTTCAAGTAACACTTTTTTAATACTATATCTGTGTGCCAGATTGAGAGGAGCTAATGAAAGGGAGTCAATGTGTTAAATTGGCTAGCAATAAATAATTTGCTTTAGAGAAACAATGTATCATGGATGGTGAAGGAAATGATCCTTTGAATTCACTGGTCAAGCTCGTTACAGACTTTGATTGCTCTTCATAATAATATGGGGTTTGCTTTCACTCTTATTTGCTAGTAGATATAATTTGTAGGTTTTAGAATTATCCAGTTAAACATTTTTTACATCACTTTATCTGTCTATGACACTATGTTTACAGAATCCAAGGACAACAAGTTCATCAGTTCTGCATTGTCGAGTTTAACATGTTATGTTACAGGTTATTTATAGAGCGCACGTTCACCAAAAGGTCTCTTGGCGCTAGTACAGGAGCCGTCATCAGATCGATTGGCAATGACTTCTAGACCCGAGGACCTTGAACTGAGAAGTGAAGCCCTCCCAGTCTCTTTCATTTGAACCTTGGGATCATGGGAAGGTTCATTTGAGAGGACCTAAGATTGCATTTCGGAGAATATTTTGGGATTTTAGTAGTTATGAACTTGGGGCATTTGTTATGGAGAGCTTTGAATATGATGCAACCTGTTTTAAACAAGGTACGTTGGGTCACTGGAAGCCAGTGTAGTTTCTTCACTAATGGTTTGATGTGGCAGTGGTGTGGTTGTTGGAAAATTATTCTTGCTGCTTGGTTTTGCGCCAGTTGGAGTCTATAATTTAGATTTTTTGCAAGCCCCAAATATAAGGCATTTGCATAGTCGATTCTGGACAGGATTAATGCAATACTAGCCAACATTTAAAAAAATCTCCTGATTTTCCTAAATTGGTGGAAACAGGAGGACGTCACTGTGCTTATCTGAGATTTCATAGGTTATTATCGATCTGGACGCCTAAGCTTTTTACAGCAGTCCTAGGGACAGGGGGTGGGGCCATATCTGTTGGCCAATAGGCGGGTCCAATGGTTTACTTTGGTATTGGTTACAATTATCTCTGTTTTATCAGGCTTGAGCTTTAACTGATTGTCATTCATCCAGTCTCTGATGTACATCATAGTGTTTTGGAAAAACTATCTTGAGTCTCGTGTCTCATCGATGGTGAAAATCAGTTGCATGTCGTCGGCTTAATTATATATTTTCACCTTCTTCTGCTGGAGGGTGTTTATCAAGGGGCGGATATAAAGGTTAAAAAGGTGTGGGGAAAGGGAGGAACCCTGAGGTACTCTGCAGTTCACGTGGACTATAGATGAGCAATATGGGGTGAGAGGGGCAGACTGGGTTTGGTCTTTCAGGAAGGATTTCACCCATTGTAGGGCAAGGCCTTTTAGGCCAGCGTTAGCGATTCGGTCCAGCAGAATGCTATGATCCATGGTATCAAATGCCGCGGATAGGTCCAGCAGGACCAGACCTTGAGTACTGCCTTCATCAGCCCCATGCCTCATACTGTCTACCACTGAAAGAATGACTGATTTGGTAGAATGGGAAGTGCGAAACCTTGCCTGGTGGGGGTAGAGGTAGTTTGTCTCTTCTAGAAACAAACAAAGGTGTTTTGCTACATGTGCTTCTAAGATTTTAGCTGGGTATGGGAGGAGGGAGATAGGTCTATAACTCTTTAGCATCTGTGGGTCCTCTCCATATATTTTTTGTAGCGGGATTATCATAGCTTCTTTGAACGATTGGGGAACATATCCTTGAATGAGAGAAGAATTTAAAAGGGAGAGAATCACCTCTGGGAAGAATGAATGAATGATTTTTTGTATTTGGGGGGGCATGCGTCTTTGGGGGAACCAGATTTTATTTTTGTTATTAGTTCTGCTAGTTGTTCTTGGCTGATGCAGGGAAAGGTAGAAATGGAAGTGTGAATCCTGTTTCGTAAGGGGGGTTTAGTGTCTGATTTGCTCGGGGGAATAGTAGCCTGTATTTTCTTTATTTTGTCTATGAAGAAGTGATTTAGATCATCACATAATTTCTGTGTTAGGATGACCGGTAGTATTACTCGGTCTGGGCCAGATAATTCTTCCACTAATTTGAATATGTCTTTTGTTTTATTGTTGGAATCTAGCGCTTTGTTTGAAAAGAAAGTTATTTTGGCTTGAAGAATAGCTTTTTTATAATTTTTCATACATTGTATGAAGAGTTCTTTGTTTTCTGGCGAGTAAGAGCTATGCCATTTCCATTCTGCCTGTCGCGTTTTTAGTTTAGCTGTCTTTAACTCTTCGGAGAACCATTTTGATGCCTCGAGCTGGCGG
Organism: Calotriton arnoldi; assembly: GCA_963921515.1. Taxonomy (NCBI): domain Eukaryota; kingdom Metazoa; phylum Chordata; class Amphibia; order Caudata; family Salamandridae; genus Calotriton; species Calotriton arnoldi. Next base: position 1,258,919 of record CAWUFW010005237.1, read on the forward strand.
GAAGATCAGATTTTTTGAAAGGGGGCATGAATATTACTAGCCCTTCTTTGCCATCGTGAAAATTCTCCCTCGTATTTGTCCAGGTTCTCTGTTATGGAGGGTAGGTTAGATGCTAATGTGTCTCAGAGGGAAGTTGTGTTTATTCAATTCAAATTTCTAGTCATGGTCCTTGGGAGAATGATGGGTTTAGGTAGAGTGATTTCACCGAGGGTGAACTTTATTAAATGGTGGTCAGACCATACGCATGGGTAGATGGAAATATTGGATATAGTGAGGTTAATGGGCCAAACTTGGTCCAGCGTGTGTCCTTTGATATGTGTGGGCCCCTTTATATGTGATTCAAAATTGAGACTATATAGCATTGTGGTCATGTCCTTAGAGTCTTTGCACTCAGTTTCCTCATTTGCCCAGTAGTTTATGTCTCCAATGAGTAAAATTGTGGCATGATCAATAGATAATGAGGACATGAAATCTGCTAGGCCTTTTGGGAAATTCCTGCTTAGGCTTTGGTGGTCTATAGAGGCGTACACACACCAGCGATGCATTGGGGGAGACCAATTTAAATGTAATGCTGTCGATTGAGGCGAGATGTAGCGAGGTAAGAGAAATGAAAGTAAGATGTTTTTATATGATTGCTGCCACACCCCCACCTTTTTTCCCAGTGGATCTATTGGCATTCAGGAGATAGTAATTTCCCTGTAATGCCGCTAGTATGTCAGGCTCGGAGTCATCCATGAGCCATGTCTCTGTCACGAGCAATACGTCTGAGCTGTCTGTATTCAATAAATGAAATATTTCTAGCTGGTGTTTAACCAAAGAACGTGTGTTGAGATAAATGATATTTAGATTGTTTGTTTTTTGACTCATAAGGGTAGAGGTTGCCTTTTGGGGGGCAACGGTAGGTTGGGCTATGTTCTGTGTGGATGTGTTCATCTCGGGGTTCTGCTTGAATAATCCTAATGTCTTCAATTTATGTTTAATCCAAGCTTCTGGCTGCTTACCTAATGGGGAGAGCAGTTTCAGTTTGTGTGATGTATAGGTTATCTTTTGGGCATAATGCCTGGCTCCTGGCCCCGTTCAGACGCGGATGGGCGTAGACGGGCTTGCCTTTGGCGCGTCTTCGGCACGCCCACTGTGCGCGTCCCCTGCTCGTCCGCGCTGCTGCCAGACTTTTGAGGTTACGGAGCTCCTGTTAACTCCGCCCCTCTGAAAGCGGATTGGATCCTCTGATCCAATAAGCTTCAGCTTAGCAGCATCTAAGTGCCCCCCCGGAAATGTGGCAATGTTGACAAATTAAGATCAGTTTTAGCAGCATCAAATTCAATAAAACACTTTTAGCAGCATCAAATTCAGTCACAATGGCATTTAAACTTTACGCTATGCGAGTAGCAAATAGTAGGTGCGGCTGACTATATTAGCGCATCCGTGCTGCTGCCAGACTTTTGAGGTTACAGAGCTCCTGTTGCTCCATGATGAGTAATTCTGGTTGTATAGTGAACTGTTTACAGAGTAAGAATAACTAATACTGATACTTGAAGGGGCTGTAATATTAGAGATTACTTTAGTTATAGGTTTTAGTATATTGTCATTGGGAAGAATGGAGAGAAATGTCAAATTGCCATACAGTTCACAAGCAATAATTTTATGAAAAAGCATTTTTTCATATTGTTTGTGGATTTGAAACATTTTGTAACCAAGATGCTTGTTTTGTTCAATGTGCAGTTATTTTATCCCCAGAGAAGGACAATAAGCGAAAGCATCGGCGAAGTCACATTCCTATACTGTTGAAAGGAATTTGAAATACAAAGACTTATTGTATTTGGATTTTAAAACCATCACTAGATTACTGAAATAATAATATAATTTCTGAATAAACACAATAAAAATATGTTGAATTTATAATCAATGATCAAAAACAAATATAAAACAAATTTGTGCTTCACTGGTGCCAGTTGGATGCTCGCGATCCACCAGATCAATCTTTTAAGAATTGTGAATTATACCACTAACAATGTGAGCCAATCTGGTGCACCCCAGTCAGACAGCTATTTTGTACCTATTGTGAATGTTATTCTGTTCTTTCTTGATGGTGTAGATGGGTCAGTTGTAAATTGTGTCTGTTCATTAAAGTGTTCTGTAATCAGGGCACCAATTGCTTTCTTGAAAGAGTATATTTCTTTTATATTCTGGATACATGACTGCAAGAAAGTGCCCTTTTAGACATGGTCACTTCCACTTTTTGCATGGTATTTGATGTTATTTTGACTGGAATTGCACTGGGTTCCTGCTAACCAGGTCCCCAGTGCCAAATCTCTTTTCCAAAAGCTGTGCAATTATTTTCCCCAATTGGCAATATCATTAGAACCTTCTGTAAGTCTCTAGTAAATGGCACCCCTGGTACATAGGCCCTAAGGCACTAAAGAGGGTCCCTAAGGGCTGCAGCACGAATTGTGCCACCTTAAAGGACCCCTCACCAAGCTCATGCAAACTGTCACTGCAGGCTGCGTGTCTTGGTGCAGACAAGTGAAAACACGACATGACACTCATCCCTGTGTGCCATGTCCCCTAACACTGCATGTAATATTTGAAAGTTAACCCTAAAGTAGGCCAAACAGCTGTACAGAAGTGTGCCTTACATTGCATGTGAGGACATATCTACCTAAGCAGATATGCCCCTGTGCAGGTCACTTCCATTACTGCCAGTACAAGGGAACAGGGAAGCCATTTTAAAACATGCGCCAAAAACTGGTGAAAACGAGTTCCCCTGCTACTTGATGGCTTCACTGAAAAGAGGGATTTTTGGCATCAAACATCTCATATTAATAATCCCACACTGATGCCAATGTCTGATTAAGTAATACATTCACACAGAAGGCACATTATAGGTGCCCCCTGAAAACCTACCAGCCCCTAGTGCTGACTGACTCGCTTTAATCAGCCTGCCACTAGAGATGAGTGTCTTACCCCTCTCTGCTTTCCGGGGGCCATAAACCAAGCCTGCTCAAGCAAGGGGTGCCTTGCACCCCTGCCCACAGAATGACCTGCGGCTTAGCATTCAAAGGCAGGGGAGTTTCAAAGAAGCCCACCGCCTTTAGTATGCAAATCTGGTTTCTCACATAGGAGAGGAAACTGACCCCCTAGTCCAAAGCCCTTGGCACCTGGACAGGTGGCAAAATTGGTGAAGCAAGACAGGCATGCAGCCCCCCCTGAGCTGGGCTACATGAAGTTAATGCGACTTTTTAGAAGTGGCCATCTTTGTGATTGCAAATGTAGGATCTCTGGGAAAGGTTTATGCAAACTTCCCACAGGAAGTGGTCACAAGGGGCTTAGAGACCCTATTGGCTACTACCCTATACTCCTCTAATGCCCCTAATTCAGTATGTAGGGCAGCCCTGGCACCAGGAAATCAGATCCTGATGACCTACAAAGAAGAAGTATGCTGAAGAGACTCAAAAGCAAAGACTGAGGAAAAGCAACTGACTTGGCCCCAGCCTTGCGGGCATGTCTGCTGTTCCTCATCGAATTGTGTCAAAGTAATTTTGCTCTGTAAGCGGTCATTCCATTAAAGCCTGGGAGGTCTGCCTGCCTGCCTTCAATAAAGAGTCAAGAAGTCCTGTGGCGCAGGGGCACTGCTTTCCTGCATCCTGTAGGCACCCCAAAGAAGACTAAGAGACTCCGGAACCGCAAAAGTCTGACGCTGCAAAGCACCACTGCACCCGTGCTTCCTAGCCTGAGTTGAAGTGGGCCAACAGTGTCAGCATGGTCCCCAAGCCCTCAAGAGCCAGAGTCCACTTTGGTTTTGCCCTTCGTGAACTCTCCGAAGCCGCCTGCAGCCTCTGTTGGTAGGCCTTTTCTACAGCAAGTGCTCCCGGTGACGAAAATCCGATGCGTGAAGACAGCTCTGCACCCGTCGCCCCTGGCCTGTAGAGAAGAGGACCAAAGGTGTGCCCAAGCATCTTGAGACCTGAACCCCTCTTGTGGTTCAGACCGACCAATTTCCCAGTCCAAGCCTGCAGCCTCTTTTCGACCGAACAGATCCCCCTAGGGTAACATTGGGCCCCCAACGCTGGAAAGCACCTCTGCCCCCGTCCCCCCAGTGCTGCCTGAGGTGACCTGTTGGTGCTGCCTTGGACTTTGCCCCATACTTACTATAAGTCCACGAGATTGGTCCCGTAAGTTGCTGTGAAGTGTCCGAATGCAGTACATGTTGTTCCCCCATAAGATAACATTGGGCACTGGATGCTGAAAAGCACCTCTGCACCCGGCCGTCACAGTGCCGCCCGAAGTGACCTGTTGGTGCTGACTTGGACCTTGCTCCATACTCACCTTAAGTCCAGGAGATTGGACTCATAAGTCGCTGTACTGTACCTGAATGCTGTACTTATTTTTACTCTCAAAGGATAGCATTGCAGCTTCTGAAAAAGGCACTATCGACTTTTTAAATGCACAAGTATTTCTCTTGAAAAATTTACTTAACTGATCATGTTGATTCTGGTGCCTAAACATATATAAAGATACGTGTTATTTTTATAAATTTGTGTGGATCTCCTTATTGAGTGGTGTGCATCATTTATTTACCCTTGTGTGGATTTGCAGATGTCTAACACTCCTCTCTGATAGGCCTAAGGCTGCTTGACCACACTGCCCCCTAAAAGAGCACCTTGGGATTGCTAGAGCAAGCCCCTGTCCCCTAGTAAGGGAATACCTGGACTCTTTGCACAGTATGCCTCTTATTTGGTATACCATATAAAAAGCCGGCTTCCTACAATGACCTATTAAGTCTGAAGTTTTAATGTTCAGACTGGGGATCAGTGAGATTTGAAGTAAATAGGATGGGTGAATTTATGCATAAAAATGATAATCAGTTTTTATTTTGAAAAGGAAGTCACGTATAAAGTTGTGTTTTTGTTATAGACATATCATATTCTTTGCTTCAGACTTTGCAAATTCTTGATACAGAATTATACTGAAAGAAGAGAAACTGGTTTACAGATTTTTTATTATGATTTAATCAAAATTAGAGGCTTGGCATTTGGGTTATATTTGCAAAATCTACACTTGATAGCTGATATTTGATAAATTATTAAATGAATGCAAACACTGTGCAGTACTCTACGTGAATTTAATTGTAATTGCTGTGTTAAATGTATAATTTTAAAAAGAGTTTTATTGAACTTCAGTACAATAAACTATGCAATACATGGAAATTATATTTGAAAAACATATGCTCTCTGTCTCACCCCATACATCATCATTGAAGACCTGAGAAAAGTAGCTATTTATCGAGTACAATGATAATATTCAGCAATCATGCAGATGTGTTACACTTGGCAAAACAGCCCAAAGTCCTGTGGGCACATCAGTGACACAATAAAAAGAAATATAATATTTTCTTCTGTGTTCTCCCCTTAAAAGCTGCAGTGGAAAAAGAACTTGGACAATTTTCGTTTTGATTTTCAGCTTTTCTAAGTAAGAACACTGCATTCATTGTCACAGTAGCAGTGGTGAATTAGTCAACGACGTTCATTCGGTTGTAGATTGTTCACAGCGGCACACAAATGCATAAACTACAAACACATAGATTTAGTTTGGACTAATGTTTTTCCACCTGACAAAAAATCTAGTTCATAATATTAAAATATAGGAAATGCACATGCACGTATGACTGAATGGTAACAAACGCCAGCATCACTTCATACATTAAAAACAAAATATATTGCCATATATGAAACAACAACTCTAATTTTACTTATAATAAGGGACACATTTGAGAAACATAGTGAGAACTAATTTGAAATTAAAAATGTAAATGACAAAAAACATCCCTGCTAAATACAAAAGCATCCTTAGAATAATAAAAGATTACGTGTTAGTGTACGTTTACTTTTTATAGTGCTCATTATGCAGCATCCACATTATTTTCTGGAATTAATTCAATTCAATTTCTCCTACCTGGGAAATATTATATTTTGGGCTCAAAGTTCTCTACAACGTTTACAATAAAAACGTTGTAGTTAAAAAAAAACGTCTCTCTGCAACAAAGGTTCCATCATATAAGATTCTATCTGTGATGTAATACAGCACTTAGTTTAAATAATAGCATATGTGTTTTCAGTCTAATGTGAATAAGTATGCCTTGTTATGAGACACACTTGGGAGACAATATGAAGAGGAGTGAAAGAAAATCAAATCGAGACTAAGGGGCAGATTTACAAGGACTGGCGCATCTCTGCATATTAGCAAGGATGCGCCAGTAAAGATGCGACACGCAAAAATACCCTTGCGCCACCACGGATGCGTCGCATTTACAATGCGGCGCACCATGGCGCAAGGATAGACTGATGCGTGTCGCATCTTTTGTTGTAAGGGCAGCGCATTGCTGGAGTCGAGTCGCAAGCGCGACGCAACTCCAGCAATGCTCAGGGGCGGCCCATACTTATTGTACTGCGTCACTCCTTACGCCTGCTTCAAGCAGGCGTAAGGTTTGGACACAGCGGCGTCGTAAAAGTGACTCCGTGAAATCTTGTAGATTTCACTGCGTCACTTTTACGAGGCTTTCTTGCGACGGAACGCCCACTCTGCATACATTATACCTGACGCAGGTATAATGTAGCGCATGGCTTTACAACATGACGCATCTCCCTAGATGCGTCACGTTGTAAATATGTCGCAACGTGGCGCATTGTTAACGACGCCGCTGCGTCACAGAAGTGATGCAACGGCGGCGCAAATGTGTCGCAAGGGGCTTGTAAATCTGCCCCTAAATATTTTTTAAAAATGTAATATGCTTTAGTTTGGGAAATTCATTTCTCACACTAACTAAAATTCAATTAAATCGGATACCAGGGCAATCCAGCCAAGATGAGCTAGCCAGGTTTTGTCATGTTACCTCAGCATTGCTGTAAATTCTCCTCTTTGTATGTCTCCTCTATGTGGACCTTTAATTTATGTCTGTCAAGCAGCCACAGATGAGGCTGTCGAGTCAAGTCAAAAGTACTCTAAGTGCTGCAGCTCTAAATAATATTTGTGTTTTTAACATACATCTTTTTTTTTAATAAAATCTTTTTATTGAATTAACAATAATGCAAAACATCGTTTCAAAAGCATCATGCAGAATAATACACATACTTTCATTTTTTAGGCGTGATTCACAGGTTGGTCACCCTCCCCCTCCCCGAATTTAAATGTTGCACAGCTTGAGGTTGTATACATTTTAAACATCATTCTGCGTGGTCAATTCCTATTCAGTATCCTCTATACTCCTGCCACGGTCCCCAGATCTTGTCCCATTTCTTAGGGTATCCTCTGGCTTTATATATTACTTTCTCGGCACCGGAGCACAAATCAAGATCCTCTTGCCATTCCACTACGTCGGGAGGTCTGTTTGCACACCATTTTTTCGCGATGTTCCTTTTTGCCACCATTGCAGCTATTCTAAGCCAAATACTCGTGTACTTAGGCCATTTTAACATACATCTTGATTAGGAACACAGGCATTATGTGTGAGATGTGCATTGTGCATGAGAACATTACTTATAACTATCGGCTTATTTTCTATTAAGGCTGTTAATAGAAATGTCAATGAAATTGCATGTTTTTTAATTTTACAGAGATATGATTTTATGCCACGACAGGGATTGCTTTGTAGAGCAATCCTGCTTTATGGAATGTCTTTGGTGGTATACTTGTTTCATAGATGTGCCTACATTTAAAACATTTCGCCAGGATGGCCATGTCACGTTGCATGTTTTAATTTCAAACTTTCTCTGATCCCCCAGGGCTCAGTGTTCTTTTTATGTCCTCGAGGTTTATTCTCCTTACATGGGAAAGGAAGAGAAGGTTGTTGAAAGGTTGTTTTCGAGTTATTTCAAAGGTTTTTGCACTTTTATTTTCTAGTTTCTAGATTCTACCTGAGGCATACATGTGTTTTCATTTGAAGAATTTTCGTGCTGAAAGATAATTTACACATTTCTGAAAATGAGTAATTTTTTTTTTGTCTTAGGAGGTTATGTCCACTTGTTTCACCAATATGGCGCTCCTCCGGCCACCAGGTCTGTCTGCAGTGTCCTCTCTTCCACCGCTGGTGATGGATCTATTACCTATGGTTTAATCGACTCTTCCTTTATACCAGACATAATACTGTTTTTAAACCAGTGTAACACACGTGATCCTCCTTCCCATTTTGGAAGGAGTTGCCCTGTATATAACTGGCAAACAAAACGCAAATTAATCACAGTAGGCCCAACATATGTGAAATATAGTGACTTTTCAGGTGAAACAAGGAAAAGTCCCATTTTGTTCAAGATGACCTTTCAGATGCAGTGAAAACATTTTTCTTTTCTAGGGTAATAGATGTACAGGGCACAGTAAGCACATTTTCTGATACAATTATAGATTTTCTACAACTGACTTCGAGAAAAGTGTTCAAGGAAATAGTCCTATTGAAAATGTACCGTGGAAAATGTTTCCATAAGACCAGAAACCTACACTTCTGGAGGGTGCGTGCGTATTATTAGTGCAGGAGGTCCTCTTCCTCGACAAGACACCTGTTATCCTTTCCTATGACAGGGACCAGAGCTCCTGAGTTCTAACAAAGCAAAACAATAAGCATTACATTTTTCTCAGACACAAGCATATACTTGGTTGCCAGCTTTCAAGACCACATGAATTCCTTCCTCCGGGAGTTATTGTACAGTTGTCAGGTGCTCTTTTTCATAGAAAATGTAGTATTGCATTTATGGCTGCATGTAAGGAAATGTTACTAATTAGTCCTGAATATCAGCACAGAGAACTCTGAAATTGCAGAATTGTTCAGCTTGTGTGCACGTTGCTTTGTGTTTTGCTGCTACTGTGATGGAAACATGCACAAGTAAGAAGTCTAAGACAAGAACAAACTATCCTGAGAGCACAGGACATGCAACCCTCGTGTCAACTGACCAAGTGGTTAACAAAAAATGAATGCTTTAATATGCACAGAAACTGTATTACCAGCCTTAGTAGCTGTGTAGAATTAATTTACAAAATGAAATATAATCCCTCGTGACTTTTACTTCTGCTACCCAAAATGAATCCATCAGATGATAATTAAAAAATATATATAAAGAAGGCAAAAATAAAAGACTTAGACCAAAAAATTATAAAACATTTTCGGTGGCAATAAACAAGTATTTAGAGGGGAAAAAGTAACTGCGAAGGAATGCACATAAATAAAAATAAATATCGGTACATTATGGAGACTAAACTATTTCTCATCTTGACGGTCTGAAATTCAAAACAGAATAGCCAATTTATTTGTGGAAATTGTTTAGAGAGAGTTTGTCACTCTTTTAATTTCCTTTTCGTGATTGATATTTCTACGATTCATTTTTCGAAACTGTTGCTCCCACAATTCCTTTTTCAATCCCGTGAACCTTTTCGAATAGCTTTTGTTTGCACATTTTTGTTTTAAAATTGGAAAGTAAAGTAGGTTCAACATCATGTTTATGTTCTTTTTATTAAATAAACTATGGGATTTCTTGTAATTATTTTAATGGCACTTCGTGTTTTTTTCTGCAGTAAATTAGTTTATAACGTGCCCGTAGATACTTCTTTGAAAATCAAAAATATGTTAAAAATGAATTAAAAAGCCCACCTGAACAGATAAGTGTACAAACTTTTTTGGACTTGCAATTGTAATTCATTTATCATTTTTTTCACTTTTTCATTTTTTTATTTTTTATTTTCTCACTTTTACCAGCAGCTAAAACTCATGACAATTGTGATCGCCAACTGGAACAAGCACCACTGGTGCTGAACGACTTATGGACGTCAACCGCTGAACGTAAACATCTAATGGGCACTAATGCTAAAACAGGCACAAAAATGTTAATGCTGAAATAGCACCAAAAAAGTTTACTCCAATTTTAGTTCCAAGGCTAGCTTTAATTGACTTCGCTAGCAGAATTCTACTGACTTCCATAAAGAATGCACCCTCTCAGAAAAGCCTTTTAAACTTGGAGCCTTTGCAGTGTTTCAAGCAATCTAACCATGCTATGCTTGAAGAATGAGAACAAATTAGAACAGTGCCCTGCAATATTAAGGGCCACTTGAATTAGGTTTACGCTCTAACATTCTCGTTGTCAATTAACTCTTTTTCAAGCGTTCGCAAGACTATGACAAGCTATACTGCATACTGTTCAAATATGACATGGTGTTTGAAACCCTATTTTTTCTGAATAAAGTGGATGATGCACTGGCTTCTATCGTGAAAGGGCTGCAGTGGAAGAAATTAAAACATGAGAAGCTATAGTTTTTTTCTATACAGCAGACTTTTGGTAACTTCATGCTACCAAGAACTTCACTTTGAAGATTTCATCCCCTGAATTTGCTTTAATAGGAAAAGAAAGGCTGATGTTTGAAAAATGACTTCTGTTTCTTGGTCACTGAAACAAATTCCTGTGTTTGATGATAATGTTTCTAATCCTGTTTGAAAGGACAGTCCATGTGCTGACAAATGGTACAAAGAACCATCTTCTGTTTTCTACGCATGATTTCCTCTGTACATCATCTGCCATAGGACTGTCAACACCATTTCCGCCATTATTTTGCACAGTGTCACAGTAACCTCTTACTGGAGCCTTCTTCACATTTCAACTGCTCTAAGTCTTACTCCATCATCTGCATTTATGTTTCATTTAGATTAATCATTTGATCACATGACAAGCCCTAAACAGTGCCCTGTGGCAATCATTCTGGCTAAGTATATGGACATGTATAATTTGGTTATATGTGTGAACGTTTTGAACAAGGACAGTTTCACATCATACAGGAATGTGTAACAAATGTACAATGTTTACTTCAATGTATGCATAAAATTAGAAAATCTATAGTTTTTTTAGCAATTCTTTGACATTTTTTAAAAACACAGAAAATGACTGCACAGAAATTGAGTGCCTAGAGAATCCTACAATTAAAATGCTGTAGTGTTAGACCTGTCAGCCTTATGGTGGTCTTCCCCTAAACCTTTTGCCTCGTTACTACTATTTTGCTGGACTTATTTTTGTTGGTGTTAGGACTTTGCGCACCTTACCACTGCTAACCAGTGCAGAAGTGCTTGTGCCCATTCCCCTAAAAAATGGTTAAATTGGCTTTTACCTAGTTGGCATATTTAATTTACTTTTAAGTCCCTTGTAGAGTGGTATACCATATATCCAGGGCGAATGAATTAAATGCTACCAGTGGACCTGCAGCACCTATTGTGCCACTCACATAAGTAGCACTGTAAAACATGTCCAAGGCCTGCCATTGCAGCCTGAATTCTGTTTTTAACTGCCATATCGACTTGGCATTTAAACCCTCTTGCCATGCCTTAAACTTCCCTTTTATTACATATAAGTCACCCCTAAAGTAGACCCAATAAAGCCCATAGGGTAGGGTGCTGTGTAATTAAAAGGTTGAATGTGCATTTTTAAGTTTTACATCTCCTAGAAGTGAAAAACTCCCAAATTAGTTTTTCACTACTGTGTGGCCTACATCACCCATAGGATAACACTGAAGATTCCTTATTACATTTAATAAGCTGTAATTTCCAATTAAGAGGAGGTGTCTATTCCAAGTTTGGTATGTATGAAATTGTAACGCTAAACCCTCTTTCATGGTAAAGTCAGATTTTTCATCACAATTTTTAGAAAGTTGGCAATTTCCTGCTATTACCCCTTTTGTGCATGTAGCCTATCTTGAGTCACATGACTGGGTGTAGCTGACAGTTAGACTTTGAGAATTCATCCCAGACAGTCAAACAATAGAGGGATTAGGTGTGCCTGGGTGGCCCATCTGTGCGCAGGATGGGGGTGGGGCTGAGCACAGCCCCACTTTTAACAGAATAGCCTGTGCTCTGCCTTCACACAAAGGGCCTAACAACCCTGCATTGTCACTTCAGGCAGCTTGGAGCCAAGGCAGTGGAGACAGGGAATTCTGTGCACTTCAAAGCCACTGTCTAGAAGCTTCTACCACCTTCCAGAACCAGGGCACCAGTACATAAAAAGAGAATCCCAGACACCAACTCTTCAGTATACTTCTGGACCTGTGGATACTCTGGCAGGAAGAAGGACTGCTGTGCTGCTACAAGGACTGCCACTCTGCTGGACTGCTGCTTTAAAAGAACTTCTGCCTTGCTGTGTTGATCTGCTACCTGCTGGCCTCTTGCCTGGGGAAGAAGAACTGGACCTGCAACTTCATCTTGAACCCAGGACTCCAGAGTGACTCCAAGAACTAGTCTGCTGGCCTCCTGATCTGAGCCTCAGGGACATAAAAGGCTTCCAAAAGAGCTCCTGTACCCAGCTGTAGTGAGTTCCTGACCCCTAAGCGGTGCCTCTCAGGTCCAGGACCCTCGGCGTGGCTCACAGGCTCATTAAATCAAGCTTTAGGGCTCTTCTTGACCACGAATGAGCCCGTTCACACGGAACTGTGCCGCTCACCCTGAAATCAGCGGGAGCCGCTGCCAGCCCGTCTCTTCGCACAGCAAGCATTGATCGCCCATGGAGGAGCATCAACATGAAGCTCCAGCCTGCCAGTTTGTGACGCCCGGGCTGCTCATCGTGCCACGCTGACCCCTGCCAGCGATGCTCGCCTTGCTCCCTTCGGCCCTCTCCAATGCGAACAGAACTCTTGGCACAAAACTTGAGAAGGTAAACCTTCAGCTGAACTAATCTGGGCCTGTATCCAGCTCGTGCTCCATCGTGGTCAGCCTGAACTTTTGACTTTGACCAGCGCGACCAGATATCCCCAGTTGGTGCTTTATGCTTTTAGGCACTATTTTATACTTTATTCTTTAAATATTCATAACTCTAGTTCTACTGATTGGATTTTTGCAGTTCTGGTCTTGATATATTTATTAATTTAAGCTCTGTTTTTCAAACCTTGTGTGGTAGTGTTTTTGAGTGGTGTTTCACTGTTTTTTTATTTGAAGTGTTGCACATATACTATACACATTGCCTTTGAGTTAAGCTTGACTACTTTGTGCCAAGCTACCAGAAGGTTGAGCACAGGTTAATTTGGGGTTTGCTTGTGCCTTATCCTAACTAGGACGGAGGTTGCTGCTTGACCAGGGCTCACACCCCTATCAACCAACAAGTCAATTTCTAACATTCGTGATCAGCGGTGTGGAAAGGACTTGTGTTTGTGCAATGCCATACAGTGATTTGGTGTATACTGCCATCCCATATTTAAGACCAATTTGAGTTTTAAATTCTACCTGATTGAACATTTTGCTATTTTAAATTTATTCCTACTCTACCTGTTTGTGTCTGTGAACCCCACCTGCAAGGATGGAGTTTGAGTTTGCCAACTGGAGAGCTATACTGTGGCTGAGCTTAAGGAATTTTGCCAAGAGAGGGGGCTGCCCGTCAAAAGGGGCACCAGGAAGGCGGAGCTCCAAAAGTCCTTGATGGCATGGGGAAAGGCCCACTGGTCACCAACAGATGATGAGGTGGGAGAGGATGATGAGGCGGGATCAGAGAAGGACCTGCAGGAGGGTCTTGGAATGCAGCCAGTTGAGGAGGGGAGTAACCTACTCCCAGGATGAGAAATCCATCCCCTTGCAGGGAGCAATGTATCTTCCAGGGGCCTGACCCCATAGGAGTTGGAGGACAGGAGAGAGGAAAGGAAGTTCAAGCTGGAGCTGGCCAAATTAAAGCTGGAGAAGGAGGAAAAGAAACTGAGAATGGAGGCAAAGAAGGCTGAGGTTGAAAGGGCCTTAGCCAAAGACAAAGCCCTGGCTGAGGAGAAGATGTCCGAGAGGTCCTTGGCTGAGAAAAAGCTACTGTTGGAGCATGAAAAGACCATGAGGGAGCTGGAGCTAATGGCAAGGCAACCTGCAGGACGCTACAGTGATGGTGGCAGCCGGAGAGGTGAGAGTCCACAAACCAAAGGAGCTGGTGCCTAACTATGTAGTGGGAGATGATATAGATAAGTGGTTTGCTGCTTATGAAGTTGCACTCAGGGTGCATATGGTTCCAGAGAAGTACTGGGGGGGTAGCATGTGGAAACACATGCCCAGGGTGGGGGGGGTATCCTACTCCTGACACTAAAGGCATAGGTTCAGACCAGGTATGCTCCCATGAGGGCATTCCTTGTTGCTAAGTTTGGGCTGACCCCTGAGAAGTACCATCAGAGGTATAGGGACAGCCACAAGCTCCCAAATCAGTCATGGTGGATTTCTTAGATTATGCCAGCAAGGCACTGGAGGGCTGGGTAAGGGGCAGCAAAGTAGATAATTTTACTGGGCTGTACAACGTAATTCTGAGGAAGCACATGTTCAATATTTGTTTTCCAGAGCTTCACCATCACCTAGCAGATAACAGGCTTACTGATACCAGGAAGCTTGCTGTGGAAGCAGACCTCTGGGTCAGTGTCTAAGAATGGGTCTTGGGAGGAAATTCCAAAAGGGTGGTCAGGGTTCCCACAAGAAGAAGTAGGGGGAAGATAAAATAAAAACAAGGAGTTCTCTCAAGGCCCTCAAAACAGTTCATTGGGGAAGGGTCCCAATCCAAATCTAGCCACCAGAGAAAAGGCTTCATAGGGAGAGGGATGGCCCAAGTTAGTGTGGGGGAGACCAATGATGTTACCCTAGTGTCCCTGGGTGATGTGAACATTGTGTCCAAAGCCCACATGCCTCCCTATTCTTCTAAGTATAGTCAGTGGGTCACCATCAGTGGGCAGAAGGTGGAGGGCTCTCATGGACACAGGAGCCTGGCAGTTCAGGCTGGACTGTTTCCATGAGGAGCAGGGTTAAGACTGATTTGCATATGGCTGGGTCCAAACTGAGGTGGCATGGTGAGGAAAAGAACAATGGGTTGGGATGCTACCCCAAGCGATTGCCAGTGGTTAGACAGATTGCAAGCATTCTTCCCATCACCTTTTGTTTGTGCCAGTATGACTTCTGTAAGGTGTCATCTGGTGTCCTCAGAGCAGGTGATACCCAATACGTTCCACCGGGTTGTGCTAAAAGACAACCAGGAGAGTGACTACCCTGTGGCTCTTGTCCCTTTAGTGGGGGGTGTTTCAGGTCTTCTGAAGATTGCTGTAAGCCCTGCCATGCCAGTGGACTGTCTGTTGGTGAATGACTTGGAGCACACTGCCTGGAAGGAAGTAGAGTTGAGGTCACATCTGCAAATGTTAGCGTTGCCCGAGTGGATCTGTGCAACTACCAGGTCCATGTCTGTAAAGAAGGGGAGTCAAGAAGGTCTAGAGCCTGGAAGAGTGGGCCAGACAGCTGCCATGAAAGGGAAGGGCAGGGACATGGGAAGCCAGCCCCTGAATGTCTCCCAGCACAGGTGGATGGGGCGCCGGAGGAGATTGTCACAAAGCCTACTGGGGAGGACATTGCCTCCCTTGATACCTTGCCTGAAGTTGCTGAATGGCAAGTAGAACACGGGCTTATCAGAGAGGAATTTTGCAAGGCACAGAAGGAGTGTCCAACCCTTGAGGGCCTGAGGCAGCAAGATGAAGCCCAGGCAGCTGGGGACACCTCTGGAGATCCCCGTATATATTGGGAGAGATACCTCCTGTATAGTGAGCCTAAGGCTCCTGTGCATGGGGCAACTCATGCATTGGTAGTTCCCCAATGTTACAGCACCGTCCTACTGGGGCCTGCTCATAGAATACCCCTGGCAGGACATCTGGGGTCAAGGCTAGATCAGTGAAAGGCTTGCCACCCACTTTTATTGGCCCCGAATGAAGACAGCTGCTGCAGCATTTTTTTGGACTTGTCTCACTTGCCAGGCTAGTGGGAAGACTGGTAAAAACCTTAAAGCTCCCTTGATTTCCATGCCTGTTTTTGGTCCTGCTTTTGAGAGGGTGGGCATTAATATTGTGGGACACTTGGACCCCAAGACAGCCTTAGGCAATAGGTTTATCCTAGTCTTGGTGGATCATGCCACTAGGTATCCAGAGGCCATCTTTCTGAGCACCATTACTGCACCTGTAGTGGCTACGGCCCTAATGGGATTTTCACTATAGTGGGTTTCCCCAATTAGTGTCAACAGGGGCACCAGCTTTATGCCCATGTACATGAAGTTTATAACATTCAACAAGACTCTTAAAAGCATGATTATGGGCCTGTCTGAGCCCATGAGATGGAAGCGGGATGTCCTCTTACCATGCCTGCTTTTTGTTAACAGGGAAGTGCCACAGAAGGGAGTGGACTTAAGCCCATTTGAACTTCTGTATGGTCACCCTGTCAGGGGACCTCTCAGTCTAGTTAAAGAGGGATGGGAGCAAGCCTCCAAGAAACCCCTCCAGGGTGTGGTTAGCTACATGATAGCCCTCAGGAACCTGATGGCTAAGTTCTGGAAATCCACCACCAGCAACGGTCTCCTTGCTCCCTGTTGCCCTCCCCAATGCGAAGGTCATTCTTAGCACAAAACCTGATAAGGTAATCTTTCTGCGGGACTAATCTGAGACTGTATCTTCCACGCGCTTCACTGCGGTCAGCCTGAGCTTTTGACTTTGACTTGGTCCAGAGTGAACAGAGTGCCCCAGTTAGCGCTTTTAGGTGCTATTTTTCACTTTATTCTTTAAAAATTTAAACTCCAGTTCTACTGATTGGATTTTTACAGTTTTGCTCATTTTATTTATTAAATTAAGCTCTATTTTTCCAACCTAGTGTGGGAATCTTTTTGTGTGATGTTTTCACTGTTTTACTGTTTGAAGAGTTGCACAAATACTTTACACATTGCCTCTAAGTTAAGCCTGACTGTTATGTGCCAAGCAACCAGAGGGTTGAGTATAGGTTAATTTGGGGTTTGTTTGTGCTTTATACTGACTAGGTTTGTGGTTGCTGCTTGACCAGGGCTCACACCCCAGTCAACCAACAGCCCAATTTCTAACATGTAGCAACTACAGAAAACAGCAAGAACATTTAACATGTATAATGCATGAGGGGCCTTACTATCAAAAGTGCGCCAGGGTCTTTTAAGGCATGTGTGCCCGCCCTGGGGCACTCTGGTATTACAGAATGGTTCCTACAGATGGGGTTGGCACACATGTAGCGCAGGAACTATCCTAAGTGGGCATTCCCTCATTTGCATAGGACGTATCCCCATTCAAATAAGAAAAAACCTTGCCTCTCACCCATGCTGTATTATAGATGTGGGCATAGAGGAAAAAAGGTCATCAGGAGGTGCACTGTGATCCACATTGAGGTGGTGCACAGTGAGCGCTCATCCGGAGGACACTGCTTGAAAGGGGGAAAGCAGATCCCAGGAACACCCAGACATCCCTCTTAAAGCTGGGTGCAGCCACTCACTGTACCTGTCTGCAGGTTCATCTCTGTCCCTCTTTCAAAAGCAGGCCTCATTGTCTGCCGGACAGTGAAAGGTGGACTAGTGGTTTGAAACTGATATGCTGTCCCTAGGGCAGAGTTTGCAAATGCGCTAGGGGCAGCTTGTGAATTCATTGGGTGCCCTTTCCAATCTGTGCCTGGTAATATAAGGCCAAATGTCACTTTAAATTTCAACCAGGGGCTGTATTATCAACAAGCACAATTGGAGTGTACGCTGACTTCTTTCTGCAGCCTCAGGGTACTTCGGTAGTGATGGTGCAATTCTAAGTAGTCAGCCCCTCATTTGTGTGGCATGTGGCCCCATGCATGTGAGGAAACAGTTCACGCCTTATTATAGATGTGGACACAAAAGTAGAGAGTCTATCAAATGGCACTCTAACTATCAGCCAGAGAGAGGTGCATCCTTTGGAAGGGCAGCAAGCGGATCTGCATTCCTGTGCAAATAGATGCAGTCTTGCGCTGCACCCATCTTAATGGCGCTCTCTGTCCCCTTTTAAAAAGTGGCCTTGTTGACGGCTGAACAGTGAAAGTCAGAGCAGCGGCTTCAAAAAACTGGTCTGCTTTTCATTAATGCACTGCCTTCAGGGCAGACGCAAGTTCATGGGTGCTCTCTGGACAGAACATTCAATATGATAGGGTGCACTGATCCGGTCTGTGGTGAGCGCACACAGATAAAGGTGTGCCATGGGCGAAATCAGGGCACTGCTCCCTATGTGCAATATGGGCCCAGTTACTCTTTTGACTTAAAATGCATGTTTAGCAGTTTTAGAAATATCTGAAATATTAGGATCAAGAATTCAATCAAAATCCAAATGTATTTGTATCTTTGGGAGTAAATCATGTGACTAGAATTTGTATTGCATATTCTTCTGTATTTTTGCAAAGGGAACTATATTTCATTACCTTGAGGAAGCTTCACCAAAAACGGCAGCTCAGGCTGAAAGAGTAGACAGTCCGTCAGTCAGTGATTACAAATGCATCTATAATACTGCATTTCTGCTTCTTGCAAAGGTTACATCATTCTCACGGACAGAGGAAGGCTTGAAAAGTTGTTTCCAGGTGCAACTCTAACTTGGGGAGAAAAGTGTTTTTCCTGGCACAAACAAAATAAACCCATATTATCATGATAGTTCCTAGAGAAATGAGGTTGTAGGGGCCACCTAGCAGTTTCAGACAAGAAACTGAACATGTTCTCTGCTGACCAAAATTCTGAATACACAGTCTGTGATAAAAAGCTGGTCTTCCAAAGCCATCTTGACTCAGGATTGCATAATGGCAAGAAGACAGTATGCAATTCCCTGAGAAGAAGCTCAGGGGATGTGGTGTTCAGACTGAAACAAAATACACTATACAAAAATCATCACATTAAAGATGAGGGGCCTGATTCACAAAGGTAAACGTACACCTTTGTGTAAGTTTACTACTGTGCAGTATTCACAAACTACGTCTGCACTCCCTATTCTTATGTCTGTGGAGTTCTCTGCCACGATTGTGGAGTCACAAGGTATGGAGAAGTGTAAGTTTACATTTGGGAATCAGGCCCACAATGCCCTGCCAGAGTTATACATGAAAAAGAAAAAACACTGTAACAATACCATAAGACTATAACACTGTGAGAAGCAAAACAAAATAGTAATAAATCACAAATCATTAATCATGAATCACCAATATCAAGTGCTATTAAGCTATACTCAAAAGCTACAGTTCACAATCACTGTTCTGTTCTCAAACTATTGTTCAATAAATGTGTGCATTAGTTTACTCTCTCACAGGAAATAATGAATTACTGTTATACCATAACAGAGGGACAGAGTACCAATCATCCAGCTAGTACTGATACATCAAATGATAATGTTTTAAACACAATCCCATGAAAGCAGGAACCACACATTTGGATTACACTTAATAATGTGTCAGTAAAACCTATACATCTTGGGGCTAAATTACAGCAAACTTTCATGGGAGCCTCTGGGCTACAAGAAATTCTGGTAATCAGGATCAATTTGTTATGGCTGAGAAAGTTGACTTTTCCCAAAGGAGTTCTTTTGCTTGCCAACCTACCAAGTTTCGTAGACTAATCATCAACTATTGTATCACAGTCAAGAATTTCCAATGTCATTTTAGTAAGAAAGTCCAGTTCTATTGCCTGATTTAGAGCTAAAGTCTCCTACAAGCTTAAATCTTGACTATCCCTGAGACAGAAAAGGCTAATGGTACTAGGTCAGTGATTTTAGGCACATGGGAGACTAGCCTTGAAGATAAAGGGGCATATTATCAAGCAATTTTCCGCCGCTTTAGCGGCACTTTTGTGCCGCTAACGTGGCATTCATTTTTCGCCCTATCATCAAGCTGTCGCTATAAAGCGTTAGCGACAGCTTTCTGGCGATAGCGGCCGTATTTCCTATCGTCGTGTATGTCAGCGATAGTTTACGCTAATGATATGCAAAGTAGGCGTTCCTTCTCAAAATTTCACGAAAAAAGTCGCTAACACCACATCGCACTATTATCAATGATGGGCCGGACCCGCGAAGCAATAAAAAAAGTCACGCTAAGGCCCTTTAGCAGCAGGAACTTAAGACCAGAAAAAAGCTGGTCTAAAAATGGTGGAAAAGGGAGGTATATAAGGGAGAGTAGCCCAGAGACCCATCTGAAGAGCCACTGACGCCATGGAGGTACTATTCATTCAGCTTGGAGCACCACGAAGGCAACAACCACCACCGCCACTGCCACCTACCCCAGGACCACCACCGAGGAAGCGCCGAAGAAGACTGCGGGCCCTGCGCAGACGTCTCAGCCTCGCAGACCTAACGCCAGAGGATGTCATTGCCCACTATAGGCTCAAAAGGACATCCATCCAACACATCCTGAACCGGATAGCCCACAGGCTGACGGCAGCAACACAGCGGAGAACCAACATTCCTCCGCAGACAAAGCTGCTGGCTGTGCTGCACATGTTGGCCTCTGGGACCTTTCAACCAACAACGGCTAGAGTCGGCGGAGTATCACAGGCAGCCTTTTCAAACTTCCTCCCTACTGTCTTGGATGGCATACTCAGCCTGATACCCCAGCACCTTCACTTCCCCAACACTGTGCAGGAACAGTTGCGACCAAGCAAGGCTTCCATGCCATAGCCGGATTCCCGCAGGTCTTGGGGGCAATTGACTGCACACATGTCCTATTTGTGCCCCCTGCGGACAGTGCACACATTTACCGCAACAGAAAGCACACACATTCTATGAATGTGCAGGCAATAGTGGACCACTGGGGACTGTTCACCAATTTCATAGCCAAGTTTCCTGGGAGTGTGCATGATTCCTACATCTACCGACAGTCCATCATAAACCAGCACTTCCAGGATGGCACATACGGAAATGCAGTGCTTGTTGGTAAGTACCAACTTAACACACCACACGCCTCAACTGCAAATACATACAACTCCCAATTGTGAGAATGTACATGTCATAATTTCTCATACAACACGTCAATCAACATGCCCACTTACCAGACACAACAACACAAGGAACTGTGGGAACTGTGGCTAGCTATGTAGACTAACCATCCCCAAAGGCTCAGCCCCTCCGCCACTCATTTGCAAATGTGGGGAGAGGTGGGAACAAAGTATGTGTGATGGAGGGACTTGATCCATAATGAAAGTATGTACACAAGGCACAGTGTATCGGGGCTGTGCTGGACAGTCGGCACTAAGCTGAGTGCAGACCTGCCCATGTGGGCATATAGTGAGTTTCCGTAGTCCAGCATGATGCAATGACTGTGTGGGTGACTGTCTTACCTGACAATGGGAGGATCCATTTGAAGGTTGCATGGAAGACGCAGAGGCAGTTGAAGCAGCTGCAGGCCACTGCGTAGACTGATTGGTTCATGGAGAGGGAGGAGTCACATACGGTGCCTACGTACCGAGGCTGGGGGGGGCTGCTGAAGCTGTCGTCCCACCAGGTGATGCCACATGCTGATGGTTTCATCATGAGGATGAGGACTCATGTCTCCTCTGCGTATAGCACCCCCCAGCTGGTGATCATTCATGTTGCAACTGACAGCAATCCCTCCTGGAAGCCAGGTGTGGTGTGTGGGCGTATTGTTGATGGAGAATATGAGCTTTGTGTCCTTGTAGGTGGTGATGTTTAATGGTATCCTCAATCTCGTACCAGTTCTTCTCCATGTGTCAGCAGATGCATCTGCCATCTTTGAGTTTGTTTGTGACCGAGGTGTCATTTCTTGCACGCTGTATGTTGCAGTTGCATAGTGGTGCAAGTGTGTATGCGCAGTTGGAGATACATGTCAGTAAAATGTGATCTAGCGCCATTGGTGACTACTGCAGCGTTGTGGGTGTTGCTGTTGATGGTGGTGTGTAGCATCACCTTGTTGACTGAGCTACGCAAACTGTGTGTGGGTCTGCATGTGGTCTAGGATGGCTTGGGGCTGACCTACAAGGAAGTGTTTGCGTTTGTGGTCACTACATGTGCGTTTAGTGGGGTTGATGAACTAGTCGACGTTTACACATGCTAAGAATGTGTCAAAGGTGTGCCCTGCCTTGTGGGTCATTGTGGTGAAGATTTTTGACAGTCTGATGTCAGCAAACATTTCACATATTGTAATGGATTTTGTGTATTTGTGGTATGTGATTTTGAGCCTCCGCTCAGGAATGCGTACGTAGTCCATGGAGTGGATGGTGTGGCGTATGATGATGTTGATGGTGTGGGTGAAACGTTCCTGTCCTCAGTGGTCCCTGCAGGCGAGGGGGCTGCTTAGTGTTGCTTTGTGGCCGCTCTGGACATGAAACATCCTGAGTTGTGCGGTCGGGCAGGTCTTGCGGCAGCGGCAGCCTCAGAACTGAACGTGATCTGTGTCTGGTGTGCCCTATTGCCATTTGAAAGTTAACATGCCATTGAGTTTCAGGACGGAGGATGAGTGCAATGGCTAGATGCTAGGAGAGCCAGGGTGCCTGTTGGTGTGTGTGTGTTATGTCTGCGTTTATGCGCAGATGGCCTTAACATTGTAGCACAGTAGGAGTGCCAGTGATGCAACCGCGCAGTGTACAGAATCAAAATGGCTTGGGGGACGGAGGATCAACTGTGAGGCAACGCAATTAGCATTGATGCTGGTAACCAGTCAAAAGCGAAAATGAAATCCAACATAGCACAAATCACACAACACAAAACCACCCACACTAACAACACAGCCTGCATAACCAATAATGAACACATCCCTCCATCACATGTTACAGGTGATCAAGGATATGAACTCTGCCCGTGGATGATGACACCCCTCCGAAACCCCACCACCCAGGCACAGAGGCAGTATAATGCGGCCCACAGACGCATCCGGTCCATTGTGGAGCACACATTTGGTGTGCTAAAGTCACGTTTCCCTAGCCTGGACATCACAGGTGGCAGACTGCTGTACAGCCCCGAAATGGTGAACAAAATCATCCTAGCATGTTGTGTATTGCACAATATATGTGTGCGCACCAATGCTCCATGGATCCAAGTGCCTGCTGCACCGGACGATGACCAGGATGAAGATGAAGATGAGGCAGGTGGAGCACACACCACAGTTAATGCAGCAGGAACTGCCCGAAGGAACCGAATAATAAACAATTTCTTCAACTGACCACGTCACATTGTGACAGTCCCCATCAAATGTAAATCACTGCAAAATGACCACAAACATGGTTTGTGTCAATAAAAATACACCACACACATACCCTGTCTGCATTTTACTGTCCTGCATAAGTACATCACTATGAAAAGAGTACGTAGCACAATGCTTGCAAAGAACATCACAATACTCAATTCATGGTGGGAATGTCTCCTCAGTAAAGAGATGCTCTTCAGTGTGTCAAATGTGCCAAACTACACTTTTAATTGGGTAAATTGTGCTAACAAACTCTAATATTTGGTGTGTCCTGTTGTGTAAATCATGAAACATAGGTTGTCCCCTGTGCACAAATCCTAATTGTAGGGTGTCGTTTTGGGGCAACAAGTCAATAGAGTCTGTCCGTTGTGTTAATTTATGCAATTTAGGGTGTGAAATGGGGTCAAAAATGAAAAATGGGCGTGAAATGGGGTCAAATATGAAAAATGGGCGTGAAATGGGGTCAAAAATGAAAAATGGGCGTGAAATGGGCTCAAATATGAAAAATGGGCGTGAAATGGGCTCAAATATGAAAAATGAGCATGAAATGGGGTCAAAGAGGAAAAATAGGCGTGAAATGGGGTCAAATATGAAAAATGGGCGTGAAATGGGGTCAAAGATGAAAAATGGGCGTAAAATGGGGTCAAATATGAAAAATGGGCGTGAAATGGGGTCAAAGTTGAAAAATGGGCGTGAAATAGGGTCAAAGATGTTTTTGAGGGTGTCATCTGCTATTACCCTTGAACCCACTGCCACCTCAATTTCATAAACCACCAAGACAAATTGCTGGACCACACACCGGATGCGGCAGCCGGACCACCCGCAGCCCTGAGACACCAATCAGACCACCACCTCCAAATGGACACCAGGCACGGATGAAGACACCGCCTACACCATGAAAGTCATCCACTCTGGGGCCCACACAGAGCCCTGGACCCCTCACAACTACCACAGAGCCGCATCTGCCAATGCACACGAACCAGCACGCAACATCAACACCACCTTCAAAACATGCACCTGCACAGATAAATGGAAGCGTGCAGAAGTAATGGCCCTGCTCAAGAAGCACACAGCTGACCCCACCGGCCTCAAGAAGTATCGGACCATCTCACTCCTCACCTTTGCAGCCAAAGTCACTGAGAAAACAGTCAACAGGGAACAGACAAGATTCATCAAAGAGAACGCCATCCTCAACCCATCTCAATCAGGATTCAGAAGCAAGCACAGCACTGAGACCTCCCTACTTGACGCCACAGACGACATCAACACACTCCTGGACCAAGGACACTACACAGACCTCATCCTAATCAACCTTTCTGCAGCCTTCAACAACGTCTCCCACCGCACAATAGTCACCAGACTTCATGACACAGGCATCCAAGGTACAGCCCTGGACTGGATCCAATCATTCCCCACCGTAAGAAGGCAAAGGAGCAGACTGCCAGACTTCATCTCTGATCCCACGACAATCACCTGCAGAGTCCCATAGGGCTCATCACTGAGCCAGAGCCTATTCAAAATATACATGTACCCCCCTCGCAGCCCTCGTCCAACAACACGGCCTCAACATCCTATCCCATGCTGACGACACCCAGCTCATCCTCTAACCCACCAAAGACCACTCCACCGCCACTATCAACTTCCTGAAAGTAATGCAACACGGGGCAGTCGGGATGACCAACAGCTGCTTGAAGCCCAACCCAGAGAAGACAGAAGACCTCGTCCCTGTAACCAACCCTTCAGCATGGGACAACACCTGTAGGCTCACGGCCCTCAGAAGACCACCTCTCCCCGCAGACCACACTAAAAACATCAGCATCATACTCGACTCATCACTCAACATGAACCAACAGGTCAGCGCCGTCACCTACAGCTGCTTCAACACACTCCGCATCCTCAGGCAGTCCTTCAAATGGATCCCCCTGAGTCAAGGGAGACAGTCACCCATGCACTCATCACCAGCAGACTGTACTATGTGACTGCACTTCATGCTGGCATCAGCCAGTCCATACTCTGCAAACTACAGACAATACAGAACACCACCGCCAGACTTGTCCCCATCATCCCCTGGCACATACACATCAGCCAACACCTACAATGACTCCACTGGCTCACAGAGGAGAAAACAGACAGCTCCAACATCCTCATCTCATGCCTACAAATGCCTACACAACAATGGACACAAATACCTCAATTACAGAATCAACTTACACGTACCCAAAAGAAAACCACAATTTACAAATATATTACTGGGCAAAAACCCTTGCATCCACAGAGCCTGAGCATGCGGAAGATCCTTCTGTAACATTGCAGCCAAGACCTGGCCCAAGCTAGCAACAGGCATCAGACACGCTCCCTCCATGAACAGGTTCATGAAGCCCCTCAAGCGCTCGCTCTTTGGCCAACAGATCTGCGCACCACCACCCCAGGGCTTCATGACCCCCACGGGTGAGTAGCACACTTACAATTCCCCTGATTGATTGTTTTTATTGTAGTGAAATATGCAATTATGGTGTCAGCTGGGGTGAAAGTAGCCATTTAGGGTGCCATGTGTTGTGAAACATCATATTTAGGGTGTAATTTGTGTGCTAATCAAGCATTTCATGTTGTTATAGGTGTCTGAAATGAATTTAGCTCTAAGACTGTACATCTGTGTATGAATTTGCTGTAAGCGTGAAGATTTTGCCGCTACAACGATAACGCAATGTTTTTTTTACTCGCCCGATGGAAAAATACATCGCTCAACACATTGTACAATGCTAAATATTCCACATGAGCCTATTTGCGTGCAGATTTTACCGCTTTCTCCAAAACGGGCCGCATTGAGACAGGAAGTGATGTCTGCATGTTCCTGTCTACTGGAGTATTGTCTTGCACTTTCACTTTCTCGTTTGAGCACATTGCTGGTGATTGTGGAGAGTGTTGGAGGTGCTTGGTGGTGTGTGGTGCAGTGTTGAGATTTTGAGAGTGTTGCTGTGTCCTGTGTCCTGTTGATAGTGTCTGTGAAGTGTTGTGTACTTATTTTGTGTGTTTTTTTTGTCTCTTGTACTCAAATTTGTCGGGTGTTTGTCTGGGGTAGTTAACTTTCTTAGTAGTTTTTGTGGATATATTAGAGGGTTATAATTTTTGGCTGTGGGCTCCCAGGTGTGCAGGGAGATGCCGGGTGTGGGCAGGGAGGGCAGGATGTCAGAGGGGGCATTGGGGGGCTTCCTCTGGATGATTAAATTCTACCTGCCCTTGATGTTGGAGAGGGGAGGCCGTATCCTTCAAGGATACAATGTCAGTGTGCGGAAGATGAGGTGGGAGCGGGGCGGGTGCAGATGCTCCGGTTCTTTGGAGTGGACTGTACCATGCGCCAGTGGAAGCACCGCTGGCAGGATCTGCTGGCCCATGAAGCTGACCTCTTCGACTACACGGGAGTCATGACTGGCATACAGGGTGGTAAGTACAAAATCTACTTTTCATTGTGATTGCTTTAACTAAAATAAATTAGGACGTGTGTGACACTGGTGTCACAGTGAAAAAAGGTTGGTGGGTGAGGTGGGAGATGTAATGCACTCACGCATAACATTGGCACATCCGAGACTCAACGCTGCTTCATATTGACAAGCATAGGGTGCTAGTATGTGTTAACCACTGCGCAGGAGCAACACTTAGCACTGTTGTGCCATAGCTGGCACACCTGCACAAAAAGTGCGTGCATGCAGAATATTGTTTGTGTACAGCAGGGGTGACTGTACATGCACTATCCAAGGAACTGTTCATGTGAGCAGTGAGTTGGCCAAAAGGTAGTGCTAAAAGGCTTTCCTCATGAATTGTGTTATGTTACCTACGCGACCCTGTGGACATAGTTGATGTGAGACAATGTATTTAATAGGGACAAATGGTCAAAGGAAATTGGACATGTCCAGATTGTCATACACCAACAAGCTCTGTGAAACTGTCTTGTGCAAGCGGCAGCAATCCAATTGTACAAAGAGCATGTATACCATCATGATGCATGTAGTAATGCTGCCTTGTGGATGTCTCACACCACTAGCATCTGCATGTTAGCTAGCATTACAGTCTGGTTTGCCCCGACTCGACATTCACTGTTCTGTTGTGAATAGCAGTCAAAGTGGACAAAATCATGTATCCAACATGAAACGCAACTCTACAGTTACGTAGCATTTTCTGTTATGGTGATGATTGGTATGAGGAATATGACACATATGATTTAACGTCTGATACCAACACATATATTTTTTCTTATCTCACAGATAGTCGGACACCATTCACACAGGGGGACATCGACAGCTTCGAGGACCCACGCGCCACTGGTGAGTTGTGACAAAATATATTGGCATAGTGCGTGTCATGGATGTCTGGGTCAAATGATCAACGTTGTAGTATGCAGTATGGGTGTGTATCACATGTCCTTTGCCTACAGTGTGATGATGTATTGTTGAAGTCAGAAGTGTGCACAAATCAGTAAGTGAAGTATGAGCAATGCACTGGTCTCACTGTTGTAACCTTGCCCATCCCCAGTCTGTGATACACATAGTAAGTAAGGTGCATATCATCGAGACCCTATTGCCAACACAACATCACTTTCATTGAAGTGGTGTTGTCAATAGAGGCCTAGCATCATGGGCGAGCCAGCGTTAATCCACTTCACGTGTAATAACGCTTCATTTGTAATACGGCACACTTTCACGCTGTGTTTAGCGTGAAAGTGGCGTGCAGTGGGTGTTGCGGTTGGCGTTCAACAGCAACAGCCATTGCATTGACGCTGCCACCTATGTACAAGTGCGGCAATGACAGATGGCAGCGTACAATTTACCAACAGTGACATCCAGGTCGTAATCTGGCTAAATGAGGATGAATCTTTTTTTCTCATCATATTTTCTTTTTACATGTGAGCTGCCTTGTGCAGCACACATTGAGTAAGCAAAATGACCCTTCCTGTCCATACAGAAACATTTTACAATACTCAAAATTGTATCTTTCCTGTGTGCTGCATGACTCAGCACACATGAAAGTTACAACATGGTATACTAGGATTGGTTATGGCCATGAAGGGGCACCTTCCTGTACAGAAAAAATACCTCCCCTGCACACACACACCCTTGCACTCTGGTGCATGTGTGCCTGCCTAGCCGCTAAGTTGTGAGACTTGCCACCATCGCCGGGGGGAACGTAAGTCTGCACCACATCCTTGGTAATATGGTGCAGACTTGCGTTTACAAATTGGCGAGGAGAGTCGTTAAGCCAAGGAGGCTAACGCCTGTCTCCGCAACTTCATTGTCAATATGCCCCTAGGTCTATGGGTACTGTCACCACAGCACATGCCAGTGGATTGCACAGGACACTGATAGGAGAGGAGACATGTAAGTGGGGTTGCTTATAAATATCAGATGACATGGAATGCATCTACATCCTTGCATGAGATGACTGTGCAAGTGTGCCGGATGATGCACAAGGAGGCATTGCTTTTCAGACTGTAAGTGCGCAGACACAGTTTGGCACTGTGATTTTGTAGGTATGCTGCATGCCATCTTCAAAGAAGTGGCAGTGTGTATCTTTGTGCCAAGCATATCAATGGCACGTTCCCCAAACACACAGCAAAGGTGGCCCCATGAATCTCATTGGCAAGTTTGTCCCCTGCAATGGTGTTGACAAGCTGTCTCCTTGAGGCCATTCCCTGATTGACTCTGGACCAGGTGTGGGAACTCCTCTGTCTCAAGTGTTGTAATTGCTGGGCATGCATTTCCCACGCATGGTTTGGCTCTGCCTCCATTGCTGTGCCATTTATTTTACAATGCAGGGCTAGCAAACGCTATATGTGAGAAAGCATTACCCCTAATAACACTATGAGCATCATGACTGAAGGGTGCCGTTACAATGGGGAATGCATTGTGACTTTTTGCGTTGTAAAGGCATGCTTATATTGATTCACTACGGAGTGAGCTGAGCGGATACAAGACATGCATGAGGGATTGAGAATTTGGAGGGAACGATTTCTCCCCCTCTCTGCGGCAACACTTCACATATTGTGTAGTAGTGTTGGAGAGCGGGACAGCGCATCATGTATAACTCAGCGTTCATCCATATAAAGTGTTTACATGTGTGCTGCATGATGCAGCATAGTTGAAAGTGTGAGTAGGGCTGTCCCCGGATATCTCCAGAGCAGGTTGGGTAAACTTCCAAAACATTTACCAGGCCCCCAGCACACAGACACCCATGCACTTTTGTGCAAGAGTGCCTGTGTTGGCGATGACTTGATGAACTGCACACAGTTGCTGGGGGACACACAGGCCTGCACATGGGCATTGCACATATCATGCAGCACTGTGTCACAGGAGAGGATGAGGGTGGTGCTACACACGGAGGGATAATGCCTCCCTCCTCCGATTGCTTGTACATGTCACCCTCAGTCCGGGTATGTCATGGCACCATCGTTTGACACTGTCAGTCCCATTTGGTTGTGACAGTACATGTACCATGCCATGCGCTGTCATGTCACTCTCCCCAGCATGTAGTCACTGATCCATGCTTCAACATTTCGTTGTCCAGGTCACTCTCTGACTTCACACAGTTACGCTGGAGTGTAGGCTCCCATGTTTAAGTGATCTTGTATTACAGATGTTTTTGCAGAACTTTGACATAGTCTAAAGGACCCAAAATTTCCATTGTTGATATTTTACAGACGACATGACCCCAGAGGAACAATATGCCTTCCAGGTGAGGAAGGACCGCTTCAAGCACGTAAAGAAGGTGGCAAAGGGTTACCGCAACATGGCCAAGAGGCACCAGGAGGAACGCAAGAAAGGGACATGGAAGGCGGTGCCCGGGATTTCGGCAACTGGCACACAGCCCATCCCAGGCCCCTCTGGCGTCAGTGGTGGGTCCCAGTCTGGACAGGTGTCACATCCCCCTACGGACACCCCCTCCAAGGGACAGTCCCACCTGCACCTGGTGATCAGGTGGTGCAATTTACAGTTAGGGACAGGAGGGTGATTCATGACAACAATGTGTTCCTGGCAGAGATGCGGCGGGAAATGGCTGATATGAACAGACATTTAACGGACCTTAAAAAACATTTTGGACTGCCATGATGCCTGGAGATGTTGGACCCCATCCCCTCTTCTCCCTTGCCCCAATGTTTTAAGATCTGTTATTAGGTAGTGTTAGGTTAGTTCTTTTAATTGTTAGGTAGTGTAGTTTTAGCGTAGGTTATAGTTAGTGTTAGCTTTTAAGGTAGATTTTAGATATTTATTACTATGCCGTATTTGGGGATAAGTTTCCTTTTCCTTTGGGTGGGGGGTTGATGTATTTTTTGAATTATAAAATACATAAAAATACAAAAAAATATATATCTTTGTGTAGGTTACATGTGTAGTTAGTTTGTGTATAGCTTAGATGTCTTTGTCCTGTCTCGTGGTGTGCCTGAAGGGTGGGAGGGGGGTTGATTTCTAAGATATGTTGTTGTGTGGTTAGGATTAGTTAGGGTACATAGTTTAGGTAAGTAAGATTTTTCTAGTTAGTTTAGATTATAGTAGTAGTTCTAGTGTTCAGTGTTAGTTTAGGGTGGTTAATTATATTTACAGTTCAAATAAAACTTTAAAAATTGGTATTTCTGCTTGCACTTCTGTCAGGATGATGTTGGGGAGTGTGGCTTATTGGCTTGTATGCAACTCATACCATCACTGGACAATCCATGGAATGTGTAAGTCTAGTCATGACATGATACTTAGCATGATGTATTGTGTCAGGATACCTTAGATGTGAGCACAGTGAACTTGCATGGATGGCAGGGTGGTAAGTAGTATTTATGGCCTAGTCTAGGGACTGTTGTTTGTCACGTTCTACATCTTAAGTGTGACTCACATAGTTGTACAGCACATTGTTGCACATTTACAACACAACCTAGGGACATGGCATTGAGAGTATATATATTTTGCTAATGTTATTCATCATTGAGATGGATGTATGCGCAGGGTAACACAGATTCCGTCACACACCTCCATATCAGATGCTCCTGGCGCTGAGTCCATCTACATTGCACATACCTTTGCACACTTTCTGCGTATTGCCAGTGTGTCAGCTTCCTCTGAATTATATGTTCCTGTGCATGGACGCTCAAACTCAGGCACATGCATGATTTATTAAATTTGCATGTCCATTGTGTACGGCACATGGCACAACAGTCATCCTGATTCAGATAAGTAATCTGAGAGTAAGTAATGAGTTTACAATTTACGTTATTCACAAATGGCATTTATGAGTAGTACAGTTAGGTATACTGACTTCACTTCTCATCAATGCCTTTCGTGACTCACTTAATACTTCAAAATGTAATTTTGTCACAGGTAACGTATTGTTGCGTGCACACTGTTCTGCTGCACACAAGGGGGTAAATGTTGCATTGCTCCCTGTAGTGACAGTGTCATAGCCACTTGTCCCAGCTGTTCCTCTGGCATTGTCTCATAATGATGCCCCCCTTGAAATGTTGGCCTTGCATCTGACTATATGCTAAGTGCAGTGCACCACGCATCCCTAGACACATTGCCCAATACGCTCACAGTGATCACAGCATGAGATGTGTAAAAATTTGTTGTGCATTTTGTTCTCCATGGGAAGGGGCTGACTGACGCCTAGCACTTTGGTGTGGGTTCCTATTGGCAACTCAACTTCACTGATGCAGGCATTGTGGTTCCATATGTGTATGGTAGACATGTGCTCTTACGTGTCTTCATCAATGTGAATATGGTGTGCACCATCTTGGGATGTGACATGCAATGCGCGCCATCACAACAGGCTTTGTCCACCACGTAGAATGTGAGTAGATATGCCAAGAGAAAATTGTTTGCAATTGTTAAGGGGGACACTACTTGTGGCCTGCTACAAACTTTGATATTTTAGCACACATGCCAATTTCCGTATTGGACGTGGGTATAGGTTGTGATATAGCTAGATTGTATTTCTTTTGCAATGAGGGCACAGATAGTTGGCACATACACGGGCACCTCACTGCCTATCTGTGTCAGGTAAAATATGTACATTGCTCGTATTTCCCTTGGAGTACCTTCTGGTGGATTCATTGTCCATACACTTTTTACAGACTTCTATACTTGATTGGTCATAGACAACACACAACAGTGTGAGTTCAAGATTTTAATGTACATTAACAGAATGAAGACTGGACCAGTGCTTGGCCATTCAACCACACATTGCATGGATGCCCGTTAGAGGGCCAGACAGAGTCCTTTGTTGGTAACAGGTCCAAGGGAAGAGGCACAGTTCAGTGCGCAGGCTGATTGCAGTGTCATTGGTAAGAAAAATATTATTTGGCAGTCCATGTGGAGGTCCAAGGTGAGTTTCGGTGGACAGTGGAAGACAGTGGAAGGTGATCTTCCGTGGCATGATACTAAGCCCAGAACCAAGAAGAAACAGGCCTTTTGGCGTCAATGTATGCTACCGCTTTCTCCTTTGCAATAATGCACTGTCATCCTCATCTTCGTCCTCTGATGTGTCATGTGCCTCACATGTGAGTGGTGGTATAGTGGGTGCAGCACTGTGAGGCACTGACACATCAGGGGGCGGAGCTGAGGATGTAGAAGCAGCAGCAGCATTCATTGACTCCAGGCCTTGGGGCAGCAATGCAGTGATGAGCAGCTGCAGGGCATGATAGATTCCAGCAACATCGCGCTGGTGTTCAGCCCTGGCAGCCAATTGTTGTGCCTGCATCCGCTCCATGCTCTCCATTATCTGACGGATGTTGCCCAAACGGCACATGTTGTGTCCTATGTTCTTTTGTGTGAGTGATGCAGTTTTTTTCCACATATTAGTCAATGTTGATGAGCTAAGATTTGTATGTGTGTGCACTGCACTGTGTGATTGTGGCACCTGCAGCTTTAGTTTTACTGCCCGTTATACCTTTCAGGCAGTGAGCCTTTCACTTCTGTGCATTTGCAATGCTGAGTTGTCGCAAGCTGGGTGGAATATGGCTCTTGGTCAGAGTTGGGAGACTTGTGCAGTGTTTGTCATCAGATGTCTTCTTTACGTCAGGGGTTGTATGTACACAAGGATGTGTCAGAGTGTGACCTGCTCCTTTAAGGATGTGGTCCAGCACCATGTTAAGATGTTGTGCCTGCTGGCATGCTATTCATCATGCACTGTCACTTGCCTTGTCAGTGTGGCTCATGACACGCAGCTTTGCAGGGTAATGCACATGTGCATGTGTTTTGTGCAAGATGAGTTATGTGTGAGGAGGGCCCCCTTTGTGCACATTAGCAATGAGAGCCTACTTGGTGTTTCAATGTGTGCTGCACTATGTAGTACACATGTGCATCCAGGTAACTTTGTCTATTGTCATTGTTCTTGTGTGCATGTCGTCCATCAGCTTTTTATCCTGCATGCATTGATTACTGCCCTCCTGTTGGCTTACCCGTTGTGAGTATGGTGCATAGTGAGTTTCTATTGTGGTTGCTGCTGTGTAAACTGACAGTGTCAACACCCATTACCCTCAAGGTTGACCCCACGTGTGGTGTGTAAGTGGTCTTTGATTTGATGTATGTGCATTTCATGATGCCTATTTATGGTGCTCAGGCCTTGTCACTGCCACCCTCAGAAGAGATGCAAATGGCAGGGTGAAGTGTGTTTGTGTATGTGCCACGCAGCTGATGACATGGATGATACATGCTGTCCTGGTTCTGGTTGTCAATGGCTGGCTTAGCATGTGGGTTATAACTACCTGACTGCAAAATAGTTCACTGACAGATTTGACTTACCAAACAGTTAAGTTTAATTGCACATGATGGTGTGATGGGCAACTCACATCAGGACTGATGTGGAATGCTGTTTTCTGTGTGGCAGATGTGTAGACTTGGGGGTGGAGGAGTGCAATTTGACCTAAGGGTTGAGGGTGACATTTCTGACTTTCTCTTTAATTGTTGCAACTTTGCTATCCTTGCTTGTTGTCATACTTTGGTTGTCATACTGCTTTACAGGCACATTTAGGTTCTGTGAGTATGTCACACATACAAGGCATGCAGTACATAATTGTGTGACACATTCCTAATCTGCATTGGCCACGTACTGTGGTGTTGTAGGCATACCACCCCTGCAAATTGTATTCCATCCCACTGTGAGTCGTCTGCTGTTTGTGTGCATTTTTGGATGTGCATCTTTTAGCCAGCGGTCTACATGGTCACTTTGTTGTGACATTGCATGTGTGTCTGGTATGCAGACTCACTAGATGCTTCCCCACTTGGTGTACACAGGACTGTATCTCATGTACAGGCAAGTGTTGCACATTGCCTGGAGATGCGTGAGGATATCATGATTTTCCCCTTGCCTCATCAGCACACATATACCAATCGTCTGCACAAGGACACATCTCTCTCTGACGCCAAAATGCTGATGCACTGTGTAGGTGACTGCTCATGTGCACGAGTAGGCATGCCACCACCAATGTCAGCACACCTGCAACATTGTGCACATGTGTCTGAGTTGTGTGCAGGAATGTGCATGTGCAAATAGGTGGACTTTACTGCACATACACAACCTTGCACACAACTCAGACACACGTGCACAATGTTGCAGGTGTGCTGACATTGGTGGTGGCATGCCTACTCGTGCATATGATCAGTCACCTGCACAGTGTATCATCAATTTTGCGTCAGAGAGAGATGCGTACTTGTGCAGGCAATTTGTATATGCGTGGTGATGAGGCTAGGGGGCCATTTTGCCACCCTGCCGCATCTCAAGTTAATATGCCACTTTGCAATTTCCTGTGGCATTTATTTTGTGGTCTGAGGGTGATCTTGGACTATATTGTGCTTAGTTTTCTGTGCACATTTCAAAGTCTGTGTGCCCGGCAATATGTGTCTTGCAATGTATTGTTTGAGTAGGGTGATATGTGTCTGTGCCACCATGTACAACAGTATCCAGGACATGATCCACAGTAATTATGTGTATGCACTGCGAGATATTTCATTGTGCACGTGTGCCATTGGGCCCATTCGCCCCCGTCCCCTCAAGTCCCTGGCTCTTACTCACCCTGTTGTTGTTCTGCCTGGTCAGGGTCAGCTGTGTCCTGGCCCGCAACTCCAACCACCGTCTCCTCCCTGATGACTCGGGAAACCTGCTCCTCCAACTCATCCAGCTCCTCCTGTGGTGCTGGACTCCCACCTCCAGTCTGCATTGCTGCTTTCAGGTTGGCTGCTAGTTTCTCATTGGTCTTGCGCTTTGTATCATGCCAGCGCTTCTTGCAGTCGTCCACTGTCCTCCTCCTCTCTCCAACGGCATTCACCTTGGCCACAATGTCCTGCCAAATTTCTTTTTTTCTTGCCAATGTCACTGTGGAGGTGACAAACAGTTCTTGTTGGTGTTCAGTCACCTCCGCAATCAGGACCTGGTTTTCCTGCGGGCTGAACTTGGGGTTCCTCTTCCTCTTGGCCTTCACATGGGGCTCTGGCTGGTCCTCCTGGGTATTTGTGGGGTTGTTGGTGGCCTCTGCACTGGTCCCAGCTTCATCCCTGGCTCCTCTGCTATTTTCCATTTTTTTTTTCCTGCTTGGAGGGCCTTTTGTAGTGCATTTTCACGCCGAACGTGAGAAATGCAGGCCTGGTGCCAATTAGCGATCAGATTCCGTCGCTAATTGGCACATCAGCACTTTTTTTACGTTAGCGTCAGGATTTATATCACAGTCACGCTAAATCTATCGCCTTCCATTTCTGCCGGAAAGGGAAGCTATCGCCTGTTAGCGGCGTGTTGCTAATACGCCGCTAATGCGTCGATAGATTCCGGCGATCGGCGGCGATAAAAAATATCGAGCTAAACGCGGTGAGCGATAAATATCGCCATTTGTTGCTAATATCCCCCAAAGAATGCATTTAAAGGCTCTGAACATGGATGCATATATGAACGAGTTCAAAACTGCAAAAGGCATATTGACCACCTCAGAGGCTAGTGACACTTTTCCAATGCTTTTAGGACCAGAAGAGGCCCATCCTAAAGATAAAGGATGTCTTTATTGGCACCTGGTTGTAAATATGGAGGAGTCATGACTACAGAGGGCATACCAACCACCTCAGAGATCCAATACCCATGTTTAAGTCCAAAGTAGTGTTAGATTCAACATGGAGATTTATTTATTTACTCCTGTAATAGCTTGTGACAGGGCTCATTTCACATAACTGCTTAGAGGCAGCATGGATTAACGGCCAATCCCCTTCCTACCAAATTTCGCGTTCTTTGATGAGGTAGGCCTAGCATCTGTGAAAGTTTAATTCAGAGTCAATCTTTGTCGGAAGGTTTTTTTGTTCTATTGATTGATGCTTTATTCTTTCTTGATGCTTTTTGCCTTAAATTTTGCTCATCCAAACGTTCCCTTACTTTTAGAACTTGGCTGTGGGATTTTTACTGTGTTGTGTTTTAACTGTTTTGTTACAGCTAAATACTTTGCAAATTTCCTAAGTTAAGCCTGTTTGCTCTGTGCCATATCTACCAGGGAGTTGAGCTCAGATTTACACCTTCAAAACCGTGTTTAACCCTAGCAGGTTTGTGGTCTCACATCCACCCCAATTATTAACACACTTTTTTACAAGTATGTTCATACATATTATTAATATTGCCAGACTTTTGATAATGAAGTAGGCAAAAGTTGAAAAATAAGAAAGTGAAGCATATGAAATTGAGAAATGTGTGATTTTACAAAATAATATTAACATTAAAACACAATAAAAGCATTGACGTCCCTAATTATCAAAGGGCTTACTTTTGGGGTCTACAGTGGAATTCTGTCATGTAGAAATTTGACATGGCTTCACACTAGCTTAAATTTCAGATTCAGACTAGAAGAATGCAGTTATGATGGTGCAGTATATTTACCAAAAATAAATCATATTCTTGTAGTTACAGGATAACTGCCTAATACATCTCTTACTGAATCTACTATAAGGGTCTAAGGCAACATATACTCTTAACACAGAAGAACAATTGAACTCAAAGGGGGAGTCCTTGTATTATAATCTGAGGACCCCAAATTCGACAAAGGATGATTGCCTAAATATGTTATCATGGAATGTTGCGGGAATTAAGTCCAAACTCTTAGACCCAGAGTGAGGTACATTTGTACAACATCATATTTCTTCAGGAAACGTGGGCTATAAACCCAATACCTAGACCTGGTTTCCTGACTTTTAGCAAAAATGCGATCCCTTCTTCGGCCGGGCGTCCATCAGGTGGACTCCTGATCTGGTTTAATTTGGACTTGTTCCCCGTAGTGAGATCCGTCCCTTCAAACTCAAGAGACTTACTTGCCCTTGAAATTAAAATCACAACTCCAGCAGGCACAAAATATATAGCTCTGGTGAATATATACATCAGATCAGTCCCTCCTAACGCTCAATCTTCCACAGTAAATACAATTTATGAACTTATGGGTCAGTTTAATCGGAAAGCAATAAAAATTGTAGCAGGGATATTAACACCCGAATTCTGCCAATTGTTGGGTGTATTCCTCTGGAAACCAATCACATGGCAGTTATAAAAACACCCCTGACTTTTCTGTATGATTACAAGAAAATATCAAGAGTAGGAGCCCAAATCGTAGAATTAATTACTGACCATGGCCTGAAAATCGCAAATGGTAATACGAAATCTGACTGCCCGCCATGCCAAACCTTCAAAAGAGGCCCAAGTACCTCAAAAAGTGATTACATATTAGTGGACAATGATCTATGGTCATATCTATAAGATATGAAGGTAGTTCCTAGGCCAGATAGTGATCATCAGGGACTAAGCGCAACTTTCTCTATGGCCCCCTTCAGAGATGTAAAACTGGATTCTGTTATAAATAAGATCCCAATATCCACAACTAACAATTTAAAAATGTAAAATGGGAAGCTTTTGTGACGAATGTAAAGAACATGACAATTGTATATAATCTTTTTGTGCAAAAATTCGCACAGGTTGACCGCACTGATATTTCTAATGTTAATTTTGTCTCCATACATTGCGAACTCATGGATTCATTAAGACCATGCTTCGTGAAGGAACAGAAGAGAAGCGATTTCCCCCCAAAAAATTCCTTCATGGTATACCAAAACCTGTCACTTAGAAAAAACCAACCTATTGAGTGCTATCCAAAAGGGACTAAGACCTGAAATTTCTAAGGCTAGAAAATGATATAAAACCACACTATCTAGAGCTAGAAGTGAATGGGAAGAGGACCAATGGATCTTAATGGCAGGGGCCCTAGAAATGGGGATTATAAAACCTTCTTGAAATTAATTTCTATCAACCCTTCTAATGCTAATCATTTAGACCCAGTAATAAAACCTGATATATGGGTCACCCATTTCAGTGGTTTGTATAACGGTATGGAGCAGCAAAAGAACTCAATCTCCCCTTTGGGACGAATGCGTGGACATGTGGGAATCACAACCCATGAAGTGAACAGTGATTCTGCCACAAAATTAGCCCATTTTCATTTTACCTTAGCCAAAACAGATAGGGCACTAAAACAAATTAAAAAAAGAAAAGGCTCCAGGAATGGATGGCATACCAGGCGATCTTTTTTTGTCTTAACCGAACATCTGGTCCCTATATTTGAACACAGCATCCAACAGCATTTTAAAAGACAAGCCCATTCCACCTACATGACATGTAGCTATTATTATACCAATCTATGAAAAGGGAGAAAGAACTAGCCCCTCTAACTATAGACCCATAAGTATGATGGGATACTCACAAAAGATTTTCTGTAGACAGGTGCTGTTCAAGCTCAATGAATGGATAGAACAGAATAACATCCTAGAAGACGAGCAAGCAAGGTTCAGAACAAAGATTAGTACCTTGAACCAGGTCCACTGCTTCAAGGTAATAACTTGGAAATATGTCACCTTGAAGAGTGACCATCTATATATCGGTTTCTTAGACCTGAGAGCGGCTTTTGACCTGGTCCCAAAGGAAATGCTATGGGAAGTTCTGGACGGGTATGGCATCCCCTTAGATCTATTAAGAATACTGAAAGTTCTTCATGCAAACACATACGTAAAGGTGAGATGGAACAGCATAGGGGACCTAACGGACAGGCATATTATTAAGCAAGGGGTAAGACAATGGTGCGTCCTTGCACCTACACGCTTTAGCTTATATATCAATGGAGCAGTGAGAAAGCTGAAGGAATGTACACATGACTCCCCCAAACTAGCAGGAGTATCCACGATCCTGATGTTCGCGGATGACACTCCGAGAACACCAATGGGGCTCTGAATGCCTTTGTTACTTTTTGTGAGGAAAGAGGTTTAGAAATGAATCCAGCTAAATCCAAATTTATGACTATAATTCCCCATTGAACATACAGAGGGAATGTTTCACATTTTGATTATTTGGGTGTCAGGCTAAGTGATAACCAAATATGGGGTGTTCTGTTGGAAAAAAGTAAAGCCACCATTCATCAGAAAGCCTCTGAAATAGGGAGGAAATATAGGGCTGCCTCAGGAGGAGCAGTGTCCCTTGTTATTACTGTATACAGAGCCTCAGCTGTAACATCTGTGATATATGGAGCTTCGATATGGGGTTATGCTAAAACAGAGACCTTGACCTATATTGAAAATAAGTTTATTAGGGCTCTTTTTAAACTCCTCCCAAGTTCCCCTATTACACCACTGAGTTTAGACCTAGCCTTAAACCCAATACATTTAACCATTTTAATCAAACCACTGCTATATTGGATCAGACTCTGGTCTACTCAAGAACTAGCAATATACAGGGATTGTGTAAAAGACTTGTTGGCTCTTGATAAGGACCTGAATACTCCCTGGTTGAAGATAATAAAAGAAACAACTCACAGAATAGGTATGGGTGAACTATGGACATCACCAGAGCTGATTACCAAAAGAGACGCACAAAAAGTAAAACATCTGTATTGGGAGGAAATCTTAATGCAAACATGGAGAGTTCACTAGGACAGTAGTCTTACGGGTCAGTTTTTGAACCACAAGTGTGCACCAAGTTTGGAGCCCTATATGGACAGAATGCACCCCTATTAGTATAAAGGTCTATACGTACAATTTAGATGCGATTAATTCCCATTGAGAGCTCACACTTTGTAATGGTCTAATGCTCCCCCCAACTAAAAATTCTGTCCAAGCTGCCCAAACATTGAGGAATCAGAAGAGGACTTTTTGTTTTTCTGTCCCCTATATAAAATTGCATGTAAGAAATGGTTGATAAAGGCATGTAAACTTATGGGAGTAAGGCACTACTGGGAAGCTGCAAGGCTTCTGAAGAGTGACACTAGAGAACAATTAGCTTTTGCGGTATCCCGCCACCTGTATTGTGCTTGGAATCAACGGAAGAAGGCCTTAGATAATTGTTAATTTTGATCGCTGACCCGTCGAAAAAAATATAGAAGGTTCATTCAGTGTTTTGAATTAGTATTGGTTTTTCTTAACTTTTAAGGTCTTATTGTTTGCATAAAATGACTATGAATTACTTTTAATAGGTTGATAAAAATTTTAAGATTGTTATTTGCACTAGAGGTTCTATCAAGTTCATTATAAAATAAAGTTGTATATAGTAGTGATATGAACTGTAATTAGAATAACTAACTGCAAATTTTAACTTATTGTCTTTTTGCTTATATTCGTTTTTATGTCTGTAAACTTTTCATGGCTTGGCAGCGAAAGACAGTTATTATATATATATATATATATATATATATATATATATATATATATATATATATATATATACCCATAAGGTGAAAATGAAAGGTAATTCTAACATTTCTGGAGTAAAGGATTTTTTGATAGGCAATGTGGGAAATAAACAATGTTCTCTGTGTAAAAGCATTGCTGTGTCAGTAACCATTGCATCAGGAAACTGGAGAATTGTGGAGGAAACCTTTTGAAGATCCTTTGTGACATTGAACTATGGTATCATATAGAGAGCATGATGGAAAGAAAATAATTGGATAGGAGGAGAATATAGCAGGCCCACCCTTGGCTCTGAATAGAGCAGAACAGATACCACAACGACATATAGATGCAATGGACACTGAGGGAACATAGCCTGCAGATGCTCTTGACTCTCCAGTTATTCATGGGAGAAGAGGCTCTGTGGTTTTGTAGGTGTGGATAGTTTTTCAGATACTCGAGAATGTGGAATGGATGCTCACACATTACGTGGTATGAAATGAACTCAAGATGAATAATTAGCCATGCATAATCACTTCTAACTTGCTAATGTACATGTAATCGCATCACTGTGCTTGCCTCGTTTGTGGTGTGCTTAAGGGTCCTTGAATTGGATGGAGAAATGCCTGCCATAGTAGATAGTCAAGTTCATCATAGCCAATCACACCGTACTGTGGAAGAGGAGGATGGTATTGTAATGGTCTCGCTCATTGCACCCCCCTCTGTGACTAATGATACTGATTGTGGACCAGCCTAGAGAATCTAATTCCACACCAGCTGAGAGGTGTAGAGCGATAGACAGTCTCTCTGTAACTGTGGTCTATGAAATGTGTCAAGCCACTCTGCTGAGTGATGCTAGCTGATGGTGGTGTGAATCAATTGCTTTTTATGCCCTCTGAACTGTGACAGTGAGTAAAACTAGAGTTCTCTATTTAAAGACTTTTTTATCTCCTCTAACCCTGTGCACTTGTA
Source organism: Calotriton arnoldi (assembly GCA_963921515.1). Classification (NCBI taxonomy): domain Eukaryota; kingdom Metazoa; phylum Chordata; class Amphibia; order Caudata; family Salamandridae; genus Calotriton; species Calotriton arnoldi. Next base: position 1,300,553 of record CAWUFW010005237.1, read on the forward strand.
GTTCAAGGCTTTAGGGCCACCAAAATGGTTTAAATGAAGAATGAGATCGCATTTTCTGTATTACTGAGTTGCTTATACTAAGATGGCTGCGAACATTGATGTGTGGCAGGAGGTATATGTAATGTGTGCTGCTTCTGTGTCATTCATGTCACAATGGCTAATACTGTTATTTTTTCATTAAAAAAACCCATATTATTAAAGTTTTACCTATGCAGTATATATGCAGTAGGTATCATATTCTCTACATGCCATATTTTGGAGTGGTTTATTTGCTGATGTTCAACGGTAGTACATTTTTCTATATTTTTTGTGAACATATATTCCTAATGTCATAATTGAGTATTACATATTAAGTAAATGTTACATTTAATATCAACAGAGTGTGTTCTTTACTCACAGCTAGTCTGATTATGGTTCAGTTGTAAATGTTTGCAATTAGTATTTTTTATATTTCCTGATGTTTTAGATATGGGTCAAATATGTAGGAGGTGCTACGTTTAATGCTTCACACAAACCAATTTTTGTATGACTTGTTTGTTTATGAACCGGATTACAAGAATTCGAAGACTGGTTTTGGCCTAGTTGGGACTTGTCAGTCAGGTGCAACATGTTTCCAGTGGCACACTGAGCATGGGACATATCGCTGTAGGGGTGTCACAATCAGAGATTGTCACAGTGCCATTAGAATCAAGCCATACCGCACTGATGATGCCCAAGAAGATCGAAACCAGTCTGGTTTTGTTATATTTCATATAGGTACCCCGATATAGGTCCAGGTAACATCATCACGCTTCACCTACATTCTCTCCTATACTACACACATAACGGATTTGAGGGACTGACCTTTTGCCTAGTTACAACACTATACACAGTACGTAGGGTTTTCCCTGAACACTGGCCTCATAAATTATGCATGAGGATTCTTAGTTTCTTGGAACACAGCAGGACCACCATCTCCTGCATAATAACTGTGTATAATGTTCATTCCCGACGTCATCCTAAGTCCAACACTGGCACAGCAAGGTAGAACCCCTGGGGATACCTTAGGATATATAAACATCACATCTTGCCGAGATAGGGAGAGGAGATCAGGACTTCCCGGCCGACACACTGACGCAAGACGCTGAGGTTCCTGCATGCAGATACTCCAGCTCGCAGTCGTCTGACATCCCTTGCGGGGTGTTCAGCTCCAGACCAGAACGGGGTCCCGCAGTCTCACATCAGAGGGATTCTTGGCTTTACATCTACTCACATGCTAGGTACACTTAGGTACATCTAGTTAGGGTGCATAGTAGGAGTACGCATTTTATTGCCATGTATTTTATATACTTGCCTGTAGTTATGATTTTAGCAAAATGGTAGAAACCTCCCATCTGTTCACTTTCTTAGTGCTGCTACTCATTTATATATGCTACTGTCTACTGGTGATTTCAGTACACTTATTTTACGCAAGAATAACGACTGTTCAATAAATGCTTATTGAAAAACGTCCCAACCGTTTCTTCTGTGTATCTCTCTGAGAACAAGTGAGCACGAGTGACTGAGCGAAAAGTAAGTTACTGTTTCCACTGTCCTGAGGGATTAGGATTGTCATGTTCGATAGTTGCAAAGAGCTATTCTCTCCTTGGTAAGAGGAGGTTATAGTGGCATTGCGAGCTAGCTGGTACACAGGCTAACATACCCGTTGGGGGTGTCTGGAATCAGTCTGGACATCAGTCCCGCAGTGTATGTTGTCTAAACGTGCAGATCCTATATAGGTCTTATAGGAACTACACGACATGGTGCCCAACCGTTTATTCTGTGTATCTCTCTGAGAACAAGTGAGCATGAGTGACTGAGCGAAAAGTAAGTTACTGTTTCCACGGTCCTGAGGGATCAGGGTTGTCATGTTCGATAGTTGCCAAGAACTATTCTCTCCTTGGTAAGAGGAGGTTATAGTGGCATTGCGAGCTAGCTGGTACACAGGCTAACATACCCGGTGGGGGTATCTGGAATCAGTCTGGACATCAGTCCTGCAGTGTATGTTGTCTAAACGCGCAGATCCTATATAGGTCTTATAGGAACTACACGACATGGCGCCGCCAACATTGGTATTGGCACTTATTTAACAGTCAAATCTGAGTAGTTCATTCATGCTATTCTCAGAGACCCCTACTCACATTTCCCCAGAGACGTCTGGAGTGGGAGGGAACAAAATCTGCTGCAGCTGAGTAGGAAAATTCCTATGTATTGGCTGTTGGTTTAATCAAGCTTGAAGGATACAGTGTTCCTAATTGTGCATAACATCTTATCTCAGTTCCCTTGAAAGGCTCTCCTTTCTAAAAATAATGACTGAGCAGGGAGACATAGATGAAGGGAATGCACTAAACTTCACAACAGAGGAAGATGATGCAGATGCAATACACATTGCAGAAAATTTTAGAAATGCCGTCACCCTAAAACTAGTAGCATATGGTGTTACAATTAGGGGTGGGCAAGTGACCTTCGTGATTGAGGCACATGAATCATATAGATCAGAGGTATTCTATTCATGGATTAGATTCCCGCAGGCAAATGCTTTGAGAAAAACATTTCACTACTATGTCGAAGATGTCATACCGAACGAATACAGTCCATATGAGGACATTGAAATTCCACTCACTTACCACGAACATTTTTACTGGTTTAAAGGCGCCCTCCCCCATACAAGAAATAGAGTAAGACTCGGTCCGCTCGATCGAGACGGAGCAACATGGCCAGTACTAGCGGCCTACATACCACATCTTGACATTGATATAATGCCAGGAGGAGACTTACTCGTACAGCATAAAGAATTAATAAGACTTTACCGAAACATGACAGTTTGTGATGAGAACACTCACACTTCAACCAACACCGGCTACACAACCAGGATCAGTCCAAAATAATACAACCAAAATTACACCACAAACACTGCACGCAGTGATGGGTAAAATGCCCACTAAACGTGAACAAATGCCCTTCAGGATAGCACAAAAAATAACACAGCTGGAGGCAGTGTTTCCACACACTGGTCCTAGGGAAAGGCATAGAATACAGACGATTTGCTTGCCAATGGGGGTAGCTCCCTCTATAGAAGATTGTACTTCTTGGGGTACAGTTTTCGCTGCAATATATACCAGGACTCATGGTATCCCTTCTTTAGCGGTAATACCAGATGTATTAAGACAAATACAGAACAAGTATGGAGCAGAACCTGCTCTAAACTTAGGGATGAAGTTGTTAAATAACTTTGCCCAAGTATCTGCGATAATATTGGCAAATATTAAAGGGGAAGCAGCATCAGTGGCAATACGTCAACGTCTGAGAGATTTTACTCCATTACAACAGGAGACCGAGCTACCTAAAATAATTGAAACTGCTTATGCGGAATTAGGTAGAGACAGTCTGGGAGCTAGACCTGTAAAACCTCAACTAGTGGGAGGTACAGATAAAGAACAGGCAAAGCAAACACTGGTTTCTTCAAAGAAGAAATGGGACAATAATAAACAGCAAAAGAACGGATCCCACTCCAGTGGAAGGTCTCCTCAACAAGAGCCCCCCAAAAGGAGATATAATCTTAGGAATAGAGATAACATTAAAAAACCTGACAGGTATCAGGACACCGATACACGTTCCTCTCGTTCAGGGTTCATAAAAAAACTCAGAGAGGGAAGGACGGTCAGAACAGAGACAAGAAGAGCGTACAAAGCCCAAAGACAGGCAACGCACTTCGGACTACGCTTCAAAGAAAGAAGAAAAACCCAAAGCAAAACCTCAATTTAAGAAGAAGGTAGCAGGTCTCAAAGTTAGACATGCCAAGGATACTGAGGACTCAACTTCTGAACGGGGAATGGGCTCTGACGATGCTAGACAGCACAGCAGAAGTAACATTAGCTCGCCAGAACCTGATGGAATTTCTGGTGACAGCGGAGTTGAGTGAGTATGTACAACGAGAACATCCAAGGGTAGTGACATCATATAGTATTGGGAAGTTATGCCTCGATTGGCGAAAGACCTCAACACTACCCCAGGTGAAACAACACTTGTCCTTACTCACAGAGGATGTGGACCTACAGGATTTTTTATTAGGTCCCAGAAAACCACGTCAAAAAAGTTTTTTATATGCTGTCTATAACAAAATCTGGAAAATCTCACAACAAGAAGCAGCAGAGAGATTAAGAGAAAGAGATAGAATTAACCTAGAAAAGGCATTAGCCGTAGTTGACAATGTCATGACTACATTAACATCCAGGATATATTCACTAGGCAACATTGTATCTTCTGCTATCGAAGTATTAGAACAGGATTTATCCATATTGCAACACGGACAGTCACATTTACGTTCTATTATTTTGTTGAGCTGGACGCTGCAGTCATTGCGCGCCGGTTATGTGCCTTGGCGTTTTATCAACAGTACGTCCTTGTTTTCTGCATACAATCTAACAGAAAAACAGATGAAAACGGCACAGAGGGGAGCAAAATATATAATGCTGTGTATTGAAATGCTGGATAAGTTACCCTTTACTGTGGCAGAGTCACCGTCCACAGAGTGGTTAATCCACGGCCATATAACATTACCAGTCGCAACTTTCCAGTTTCAGTATTGCCTAGAACAGCAACAGGCAGGCAGATATGAAAAAATGGGTAAGGAATTCATCAAGGAATCCTGGGATTTACCATAGGGATTTCGATGCAGGAGTGGGGATCTGGAAGTGCTTCTAAGCGGAACTAACTGCGAGAATGCGTTAAGTGGATCTCTCATATGCCAGGATATTATGCTACATGGGGCTTGCAATGGGTATGTGGTGAACTTGTCCTGTCATTTAAGAGGTACCCCGGCAGCTGTGAATAATCCGGTGTTCAGGCTTCTCTCGAATGGGAGTTACTTGATGCTGAATGATCAAGGTTGTTGTGGGATGCTTCCGGGCATCGCATATCTAGTCACCGTGAGCTCCAGGGTTACTTGCTGTATGCAAGTATTGTTTCCACCAACACATACAGTCAGGGAGGGGCCGTTATGGCCTTCACTGAATGTTTCCTTTATACGGTTTGATACTCTGAGAAGAATGAAAGCCATGCTTTTACAGCAAACCGTGCCCTTAACCTCCGCCCGGGAGACTTTTGTTCTCCAGACCGCAAGGTCCTCAGCAGAGATACAGGCACTTATATGTACAAACTGCCCCTTCCATTTCACAGAAATGGTAAGTCGTATCTTTAACATGTCTGATACGATGGGTATTGTACACCTATTTAAGACCATAGGTTCAGGAATGTTAAGCACCTTTCAGATGGTCCTCGGAGTTATACCAAACTTTATACATTCCGTCTTTGGAAGCATTTTTGGAGGGCCTACGCTGATCCTGTTTCTAATAGCACGAATCCTGATTGTTACCTTTCTGCTATGCAATGGACGTCCCAGCCACCAAGGAGATAACAACAGCACTCCTGGAGCGCAAATACCGTGATCGCATGGTACAACATCTGGGCACACCTCGCCTACGGGAACTGAGTGCCTCTTGGTTCCTGTCATTTAGACCAGTCTGGATGGACTGTGTCCTACCTGTTCTCCGATGCCTGTTCTGTGGAGAAGAATGCGTGTTGGACCTCTGTCTGACACTCCCATCGGTTGCGCCACCGGACGTTGATGCTTTACTGAACCCGATAACGGCCCATGTTCTGCAGTGTCCTCAGCGCATTCCCATGTTGTTGGCAGCATTCATTTTAAATTTTTTTATTTTTTTATTGATTTTAATATGATTACGAACAACAACATAAATTGCAGTACAATACAGGAGGGTGAACCACCCACCCAAACAGGCAACGAGATACGGTAATCCAGTGTGCCTAGACAGGCATGTATAACACCATGTGGAGAAAGTCATAAAACAGTAACTCCGTAACCATAAGACAATGAATCATTGTGATGTCCGTACAGGGTTTGCAGCAATATAACACATAGTCAATATCTCAGTGACAGCATGCTAATTTAACAATACAATTACATCACAGGTCTTCAGCGGCATCAGAGCGCAGCCATTCCGCCACTGGGTCCCAGATATCCCGTGGGCGTGATCTAGTAGGCATAAGTTCCCAGTAACACTCCAGCTGCACCCTGCAGTATGTCACATCCCGGACCCACTCCTTTACAGTTGTGGGGGAGACAGCTCCCCAGTGCAAAGCAACCTGTCTTTTTGCTAATAACAATAACATTGCCGGCAGCTTTCTAGACTTTGGCGGCACACTTAAAATGACACCTAGCAGTGCCACCATCGGAGTGCAAAGGAGCTCCTGCCCAGTTATAGTCTTTATATGGTGCAATACTGACAGCCAATAATTTGCTACGGGCCTACACTGCCAGGCTAAATGGAGAAAGGTGGCTGGGGAGGACCCGCACCGCCAGCAGTTGGCATCTGAGCGCAAACCCATTCTATGCAGTTGTGTGGGGGTGCGGTATAACCGGTGGAGATATTTGAAGTGGATGAGCCTGAGGCGATAATTGGGGGATAGTCGCTCTAACTGCCTGCAACCAAAGTTCATTGCTCATCAGTGATGCTCTCCCCAAAGTCTTCTTCCCAGGCCCTACGGGATGGTGGAACAGTAACTGGAAAGTCCTGTTGTGTTATGGTGTAGATTCGGGAGGTAAGTTTATGGCCCGATTCCACTCACAGTATGTTTTCGAGTGCTGGCAATGTGGGGGGCGGGTCAGGGAATGTCTTAAATTTGCTCTTGAAAGCGGCACGAATCTGATAGTAAAGTAACATGTCAAGCGCAGTGTGCTGGGCTGGACCACACATTTGCTGTAATGTTAAAAAGCTATCGTCTGGGTACAAATCTTTGACAAGATGAAGGTTGTGAGCCTGCGTGCGTTCCTGCACCCTGGCATCCATCAGTGGGGGCAGCAGTGGATTATTAGGCAGTGGCGTAGATGGCAAGTAAAGTATTTCCATGTGTGCCCTTTTACAGAGGCCTCCCCAAGCCCACCGCAGGGTTTCAACTGTGTCCACTTCATCACGTGGACGTTTGTAGGTGTGATAGAGCGCTGTACTTAGGGGAAGAGACGCTACCCTATCGGTCTCTATCGCCACATGCGGCTGAAAAGGTGTAGGATGCACCCAAAAATGTAAAAATTGCGCCTGTGTGCTGTACGCATATAGTGTGAAATCCGGGGCTGCCAGCCCACCCTGTGCCTGAGGTAATGTTAACACCTCCCAGGATATTCTGGGTTGTTTCCCCGCCCAGACCAACTCTATCATAAGTGAGCGTATGCGCTTGAGAAATTGCATTGCGCGGGGGATAGGAATATTAGTAAATAAATACAGTAATTTGGGCAGGACAATCATTTTTGCCACCGCTATGCGACCCGCCAACGAGAGGGGGAGAGACTTCCACCTCTTCACTCTGTCCTCTATCCAATCCGCCACTCTGCCGTAATTCGCCGACCATATATCCTGCATGTTGCTGCTAATCCATATACCTAAATATCGCATCGGGCCAGTGATCCAAGCTATCGGATAGTCGGTGTCGAATTGCTGAGTCTCAGGCGTTAGTGGAACAATTACGGATTTACTCCAGTTGACCACTACGCCGGACAGTCCGCCAAATCTAACGAGTTCCCTTGTCATAGGACCAAAATTCTCTTTAGGATCTGTCATATACAATGTGATATCGTCGGCGTACATTGAAACCGTAAGTCCTCTGGTTGTGAACCCTATTTCTCTGTCAGTGTGGTGCTGGTGTATGCGGGCTGCTAGGGGCTCCGTTGCTATTGCGAACAGCAACGGCGATAGGGGGCAACCTTGTCTGGTGCCCCGTGTGATGGGTATAGGGTCAGAGACCAAGCCATTTACTCTCAGGCGCGCCGTGGGGAGGGTATAGAGGAGTTTGATTTGCTGAATAAAAAGCGAGCTAAGCCCTAGTCTGTGTAGCAAAGGGAACAGGAACCTCCACTCCAGGGAGTCGAACGCCTTAGTGGCTGAAACACGTGGGGCTAGATAGTGCAATAGACCGAACAGCCTCCGGGGGTTATGAGAAGTTGACCGTCCCGGTATAAAGCCGGATTGATCCGGTCTGACTATCAGTGGGAGCAACGGCTGGAGTCTGGTGGCTAAGAGTTTGGCGAAAATTTTCGCTTCCAAGGTAATCAGGGAGAGGGGGCGGTAAGAGTCACATTGGGAGGGATCTTTATCTGGCTTTAACAATGTGATGATGATGGCCTCACGCATGGATCCGGGAAGAGTTCCTAGCTGCAGGGCCTCCTGATAAACCTCTAACAAGCGGGGAGCGAGCAGTTCCCAATATTCTTTATAAAATTTGGCCGTCAAGCCGTCCGCACCCGGCGCCTTGTCTGCGGGCAGACTGCTTATAACCCGACACACATCCTCTACAGTGAACGGGACGTCTAAATACTCCCGGTGTGCCCTGCTCAGCCATAGTAGTGCTATGGAGTCAAAGTAGTCACCCAATACAGAATCCGGTGGGCTATAACGAGATGTATACAGTTGTGCATAGTAAGTTTTAATGGTGTCTAGAATGTCTGGTGAAGTATGCACCATATCCCCAGTGGATGTGGCCAAGGCCGCCACAAACGAGGAAGCTCTAGGTGGGCGCAGTAAATTCGCAAGCGTTTTGCCCGGCCTATCCCCTTCGCCGTAGCGTTGCGCAGTGGCATGCTTTTGGAGGAAGTTAGTTTCACGTAATGCCTCATCTTGAAACTCCGTGAGCTTGCTGCGAATGTGCCCCAATGTTGTGGAGGATGGTGTGGTGCAGTATTGTGTTTCCAGGGTGTGTAATTCTGTCTCTAGCTTATCTAGACTCCCACAGATGGCACGGAGTACCCCAGACTGTCCGGCTATACAAGCCCCCCGTATTACCACTTTAAATGCCTCCCAGAGCACGCCAGAGGTGTCCACCGACCCTGTATTGTGTTCAAAGTATTCGCTAATTTGTGCCCTGAGTCCTTCTCGGAAAGCCGCATCAAGCAGCGCGTTCGGGGGAAGGCGCCACATGAACGGCTGCCTATACGGTTTGGGTACTGTGAGAAACAAAATTACTGGGGCATGGTCTGATAATGTAAGTGTGTGATGTGCAGCTGCTGTGACCCAAGCGTGTAAGTCCCTGGAAGTAAGCCAAAAGTCTATCCTGGACCATGCCAGATGCTGCTGTGTGATGCAGGTGCCTTCTCGAGCATGCGGATGAAATAGCCACCATGTGTCAAGCAAGTGGTAATCAGAGATCAGACCCCTGAGAACTGCAGCCGCCTGTGGATTGTGAGTGTGCGATGTTCCAGTCCTGTCAGCCGACAGAGACAATACAGTGTTGAAATCTCCCCCCCAGAGCAGTGCAGCATCTCCCATTGATTGTATAAGTTGCCATACTTGGTTAAAAAAGGAAGGATCATCTACATTCGGACCATACACGTTTGCAATGACAACTTGTTGCTGAAACAATTTCCCCAGAAGTAACAAAAATCTACCTTCTTGGTCACTAACCACCTTCAACGTTTACCAGGGGATACCCTTTTTTATCAGTGTCGCCACCCCTCGTGAGTAATTGGAGTAGCTGTATGTGTGCACTTTACTCCATCTGCTAGATAATAGCCTGGATCTGGCAGATTCCCTGAGGTGGGTCTCGTGTAGCAGGCAGATATCAACAGCATGTCTAATGAGATATGTCTGTACCAGACGGGACTTGCGGTGGTCGTTAAGACCAGGCACGTTCCAGGTAATGCAAGTTAGCTTGGACATTGGTGGAAAAAGATGCGAGGATGTTGAACACCAAAAGTGAAGTGACTACAGTGTTGCAATATACTATGTTGTAGCCACGTGCCCACCCACACGAAGTCTGCCTGAAGTGTGGTAACCCTGCCAGACTCCAACATCCGCAGCTCTGAACAGGGAGATCATCGCGGATGGAGTAGCGTGTACCTCAGCGAAGAACATTGAGCACACCCCATGCCTCTTAATAATCTGGTGGAGTATGTGGTATCTCTCTGACAAGAACGGATGACGCTGGCCACAGGGGTTATCATCGACATTAAGCTTGATATGTACTGCAGTAAACAACAAAGAACAGAAACATCCCCCCCCACCCACCTCCCACACCAACCCCCCAATCAGGGTGTGCATTCCCAAAACATCCCACTGCAAACATTGGCCCTGGGGGTCCAGGACTAAAGGGAATCATACCACAGGGGACGTGGAGTTGCCGGCGAACTGCCCTGTCGCAGAACAACAGGGTGGACGAGTTTAATTATTACTACCAGATTACTACGTAGTTAGACAATAGGAACATCAATACAACATGTGGCTGCGGGCTATGTACCCCACACCTGGGACACAAACCACCACGTACAGCGCTTTAGTCGTTGTCACTCAGCTGGCTGCTCGGTGATGACGCAGCCGCCAAATCCCTCTTTTGCTGCTTTCTCGCCGTCTGCTTGGCAAACTTCAAAGCGGCACTGGCCTCCGTGAAAATCAACGGTTTGCCCCCAGTCTGTACCCGAAGCTTCGCAGGGTATAACATGGCATATTTTGTGCCGGACTTCTGGAAGAGTTTCTTGGCTGGGATGAATTCACGTCATGCGGCTTGGACCGCTTGTGTGAAGTCCGGGTAGAAAGCAATACTGTTGCCCTGGTGTTGTATTTCCCCCTTCTCCCGGGCCAGCCTTAAGACAGTGTCTCTGTCTCTGTAGTTCAGTAGACGGGCCAGTATCGGCCGCGGCTGTGCGCCAGGGGGGGGCCTAGGGCCTAAAGTGTGGTGAGCCCTTTCCACCAGGAACATCTCCGACATACTAGAGCCAAACAGTTCTCTAACCAGACCTTCGATGTACTGTTCCATGTTTGTTATATTCGTTGATTCCGGAATGCCCGTGATGCGGACATTATTCCGTCTCGACCTCGCTTCAAGGTCTTCGTTGCGAGCCTTAATCACGTCTAGTATCTTGTCCATACGAAGTAGGTGCTCGTGTGTTTAAACTTGACGATCATCTGAATCCGAAACCCTGGTTTCTAAAGTGTCAATGCGGGATTCATGTTTGTCTACCTTTTGCGAAACATGATCCATTCGCAGCGCCAGGGAGTCAAGCTTAGAGTCTATTGCACGCAGGCTGACCTTTGCCTCCCTCAGCATGGTTTTGATATCGTCCTCCTGCTCGGGCTCTAGCTGCGTTTCGGGCACCATGGTGATCGGCGTCGACCCCATATCTTGCAGCCTTGTGGTGCGTTTTTCGAAGTTGATCTTGGTCTGTTTATTGTCCGGTTTACCCATGGCAGCACCCCAGACACGGCGCACACTCCAATACGCGAAGGCACTGGTTGTAACTCCCCCAGGCAGCCCGGGCACTCCGGGGACCGAAGCAGGGATTCCGGCCCATGGGCAGCTACCGGAGCTATGTTTGCCACAGTCGTCGCTCTAACAAACGCAGCTCAAAAGCCCTTGCGCCTTATCTTCTCTAGCTGGTGAGATCAGGGTAGCTGTGTTCATTAATCCAGGGATCAATATTCAGGCAATGGGCGGTGGTCCTCCAACGGCCGCAGCGACACCGCCGGTCCAGGGAAGACATGGCTTGGCAGTTCGGGCTGTACTGTTCCCATGAGGCACAGGGTCAGACTGATTTGCATATGGCCATATCTGAACTGGGGTGGTGGAGTGAGCTAAAGAATGATGATGGATTAAACCCAGATCAGTTGACTGGGGGTGAGTGTTTGATTGGCTCAAACGCTCCGTCCATCATCCCCTTTTGTATCGCTTTGTTCGCCCTAAGTTGGCGGGGGTATGCCCAGACGTGGGTCCCTTGCTCACTTTGCCACTGGATTCAAGCAAGCCTGGCTGATGACGGCTGGAATGCCAGAAACCGGTCCTAGGATGCTTGTTTCCGGTCCAGGGAAGACATGGCTTGGCAGTTCGGGCTGTACTGTTCCCATGAGGCACAGGGTCAGACTGATTTGCATATGGCCATGTCTGAACTGGGGTGGTGGAGTGAGCTAAAGAATGATGATGGATTAAACCCAGATCAGTTGACTGGGGGTGAGTGTTTGATTGGCTCAAACGCTCCGTCCATCATCCCCTTTTGTATCGCTTTGTTCGCCCCTAAGTTGGTGGGGGTATGCCCAGACGTGGGTCCCTTGCTCACTTTGCCACTGGATTCAAGCAAGCCTGGCTGATGACGGCTGGAATGCCAGAAACCGGTCCTAGGATGCTTGTTTCCGGTCCAGGGAAGACATGGCTTGGCAGTTCGGGCTGTACTGTTCCCATGAGGCACAGGGTCAGACTGATTTGCATATGGCCATGTCTGAACTGGGGTGGTGGAGTGAGCTAAAGAATGATGATGGATTAAACCCAGATCAGTTGACTGGGGGTGAGTGTTTGATTGGCTCAAACGCTCCGTCCATCATCCCCTTTTGTATCGCTTTGTTCGCCCTAAGTTGGCGGGGGTATGCCCAGACGTGGGTCCCTTGCTCACTTTGCCACTGGATTCAAGCAAGCCTGGCTGATGACGGCTGGAATGCCAGAAACCGGTCCTAGGATGCTTGTTTCCGGTCCAGGGAAGACATGGCTTGGCAGTTCGGGCTGTACTGTTCCCATGAGGCACAGGGTCAGACTGATTTGCATATGGCCATGTCTGAACTGGGGTGGTGGAGTGAGCTAAAGAATGATGATGGATTAAACCCAGATCAGTTGACTGGGGGTGAGTGTTTGATTGGCTCAAACGCTCCGTCCATCATCCCTTTTGTATTGCAGCGACACCGCAGGGCATGCAGTCACCGCGCGGTTTCCAGATGGCGAATGCTCCCGGAGCCTCCCAGACCCACCACTCCCGTGGCGCAAGGCCTGACACAATTTGTCACAATACAGCGAAAGAGTAGCTGACGTGTGCGCCGCACTAGGAAGCGCGATGATCCCTCAACATGGATACACTTAGTCCACCATGCCAAGCAGAGCCAGAAAGGGGTGCAGGAGATAATGTTCACAACAAGTATAGCCGCAGTCCTGAGCAAATGTAGGGTGGGCTTACAATGCAGGTCGAGATAGGCCGTAGAGATCAGTGGGAGCGGCGCACCACATGAACCTCCCATGTGCAGCCAGGCCCCCTGGGGTCCCCAAGATATTACGAGGCGTCACTGTAGGTGCCCACCTCGCGGTCAGCAGAACCTGGTGTGCTTGTCGTGGGGAGCCCGCTCTCTGTGCAGTGCCAGTTAACTTCAATTCACACGCTGATTAATTGCACCCCACAGCAGGGGGGAGCGGGAGCGCCGGATGCAATCGGACCACTTTTTGTTTGCCGTCTGAGGCCCAGGGTTGAGTGGCGCTATCTGGTTGGCAAAGCAGTGTTCCAACGGAGGCCCCTTCTCACTCCGATCAGGGCCTCCGGATATTTGAGCACAGTACCTTGTCACGAGTCCCGTTCAGCCCAGCTCGCCGCAGCTGTCCCACTTCTCACCGCTGCACCTCCGGCGCCGCGGCCGGCCGTCTGGATGTCTTCAATCCCGGTGCGCACACCGCCCCAGGCCAACCAACCGAGTGCAGCCCAGATTGTCAGGGGGGTGGGGGGCCCGCCCCGGGACCCCACAGGCAGCACTCCCTGCAAGCTGCGTTTGTGGGCCGGCGTGGCAGCGCCTCTCGGCAGTGGGGTCCTGCGTAGCAGCAGCCTTGCGTATCTCATCCCGGGAGCTCGGCAGTCCTCCGGGCCGCTCCCACCGCCAGATGGTGTCTCAATGCAGCTGCGTGCGCTCACGCCGGCGCCCTCGGCCACCTCACCTCGTCACAGCAGCTCCGGCAGTTGGATTCAGAGCCGACAGCCCCCAGCACAGGTATGGCGGCACAGCAAGTTCTCCTCTGCTCGCCAGTCCCTCGGGCCTCCGCAGCGCAGCTCAGGCCGCAAAACCACGTTGTCCGCCACCCACCATAAGGGATGGCACACCGCAAGGCTGAACACCGCAAAGTGTGCCGCGTCGCCTACGGAAGTCGTTTTACACTGTTAGAAGTGTGGATGAGTGGTAGAAATGCAGGATAACTGCCGGATAATGCACTCGGCTGGCAGAGCCACTTCACCAAGCGGCCATCTTGCAGCTCGGCTCGGCCACGCCCCCGTTGGCAGCATTCTTAGAGCCACCACAGGTAGTTTCTGCTCCTGTTGGTATGGACACCGGCTCCTCCAACACTCAGGCCTTGGATGTGGCACAGGCTGCCCTGGCATCTGCTGCAAGGCAGTACGGAAGATCATCTGTGCTCATTTGACATTCTTTGTGAGGTGTTACAGGGATCGTCAGCTGCATATGCAGACAGCAGCAATGTTGCGTCTACCAGCAAGGACACAGAAACATTTGGCATGTTGCACGCTGGGAAGATTTGGCTTTTTACCTTTTTGCGAAATTCCAAATTGAAACCTTTTGACCTGCATGGCTTTCAGATGCTTGTAGTTGCTCGGACTATATAAATGGACACTTTAGAGCAAATACTACTTGAATGATTTTTTTTTTTGTAGAACACTTTTAAATGGTTTTTTTAACGCTTTTTTAACTTCTCTTAAAAATGTTTTTATTATTTGTTGCGTACAAACCTCTAGACGCCTTGGTAGTATGCTAGAATTTAGTTAAGTCATCCAGTCGGATGAGGAGTGGGTGTTATATTTCATATAGGTACCCCAATATAGGTCCAGGTAATATCATAACCCTTCACCTACATTCTCTCCTATACTACAAACATAACAGATTGAGGGACTGACCTTTGCCTAGTTACAACACTATACACAGTACGTAGGGTTTTCCTGAACACTGGCCTCATAAATTATGCATGAGGATTCTTAGTTTCTGGAACACAGCAGGACCACCATCTCCTGCATAATAACTGTGTATAAAGTTCATTCCCGACGTCATCCTAAGTCCGACACTGGCACAGCAAGGTAGAACCCCTGGGGATACCTTAGGTTTTATAAACATCACATCTTGCCGAGATTGGGAGAGGAGATCAGGACTTCCCGGCCGACACACTGACGCAAGACGCTGAGGTTCCTGCATGCATATACTCCAGCTCGCAGTGGTCTGACATCCCTTGCGGGGTGATATATAGAGAGAAAGGTGCCCCCTATTTACTTTTAGGTCCAAGAGGAGGGGGAAATAACAACAAATATGTGAGAAACCTCTAATCTGACCTATTTCATTTCAACATTGGCAAATGCTCAAATTGCGACATTTCCCCATAAACACAGTCTTATCACATATAATTTCTGTTATGATTTTATTTTATATCAAACACTTGTATTTTTCTTTTTTTATATGTATATAAATATTCTCTTTCTTTTGTGCTCATATAGTCATAAAACAATACAAATATTCACAAATTCGTATGATTTTTAGTAATGTTGTAAATTAAAGGATCAAATCTCCAAATTGTGATACCCCCACACAAAACCAACATACCTACATTCTCACCTTTCATCCACTTCAATCATACTGGCAAACATACAACACAAAAAGTGACAATAAAATACAAAACTTATAAGGGATCCTACAGGATTATAATTTCTAATATGATTTTAAATTCCGGCATAAAACATTCAAGAGTTGGCTTATTCTTCTTGATTAGTTCTTCTCTTGTCTGTATCTTAGGTACGATTCCCAGATGTCTAAAAAGTGGTCTACGCACATTTCGGTGAAAGGCAATTTATATCACCTTCATCAGGACCAATTACAAAATAATTTCTTTAAATCTATACAGTGGGCTGGGGGTTATATGGATTTATTCGACGTGGAATTGTCTCTGGTTGGAATATATGCCTTTGCCCTCAATTGAAAATCAGCAAATGGTTGTGCCTTCAGGGATCAATTTATTCCCTGATTGTTTGTTCTTATTTGAGGAAAGTTATATCTATGCCATAGAAGGGTCAATGTGTATTTTTTTATATCAAAGACCATCCAATACTCGGTTTAATCTGCGTCCAAATTGTGTGTTATATGTCTTTTGGTTCCATCTATATGTTCGCAGCACTGTGGGCTAACTAGAATTCATTGTGGCCCCATTTGCCAATACTGGAGAGGGATCTTTTCTCTTTGTAGTCCCGGTTTTATCCAAAGAGTTTAATTAGGTAATCTTTTTCTCCTCACGCATACGTCCAACCGCGTATTGCCGTCATGCTTGCGGGGTGTTCAGCTCGAGACCAGAATGGGGTCCCGCAGTCTCATATCAGGTAATGGGGTTGGCTTTATCCTAGAGGGATTCTTGGCTTTACACCTACTCACATGCTAGGTACACTTAGGTACATCTAGTTAGGGTGCATAGTAGGAGTACGCATTTTATTGCCATGTATTTTATATACTTGCCTGTAGTTATGATTTTAGCAAATTGGTAGAAACCTACCATCTGTTTCCTTTCTTAGTGCTGCTACTCATTTATATATGCTACTGTCTACTGGTGGTTTCAGTCCACTTATTTTACACAAGAACAAACACTAATCAAAAAATGCTTATTGAAAAACGTCCCAACAGTTTATTCTGTGTATCTCTCTGAGAACAAGTGAGCACGAGTGACTGAGCGAAAAGTAAGTTACTGTTTCCACAGTCCTGAGGGATCAGGGTTGTCATGTTCGATAGTTGCCAAGAACTATTCTCTCCTTGGTAAGAGGAGGTTATAGTGGCATTGCGAGCTAGCTGGTACACAGGCTAACATACCCGGTGGGGGTGTCTGGAATCAGTCTGGACATCAGTCCTGCAGTGTATGTTGTCTAAACGCCCAGATCCTATATAGGTCTTATAGAAACTACACAACAGTTTGGTTGTGTTCCCATCTGAAGAGGACTTGGACTGGAAGTTCAGTCTGGACTGCTCATTTTGGAGCAGGACTAAGAGTGATTTGAATAAGGTGGATCTCTGTCTGGCATGGCACAGTGGAAGAAAAACAATGGTCTACAATTCGGCCAGAGCAATTGCTGGTGGCTGAGATTAATTCAAGCATTGCTTCTATCACCTTATTGTTTTTGTAGTAGATGCCCTAAGTGCAATGGGTATGCCCAGACGTGGGTCCCATGCTCATTGCACCATAGGACTCAAGCTATATCTCATTGATGAGACCTAAGTAGGTCGAAACCGGTCTTGGGTTTTTTGTGTTCACATCTGGAGGTGACCTGCCTGGTAGTTCGACATCAAATGTTTCACTTGGAGTAAGACCAATGCTGATTTGTGTAAGGCGGGCCTCCATCTGGAATGGCACAGTGAGTAAAAAGAAATGGTCTGCAATGCATCCTGAGCCATTAATCCAAGCTTTCCTTACATCATCTAGTTGTTTTCTAATTACACACACAGGACTCCAACATGGCTAGTAGCATGCACGTGTGTTTGAGAGCTGGAGGTGGGAAAATACAATAGGTTCCTCAGCAGGAGATGCTCAGCATCCTGTATATTTAGTGGTGGTGCTTTCAGCTAAGTGAAGGAGCCCAGACTACTTGCATCAACCGGAGCCATTAGGTAATCAGAACAGAGGTCTCATACCAGTGTTGACTAGCTGAGCAGATAGACCACACAGCTTGTCAAGTGAGCTACTATTTACTACAAGCTACAAGTCCAAGCTACTACAATCAGATGCCCACTAGATACACAGGAGCAATGCAAGAGGGTTTCATACCCTGTTATTGCCATTTGCAAGCCTCAGAGGAAATCCCCTGATTAATAAAGCAGATAAAAGAAAAGTTATTGGCATAGGTCTGCTGAGAAGGCTGGTGTTTTGAATCTTTGCTCCCAAAAACCAAGGTGTGTGAGCTTGTGAAACCCCTGAACTCATTTTTGGTTGACACCTTTAATAGGTACAAGTATAGTAGGTAATCGACTGTGCTCCAGAGCTTTGAAAGCCTTTTAGCCTTAATGTGGGCAATATTCATCAATTCTACTCATGAGATTAATGTGACTGGCCTGTTGGAATTAATTCTCTATGACTTTAGTGGGTGTCTTACTTTGTACAAATTAGATATTAAGAACGGTATTTTATAGAATCAAAGATGTTCAAAGTAAGACCAAGGAAGTTGACCTGCAAGAAACGTGTCTGTTGTGGTTCCGCTCAACCATGGAACAGAAGAGAATCAAATTCTAGTCTGAAAGGACCCTCTATCTCTTCCATCTTATATGCTACAATTTGAATATATAGATTGATAATGTATGTTAAGAATATTTTTAACAGCGTGGAACAAAAGTATTTTTGATATAATAACTTGATTTTTTTGTAAATATATTAGACCTTTCAAGTGTGATATTTTGTCATTATTACTGTTCAATTACTCAAATATGTCAATGTGGCTGCTGCTGAGATTTTGAAGAATTTTTATAAATGATGACACCAGTGGGTACATGCTGCTATCAGTTGTGCACCCTTACACCAGGCCCAATCACCTTCCTACCGTTTGTGATATACTTTCAGTAGGTAGTTGGTAATTAGCCCCAGCCATAGGGCCTTCATTCTCAGTTAATCGCCCTCACTATATAGCCTCAATACTGCCTCTACAGTAACTGTTATTATTATTTTGCTAATATTATTCTTATAGTTAGTATCATTTATGGTGTTCAATGTCCATTATTGTATTTCACATTGGCCATTAACTGTACTCTCTTTTGGGCATATTCCATCTTCTCCACTTGTGTCATATTTCTAGCTATACAGAACGGGTTACATTCCTAATTCTTCCAGTCCCTCTTGATAACGGGACAGAATGTGAACAAAGCCAGCAGAGCCATTCCCATTAGGGTCCAGAGGGGATGTAAGTTCCATGCAACATTTATTCCTGACATTCAGACAAGTCCCCAGGCCAGTGCAATCCACAGAAATGGTACTGGTGGCCATGGTGACGTTACTGCTCAGAGTTAATAAACCTCACATCAGCAGTGATAAAGATACCTCAACAATGGCAGCCTCGGACGGGAATTAGAGAGATGCAGAAGGCAATAATTATCCAGGCAATGAGGCACCCAAGAACTGCCTTATTCCCTGAAATGATAGGGCAATAGAAATTGACTGACTTACCAGAATGTAAGCCTTTTCCTGAATCACTAGCCCATCAGTAAGTTCAGATAGGGTACTTTTGACATTCTCGCTGATGTGGACTGACATCTTCTAGGCACGATCCCAACGTGCCCCTGCTGCTTCTCATATTTGCCCCAAAAGTCAAATAACAGAGAAGGCCTTAGACCTGAGGTAAGCGCTCTGTAGTACTTCTAGTCACCCTTTACATTAGCCCTCATTCCAGGAGTGAAACAATAGGCCCTCGTGCTTCAAGTTTGTAAACCTTTTGATAATTGTGTGTGTTTCTAAAATACAGAGTCTCAATACATCAGATCTGTGGCATATCATTTTACATTATTTCAAATAACAAATAAAATCATAATCACTTATTGTCACAGCTTGGCATCATACATTTGTTGAGAGGGCGGTATGGCCTAGTGATAAGGAAGGGCTCTTTTGCCTGCCAAATATCCTTCATCAGAACAAAAAAAAGGCAAAAGGGTCAATTTAAAATTAGGTCTTAAAATTAAGATTGACCCAAAACGGGAGATTTGGCAGCTAGGGCTGTTGTTTGCTTTTATGTGCTTCAAATAAGTAAATAAGTCGATGGACAAGCTAGCAATTTTAACATTGCCCATGACATGGCCCACTGGAAAAAAAGACTCCTTATTTTCCGGCTGGTTCTTTCTTTTAAGAAATGACAAAACGTTCATCTTTATGGTGATGAAATGTAACTGCTATTGTTAATTAACACTTGTATAGCGCATAATTATGAGTTAGAAATCGTAAATCCTGGCTATATATGACAACTGATTGAAAATCTCCCTGGGATCTTTGTACGTTTTATCTCCTTGTTTTAAATTCAATTATGAACACCATCCCCGCAATGGGTGAAACAAAACACCCATGACACATGTTTGTGCCAGGGATGTGAAACAAGAATAATTTCAGGTTCCATTTTGAAGGAAAGATAGAATCTCTACTTCAAACTGTAAAGACGCTTCATTTCAATTAACCATTTTAAGGCCTGCTGTTGTGTCATCTGCAGCCTCAGGGCCCAGATTCTGGAACAGATAAAGAAAGGCCTATTTACCATTAGTTTGTCAATGAAAGGCTGTGCTGTAAATACCACCTTAGTACTTTGTCATTTTGCGCCCTTCAAAGGGTCATGTTTGAACTTTCATTTTTTTGTGAAGGGAGGGTTTGGAGGGGCATTTGCTAGAGGATTTCTATTGGTTATGGTGCTTTTCGTCAGAGACGATTCTTCGAGGTGGAATGCACTTAACATCATCTTCGTCAGTCATTGTTAAGATACTATTTTTTCAACAACATTCGGTACCACTGGTTTGAACTTAAAACAATGCAGTCTGAAGAATTTGAAACATGATATGAAGCGAAATTAGATGGGGGCAGTTGATGTATAATGCGTTTGAGGAAAGTGTTGCCCACAGGTGTGGAACACCAGTTAGAAGCAAAAGTACTTTCCCACATTTCGAAAATCTTGTGTTTTCTTTTTGATATGCAGTATATTTTGTAGGCCTGCAAAAAAATGGGCCAGATGTAATTGCTATGTTTAATAAAATGCACTGCTCAAGAATACACAACAGGCGGTATTATAATATGAAAGCTGCAATATGTTTTACTAATGTAGTTCCTGACAGATATGCAAGAATGGACAGGACTTGATATTTTTTAGGATGAGTCAGGTAGCTAAATATGGTAAACTGGCTGATAAGTCTAAGGGTCTAATGGTTGGATGTGCTTCTGGGAAACACTGAGTGACCTAAAGCACATAAGCGACAGGCAACAGAAAGTAAAGTCTAAACGTAACATGTTTATACAAAAAAACAGCCAAGATCAGACTAGTGTGTGCTTTTGGTTTGTGTCTGTCTTTTAATTGTGTTCTTCTTCAAAAAGCACAAACACAGCCAATGCGTTCCGCCTAAACAAAGGCTTCCTCAGGGCTGCAAACATGCAAAAACATAGATGTAAGTATGCATGCTCAATAAAAGATACAAACTGTTCAACTCATTCTTAGATTCATGTCACTACCATAAAAACCCACACCACATAAGCCAATCCTGATACACAGCAAAATTCTAAAAAAGATTAATTTACCAAAACACAAAACAAATCATAATAACATCACATACCCTATCATATACTTGGCAATTGGACAAGAGATCTATACTGCATTAAAAGTTGTGATATGCTGAACCCATCACATAAGTTGTGTATGCAAACAGACACGCAAAAATATGAAATCGTCAAAGACACATCTGTAGGGTCAACCAGTATGAATGTATACCAACAAAAAATAAACCGTACAAGATACATGCACAAAGCAAAGCACAGTACATGAACTGTAAGAGACAGAAAACATCCATAAAACGAATAAAGGGGACAAAAAAATAGAAGAAAAATGTCAATGGATTGCATGAAAAACTATGGTGCAAGACTAAAAGTTAATACAATATAAAAAAAGTAGTTAGAAAAGAGGCCCAGAAAACCCCAAAAAGTCATAGGGAAGTATAAGGCAGTGCATAGCGCCGAACAATGCACTATAGTGCAACAGTGCTCCAAGAACACCATAGTAAGTTGCACATGTAAAATCTTACCAGCTCAACATAGCAAGTTAGCATCACAAGGGACAACCAATTGTTTGATGTGCATGATGACAAAAAACACGAAGTCATAAATAATGAAAGATCTAAGCGACTGAAAAGAAAAGATTTTTAATAGACTCCTGTTGCCTCTCGCTTATGTGTTTATTGTCTTTAATGTATGACCGATGAGCAGCTGGTCATTGGAGGTGGGTAACTTGTACTTGGATAATAGTGATAACTTCAGGTGGTGCAGCATTAGTTTCCCTAGGTGCCATCATTGGTTCAAAGCACTGAGTGACCGCCTGAGAAGTGTATTCTGCAATGAGCCTGAAGAGAGTACTAGCTGAAGTCCACCCGTTGACGTCCATGCGCAGGTGTCTATCTGCAAGTCACAAGTTGGAAAACTGGGAAGACATATTTTGCAAGAACCTAGCAGAGGTAATATCACACCAGGATGCAGTATTTTGATAGTATTTTAAATTCAGGACTGGGGACTAACCAAGGGAGTTGATGTTTGTGCACTGCAGTCTGCAGGTTTTTTCCCTCATTGTGTTGTACTTTTGCAGATTTTGCAAGATTTCTCTTGTCAAAAGGCGCACGGAGAATGGAACTCTGAATTGCTGCATTCATTCACACCTCATAATCTTAATTTGGTAGTAAGTGCATGTTCAACACTAAAACAGACTTATTGTAGTTACTGTTTTAATGGGCCTACAGCACTCAATATTAGGCAGCACCAATTTTTTGCAAGACCAGAAAAGGGCAAAGCTTTAGTGGCAAGAACCATATAAT
Organism: Calotriton arnoldi; assembly: GCA_963921515.1. NCBI lineage: Eukaryota > Metazoa > Chordata > Amphibia > Caudata > Salamandridae > Calotriton > Calotriton arnoldi. Next base: position 1,322,929 of record CAWUFW010005237.1, read on the forward strand.
TGAAACCTGAGTCTAAAAGAACACAGCCATAAAAAAAAGTTCGGATCTTTGGAAACTCCGCAGATGAACTTTGTCAAATAGCAAAATGAGCAACTAGTTATGGCAAAGCCAAGAGATGCAACCTTTGTATTCTGAATGCAGACAGAGGCACACGTGATCACAAATGGAATACACATCGACCAAAGGACCTACACAAAGCCATTTTCACAAAGTTCAGCAAACACAGAAGTATGAATGTATACATATCAAATGAAGGACCCTAGAATATGCCTCAGGTGAGCACTAGGTTATGTGTTTCAGCGAAGCATGAGGTGATGCGTGATGGAGCATGATTTTCTGTAATAAAATCTGCTCAATTAAATCTACCTGTCAGAGAGACTAAAATAATAACGTTCGGGTAATAAAATTACTAACGTTAACCTAAATGGTGTACAACATGAGAAATGTGCAAAGGCACGACGAATATGCTCTATTTAGTGAAATGAAATAAAACACGAGGACTAAATGGAATTAATATAGTTTATATGCATTTTCTAATATGTGTTATTCTGTCTCCTTTGCTGCAGAAAATTAAAACGACAAAGAAAGCATAATTCTTCATGAAAGTATAGTGTAGGATTTTAGAAATAATTCTTTCTTTGCTAAAATAAATGTAGGCCTCAGAATATTAGGGGATGTGTTCACGTACTCCTGTCCCGTGATTTGTAAAACAATGCTGTCCTTAGCTGCAGACCTTCACATGTTACGAGTTGTTTCCTAGAGTGTAGATATTAGCCTAAATCTGTCTGAAATTATTGCGTTCTTTCCTGTCTGAGCGAGAGTAGACGGATGTTAAAAGTTACTGTTTCATTAATAAAATACAAATGTGGCTAGGTTACTTCCACTTCCTTCTTCGGAAGCTGGAGAATGTATTAGACAAAAGGTGTTTAGAAAGTGCTTCAAATAGATCATAGTCAAAAGACCACCACACCATCATGTTTAGCCAATGAAAATGTTTGTGGAGAGAGAAGAGTGATACAATGTTTACCGAGAGAAGGAAGCTACAGTGTATAAAGACCTTCGTGGGAAGATATTCTTCGGCTTGTTCTCAAGACTTCGGGGGACTCGTCCTGCGTTCGTGGTGTGAGCTGCATGCCGTGCTGATTCCTGATATTCTGGCTGGCAAACCTGCTGATCCATTGAACTTACCTGAGACTTTGCACATCATCGGCTGATGGTGCTGCCTTTCCTATTCCTAACGGCCGTGGGAATAGTTTTCCCTCTAATGTTCGCTGAGCATTAGAATTTCCGTTCATAGGTGAAGTATTTTCACTGCTACCGTTTTCTTCTCTTGTTCTCTCTCCCCTATTCTCGATGAATCTGATATTTGTGATTTGTATCTGTTTGCAATATTGTGATAATCTGTAACATTTGTGCACTAAGATGACATTCTATTTGGACATTTTAATTGACCATTCATTATTCTAATAACAAAGAAAATAATCAAAAGTAAGGGTGTTTGTCTTTATTCATGAGATAGATAAATACTTGCCTATTGTTATGGATTATGTTGTTTAGCGTATTTCCTTCATTCTAGGTGCTCATGGGGAAATATCATAGCCATAATTTCAATTACACAGTCCCTTTTAACTCTACCAAAGATAGATCGGAGGACCTTTGTTGCAGTTGCTTGTGGAATAATGTCTTATGGGCCCGACATTATGGATATGTTATTGTAGTTATTAAAGAGTTTGGTGAGGTCAGTAAGTGATGAATATTATTACCCACATGCTTCCGCTACATCATGCGCTTACCTGAACTGCTTGGTGAATGCCTCTAGGAAGCACTGGTTGAATGGTTGAAGTGACTCAGGGGATTGCTGGGCAATGTGCTTCTGGAGAGAACTAGGTGGTATGCCAGAGAGGATGTAAAGTTGATGTAAAGTTGAGAGGCACAGAGCTATTTGCAAAGGATTAACTAGAGGACATAAGGTGATGTAAACCAGACACCTGGAGTCATTCATCATGGAGGAACACATCAATGTGCACTGTGTCTTGTGTGGAAGCTATAAGTAATTCTTATTTTTTGGGACATCGACATTTTAAATGCTTGGGGTTTTATGTCTATAATTATAATGATTAAATCAAAACTACAAGTCCTAAATGCCATGTTCTATAGGCTAAAAGCTAGAAATATTTGAATGCGTCACACACATGAAAAAGGTCGCTTGGCAAGTATCTAATTAGAAGTTTGGATGGAAAATAAAATAAATGCAAATTTCCTTTGGTTGACAGTCAGACATGTTTTAGTTTTACTCCTTTAAAAATGTCTCTGCTTTTTCGATGTCCTACACTCTGAATAAAAACATTTTCAACTATTCCCTTTTAGCATGCTTCTCTGAATGGTTTCCTAGCAGTATGTTTGTATGTCACTGCAGCCGCCAAATGCTCCACACAATACATAATGTTAAGGCCAAGGATAACAGATTCACTGAACCTTTTATCTGTCTGAAAATGCACTGCTTGACTCAACATATTTCATGTAGATTCCGGTTCATAAAGAATCAAATTTAAATCTCTTTGTACCATCCATTTGTCAGGGAGGCTGGTGTGCGGTGCTGGATTTTCAAGAGAATGGTATGGCTTGTTGCATGCCACCAGTGCTCAGCAGCAATCCGCCCCCCCCCCACATATGTGGCTTCCTTCTCCAAGGCGCCTTGAAGACCTATACCCTGCATGAGGCTATCATCAATGCAACACTGCTGGCAGGCATCAACTACTTTGGGGAGAACCTGGTCTTGTACTACATCCTCCCCTGATTGGGTATGGGGTATGAATGATGACATTGTTGATAAACATTCTGGTCATAGGATGCTAGACCCACCAGATAGTGGACACTTTGCTGGAAGAGGGGCATTAATAGATATCTCTGAATTGTTGTCCTTGTTGCTCTGTTTCTACTGGTGGTAGAAAAAGGGATGCCTCTAGGGCGGCTGCTTAAGCAGCTGGTGTGGGTGTCAATGGGTTCCCCATCATTGCTGCTTGTTTGCTATTAGATGTTTGTGTTAGAAAAACGAACAAGCAATCAAAAGGAAGAAATCCACAATCGTCCAAAATGGCAGACACCAAAGTCACCTCCACGGCTCCTGTATGGTTGCACAGAACCAGAAACTGATCTCAGTCAAGTTTTTAAATGGGGTTGATAGGAGAAAAAATTAAATGCATAAAAAGCCCTTATTTAAAGTGCATATTTTGACACAAGCATTCTTTATCCTTTTGCAATATATCAAGATCCATACTGAAACGGAGACAAACAAATGGGCAAAGATCCAGCATCAGAACCAGCCAAGGCTGATCGCATCTAACCTATTCAGTTTGTTGTTGAGAGACGTTTAAGGGGAAGAAGGAGCCTGGGAGTGAAGGAACAGATAAAGGTGGCAAAAACGTGAGAAAAGGACACAGCGTTATATTCATCTATAAACTAGACGATAGGTACGCAAATTGAGGGCCTGAAGTAAGCACCTTGCTTAGACATTGCAACCAAACATCAAAGGAGGGATTCATCTCACCACGAGGAGAATCTTTAGTCCCGATTGCACTTAAGACAAACTTAGCCGGGATATTATACAGAAACGAGCCTTCTAAAAGCATTCTACAGGTATCCCAAATCTTTCTGTCACAAATAATATTGCCTGGGGACAACTTAAGGTGGTTCCTGGCTCACTGCCAAAGCTCTCAATCATGTCTCATTATAAACAGTGTTTATAAAAGACGACGACTGAGAGCTCTGGAGTTGAGGGTGAAGGCAGTGCAAGTTTCTCATAGTGTCTATCAGTGGGTCAAAAAAGGTGCAGACTCCAGCAAGATTAAATAAAACGCATGAAATAAACAGTAATTAAACTGGTGGCATGCCTTACATGAATGTTTTAAACTTAAAATGTTTAACTTTAAAATATTAATGTATTGCATGTCAGTGATTTAGTTACTGTTTATATTGCTTAAATATTTAAAGAGAAAATAAAATGTTTACTTACCCACTGGCTGCACGCCTCCGGTCCTTTGTGTTCTTCTCCAGTCAATTGAGCGCAGTGCTAGCGCCTAAAATTTAGGAGGGTAATTTGATGACCAGTGCAAACCTAAAGCACTTACAGCAAAAGCCTCCTATCTTTGGCACTCGTCCGCCGTCAGGCAAACGGATCTTGGCCACCATTGCAGAATGGAGCTGTAACAAATTTCATTTCAAATATAATCATCAACTTTCAGCAACTTAATCTTTAGTCAATGATGAGAGGTTTGGAACAGTTTTAAAGCTTTAAGTCTCATTAAGAGATTATTATTGTTTTTATTGTTTTTATTCAGAGTAGTCAATTTACAGAAATCTGGAGAAAAGGTTTCATTAGAATCAGCATAAAATAGACAGCATGTTCCATATAGGAAATCCCTATCTTAGGGCCTTTTTACGAGTTTGGCGGTCCTACTGTCAACCCGTCACCATCGCGCTGACAAGAGAACTGCCAAGCCCGTTGTGTACCCGCCCGCTAGATTACGAGTGTAATCCAGAGTGGGCGGGCGGTGCTGCAGCGGTCTCACAACGGTGGCTGTGTAAGGCTCATAGGAGAGCCTTAACAGCAGACCGCCGTCATTACTGCCTGCAGAACGCTTCTGTGTGGTGTGGCATGCATGCTCATTGCCTTGAAAAAGGCGGTGGAAAGCCAACTCATAATATGCTCGGCTGTGCTGGCATCGGCACCTCCAGCATATTGAGGCTGGTTGCAGATCACCAGCGCAGAGGGATCCTTGATCCAGGTGGAACCAGTGGTCTCCTGGCTGTCTGACCGCCACATTCGGAATACTGAAGGCGGACCCTCAGTGGTGGCGGTGGTCGGACCACCACCGCGAGTACGGCGGTCCTGAGGACCGCCGTATTCATAATAAAGTCCTAGCCTAAATAAGAACCCACACGGAGTTCTCTTGGAAAAGAGCAAGATTCTGGAGCATTTAGTTAGCTAAAGAATGAGCTCCCCATAAAGAGTAGTTCAGGAAACTCAGCCGAATTCCTTAACAAGTTGCAGTAGCAACTGTTACTTAAATCAAAGAGAAGTAATCACAGCAGCAGCTATGATCAACTGTAGGAGAAAGTCTCTCTTCAAAAAGATCAGGATAATAGAAAATCACTGTTAGAAATAGCACACAGCAATCTGAGCAAGAATAAGGGAAAATGAATGCATAAAGCATCAAGAGCAAGTTGGCATGGAAAAGAAAGAATGGCATTAATCCTCTCTAACTATGAACACGTATATATTAAAACATTAAAAAAATGCTACATTCAGCACGGTTCATCCAATGGAAACAGTTCTTAGGATGGTTTGTCGCCTCGCTTCCCATTTCCCACGTTAAAAATTCACGCCAGTGAGCAGTTATCTAAAACTTTCTAATATGTCTTGCACTAGATACATGATCGAAGGTTCTCATGAAAACCTTTGCAGCCCTATACTGTTAGCTGTTATTAGTATCCCATTGTGTGGACAAAGGACTAGTCTAAAGCAATGAAACATTTCTATCAGTAAGTCTTGATGAGACCATGCAACCTAATATGTTCAGAAAGTTCAACATTGCTAATACTCTATTCATTACAAAATATAGCAGAATACATTGTTTAGTGAAATGAGGAAATCATATGGTGTGAGGAAGCAAAGAAATACATTTCTTTTAGAGCAGCACATTTTAAGGTGATGAATGATTATACAGTTAGAGGATTAGATCAGCAGTTTCTAAGAGGCAGTTTATTTTAATGTCAAGCAGAAGTCGACAAATTATTTTTCAGGCCTAGTCATCGAAGCACATTAGGTATGAGAGCCTTCTACTTATTTAAGCTGCACGTTTATTTTTACACATTCAAGAAAGCACCTTCTATGGTGAAAGCTACATGATTTATTTATCATATTCTAAAGAATCATTTTCTATGTTTCCCATTTTCTCTTCTTCAGATACGATATACTCATTTTCGAATTTCAGGCACACTTTCTTCATTGTTAACCAAAGCAAATTTTAGGAAACATTTAGACTTTAACAGTCCTTTCCTTCTGATGATTTTTAAATCATCACTCAATAAGGTTTCACATGCGAATTTGCTTCATAATGAATCATCAGTTGAGTCTTGTTTTCTTTTTACCCCATAAAGAGAGATTTCATGTAGTCGTCATTCATAATACCATGCATTCCCATCTTCCTTTCATATCATTTCTTCTGGAGATTTTCTTTCTTCTGTGAAAGAAATATTTATAACTCAGTAATAGAGCATAAAGAAATATTAGACAAAGTCCCACTATTACTATTGGCATTAATATAGCTTTCAATATACCTTTCCCTGCTGTTGAAAACCAATTTCCAATGGTGCTTCGTCCTTTCCCAAAATTTTCGTACAGACTTGGTGTTTCCAAATATATGTAATTCAGATTGTAAACCTGAAATGTTCTTTGCATAACTTTCTATTTCTTTGCTTTAGTCAGGTATGTATGAACAGCAATGAGTTAAATTCAACATCCGGCAAACTCCTCCCTTCTCTGCAAGTAGTATGTCTAAAGCAAGACGGTCCTGCAAAACCATGAACCTTATAGTAACTAAATCTGTGTTAATCACAAGCAAGATTCCAGATGTGCTGGTTGCCATTTTGTCTACTCCTGTGGCTAATATGCTAATCTTTTCATCGTTTACAATGACACCTACAGGTGGAATTATTGCTCCAACTATATCTCCTACAAATCCTGTTCCAGTTTCTACTCTATGTTTCTGTCTATGTGCTAGTGTTAAAGTTAATGCATCGAAGCTTGTAACATGATACATCTTTGAAATCAACATATCTAAATAGCAAGTTCGCTCCAAATCAGCTGGCAACAGGAAATAAGCATTTTGTACACAAATGTCGTACACCCTAGAATTGCATTTTTGTCTCCCTGTAGTATCTGCCAAGATCCCCCAGTCAATTTGAAAGTGTGTTCACAGCTATTAATCCCTACATGTCTCATCCGTTTTTGTGTTCTCTTTTTGTAAACACACATTTTACCTTTGTGTTGGCTGTCTAGGTTTAGGGTAAACTATCTTTTTTCTAAATTTGTTTTTTTCTTTCTTCCATACATTCTCTAAGACACCACCCTTTTTGTCTACACTTTTTGTCATGTTTATGTACCTTTCTTCTTGAGCCATTATGTAAGCCTTTTCTACAGGTAACATTAGACAGGTAAATTGTTTGTGTGAGCCTTTACACTATCTATAGGAGCATGTGGAAAGAAATAACACCAAGCTGTGTCCATTTCTTTTGGTTGCTGGTATAAATTCATGTTTTCTATCAAGGGGATTCTAGAAAGTACTAAATCATGATTAGAATAAAAGTATTCAAAATGTCCTCGTCTATAAACTAATAATAGTAAAATACTACTGGAAATGGCATAAGGCAAGGTTATTTGATGTACATCACCTCTTCAGAAACAGAAGTGGGTAAAATTGCACAGACATAGCAGTCCTTAGCATCCATGGCATTAGCGTATTCCTGAACAAATCTAGAATAAACATTAGTAGAATATTCATCCTTTTTGCTTCAAGGCATAACCAAGAGAATTTACTCTAAGTTTAGGTAGTGTGTATATTAGTAAGGTTCTTTGCTTTATGCTCTGTCTTGGGAGTTGAATAAAACCCTAATAGTACTATAGTGATCATTATTACTGTTATTACAAAAACCGATCCCATGATATACTTACACTTATTCCTAATGCAACACATTTCTCAATGAGTCAAACAAAGCTTAATTTAGTGGTTTTAGTGACTGACTTCACCAATACAGTTAGTGTTCCTTTTTTTCTTTGCAGTTCAGTTTTCTAAAAAGACAATCCTTAAACCTACTCTGTGTTCTTCTAAAGTGTTATCCCAAACTCTTCTGTAGCTTTTTCTTGGGCTTAGGTTAGTCTTCTGTAAAACAAATCACAAAAAAATAAACCTATCTGTTTTCATTCAGAGACTTTTTCTTACTGTCTTTCGGCTTCTTTTGCTTTAACTTATTCAAATTTGTTTGCAGTGTCTTTTGGCTTTCAGGGTGGCTCTAATAGTTGAGGATTCACATTGCACAAGTCTTCTAGTGTAAAGTTCAGAAAAGTGTTCAGATAATAGGACCATTCAGGTGCAGAGTATCTGCGACAAGGTACTCATGCTCTTTTGGATCTCCGTATTATTTGTTGATTTTGATCTATACCACTTTCAGTACTGTTTGTTTTCTGCAGGTATGATCTCTGGATTCCGAGCTATTAAACTACTTCTTCTTGGGTTCTTGTTTTCATAACTAGGCCATTCTGCTTGTCGATTTGTTCTCCTTTCTCCAGTACTTGTTTCTTCTCCTGGGTCATTTCTGTCTCCTTGTACCACTCCTTGAGAACTTTCAACTTGAAATTTGATCTCTGCTTCAATTTTGTTAAAGATCTCAGTACCACTTTGTGTCACTTCAGGCAATTGCACTAGTCTTCTTGCTTCCTGATCTTCACCCCTTTCCTCTTCTTCTGGCTGGACTGGCACTGGTGCTGCTAGTCTGGGTGGTCTCTCTTCTGGCAGTGCGACCACAAAGCTCTTCTTTCAGGATCGAAGACCAAAGGCACTTCTTCTGGATTGCTCACTCTTTTGGTGTGTGAGGCATGAATCAGGTTTGGAACTCCAGGACATTTAACAGCAGTGTTCGTAGTCAAGATCACTTGGAAGGGGCCTCTCTATCTGGGTTCAAGACAAGTCTTCCTGACGTGCTTCTTGATGATGACACAATCCCCAGGACTGAGGTTGTGGCACGTTTCTTGATGGAAATCTGGTGTGGATGCTAATACCTGATGAGAGACGGAACGAACCAGGTTAGCCAATTCTTTGCAGTAATCCAAGATTATGTCATCTGTAATATTCACAAGGGCATTTTCAGGTATAGCTGGTAATCTCATTGCCCTGCCCATCAGGATCTCATGCGGTGATAGTCTTGTTTTCCTCTCTGGGGTACTTTGAATGCTCACTAACACCAAAAGTAAAGCATCTGGCCACTTTAAGGAAGTCAAAGCACACACTTTTGCCAATTTGGACTTGATGGTACCATTCATTCGTTCCACAATACCTGATGCTTCTAGTCTGTAACTGCAATGTAATCTTTGCTCAGTCTGTACAAATCATCCTCATCACTTCATTGCTAAAATGTGTTCCTCTATTTGACGCAAGAGAAATCGGCATGCCTTACCTAGGGATACGTTCTCGAAACAACAACTTGTCTACAGTTAGACTGTTGTTTCTTCTCCTCGGGTAGGCTTCCACCCATCTCGAGAAAATACACGCAATAACCAGGATATATCTCAACGTGTTATGTACAGGCATCTTCGTAAAATCCATCTGCATCCTGTTGACAGGACCACCTGATCTCCCTATATGGTTTAAGGTGACGTGTTTTTTATCCTGCATTCAGTTGCTGACATATTACACACCTGTGACAGATCTCTTCTGCAAACATCTTGAACCTGGGTTGTACCAACTCTGTCTGAATAATCTCACCATGACATCTCTCTCCAAATGTGAATAACCGTGATAATATTTTGTCATTGGAAACAACAAGATATCAGGCAACATGGGTCTTCCGTAGGCTGACATCCAAATGTCATTGGCATCTTTTTCACATCCTCCTCTTACCCATCCATTCTTCTCTGCCTCTGACACATTTTCCTGCACTTGTTTCAATTCATTCCATGTGTCAGTGACTTTCATCAACATGACAAAAGAACTGTCTTCTTTATATTCACATGTGAAAGCTCCATTAAAATTACAAGCCAACAGTGTGCAATATCTTGCTACTGAGTCAGCGTGCCGGTTGCCCATGACAACATATCCGCTTCCATTTTGGTGACCTGGACATTTAGCTACTTGGCATGGATTCCATTCCGTATGCGGTCCTGAGGAAGTAAAACATGTGAATATAGTTGCCCAAAATCATGAACCACACCAAACCCATATTGGCTGTCAGTAAATATGGTGGCCTTCTGCTGGAACAAAAATAATTTTTTTTTACTGATTTTCTTCATGCAAGGGCACTGAGAAGAAAGCTTGGCATACATCAATGACAGTAAACCATTCTGCAGTACATGGTATTTGAAACAATACAGTGGCTGGATTTAATACCACAGAACAACAGGGTATCACTGATTTAATCACCTTCCCCAAATCCTGAATTATTCTGTATTCCCCATTGGGCTTCTGTAAACCCATAATTAGGCTTCACATTTATTCGGACCGGTTCTACACCTTTGATAAGTCCGATATATTTTCCTGTGGAATCCCATACTTTTTCATTCACGGTTTCTCTCAGCTCCTCAGGCAATGCATCATTGGTCAATAAAGGGAACATCCTCACTTTGACTTGCTGTTTATTTATTTTGAAATCTACATCCTCATCATGTGTTTGAAACACAACACCATCCAGTGTGCATTAAATGGCGCAATTTAATTGCAAAGGAGATCTCTCCCTAACATATTCACAGGACTGCTGTCGCACACAACAAATCGGTGCTCTTCTCTAAATGTACAGATTTTTAATCGGACATTCTCTGATATTGGATTCAGTATTTGCTTATTTGTAGCTCCCACTACTTGGATAGTTTTCCCCAAGAGAGGTATGTCTGAGACTTCCACTGTTCTCACAGTAGAACGGGTAGCTCCTGTATTGTATCTACATATGGGCCACTTTGGTCTACATCTAATACTGCGCCAAGTACGTAACCTTCCTCCACTCTCCTGCACCATCATTGGGAATTATCAGAACCGGAGCCATCGGTTTCAAATAAAGGGAATAGTTGCAATGAGTTCTGGCTTGTATTTCGAAATTGCTTTGCAGAATTCTGAAATTATGGCATCAGATTTTGAAATTGTGGCATGGCGTTTTGAAATGGGCTCATATTCATTTTTGGCATTTGGTTTAAGTTTAATCTAGGATTTCCCATCTGTATAGGCACAGGAGTTATCACTTAGACTTGTCCCTGCCGTTGGCATTTGCATCTGTTGCATAGGCATTTTTGGAACCTGCACTCCTCACGGTGTTTGCATATTTTCTCCAGCATTTTCAGGATTAAATTGACATTCTTTCTTCTAATGTCCAATTCTATGACAGATGTGACAAGCAGTAATCTTTTTCATAGCAGCCATGTCTGATCCCGATCCCATACTTGCAGGAACACCTCTACCTTTACTCTGTGACACATTCATTCCTCCTTGGTTTCCCTGAAACCCAGATGGTGAAATACCAACTGTTTGCATGTTTCCCTGATTTCCTGCAAAAGGAGGATTCTGAAGTCCTTTCTGAGCTAGCTTAGTCTGGGCCAACATACGCTTCTCTTTAATCTTTTTCTGCTTCATATCCAATTCATCACTACAATATTTTGCGTATCGCAGGATCTTGTCAAGAGATTTATATTGCCAACAGATCTCACTTTATGTTATGTGTGCACAAATATCAGGCTTCAGTTCTAAAACAAATTGGGATAGAAAAAAATCCCCATGTCCTCTCCTCAGGATATTCATGTTTACTGTGCTGCAGAAACACCTGCAATAATCTCTCATAATTCTCATGAACTGTCACTTTTGTAGTTCTTTGAATATTTAGCCAATCCATATCTTTGGGAGGTACTCTACCTTTCAAAAAGGTAACAACTTCTTCATATTTTTCCATTACTACAGATGATGGTGCATTCGTCCCTTTCTCTGCTTGGTGGTTCCTCTTTCGGCCATTGAACAGCTGCCTTACATTCAGCCCATAAATCAGCAGGCACCACAATGTCAAAGAATGTATTTAAATCAGTCCACAAATCTTTAGACATTTTTATGAATCTTTCTACTTGTGCATAGCATTGCACCGGCTTTTCTCGCAATTTTGGAAAATTGTTTGTAAATGCTTCCAAATCACATCTGCTCAAATGAACATGTACATAGGTTCCTCCTGCTATTTCTCTCAGTGGATATACTGTCACTTTATTCTCTTGTTGTTCACCCTTTCCTTCTTCACTAGCTGCTTCCATCTTTTTCTTTTCATGCTTCCTTGCCCATCTAACTTCAAAGTTGTCTGTGTCCTTCTACCTGTGAATGCATTTAATCAATTCCACAATATATAACTGCATTCCTGTAATCCTCATGTTTTATATGGCTGGATTATCTCGGTCTATTCTGTAACTTCAATGCAAATTTATGTTATTGGTAAGATGTACCTGGTATTTCTTTGCTATTTCTGTCAATCGATCATGCACCAAGGCTGCTTTTCGTGTAACCTCCTTACACAGGTAAATTAATTATTTCCTCTGGTATTAATGTAAATGTTCCAATTCCAGACATTCCTTTATCAATGTTTCCATCTCTACTTTTGAATTTGGTATATCTAAAGGTCTCTCCTTTTCAATCTCTGGTTTCTTAGGTGATTCAACAGCTTTAGTTTTCTTCTCTCCTATAGCTTCTTCAAGTCATGCTGGTATGTACCTTTCACTAGTAACATTTAATTCACTAGGAGCTATAAGGGTTGTAAAGACCTATGTCCCTCCTCCATCTACCAAACCTTGCAGTGTTTGTGGGGGCTTCCACAGAACTATCTGTGAATTTTGGAAAGTCGTAAAAAATCCAGACACAGCCAGTGGCTGTATTTCTGATGTTCTCTTTGCTGAGACAGGGGAACTTGTAACTACTCAAGATGCAATCGGGGCATTAAGAACAGAGACTGGTGCTGTGGTAGGCACAGCAGCTACAGTTTCTTAGTTGGGGCTACAGCTGGTGATCGAGTCATAACTGGTGGCACAATCTACAAGACTTGTAAGGGCGGTTCAATTGGTGTTAAACATGGCTCCACAGGGGCAGTAACCACTGTTTGACTAGTTCTGGAACTCAGATCTCCCTGCTCAGCAAGTGTAGTATGCAATGATGGGGGTCTGGAATTCAACATCTGTTCTAATATCTCATCCCCTGAATCAGTATCTGACTCATCCCCTTCTGTTTTTTATGACAGACATATTCTTTTCCTTATTAGCAGCTTCTGAAATAAGTACTGGATTTAACCTAGTGCTTTCTCCCAGCTAGCATTTGCATATTTCTCCACTGCTCGCCCAGTTCTCCTCTGGTATTTTTCTTTCTATTTTTCCCTTGCAACCTTCCCTCAAACATTAAACACTTCGGGGCATATTTACAGCGAAGAGACGGAGTGCGGCGTTAGCCTTCCTGGCTTAACACTGCGCTCCGCCACTTCAGAAACGCAGGGCTGCACCATATTTACAACAATATGATGCAGCCCTGCATTTCCCACGGTGCTGGCGCTAAACTTAGCAGCCTAGTGCCAATGCAGTGTTACAGCAAACAAATGATGGACGGAATGCTGACAATGCAAACATTCTCCCCTAGTCAAAAGATCTGGGTATGCCCAGACGTGGGTCCGGTGCTCTCCATGCCACTGGAATCAAGCTATCCTGGCTGAAGTGGGGTGAAACCCTGAAACCGGTCCTAGAATGCTTGTTTCCAGTCCAGGGAGGACCTGGCTTGGCAGTTCGGGCTGGACTGTTCCCATGAGGCACAGGGTCAAGACTGATTTGCATATGGCTGGGTTCAAGCTGGAATGGCATGGTGAGCAAAAAACGATGGATTTAGGCCCAGATCTCTGTACTGGGGGAATGTATGACATTGTTCTGCATTCTGTCCATCAACTGTTGTTTTTGCATTTGTCACCCCGAGTGGGACGGGTATGCCCAGACGTGGGTCCCGTGCTCTCCATGCCACTGGAATCAAGCTATCCTGGCTGAAGAGGTGTGAAACCCCGGAACCAGTCCTAGGATGCTTGTTTCCAGTCCAGGGAGGACCTGGCTTGGCAGTTCGGGCTGGTCTGTTCCCATGTGGAACAGGGTCAAGACTGATTTGCATACGGCTGGGTTCAAGCTGGAATGGCATGGTGAGCAAAAAAATGATGGATTTAGGCCCAGATCTCTGTACTGGGGGGGATGTATGACATTGTTCTGCATTCTGTCCATCAACTCTTGTTTTTGCATTTGTCACCCCGAGTGGGACGGGTATGCCCAGACGTGGGTCCCGTGCTCTCCATGCCACTGGAATCAAGCTATCGTGGCTGATAAGGGGTGAAACCCTGAAACCGGTCCTAGGATGCTTGTTTCCAGTCCAGGGCGGACTTGCTTGGCAGTTCGGGCTGGACTGTTCCCATGAGGCACAGGGTCAAGACTGATTTGCATATGGCTGGGTTCAAGCTGGAATGGCATGGTGAGCAAAAAAACGATGGATTTAGGCCCAGATCTCTGTACTGGGGGAATGTATGACATTGTTCTGCATTCTGTCCATCAACTGTTGTTTTTGCATTTGTCACCCCGAGTGGGACGGGTATGCCCAGACGTGGGTCCCGTGCTCTCCATACCACTGGAATCAAGCTATCCTGGCTGAAGAGGGTGGAACCCCGAAACCGGTCCAAGGATGCTTGTTTCCAGTCCAGGGAGGACCTGGTTTGGCAGTACGGGCTGGTCTGTTCCCATGAGGCACAGGGTCAAGACTGATTTGCACATGGCTGGGTTCAAGCTGGAATGGCATGGTGAGCAAAAAACGATGGATTTAGGCCCAGATCTCTGTACTGGGGGAATGTATGACATTGTTCTGCATTCTGTCCATCAACTGTTGTTTTTGCATTTGTCACCCCGAGTGGGACAGGTATGCCCAGACGTGAGTCCGGTGCTCTCCATGCCACTGGAAACAAGCTATCCTGGCTGAAGAGGGGTGAAACCCTGAAACTGGTCCTAGGATGCTTGTTTCCAGTCCAGGGAGGACCTGGCTTGGCAGTTCGGGCTGGACTGTTCCCATGAGGCACAGGGTCAAGACTGATTTGCATATGGCTGGGTTCAAGCTGGAATGGCATGGTGAGCAAAAACGATGGATTTAGGCCCAGATCTCTGTACTGGGGGAATGTATGACATTGTTCTGCATTCTGTCCATCAACTGTTGTTTTTGCATTTGTCACCCCGAGTGGGACGGGTATGCCCAGACGTGGGTCCCGTGCTCTCCATGCCACTGGAATCAAGCTATCCTGGCTGAAGAGGTGTGAAACCCCGAAACCGGTCCTAGGATGCTTGTTTCCAGTCCAGGGAGGACCTGGCTTGGCAGTTCGGGCTGGTCTGTTCCCATGAGGCACAGGGTCAAGACTGATTTGCATATGGCTGGGTTCAAGCTGGAATGGCATGGTGAGCAAAGAAATGATGGATTTAGGCCCAGATCTCTGTACTGGGGGGATGTATGACATTGTTCTGCATTCTGTCCATCAACTGTTGTTTTTGCATTTGTCACCCCGAGTGGGACGGGTATGCCCAGACGTGGGTCCCGTCCTCTCCATACCACTGGAATCAAGCTATCCTGGCTGAAGAGGGGTGGAACCCCGAAACCGGTCCAAGGATGATTGTTTCCAGTCCAGGGAGGACCTGGTTTGGCAGTACGGGCTGGTCTGCTCCCATGAGGCACAGGGTCAAGACTGATTTGCACATGGCTGGGTTCAAGCTGGAATGGCATGGTGAGCAAAAAAACGATGGATTTAGGCCCAGATCTCTGTACTGGGGGGAATGTATGACATTGTTCTGCATTCTGTCCATCAACTGTTGTTTTTGCATTTGTCACCCCGAGTGGGACAGGTATGCCCAGACGTGGGTCCCGTGCTCTCCATGCCACTGGAATCAAGCTATCCTGGCTGAAGAGGGGTGAAACCCTGAAACCGGTCCTAGGATGCTTGTTTCCAGTCCAGGGAGGACCTGGCTTGGCAGTTCAGGCTGGACTGTTCCCATGAGGCACAGGGTCAAGACTGATTTGCATATGGCTGGGTTCAAGCTGGAATGGCATGGTGAGCAAAAAACGATGGATTTAGGCCCAGATCTCTGTACTGGGGGAATGTATGACATTGTTCTGCATTCTGTCCATCAACTGTTGTTTTTGCATTTGTCACCCCGAGTGGGACGGGTATGCCCAGACGTGGGTCCCGTGCTCTCCATGCCACTGGAATCAAGCTATCCTGGCTGAAGAGGGGTGAAACCCCGAAACCGGTCCTAGGATGCTTGTTTCCAGTCCAGGGAGGACCTGGCTTGGCAGTTCGGGCTGGACTGTTCCCATGAGGTACAGGGTCAAGACTGATTTGCATATGGCTGGGTTCAAGCTGGAATGGCATGCTGAGCCAAAAAACGATGGATTTAGGCCCAGATCTCTGTACTGGGGGGAATGTATGACATTGTTCTGCATTCTGTCCATCAACTGTTGTTTTTGCATTTGTCACCCCGGCTGGGACGGGTATGCCCAGACGTGGGTCCCGTGCTCTCCATACCACTGGAATCAAGCTATCCCGGCTGAAGAGGGGTGGAACCCCGAAACCGGTCCAAGGATGCTTGTTTCCAGTCCAGGGAGGACCTGGTTTGGCAGTACGGGCTGGTCTGTTCCCATGAGGCACCGGGTCAAGACTGATTTGCACATGGCTGGGTTCAAGCTGGAATGGCATGGTGAGCAAAAAAACGATGGATTTAGGCCCAGATCTCTGTATTGGGGGGAATGAATGACATTGTTCTGCATTCTATCCATCAACTGTTGTTTTTGCATTTGTCACCCCGAGTGGGACAGGTATGCCCAGACGTGGGTCCCGTGCTCTCCATGCCACTGGAATCAAGTATCCTGGCTGAAGAGGGGTGAAACCCTGAAACCGGTCCTAGGATTCTTGTTTCCAGTCCAGGGAGGACCTGGCTTGGCAGTTCGGGCTGGACTGTTCCCATGAGGCACAGGGTCAAGACTGATTTGCATATGGCTGGGTTCAAGCTGGAATGGCATGGTGAGCAAAAAACGATGGATTTAGGCGCAGATCTCTGTACTGGGGGAATGTATGACATTGTTCTGCATTCTGTCCATCAACTGTTGTTTTTGCATTTGTCACCCCGAGTGGGACGGGTATGCCCAGACGTGGGTCCCGTGCTCTCCATGCCACTGGAATCAAGCTATCCTGGCTGAAGAGGGGTGAAACCCCGAAACCGGTCCTAGGATGCTTGTTTCCAGTCCAGGGAGGACCTGGCTTGGCAGTTCGGGCTGGACTGTTCCCATGAGGCACAGGGTCAAGACTGATTTGCATATGGCTGGGTTCAAGCTGGAATGGCATGGTGAGCAAAAAACCGATGGACTTAAGCCCAGATCTCTGTACTGGGGAGAATGTATGACATTGTTCTGCATTCTGTCCATCAACTGTTGTTTTTGCATTTGTCACCCCAAGTGGGACGGGTATGCCCAGACGTGGTTCCCGTGCTCTCCATGCCACTAGAATCAAGCTATCCTGGCTGAAGAGTGGTGAAACCCCGAAACCGGTCCTAGGATGCTTCTTTCCAGTCCAGGGAGGACCTGGCTTGGCAGTTCGGGCTGGACTGTTCCCATGAGGCACAGGGTCAAGACTGATTTGCATATGGCTGGGTTCAAGCTGGAATGGCATGGTGAGCAAACAATTGATGGATTTAGGCCCAGATCTCTGTACAGGGGGGAATGTATGACATTGTTCTGCATTCTGTCCATCAACTGTTGTTTTTGCATTTGTCACCCCGAGTGAGACGGGTATGCCCAGACGTGGGTCCCGTGCTCTCCATGCCACTGGAATCAAGCTATCCTGGCTGAAGAGGGGTGAAACCCCGAAACCGGTCCTAGGATGCTTGTTTCCAGTCCAGGGAGGACCTGGCTTGGCAGTTCGGGCTGGACTGTTCCCATGAGGCACAGGGTCAAGACTGATTTGCATATGGCTGGGTTCAAGCTGGAATGGCATGGTGAGCAAAAAAACGATGGATTTAGGCCCAGATCTCTGTACTGGGGGAATGTATGACATTGTTCTGCATTCTGTCCATCAACTGTTGTTTTTGCATTTGTCACCCCGAGTGGGACGGGTATGCCAAGACGTGGGTCCCATGCTCTCCATGCCACTGGAATAAAGCTATCCTGGCTGAAGAGGGGTGAAACCCCGAAACCGGTCCTAGGATGCTTGTTTCCAGTCCAGGAAGGACCTGGCTTGGCAGTTCGGGCTGGACTGTTCCCATGAGGCACAGGGTCAAGACTGATTTGCATATGGCTGGGTTCAAGCTGGAATGGCATGGTGAGCAAAAAACGATGGATTTAGGCCCAGATCTCTGTACTGGGGGGAATGTATGACATTGTTCTGCATTCTGTCCATCAACTGTTGTTTTTGCATTTGTCACCCCGAGTGGGACGGGTATGCCCAGACGTGGGTCCCGTGCTCTCCATGCCACTGGAATCAAGCTATTCTGGCTGAAAAGTGGTGAAACCCCGAAACCGGTCCTAGGATGCTTGTTTCCAGTCCAGGGAGGACCTGGCTTGGCAGTTCGGGCTGGACTGTTCCCATGAGGCACAGGGTCAAGACTGATTTGCATATGGCTGGGTTCAAGCTGGAATGGCATGGTGAGCAAAAAAACGATGGATTTAGGCCCAGATCTCTGTACTGGGGGGAATGTATGACATTGTTCTGCATTCTGTCCATCAACTGTTGTTTTTGCATTTGTCACCCCGAGTGGGACGGGTATGCCCAGACGTGGGTCCTGTGCTCTCCATGCCACTGGAATCAAGCTATCCTGGCTGAAGAGGGGTGAAACCCCGAAACCGGTCCTAGGATGCTTGTTTCCAGTCCAGGGTGGACCTGGCTTGGCAGTTCGGGCTGGACTGTTCACATGAGGCACAGGGTCAAGACTGATTTGCATATGGCTGGGTTCAAGCTGGAATGGCATGGTGAGCAAAAAAACGATGGATTTAGGCCCAGATCTCTGTACTGGGGGGAATGTTTGACATTGTTCTGCATTCTGTCCATCAACTGTTGTTTTTGCATTTGTCACCCCGAGTGGGACGGGTGTGCCCAGACGTGGGTCCCGTGCTCTCCATGCCACTGGAATCAAGCTATCCTGGCTGAAGAGGGGTGAAACCCCGAAACCGGTCCTAGGATGCTTGTTTCCAGTCCAGGGAGGACCTGGCTTGGCAGTTCGGGCTGGACTGTTCCCATGAGGCACAGGGTCAAGACTGATTTGCATATGGCTGTGTTCAAGCTGGAATGGCATGGTGAGCAAAAAAACGATGGATTTAGGCCCAGATCTCTCTACTGGGGGGAATGTATGACATTGTTCTGCATTCTGTCCATCAACTGTTGTTTTTGCATAGTGCCAATGCAGGCACCCTTGCACCATAATGCAAGGGTGTCTGCATTGAAGGAAATGATGTTTTGTAACTTTTATGTGTCCTGTTTAATGCAGCACACACAGAAGTTGCAAAACGTCTTTTTTTATTGTTTATGAGCAGGAAGGGTCACCTTCCTGCACATAAACAATCAATGGCAATTTGCTGTTTCTATGCACAATGCAGCACCCATGGAAACAGCAAAAATGAGGAGAAATAAAGCATTTCTCCTCGCTTCGCCTGTTTAAGACCAGGTTTTCGGTGGTCTTAATTTTGATGCTGCCTCCTATTTACGCCACCCTTGTAAATAGGGGGCAGCGTCAAAATCAATGGGTGTTGCGGTCGAACACACACCACAACACCCACTGCTCACCCCTTTCACTCTAAGTATAGTGTGAAATGGTGCTGTATTTACAAGGCAGCGTTAAGCCATATCATTTGGCTTAACGCTGCATTGTAAATAAGGTGAAAGTGACGTTGAGGTGGCGATAGGGGCTTGTAAATATGCCCCTTCATATTGAATAGCCGAGGTGGTGGCTTCATTTCATACAATGTTCCCTTCAAATGATCCAGGATTCTGGTGTTAAATGTCCCATATCTAGGAAAACTCTATGCACTCTCATTTTCAGTAATCCTATTCCTCTGTTGGAGCCAAAGACATGTGTTTGAATCATGTTCAGTAGTTATAGTGTATGCTGGATTACCCTCGGGCAGTGCCTCCTCTCCCTTACGTACTGGAATAGTAACATCCCCTCTCGACAATTTTTTTAAATCCTTAACACATTTAATGTTAACAATTTGGTGTCAATAATTCAATTAAGCAAATGTTATGATTTTGTTCAGTATACGTCAAATTTCAGCAACCAAGTAAAATTTCATCTATTGTTTCTCATGAAACCAATTACCAATCCAAAGACAGTATTCACTTTTTAAAGATCCAATCCCAGCGCAACAGTGTGACGTTACCAACAAATCTCAGCCTGTAACCACATCAACCAACCAATCTCAGCACAAAAAATGATGATGTACAATATCACTCCTCACAAACCTTACCCTCATTTACAACTTATCTCTGCATTCTCACATCTCTATTAAATAACTTCTTAAAAAACTTCTTGTTTGCTCTGCTAAGAGAATTGAAGTATTACAACCACTCAAAAAACTTTCCACACTCACAAGTAAGTTCTCGACCAGCGGAAAACCACCCAAATCAATGCAGTTTCCCCTATATGCACAATGAGGTTCCACTAACATCAACTAATATTAGTCAATCACAAACAAATCTCGAACAACTCTATTACCAATGTAGGTGATGGTACCTCACACTCTACACCTAAATCCTGCAAACAAATTTAAATTATATATTATTCTAGGATCTTTCAGCAATGACGAGTCTGAAATCTTCAATCTCTTCTTCTTCAACATCTTTTCTATACTCTTACCATTCACTTGCACACTCCAAAGAAAACAGAACACACCCCACTCACAACCACAACATTTGCCTTATTGATACTCACATCTTCTAACTCGCAATCACCACTGAGTACTGTTGAGTACCGTCTTATCGAATCTTAAAGTTCTAGCCATTGGAATCAGTAATTTTAAGTAAGGTTTGGGATTTATATTATAGCTCCAATCAGGACGCAAACCCTCACTCTGCTACCAGATTTGTTAGCGCCCAAAATTTGAGAGGGTAATTTGACGACCAGTGCAAACCCAAAGCCCTTACAGCAAAAGCCTGCTATCTTTAGCGTTTGTTCGCCTTCAGGCTAATGGATCTTGACCGCCATTGCAGAATGGAGCTGTAACAAATTTCATAACATATATAATTATCACCTTTCAGTTAACTTAATGTTCAATCAATGATGAGAGCTTTGGAATAGTTTTAAAGTTTTATTTCTCATTAAGAGATTAGTATTTTTTTGGTCATTTTTATTCAGATTAGTCAATTTACAGAAATCTGTAAAAAAAACTGTTTTATTAGAATCAGCATAAAATAGACAACATGTTCCATATAGGAAATAATTCCTATCTTAGTCTAAGAGTCCTAACCTAAATAAGAACCCAAAAAGAGTTCTCTTCGAAAAGAGCAAGATTCTGGAGCATTTATTTAGCTAAAGAACAAACTCCCCTTAAAGAGTAGTTCAGGAAACTCAGCCAAGTTCCCTCACAAGTTGAGGTAGCAATTGTTAATTAAAGCAAAGAGAAGTAATCACAGCAGTAGCTATGATGAACTGTAGGAGAAAGTCTCCCCGCAAAAAGATCAGGATAATAGAAAATCACTGTTAACAGTCGCACACAGCAATCTGGGCAAGAGTAAGGGAAAAATATTGCATAAAGCATCGAGGATAAGGTGGCATGGGAAACGAAGAATGACATTAATCCTCTCTAACTAGGAAAACGTATATATAAAAACATAAAACATTTGCAATATTCAGCATGGTTCATCCAATGGAAACCGGTCTTCCGATGGTCTGTCGTTCTCCTCCCATTTCCCATGGTAAACATTTAAACATTCACTCCAGTGAGCAGTTATCTAAACGTTTCTAATAAGTCTTGCACAAGATACATGAGGGAAGGTTCTCATGAGAACCTTTTGCTATGTTCAAACCTTCTTCTTTTCTTTGCAGCTCTATGTTTAGAAGGTTAACTATGTCATTAAGGGTGGAAATCAGAAGGTTGGGGCTGTCACCATGAGAATGTATGTGGAGGGGCTAGATAGAGCTGTTGGGTGAGGTAGTGACGGTTGGAGGTTGTTACTGCTGCTCTGAAGGTTTAATGGATAGATCCTGACATGCAAGTAATAAAAGCCTTCATAACCCTGAATATGTCTTTGTGAACTTATTACTGGCGATGAGGATGGCCCATCAAACCTGCTATCAATGAGGAAGAATTTAAACCAATGCATTTTCACTAACCTTCGATCTTCTACTTCGATGTGGTGGATTTAGCTCACAGTGCTGTGTTGGTTTTGAGGTGCTTCTGGTGGAAAGATTTGGATCTCAGGCTTGGTGTGCACCTGCGGCTGGTAGTGCATTAGGAGCAGCAGTAATGATTGTCGGAGCTCTGTCTGTGGAATCGGCAGAGCAATGAATGGTGATGTCAAGTTTTGCGCTGCGGGCAACATGTTGGCGAAAGAACGTATGTCTGGACGTTCCAAAATTGTGCTCTACTTCTTCTAGAGAGAACACAACGTACGTACGCTCAGCAACAAGGCCTATTTTCTTTAGAAACAACGTTGCATGTATCTCACAGCCATTTTGGATGGATGCGGAAGCCTTACTGTAACGGCAGAGTTAGCGTACCAGACTTTATGCTTACAAGTGCATTTCTCTTCAAGACGCCGTCTGACAACTTTTAATGAATTTTGGTTGGGCTGGCTTTCCGTATTCAGCATTTAAACGATCCTCTGTGGATTCTGTTGGATATCTTCCTCGTCAGGAGAGTGACTGTCAAGTCTAAATACTGCTTGGAATACAGTTTGGTGAGGTATTGGTCACACAGTGATAGGCACACCTGTTATTTGTGCCTTTCCTGTTAATTCTACACAGTGATTGTTACACCTGGAGCTAAATGGGAAAAAAATACTTTACATTTTTAATATAAAGTATTGGCCACATGGTGATAGGCACACCTGTTGTTGGTGCTTCTGCTAATTTTGGATGGTAATTAGGACACCTGGGGTTTAAGTGCAAATACCCATGTCTTGCGTTGCCATAATAATATCTAGTGACTGTGAGATGTGATCAACAGCCAGTAGTATATATTTTTTTTCATTATAGGTTAAACTTATATTTGTGTTTGGTGTCCCCGGGATCCCATATTCTGCTGTGACTGTATGATAACTAAAACATTTTAATTGTCAGGTTATTATAAATTACTTGAAGTGACTTTCAACATGTCCAGCACATCTGAACCCCCTCATTTCCTTTCAGATAAGGGTGACCTAGTTCTAACTTGGAAACAATGGAAATTAATTTTTGATTCATATCTCATTGCTATGGGGAGAGAAATTTTCAGCGGTTCGGAAACAAGCAATTCTTTTGCATAATTTAGGCATTGAAGGCAGAAATGTTTATGAGAGTCTGGATCAGGTGGAAATTGGGGCTGGGGAGGGGGAGCCTGACAATGTTTACGACATGTCAGTTATGTTGTTGGAAAAACATTTGGCTTGAGTGTGAATGTAGTGCTGGAGTGACACAAATTTTTCACAAGTGTGCAAGGGAAACAAGAAATTTTTGGAAGCTATGTGGGGGCTTTGAAAACCTTGGTTCGCACTTGTGAGTTTGATCATTTGTCTGATTCTTTGGTGAGAGATCAAATCGTAAGGTGCTCTAACAATCCCAAAGTTCAGGAAAAGCTACTTTCAAAGAATCCCTGTTTGGCTGACGCAATATCTATAGTTGAAGCAATGGAGAATAAAAGTATGTTGGCATTTCAAATGAGAGAAGAGGAAGGAAAGGATGTTTCTCCGGCTGTGGAGACGCCTGTAAATGAAGTGAAAGGTAACATGAGTGTTAAGGCTAAGGAGAATGTCAAGTATGAGGAGGATGGAGTGAGGAAAAAACAATCCAAGAAGATTCTAGAGGTGTAGGGATGAAATGTTTTCGGGGTGGAAGTGAGGGGCATTTGTCTAAGAGCCCAGGCTGATATGCTCGATTTGCGACTTGCAATAAGTATGGCAAAAAGGAACACCATGCACATGTGTGCAGAGGTACAAATTCTAAACAGAGTGTGAAACATGTGGATGAGGAAGAGAGCAAATTTGTGTTGAGTGTGAGAAGTGATGGTTTGGTTGATGCAGATCCTAGTGAAATGCCGGAGTGTCAAATTGCATTTAATTGGAAGAATGTCTTTGTGCTGGCAGACTCAGGGTTCCCGTATACCATGATTGGGCACAAGAATTGGGAAACATTGTTTGGGGAGAAAAAAGTAAGTTTACAAGAACCTGACATAAATTTGGTTGGATATGATGGGAAGAAAATAGATGTTTTGGTCTACTATGTGATGAGAATACAGTTTGAGAAGCGTGAAACTGTGGGGGAGGTGTATGTAGCCAGAAGGGGTGATAATCTTTTGTGTTGGAGTCACCAGAGAGACATGAGGATAACCTTAAATCCTAATGCCAAGCATAAGGTGTTGGTTATCGGAGAGGAAGAATATCCAGAAGGCATATGCACTGAATTTCCAAAGGGGTTTAGCAATGAGTTAGGATTGTTAAATCATTTTTGAGCACAGGATTGTTCTACACCATTTGTTTTCTAAGGTAAGAAATGTTCTCCATATGATGTTGACACCACTTGAACATAAGCTCAATAAATTGACAAACAATGGTGGGATTGAAGAGATAGAATGTTCTGAGTGGTTGACTCCGGTGGTTTTGGCACCCAAGAATGGTGGGTGAGAGATCCGCATGTGTTTGAACTTAAGAAGGTTGAATAAGTACATATGGGTTGACAGACAACCACTTCCAAATATTTTGGAGAAACTGGCATTAATTAAAGATGCTAGAATTTTTTGTGTTATGGATTTATCTTCAGCGTATCATCAAATTATGCCACATCCTGATTCCAGACATCTTACTTCTTTCGTGACTCCTCTGGGAACGTTCCGCTTCATTCGCATGCCATTTGGTCTCGCTTCAGCAGTGGCATGTTTTCAGAGGATCATGAAGAAGGTTCTTGGGGGCTGGATAAAGTATTGTTCTTCCAGGATGATATATTGGTCTATGGTGGTGATATGCAAGAACATGATGTGATTCTGCGGAGAGTGTTGAGTCGTCTCCAGGAGGCAGTTTAGTACTTAAGAAGCAGAAGTGTAAATTCAGAGTGTCAACTGAAACATTCTTAGGTCACACCATCTCCAGGGAAGGAATAAGTCCTAAATTGGATTTAGCAAGCAACATTGTGCACGCCCATGAACCTGGGAATAATGACCAAGTGCGTTCCTTTCTTGGACTGTCAGAATTTAGCTCCAAGTTCATTCAGAACTTTGTCAGCATTGCTCGACCTTTAAGGAGCTTACTTAAAAAAGGAAGTCAATTCAAGTGGACTGAAGATTGTAATCAGGCTTTTAAAGTCATAAAGGGGTACATTGCAGAGTTGCCTACATTGGGCCATTTTGATTCTAATAAAAAGATGATTTTGTTCACAGATGCCAGTATTAAGGGTTTGGGTGCTGTTCTGGCTTAGATGGACAAGGGCGAGCTTAAGATAGTGGCTTTTGCCTCTCGTTCTTTGAAGGGAGCAGAGGAGCACTATTCAGTCATTGAACGAGAGGCATTGGCTGTGTGTTGGGCTATCTTGCACTTCAAATTTTTTTGTGGGGGTACCTTTTACGGTGAGGTTGTACCACAAGCCTCTCAACAGAATCTTCACTTGTAAGGACTTCAAAAATTTCTCTGCCAGGATCAGAAGGTGGACTGAAGGTTTGTCTAACTACAATTTATTGGTGGAATATATACCAGGCTCTAAGAATTGTGCAGCTGACTGTTTATCCAGATTACCAGCTAATGAGGGAGAGAACAAATCTGAGAACGGGTTGGTGAATTGGGTATGTGACCCAGCTTTAAAGGATAGTGAGTGGGAAGAGGCTACAGGAGATGTTGATTTGGAGATACCTAAAGGATTTATTGTGGAAGAGTGGCCAGACAAGAACGATGTCTCTAAGTCTTTAAGTGGGTTCCTTACTGTTAAGGATGAGCTATGCTTTGTGGAGGATAAAATATTCAGGGGGAAGAGTTATACCCTCAATTGCTTTGAGAGAAAAGCTTATGAATTTGGCCCATGAGGGTCATTTGGGCAGGAGTAACACTAAAGCAAGATTACGTGAGTGGTACTGGTGGCCAAATATGGAACATGAGGTGGAGGCGAGGGTCAAGGATTGTTGGCAGTGTGCCAACAATGATAAATTCAAGAAAACTCATGTTGCTCCCTGCCAGTTGAGATCCCAGATGAACCATGGACTAAGTTGGCATTGGAGACTGCTGATCCCTTTCAATTGTTCAACCAGAATGAGCGGTTTGTAATGCTTTTAGTGGACTATACATCCAAATTGGTTGTCACAAAGTGTCTCTGTGGTGAATACCAGGACAGTTATTGAGTTTCTCAAAGAAGAATTTTAAAGGGAAGGTATACCGAGTAGTTTACTGTCTGAAAAAGCTCCCTCATGACCTATATTACTTTCACAGATTGAACATCAATTCAACATGGGCTAACCAACTATTTCATAGCAATGACACAGTTTGAAGAGAAAGATTTATAGTTTCATCATTATTTATTTCATTTCTTTTTTTATGTATCAACATCCTTATACTTTTTTCCTTATTTACTTAAATATAAAAATATAAATATATACATACAAATAAACACAATTATTACATACAATATGAAATACAAAACATAATTAACTTGATAACCCCTGAATGAAAAAGAGAGAAAAAATGTTCATTCATACTAACATCCAAGCTCATACACACTCATACTATATTCACAAATGCATAGATCTAGGGAATGGGAGATAAAAGATTACACAGTCTCCACGACCAATTAAAGTGACTGCATACAGCAGGATCTGAGCAACATTGGTCGACGTGCGTTTCGGTGGTTTAAAGAATGGTAGTTCCACCTTCCTCAGGACCTTAGCGAGATAACGAAAAAACACATGGACACCCAGGGGATACCTGAAAGGTATAAATACATTATATTAAGAGCCCATGACAAGAACAGAGTGAGTCGATTGGACCTTATTTAAAAACATACAATTCAAATCTTACTCACTTTTAGAGAAAGTAACCCAGACCAACAACCACCGAAAGTAGTGCAATTGAAATAGAAGTGACATGTCTCTCCCCATATTCACTGTGGGAGAGGTAAGAGTTAAAATATTTAAGAATGCACAAAGGGAATTCTTATAGAGTGCACCAGTCACCTAATGGAAAAGTGGACAGCCAACAGGATCAAGAAAAACCACATAGTCAGTAAATGAGAAAAAAGGCAATATATGCCAAATGTGTACCCTAAAGTTAGTGTAAATACCCACTTGTTGGGAAATGTGGATGCGTAATGAGGCATTTACTGATGTGCTCTGTAAGGAAATCTCGCTGCGGAATGGACCGCTGACCACTACTGCCAAAAGTGGCCGTCTATTGGCTGAGAAAGCACGTCCGGTGAAAATGAATCATACACAAAATATTGTAAACATGGAAGGGCCATAGGTCGACAGCTAGGACTTATTAACAAAGGGGATGAGTTGTATCTTACCTAGGACTCTAATTTGTCATATGTCCTTAGGCATGTGCTAATGTACTCTGTATAGAAGTCTCGCTGCGAAATGGACCGCTGGTCGCTGATGCCAAATGCGGCCGTTTTATGACTGAAAAGACACGTCCTGTGAAGATGAATAACACACGAAGTGTCATAAGCATGGGAGAGCTACAGATCAAAAGGACTTGTTCACAAAAGGGATCGGTTATATCTTACCTAGAACTTTAATATATAATGCGTCCTTAAACCACTCTGCATATGTGCTGACTCTCAGCGAAACTTAACGCTCCTGTAGGTAAGAAGGAGGGCTAAATGATTTATAGAGCAAGCGGGTGTTATCAATGCTCCATATGTCCAAAAAATATAGTATCACCGCCTACCTACTATCTGGGGGTCGGGCACTGTTCAAATTAATGAATCTTGTGAGTTCGTATTATGCTGAGCGGCTTCGTGAATGTCCCATAGCATGTGCTGGGTATATCAAAGTCGGTGCCGCATAAACTCTGGGGGAAAATTACATAAACTACATGAGTTCTAGTTTACTAGAAAGACAAAGCTATATACCGTGTGTCACAGAGCAAAATGTATAATGCTGTATGGCTGTATACAAAGAACGCACATCTAACCCTGTATCTAGACAACAACTACACTTGTATAGCACGGTGCATTGACATCCTGTAACAGGTCAAAGCCAGTAGCTTCTATAACAGGTTACATCAGAAGCGTTTACTAAAGAACACCGATTCGAACACATTCTCTCTCTAAAAAACTTGTGGAGCATATACTTATATAAATAATAATATAATCACGTGAGACAAATCCCTCGAACTACTGCACGATAGATTGAATAGGTCCGTGCACACAGAAAGCAACTATATAGAGACTGAACGAGTAAAGCAATCTACTGGGAACATTCTAAAGTGGTAAAGACAACAACGGATAAAACCGAGAAGGTCTAAACTTACCAGGGCTTGTAGCCTCGCATTCGTTAATCTATCGTGATCACGGGGTCCAAAGAGTAACCCGGCGTGGTTAATGGCGGCACACGCTAACCAAGATTTTACAGGGGCAGTGCACCACAGTGGCGCGAACGCTAGATCTAATCACATGATGAATGATAGAGTCCGATATAGGACTAAAAGAACAACAAAACACCGGCGCCATCTTGGAATGGTATGAAAACCTCCTGTGTAGACAGACAAGATGTGTATTCCTTATATGCGAGAGAGAAGCGTGGCTGGATAACAAAGAAGTGCATCAATCTGAAAGTACAGCTGTTTACTAAGCAGAGTGATTTGTTAAAAAGACACAACTTTACCTGTATGTATCTTTCCCCATACAGGAATATAACGAGTACGCTCCCTATACCATCTATCAGTAATGTATCGAGATGGTAGGTTACAGGGTAGAAACACCCTCAAATAAGTGATTAGTTGTTGTAAAACTCCATAATAAAACACTTAAGCAAAAGATAATTTACGAAGTATAAATGGAACCACCTGATGGCACAAGAATTTGAAGATTGTGGAGCGAGGTGTCACCTGACCTCATGTGCACAATGCTATGAGAGGCATGTAGCGGTTTAAGGAAAAAATATACAAAATGTACCAAAGGATGGAACTCAAAAATCTATTCAGTGTTTTTGTTCAAAGCAAATCAAGAGAGGGATAACAACAATAGAAAAAAGCAAAAAATGTTTGCCTAGATCAATATAGGTCACCAGGAGCCGGACTCTGTGTCCTTTAAGGCTCTGATCTTATTGAAATACTGGTAAATATATACCATCGTAGATGAGCTGAATGACTCGATATACTGATTAATTTAGAGGCGTACAAAGTGGCCAAGTGATACTAAAACATATTATTTAAAAAAGAAAATACCTAGGTAATCAATAATCCAGTGTTAAAAGTACAATGCAGTCGTCCCAAAAACCAAAGGACATAAATATAACAAGCATAATGCAAAGAGAAGTATGTGAAATAACCGCCAACAAGATGCTAAAAGAAGCTGAATTATCGAGTTCTGGTTACATTCCAAACAATATCTTCATTCAGTCCCTGTTTAACACTATTCAAAGTAAAAATCCAAAATGTTTCTCTTCTTCTACGAGTAACTTCAGCAGGAACCCCTGCCTGTAGCTTAACTTTCTCCAAGATACACCACCTAAGGTCCTTTTCTGAGTGTTGTTTATCAAGAAAATGTTGGACTAGAGGGGCCGTCATCTTATGCATGCTAATGGCGGACTTATGTTCACTGTATCTCGTCCGGTACTCACGCGCTGTCTCACCTATGTATGCCAGATCAAAGGGACACAACAACATATAAACAATGTTTTGGCTCCTGCAGTTGGTGAGATCTCTTAACTTTATGTTATGGCCCTTATAGGTCAGGAAATCTGTAGTGATGGCTGTGTCACACGCGTGTCACGATCCACATTTATGGTTACCTAAGACTACAGGCAAGCCAGTGATGGTAGTCTGACGTAGAGTGTTGTGTGGTGAAGGTCTTGTGTGCACCAGTATGTCGCGCAAATTGGGGTTTCTCCGATAGGCCACCAAAGGTGGTGGAAGTTGGGATTCATTCTCATTAGTGTTTAAGATCTTCCAGTTCTTGTAGATAATATTCTTGATCTTGTAGTTGAGTTGGGAATGGTTGATGACACATGTCACTTGGTCACGAGGGGGACGTTGTGTGCCTTGTAAGAGGGCATCACGATTATAGTACTTCGCCCTTTTAAATGCGTGTCTGACTAACCTATGAGGGTAGCCCTAGCCAGCAACCGCGACTTGAGTGCATCTCCATGTTTATGGAAGTCGTCCATGTTGGTACAATTACGCCGCACCCGTAACAATTCCCCAAAGGGAATAGAATCTTTCTGACAGGTGGGATGGAAGCTCTGGGATTGCAATATTATGTTTTTGGCTGTGGGCTTCCTGAATAGACTGACTTGTAATGCATTATTTGATCCAGAAATCAAAATATCCAAAAATTCAACCTGATTTGAACTATACTTGGCAGTGAACTTGAGATTACTATCACTAGCATTAAGCCACAAAATGTACTCATGCAGGGTGTCCATATCACCATGCCAAATGAAAAAAATGTTGTCAATAAATCGTCTCCAAGAGCTGACATTTTCAAAAAAGGGAGCCGCTTCATTAAAGACATTTTTAAGCTCCCATTCACCCATATAGGTGTTCGCTATACTAGGAGCACAGGAAGCCCCCATGCTGGTGCCCTTAACTTGTTGGTAAATGAGCCCATTAAAATTGAAGAAATTGTTAGTGAGGACTATCTCCAAACATTCGAGGATAAAACCATCAGGTCTTTGTAATGCTTTTAGTGGACTATACATCCAAATTGCTTGTCACAAAGTGTCTCTGTGGTGAATACCAGGACAGTTATTGAGTTTCTCAAAGAAGAATTTTAAAGGGAAGGTATACCGAGTAGTTTAGTCACGCATAATGGGGTGCAGTTTGTATCCCAGGGTGTTGTATTCCTCTTAGGGTGTCCATAAACGGGCTTTCCAGTATCATGTCCTTATATAGGCACAATTCGCCCTGCCCTTATATAGGCATAAAATCCCAGCCCTTATTTAGGCATTAAACCGTGCACTCCAAATACAGGCATGGTCTCTGACATCCGTCCACCCTAACGTCACAACGAGTTCTTGAAGAACAGACCCTTAGGCTGCGGGAGTTTCCCTAGTCCAGGACTATTGATTTCTTCAAGGACTCATATATTATGCATGAACCATTATTCCTTAGGGGTTCATTCATGACGTCTTCCGCTGTCCGACTCACGTCAATGCTAACATTCTGAGGTAATTCTCAGGTATAAATATACCTTCCCTAGCCCCTGTAAACTAGAGGAGACCTCGACTTCAGAGCAGCCCGTTTCCCGGCCTGACGCACTGAGAAGACGCTGCCATCCCTGCACGCAGAGAGTCCAGCTTCCAGTGATCTAACTTCCCTTGCAGGGTGTTGGAGTTCGAGTCTGGCAAAGAGATTCCTACCTCTCTCATTCTTCAGGTATGGAGCAGACTAGAACCTAGAGGGACTCTTGGCATACTAGGCATACTGGGGTTAGCGTACTCTTAGTATACCATAGTAAGGAATACTTCACCTACTTCATACCTCGTCCTACACCTAGGTTAGGTTAGGTACATTGGGGTAGAACTAGGTTAGAAACGCATCGTATGAGTACTCGCATTTTTAGTCTGTGTTATTTATGTAACAGCATATGTACTAAAAGATAATGCTCTCGCAGTATTATTTATTTCTACTGCTCACACTGTACATTATTTATCTCGCATACTGTCTTGTGATCGTAACAGCACATTTTACTTACACCAGAAACAAGACTGTTCAATAAATCTTTTATTGAAACGCCCGTCTATTTCTTTCTGTGTAACTTGGAGAAAACTAAGCATGCACGACTGAGCTGAGTGAAATAGTTATCTATTGTTTCCACGACTCTGGGACACGTTCTGATTCTAAAAGGGAAACACAGTGGTCATGTTTTGCGGCTGCCAGAAACTACTCCCTTCTTGTTGTCAAGGAGTTTCTAGTGGCCTCTGAGCTAGCTGGCACAAGTAATTAAGTTTAATATACTCGATAGGGACATACTGACCGTAGTCCTATGTCAAACCTATAGGATATATTATTCCAATGCGCAGAGCCTATTAGGGAAATAGGAGCTGCACTACATGGCGCCCAACGGTTTGGCAAGGCAGTAATTCAACGTTATATACTGAGTAACTCAGCCGTGCTTTTTCTCTCAAGAGACCCCTATCCATATACTCCAAAAGACGTCTGGAGTGGGCAGGGTTAAGTATCCACCATGGCTACATAGGGCAGTACCCTATATATTAGCTGTTTGGTTTGCTCAACGTTGAAGGATACAGTGTCCCAAAATATTGTGCACCTTATCTTTGTTTCCTTGAAACTTGTTCTACATTTTTCATAAAACAAAATGACTGAAGACGCCGGAAACGGTGTAGCTGCGGCTGATCCAGCCCAAGCAGCATTTTTTAACAATACCGGTTTAAATGAAACCGAGGAGGGTGTTATAGACATCGCTCCAAACTTAAGAAGAGCCATTACTCTAAAACGTATAAAACATGGCCTACCACCAAGAGGCGGTAGAGCAGTTTTCGTGATAGAGGCACACGAATCCTTTCAGACAGAGGTATTCTATTCATGGGTAATATTTCCTGAATCCAATTCAGTAACACACATGTTTCACTTCTACAAAGAAGATGATCCACCAGAGGAATACATTCCTTTCGAGGATATAGAAATTCCATTAACATACCAAGAGCATCAACTCTGGTTTAAAGGCGCCCTAAAACATCACAGAAACATTACCAGGCTCGGTCCACTAGGTAGACCAGGAGCAACATGGCCGATTCGAGCCGGCTACACACCTCATCCTGAACTGGATATAATGTCAGATGAGGACTTACTTGTTCAAATACAAGAATTAATAAAAATCTACAGACAATTGGTCCAATATGTCATGCGGACTTTCACAGTCCAACCACCATTAACCATTCCAAATCAAGCTCCCCAACAGGGGAATACACTAAAAATTACACCACAGACTCTATACGCAGTCATGGGTAAAATGCCCACAAAACGTGAGCAAATTCCATTTTGGATAGCTCAAAAAATTACTCAAATCGAAGCAGTATTTCCAAATACTAGCCCGTATGAGAAACACAGAATACTGACAATCAGTTTACCGATGGGGATCACACCACAACTGGAAGACTGCACCACTTGGGGCTCAGTCTTTGCTGCCATCTACACTAAAACACACAGCATTCCGTCAATTGCGTGTAATACCTGATGTCCTGAAACAAATTCAAAATGAATACGGGGCAGAGCCTGCTCTAAATTTAGGTATGAAATTACTGAAAAATTTCGACCAGGTCTCAACAATAATATTATCTAATATTAAAGGGGGAGGCAGTGGCGATCCGCCAAAAATTAAGGGAATTTGATGTTACAGAACATCAAACAGAGCTACCCAGAATTATAGAACAATCTTATGCAGAATTAGGCAGAGATAGTTTGGGTGGAAGACCAGTGAAGCCGAAGCTATCTGAAAGTCCTGAGAAGGACTCAATTAAACAAACTCCTACATCTTCTAAAAAGAAGTGGGAGTCTACTAAACAAAAATCAAACGAGAAACGTTCTCAATCCTGAGGTAGGTCTCCTCAGAAGGAGCCCTCTGAAAGGAGGTATAACCTCAGGAATCTGGATAATTTGAGAAAACCTGACAGGTATCAAGATACTGATACACGTTCCTCTCGTCCCTTTCAGATCTCATCACAGACTTCGGAAAGAAGAGGACGATCAGAACATACAGAAGAACACGTGAAATCGAAAGACGACAAACACGCTCCAAAAACCAAAGTAAAACCTCAGTTCTCCAAAAAGAAAGTAGCAGGTCTAAAGATCAGACATGCCGAGAATACTGAGAACACAACTCAAGAACGGAGAATGGGCTCAGACAATGCTGGTCACAATAGTTCGCCAGAACCTGAAGGAACTTCTGGAGATAGTGGACTTGAATGAGTACATCACAGTTGAGACTGTAGACACAAGGGTTAGTACTCCACAAATGTTATATGACATAACACTCCGGATGGAGGGAGACAAACCAAGACAGGTGAAAGCACTTTTTTGGGAAAGACTATCAAAGGGCTATGACATACTTCTAGCAGAAAAGGACTGGCCACCACAATTTGTCAGGGAGTGCCCACATGGCGAGGACATAATTATGCCTGCCTTCTCCAACCATATACCAATGCATTTGAGATATACATATGCCAGGAAATGGGCAGTGGCCCAGGCCCCAGCATTATATAAAAATCATGTAGGATGGGATGAGGACTCACCTCACCATAAAATACATCTGAAACATGAACCAACTGCACAACGACAGTACCCAATAAAGCAAGAAGCTAAAAAACAGGTCAGGGAG
This sequence comes from Calotriton arnoldi, assembly GCA_963921515.1. Lineage (NCBI taxonomy): Eukaryota > Metazoa > Chordata > Amphibia > Caudata > Salamandridae > Calotriton > Calotriton arnoldi. The sequence continues at coordinate 1,357,418 of CAWUFW010005237.1, forward strand.
ATCTTAGATCAACTTGAATATCAAGGGGTGATTGAAACATGCACCTCCTCAATGAACAATCCTTTGTTTCCTGTCTCCAAACCAGACAATACATATCGTCTAGTTTTGGACTACAGACACCTAAACACTTGTCCTAAAACTTTTGCAGTGCAAAATGCACATAGCACAGCATTAATGAATAACATTGTGCGTAAAAAATATAAAACAACATTAGACATCTCAAATGGTTTCTTTTGTCAAAACATAGCACCTGAAAGCAGGTACTTAACAGCATTCTCCATAATGGGGACCCAGCGTCACTTTTGTCGACTCCCACAAGGGTTCAAGAACAGCCCAGGTTTATTCTCAACGAGGGTAACGGAGTTACTACAAATTTATGACAATGAGGCATTGTCCTATGTCGATGACATCTATTTGACGGACGATGACTTGGACAAACACTTGAACAGGGTGAGCACCATTATACTGGGATTCGACTCTGAGGGCTACAAGTTCAACTTTAAAAAGTCCCGAATTGCCCATCTCAATGTCCTGTTTTTGGGATATGAGCTGTCAAGTGAAGGCAAGAGCTTGGCAGCTAACTTTTTAGAAAAGTGTGCACTGCTCCAACCTCCAAAAACGCTAAAAAACTTACAATCCATCCTGGGTTTCCTAAATTTTGGAAGAACATACATTCTAAATTACGCAGAAAGGGTTAAACCTCTCTACGCATTAATCAAACCTGATTTTTCAATCAAAAATTGGACAAACGAACACACAGAAATCTTGCGTTCACTCCAGGCTAACATGTTAGCAACAAATCACTTACAAACACGTGTAAGTCAACAAAATTTGGTGATCCGAATAATTTCGGGTCAATGTGGATTCACCTACTTAACCTTCAATGAGGGTGAGAAAATACCAATCGCATACAAATCCCATTTGTACACACAAGCGGAAATGCGCTTCAGTTCAACTGAAAAAATTCTGACAGCAGTTCAAACCGCTGTAGCAAAAGAAAGAGCCTTAGCCCAAGGGAAACACATTATTGTCGTAACCCCGGTACCAGCTTTAGAAGCGGTCACAAAAGCGAGCATTCCAAATGCTAAAGCATTGCATCCAAGATGGATACAATGGGTTAATTCTCTTGCTGCAACAGATGTTGAATATGTTTTTGATCCAGATTTAAAAACACAAGCATTCCTGCAATATGAACATGAATGTCCTCTGCCTACTGAAATTCTGCCTCTTGATCAGTACGAATTCATAATTTACACTGACGGATCCGCACAGCCCGCAATAGGGAGTAAGCAAGCTTACAGTGCAGCGTGTGCAATCGTTAAAGGTCGCATGCGAAATGGCATCTTCAGACCCATGGTCACAAAAACTCAATCTCTAGGAGATTGTACAGCTCAGCGAGCTGAACTACAAGCATTCAAACTGGCACTTGAAAGTACAGATCGAGAATTCCCACACTAATAGTGTGCGATTCCTTTTACTGTGTTCAGTCGTATAATGACTATATACAAAACTGGCTTGAAAATGGTTTCAAAGATGCGAAAGGTGGCACAATAAAGCATAAAATGCTTTGGGAACAAGTAGTTCAGTTGAAAAACGAACTACCAAAGGCTCACGTGATCCACACACTGAGTCATCAACGTGATGGCGTTCACGTTGCAGGGAATTCATTGGCTGACGAAGCCGCAAAGGGGCTGTTCAGACGGCTTCCGTAGCTGCGATCACTCGTTCAAAAATAAAAATAGACGGTGAGATAATGTTGGCTGTCAATGCATCAAGCAAAGGCAGCAGTGCAGCGTTACCAAAAAAGTTTCCACTCAAGTACTCTTATGTAATTGATGCGAACAACGTTCCTTTGCTCGAATCCCTGGAGTGGGGGATAGGGTAATTCCAAACATGGAACGAAGAGCAGCCTTGATTTATGAAACACATTTGGGGGAGGGTCTGTCACATCAAGGGATCTCTAAAACAATTTTGACGTTAAAAGAGATGTACTGGTGGCCTGGAATGAATACAGAAATTCACATATTCATCAACAACTGCTTAGACTGTAAATTACAGCGAGAGAGCCACCAGACACCATGCTGCGAATGCGGCAACCCAATACAGACACCATTGTTAGACAGCATTAGACTATCTACGCACCTGCGTCCTACTGGACAAAGGCATTCCCACAAATACTGAATCTAGGTTCCTATGGTTATGGCCTCAGCGCTCGGCTGACGCTCGAACTGTTATAAAAGATTTGCGAGTCTTTATCGGCACATACCAATAGGCACGCTACATTCTGACCAGGGTCCTGCGTTTAGCTCTAGGGCTTACAAAGAAGCCATGGCCAGTCTGGGCGTTGCATTGCGGTACTCCTCTCCATTCCATCCTGAGGGAAATTCGGTTGTGGAAAGGAAAAAACGGGACATAAAGAAGTCTATAACAGCTAGGGTATTAGGTTCGGGTGATGGGTGGGTCAAACACCTTAGTGGGTTTCAGCGCTCATTGAATAATCTGCCAAGAAGTTCTCTAGGGGGGGTCACTCCATATGAGGTCCTATTTGGGACAAGAATGTGGGTACCAGACCTTGAACATGTAGGCACAGTGGTGGAAAATAAACCCTTTGATATCAAAGATCGTTTGGCTGTTTTACAGGAACTAAACAAGTTAAGAACGAAACAAAGCAACGTATTCCTACAGCCCACCACCACTGGGGATCAACCGGCTGTCCCAGCAAGGCCTGTCTGGATTCCAAAAGTTGGGGATCTAGTCAGAGAAAATATTGCGGACAAGAAGGAATTTGGACCTTCTTACAGACAACCAGTACCTGTCCTAGCAGTTCAAGGAACAAGAACAGTACTTCTGCCGCCCCTTGCTGGAAGAAAGGAGAAAAGATTTGTGTCCATCGACCTCATCAAACCACAGTATGTGGCCAATACTAAATAGTAGGCCTCGTGGACTCCGACCTAGTAGCAGATGCACTCCTCTCGCTACTATCCAAGAGGTTCAGACTGAAAGACTGATAACAATCGAGAATTCAGCTGTAACTGATGGAGGACTATGCAACAACGCTATGGAACTCATCCCTCTTGACAACCAAGTAACAGTTCGTCCAAATACACCTGTCTACACCAACGTGGCAAGTGATGAACTGGTTCCAGTGATTTCTACAAATCCTGATGCAATTCCAACAATTGACAGAACTGCTTCTGGCTATTTCATTAACTTTTGATACGTTCTCAGAAGATCCGAGTGAACCTGAAACGACGCCAGCAACATTCAAATTCAAGCAGCAAGTACAAGACTTTCTTCACTTTCTGAAAAAGACTTATTTGGTTTCTCCATGGATTGAACTCTGGATTACATCTGGACTTTTTGTTTTCCTGCTCTGGCTAGCTTTGGTAACAACTGTGAGCGTGCTTATAATTGGCAGATACATCCATGTGAACACTGAAGGAAAAGACGTGAACGTACTTTTGAAACCTCATAAATCTTCCCATCGTGAAGCAAGAGACTTGTCATCAGTGAACATCACAGCTGTTCCTATACAGGATGGTATAGTGTGGGACAAAACGGATTATGATATCTTCGGTCCGACGGAACAATTGAACATTCCACATTTGTTTAAAATTTCACTAAGTGATCTAATTACGTCCAGTACCTATTCAGATGATTGGGACTTTGAGACTGTGAATGACATAATGTTTGACCTAGAAAAATCTGCTGCATTTTCTAAACATGAATATTTAGAGGGTTCATCAGACTATGAACAAATGTAATGTTTTAACCACTATGGTCATCATTATTTGCATAAATCTGCATATCCAAGAAATGTGTTTATGTTTAACCAATGGGAACATTGTCCTACACCACCACTAGGTAGTTCAAGAACTTTTGCCAACAAATTTCCATATTTTTCAGGTTACAATACATCTGATCCAGAATCGTTTTACTACAAAAATGTAAACAAAACAGGACTGAAAATTATGTTAACAAATACAAAACAGATTTACTCTGAATTATTTAATGCCCAACTGTCTAGACAGGGTTTCGACTTTTGGAAAGACACAATAGACACAAAAACTGTCTGGGGTACTAAAGATTGGCAAGTGCAGGGGATAGAAGCTTTATTTAGAGCCTGCATCATCCCTGAACAAATAATGTTTTTGAATGAAACTGTCCAACAAACATCTTGTCTTGGATTAGCCAAGATCAAAGAGATGAAAACACCTTCTGTACCAACTCCTGCCAGTGATAATGATACACAGGCAGTGGTGACAGTTGACAATATACTACAACTCAACAGATCTAATCCTGATTGGAAAAAATGGTTGATCTGGCCCACAGACACGAATAACTGTCATGGAAGATTCCTGAATAAAACTCAGGGCTTTACTATTAATAGGCCAGCCCCAAGATACGTCCAAAGACAACATCCAGGGGTAGTAACAACATACAGTGTAGGAAAATTATGCCTCGATTGGCTGCATTAGTCTACACTACAGGATGTGAAACAACAATTAACCTTACTTAAAAAGGACGCAGACCTTAGGGAATTCTTGCTTGGACCAAGAAAACCGCATCACAAACGTTCAATATATGCCGGCATTTATGCTGCCTATAATGAAGCATGGAAAGTGTCACAGATGGAGGCTGCAGAACGAATACGTGAACTTGATCGTATTAATTTAGAGAAAACACTCTCTGTGGTCGACAATGGGTTAACAACTTTGTCCTCCAGAATATATTCATTGGATGGCATTGTATCCTCTGCTATCGACATACTAGAGCAAGATTTGGCGATGTTACAGCAAGGCCAGTCTCAATTACGTTCTATTATGTTATTAAGCTGGACGCTGCAATCTTTGCGAGCGGGCTATGTGCCTTGGCGTTTCATCAACACAACGGCTCTGTTTGCAGAATACAATCTAACTGATAAACAGATCGAACTGGCACAAAGAGGAGCAAGGTATACAGTGCTGAGCATTGAAAAACTGGAAAAGTTACCATTCACAGTGGCAGAAAAACCAGCTACAGAATGGCTAATTCATGGCAAAATAACATTACCTGTGAGTACTTTTCAGTTTCAGTATTGCCTCAGACAAATGCAAGCAGGCAAATATGAAAGGTTGGGTAAGGAATACATTAAGACATCTTGGGATTTACCGTATACATATAGATGTTGGAGTGGGGATCGTGAAGTGTTTTTGAGCGGTACAAACTGTAAACTTGCACTAAGCGGTTCGCTTATATGTCGGGACATTTCTTTACACGGGGCTTGTAATGGTTCTGTGGCAAATTTGTCTTGCCATCAGCAGGGTACACCAGCTGCTGTGATTAATCCAACAATTGGACAACTTTCTAATGGGAGTTACCTCATGTTGAATGATCAGAGTTGCTGCGGCATGCTGCCAGGCATCCCATATCTAGTAACGGTCAACTCCAGGGTCACTTGCTGTTTGCAAGTATTGTTTCCCCAATAGACACAGTCAGGGAGTCGCCTCTATGGCCTTCGCTGAACGTCTCTTTTATAAGATTTGATACTTTGAGCAGAATGAAAGCCATGCTTTTACAGCAAACAGTGCCTTTAACCTCGGCCAAAGAAACCTATGATCTACAAGTAGCAAGGACTTCGGCTGAGATACAGACTTTAATACGTGCAAACTGCCCTATACATTTCGTAGAAATGATAACACGTATCTTCAACATGTCTGATACAAGTGGAATTATACATGTATTTAAGAGCTTCTGTACCGGTCTGTTAGCACCTTTCCAGGCAATACTCGGAATCATCCCGAACTTTGCACATTCGGTGTTTGGTGGCATACCATTAATTCTAGCACTTGTTGCCGGAATTCTATTTCTCTTCCTGCTATTGCGCTATGGCCAGCCTATTCGCAGACATCCCTCCGAGCGAAATGGAGAAAGCTCTCCTTGAAAGAAAGTGCCGTGAGCGAATAGTACAGCTATTGGGCATGACTCGTCTACGGGACCTTAATACAACTTGGTTCCTGTCATTCCGACCAATCTGGCAAGATTGCATCTTACCTGTTCTACGATGCCTGCTATGCGGTGAAGAATGCCTGTTGGACACCTGTCTAACATTTCCATCAGCTACGCCAACGGATGTCGATGCTTTGCTGGACCGATAACGGCCCATGCTCAGTGTTGTCCCCAGAGGCTACCAATTCTGATGTCAGCATTCATTGAGATCTCACAGACGCTTCAGGCTGCTGCTGAGGTACGAGAAAGATCTACAGGCACACAGGTAACAACGGACGCAAACTTTGCTGCAGCACCCTATGCTGGAAGCGAAGCTTCACATCTCTGTGCAATTAATCTGCTACACGAGGTGTTCCAACTGATGCCAACTACAGTGGACGATGTTTTATCTATAGAAGTAGATGATCTCATGTTTACACCAGACCCGTAAACTGACTCTGATTCAGCATACAGTGTTCCAGAGATGCAGTAACAATTTGGCCTTCATTTTTAAAAACAACTTGGAACTCTACCAATATTGAATTGTGGCCCATTTTTCGAACGAAAATGGTACTTCAATCTGCTTAAAGTAGAACTAGCCTTATAATACAGACTTCAAGGTACTTCCACGGACACTTAGTCATCTTGTGTGTCTAAAACAGTTCATTAATTTTCATGACATGAAATGACTTTGATTTTTAAGAAACTTATCGATCATTTTTTTGTCACATGTAAATATTACTGCTTTTTTCATTCATATTGCATTTTATTTTAAATACATGCCTGAAATGAAAAGCAATGCTTCAAATGTACAGTACCTTTTGCATTTTTTATTATGTTTTTAAATGCTTTTAAGAAATATTTTTTTTTAAATATGCGGTACTCCATTTTAATGTTTAGCATTTTAAATGTTTAGCATTTTAGTATTATCGTACACACTAAAGTGGAGTGGGTGTTGTATTCCTCTTAGGGTGTCCATAAACGGGCTTTCCAGTATCATGTCCTTATATAGGCACAATTTGCCCTGCCCTTATATAGGCATAAAATCCCAGCCCTTATTTAGGCATTAAACCGTGCACTCCAAATACAGGCATGGTCTCCGACATCCGTCCACCCTAACGTCACAAAGAGTTCTTGAAGAACAGACCCTTAGGCTGCGGGAGTTTCCCTAGTCCAGGACTATTGATTTCTTCAAGGACTCATATATTATGCATGAACCATTATTCCTTAGGGGTTCATTCATGACGTCTTCCGCTGTCCGACTCACGTCAATGCTAACATTCTGAGGTAATTCTCAGGTATAAATATACCTTCCCTAGCCCCTGTAAACTAGAGGAGACCTCGACTTCAGAGGAGCCCGTTTCCCGGCCTGACGCACTGAGAAGACGCTGCCATCCCTGCACGCAGAGAGTCCAGCTTCCAGTGATCTAACTTCCCTTGCGGGGTGTTGGAGTTCGAGTCTGGCAAAGAGATTCCTACCTCTCTCATTCTTCAGGTATGGAGCAGACTAGAACCTAGAGGGACTCTTGGCATACTAGGCATACTGGGGTTAGCGTACTCTTAGTATACCATAGTAAGGAATACTTCACCTACTTCATACCTCGTCCTACACCTAGGTTAGGTTAGGTACATTGGGGTAGAACTAGGTTAGAAACGCATCGTATGAGTACTCGCATTTTTAGTCTGTGTTATTTATGTAACAGCATATGTACTAAAAGATAATGCTCTCGCAGTATTATTTATTTCTACTGCTCACACTGTACATTATTTATCTCGCATACTGTCTTGTGATCGTAACAGCACATTTTACTTACACCAGAAACAAGACTGTTCAATAAATCTTTTATTGAAATGCCCGTCTATTTCTTTCTGTGTAACTTGGAGAAAACTAAGCATGCACGACTGAGCTGAGTGAAATAGTTATCTATTGTTTCCACGACTCTGGGACACGTTCTGATTCTAAAAGGGAAACACAGTGGTCATGTTTTGCGGCTGCCAGAAACTACTCCCTTCTTGTTGTCAAGGAGTTTCTAGTGGCCTCTGAGCTAGCTGGCACAAGTAATTAAGTTTAATATACTCGATAGGGACATACTAACCTTAATCCTATGTCAAACCTATAGGATATATTATTCCAATGCGCAGAGCCTATTAGGGAAATAGGAGCTACACTACAAGGGGATGTCTGATTTCTTGAGTGAGCTCTCAATTACGCATCTCAAGACGGATCTCAAGACGGCTGTTTACTCTCCTCAAGCTAATGGTCTTGTGGAGAGCATGAACAGGCTGGTAAAAAGTTGTGCTCAGTGTGCTCTTTTGGACAAATTTTCCTTGCAGGATGCCTTCAGGGAAACCTGGTGGGCACATCGAGTTACACCTAATGAGGTGACTGATAAAAAGATGGGTCTTCAAGCAAGGTAAGTTAGAACTCTTTATTACCGGTATCCTCTCTCCACCACAAATACAGCAACTGCCTCACCATGAACATTCTAAGGCAGCCTCCCTGAGACAGAAAGGAGATACCAACATACAAGGAAAGGAGGGGGAACTGGAACATTCCAATGTAAAACAGTTACATCTTAAAGAAGGCAGTCCACACAGCAGCAGAGGTTGAATTGTAGGTTTATTCTTGAATGCAGGAAGACAGCACCAAGGACCCTCACAAATCAACTCCCTTCATCAGCCCCACAGCAGCAACTGACTACTCTGGAGCTTCCATGAAGCTAGGATTCTAATCACCTAGGTAACTAGTGAAGGCTATGATGCAACATGCACCAAGACCATAACAACAGAGAAGAAACATAGCATAGAAGGAACATAAGGATATAACACACCTTCCCCCTTCAAATAAAACTAAGCAAAAAGAAGCAAGGTGAAAACAAGAACATAAGCAAAAATCAAATAATAAAATCTCCAAGATATTTTGGCAGACGTCTGACTCTCCCTCGCGAGGATACCAAAGGATCAGTAACTGCAATTTGAGTGATGCTATCATCAAAAAATGAAACTTCAGGCAGACAGGGAGTTCCTTGAAGCAAGAAAGGATCCACACAAGAATCATGCACATCAGAAGAAATTTCAGGCACACAACTAGAATCATTGACAGAAATAGGCACCGCACCACATTTTTGCACATTACATTTCTCAGTGAAGGATGGACACCCCTCAGCCAGATTAGGAATACAAATCTCATTGGACACACCCAAATCAAAAACATCATGTCCACTAACTACCCCAGAATCAGTGGAAATAACACTTTGGCAAGAATCAGAAATATTGGTATCAGATTTATGTGTTTTGGGCACTCTCCTTTTGCTCCACCACTTCCCACCAAAAACTTTCACTACATGTTTGTTAACTTGAACAATTTTAGTTCCAGGATAGAACTTAGAACCACCCTTCTTGAATGGTCTCCTGATGCAGAAAGATTCACCCACAACAAAATCCTCTAACTTAACTTTTTTCCATCATCATATCTAAGTTTAGATTTAGCTTGACTTAACTCCGCACGACGTCTGATTTGATCACTGTTGGTAATATTGTCATCCACACCAGATTTAGAAATTACCCACTCAGGAGAAAGCTCATTAAATGAATGTCTACCCCTCAATAAGACAAACGGAGAGACTCCAGTGGTAGAATGAGGGGTATTGTTGTAAGACCAAACTCTTTCATCAACAGCATCTTGCACCTGTAAACCAGAAGAAACCGCTAATTTTATGGTGTCTTTCAAAACACGATTCACCCTCTCAACTAAACTGTTGCCTTGAGGACTATAAAGAGCGGTAGTAAGGTGTTTAATCCCAAACTTCAACAAAAAACTCCTCATGTTATTCAAAACAAATTGAACTCCGTTGTCTGAAATCACAAAAGCAGGAATGCCTTCGGTATGAAATAAGTACTTAAAGAATTCAATGACGTTATCTGTGTTGGCTTCTCTCATGAACTTGACAGAAACCCATTTGGAAAAATAGTCAACCACTGACAAAATATACCTGAAACCACCATTCAATCCACCAATAGGACCAACAAAATCTAAGCCTAATTTCTCCCAAGGTCTCTGAGGAAAAGTCACAGGACACAATGGCGAATTGAAAGTGCGAAGAGATTTCTTAGCATGACCACACTCTTTGCAATTATTCAACATGGTCTCTACAAGGCTGTCCACGCCAGGCCACCAATAGTATAATCGTAGTCTCTTTTTAGTACCTGTAACACCCACATGCCCTTTGTGAGACAATGCAATCAACTTGCTCCTCAACCCAGCAGGAATTAACACCGAACCTCTCATGAGGAAAATTCATTCTACACTTAATTCATCTTTAATTTTGAAAAAGGATTGTAACTCTTCCCCTACTTGAGCTTCCCTAGGCCAACCAACAGAAATAAACTTCTTAAGGATAACCTGAGATTGATCAGAAGCAGAGGTGCGTTCCCAGTCTTGCTAAGAAATAACCTCTTTGGTCAAAGCAAAACTATCCACTCGTCCAACCACAAATTCCATGTCCTCATGAACTAACACATCATCACTTAGATTAGAGGGCTCCTGGAAAGAAAATCAGCTCTAAAATATTTTCCTCCTGGGATATGTCTCATGGTAAAATTGTACTCGTACAATTTGGAAAACAAACGAATCAATCTAGGACTGGCATTGCTTAAACCTTTGTCATTCCACATAAAGACTAGAGGTTTGTGATCAGTGACCATCATAAATTCTCTCCCCCACAAAAAGGTTGCGAAATGATGAACACCCCAGACACAGGCTAATGCCTCCTTTTCAATCGTGCTATAGTTCTTTTCAGCAGTTGAAAGTCTACGGGAGGCAAAAGCTACTGTATGTTCAACTCCATCCACCATCTGACTTAGAATGGCACCAAGACCTAACTTGCTAGCATCAACAGTGACAATAGACATGGTTGAAGAGCAGGTGCATTTACAATTAAACTTTTTAAATTTTTGAAAGCCTCCATTTGTTCTTCTTGCCAGATGAACTTGACATTGCTTCTAATGAGTCTTCTCAAAGGTTCACTTACCAAAGCAAAATTGTGCACAAAACGAGAGTAATATTCATTTATAGAAGAAAGAATGGCAGTGGTTACAAGAACAGGTCAGCACCTCTGTCTCTGTCTTAACCCAGTATTGTAGCAGTACGAAATTTATAGGTGTGCTCAATGTAGAACACCGTGCCATCTATCGGTGTCCGTCCTATATACAGAAAGGAATACTCTTTCCCATATATAATACAAACAAATATCAATTACAGAGCACAACCAATGGCTTATCTTATTATCTGACTTAGTAGTCAGAATGGTTTTAATAAACCCAAATGAAGATACAGTACAGATAAAAGAAAAAAACACAACAAATGTCAATAGCAATTTAGTAGACAAATGGAAGATCCATTGGAGTCTTGATGTAGATGACTCAAGGTACAAGATGGATGAGCAGACAGCCGACACGTGTTTCGTCATATAAATACGACTTTTTCAAGGCTGTAGAAACAATGTATAAATGTTTGACTTCCCATATATGACATCCAAATTATAAGAATACAAATCATACTACAAGTGTGTCAAAAAATTGGAACAATACGACATCTGTTAAAGACCAGCTAGGACATATCATATTTACCTAAAACTGGAGTAATGGTGCTGTGGCAACCATTTTTCAAAGTATTACCATCACCTACAACGTGAAAGAAGAATCTTAACACCCTGCCATCTGAGAGGCATAGTTGGTGTGAACAATCCTTTATGAAGAATTGAGGTTTATTGCAAGCAAACCAGAACAAAGCAACGTGAGAAAGCGTGAAAGAGAACATGAAAAAAACGTGCATAGAACATGAAAAACCAGGTTAGGAAAGTAAGTAAAGCCAAAGGATAAAACAGTTAATGAATGTAGAATTAATTGACCAAATAAGAAGTTCAACCATGTTTTAGATAGACAGAAAAGAGGACTGAAAAAGAGTAAAGAAGAGAAATACCTCGCAATTGTTTTAACAGTCGCTCGAAATATTCTTCAGCTACTAGACCCCGAACAGTTTTCGGGGGATCTCAAGTGAACTAAGTCAAAACGAAAATTTAAACATGTTTATATATAATATATAGTAAACCTATTGACTGTCACTGTACGACAAAAGACTTGTTGGGACAATGTTAGTAATCACGTCGTAATTGAGCAAAACCCAGGAAACATAGAAGCAATCCAACAAGAACTATATTGTCACAAGTGCACTCTGTTGTTTTTACCAAATAAAATAAAACTGTGCACACTAATTAATTACTAGATACTCAATGTTGTTAACAAGTCATTCTAGGTTTGAGGCTGTCACCTCAGAGCACCACATTCGAGAATAGATAAATAAAAGCTAGTATTCGTCGAAGGTATAAATGGAAACATACCTAAAAACAATCACAACGACGCCAAGCGATCTTCTTAACGTTATGAAGTATCCAAAGTAAAATATTTAGGATAGGCAAGGTCCCATGTTCTGTAACAACCAAGGAACCACTTCAAATGAAAAATTCAAATAGACCACAAAAATTAATATACAGAAGTAAGTCAGATGTTTACATGACTAGTAAAAACATAGAAGTAGTGGTGGGCACTTAATATTAGAAACAAACGAGAAAGATAGAAATATGATGAAAGTTTTTAAATAACTAATAGGCCCCTAATAAAACATTTAGGGGCCGATTCCGATCTCGGTCGGAGGCGCACCCAATACTATTCGGTCGGGAAAAAAGCCATGCGAAAGCCAGTTTCCTGACCGATCCGTACAGCACACCGAACGAGCAAGTACGATGCGCACAACAGCAAAGAATTCCGGCCGAGCCGTACTCACCCAAACCAGGTCCTGTTCTCCGACCGAGGCGAATCCGGAAACGCCGAATCGAGTCGCACGGAAGGGAAAATGCAGCCCGTCCGGCCGGACAAGTACGATGCGCTTTCCGTACGCGCCGAACCCGTCGCTACGCACGGCACGTCAAAGCATCCGGGAGAGGCGCACATAAGCTCCGAATCGCGCCACAACACGATCCACGGCTACGAGACGAACACAGCACAGACGAGGACGACGCGAGCGACGAGGACGAAGCGAAGCGACGAGGACGAAGCCAAGCGACGAGGACGACGCGAAGCAACGAGAAGGACGAACGACACGAACCAACCATGAATCCCTTCGTCCCGATCATACCAATATTCTACATCTACTACCGGAACAGGCACGGACGCGTACGGCGCAGAAGGTAAGTCAGACACCAACCACAAAACACATACAACACGTACACGACACATCACACACATACACTGGGAATCTGAATATACTTGCAACAGCAGCACCATAGGGGCGGGATGCCCATCACCAATGCCACATATGCACACAGGGGCCTGAATGCGCGCCACCACCCAAACCCAGGGGGGCTGGATGCCTACCACTACTACCACCCTTAGCCAGGGGGCAGGATGCCTACCACTACTACCACCCTTAGCCAGGGGGCAGGATGCCCACCACTACTACCACCCTCACCCAGGGGGGCAGGATGCCCACCACTACTACCACCCTTAGCCAGGGGGCTGGATGCCTACCACTACTACCACCCTTAGCCAGGGGGCAGGATGCCTACCACTACTACCACCCTTAGCCAGGGGGCAGGATGCCCACCACTACTACCACCCTCACCCAGGGGGGCAGGATGCCCACCACTACTACCACCCTTAGCCAGGGGGCTGGATGCCTACCACTACTACCACCCTTAGCCAGGGGGCAGGATGCCCACCACTACTACCACCCTCACCCAGGGGGGCAGGATGCCCACCACTACTACCACCCTCACCCAGGGGGGCAGGATGCCCACCACTACTACCACCCTTAGCCAGGGGGCAGGATGCCCACCACTACTACCACCCTCACCCAGGGGGGCAGGATGCCCACCACTACTACCACCCTTAGCCAGGGGGCAGGATGCCCACCACTACTACCACCCTCACCCAGGGGGGCAGGATGCCCACCACTACTACCACCCTTAGCCAGGGGGCAGGATGCCCACCACTACTACCACCCTCACCCAGGGGGGCAGGATGCCCACCACTACTACCACCCTCACCCAGGGGGGCAGGATGCCCACCACTACTACCACCCTTAGCCAGGGGGCAGGATGCCTACCACTACTACCACCCTTAGCCAGGAAGCAGGATGCCTACCACTACTACCACCCTTAGCCAGGGGGCAGGATGCCCACCACTACTACCACCCTCACCCAGGGGGGCAGGATGCCCACCACTACTACCACCCTTAGCCAGGGGGCTGGATGCCTACCACTACTACCACCCTTAGCCAGGGGGCAGGATGCCCACCACTACTACCACCCTCACCCAGGGGGGCAGGATGCCCACCACTACTACCACCCTCACCCAGGGGGGCAGGATGCCCACCACTACTACCACCCTTAGCCAGGGGGCAGGATGCCCACCACTACTACCACCCTCACCCAGGGGGGCAGGATGCCCACCACTACTACCACCCTTAGCCAGGGGGCAGGATGCCCACCACTACTACCACCCTCACCCAGGGGGGCAGGATGCCCACCACTACTACCACCCTTAACCAGGGGGCAGGATGCCCACCACTACTACCACCCTCACCCAGGGGGGCAGGATGCCCACCACTACTACCACCCTTAGCCAGGGGGCAGGATGCCCACCACTACTACCACCCTCACCCAGGGGGGCAGGATGCCTACCACTACTACCACCCTCACCCAGGGGGCAGGATGCCCACCACTACTACCACCCTTAGCCAGGGGGCAGGATGCCCACCACTACTACCACCCTCACCCAGGGGGCAGGATGCCCACCACTACTACCACCCTCACCCAGGGGGCAGGATGCCCACCACTACTACCACCCTTAGCCAGGGGGCAGGATGCCCACCACTACTACCACCCTCACCCAGGGGGGCAGGATGCCCACCACTACTACCACCCTTAACCAGGGGGCAGGATGCCCACCACTACTACCACCCTCACCCAGGGGGCAGGATGCCCACCACTACTACCACCCTTAGCCAGGGGGCAGGATGCCCACCACTACTACCACCCTCACCCAGGGGGCAGGATGCCTACCACTACTACCACCCTCACCCAGGGGGGCAGGATGCCCACCACTACTACCACCCTTAGCCAGGGGGCAGGATGCCCACCACTACTACCACCCTCACCCAGGGGGGCAGGATGCCCACCACTACTACCACCCTCACCCAGGGGGGCAGGATGCCCACCACTACTACCACCCTTAGCCAGGGGCTGGATGCCTACCACTACTACCACCCTTAGCCAGGGGGCAGGATGCCTACCACTACTACCACCCTTAGCCAGGGGGCAGGATGCCCACCACTACTACCACCCTCACCCAGGGGGGCAGGATGCCCACCACTACTACCACCCTTAGCCAGGGGGCTGGATGCCTACCACTACTACCACCCTTAGCCAGGGGGCAGGATGCCCACCACTACTACCACCCTCACCCAGGGGGCAGGATGCCTACCACTACCACCACCCTCACCCAGGGGGCAGGATGCCCACCACTACTACCACCCTCACCCAGGGGGCAGGATGCCCACCACTACTACCACCCTTAGCCAGGGGGCAGGATGCCCACCACTACTACCACCCTCACCCAGGGGGGCAGGATGCCTACCACTACTACCACCCTCACCCAGGGGGCAGGATGCCCACCACTACTACCACCCTTAGCCAGGGGGCAGGATGCCCACCACTACTACCACCCTCACCCAGGGGGCAGGATGCCCACCACTACTACCACCCTCACCCAGGGGGGCAGGATGCCCACCACTACTACCACCCTTAGCCAGGGGGGCAGGATGCCCACCACTACTACCACCCTCACCCAGGGGGGCAGGATGCCCACCACTACTACCACCCTTAACCAGGGGGCAGGATGCCCACCACTACTACCACCCTTAGCCAGGGGGCAGGATGCCCACCACTACTACCACCCTTAGCCAGGGGGCAGGATGCCCACCACTACTACCACCCTCACCCAGGGGGGCAGGATGCCCACCACTACTACCACCCTTAGCCAGGGGGCTGGATGCCTACCACTACTACCACCCTCACCCAGGGGGCAGGATGCCTACCACTACCACCACCCTCACCCAGGGGGCAGGATGCCCACCACTACTACCACCCTTAGCCAGGGGGCAGGATGCCCACCACTACTACCACCCTCACCCAGGGGGGCAGGATGCCCACCACTACTACCACCCTTAGCCAGGGGGCAGGATGCCCACCACTACTACCACCCTCACCCAGGGGGGCAGGATGCCCACCACTACTACCACCCTTAACCAGGGGGCAGGATGCCCACCACTACTACCACCCTCACCCAGGGGGGCAGGATGCCCACCACTACTACCACCCTTAGCCAGGGGGCAGGATGCCCACCACTACTACCACCCTCACCCAGGGGGGCAGGATGCCTACCACTACTACCACCCTCACCCAGGGGGCAGGATGCCCACCACTACTACCACCCTTAGCCAGGGGGCAGGATGCCCACCACTACTACCACCCTCACCCAGGGGGCAGGATGCCCACCACTACTACCACCCTCACCCAGGGGGCAGGATGCCCACCACTACTACCACCCTTAGCCAGGGGGCTGGATGCCTACCACTACTACCACCCTTAGCCAGGGGGCAGGATGCCTACCACTACTACCACCCTTAGCCAGGGGGCAGGATGCCCACCACTACTACCACCCTCACCCAGGGGGCAGGATGCCCACCACTACTACCACCCTTAGCCAGGGGGGCTGGATGCCTACCACTACTACCACCCTTAGCCAGGGGGCAGGATGCCCACCACTACTACCACCCTCACCCAGGGGGCAGGATGCCCACCACTACTACCACCCTCACCCAGGGGGCAGGATGCCCACCACTACTACCACCCTTAGCCAGGGGGCAGGATGCCCACCACTACTACCACCCTCACCCAGGGGGGCAGGATGCCCACCACTACTACCACCCTTAGCCAGGGGGGCTGGATGCCTACCACTACTACCACCCTTAGCCAGGGGGCAGGATGCCCACCACTACTACCACCCTCACCCAGGGGGCAGGATGCCCACCACTACTACCACCCTTAGCCAGGGGGCTGGATGCCTACCACTACTACCACCCTTAGCCAGGGGGCAGGATGCCCACCACTACTACCACCCTCACCCAGGGGGGCAGGATGCCCACCACTACTACCACCCTTAGCCAGGGGGCAGGATGCCCACCACTACTACCACCCTCACCCAGGGGGGCAGGATGCCTACCACTACCACCACCCTCACCCAGGGGGGCAGGATGCCCACCACTACTACCACCCTTAGCCAGGGGCTGGATGCCTACCACTACTACCACCCCACTCATAGGATGGACAATGCATGACACAACAAGCACACCACAACCTAGGGAATGCAAGATTAAGACATCCCCCCACCACCATGACAAGCGTGTGAGCAGGCTGTGTCAAATGCCTACAACACCGAACATGACATTGAACATACAATGTGACCCCCTAGCACATGTGCCACACATATATGTGTGTGGCACCCACAATGCTAAGCAGCCCATGACCATTGTGGCAATGGGGCCTAAACCCCCATCATCACAGTGACCAAAAGGCAAGTGTGGGGTCCATAGCTGAAGCACATTTTGACCATTGTGGCAATGGGGTCTAAACCCCCATCATCACAGTGACCAAAAGGCAAGTGTGGGGTCCATAGCTGA